>CM062805.1:820136474-821545254 GCA_031772625.1 Pinus tabuliformis
AAAAGAGAATATTTCTTGGAAAAAATAAGCCTACATTAGTGAGGATGACTACAACTATGCAAGCCAAGTGCAGTCACAGAAAGGGGTGTGTACTATTTGCAATCTATATTTCCAGTGACAAGGGTAAGGATGTTGAGGATGGAGAAATATTGGAGAGGTACCCTGTATTACAGAAGTTTTAGGATGTGTTTCCGACAGATATTTTAGAGTTGCCTCCTCATAGGGAAGTGGGTTTTTCTATTGAGTTGTTACAAGGGGAAACTCCAACATCAAAGGCACCTTACATGATGAGCACTCCAAAGCTAGTGGAATTGAAGTTGTAGTTGAAGGAAATGTTTGACAAGGGGTACATTAGGCCAATTGTATCACCTTGGGGTGCACCAATGTTGTTTGTGAAGAAGGATAGTACTCTTAGGTTTTGTATTGACTACAGGAAAGTGAATAAGGAAACCATCAAGAACAGGTATTTGTTGCCAAGGATTGATGATTTGTTTGACTAGTTGAAGGGAGCATCAATATTCTCAAAGATTGGTTTGAGATCAGGATACCATCAGGTATGCATTAATTAAGATGAAATCTACAAGACTACTTTCTAGACCAGGTATGGGAATTATGAGTTTGTTGTAGTTCCTTTTGGTTTAACTAATTCTCCAACTACTTTTATGTGCTCGATGAATAGTGTGTTGTGTCCTTATCTAGACAAGTTTGTTATTGTATTCATTCATGATATATTAATATATTCTAAGAATGAGGAAGAGCATTTCAAAAATTTTACAGTAGTATTAAAATTGCTAAGAGAGCATCAATTGTATTCCAAGATTATCAAATGTAGTTTCTTTCAAACATAGGTACATTACTTGGGGCATGTGGTTTCCAAGGAAGGCATAGCATTGGATCCAGAAAATATAAGAGCTATCATGGAGTGGGAAGATCCTAAGAATATGGATGAGGTAAGATCATTCATAGGGCTTGCAGGTTACTATAGGATGTCCATCAGGAACTTCTCATGGATTGCATATCCTATTACATCCTCAAAGAGGAAAGGAAAGAAATTTGAACGGGCAGAAGAATGTGCAGCAATTTTTGAGTAGTTGAAGCAGTTGTTGACAAACGATCCAATGTTAAAGATTGCAAATATAGACAAAGAGTTTGTGGTGTGCACAAAGTCTTGCAAGAGTGGACTTGGTGGAGTCCTGATGCAGAAGGGATAAGTAGTATGCTATGAATCAAGGAAACTAAATGATCATGTGTAGAAATTTGTGATACATGATCTTGAGTTGGCAACAATCATTCATGCGTTGAAGATGTGGAGGTACTATCTTCTTGGCAGGAGGTTTATATTGATGAGCGATTAGAGTGGGATGAGGTACCTATTTGACAAACTGGATATGAATTCTAGGAAAGATATATGGTAGTCCATGATCAGTGAGTTGACTTTAGATTAGATACATTATAGGAAAGGAGAATAGGGTTGTAGATGCTCTCAGTAGAAGAGTACAAGTAAATCATATAGCAGCTATGAGTTCTTATGGGATGGATTTATAGGGTCAGATCTTATAGGAAAGACAACAATATGATAGGTATTAATAGCTTAAGCATAGCTTACATTAGGTTACAAGTGATTAGGATGTGGACTATCATCTCACAGCAGATGGCTTGGTCAGATTCAGGGACAAAATTATGTGTCAGGTGATAGTGAGCTCAAAAAGCTTATCTTGAGGGAGTTTCATGCCAAGCCATTTTCAAGTCACCCAACATATCAAAAGATATTGACATTGGTGAATAACTCCTACTATTGGTCAAATTTGAATAAGGAAATGGAAGAATTTGTTGCTAAATCCTTGGATTGTCAATAGGTGAAACTGAGTGTAAGCACCCACATGGTTTATTACATCCTATTCTAATTCCAGAATGGAAATGGGAGGTCATTCCCATGGATTTTAGTGTATGTTTTCCTAGGACATTGAAGCAGCATGATTCGGTAATGGTTGCGGTTGACAAGTTGAGCAAGGTAGATCACTTAATTCCAATGAAGACTACTTATTCATCTAGTGATGTAGCACAGGTTTTCATTAGGGAGATAGTGAGTTTGCATGGTGTTCTAAAGAATATTGTGTCAAAAAGAGATGTTAAGTTTACTTCCAAGTTTTGGAAGGAGTTATTTGCAGGTTTGGGTACATAATTACCCTTTAGCATAACTTATCATCCATACACAAATGGACAAACAAAGAGGGTCAATAGGTTCCTAGAGGATATGTTGAGGATGTATTTCATGCATCAGTAGTGGAAGTAGGAGGAGTATATTCCACTAGTTGAGTTTTCTAACAACAAAGGTTATCAGGATTCACTAAGGATGAGTCTGTTTGAGGCACTCTATGGGTGGAGTTGTAATACTCCCATTTTCTAGAGTGGTCTAATGAACAAGGTGTTGATAGGACCATACATGTTCGTAGAGATGGAACATGAAATTCATGTCATCAAGAAAGAATATAAAGGCAACACATGATAGACATAAAATTTATACAGATCAACACAGGGAACCTAAGGAGTTTCAGGTTGGGCGGCTTGTATACTTTTGCATCAAGCCCAAGAATATTTCCTTAAGGATTGGGTCATGTGAGATGTTGGAACCTAAGTATTATGGGCCTTTTGAGATCCTTGAGAGGATTGGACTGGTGGCCTACAGACTTGTGCTGCCCCCGATAATGAAAGTCTGTGATGTTTTCCATGTTTCGTTGCTTAAAATATATGTAAAAGATGGTAATCATTTTATTGATTGGTATGTATTGTAGGTGGAGCCAGAAGGAGAATTGTAGCCAGAACCTGGTGCATATTGCAACAGAAATAACTCATGCTCCAGAACAGAGAAATCGTGCAAGATAAAGTGAAGTGGAAGCACTTTGGGCCTGAAGAAGCTACATGGGAGATGGTTGATCAAATGTGGTCTATGTATCCTTCATTATTTTCTAGTAAAGGAATTTTTTTTTTTGGTATATGTACATATTTATGTATGGTTGATATTGTAAATACCACAATGAATTGTGTTATAAAGCTCCAATAAGTGGTATGGTTGTCATGTTGTCAAGTTTGTCATGACAATTTTTTGTTTTGAGCGGGTTGTTCATTGTAATCACTGTTGTTAGTGTCTATCAGTCCTGTCAGTCACAAGTGATCAAATATTCTCTTACAAATTTTTTGATAAGGTCCTACTACAAATTTTTATGGTTTCAAATAGGTTTTCAATAAAAATTTGGTCACTGGTTAGGTTAGGTAGGTCATCACTACTCCTTTCACCTTTATGATCAATGGACATCAGCATGGTTAGGTCATCCCTTGTTGAAATGGTGTCATAGTCATCAATTTCATCACAAAAAATTGATCATCTAGCCATAATTTACTAGATGGATTGAAGTACACCATATAGGGCTAATTTTACCATAGTAAAATTGCTTTCACTGTGAGAAATTACTTAATAAACCACATTTGTTAAGTCATTTATAATTAAACCCATGAAGAATAATTAAATAAATCATTATTTGTTTATTATTCTTTAATCATATTTCTTGAGATGATAAATAAATAATTTATTTATTTATTATTTCTAAATAAGAGTTTAAATACTTTTTCCCTCTAACCAAATATAATAAAATATTCCAAATGGTTATTTCTAGAATGGGGTTAATAATATTTTTTTATTGCTCATTATTCGAGGATAACTTAATATTTTGTTATAAATAGAAGGGTTTTCCATCCATTATTCACTTTTGATTATTTTGATTGTTGCACTCATTGTTGTAACTATGATTATTATCATTATCGCACACCATTTTTCTTTTCCATTTGAGTTCTAACTTAGCTCAAACATTTTATTTGTTGGTTTTACACATTATAGAGGAGAGAGACTCTACAAAAGCTAAAGACATTTGAGGATAGCCAAGAACCCATCCCATAGAGGGGTACTAGTAACATTATTTTTTCCCTTCACTGGTGTTGTTTAATAAAACATATTCTTTATATAAGTGGTTTCCATTGGATTATTGAAGTTACTTGCGCTTATTTTACTATTCCATTTTACATTTTAACTATGATTGTGGCATAGATCAAGGCTTTGGTAGGTTTCGTTTCTATCATTTTCTGCAGATCTACAATGTTTAGCATCCATTTTCATTCTTACGGTTGTTTGTCATCCACATCTTTAAGTGGTTTCTTTTTGTACACATTCGAGAAGAAAACATAATAATAATCAATTTCATCATTCAACTCATTCATTCATGTAGTGTCATGATTAGGTCATAGGGTCAAAAGCATGAAAATAAATCATTTCACCACCAAAATCATCATTTAAAGGAGTATTGATAGGGGGAAATCTTCAATAAAGGTTCTAAAGTGATTTTATATCTCCACTATGATGTAATATATCCTAAAGGTTCTAAAGCTACAGTTTCAAAATAAAATGTCAAAGGACATGGTGGGGCCACTACACCATCAAAGGAGAAAATTGATTTCCAAAGCTAAAAAATACCAAAAGAGCTTCTCATTTTCTCATTTCATTTTCCAAAAACATATATTCACCTTCAAAGAGCTCTTGCACCCTCATAACAACAATTTTGTGCTCCTAAAGTTCCTCATCATTTGTTGTGCTACGCTTTTTCTAGAGGTGCTACATTTTCTTAAAGGGGGGAAAAAGCTTCATTCCAATGGTTTCTTCATCAGCAATAGGTTCAAACACAATCCGGACAAGTAAGTGGGCCTACCTAGCCTCTATTTTTCTTTTAATGCTCTAAAATCTTGCAAAAACACCCTCTCATAGCGTTTGCTATGCTTTTAGCTTCATTTTCTTATTTGGTCTCTTTATTAAAAAAAATTCTTAACTTTAAGCTCATACACCCTCCTACACTCTTCATACACTATCTCCCACAGTTTCCCTCATCAAATTCCACATTTTTTCGTCATTTTTCCTCACAAACCCTAGTCCTTACTATGCATTTCTAGACTAGGACCGTGTTTCCTAGTTTTGCATCCCTTCCCATCACTCAAATACCAAAATTCCACTTCCCCTCACTCCATAACATATATCCCTACCTCCCATAATTTTCCTAAGAATTTAGAGACCCCCTAACCCCTTCATCTCCCTCAATTTCAAAAACTACCCAAATCCCTTGTTTTTCCCTACACCAAACCCTAATTTCCCCTCCCATTGAGCTAGGGTTTGCTATGGATTCTGAAGCTACTAAGCAGAGGAGGCATAAGGGAGGTCTAATTAGTAAGTATGAGCCAACTTCAACACATGACATCATGTCTTCTCCTTTTCTCAATAAATCCTTCCAGGATGTTGGTTGCCTTTCCCTTTGCTAAAGGATTGAAGAACTTGGTTTTAATGACAAACTCACTAACACTTTTACCACTAGTTTGAGGAGAGATAAGGTGACCATTACCACAGTGGTGTTCACTATTTCATTAGATACCATTTCTACAGCTACAGGTATCCCAAACACTGAAAAAATTTGGTTCAAGAATGTTGGCTTGTAGGGGTCTGACAGAGGTTTAGAGGTGATTTAGCCAAACACATCCTGGTACTAATGTTCCTTTCAGAAACATTCCGGGGAGAGCGGACTGAGGTCTCACCTAAATTAGTATGGTGGGGTGCTAGAACCAAGTTTCCGCACCCTAGGGATGTCTGGTGATTTTCGGTGGTCCGCGGTTTGACTCTGCACGCACGTCACTACGCGCACCTATCAGTACCTCACAGTTGGTGATGCTATCTTTGTGCAACCCTACTCAGGGCTCAATCCATGTTAGTACCCAATCCCTTATTATTATCCCTATATTAGTTGATCACTTAGCTTATCTGCATGTGTTTAGTTATACTTAACAATGTTCACCATTCATACCAATGTGCGTGATAAATAAAACAGTATAATTGCAAAAGATATCAACCATATAATAACTCAAAATAGATACACAAGATTTGGAATTAAAATTATCTTTATTATTCTTCTTCCTTGGTTATAGACTTGACTCTACCCTGTGCACTCAGTTGTATGGTTTGGCGCACTCAGCTGGAGAGCCTCTTCCTACTCCTACGACCCAAAGCACTTAGACCTTTACTCTATGCTCGCTATCTTCTCGACTCCATTCGTTCCTCTATCTATTTCTAATTATCTTTACAACCTAGAGCCTCGCTCTATTTATCCAATCCCATGGTCTATAGACCAAGGGGAGGCCGACAATACATTCAAAACTTAGGGAGAACAACCCTATGACTCTAACATACAATCTGTGCTCCGCGCCCGCAATTTGAGGAGTCTTTTCAACAATAATACTCACAAATTGGGCTTTGAGTGCCAAAACATGTTGTGGGGGGATTCCATGCCCAACAGGCCCCTAACACAAACATCATGACTCGTCCTCGAGTCACTCTGTTGGTGTGGTGATCTTGGTGCAGAGTCCCTCCAGCTAGTCCCAAATGGCTTGAATGTCGGCAACGCATTGAGTTGCTGCTTGCTGAACCTACTACATTCTGTCTTCTGAGACCTTCGTGTCTAAATTGGGTCCTTACATCTGTACCAACATCGTTGTGTATGTTTATAGTCCCACGCCCTCGTTCGGCTCCTCGGGTTGCGAAGACTGTGCTTTGGCCGGTTAGTCAGATAGCCGGCCCACCCGTGTAAGGCTTTAACTAACTGTCGTTTACTTTGCCTGGGAAGGGTTCTCCATTTAGTTTAACTAACTGGACCGCACCTCCGTTTATGACCTCCTTAACCACGTATGGTCCCAGTTAGTGCATTGTGAATTTTTTCGGAAATTTTTCAAACTTATTGTAATACAACAGCATGAAGTCATTTACCATGAAGGTGTGCAACTTGATATGGCAGTCGTGCCAGGATTTTTGACGCCGCTTTTGTACCTGCTGATGAAATCCAACCAAAAACCATTCCTCCTCGAGTTCTTCCAATTGTGCGAGCCTTTCCTCCAGAGCTTCACAGTCTATCATCCCTATGAGTGCTGTTATTCACAAACTAGGTATGATGCATTTCGTCAGCATGACAGCTTCCATGCCATAAACTAACCGGAAAGGTGTCTATCTTGTCAATTTCTTGCACGTTCTCTTGTAAGCCCATAGTACGGTAGGTACAGACAGGTCCCAATAATTTCGTTGCGCGTTGCACACTTTGGTTAGCACAACCTCCAGTATTTTGTTGAATTCCTCTACTGTCCCATTATCTTGTGGGTAGTATGGTGTAATTTTCTGATGATACACTTGGAACTCTTATATGAGCATGCTAATGGTTTCATTTAGGAAATGTGTTCCACGATCACTCATTAATATTTTTAGATAGCCAAATCAGGTCAACATGTTTTCGAACAAAAACTTCGCAGTCATAGCGGTCGTGCAGTATTTGACCGGCTGCGCTTCCGCCCATCATGTCAGGTACTCCATAGCAGTGATGATGTAGCATGCACCCATCTTTCCCTGAGCTTTGATTGGTCCCACAAAGTTGATTGCCCATTGTTCAAACGATTGCAGTGTCATTTGTGGATTTAATGGCATCTCGTCCCTCTGCAAGGGTTTTCCAGTCCTTTGACATATATTGCAGGCCTTACAGTGTGCTTTCGAATCCTGGTGCATGTTTGGCCACCATAACCCTGCACGAAGGATCTTCTGTGTGGTCACGCGTCCTGCATAATGTCCTCCTGCAGTGCCCCCCATGTGCTTGTGTGAGGATCTGACCTCATTCAAATTTAGGTACGTATCTTTGCAATATCTCATCATTTCCCATTTTGCATAGGTGCCCCACGATGATAGAAAATTCCATTGCGCACACCACCAATTCCTTTTTCTGTTGGACTAAATATTCCCTTGGCACGGTCCTTATTGTCAGAAAATGGATTATATCTTCGAAGTGTTCGTCTGCGACGTGCACTGCAAAGAGTTGTGCATCAGGTAGTCCCTCCTCCAAATTCGTGGGTTCCTTGCCCATCTCAAATCATGACAAGTGATCTAGTCCTGCGTTCAAGCATCCCAGCTTGACTATGACCTCAAAATCATATTCTTGGAATAGTAAGAGCCATCTACATATGCGTCCCCCCAACACAAGCTTATTAACCAAGTATTTCAATGCGGAATGGTCGGTATACATCTTGAAATTTCCCCCGAGTAAATAGTGTCGGTATTTTTGGAACACATACACCATCGCTAACCCCTCGCGCTTAGTGGTGGAATAGTTCTTTTCTTCTTTGGACAATCTCTGACTTGCAAACGTGATCGAGTGATCCACACCCTCCACTGTGAGTACTGCTCCCAGCACAATACACGATGCATCAACATGTACATGAAATTCCACATCCCATTTTGGGAAGACCAGGATTAGAGTGGAGGCCAGTTTCCCTTTTAGGACATCCAAACTCTTCATGCAATCATCATTCCAGCAATATGTAACATCCTTTTTCAATAGCTTTTCGATCGGCGCTATTATTTGGGCATAACTTTTGATGAACTTCCTATAGTATCCGGTGTGTCCCAAGGTAGCACGTAGTTGTTTAACACTTCGCGATGCTTCCAAATTTAGAATAACAACAATCTTCCCAAATTCCACCATCAGTCCTTGTTTGTAGACCACATGTCCCAACAGGTTTCCAAAGGGAACGAGGAATGTGCACTTCTTAAGGTTCAGCGCAATCTGGTGTTGACGGCAAGTATCCAACATCAAGCGTAAGCTTGTTACATGGTGGTTAACTAATCCAAATACAGTCCAACAATCCAGATAGACCTCCAAGAACTTGTGGATGTACTCTTTGAACGTAGCCACAATGATGTGCGAAAAGATGGATGGCATGTTCTTCAATCCAAACGGCATAATGGTGTATTGAAAGCAGCCCCATTCTATTGTGAAGGTCATTTTTCTCCTGTCTTCCGGTGCGATCTTGATCTAATGGTACTCTGAGAACCCATCCATGAATGAGTATGCTTCCTGACCACCAACATTCTCCAGTACTTCATCTGTGAATGGTGCTGGGAATGGATCGTGTATATAGCCGTCATTCAACTTCCTGAGGTCCACACATATTCTTATTTCGCCTTTCTACTTCTTCTCCTACACTACCATAGGACTCACCCAGTCAGATTCTTCCACTAGCTCAATAATTCTGGCTGCGAGCATTTTGTCTAATTCTTCATGGACCTTTTCTTTATATTTCGGATTCAAGTGGTAAGGTTGTTGCTTAACAGGCTTCACATTGGGTTTTAGGGTGATATTCATCATCCCTAAGTCACCAATGATCCCTCTTAAGTTAGTAATTTTGGTCAGGAACAAGTCTTAGTATTCGCGGAGTAACTCAGTGACCTTATCCATCGTGGCATCATCCCAATAGTCCCCAAGTGTTGCATACTTTGGCTCTGCCTCCGTTCCAATGTTTACCTACTTTGTTTTTAGTGGCGCGATGATGTCGGGGTCCTCAATCGATGGTCTGCAAACCTCATGACAGCCTTCTGTTTCTGGAATGTTAATATTTCGTGGGTCCCCGTCATCCTCCTCAATACTTACATTTTAACATTCCAGTGCGTAGCTCAGCTGTGTCGTCCATTCTAGCTAAAGTAACTCCATTGGCTCCTGGGGTATTTTGAAAATAACTGCTTTTACTTCCTCTAGCACATCATCAATAGTATCCCACCAATGATCTTCAAACGTGAAAGTTAACATAAATCCCTCCCGCAAGATATCCCATTCGCTCATACCATGGTAGAGCTCTGTCTCAGTATACTAATTCATGGGTATGACATCTAGGGTACGATAGAATAAATGTACCCATTTAGGCTGTGGCTCTTCCTCGTCGACCTTGGTCCATTTTGCGAGGTGTGTACGTGGATCCTCCCGTCCGTCATACTTGTCTACTAGCTACATCTGCACTTTTCCAAATCATAGGTGAATCATCCTTTTGCATCTATGCCGGTCCTCAAAACTTCCCTAATGTGTACCCCACCACTTTGCGAGTGTCGTGCGCAGTGCCCATTTCAGAGCATCGAACCGCTATTGTTCTGGTACTGTGCTTTCAAATTGGTCCAGGAATTCATCCACCACTGTCAACCCATCATATCTAGGCAAATCCCTTACCTATGTTGTCACGCGACACAATGATCTAACCATCATGTTGCAATTAAGTGTGGTTATCTCTTGTAACCAGTTTTGCCATCGTTCTGTTTCCTCGTCCAAATCTGAAGTGCAGGAGATTTCACGCTCCCACGAAATCCTTCCATCTGCAGTTGGGTTCACCCAGTCCTATTCTCATGTGGTTATCTTGTACATACAATCAAGATCATCATCACTATCATCGTCGTGCATCGGTTTAGTGTATTGCACTCCTTTGGCTGGATCTAGCAATACTACTACGCGTAGTGACTTTTTCTCAAAAATCATTTTGCGCTTCTTCAAATTTATGACTCTGTTCATATCGGCGGACCAGTATATTCCTAGTAGCGCGGGATAGGGATTGTTGTCGTCAACAATCTCTATCACTTCAAAATCTGCCAACGCACTCGCACCTTCAATATCCATCGTTACCCCTTGCAATCTCCCCATGGGGAGGATCTTCTGCTGGTTCACCATTTGCAATTGAATAGGAGACCATTGTAGTGTGGGTCTACCCATGCATTCCTGTGTTTCCTTCGGCAGTACATTCATGTCCAATATGAGATCCAGGATTACCTAATCCATTTCATATTCGTTGATTTGCGCAGTCAACCTCATTTCCCTCCCTATGCGTAATGCATGCTTTCCAAGTTTTCGGACCATGCACGGTTCTCCTAACCCCGCACGCCTAGTGATAAGTTCCTGTAGTCCTTTTACTACCTTGCTGTCGTGCAACAGTTTTATGCATGACTCCAGAAAAGTAGTGAGCATTGAAGGATCCATCCCGAGTTCTACTTGATCCTTACTACCTGAAGTGGAGGCCTCCGTGAAGCTCTTCTTAGCTTCCATGAACATTTCTTTTGTAGGAGCCTTGTGAACCCATGCACTTTCTTCTGGCTGCTTCCCTTTATCATCTCCAGTGGTGATACCGCTTCTTTGTTGTTGGGAAAAGTATCCAATACGGAATGACCCTATCCCACTCTAAGGGTGATAGTACCTCAGCAACAACCGAATGCAAAGCTATTCGAGATTACTGCTTTATGAGATGTAAGAGAGAGGAGAAAGAGATCCACTAACCGTTATCTTCCGCTAATGATTGATCCAATCTTCCCTCTTTGCTGCTTGCTCCCAGCTCCTTGCTCTTTCACTGGCCCAGCTACACAAAGATCCTGCAAAAGCACAAGAAAGGGAAACTACAAGAAGCATACATCCATAAGTGATTCAAGGATTAGAATAAATCAAATATACAAGCATCAATACGCCATTGAGACACATGCATATAGAAGAACCTCAAATGCTTTATTAATGGAAGAAGTAAAGTTCTGAGAGTGTTACAACCATAAGAGGCCCAATCCAGCAACACCTCCCAGCAGAAAGAAATCTCCTCTTCACCTCCTTCAAGCAAATCACCCAATAGTTCTATACTCAAACCAATAGCACTTCCTTACAGTCACAAAATTCCTGCCTCCCTAGACCTCATGAGAGAGCTCTATATATAGGAGTTTTGGAGAAAGGATGAGTCAGCTTGAGCTTGGCATGGAGCTGACTAGTGTCCTCTCCCACTTCAGTTATTCTTCAGTTCTTGAGTCCACTTGGAGGTTCTTGCTTCCACTTGGAGATCTAGACCCTCTTACTCATCACAAGGCGAATTCCCTGATCCAAGTGTCATTTTGGAAGCTTCCTGGGCATTTGACACCTTGAGGAATGACTATGCCACTTGGCCAATCTCGCCCAGCGCAGGTAGCCTTCATTACTGTTGACATTCAGCGCAGGTACAGAGTGGAGCAGTTGACATTCAGCGCAGATGCTCAGTGGAGCAGCTGACATGATCCAGAATTAGCTTGTTTTTGAGTGTTTTCAGGTGGAGAACTGATATTTAGTGCTGTGGTTGCTGACCTTGTTCCTCTAGGGGTAGGAACAACATGTTTAGTGACTTTGGATCCCTTAGCTTATTGACATTTCATGCTTCATGCTGTAAGGCACAAAAATGTCTATAACAGTTGCCCCCTAAAGTATGAGGTCGTTTATCGGGTGAAATGCTTTATCAGGAGGATCCGAAGTTCATTCAATCGCTGAGAGGTGACCTGTAATAAAATACAATACAATACATTATTTTTCATTCTGCTTTCATGATCTAGCTGAGGCGGGCATTCCCATGCTCAACTTTATAAATTCATTTTGGTACATAGAACAGACGATCGTCTGATGGTAGACTGATAATTCTCTGCTGAAATTATCATCCTTTGAGTAGGATGATCATCTGCTGTAATAATGTACATATCAAATGTCTTTATATTTCCTGAATATATATCGCAGCCCGGATGGATGAAACTAGATCCGGGGTCTTCAAACTCGTTCGATCTTCACTCTAAGTACAAGTCGATCCATGTGAGAATTGCGCTGAAGTCGAACATGGAAAGACATCGCTTGATTACCGGTCAATAATGTAAACCGTTAACAAGCGCGAGAGGAATCACCAATAATGATAATGACCCTCAAGGTACTGCAGTACAATTCACGTGGTGTGAATAAAGGACTTGGCGTCGAACACCACGCAAAATCTTCTGGTTGAAGGTCATTGATGTATACCTGTCGCCGGAAGTGAGAAACTTGCCATTGAGGCATGCAAGCTTCAAAGTACTGAGGGGGGTGTTCCTAGATCAACTTCTTGGATAATGAGCTGAAGTCGACAAGAAGCGATCCGTCAAAGGAGGGCCTTAATGAATCCCACATCAGTGACACGGAACGGAGCTAATGATTTTAGTGGAGGTGAAAACATTCTGTGAGATATGATTCAGGGTGGCGATCATGGGTGGATGAAGGATAATGTATGGCAGTGGATGGGACACGGTTGACTCTTTCTGAACGACATCTCTTGAACATATAACGACACTAATGTGATGGATCGGTAGCATTACCCCAAATGTGGATGGTTTGGCGAAGACCATGGTGATGAGACCGGTGAATGAAACAACCCAACCTGATGTGATACGGAGGACAAAGTGTCATGTTCAAGAGCGACTTGCTACCATTAAAGCTTTGAGGTTCTCCCAATTTTTCCCCAGTCATTTCTGACCAGTACCTCTTTATTTTTGTCAAGCTTGAGGAGGATAACATATGCTTGTTCTATAACCTGCCCTTCGGGCAAGCCCATCGCTATGTTTTAACGAGCTTAGCGATAGGGAAACTTGTTCTCGTCTAAAGACAAGTTTGTTGCTATTTAATCATTTTTAACGAGTCTAACGACAAGGAAAACGTGGTCCTTTTCATTTTTAGAGAGTCTGAAAAGGTACAGAAAGTTAACTCCAAAATTCCTTTTTCATCATCTAATCCCTTAAGTCCGAAAAAGTATAAAACAATACAGAAGGGATGAGTTTTTGATAACTTTAACGAGCCGAATAAAACAAGCGCTCGACCTTTTTGTGTAATAATCCCTCAGGTCCAAAAAGATTAAAATCTAGAGGAGGGATAGCTCTTCCGGTCACTTTAACGAGCTGGAAGGCCAAAACTCGGCAAACTTTTCATATTTTACGAGTCAGGAGAAAAGAGCTCAAAGAAGACTCGTCTTCTGAGGAACGAGTGATAAACAGGGATAGCAGCAGATTCCAGGTACAGGTTGGAATTTTCCAATCACGGTAGTGTCACAAGGATGGCTAAGTGAAATCACTCTTCGCAGCTGTTCCTCAAAATGGGTAAACAATCATATGGGGGTGAACAATCGGCCAAATGGAATGGAGGTGGCAGGTGCAAACACGACCAAGGCTTTTATGGCTAATAAATTTACGATCACAATGGTTATTTACCGGAATAGGTTCATTTTTTAATGAGCTTAAACTCTGGAGGAAACTCTTGCTCAATCTTATGTTTATTTTTTAACGAGCATGAACTATGTGCTAAAACTGCTCGGATCTCGCTTTTCTATTTTTTAACGAGCATAAATTCCGCGGTAAAACTGCTCGAATCTTCGCTTTTCTATTTTTTAACGAGCATAAATTCCGCGGTAAAACTGCTCGATATACCAGTCATAAGATAAGAATGTCTCCTGTGAGATAGCTATTTTTTATGGAGCTTTATCTCACGAAGCTATGCTCCTTCTCATCCTTTCTTCATGCAAGTTTGGAAACGGCTAATCCTACGAGTTTAAAGGGTTAGACCTACAGGTTTAAAGGGAGGACCTAAAAATTTAAAAAAATAAATAGTCGCCCCTTGCTTGCACTCCAAAAGGTTGCATGCCCCCAGGTATAAGACAGAGTTTCAAGGTTACCCCTACTTCTTTCCGCCAAAACTTTCGTTTCACCGAGAGAGGCATACCTCTTTCTGGTTACCCAAAGATTGTTTTGTTAACACCATCAAACGAAAACATTTCCTCGGCACTGTCTACCGAAGCAGACAATGGTGAATGACCTTTGTCAAACAAGTAACCTTAACAAAAGAATCCTGTTCTAGAACAACCCCTCTTCCATCCACGGACGGGGTACGGACTAGTCATATTCTTTCGCGGAAATTCTATCTTATACCCAAGGTTTCCTCTGCCCGAAGCAGACCAGGATGCATGCCCCCTGGGTTCCAGTCCCATCTTTCTGAATCACTCGCACTCATCGAGAAGGAGGACTGGGGGTGGAGACATTTCTTGGGTGAATAGACCATTGAGGGTTGGTATGTGACTATTTGCGATGCGTGATCCTGGAAATGAAAGTTGGTCTACGAGCTTGACCATTCTTCCTTCGTGTGGAAAACACATTACTCTAAAAAGTGAGGAGACTATAGCTCCCATGCAATATATATAGTCTCGTCCAAGGAGTAGGTTATAATCCAAGGGTCCTTGAACGACCATCACGTTCATTTGAACGGTCTTCCCTTTCAATGTAACAGGCACATTGGGGAGGATCCCTAATGGGCGACTGGTTCCTTTATCAAAACCCGAGAGATTTCTTATCTCAGGTAAGAGCTCCGGGGAACCCAGTGCTTTCCAAGCAATAGAGGAAAGGATACTCACAGATGCCCCTTCATCAATAATAGTTCCAGCCATTACCATTCTGTAGATTTGGACTATGATTCTGAATGGTATACTGGCTGGCAACCGGGGTCTGCCTAGTTGGTTCCAATCAAAGGACACAACCAGGTTGCTTGGTGGTGGGACCGAATACACGGCCGGATATGACCCTGACGATGTTCCTTCCTGCGAAAAAGGAATGGGCGCATTGCCCTGATGCTCATCAGAGTCGGTGTTGATGAAAAGAATCTGGATGGTGTCATCCTTACTCTCTTCAGTGAGGGTGTCATTTGAAGACGAATCTTCAGTGACGGTGTCATTTGAGGATGAAACCTTTGAAGGAAGAACCGGGTCAGCTGCCGTATCGACCTTTAGACTTTCGTCTGGTCTGGATTCAGTAGGTTCATTTTCAATGACTGACGCTTCAGCTGACCACTTGAGCGGGCCAGCTGTATTTTCAACCAACGAAGGACTTGGCACGAGTTTTTTGTATCCAGGAGGAAGTCTCAACGGTGAAACCGGACGATCTTCCAAAACTCTCTTCGCTTCGTCTAAGAAGGGACAACGGTGGATGGCGTGATCACCTTTACACAGTTTGCAGGGGGATCTTACTCCCCTTCTTTGTCTTGAACCTTCACTTTCGCTGGTTGACGGTAAGCATTCAACATGATTATCAGAGGTTGGTGCTCCCGAATTGTGCAAACGAGGGGACCAGTCCCTTAGTATCCGGGGAATACAGGGACAATCTCTATGGAAGTGGTCTCCTTTACATATGACACATGGCTATTTAGGCCCGGTCTGTGCTGTGTGTGGATTTTTGTCAGATGTCTTTTGCTTGCCCCCAGTCGCCGTAGGCTCCTTCTTCTTCTTCTTCTCTCTCTTCTTCTTCTCCTTCTTCTCCATGGGAGCTTGGCTTTTGCCGGCTCTACCTTGCGAAGATGAAGGATTGGAGGAAGAGTTATAGGAAGTAGAAGGCTGGTGGGCAGCTCTAGACTCATCTAACTGTTGACTCGACTGTTCAGGAACCATGGTGTTCTGAACTACATTGGTTGAGAATAGCCAAATTGGCAGGCCAATTGTCAGTCCTGGAAGCGACAATGTGGCCATGTGGGGCGCACCAACTTCTCCCCAAGAGGAGAAAGGACTAGGATTTCCATCATGTGGAATTCCTTGGTTGAGGCGTTCCATGTTCTCAACCTACAGATCAACGCAGGAATAGGAGGTGATTATGTTCCATTTAAAATAAATTTTATAACGACGCTTTAGACACAACTTGCTTTTTCACTTTTTAAGAGTCGAGAAAAAGCTAAAGATGACTCTAGTCTCCTTCGATGTTTTAACGAGCCCGAAGTGACAAATGCTCGGTTGGACTTTTTCAGTTATAGAGTTTGAAAAAGGCCAAAAGAAACTGCTCTGGAGTTCTAGGCAGAGGGTGTGCCAAACTTCTCGCAAAACCACAGAATACGTTTTACGGTACGAGTGGTCGATCTTCGTGAATGTTGTGTTCACTGCATTGCGATCAGTAGGGCGGCCGACACGGCTTCCTATGGATAAAGGCTTTGTTCCTATAGGGGTCTCCCAATATATACGCGACAGTACGTGGGAGCACAAGTCCGTATTGATACTTATCGCTTCACCGTGGAGGAATCACCCAACCACTCAACGCTAAGATATCACGTTTAACGACGCCGAAACACGTCTCTAGCTTAGACCTCTATGTGTTTGCGTTATGTTTCAATGCGTTGTTATGTAAATTCAATTTATTTTAAGGTTGATCTTGTTTAGCAGTTTGCCTTTATGGATCACCACGAGATGTATAGTAACACTCCTAAATGCAGTCTAAGATGATAAGCAAGCTTTTCAATCTTTCAACTTTGAAAATCTTAACTACTGAGGGAAAAGAAAGACAACATCTTTTCACACAGATCATAGAGCACACACTAATGCAATTTTTCCTAAATCAACATGCAAACTGTCATAATGCACATGCACAATGCAAGTATTTCTTTTCTCTTTCTTAATGTTTGTGCGATACAAAAAGAAAGCTGTTGTATAACTTTGAATTCAATTTCAAGTGAAAGCAAACAAGCTTGTCCAAAATCAAAAGAAACCTTAAGATTTACTTGTTTCGACACTAGAAATATATAAATTCAAACCATATGACGAAAGCAAAAGCTCAATCAGCTATGAACAGCAAATAAACTAACTCTTAAGATCAAAACGACACTTAATCACAGGTCTAGATCTAAGAGGTCACAACAAGACTAGTTCGCTTTTCGTTATGGGAAACTGTAAATGGCATAAGAAATACACAAAGAACAAATACAGTTTCTTTATACAACCGAGGCGGAATAGTGGCAAGGAAAGTTGGTTTCAGATAGGTACATTGACTGGTAACAGGCTGCAAAAACAAGGGTGAAAACAGGGCAAGAAACAGCAGGAAACCCCAGTAGCACAAGGCAAGACTGGTTCAGCGCAGGTGGTACACTGTCAGTTTGACATTCAGCGCAGGTAGCCCCTTCGGGAACTGTACTGAAATGCAGACAGCCTTCACACAGCCTGCACTGAAGAACGAAACTTTCGTTTCTCTTGGTTTCCAGGTCACAGATTGCTAAAAAATTCACAGTTTTTGGCCAAATCAGAAGCTATCAGTCAAGTACACACTAAGGGATGAAAAGGAGGATGAAAAGCTATCACTAAGAGCTATTAGAGTCCTTGTGGATCAGCTCTTCAAATCATAAACTTGCCCAGAAACTGAGCTAGAGTAGCTGCCCTCTACTTTGCATTTGAAAGATCCAAATGCAGTTCGATTCGGTACTCCCTGTGTTTATGAAATGAATAACAAAAACACAAACAACCAACAAGATATGTTCCCCAGTGGAGTCGCCAATTTGTTGTTGGGAAAAGTATCCAATACGGAATGACCCTATCCCACTCTAAGGGTGATAGTACCTCAGCAACAACCGAATGCAAAGCTATTCGAGATTACTTCTTTATGAGATGTAAGAGAGAGGAGAAAGAAATCCACTAACCGTTATCTTCCGCTAATGATTGATCCAATCTTCCCTCTTTGCTTCTTGCTCCCAGCTCCTTGCTCTTTCACTGGCCCAGCTACACAAAGATCCTGCAAAAGCACAAGAAAGGGAAACTACAAGAAGCATACATCCATAATTGATTCAAGGATTAGAATAAATCAAATATACAAGCATCAATACGCCATTGAGACACATGCATATAGAAGAACCTCAAATGCTTTATTAATGGAAGAAGTAAAGTTCTGAGAGTGTTACAACCATAAGAGGCCCAATCCAGCAACACCTCCCAGCAGAAAGAAATCTCCTCTTCACCTCCTTCAAGCAAATCACCCAATAGTTCTATACTCAAACCAACAGCACTTCCTTACAGTCACAAAATTCCCGCCTCCCTAGACCTCATAAGAGAGCTCTATATATAGGAGTTTTGGAGAAAGGATGAGTCAGCTTGAGCTTGGCATGGAGCTGACTAGTGTCCTCTCCCACTTCAGTTATTCTTCAGTTCTTGAGTCCACTTGGAGGTTCTTGCTTCCACTTGGAGATCTAGACCCTCTTACTCATCACAAGGCGAATTCCCTGATCCAAGTGTCATTTTGGAAGCTTCCTGGGCATTTGACACCTTGAGGAATGACTGTGCCACTTGGCCAATCTCGCCCAGCATAGGTAGCCTTCATTACTGTTGACATTCAGCGTAGGTACAGAGTGGAGCAGTTGACATTCAGCGCAGATGCTCAGTGGAGCAGCTGACATGATCCAGAATTAGCTTGTTTTTGAGTGTTTTCAGGTGGAGAACTGATATTTAGTGCTGTGGTTGCTGACCTTGTTCCTCTAGGGGTAGGAACAACATGTTTAGGGACTTTGGATCCCTTAGATTATTGACATTTCATGCTTCATGTTGTAAGGCACAAAAATGAAAATAACATTCTTAGCACTATGTTTACATTTTGGTTTTCTTCGCACAGCTCAGACCTCATCATTTGAAAATTCTGAGTTGGGGGAGGCTGGAGTACCCCTTTTTCGCACAACCTCGCTATCAAGTTAAGGTAGTCTTGTGCCTCATGATCAAACTGAGTACAATACAAACATGATGTTCTTGTTGGATTCATACAATTGCGGGCATAGCGTCCGGGCCCTCCGCAATTGTAGCAAATTAGTTGTCTGTGACCCCTTCCTAGTCCCATTCAACCTCAACCAAGCCTGCGCCCCTTAAATCCAACGCGCACCATTCCTGCATTTGAGTTGAGGGCTCGCATTTCAGTCTGTACCCTATAGGCAAGAGTCTGATCCATCATTAGTTCGTAGCTTCTGCAAGTGCATTCATCATGGCCTACTGACCTGTAGAAATTACAAAACAATTGTTGGGACGTCTACGTATACTTCTGCAATAGATGACAATTATCCGTAGTGCGTTTTCCTCTTATCTGACAGATCGTACACCATAGTGTAGGCACCGAGCTTGGTCCTGCTTGTGCCTCAAGTCTTAACGGCATTGGCCCTCCTCCTGCCAAGTAATTTGTGAATACGAGACAGTGGTCCTTGTCATGCCCCTGGCCTTTGCATTTTATGTACCATACTTCCTTACGCGCCTCTAGCTGAAGGGTCCTGTCTTGTTTCAAACTTTGCATTTCTAGACACATATTTTGCAGTTGTGCATGGATTTTTTGGACTCCCAGACCAGGATCTTGTATAGGGGTCTCATGTAATCTTATTGCCATCTCCAAGGCTTCGGCTTGGGTGGAAATGTTTTGTTGTGACAACGTCATCCTTAAATGTGGTGTTAATGATGCTACAAACGATGCATGGTGTTGTCCATCTGTCAAAGTCATGTTGGCTTCGCGAATCATACTCTTCAGCCTCTAGTCCAGATCCCAGGGGGTTTCACCCAGGAGCATTGCAATCTCCTTAAACCCGATAATTGATTGTCTCTGACTTTGGCTTGCTAAATTCCCTGTTTAGTGAGGCCTGGATTTCTATGATTCCTACATTTGGATGGTCATTAGAATGCTTAATGTACCATGTTAATGCGTGATCCTGCAACGCGCTTACCAGGGTAGCCTTCTTTATATTATCATCCATGACGCCTTGTGCTTCCCATACCGCCCTTACCACGAACCAGAATTGGTCAGGATCTTCATTCCCTACTCCTCTGAATACCAGCAGTTTGATCGCACTCGGTTACTGAACTAGGGTGGTGGCGGAGGTGGGGTGGGTGGAGACGGAGGTGAAGAGGATGAGATGGGTGGCGGTGTAGGTGGAGGTGGTAAGCATGGAATTCATTGTCTTATCAGACTACCACACTTCTCGCAGAAACTTTCGCAAGCTCTTCCTTGCTTTCCCGCAAGGGTGAAATTAAGGGACTAGTTTCTAACTCTTCACTAATTCCATTTCTATAGATCTTCCCACTTCACGTAGTCCCAAACATTAATTTATTCGCATAACCTGATTTTCACACAATAACATCTTAATCCAAGTATTCAAAGATTTAGTATACTTACCTTGTGGTCCTTTAAGGAAGCATCATTCCACCTCACTATAGCTGATGGTCGTAACTACCGCGAACTCAGTGATAAATCCTCCTATAATCTGATCGAGCCAATGGTCCACAGCTCACACGATCTTATCTCCTGATGCTTCTAGTATGCGCACTAATTCCAGAGTCCACAAGATTGGTTTGTTAAGCCTACACCTTCCCTCACTGTCTCTTGCTTCATGAACCACTCATACAGCTCAGAAGGAAAGGATGTAAAGAAAATTTCATGGATTTCCATATATAAGTAACACTCCAACCACTGTTCCTTAGATACTCGCGGATTACTGTTTTCCTACGTTATGAACTCGTGAATCTTCTTGTCCAACCACCCTTCAATTTCTTTCTTGGTTGGCTTCCAGTGACACGACACCAGACATCCCTTATGCAGATCTCGATCTCAGCAACAGAACCATTTGTTGGCTTGTAGGGGCCTGACCTATGTTCAGAGGTGATTTAGCCAAACAATTCCCGATACTACTGGCCCTTTCGGCAATAGTCCGCAGAGCGCAGACAGAGGTCTCACCCGAAGTAGTACGGTAGGGTGCTAGAACTAGGTTTCTGCACCCTAGAGATGTCTGATGATTTTCAGTGGCCCGCGGTTTGACCCTACGCACACGTCACTACGCGCACCTATCAGTACCTCACAGCTGGTGATGTTTTCATTGTGCAGCCCTACTCGGGGCTCGATCCACATTAGTACCCAATCCCTTATTATTAACCCAATATTAGTTGATCACTTAACTTATCTGCATGTGTTTAGTTATACTTAACAGTGTTCATCATTCATACCAGTGAGCGCGATAAATAAAATAGTATAATTGCAAAAGAGATCAACCATATAATAACTCAAAAAAGATACACAATATTTTGAATTAAACTTCTCTATATTATTCTTCTTCCTTGGTTACAGACTCAACTCTACCCTGTGCACTCAGCTGCGGGGTCCATGCACTCAGCTGTGAACTCTACTAGGCCTCTGCGCACTCAGCTGCAAAGCCTCTTCCTACTCCTACAACCCAAAGCACTTAGACCTTTACTCTATGCTTGCTATCTTCTCAACTCCATTCGTTCCTCTATCTATTTCTAATTATATTTACAACTTAGAGCCTCACTCTATTTATACAATCCCATGGTCTGCAGACCATGGGTAGGCCGACACTACATTCAAAACTTAGGGTAGACAACCCTATGAATCTAACAGACAATTTTCACTCTGTGCCTCCAATTCACAGAGTCTTTTCAGCAATAATACTCAAAACTTGGGCTTTGAGCCCCAAAACATGCTATGGGGGGATTCCATGCCCAACAAAGAAGAGAGACCTCGACCTTGAGAATTACAAGATGTATCTGAAACCTCCATATAAAACTGCTCCAAAGCACATCTTCCCTTTCAGACATCTGTTGGACAAGTATGCCCCTCTCATGAAAATGATCATGAAGTATTTTACATGTGAGGGTAGATTCTCAAGATTGTATTAGTATAATGTGAGGGTAGATTCTCAAGATTGTATCAGTGTCATGTCAAGCTTTTGATGCATTTATGATGAGCACCAATACTGCAGCAAGAATGTTGCAACTCTTGGGGCTACCAACTTTTCTTCATCAACCCGGGGTTCATATAAACTTGGAGGTGATAGTGATGTATACATAAGTAGATGCAATTAGTCCACTCTTTTGTCACTGTTGAGCTAGGCGATAGACCACTAGGGTTTCTCAAACCAACCTTCTATATATTTAGAAGAATTTTGATTACCAATTGAGAAAGGAGAATTTTACCCTAATTGAGAGAATTTAAATGCTATCTACTGTAGTAAAGAAAGACTGAAAGAGATGATTAAAACAAACAACTCATCTAGCTATTTGTCAAGATACCTTACTTCATAAGAATTCTAAGCTAACACATGTGAAATCCTACTAATCTAATCATGAAATCTATTCTAATCAAACACTTAATTGTTGTGCCCATGGATGAGCATAACAACCTTTTTCTTTTTGTCTTTTTTGTGAAACATGGATGCTAATTCTTCTTGATTGTATAGCAGGTGGGTTAGGTGTGGAGAGAGATGGTTGTGATTGGTCAGATGGCTTGGGAGGCAAGCAGGGGTCTTTTCCTATCTTTAGTGATGCATTTCTCACAAATTGGACTCAAAACAGGCCACTACAGGTCATCCTACAGGATGTCCTATTTCACCTACAGGATCCCAAGTTTTCCTATAGGAATAGACTGAAAGCATAAGGAGTGATTTGGAAAGTGGTCTAGGGCTTAGCGAAGGTGAGTAAGGGAAGGAATAAGGGAAGGAAGTGGTTAGGACTCCCTCAGAACTCAAACCAAAGTTGTATGATGGTTGGATTTTCTCAACAAGAATGGCAAGTTTTCCTTGTGAAATGATAACTCAGATTATGGAGTTAGTGGCTTTTGGTGATCATGGATGGGTAAGGTTAGAGTGAGGTTGTTGATGTGAGGTTTTCCTACACTATTGAAACTCCTACAATATACACATCATTGTTGGCATTTACCCATAAATCATGTCAAAACAAAAGAGGTTTACATCAAGATAGGAAAGAAAAATGTCATCATTTATTTGCCTAGATCATGCATGGAAATGTTTGAAGCCTATTGTGAAAACACCATGAAATCTAAGACAAATCTGAAGATATTAGAAATGACAACTGCAACCTATCTTTGAAAATTAAAATATGATGACCTAGTTAGCAGAAAAACCCTAAATTTCATAAAAAACCAGAATTCTGCCTTTTTGGGTTGAATGAGAGTTTTTCCTCAAACCATGGTCCCTGAAGGGAGGAATGAGGTACGATACACCTGTTATTAGCTGTTTTTTATATTTATTTATCTCTCTAATGATACTACTAAATTTATGCACAAATGGAAGCAAACTAATCAAATTCACCAATACTTGCAATGTAACAATGCCACAATCAATTCAACAAGTAATCTATGAAATAACCTAAGCATACAAGTACAGTTAGAGGAACCTCTACTGCTAGGATTGGGACTTAACCTAATAGATTCAACCTTCTGATTCAACTCAATGTTGGATCAAGGGAATGCTCATTTTCATTAACATATCAAAAAATACATAACAATGTTTTGTCACAATCCTTCAACTCGAAAGTGCTTAGTTATCTTGCATAAAAAATCTAAATCCTAATGAGGCTCTAGGCCTCCTTATTTATACAACTGAAGTTTCCAACAACTTCCTTAAATCTAGGGAGGCTTGGCTCCAAATCTCAAGATAAATTGGTTCTTAACTATCACTGGCTCGGCTACCAATGATCCTCATCACATGGCTACCTGCAACTTCGAGCTAGTGTGACTTGATTGAGGGATCTTCGAATGAGTGAGGATTAAATGAGGAAGATCCATCTCCTATAATATCTCCTTCTTGTCTCATTCGAGTTCCTGCACCTTAATTAGCCATAATTTTCCATAATTTTCTCCCAAAAACCTTCAAATCAATGCACATTAGACCACTAGACATAACATCTTACTTTTACTCATCTCATTAAGAAAAATATAATTAAAACATGTAAGGAATTATGAGAAAAGTTGGTTTTAGTAATATTGGAGGTGTATTAAGGTCCATATATTTTATCCAATGATGAGCCTCATCATCACCCCCTACTGAAAGTGTTTCTCATCATCTGAGAAACTCAATCTATGTCCATGTCCTTCATTTCTATGGTGGATTCCATGACATCCCATGCCTCTGTTGTAGTCTCTTCCTCCTGTGAATAAAATCCCACCTTCTTCTCTATCTCTTCACACTGCTTTCTCTCTTCTTCTTCTTTTCTTCCTTCCAACATTCCCAAAAGCAATGGTGGACTGAGCCTCATGCCAATCCAATTTACTTTGAGTCTTTGTAGTGCCTGCTTATACATTGGTCTATTTAGTGCCTCTCTCATTCTATCAGGAGAATGATATTCTCTGATTTTTAGGTTGTAAGGCAAGGTGTTCCATCTCCTTTGGCAAGATTGTTTGATGTCATCTCCTAGTAATATGAGCATGTATTAAAAGTATATGATTGTTTGTTCTTGTACAACAAGGTACCTTGGTGCAATATTGAGGTCATTTGGAATGAGGTTGTGGGTGCTGATGATAGCCATTGGGTTAAATTGTTCAGCTTTGATCATAAGGGGTTATCTCTCTTCCTTTTCCATTACCTTTTTCATCTCTGTAGCTCTTGCCTCCTCATGATTCATCCATGATGTTAAGGCTATCAATTGCAAGTCCCCTAGCTTTGGATTTGGTCCCACACATTCAAATCTGTCAAGGCCAAATTGTGTAGGTAAAACTCATTTATTTTTTCTCTATCTTCCAAGGTGCTTTGATCACAGAGATCAATAAAATGTCTATAGTCTTCAAAGGGAATATTTCCTCTTTGTGCTATGGTCTTTATCTGGAATCCTGCACTGGATTGCCTCCATGGAAAAGTTGGCCATAGTTTCCAATTGGATTTCCCTTTCTTGTAGTTTTCCTCAGCCATGTATTCTTAGCCTCTCACTGATATTTCATCATTTCTTCTCTATCTCTTATGATGCTCAGTTCTCTTCCCATCTCCTGCAATTTCTCCTTCGTGTGGCCTATATCCTTTACCCCATTTGATTTGGAAATTTGCATCCACCTGTGTCCTTGCCCTCTCTATTTCAAGTTCAAAGAATAGGGGAATGGAATAATTCTATGGTATCACCCTACCTCCTTCAATGAACCTGTAGTAGGATCTGAGTTTCGGCTATGGACTATGTTCTCTTAGTTCTTGGTCTTATTCCTTTGTTTCTTGTTGAGTGATACCTTCCTGGTCTATTTTTTATGTTTCCTATAGGTTTTATAAAGTTTCATGTAGGATGGCCTTTGCTTCCTGTAGGTATTTCTATTTCTCCTATAGGAGACCTTCTCCCTTTGATGAGGATGACCTGTGACAGGCCTCCTAACATAGGTAATTGGAGACTTGAGAGAAGCTAGTTTTGATGATCATTCTCCTTCATTTTTATTTAGAGGGGTTGCCTTCTATTGTTTCTTTGGTGAATCTTCAATGACAGTTGGAGTTTTGGTGGGGGTTTGAGGTCTTCCTTTTCTAATATTAGTGCTCTTTTTGTCCTGAAGTATAGTGGGGTTTGTCTTCTCCTCTTCTTCTTTGATTTGACAAGTGTACTCAGGGCACTAAGAGCAGTTGTTGCCTCTTTCTCTGCAAGCTCTAGGGATACCCTTGGTGATTCTTGTTCCTCTATGTCTTGATCTATAGACCTATGTTCATGCTTCTGTCATGTTTCCTCTTTTCCATTTTCTTTCTCATCCTCTTCTCTGTCTCCCCCTTCATCTTCTTTTTCTTCTTCTATTTCTTCAGTCTGCTTATCTGTTTCTTCTTTTGTTTCCTCCTCTGTCTCTTCCTCATTTTCTTCCTCTGTTTCTTGTTCAATATCTTTCTCTATTTCTTCTACTTTTTCCTCTTATGTTTCTTCTTCTCCCTCACTAGCAGTAGGGCTTCTGTCATATTCAATAGCTTTAATTTCTCCTTCTGCCTGCATATCTATAAATGTTTTCCATGCAATAGGGAGTCTTAAATTTATTATAGAATCTTCAAGGATGAGTTTGATCAACCCATGATGGTCTAGCTGTTGATGTTTTCCCTCCTGCACTTTGATGCTCATGTCTATCATGGATTGTAGAAGAAAGTAGGGTATGCTCAATCTGTAATGAGGAGGTGTGTTCTCTCCAAATCTCAGTTCTTGGAGGAGTCTGAAGTGGTATCCATACACTGCACTGTATCTCCCTTCAAATGAAATATATTTGAGGAGTTGGTAACTTAATTCAATCCAAGGGTATGGAATTCTCTCCCTTTTAACCCCATTTTTGTCCTCCATTGGCTCTTCTCCTTCTAAAAATAAGCTTTTCTTTGCAAGGGTGGTGTTACCGTTGTCTTCTTTTCTCCATGGTAACCCTAAAAGGAGTGTAGTGATTCTTCTTATAGCTTCAGGGGCAATTGCTACTGATAAACCTTTCACCACATCAGTGGCACTGATCCTAGTGAGGGGTATGAGTGAGAGGGAAAATTCTCTGGCCACATCATCATCGTATCCTCTCATCCTCTCAAAGAACCCCATCCATTGGTGCTTTGTGAAAATTTCCACTACAGGAGGATGTTGGTAGATCCTCATTGTGTTTGTGGGTTCTCTCTTGTTGAAATCTCCTTTCATCTTTCCTTAGTAATTTTAGAGGCTTGTGCGGATATAATTCAAGAATTCTGGTAGGTGAGGGAGTTTTGAATGTTAAATTTTAGTGTCATGCAAAACAATTCTCCTATCCTAAGATGCACTGCAATTTCCTACCCAAATTGATGATTTCATTTTTTTCTTCAAATGGAAAATATAGAAGGTATAGCTCCTACCTCACTTCGCTACGTTCTGGTGATGATAACCCTTGATTTCACTTCCCTTAGTGCCCACTGATAGCCCTGTAGGTTGATTCCTATGTATCCTGTAGGTTTCCTGCGCTGTAGATGTTGACTGTTTCCTATAGGTGTTACTTCAAGAAGGCCGAGAGAAACCACTTCTTTTAATGAATTCTCGAAGTTTCTTTTTCTCTCTTTGTGTGGGAATTAGTGTTTTATTTCCATATATGGATGATCATGTGGGGTGGTGTGCTGGCTGTCTAAGTACGAGCACCTCCTTTTGGATCATTGGTCCCACTATCAGTCCATCATTCCACCTTACCTCATAATCATATCCCACCCCTTTCCTCTATAGCTTACCCATTTTTTGCTTTATTCCCTTTTTCTCTTGATTTGACTTTTCCCACATGTGGAGTGGTCTAACTATTTTCTTCTTACGACTACCTCTCATGGAAATGGTCATACGTGAATGATCTTACTTAACGAAGTTGAATCCCAAAATGATATCTAATATAATGCACTGCGTAAAACCCCCATACTTAAATTCAAAAAGAGTCAAGGGATCTCTACTTGAATGGTTCATGAGGCACAATACTTGCTAAGGTTTTGCAAATGGGGTAGCAAGCTAAGTGGGCTTGATTGTGGGGAAAAACTCCACAGTTAAGCGCGCTTGAGCCAGAGGAGTTCTGGGATGGGTGACCTCCTGGGAAGTCCTGGTTACCGGGTGCAAGCCCCGGAAGTCATGATTGATGCTATGTGATTCGTTCTCCACATTTCACTAGTTTCAATCCCACTTCTTCACCCCTGTGAGCATCACCCGATGCAATGAGTGCTAAGTGAACTATTCAAACATCATGAGAAATTAGTCAGTTACGACTACCTCTCATGGAAATGGTCATACGTGAATGATCTTACTTAACGCAGTTGAATCCCAAAATGATATCTAATATAATGCACTGCGTAAAACCCCCATACTTAAATTCAAAAAGAGTCAAGGGATCTCTACTTGAATGGTTCATGAGGCACAATACTTGCTAAGGTTTTGTAAATGGGGTAGCAAGCTAAGTGGGCTTGATTGTGGGGAAAAACTCCACAGTTAAGCGTGCTTGAGCCAGAGGAGTTCTGGGATGGGTGACCTCCTGGGAAGTCCTGGTTACCAGGTGCAAGCCCCGGAAGTGATGATTGATGCTATGTGATTCGTTCTCCACATTTCACTAGTTTCAATCCCACTTCTTCACCCCTGTGAGCATCACCCGATGCAATGAGTGCTAAGTGAACTATTCAAACATCATGAGAAATTAGTCAGTTACGACTACCTCTCATGGAAATGGTCATACGTGAATGATATTACTTAATGCAGTTGAATCCCAAAATGATATCTAATATAATGCACTGCGTAAAACCCCCATACTTAAATTCAAAAAGAGTCAAGGGATCTCTACTTGAATGGTTCATGAGGCACAATACTTGCTAAGGTTTTGCAAATGGGGTAGCAAGCTAAGTGGGCTTGATTGTGGGGAAAAACTCCATAGTTAAGCGCGCTTGAGCCAGAGGAGTTCTGGGATGGGTGACCTCCTGGGAAGTCCTGGTTACCGGGTGCAAGCCCCGGAAGTGATGATTGATGCTATGTGATTCGTTCTCCACATTTCACTAGTTTCAATCCCACTTCTTCACCCCTGTGAGCATCACCCGATGCAATGAGTGCTAAGTGAACTATTCAAACATCATGAGAAATTAGTCAGTTACGACTACCTCTCATGGAAATGGTCATACGTGAATGATCTTACTTAACGCAGTTGAATCCCAAAATGATATCTAATATAATGCACTGCGTAAAACCCCCATACTTAAATTCAAAAAGAGTCAAGGGATCTCTACTTGAATGGTTCATGAGGCACAATACTTGCTAAGGTTTTGCAAATGGGGTAGCAAGCTAAGTGGGCTTGATTGTGGGGAAAAACTCCACAGTTAAGCGCGCTTGAGCCAGAGGAGTTCTGGGATGGGTGACCTCCTGGGAAGTCTTGGTTACCGGGTGCAAGCCCTGGAAGTGATGATTGATGCTATGTGATTCATTCTCCACATTTCACTAGTTTCAATCCCACTTCTTCACCCCTGTGAGCATCACCCGATGCAATGAGTGCTAAGTGAACTATTCAAACATCATGAGAAATTAGTCAGTTACGACTACCTCTCATGGAAATAGTCATACGTGAATGATCTTACTTAACGCAGTTGAATCCCAAAATGATATCTAATATAATGCACTGCGTAAAACCCCCATACTTAAATTCAAGAAGAGTCAAGGGATCTCTACTTGAATGGTTCATGAGGCACAATACTTGCTAAGGTTTTGCAAATGGGGTAGCAAGCTAAGTGGGCTTGATTGTGGGGAAAAACTCCACAGTTAAGCGCGCTTGAGCCAGAGGAGTTCTGGGATGGGTGACCTCCTGGGAAGTCCTGGTTACCGGGTGCAACCCCCGGAAGTGATGATTGATGCTATGTGATTCGTTCTCCACATTTCACTAGTTTCAATCCCACTTCTTCACCCCTGTGAGCATCACCCGATGCAATGAGTGCTAAGTGAACTATTCAAACATCATGAGAAATTAGTCAGTTACGACTACCTCTCATGGAAATGGTCATACGTGAATGATCTTACTTAACGCAGTTGAATCCCAAAATGATATCTAATATAATGCACTGCGTAAAACCCCCATACTTAAATTCAAAAAGAGTCAAGGGATCTCTACTTGAATGGTTCATGAGGCACAATACTTGCTAAGGTTTTGCAAATGGGGTAGCAAGCTAAGTGGGCTTGATTGTGGGGGAAAAACTCCACAGTTAAGCGTGCTTGAGCCAGAGGAGTTCTGGGATGGGTGACCTCCTGGGAAGTCCTGGTTACTGGGTGCAAGCCCCGAAAGTGATGATTGATGCTATGTGATTCGTTCTCCACATTTCACTAGTTTCAATCCCACTTCTTCACCCCTGTGAGCATCACCCGATGCAATGAGTGCTAAGTGAACTATTCAAACATCATGAGAAATTAGTCAGTTACGACTACCTCTCATGGAAATGGTCATACGTGAATGATCTTACTTAACGCAGTTGAATCCCAAAATGATATCTAATATAATGCACTGCGTAAAACCCCCATACTTATTTTCTTCTTGTTGACTGACTGAAGGTGGCCAAGTTAACTAGCCACCTTTACTTATAAAATCAACTCTCACATAATCCTACAGTTTTGATACTATCGTACTAACGAGAGAGAATGAGTAAGATGGCATACCTGTGGGTAAGGTACTTCGTTGATGATGCATGCTGGGAGTGGTGCCTCTTTGCTGTTCTTTTCAATCTGCATATTTTTCTATGTATTTTCCTCTTTTTATGTACAGGTGTTGGACCTTGTTGCTGCTAAGCTCTGGAGGAGCTTCTTCATCCTTGTAGTCTCAGTTCTGAAGATGGCTGCAATTTCTGTGGTTTCCTTTGTGGGATAGGCTGCTACAGGAATTCCTGTAGGATACCTACAGGATGTCCTGTAGCTGCCTCTCCCTTAAAATTTTCATACATTTTTCTCAACTATGAAGCACAAGGGATGTTGGAATGTGTGGAGAAGGGTGGTAGGGAATGGTAGGTGATAGATGTTGCCTCTGGCTATGGTTCCTATTTCCCTCTTCTCTCTCTCTTCTGTTCCTTTATTCTTCCTTTTCTTCTTTTTGTAATCTGTATTATTTTTTGAATTGATTTCTTTAATGGATGCAGGGGTGACATGGTGATGAAATGAATGGATATGGTGTGGTGGAGTAAATGGTTTTTCATCCAGACACTACCTTGTGTCATCACCTTCCTATCAGAATGTCCTTCTTGTGTTTTTCAAGGTCACTGTCATTCCTACAGGAAACTCCTGTAGAAAACACAGAGTTTGAATGAGATGAGCTGGAGGGGTTTATAAATGGAAGAATAGGTGAATAGTGGAAGATATGAGATGGGTGGATTAAAATATGGCTCTTGTAGGTCCTTTTATCCTTCTCATGTTATGCTTATCCTCCTCTTGCTGACCTGCAAAACAAAATTTCCATCTTCTGTATCTTTGTCTTGTTCTCTCTTTTTTTTTGCTTTCTTTTTGTAAAATAAATAGTATGCCTCCAAGGAGGTTTTCATCCTAGTTTCCTTCCCTAGGTGCCTCAAAAGAGGTCTTCACCGAGAGATTTTTTTATTTTTCCTCGTTTTTTTTTAAACGCCCTTGGGCCTCCTCAAGAGGTTTTCAACCCAACAGTGGGACTCAGGTGCCTCATGGAGGTTTTCACCTGAGTCTCTTTATTTTTTTCTCTTTTTCCCTTTTTTATTTCTTTTTTTTCTTTAGGGACTTGGTGGGGTGGAAGCTGAGACTTTCTCCAGCACCATCACTGTCTTTTTGATGCTATTGATGACTTCTTGCTTTGACAAGGCTTCTTGTAGATCTTTAATCTATACCCATTGACAAGCAAAGGGATAGCTTCTGCATCAATGGTTCTTATCTGCACAACACCATTATCATGACACTTTTCTATTACATAAGGCCCTAACCATATAGTTCTGAATTTGTCTTTAAAATACTTATACTGGGAATCATACAAGAAAGACCAATCACCTTCTTGAAACTTTTTGTCTTTTATATTCTTGTCACGCCAAATTTTCCTTTGAACTTGAGTCACCTCTGTGTGTAGGAGGGCCTGCATCCTAAATTCATCTAACCCATTCAACTGGAGCAACCTTTCTTGTTGTGCCCTGGTGATATCCAGATCCAGTTTTACTGCCATCCTTAAGGTGTTGTATTCAAATTCAATAGACAACAAGGCTTTCCTCCCATAGACCAACTTATAAGGGGTGAAGCCAGTGGTAGTCTTCCAGGTGGTATTGTAGGCCCAAGTGGCCTCAACTAATCGATCTGCCCAATCATTTCTGCTGCTTCTAATCACCTTGGTCATAATTCCTTCTAGTGCTCTATTGGTTACCTCCACTTTCCCATTAGCTTGTGGGTGGTAAGGAGTGGATGTTTTGTGCTTGATCTTGTGTTGGCTTAACAAATTTTCAATCATGTGAGATGTAAATTTACTACCTTGATTAGTGACCAATTCTCTAGGGTACCTAAACTTATAAAACACATTTTCCCTTAAGAATTCAGCCCCCTTTTCTTCCATTGTTGCTTTGATTCCTTTAGATTAAGCCCACTTGTCAATGCACAAAATGATGTACTGCTTCTATTTGGATGGAGGGTCAATGGGCCCGATGAAATCCATGCCCCACTTATCAAATGGATCGAAAGTCACTTGAGGTTACAAAGGAATCTCATTGCTTGGGGTAGGTTTCCCCATCCTTTGGCACCGATCACACTTACTGGTATACCTCCTCACATCTTGGTGGAGTGGGCCAGTAATAACCAGCTTGTAGTACCTTGAATGTTGTTCTTTTGGCTACAAAGTGACCTCCACAAGGCCCATAATGATAGGCCAGGAGGATGTCAAAGACTTCCTCCTCCCTGACACATCTTTGTATAATTTGATCTGGACATAGCTTGAAGAGATTGCCCCCAATCCAAGTGAATGGGGCACTCTTCCTTATGATTCTACTCCTTTCATTGGAGTAAAAGTTTGGTGGAAACTGTGCAGACACCAAGTAATTTGATATGTCACCAAACCATGGAGAGACAACTAAAATGGTGAATAAATGTTCATCTGGTAACTGATCATCAACCATTCCTTCCTCCCCTGTAGGAAAATTCAATATGGATAAAAAATCTGCAACAACATTATCCTTGTGAGGCTTTTCAATAATAGTTAAATCAAATTGTTGCAATAAAAGTAACCATCTAATAATTTGGGCATTTACATCAGATTTATTCATCAAGTATTTAGTTGCATCATGGTTAGTATGTACAAATGTTTGGTAACCAGTAATGTAATGCCTAAATTTATTCAATGGGTGTACAATAACTAGGAGCTCTTTTTCAAACATTGTGTAGTTCAGCTCAGCTTTTGATAGATTCTTACCAATGAAGTAAATGGAATAAGGTAGTTTGTCATCTATCTAACCTAGAGCTTCTCCCATGGCTTTGTGAGAGTAATAAACATGTATATGAAAAGGAAGAGCCCAATTTGGGCCTTGGAGAATAGGTGCAATAGTAAAATTCTCCTTTAGGGTGTCTAAGGCTTCTTGACAACTTTCTGACTATAAAAATTTGGAGTCTTTGGCCAATAACCCAAATTAAGGAGAAGCTAACTTCCTGAAATCTTTTATAAATCTCCTATAGTATCTGCTAAACCTATAAACCTTCTAAAATCCCTTCGTTTTTGTGAAGTCGAGACCCTTTTGATGATGGCTATCTTATTTGGGTCTACCTGCAATCCTTCATGGGATATTGAGTGACCTAGAATAGTCTTTGTAGTAATCAAGAACTCACATTTTTCAGGACTAAGGGATAATTTTATTTCAATGCATTTGTTTAGCACCTTACGCAGGTTAGAGAGAGCCTCCTGGAAATCACACCCATAGAGTGTAAAGTCATCCATATAAATTTCTACTACAGGATGGACTAGCTCTGCAAAGATACTCAGGACTACCCTTTGGAAAGTGGTAGGGGCATTTCATAAACCAAAGGGAAGGACCCTATAAGCAAAAGTACCCCAAGGATAGGTGAATGTGGTTTTATCATGGTCCTCTGGGCTAATCTGGATTTGATTGTACAAACTGAACCCATCTAAGAAAGAGAAAAATTGTTTTCCTACCAGGCCATCTAACACCCAGTCAGTGAAAGGTAGAGGGAAATGGTTCTTCTTTTTTTCTTTGTTTAACTCTCTGTAATCAACACAAATCCTCCACTCTCCATTTTTCTTTGGAACCAACACCAAAGGAGACACCCACTCACTGTCCGAGATAGGGTAGATGAATCCTCCATCCGGCAGCTTTTGCAACTCTTCTTTGACTATATCCTTGAGAGCTACATTCGTTCACCTTTGGGGTTGTCAGACTGGTTTGCAACCTTCTTTGATATAAATGTGGTGAGTACAAACCAAGGGGTGTACTCCCTTCATCTCTTTGTAATTCCAAGGAAAGGCATCCAAATGCTCTCTTAGCATATTACATAACTCTTCCTCTTGGTGTACAGAAAGAGGGGTTGATTTTCAGTGTTCTTTCAGGGATGAATTATATTGTCTTGACATGAGTAGGGTTTGAATAAGCTAAGCACATATCAACCTGATGGTTGTTCTTGGTTTCCTTCACTACTTCCTCTAGAGACAAGGTGTTGGGAGTTGGATTTTGGAGGATGTGTTCAATAAAATCATCGTCATCAGGTTGTCCTCCTCCCATTGGCAGTTTCTATGGTATAGAGTTGGGTGGAGTAGACTTCATCTTCCTCCTCCTCTTCTAGCCATAAAGGTAAGTCATGTTCTAGAGATGGTTGAGTAGGAGGGTACAAGACCAACTACTTAGATAGATGCCCATTTTTTATAATCATGTTTCTAGCTCTGTAGCTGATGTAGGCATCAGAAATGGCTAGCCAGGACCTCCCAAGTATGAGAGGATAACCATTAAATTTGGTCTCAGGCTGAAGAAATAAGAAGGTTGCAGGGTACTCCCAGGATTCAATGGAGACCATCACATCTTCAACAATCCCCCTTAGGGGCTACTGTGGATTGGTCTACAAGCTGCAAAACTATCTTGGTCTTTCTTAACGAACCCTGGAGATTAAGCTTGAGCATGGTGTCCTTACTCATTACACTAATGGTAGCCCCAAGATCAATCAAGGTATGTGGGACAATGGTTCCATTGATGTGCACATCTACTAAAGGGCTTCTGGGGTCTAAATACTTTGGTAAAATTACATCTCCCAGCATTAATTCGGACAGTTTTCCAATGACATTAATGGTAGGGGTGTCTCTTTTTCGCCTCCCTAGATGTTTGAAACACTTCTCTTTAAGCAATTTGTTGTAAATAGGTACATCCTTAATAGCCTGGAGAAGTGAGATTTTGACACATAGATTTTTCAATTCACCATAAGTTCATTCTCTTCTAGGGTAGGTTGGACTAGATGAGTTAATATTTCAGGAAAGGGTGGTGGATTCACTCTAGGCATACTTTCCTCTCTTTCTTCCTCACTCTCCCTAGGTGGAGATGGAGGTTGATTATCTGGAATCACTCTCCTAGATCTAAGGTTGATTTCATAAATTTCCATAGCATAAGTAGGGTAGGATGTCTCTCCACTATAGACCTGTTGTTCCTATCTATTTTTCGGGTTCAGGATTGGTTGGGGCAGGCATCTGAGGTTGTTTAGGTGGAGAAGGTTGTAAGAGTTGTGGTTGAGTAGGAGGTGAAGGAAATAAATCTGGAGCATTGTTGTATGGGGGCCTCCACCCCTATGGTGGTGTATTCCACTGAGGTTGTGGAGGCTTATATGGCTGAAATGGTTGGTTGGTCGACGGGGAATGGTACTAAGGTGCAAAAGACTAGGGAGAAGGTGGAGACCTGGAGGGATGAGTAAGGGGGGCCCAATGGAGAATGGATGTGTTTTGGTTAGGGTTTTAATATGCATAGGATGACCCTTGCATACCCTATTGGTATGGTTGAGGCCCATGAGGCCTCCTTTGATTTATGTAGTAGAGTTGTTCAGTCACCCCTTCAGTTCCCTGATACACAACTTTTAGTCTAGGTAGAGAAGGGCACTTGTATATGGAGTGGTTTTCTTCGCAAAACGAGAATATTTTTATATGTTTTAATGGACATTCATTCCTAGGGTGATTCCTTGTGCATCTAGAGTAGAATATGGCCAATGCTCTCTCTTATTCTTCCTTCTTCCTCTTGATTTGCACAATTTCCATTTGTAGGGAAAGGGTTTGCAACATTTCACTCTTAAAATCTTCCAACATGTTTCCAATTTCAGTTTTTATAGATGTGTTGGAAGAGGATGAGTTGGCCACTGTTTGACTACCCCCTACCCTTTTTATTAATGTCTTTATAGGGTAGATGGTAAATGTCCCCTCCTGATAGCAGGTTTTGGGTATCCAAGAGATCCTCCCTAATCCCCCTGAGTAGGACTAGCTTAAATGAATTAGGATCAAGTGTGCATCTGGCCCTTTTATCACTGAGTTGGAATCTTTCCTCATAATCCTCTAAGGACTCATCATGCCCCAAGGTCATTGTAAAATTTCCTCTTTAGTGTCTTTGGACCTGTAGTAGTCCATATACTTGTTGTTGAAAGATTGTTACATCTAAGCCCAGGTGGTGATACTATCCCCAGGTAAACCCATGAACCAGCGCAAAGCTGCATCGTTAAGAGTGGATGGGAAGAATTTCAATTTTTGATCATCAGTGGTGTAATCATAAGTTCTTCATATGACACCAAATTCAAACAAGAAAGTATCTAGATCTTATGAGGTCAGGTCATGGAAGTGAGGAAGAGTGGAGGAGCTTATGTTTTTCATCTTGGCATCCCCATTGGTTTCTCTAATGGGAAAAGAACCCTCGATTATTTCTCTATCTCCCCTTTCATTTTTATTTTCAGTCATTATGTCAGTTGGAATGGGTTCTTATTCTTCCCCTATAGGCTCTTCAAAAATCCTTGGTTGTTCACTTAAGGGTCCTCTAATTCACAGCCACCAAAGAAGATGGAAGGTTGGCTGTTTGAAGTGGTGGGGGTATTTGGTATAAATTTTCTTAAGTTATACCTATTCCTACAAGGCATGAAAGAAGTGTTTGGTTTTTTTTTACAAGCTTTAAGACTAACTGCATAATAGAATATAAATGAGTTGAAACTAACTACTGAATGAAATCACTTGTAGAATGGAAAGGAAAGAAAACCAACTTACAAATATCTGGCAAAAATGAAACTAATAACAGAATGAAAGAGATAAGAAATGGAAGAAAGAAATCATAAATCACATCTACTTAGACAGCTCCTTGGCAACGGTGCCAAAAGGTGATGAGCACCAATATTGTAGCAAGAATGCTGCAAATCCTGGGGCTACCAACTTTACTTCATCAACCCGGGGTTCGTACAAACTTGGAGGTCATAGTGTTTTATACACAATTATATGCAATGGGTCCACTCTTTTGTCACTGCTGTGCTGGGTGATAGATCACTAGGGTTTCTCGAACCATCCTTCTATTGATTTAGAAGAAGTTTGATTACCAATTGAGAAAGGAGAATTTTACCCTAATTGAGGGAACTGAAATGCTATTTACTACAGTAAAGAAAGACTGAAAGAGATGCTTAAAACACACAATTCATCTAGCTATTTGTCAAGATACCTTGCTTCAGAATAATTCTAAACTAGCACATGTGAAATCATACTAACCGAAGCATGCAATCTATTCTAATCAAACACTTAATGTTGTGCCCATGGATGAGCATAACAACCTTTTTCCTTTTGTCTTTTTTGTGAAACATGAATGCTAATTCTTATTGATTGTATAGAAGGTAGGTTAGGTGTGGAGAGAGATGGTTGTGATGGGTCATATGGCTTGGGAGGCAAGCAGGGGTCTTCTCCTATCTTTCATGATGCATTTCTCACAAATCGGGCTCAAAACAGGCTCTGATACCACTTGTTATAGATCTGATATGAAAATATAAGACAATGCAAATAAATCCAAGAAATAACAAGCTCTGAATATAGATAGAAATGGTTCACTTTATTGATCAAACCCCTAAGGTAGGGCAACACCATATATTCACTCCTTAAGGAAGGAGAATACTCCACAAGCCATATGCCTATTCATACAATAATCCTTGACATCCCTCAATGTGGAGTCTCTAGCCTCTTTATAGGCCTCATACATATAATACCATGGGTCATTACCATGGTTCCCTCAATACAATCTATCTAATACCATGAGCCCATTACATTATTACTAACTACTTGTAGTCCCTTACATGATATGGGTTAACCACCTTATTTATTACTATGGCCCATCCCATTATTATATTATTCCCTTGGGTACCTCCCTTTGTACCCCATGTTATCCCCCCTAGGTATATAACATTCCACCCCCCTTAACATGTTTCGTCCCTGAAACATGAGAAGAACACAAATAATAAGATCTAATCAAAAGAGTAGTCCATTGGTACCATGCACGTGCATCTAGCCATCCAAGAGAAAGGTGAACCCTCGATATCACTGGTGCCTCGCTCGCTTGAGATGGAAGTTGACCGTGGTAGCTCTTCTGTGTTGATGTGTAGTAGGTGGATCTTCGCTCCTCTCTATCTGTCATGCGGGGGTTGTTGTCCTTGTCGCTAATTGGTTGCCATTTTGTTGGTTTTTTTCTTGCGGGGTGATGTGGGTGATGATATGTTAAAGTTTTAACCCACGGTGTCTTTTTATTTAATTCACCCTACTGTGGTGCCTGTTGTGGTGTCTTATCTTCCAATATTACTTTAACCATTGAGCCCTCATTTGATGTATCAACACCTGTATACTTTTCTGCTTCAGCCTCTGTTTGTGTTTGATTGTCGATCATCAATGGCTCATCATCTGATATGTTAGTCCTTGGAACATCTTCTACGTCAACCTTAATGGACTCTACTTATTTATTGATGGAAATATCCTGTAATGTAATTTTCTTCTTTTTATACCACAACTTCATAAATTTCTTCTGCACATTAATATTGATAGTACCCACAGATTCCATCCAAGGATATCCCAAAACAACATCCATATTATCCATCTCTGAAGTATAAAAATCACCATGCAACACATACTTATCCATAGAAATCTTCAAATCCTTATACACTTGAATGTCCTCATCATCCACCTGTGTGTTTTCAATGTATTTTGTTGGAACTTGCAATTTTTTTGCCAAATTAACATTCATAAAATTATGCTTGCAACTAGGATTTATAGATACAATGATTTTCTCCTTCTGAATCAATCCATGAACCTGCAATAAGGAGACACCCGTAGAAAATAACTCCTTACGTGTCTCATTCTCCTTTTTTCTAGTCCGAGACCATTTGTCTAAAAGGACTCTTTCAAATTCTGCATCTGAAAGTTTGGACAACTGCTTGTCGTCAAGTGAGAAATACCATTTATGAGCCTCATCTCTGAAATTAAGCCACACTGAATCCTTCCAATTTTTTGCCCATACCGACTTAGTTTTCTCTATGTATTCTTCAATAGTAGGACCATTATCTTTTCCTGTAAAACATAGAACCGCCATGAAGAGGGTTTTGAAAAAAAATCACTTACTTGGCGAAAATTTGAAATGGCCACAATTCCGTCAATATTGCTCAGAATCCCTATTATGACCTATTTTTGGAAATGGAACAACCATTCTACATCTTCCCATGTGGTAGAAATCCCGATCTAGGCACTGGAATTGCCGATCCACGCTGCAACTATCCCACCGTCACAAAAAATTGCTGAAAAATAGCTGATTTTAAATCAGCGATATCTCCCTTATCCGGACTCCGATTCGACTGATTTTTTTTTGAAATCGGGTATTTTTTCACAAAGAATCCAGATCTAGAATTAGATTTTGCAGATATTGCACCAGGACGTCCAGATCTGTGCCGCAAACTCGCTGCCCTGAAAAATTGTCTACAACACCACTGATTTTTAGATCAGCGATATCTCCTTCATCCGGACTCCGATTCGGCCGTTTTTTTTTTTGAAATCGAGTATTTTTTCACAAAGAATCCAGATCTACAATTAGATTTTGCAAATTTTTCACCAGAACATCTAGATCTGCGCCACAAACTCGCTGCCCGAAAAATTGTCTGCAACACCACTGATTTTTAGATCAGCGATATCTCCCTCATCCGGACTCCGATTCGGCCGATTTTTTTTTTGAAATCGGGTATTTTTTCACAAAGAATCTAGATATACAATTAGATTTTGCAAATTTTGCACCATAACATCCAGATATGTGCCACAAACTCGCTGCCCCAAGAAATTGTCTACAACACCACTGATTTTTAGATCAACGATATCTCCCTCATCCGGACTCCGATTCTGCCGATTTTTTTTTTGAAATCGGGTATTTTTTCACAAAGAATCTAGATCTACAATTATATTTTTCAGATTTTTCCCCAAAATGTACAGATATGATCTGCAAACTTGCCACCCCAGAAAATTCCTGCAAAAAATTAAAAAAAATCTCCACTTTTGCCCAAGAAAGTGCTCTGATACCACTTGTTATAGATCTGATATGAAAATATAAGACAATGAAAATAAACCCAAGAAATAACAAGATCTGAATATAGATAGAAATGGTTCACTTTATTGATCAAACCCTTAAGGTAGGGCAACACCATATATTCACTCCTTAAGGAAGGAGAACACTCCACAAGCCATATGCCTATTCATACAATAATCCTTGACATCCCTCAATGTGGAGTCTCTAGCCTCTTTATAGGCCTCATACATATAATACCATGGGTCATTACCATGGTTCCCTCAATACCATCTATCTAATACCATGAGCCCATTACATTATTACTAACTACTTGTGGTCCCTTACATGATATGGGTTAACCACCTTATTTATTACTATGGCCCATCCCATTATTATATTATTCCCTTGGGTACCTCCCTTTGTACCCCATGTTATCCCCCCTAGGTATATAACAACAGGTCATCCGATAGGATGTCTACAGGATGTCCTAATTCACCTACAGGATCCCCTGTTTTCCTATAGGAATAGGCTGAAAGCATAAGGAATGATTTGGATAGTGGTCTGGGGCTTAGGGAAGGTGAGTGAGGGAAGGAATAAGGTAAGCAAGTAGCTAGGACTCCCTCAGAACTCAAACCAAAGTTGTATGATGGTTAGATTTTATCAATAAGCATGGTAAGTTGTCCTTGTGAAATGGTAACTCAGATTATGGACTTAGTGGCTTTTGGCGATCATGGATGGGTAAGGTTATGTTGAGGCTACTGATGTGAGGCCTTCCTGCACTATTGAAACTCCTGCAATATACACATCATTGTTGGCATTTACCCATAAATCATGTCAAAACAAAAGAGGTTTACATCAACATAGGAAAGCATAATTTCATCATTTATTTGCCTAGCTCATGCATGGAAATGTTTGCATCCTATTGGGAAAACACCATGAAATCTAAGACAAAGTTGAAGATATCAGAAATGACAACTGCAACCTATCTTTGAAAACTGAAAGATGTTGATCTAGTTAGCAGAAAAACCCTAAATTTCATAAGAAACTAGAATTCTTCCTTTTTGGTTGAATGAGGGATTTTCCTCAAACCATGGTCCCTCAAGAGAGGATTGAGGCAAAATCCACATGTTATCAGCCTTTTTTGATATTTATTTATCTCTCTAATGCTACTACTAAAGTTATGCACAAATGGCAGCAAACTAATCAAATTCAACAATACTTGCAATGTAACAATGCCACAATCAATTCAACAAGTAATATATGAAATAACCTAAGCATACAAGTATAGTACGAGGAACCCCTACTACTAGGGTTGGGCGCTAACCTAAGAGCTTCAACCCTCTGAGTCAACTTAGTGTTGGATCAAGGGAATGCTCATTTTCATTAACATATAAAAAAATACATAGGAGTGTTTTGTCACAATCCTTCAACTCGAAAGTGCTTAGTTATCTTGCATAAACAATCTGAATCCTAATGAGGCTCTAGCCCTCCTTATTTATACAACTTAATTTGCCAACAACTTCCTTAAGTCTAGGGAGGCATCGCTCCCAAACTCAATATAAACTGGTTCTTAACTATCACTGGCTCAACTGCCAATGATCTGTATGACTCGGCTGCTTGCAACTCTGAGTTGGTGTGATTTCACTAAGGGATCTTTGAATGAGTGAGGATTTAATGAGGAATATCCACCTCCTATAATCTCTCCTTCTTTTCTCATTTGAGTTCATGCACCTTAATTAGCCATAATTTGCCATAATTTTCTCCCAAAAACCCGCAATCAATGCACATTAGACCACTAGACATAACATCATACTTTTACTCATCTCATTAAGAAAAATATAATTAAAACATGTAAGGAATTATGAGAGAAGTTGATTTTAGTAAGTTTGGAGGTGTATTAAGGTCCATATATTTTACCCAATGATGAGCCTCATCAATTTCACCGGTGTAAAATTTCTCAACCTACCTCATTACCTTTACAGAAGCATGGTTAAGATGGGAGAGAAGATGTATATGTTGGTAGAAGATAATCATGCCAGTTTGTTTCATCATGGCTTAGTGAAGATATTGATTTTCCATCAGTTGGTACAAATCAATTTGTCTTGGGATGGTTTCATCTATTCAACATATTTATTATCTTCTCCAGCTTAGTCATGTAGTCACTCTACTCCTTTTTCTTCTCCAAAACAACAAGAGGTGGCTTCCACAAGCAAACCTATCACAAGAACTCTTAGGGAAGAAGTGACCAAGACCTACAAAAGAGGGAAAAGGCTTGTGTTTTCTCCAAACATTGTTGAAAGGGCCAAGCCTACATCATCATAGCAACATGAGACATCATTGGATGAAGAGGCACATATTCATCTTGCCACTGATATGGCATATTTGGATGTGCATGAGGAGGTCAAATATTCAGAGCATATCATCCAAGAGAAAGAGGCTGAGATTAGAGAGTTGAAGAGTAGGTTGTCTAAGACAGATTTTTTGATTTATTCCTTTTAGCGAGAAAACAAGCAGCTCAAAGTCAAGCAACTTTTTCTTGATAAATCTAAAGCAGATTTGGAGAAGGATGGTGCCAAAGGTAAAACAGTGATAAACTTGAAAGATATTGAAGCCACTGGTTTTTAGCTCAAGCCTAGAAGTCCTAAGACAATGGATTTGAAGAGGAAAGAAGAGAAAATCACTAAAACATCCTCTCCCCGGAGGCAGCAAAACATTGACAAGTCCATTAAAGAATATTTTGAGGAAAATAGGGAAAACTAGCTTGATAAAGTCAATTGGCACTTTGAAAATATCCTTAACAGGGCCAAGAGGGCCACTAAACTTCAAAGGCATATGGACATGCAATATTGTACTAGAAACAAGGTCTCCCAATTCATAATCAAGCAACTGAAAGAGAAGTTAGGGCAATGTTGTCTTGTTGGGGCCTGACCTAGGTTCGGAAGTGTTTTAGCCAAACAAATCCTGCACTACCGGCCTTTTCAGCAACAATCCGTGGAGCGTGGACTGAAGTCTCACTCGAGGTAGTAGGGGAGGGTGTTCGAACTAGGTTTCCATACCCTAGGGATGTCTTGATGAAAACTTAGAAGGATCGCGAACCGATCTATGTCCTCATGCCACTCTGCACTGTTGTCAGGCTTCCACGTAGATCAATGCTGCGCGCTTTATTATTAATGAATTTATTACAGAGCTTATCTAATCCTTAAGGTGTTTAAGCAAACATTTAATAGTAATAACCAATGCACGCAGTCATACATATGCATAAATTCAGAACATAATCAACAAATAGATTCGTGATAAAACACACAGTGATTCAGAAACTCTTATCTTTATTTATCTCCTGTTCAGTACAACCAGATCTGCCCTGCGAACTCAGCTATAGGGGTCCGCACACTCAGCTGCAGACTTACCTAGGCCTCTGCACACACTGCTGCAGAGCCTCTATCTATCTACTATGACCCAAGACTCAGACTTCCAGACCCAGAGCGAGTATTACCATCAAAAACCCATAATACATTAGATTTCCTTCCAAAAAGATACCTTCTATCCTTAGATCCTTGCTCTATTTATACATTCCCATGGTCCGCAGACCATGGGCAGGCTGACTCACTTTTTATTATCTTACATTATTTTTGGCTAGACAAACCTTTGACTCGACCTATTACATTTCGCACTCTGCGCACTTCGCGGAACTTTTATAATATAATTACCCTAACTTATGGGATTTAAGCCGCAAAACCATTACGCGGGGCCTCCGCTACCCAACAAGCCCCCAACACAATCATCATGACTCGTCCCAAGTCATTCATTGGTGTGGTGATACGCACTACCAAGGCTTCACGGTCCACCATCCCTGTGAGTGACTACTACGTTCTGCTGCTCCCTCCTTGTCTCCTGCAACTTTTCTTCAAGCTCCTGCTCCATTGCCTCTTCTAACTCGTGCAACCGATGATTCTCATTCCACTCTTCTCGGTTAACATAGAGCACCCCCTCATAGGATTTTAGCTCAAGCTGGGGTGTCGCATGTGGGAACTCTTCACGCCAAAGCAGCCAATCTCCAATTTCTTGTCTATTATATGCACTATCTGCTGCAGCTTGTGTTGCATTTTTGCAAGAAAGGTGTTGTTGTCTGTGAGATCCAAATCTTCAAGGTGCATCAGAGATGAACTGTTAACTGCAATTCCACCATTTGTCTCGATATTCATAGTCTTTCCCTTATCTTTTATGGGTCGCCAGCCAACCCGTGGTTTAGGCAGGGGTATTCGGACCAGTTCGGCTTCGTGTCTAATAATTTCTGTTACATCTCCTACCATCGGTGCTGAACTTGACGTAGCATTCGCGACCGTCGACACCACACTATCCAGAAGGTCCTGCATCTCTATTGGCCATATTACAACCCCCGGGATTACTCCTGTAGCGTCCATGATCAACAGTTCCATACCAGTGGGAAGGCACAATAGCTCACTTCTCTCGATACCACAGATTGTTCGGTGGCTGCCCCCCTGTGATTTATAAACATTTTGAAATTCAAATTCAATTGTTCCCTCCTTTTCTGGTGCATTAACATTAAGCCTACGGTAGATCATTCCAGATCTGGCTCGTACTTCATTTCTTAATTGCCCGCCACGCGCTCCTTTTTTCCAGAACTCAGACATCTTGTCATGAATAGTGACAGCAACGGTCATGTCCCTACTTACCCATGCAATAGCGTAGCCTCTTCTACGCAACCACGACCCTTGTGACATACGAATTCTATGGGCACCATTGTTGTCACGTAGCTCCCCCACAGACTGCTTTATTGTCCCACGCTCTCTTTCAACTGTCTGGAGCAGTGAGACTGTACTTCAGTCGGTCAGTCAGGTAGTCGGCCCACCCGTGTAGAGCTTTAAGCGACTGTCATTTACTCTTCCTGGGAAGGGTTCTCCATTAAGCTTGCCAAGCTAGACCGCACCTCCATCTGTGAATTCCTTGACTACATATGGTCCCAACCATTGCATCCAAATTTTTCTTGGGAATTTCTCGAACTTACTGCCATAGAGAAATACTAAATCGTTTTCTTTGAACGTGCGCAACTTGATATGGTGATCATGCCAAGCCTTTTTACACTGTTTCTGTACCTGCTAATGGAATCCCACCAAAAACTATTCTTCCTCTAGTTCTTCCAGTTGTGCGAGCCTTTCTTCCAATGCTCCACATTTTTCCATGCCTGTCATTGTTGTTATCCGCAAACTGGGTACAATGTATTCCATTGGCATGATAGCTTCGGTGTCGTAGACTAACCAGAAAGGTGTTTGACCCATCAATTTCTTCCAAGTGGTTCAACATGCCCAGAGCACTGCAGGTATGCACAAATCCCAATCATTTCGCTATGCGTTACAGGCCTTAGTCAATGCAGTCTCTAAAATCTTGTTGAACGCTTCGATGTTCCCATTTTCTTGCGGGTGATATGGCATACTTTGCTGGTGATATACGTGGAATTCCTCAGTGAGTGCGTTGATAGTTTCATTTAGGAAGTGCGTTCCGTGGTCGCTCATTAGAATTTTTAGACATCCAAACCGTGTCAACACATTCTCGAACAAAATATTCACAGTTGTAGCAGCCATGCAATCCTTAACCAGTTGTGCTTCCACCCATTGAGTCAGGTATTCTGTCGTGGTGATGATATAGCGCACACCCGTCTCTCGTTGAGGTGCGATAGGTCCCACAAATTCGATCACCCATTTTTTGAATGGTTGCAGTGTCATCTGTGGATTGAGCAACATTTCATCCCTCTGCGATGGTTTCCCCGTCCGTTGACACACGTCACAGGATCGACAGTATGCTTTGGAGTCTTGAAGTAGAGTTGGCCACCATAGTCTGGCATGAAGAATATTTTGTGTTGTCACCCATCTTGCATAATGTCCCCCTGCAACCCCTCCATGTGGTTCTGTGAGGATCTGTCCTCTTTCAAATTTAGGTATATATCTGCGTACGTTTTCGTCAGTTCCCATTTTGTAAAGATGCCTCGCAATAACAGTAAAGTCCACTATGCGTATCCCTAGTTCCTTCTTCTACTGAACTGAATACCCCTGCGGTGCGGTCCTTGTGGTTAAGAAGTAGATGATATCCTCAAAGTGGCCATCCACGACGCGCACTGCATAAAGCTGTGCATCAGGTAGTCCTTCCTCTAAGTTTGTGGGCTCTTCATTGTTCTCAATTCGAGACAGGTGATCTAGGCCTGCGTTTAAGTGTCTCGGCTTCACAATGACTTCGAAATCATACTCTTGAAATAGTAACAACCATATACAAATGCCCCCCCCAACACAGGCTTATTCACTAAGTATTTTAATGCGGAATGATCAGTATACATATTAAAGTGTTCACCGAGTAGATAGTGGCGGTATTTCTGGAGCGCATATACCATCGCCAACCCCTCACGCTCAGTAGTGGAGTAGTTCTTTTCATCTTTGGGTAATCGTTGACTTGCGAATGCGATCAGGTGATCAATTCCTTCCACTCATTCTTGCGTGAGTATAGAGCCTGGTGTGATACACGACGCATCAACACGGACATGAAATTCGATGTCTCATTTTGGGAAAACCAAAATGGGAGCAGACGCCATTTTCTCCTTGAGAATCTCCAGATTTCTTTTACAATCGTCATTCTAATGGTATGTAGCATCTTTCTTCAACAACTATTGCATTAGTGCTGTGATTTGTGCATAACCCTTAATAAACTTACGAAAGTAACCAGTGTGTCCCAACGTGGTGCGAAGTTGTTTGATGATGCACGACACTTGCAGATTGAGTATGAAAACAATCTTCACCGGGTCCACCATCAGGCCTTATCTGTAGACCACATGGCTAAGCAATTTTCTAAAGGGGACAAGGAAAGTACACTTCTTTAGATTTAGCGCAATTTGGTGCCGTCGGCAGGTATCCAGCATCAACCTTTCTTGACTAGCCCAAATATAGTCCAATCATCAAAATAAACTTCCAGAAACTTATGGATTAATTCCTTCAACATAGCCACTACTACACGTGAAAATATCGTTGGGGCGTTCTTTAACCCAAAGGGCATAACCGTGTACTGAAAACATCCACATTTGGTCGTGAATGTGGTCTTGCTTCTATTTTCTAGCGCGATCTTGATTTGATGGTACCCTGAAAACCCATCCATAAATGAGTACGCTTCCTGTCCACCAACATTCTCTAGAACTTCATCCATAAAGCGTGTTGGGAAAGGGTCATGAACATAGGCATCATTCAGTTTCCAGAGGTCCACGCAGATTCGAATTTTGCCCTTTCTGTTTCTTCTCTTGTACTATCATAGGACTCACCCAGTCAGATTCTTCCATCGGTTCGATAATTCCTACTGCTAGCATTTTTTCCAATTCTTCGTGGACCTTCTCCTTGTACTTTGGATTCAGATAGTAAGGTCGCTGCTTAACTGGATTCGCATTTGGTTTTAGAGTTATTTTCATCATCCCCAAATCACCAAGGATCCCTTTTAACTCGGTTATTTTGGTCAGGAATAAGTCTTGATATTTGTGAAGTAACTAGATGACCTTATTCACCGTGGCATCATCCCAATAATGTCCAATCGTTGCATACTGCGGCTCTTCCTCCATACCAATGTTCACTTGTTTCATTTTCAATGGCGCAGTGATGTCAGGGTCCTCGCTCACTGGTCCGCACACCTCGCGAATCCCTTCTGTTTCCAGACTATTAATGTTTCTGGGGTCATCATCATCATCATCATCATCTACCTACACATTGTAACACTCTAGGGCCTTTCTCAGTTGATGAGACCACACTGATTGCACTATTTCTTCTGGTTCCAGTGATATCCTGAAAATGGCGGCCTTCACAACTTGCAATGCATCGCCCACAGTATCCATCCATTGGCCCTCAAATAAGAATGTTAATAAGAATCCTTTGCGTAAGATATCCCATTCGCTTGTACCATGTAGGAGTTTTGTCTCAGTATACCAGTTCCTTGGGATGACATCCAGGGTATGGTAAAATAAGTGTACACACTCCAGCAGGGGTTCTTCTCCATAGGCTTTGGTCCATTTTATGAGGCGCACGTGTGGGTCATCACGTCCATCGTATTTCTCAGTTATTCATAGTTCCAGCTTCCCAAACCTTATCTGCATCATTTTCCTATAGCTGCGCCAGTCTTCAAAGGTTCCTTCATGTGTTCCCCACCACCGCGCAAGCGTCATGCGCAACGCCCATTTTAATGCATCGAACCTCTGGTGCTCTAGTACAATGTTCTCAAACTTGTTCAAGAATTCATCCACCACCGTCAGCCCATCATATGTTGGTAGATCTCGATCCTGAGCTGTTACGCAACACAACGACCTAGTCATCATGTTGTAGTTTAACATTGTTACTCCATTCAACCGATTATGCCATAGTTCATCTTCCTCATCTAAATCTGAAATTCATGAAACTACATGTTCCCATGATATTCTTCCTTCTACAGTTGGATTTACCCAATCCTAATCTCACGCAGTGATCTTGTAGATACAATCCAGTTCATCATCACTTTGCTTGTCGCGCACAGGTTCAGTGTAGCGTGCTCCTTCAACCGGATCTAGCGGAATGACTATGCAGAGTGATTTTTTCTCAAATATCATCTTTCGCTTCTTTAAATTAATGACTCCATTCATATCTGTGGCCTAGTCAATACCTAACAATGTAGGGTAAGGGTTACTGTCATCCACAATTTCTATTACCTCAAAGTCTGTTTGTGTGCTCGTGCCTTCTATATCCACCGTGACTCCTGGTAATCTCCCCATGGGCAAGATCTTTTGTTGGTTTGCCATTCGTAATTGAATAGGAGACCATTATAATATGGGCCTACCCATGCATTCCCATGTCTATTTAGGTAGCACATTTGCATTCGAGCCTAAGTCTAGAATGATTTGATCCATCTCATAGTTGCCAATTTGCACCGTTAATCGCATTTCCCATCCCGTGCGCAAAGCATTTTTTCCTAGTTTCTGGACCACATGAGGTTCATGTGACCCTATGCACGTAGTTATCAACTCTTGCAATCCCCTAATTGCCTTATTGTCTCATAGTAACTTCATACATGTCTCTAAAAAGGTAGTTAGCATTGAGGGATCCATTTCCGGCTTAGGTGGATCCTTACTACCTGAAGTAGAGACCTCCACGAAGCTCTTCTTAGCTTCCATAAATGTCCTCTTCGTGTGTTCCAAGTCGAACTCATGATGTTTTGTAGGGGTCTTACAAACCCCTGGGTCTTCCTCGGTTAGTTTCCCCTTATCTTCCCTTCTGGCTGCGCCACTTCTGAGCATCATGTTCATGTTGGGGTCTTCCTTGCATGGTTTGGACCTCATCATTTGGACATTCTGCATTGGCGTAGGTTGTGCTACCCTTTTCTCACGTATCTACGTTATCAACGTGGGGCAATCTATCATTTCATGATCGAACTACTCGCAGTGGGGATACAATATTCTGGTCGGGTTGGTACAATCACGCGTGTAGTGCCCTGGTCCTCCACAGTTATAACAGATTAGTTGCCCGTGGCCCCTTCCTGGCTCCATTCCTCATCATCCTCGTCCTCACCCCTAGAACCCACTGTGCGCTATCACTGCGGCTGGATCCTGACCTCATGCCTCAGTCTGCATCCTGCAGGTAGGTGTTCGATCCATCAACAATTCATAACTATGGCAGTCTCATTCATCATGGCCCACCAATCTATAGGAATTTCAAAATAGCTCCTGGGGGGTCTGGGTAAATTTTTGTAGTAGGTGAGAGTTGTCTATGGTGTGCTTTCCTCCCACGTGACAGATCGCGCACCAGAGTGAGGGATTCGTGCTTGGCCCCACATGTGCCTCTAGTCACAACGAAATTGGTCCCCCCTGCCATATAGTTTGAAAATACCGGATAGTGATCCTTATCATGGCCTTGGCTTCTACATTTTATGCACCACACTTTGTCGTGTGCTTCTGGTTGGGGCACCTTCTCCTGTTTCAAACTCTGCATCTCCAAGCATAGGTTTTGCAGTTGCGGTGGATCTGATGAACTCCCAACCCAGGATCCTGTATTGGAGTCTCATGCAACCTCATCGCTATTTCTAATGCTTCAACCTGGGTTGAGATCTTCTATTGTGACAGTGTCATCCTCAGATGTGGTATTAAAGAAGCCACAAACCACGTGTGGTGTTGTGCTTCCTTTAACGTCATGTTAGCCTCTCGGATCATACTCTTCAGCCTCTAATCCAGGTCCCAAGGGGTTTCACCGGGCAGCATCACGATTTCCTTGAACCCTATGATCCATTGCGCCTTTGATTTTGGCGCTAAACTCTTTGTTCAATGCATCTCATATCTCCGCTATTCCAACATTTGGGTGATCGCTAGAGTGCTTGATATACCAAGTCAGTGCGTGATCTTGCAGCACACTTACCAAGGTATCCCTTTTAATGTTATCTTCCGTAACTCCATGCGCTTCCCACACTGCCCTTACTATGAACCAAAACTGTTCTAGATCTTCACTTCCTACTCCTTTGAATATAGGCAACTTGATCACGCTTGCCATGTTAAACTTCTAGTTTGGAAAAGGGTGTTCTAAGGCCAACCATGAACTTGTATAGCTTCTGATCCAACCAATATTCAATCCCTTTCTTCGTAGGGTTCCCCTATTCCGACATCAGACATCCCTTAGGAAGATCTCGGTCCCGGCAACGGAACCATTTGTTGGCTTGTTGGGGCCTGACCCAAGTTCGGAAGTGTTTTAGCCAAACAAATCCTGCACTACCAGCCCTTTTGGAAACAGTCTGCGGAGCACGGACTGAAGTCTCACCCGAGGTAGTAGGGGAGGGTGCTAGAACTAGGTTTCCACACCCTAGGGATGTCTTGATGAGAACTTAGAAGGATCGCAAACTGATCTGCGTCCTCGTGCCACTCCACATTGTTGTCAGGCTTCTGCGTAGATCTGTGATGACGCACTTTATTATTAATGAGTTTATTATAGAGCCGATCTAATCCTTAAGGTCTTTAAGCAAAAATTTAACAGTAATAACCAGTGCACGCAATCATACATATGCATAAATTCAGAACATAATCAACACATAGATTCATGATAAAACACACAATGATTCAAAAACTCTTATCTTTATTTATCTCCTGTTCAGTACAACCAGATCCGCCCTGCGGACTCATTTGCAGGGGTTTGCACACTCAGCTACGGACTCACCCAGGCCTCTGCGCACATATCTACAGAGCCTCTACCTATCTACTACGGCCTAAGACTCAGACTTCCAGACCCAAAGTGAGTATTACCATCAAAAACCCATAATACATTAGATTTCCTTCCAAAAATCTACCTTCTATCCCTAGAGCCTCGCTCTATTTATACATTCCCATGGTCCACAGGCCATGGGTAGGCCGACTCACCTTTTATTATTTTACATTATTTTCAGGCAGACAACCATTTGAGTCGACCTATTACATTTCATGCTCCACGCACTTCATGGAACTTTTACAATATCATTACCTTGACTTATGGGCTTTAAGCCCCAAAACCATTACGTGGGGCCTTCGCTACCCAACAGGCAAACCCTAAGGAGGCAAAAAGAGAAAGATAAACTTGACTTGCTAGCTAAAGCCTCCCTCCTTGATTGAAATTTCATTTCATAGCTTCATGTACCAAACTTGAAGCAATGTTGAAGAAATTTTGAACAATTTTGAGTTTTTCTGACTTTTGGCATAAACAGGAAGAACGATTCAACCAAAAGTGCGGCGCCTTGGCATTGCGCTTTTTACTCAAACCTCCAAGTGCCAAAAATTTTATATGGATGGATAGATAATGACCTATACTTAGAAGCTATCCACTTTTTGTGCATTTTCTATAAAAGGGTTTGAAGAAAATGCCCAAAAATAGGTCAAAAAACCACTTTTTTCCACCTTACTCGACTAAGCGCTATGCTTTTGGAGTAGTTGTGGGAGAATCAATTTTTCTTGGTCTTGGAGTGTCCAATTTGCTTTCTTAAGGTGTCTAATGACAACTAGACATACCGATATTTCCATTGGTATATTCAGGGATGGATTTGGAGCAGTGGAAGGTCTTCAAAAACCTCCTCAAAGTTGGTGTTACGCTTATGCCTGATGGCACCGCGCTTTTGCATGTGGTGCTGCGCTTTTGCTTATTTGTCCAAATTTCAAGTTTTCTTCAGTTAAATTTGGATTTTATGATGTAATTCCTCATTTTGTGAGTTTAATTGATGTAAATGATGGTAAATATTTCTTATTAGCTTCATTTTGATGTAGATTCATTATCATTAATGGTGGTTAAAAGTCAAATGTATCAGTTTTTCTATTTTGAAGAGAGTTTGTTAACCTCCCTAGTCATTAGGTCTTGCTGGAGATATTCTTGTGATTAGTTCCTACACTGAGGGATTCGACCCCTAAGAGTGGGGAAGTTTTTTTTTGGTCTATATGTATTTAGTTTTCAGTCAGACTGAAGGTTGGACATCAAAGAGTGGAAAACTTGTAGCCTGTACTTCATCACATTTTTACAGGAAATCAACGGCCAAGTTGTAGCTATAATTCAGGAATCATTGTGGTGTGAGTTTGTGGTATTGTTTTTCTCCTGTTAAAAATTTATATGAATGATAAATTAGTTTCATTTCCATATATATGATTTTCAATGGTTTTCCTCAGAGGTATTAAACAAAATTCTTGTAATTAAGCTCTATTTTGTTAGGAATCTCATTTTATATGCTCAGTCTTCTGATAGATGAATTCATGGTTCACATGCTCATCTTGATTTTCTTACCTATTCAACCTTATGTTGGCATTATGACACAGGGTTTGTCCTTGATGGCAACTCACTCAGATGACAGATAACAGTACAACAGGTTAACAGCACAGAGTTACAGATCAAACTTCATAAAATGAAGAAAGAGAGGTATACACAGGTTCACCATTGGCCAAGCCACATATACACACGGGTTCACTATATACAAGTCGCGTATATGTATACATGCACTTTCACAAAAGGAAAAGCGCATATACCTTGTCAATCTAAGTTTTTGGTCCAAAGTATTTGGTCCATGGAATTTGGATCCATGGTATTGGTCCAAGGTGTCAGGTCCAAGGTATTGACCCTCGGTATTTGGTCCAAGGTATTGGTCCTAAGTGGTTTTGGTCCATGGTGTTATAGACATTTTTGTGACTTACAACATTGAGCATGAAATGTCCATAATCTAAGGGATCCAAAGTCCCTAAACATGTTGTTCCTACCCCTAGAGGAACAAGGCTAACAAACCACAGCAATTCACAGAAGTTCTCCACCAGAAACTGCTCAAAAACAAGTCAATTCAGGATCATTTCAGTGGCTACACTAGCTGTTTGCGCTGAATGTCAAAGCCAACACTGGCTACCTACACTAAATGTCAAAGGCAACACTGGCTACCTGCGCTGAGCGAGAGTGGGCATGTGGCAAGTTCATTTCTCAAGGTGTCAGAACCCAGGAAGCTTCCAAAATGACACTTGCCTCAGGGAATTCGACTGGTGATGAGTAAGAGGTTCCAAATCTCCAAGTGGAGGCAAGAACCTCCAAGTGGAATCAAGAACTGACAGAGGGAGAGGACACTAGTCAGATCTCAAGCTGACTCATCCTCTCTCCAAACATCTATATATGGATCTCTCCTCCATGAGATCTAGAGGCTGGAATTTTGTTATTGCAAAGAATTGCTGTTGGTTTGAGATTGGAATCATTGGGTGCTTAATGCTTTGAAGGGGGTCAAGATAGGAATTCCACTTGCTGGGAAGGAGATTCTGGATTAGAGCCCTCTGGGTTGTATCTCTTCCCGAACCTTGTTATTCATCAATAAAGCTATCTTGGTTTCTCCTATATGCTGATGTATTTTTGATGTATGATTGCATTAGTGTATTTAGTTTATTTCTAATCCTGAACTAGTTATGAATATGAATCCATGTCTTGTGTAGTGTTCTCTTCTTGCGATCTTGCAGAAACCTCTTGAAGCTGGGCGAGCGAGAAGGCAAGTAGCTGGGAACTCTCCAAGAGAAGAGAGACCGGATCGAGGGACAAAAGGAAGACACCGGTTAGTCCATCTATCTCTCTTCATTCTTAATTCATAAAGGAAGAATACTAGAATAGCTGTCTCTGTTTGTTGCTAAGGCACTGTCACACCTTAGGTGGATAGGATCATCCTGCATAGGCATTTTTCCCCACAACAAATTGGCGACTCCACTGGGGAAATCTGTTTAGTCATTTTATTTGTGTTTCTATCATTGTTTGTTTCATAGACTCGACAGCAACAATCGAACTGCATCTGCTATTCCCAGATGCAAAGTAGACAGTTGATGCTTTGATCCAATCACTGGACTTGTCTATGATCTGAACAATGGACTCACAAATGATTTGATGATCCTTTGTGATAGATCTTAGTACCCCCTCAAAGCATCCCTTTGATTGCACCTTGCTTGTTGCTTTGATTTGGCCTGAAACAGTGGATTAAATAGCAATCTGTGACCCAGAACCTGTGAGAAACGAGAGTTTCTCCTTCAGCACAGACCCAGTGAAGGGATTTTTCATTTCAACGCAGGTCCCGTGAAGGCTACCTGCGCTGAATGTCAAAACCCCTGTGTTGAGGTTGCGCTGAACCAGTTTTACCTTGTGCAGCTAGGGTTGTCTGCTCTGTTTTGCCTTGTTTTGATCTCTAATTTTTGCAGCTTGTAACCAGCATAGGTACCAGTCTGATAACTCCTTTTCTCTGCTTAAATTTCGCCTCCTTTTGTACAAAAATACTGTGAGTGTTTTTATGTGTTTTTGCGTTATTTACATTTTTCCTTTGCATGAGTGAAATAATCATCCTGTAGCCCTTGATTCAGATCTGTTGATTGTGATCTTAGGAGAGAGTTCATTGGCTGTTTGCAGTTGATTATACTTGTACTTTTGCATTTGGTTTGAGTTTGTCTCTTTTAAGTGTCGAAACAAGCCTTCATTTCGAAAATCATTAAGTGTTGTAATCTCTTCTACCCTCTCTGATTTCGAAAAAGTAAACTTGTTTGTATTTGTCATTTAAAAGCAAATTCAAAATTGTACAAAAAGCTTTCTTTGTAGGCATCAATACTAAGAAAGTGGAAAACAAACACCTGCATTGTGCATTTGCATCTTGATAGTTTGCATGTCTGATTTAGGAAAAGTGCATTAGAGTGTGTTGATTGCTCTTTGAGAAAAGATGGTGTCTTTCTTTTCCCTTAGTAGCTAGGATTTTCAAAGTTGAAAAGATATAAAGCTTGCTTATCATCTTTAGACTGCATTTAGGAATTGTATCATACATCTCGTGGTGAACCTTGAAAGGAAAACTTCTAAAAAGATCAACCTAAAATAAATTTAATGAACTTAACAACGCTTTGCAACATAACGCACAACATAGAGGTCTAGGCTAGAGACGTGTTCCGGCGTCGTAAAGCCTGGTGACTGTCGATCTCGTGGATGGTGGGTGATTCCTCCTGAGGGACGACAGTGCCAGTACGGATTGTGCTCCCACGTACCGTCGCGTATATATTGGGAGACCCCTATAGGCATAAAACGTTTATCCTTAGGAAGCCGTGTCGGCCGCCCTACTGATCGCAATGCACTGAACACAGCATTCAGGAAGATCGACCGCCCGTACCCTAAAACGTATTCTGTGGTTTTGCGAAAAGATTGGCACACCCTCTGCCTAGAACTCCAAAGTAGTTCCTTTTGGCCATTTTCAGACTCTATAACGGAAAAAGTCCATCCGAGCATTTGTCACTTCGGGCTCGTTAAAACATCGAAGGAGACTAGAGTCATCTTTAGCTTTTTCTCGACTCTTTAAAATTGACAAAGCAAGTTGTGTCTAAAGCGTCGTTAAAATTTATTTTAAACAGAACAATCACCCTTTATTCCTGCGTTGATCTTTAGGTTGAAAAAATGGAGCACACCAACCAAGGAATTCCCCTTGGTGGAAATCCTAGTCCCTTATCCTCTTGGGGAGATGTTGGCGTGCCCCATATGGCCACATTGTCACTTCCATGACTGAAAATTGGCCTGCCGGTCTGGCTCTTTTCAACCAATGTCATTCAAACCACCACTATTCCTGAACAGTCGAATCAATAGTTAGACCAGACCAGAGTTGCCCACCAGCCTTCTACTTCATCTAATTCTTCCTCTCCTCCTTCCTCTTCGCTTGACGGAACTGGTAAAACAAAAAACCAAGTTCCTAAGGAGAAGAAGGAAAAGAAGAAGAAAGAGAAGAAGAAGAAGGAGCCAAAAGCGACTGGGGGCAAACAAGTGTCGTCTGACAAAAATCCACACACAGCACTGACTAGGCCTAAATCGCCATGTGTCATATGCAAGGGAGACCACTTCCACAGAGATTGTCCCTACATCCCTCGGATACTAAGGGATTGGTCTCCCTGTTCGCACAATTCGGTAGCGTCGACCTCTGATAGCCATGTTGACAGCTCACCGTTGACTAGTGAAAGTGAAGTCCCAGGACAGAGAGGGAAAGCTAGATTTCCCTGCAAACTGTGTGAAGGCGACCACGCCATCCACCGGTGTCCCTTCTTAGACGAGGCTAAAAGAGTTTTGGAAGATCGCCCGATTTTACGAGCGCAACTTCCTCCTGGATATCAAAAACTCCTGCCAAGTCCTTCACTAGTTGAAAACCCGGCTGACCCGCCCAGATGGTCAGCCAAAGCACCTATCATTGAAGATGAACCGTCTGAATCCATACCTGACAAAATTCAAAAGGTTGAGGCGGCAGTTGACCCGGTTTTGCCTTCAGAGGCTCTATCTTCGAATGATACCATCACAGAGGAGAATAAAGACGACACCGTCCAAATCCTCTTCATCAACACAGACTTCGACGAACAAGGGGGAAATTTTCCCATTCCTTTATCGCAGGAAGGAACTTCGTCAGAGTCATACCTGGCCGTCTATTCGGTCCCACCACCAAGCAACCTAGTTGTCTCGTTCGACTGGAACCAACTAGGCAGACCCTGGTTGCCAGGAAGCATACCATTCAGAATTATCGTTCAAATATACAGAATGGTAATGGCTAGCACTATCATTGATGAGGGGGCATCTGTGAGTATCCTTTCCTCTATTGCTTGGAAAGCACTTTGTTCACCAGCGCTTTTGCCTGAAATGAGAAATCTATCAGGCTTTGATAAAGGAACCAGTCGACCTTTAGGGATCCTCCCCAATGTGCCTATAACATTGAAAGGGAAGACCGTTCAAATGAACGTGATGGTCGTTCAAGGACCCTTGGATTATAACCTACTCCTTGGACGAGACTATATATATTGCATGGGAGCCATTGTCTCCTCACTCTTTAGAGTAATGTGTTTTCCGCATGAAGGAAGAGTGGTCAAGCTCGTGGACCAACTTTCATTTCATGGATCACGCATCGCAAATAGTCATGTACCATCCATAAATGGTCTATTCACGCAAGAAGTGTCTCAACCCACAGTCCGTCCTCCTGATGAGCGGGGGTGATCCGGGAGGATATGACTGGAACCTAGGGGGCATGCGTCCTGGTCCGCTTCGGCAGGAAAACTTTGGGTATAGGGTAGGTTTCCATGGGAGAATATGACTAGTCTGTACCCTGTCCGTCTAGGAAGAGGGGTTGTTCTAGAATAAGATTCTTTTGTCAAAGTTATGTGAGTTGGCGGGCATCGTCGCTCACCTTTGTCTATTTCGGTAGACATTGCCGAGGAAGTGTTTTGTTTGAAAGATTAACGAGACAATCTTTGGGTAACCTGAAAGAGGTAAGCCTCTCTCGTTAAAACAAATGTTTTGGCGGAAGTGAAGTAGAGGTAACCTTGAAACTCTGTTCTATGCCTGGGGGCATGCAAACCGTTTGGAGTGCAAGCAAGGGGCGACTATTTATTTTTTAAATTTTTAGGTCCTCCCTTTAAACCTGTAGGTCTAACCATTTAAACTCGTAGGATTAGTCGTTTCCGAACTTGCATAACGAAAGGATACGGAGCAAAGCTTAGTGAGATGAAGCTCCGTAAAAAATAGAATCTTGATGAGACACTCTTATCATATGACTGGGTATCGAGCAGTTTTAGCACACAGTTCATGCTCGTTAAAAAATAAACGCAAGATCCGAGCAGTTTTAGCACATAGTTCATGCTCGTTAAAAAATAAACATAAGATCGAGCAAATGTTTCCATCCGCGTTTAAGCTCGTTAAAAAATGAACTACCCGGTAAATAACCACAGTGAATGTAATATCATCAACCATTAAAGCCTTGGTCGTGTTTGCACCGTCACCTCCACTTTTCCATTGGCCGATCGTTCACCTCCGTATGTTTGTTTACCCTTTTGAGGAATAGCTGCGAAGAGTGATTCCACCTAGCCATCCTTGTGACACTGCCGTGATTGGAAAATTCCAACCTGTACCTGGAATCAGCTGCTAACCCTGTTTATCACTCATTCCTCAAAAGACGAGTCTTCTTTAAGCTCTTTTCATCTGACTCGTAAAATATGAAAATATTGCCGAGTTATGGCCTTCCAGCTCGTTAAAGCAACCGGAAGAGCTATCCCTCCTCTAGATTTTAATCTTTTTGGACCTGAGGGATTATTGCACAAAAAGATCGAGCGCTTGTTTTGTTCGGCTCGTTAAAACTATCGAAAACTCATCCCTTCTATATTGTTTTATACTTTTTCGGACTTAAAGGATTAGATGACGAAAAAGGACTTTTGGAGTTAACTTTATGTACCTTTTCAGACTCTCTAAAAATGAAAAGGACCGAGTTATCTTTGTCGTTAGACTCGTTAAAATCATTAAATAGCGACAAACTTGTCTTTAGACGAGAACGAGTTTCACTATCGCTAGGCTCGTTAAAACATAGCGATGGGCTTGCCCGAAGGGCAGGTTATAGAACAAGCATATGTTATCCTCCTCAAGCTTGACAAAAATAAAGAGGTACTGGTCAGCAATGACTGGGGAAAAATTGGGAGAAACTCAAGAAAACTTTGATGGTAGCAAGTCGCTCTTGAACATGACACTTTTCCTCCGTACCACAATCGGGTTGGGTTGTTTCATTCACCGGTCACATCCATGGTCTCGCCATACCATCCATATTGGGAGTAATGCTACCGATCCATCGCATTAGTGTCACCATATGTTCAAGGGAAGTCGTTCAGAAAAGTCAACCGTGTCCCATCCACTGCCATACATTATCCTTCATCCTTTCAAGACCGTCACCCTGAATCATATGTCACAGATTGTTTTCACCTCCATTAAAATCATTAGCTCCGTTCCGTGTCACTGATGTGGGATTCATTAAGGCCCTCCTTTGATGGATCGCTTCTTGTCGACATCAGCTCATTATCCAAGAAGTTGATCTAGGAACAACCCCTTCAGTACTTTGAAGATTGCATGCCTCAATGGCAAGTTTCTCACTTCCGGCGACAAGTATACATCAATGGCCTTCGACCGAAAGATTTTGCGTGGTGTTCGATGCCAAGTCCTTTATTCACACCACGTGAATTGTACTGCATTACCTTGAGGGTCATTATCATTATAGGTGATTCCTCTCGCGTTTGTTAACGGTTTACCTCATTGACCGGTAATCAAGCAATGTCTTTCCATGTTCGACTTCAGAACATTTCTCACATGGATCGACTTGTACTTAGAGTGAATATCGAACGAGTTTGAAGACCCCAGATCTAGTTTCATCCATCCGGGCTGCGATATATATCCAGGAAAAATAAAGACATTGACATGTACATCATTGCAGCAGATAATCATCCTACTCAAAGGATGATAATTTCATCAAAATTATCAGTCTACCATCAGACGATTGTCTGTTCTATGTACAGAAAAATGAATTTATAAAGCTGAGCATGGGAATGCCCGCCTCAGCTAGATCATGAAAGCAGTATGAAAAATAATGTATTGTATTGTATCTTATTACAGGTCTCCTCCCAGCATTGGATGAACTTCGGATCCCCCGGATAAAGCATTTCACCCGATAAACAACCTCATACTTTAGGGGGCAACTGTTATAGACATTTGTGTGCCTTACAGCATTGAGCATGAAATGTCCATAATCTAAGGGATCCAAAGTCCCTAAACATGTTGTTCCTACCCCTAGAGGAACAAGGCTAACAAACCACAACAATTCACAGAAGTTCTCCACCACAAACTGCTCAAAAACAAGTCAATTCAGGATCATTTCAGTGGCTACACTAGCTGTTTGCGTTGAATGTCAAAGCTAACACTGGCTACCTGCGCTGAATGTCAAAGGCAACACTGGCTACCTGCGCTGAGCGAGAGTGGACATGTGGCAAGTTCATTTCTCAAGGTGTCAGAACCCAGGAAGATTCCAAAATGACACTTGCCTCAGGGAATTCGACTGGTGATGAGTAAGAGGTTCCAAATCTCCAAGTGGAGGAAAGAACCTCCAAGTGGAATCAAGAACTGACAGAGGGAGAGGACACTAGTCAGATCTCAAGCTGACTCATCCTCTCTCCAAACATCTATATATGGATCTCTCCTCCATGAGATCTAGAGGCTGGAATTTTGTTATTGCAAAGAATTGTTGTTGGTTTGAGATTGGAATCATTGGGTGCTTAATGCTTTGAAGGGGGTGAAGATAGGAATTCCACTTGCTGGGAAGGAGATGCTGGATTGGAGCCCTCTGGGTTGTATCTCTTCCTGAACCTTGTTATTCATCAATAAAGCTATCTTGGTTTCTCCTATATGCTGATGTATTTTTGATGTATGATTGCATTAGTGTATTTAGTTTATTTCTAATCCTGAACTAGTTATGAATATGAATCCATGTCTTGTGTAGTGTTCTCTTCTTGCGATCTTGCAGAAAACTCTTGAAGCTGGGTGAGCGAGAAGGCAAGTAGCTGGGAACTCTCCAAGAGAAGAGAGACCGGATCGAGGGACAAACGGAAGACACCAGTTAGTCCATCTATCTCTCTTCATTCTTAATTCATAAAGGAAGAATACTAGAATAGCTGTCTCTGTTTGTTGCTAAGGCACTGTCACACCTTAGGTGGATAGGATCATCCTGCATAGGCATTTTTCCCCACAACACATGGTATTGAGAAAGGCATACAAACTATAAAAGGAGGAAAATATCATTAGGCCAAAGTGTGCAAGTATCGAATATCTAATGAAGTGTGCGATCTAATATGCAGGTTATTGGCTTATTTTGTTGTGCTTGATCTAAACCAAGGATGAACCTTAGCGTTTTATGAAGGATAATATCTAATGACTTGAAGTGAATTATATTTATGTGGTTTGATCCTGTATCTTAATAACTGGCGCATGTTGTAGTCTGTAAATATGATGATCTAGGTATGACTGAATTCTGGAATAGTTGTAATGTTTAAATCATCATTTACAGATTTGTACATAGGTTCACTTTAGAAAAGAGGAATATACACGCTAGTTATGCACATCAAAGCAGCGTATACGCTGGTTCGCTTTGAGGAAAGTGCATATGAACATCGGTTCGACACATGGAAGTAGCGTATACCTTATAAAATATTTCTTAGTTGCTTCTTTTTGCTGTTGCAATGTTTTGGGTTCTGGTTACTGTATTCTGGTGACAACATTCTGAAAGATCAGATTGATGGGTTGTCAAAGTGATTGATTGATTCGGTTGTGGTTGGTTCAAAAGGAGATTGGTTGATGCAGATATATTTGATGATTGAATGATGTTGTTGATGGATCCAGTGTAAAAATTTATGAAATGTGGTCCCTGGAAGAAAAGAGAAGGTTGTAGCCTTCTGCAGTTAGAAGCGTGCATACTGATATAAGACTGCACTAGTACAAAAATTGTAAACATATTTTTCTTATTATTAAAAGAAGACAGAGACGATAGCAGCAGGTGGTTTTCACCCACATTGGGTTTCCACCTTATATCTTTGTGTTCTTGTGTGTTTCTTATGTGTGATGCTTTATTCTACTTTTACTGCACTGTTTAATGAATTCCTGATATACTGGTTAAAGTTCAATGCATGATAATTTGGGTAAATCAAAAGATCTCTGCATACGCGCTGGTTGCATTAAGTATAGTTGCATATACAGCTAGTTCACTAAGCTGACATAGCATATACAAATCAATTTTGAAAATTAAATTATTGATCTGATAATACTGATTCACCCTCCCTCTCAGTATTATTTCCAACAATTGGTATCAAAGCAGGTCCTTCAAAAGAATCTTGATCTCTTGAAGGAAGATCCATCATCATGAGTAATCAAGAAAGCAGGGGATCCATTAGACCGCCAATCTTTGATGGAAGAAACTTTGTTTATTGGAACGTAAGAACCACAACCTATCTTCAATCTCTTGGAACAGATGTCTGGGAAATCATGGAAGGAGGATATAAATTTCCATTAGCAATTCCTACAGATACGACAGGTAAAAGACAATATGAAACTAATGCTAAGGCTGTCAATACACTGTTAGGAAGTTTGTCACAATCAGAGTTTGTCAAAGTTATGCAGCTCAAATATGCCAAAGAAATATGGGACAAAATTATTCTAAGCTACAAAGGAAACTCTCAGGTAAAACGTGCTAAACTACAAACTCTCAGAATTCAATATGAAACTCTCAAGATGCACAATGATGAAAGTATAGCTAGTTACTTCTTATGTATAGATGAGATTGTTAATTGCGTGAAGAATCTGGGTGAAGAGACAAAGGAAGTTACATTAATTGAAAAAGTTTTAAGATCCTTGTCTGCTAAGTTTGAATCAAAAGTATCTGCCATAGAAGAAAAGCAGGATCTACAAACTATTACTATGACACATCTACACAGAATCTTAACTACCTTCGAGATGAGAAAAGGTGGTCCATCAGATATGAGAGAATCTCAATTTAAAGCTTCAGCAAAAGTAAATGAAGAACTCAATGAATTAGGACATCTCTCAGAAGAAGAAGAGGAAGTAAAGTTTGTCAAGAAGCTTCAATAGGGTTCCAGAAGATTCAGAGGTAAACTACCTTTCAAATGTTTTTCCTGTGGTAGAGTCGGTCATTATGCTACCAGATGTCCCCATAAAGATAAATATGATAAAGGGAAGGAATCTGCTAAATGGAATAGAAAACAAAGTGTAAGTAAAAAGAGCTACTATACCCATGAAGATAGCGACGATTTATCAAATAGTGATGAAGATGAAAATAGTAATGACTATAGGCTTCTGATGGCTTATGAAGGTGATGATTTTTTGGATGCTTTAGATGAAGATGACCTTTATGAAGAAATCTCTAAACTCAAAATCTATTTAGAAGAAAAGAATATGATTATAGATACCTTGACATACCAACTTGCTGAAAGAGAAAAACACAATGAAAAACTAGAATGTGAAATTGTGGGTCTAAGAAAGGATCTTGAGAAAACAAAATCTCCCAATCTTAGATTTGATAAAGGGTCAAAAACCTTAAATGAAATTATCAAAGTGAAGCATTCTCCTCTGATAAAGATAGGTCTTGGATATACTGAAGAAACATCTCAAGCACAAAAGCTGTCAACCTCCACTAAAAGCTATCTTGATGCAGCAAGGAGCAGTGAACAGTTTGACAATCGTCAGCAAAGGCATAAAGCATACCACTAGGTAAATCAGGTTCAATTTACTTCAAGGATGAATAGAAGCCACAATGAACTTCAGGTAAATCGTACTCAATTTGTTTCAAATACAAATATCAATAGAAACTACAATCACCAGGTTAGTAGATTCGATAATCGCAGGAACTTCTTTAATGGTCAATGTTTCTCATGTCATAATTTTGGACACAAAACTACTCAATGTGTTGCTTACAAAACCATCATGACTAGAGAAGCACGAAACTAAAGGAATGTGATAGGAATCAAGAAAATTTCCTATAAAAACTTTTCTCTTCTTGAAAATGAAATAGAATGCTCAATCTGTAACAACTTTGGCCATGAAGAATTTGGATGCAGGAGTAAATTTCAACAAATATCTCAAAAGGAGCAAACTCCATTAAATCCAAAAATATGGAGAAAGAAAGAACCGCAAACAGAAAGATGTGGTATAGCCTTGTATGTAGAAGGACAAGAAAACCAGTAGTACATCGACAGTGGATGCTCAAAATGTAGAAATTCCCACTGTAGATCAACAGATTATGCAATATACTAAAACACAATACAAGATCTACTTCTACAACACTTTGCGGAAGCTTAATAAATTTGAGCACGATCAATGAGAACACATATAATGAGAATGAGAAGCAATCACACATAACACAGAAGAAATAACCCAGAGAAAGCCTCAGCCTAAAACCCCAACTCTGTATTATCATACAAGTGGAAATATCGCCAGTATTACAAAAATAATTAGCTCAAAAGCTATCCTACTCTCTCTGTAATACCTCTGCTACTCATAGACAGTCAAATGCCTCTCTCAAACCTCTTGATCTTCCCTCCAATCCTCCCATTTCTTTGCGCAATTTTGATTGGGGTCCAGTGCAGCCACTTGTGTGAATTGGCCTCTTCACACACTCATTAACCTTTGATCCAACTACGTAGTTCTGAAGGAGATAAATCCTCATCATGGATGAGCTTCCTTTATAGGAAAATTATTCATCCAATTGATAGTACACTGTCCCTTCTCTGATCTCAACTAGGTCTTTGTCTGAACTAAGATGCATGAGTTATCCATGAGAGAATATTCAGTTATCTGAAGAATAGCAGTTATATGCAAGCATGCATTAACTAACTGAACTTAATTTAAACAAACTGTTTAAATCAAATATAACTAGACTTGACTTAGTTAACTGAGCCAACTAATTACTAAAATTAGAACTCATCCTTATCTCTTTAACTGATGGATAAATTCCTCAATTAATAGTGAAACTATTGCATGTCCTCACATAGACTTCATGTTTGATTTTTCACAACTAATTAACTCATGGTGAATTGAATTATTTATTTTCAAACAGATGTTAAGTTCAAATTCAAATTTTACTTCCTATTTTAGTCCAGGGACTAACTAAAATTGGAATCCATCCTAAATAGCTAAAAATAGAATGCTATTTTTGGAAGTGCTATTTTTAGCACTTCCATTTTTCATTCCATGTTGCTCAATCCAGCACTGGTACCCAAACTATTATTTATAGCCGTGCTATTTTTAGCACTTCTATTTTTAGCATTTCTTGTTGCCATTTTCAACACTCCCTCTCAACAAGAAAGGATTCAACTCAAACCCGATCCTATACCTTTGGAATGTTTTGCATGCAACACTTCTACCAAGTGTGGTTGCTCCAGCAACTCTAGAAACAAAAAAAACTCTCCACTGAATTCTCTGTTGGGCTAGAAACATACTCTGATGTTGAAGCTCTACTTGTTACTGACAAGTTCTCCCTCTCTGACCTCTGAGCTACTACAACACTCCATGTATCTCGCACCATTGCACACCTCTCTGTGCCATCCTGCACTGGTGCAACACTCTTGTGCCTCTCGCATTGTTGCAGCCTGCTAGCTCTACACAGTCCTAGAATCCTACACTATAGATCTCTTTTCCGCACCACCTGCATCTGTCTCTACCTACTCATCCAGTCCTACTACTCCTCGTTGGGGCTCCTATAGCAAGGTCTAATCAAAGAGGTTGGGTACCTCAATGATCCTGCCCCTATTCTAGCCTTCTTGGGAATGTCACTCCACATCACCCCACCTCCGACCTGTAGGTATGGATACATGTGATCCCTCTGCCCACTTGGCTCAAACTTCCCCCTACTGGAGGTCTCTACATGAGTAGATTATTCCACTTGATCTCCTCTCGGCTTCTCTAGTTGTGGCTACTCCACAACCTCCTGAAGCTGCTTCACCAATTGTGGCTCCTCCACAATTGTCTGAGACTTCTTCTGGTGCTGCATGTTGAGAGGTAATTTACTCTCCCTCTCAACCACCAAGTATCTAACCTTTGCCTTGATTCTCAAGGCTTTGCATGCATCTTGTACATCAAGTGCATATAGATTCTTGGCTAGCACACCAATCCGTTTCATCTTTCCCACTGTCACGAAATTTCCTAGAAAAAGAGCTGATTTTAAATCAGTGATATCTCCCTCATCCGAACTCCAATTTAGCCATTTTTTTTTTTGAATTTGGGTATTTTTCTGCAAGGAATCCAGACCCACTATTTGTTTCTGAAAATTTTCCACAAAAAAAATCATATCTTCTCTGAAAACTCGCGGCCTAAAACTCAACTTCAAAATCTCTTCTAGTATATTGTTCTCCACTTTGATCACCTTTTCTCCGACACCATGTAGAACTTTTTCTACAAAAACTTTCTCTGATACCATGTGGAAATTCCCACTGTAGATCAATAGATTATGCAATATACTAAAATACAATACAAGATCTACTTCTACAACACTTTGTGGAAGCTTAATCAATTTGAGCACGATAAATGAGAACACATATAACTAAGAATGAGAAGCAATCACACATAACATAGAAGAAATAACCCGGGGAAAGCCTTAGCCTAAAACCCCAACTCTGTATTATCATACAAGTGGAAATATAGCCAGTATTACAAAAAGAATCAACTCAAAAGCTATCATGATCTCTCTGTAATACCTCTGCTGCTCATAGACAGTCAAAGGCCTCTCTCAAACCTCCTAATCCACCCTCGAAGCCTCCTATTTCTTTGCGCAATTTTGATTGGGGTCTAGTGCAACCACTTGTGTGAATTGGCCTCTTCACACACTCACTAACCTCTGATCGAACTACGCAATCCTAAAGGAGATAAATCCTCATCATGGATGAGCTTCCTTTATAGGAAAAATATTCATCCAACTAATGGTACATTGTCCCTTCTCTAATCTCAACTGGGTCTCTGTCTGAACTGACATGCATGAGTTATCCATGAGAGAATATTTAGTTATCTGAATAACCATAGTTATATGCAAGCATGCATTAACTAATTGAACTTACTTAATTTAAACAAACTGTTTAAATCAAATATAACTGGACTTGACTCAATTAACTGAGCCAACTAATTATTACTCAAATTAGAACTCATCCTTATCTCTTTAAATGATGGATAAATTCCTCAATTAATAGAGAAACTGTTGCATGTCCTCACATAGACTTCATGTTTGATTTTTCACAACTAATTAACCCATGGTGAATTAATTAATTTATTTTCAAATAGCTGTTAAGTTCAAATTCGAATTTTACTTCCTATTTTAGACTAGGTACTGACTAAAATTGGAATCCATCCTGAACTGCTAAAAATAGAATGCTATTTTTAGCACTTCCATTTTTCATTCCCTATTGCTCAATCCAGCACTGGTACCCAAACTGATATTTATAGTAGTGCTATTTTTAGCATTTCTTATTGCCAATGGCAGGTGAAAAAGAAAAACTACACTCATATAATGCCTTAGAGAAGGAAAGGAATGTCTCATTTGGAAACGACACGCCTGCTGTCATAAAAGGTAAAGGCTCTGTTTTCTTGAAAGAAAAATTTAAAGCTGGGGTGTTATGTATGTTGATGGCTTAAAGCATAACCTGTTGAGTGTGAGTCAAATGTGTGATCAAGGAAATGAAGTAGTGTTTCGATGAAATGGATGTGTTTTTCATGAGCTTGTTATAGTAGAAACTGTGATTAAAGGTACAAGAACTCCAAACAACCTATACTTACTCATGGGAGGACAACAACAGTGCTATCTAAGAAAAAATGACAAAAACTGGATATGGCACAGAAGATTGGGACATCTAAGACTTTCTCAAATAAGAAAAGCATGTAGATTCCAGGTTGTTCGTGATCTTCCAGATATCAAAATTCCTAAAAATACTATATGCAAATCATGTCAATTCGGTAAGCAAACCAAATATCAATTCATCGAAAAGGAGGGGTTAGCTAGTAAGCCTCTTGAACTTGTTCATATTGATTTATGTGGACCATCAAGGAAAAAGTCACCTCATGGAGAAGAATACTTTATATTATTCATTGATGATTTTTCCAGAATGTGTTGGATAGGTCTTCTAAAGCATAAAGATGAAGCATTTGAAAAGTTCAAAGCCTTCAAAGCTTTGGTTGAAAATGAATCAAATCACAAAATCAAATGCCTCAGATCTGATCGAGGAGGGGAATTTACCTCAGATGAATTCTTTGACTTTTGTGAACAACATGGAATAAAAAGGCAATTCTCCACCGCAAGGACTCCTCAACAAAATGGAGTGGTAGAAAGAATGAACAGAACTATTCAACAAATGCCTCGTGCTATGCTAGATGAATTTGGAACTCTTGCAACCTTTTGCGGTGAAGCTACATTCGCCGCCATCACTATTCTCAACCAAGAAAATGTTCAGGTAAACAGAACTCAAACTCCACATGAACTTTGATATGGCAAGACTCCCACTGTAAAATACTTCAAAGTTATTGGAATCAAATGTTACATCAAAAGGACTGATGAAAAACTTGGTAAGTTTGAACCTAGAGCAGATGAAGGTACTCTTCTTGGCTACTCTTCCCGAAGTAAAGGATATAAATGTTATAATAAAAGACTTGGGAAAATTATTGAAAGTATTGATGTTGTAGTTGATGAAGCATGCAAAAATCCAAAACAGATAAAAACCAAATATTATGACAATGAAGAAGATGAGGATCATTTTCCCACATCAGATCACACTGATTCTGAAGAAGAAACCAATGAAGCACCAGAGGAAGAGATAATGATAGAAGAAAAGACTCCATTCAGATACATTTAGAAAAATCATCCAGAAACTCAAATTTTAGGGGAAAAAGGAGCAGGTGTGCAGACAAGAAGAACTATTGTTGAATCCTCAAGCTATCTAGCATTACTATCTTCCACTGAACCTCAAAATATAATGAAGCATGCAGAGATGAATGTTGGGTCAAGGCCATGAATGAAGAACTTGAGAAAATTGAAAAGAATAATACTTGGGAATTAGTTCCTAGATCTCATGATAAGAATATTATAGGAACTAAATGGATATTCAAAAACAGGCTGAACGAAAATGGAGAAGTTATTAGAAACAAGGCTAGACTTGTTTGCAAAGGATATGCTCAACAAGAAGGTATAGATTTTGAAAAAACTTTTGTACCTATTGCTAGACTCGAAGCCATAAGAATGTTTCTAGCTCTTTCTAGTTTTCAGATATTCAAAGTATATCAAATGGATGTAAAATATGTCTTTCTTAATGGAGACTTAGAAGAAGAAGTCTATATTGAACAACCAGAAGGATTCATTCTTGGAAATGATGCAAAACTTGTATGCAAACTAAGAAAGGCTCTCTATGGTCTAAAATAGGCTCCAAGGGCCTAGTATTACTGTGTTGACAAATATCTCCACCAACAGGGTTTTTCAAAGGGGTCAGCAGATAGCAATCTATATACAAATATTGACACTGGTAAATTGCTAATAATTGTTGTTTATGTTGATGATATCATTTTTGGTAGCAATGAAGAATCCATGAGTCAGAATTTTGCTTCAGTAATGCAGCAAGAATTTGAAATGTCCTTGCTTGGTGAGCTCACCTACTTTCTCGCTCTACAAGTTCAGCAAAATAAAGATGGTATTTTTCTCTCACAAACCAAATATCTCAAACAGATCCTGAAAAAGTACGACATCAAACAAATATGTACCCCAATGGTAATAGGATGCAGTCTCAGCACAAATCATGAATCAACAGCGGTACATTAACCAACTTCAAAATCCATGATTGGCAGTTTTCTTTATCTAACAGGTACCCAACCTGACATCATGCATACAGTAGGAATAGTTGGATGATTCCAAGCAAATCCAAAGGAATCACACCTTTAGGCAGTCAAAAGGATTTTCAAATATCTTAAAGGAACATAGAAATTTGGTTTATGGTATCCTAGAGATACAGATCTTACACTTCATGCATATACAGATGTAGATTGGGCAGGAAGTGTTGATGACAGAAAAAGCACTAGTGGTGGTGCGTCCTATATGGGTTCCAAGTTAGTGTCTTGGTTCAGCAAGAAACAAAGTTCAATTGCATTATCTACAGCTGAAGCAGAATATGTCGTAGTTGCATCTTGCTGCACACAACTACTTTGGATGAAGCAAACCTTGCAAGACATTTAGATCACATGTGCCCCACCCATCTCCATTTTATGTGATAATACAAGCACCATCAGTTTTTCAAAGAATCCAGTCATGCACTCCAAGACCAAGCACATACCCATCAAATATCATTTTCTATGTGAACAAGTGATTGAAAAAAAGGTCAAATTGGAGTATGTTCCCTCCAAATATCAGGTTGCTGATATATTAACTAAACCACTACCCAGAGAGACATTTGAATATCTCAGCCAAAAGCTAGGAGTAGTTACTGCATGATCCTGTTGTTAAATCCAATCTTCTTCATAGATATGTGGTTATAAGCGAGTTTCATGAAGCGTAGTTGCATACATACACTGGTTTCTGTGGGTACAGTCGCGTATATGTTGGTTTGGGGAAAAGTAGTGGGACAGACTTAGGAGAAAGGGGTATGATATGGTTCAGTGAATTATCTTCTCTGCTTGATGATGGTTATAATATGTTGATGACATGTGGAAATATGTTGGCTCTCATAAGTTGTTGATAACTTGATGTATATCTGATTGATGGTGATGCCTTGATAACTCTTCTGATATATGAAATGATTAGATCTGACACAGGTTCAAGGGGAGCATATGCTTCTAATAATGCATCGTTGGAAGATCTTGGTACAGATCCACATAGTTTTTTTTTATTCAGCTGGAACAGGTTCAGGGGGAGAACATGGTTACTGGTTTGGATGCTGCTGATGATAGTTGCTGATGACTATCATGGTATTGTTTAAGATATTTGGTCTCTGTTATATATGTCATATATTTTAATGTAAAGGTCATGAAAAGACCTAATTTTAACCCCACTATGCATGGGACAAATGATGTAATGTTTCTTGTATAAACAATTGGTATATCCCCACTTGGTTGGGTGGATAAGTCAAATATGGTATATCCCCATTTGATTGGGAGATGGATGTATGTATGAGTCTTTAGTGATAGAAAGGTCATTGGTAATGAATGTATAGAGTCATGTTATCTTTTTGCAGACCTTGCTTGTGCTTAGGGGGAGCATGGACTCGATCATAGGAGCTCAATCAACAGACTTCAACATATTAGAGAATTCAACATCTACTCAAGGGGAGCATGACCCTTTTCCCTTGATGACAAAGGGGGAGAGTGACTTGGTCTTGCCATCAAGTACAAAGGGGGAGATTGTTAGCATTATGACACAAATGTTGTCTTTGATGGAAGCTCACTCAGATGACAGATAAAAGTACAGTAGGTTAACAACACAAAGTTACATATTAGACTTCACAGAATGAAGAAAGAGAGGTATACGTAGGTTCACCATTTTCCAAGCCGTCTATACACATGGGTTCACTCTATACAAGTCCCATATACGTACACACGCACTTTCACAAAATGGAAAGTGTGTATACCTTGGAAAACTAAGTTTTTGGTCCATGGTATTTTGATCCATGGTATTGGTCCAAGGTATCGAGTTTGAGGTATTGACCCTAGGTATTTGGTCCAAGGTATTGGTCCTAAGTGGTTTTGGTCCATGGTATTGAGAAAGGCATAAAAACTATAAAAGGAGGAAAAGATCATTAGGCGAAAGTGTGCAAGAATCGAATAACTAATTAAATGTGAGATCTAATATGCAAGTTATTGGCTTATGGTGTTGTGCTTGATCTGAACCAAGGATGAACCTTAGCGTTTGATGAAGGATAAGATCTAATGACTTGAAGTGAATTATCTTTATGTCGTTTGATCATGTATCTGAATAACAGGCGCATGTTGTAGTCTGTAAATATGATGATCTGGGTATGATTGAAGTCTGGAATAGTTGTAATGTTTAAATCATCATTTACAGATCTGTACACAGGTTCACTTTAGAAAAGAGGCATATACACGCTAGTTCTGCACATCAAAGCAGCATATATGCTGGTTCGATTTGAGGAAAGTGCGTATGCACACCGATTCGACACATGGAAGTAGCGTATACCTTATAAAATATGTCTTAGATGCTTCTGTTTGTTGTTGCAGTGTTTTGGGTTCTCGCTTGGGTTCTGGTTACTGTATTTGGGTGACAGCATTCTGAAAGATCAGATTGATGGGTTGTCAAAGTGATTGATTGATTCGGTTGTGGTTGGTTCAAAAAGAGATTGGCTGATGCAGATATATTTGATGATTGAATGATGTTGTTGATGGATCCAGTCTGAAAATTTATGAAACATGGTCCCTAGAAGAAAAGAGAAGGTTGTAGCCTTCTATAGGCCGACACCTACGTACTAGTAAACATATTAGCTAGTACAAGAGCTAGGGGGTTATAGCTCCCTTCTAGTAGAAGCTGGAGAACAAGAGAAGGTTGAAGCCTATGTATTGGTATAAGGCTGCACTAGTACAAAAAATGTAAACATATTTTTCTTATTATTAAAAGAAGACAAAGACAATAGCAGCAGGTGGTTTTCACCCACATTGGGTTTCCACCTTATATCTTGGTGTTCTTGTGTGTTGCTTATGTGTGATGCTTTATTCTGCTTTTACTGCACTGTCTAATGAATTCCTGATATACTGGTTAAAGTTCAATGCATGATAATCTGGGTAAATCAAAAGATCTCTGCATACATGCTGGTTGCATTAAGTATAGTTGTGTATACATGCTAGTTCACTAAGCTGAAGTAGCATATAAAAATCAGTTTTGAAAATTAAATTATTGATTTCATAATACTGATTCACCCCTCCTCTCATTATTCTTTCCAACACCATGCACTACATCAACCAACTCCTAAGCTATCACAAAAGCATTCCTACCTTGCTCCTTTATATCTCATGCAATTAAACCTTTGAAGACCTGACCTAGTTCCCTGGTTTGTATCTATGATCTATCAAACCCTAAATCTGTAAAACGCTAGTGCTACAATAACTAGCCTAACATCTTTTCTCGCTTCTGTCGTAATTGTCTATGAGCTCATAGAGAGAGTTGTCTCTAGTTTAGCAGGGCTAGCTACTGAACCCTAAGTGGTTTGAGGTTACCTCTGTCGATCTCCTTTCGCATCCTTGGGACATTGTGGAGGATAGCATTTTGGTGTCTTTGCTGGGGACATGAGTGATATATCTTCCCTGGGATTAGTTCTACATGTGTATTCAAGACTAGTCCTGTGGGTGTTAGGTTCCAGTACTCAAAGAAGGTTGATCAAAATCACGTCAAGTTAGGGTGAAAAATTATAGCTCCTAAAAGACACATGAGGTCAAACCTTGACCCGCAAATCCACCTCCTTTTTTTGATGATCTAGAGAAGTTTCTATGGAAACTCAAATCTCCTACTGAAAGTGGAGCTCGTAAATTGCTAAGAACTACTTATTTTCCTGATCAATTGCTTACTGTTGAAGATCTTTCTTTTGATATTAAATTTAAGCTATCTCTTTTCCGATCAAAGACTGAATATTTCTTCTTGGAAGTAGTATTTGACCCTATCAAGATTGATTCTAACTTGCCTTCTTCTAGATCTTTGTTTCCTAAATCTGATCATGAGCTTTGGTCAAACTTTAACAAGCTCCAAAGTCTAGCTGACCAGCTTCAGATCACCACCAAAAAGGCCTACATTCAATATCAACTTGAGAATATGTATGTTGCTACTTCCTCTTCCATACCTCCAAATACATCAAACACATAATCTATCATTGCTAATCCACCACCACCACCTCCATTGATATCATTATCCCCATCAACATAATCAGTTGTAGTTCCCATACAACCTACTCCAATAGTCATGGAAAGGTTTTCCCCTCTAGTATTACAGGCTGGTAAACTTGTTGCCATACCTCAAAACTATGGCCACATGCTTCCTCTTTTTTATGGAACTTCAAAGATCACAGCTCAGCATCGTGTTGAAAAATTGGTGGATTTCATCGATCTCGAAGAGGTTGATGATGAGGATGCTAAAATGAGAATAATAGCGCAAAGCTTTTCTGGAGAGGCCAAGAAGTGGTTTTGTGGTTTGACGGTTGCTTCCATCACTAGCTCTCGGTAGCTAACATACTTTTTTTTAGCCCGATGGGAAGAAAAGAATAATCCATTATAGATTTTGGTTGAATACAACTCCATGAAGAGACAACCAAATGAAACAGTGCAGGAATTCACAACGAGATTCAATAAGGTGTACAACTATATCCTTGATGGCATGAAAACACCCCTTGGCTTAGCACTCCTCCACTATCCTGATGCCTTTGAGCCATACATGGCTTATCAGCTTAGGGAGAGAAGCCCTTCCACCTTAGAAGACATGTAGAAAAATGCAATGAGTGTTGAAGCCAATTTTATGATTAAGAAATCCAAAATGAAGTCGGATAAGAAAGTTACCATAAAGGAGGAGTCTTCCTCTAATTCTGATGGTAAACTCGACACTCTTATAAAAAACATGGAGTTAATGATGTACAGATTGATCATTGCAGACTGACAAGTAGAGCCTTCAATAAGGAATCCAAATTATAGGGGTCGGCAGCAGTCAAAATTCATAAATACATAGAAAGAGAAGAATAATCAAGATCCTCAGGGACAACAACAAATTAGAACTTTGTTTCAAGAAAATTTCACTCAAGGCCTAGAAGAAGAAGAAGAAGCAGAGCTTGCTGAAGCAAACCATTTCTTTAAGCAGGATCAACATGATCATCTACCTATTTATCGAACTGAAGAAGATCAATTCTCTCAGGATTCTTTTGCACCAAGTGATTAGCAACTTGTCCTCTCAAATGATGATGTATTGGAAGTGCAGACCGAAGAATACCAAAGGGGCTATCAGAATGATCTAAACCATGTGCAAAAGACGTACAATTTGAGGAGTAGAAATGTGCCTGTTACATTGAATCAAAAGAGGCAAACTACTCAGATAGATGCCCAAGACAAAGAAACAACCCTTGCCAGCAAAAACAAAGAAAAGGAGACTGTTGTTATAAATCGGGACAATATCAATGAAGCCTCTACCAGCAATGCAAGGAAGGATAAGGAGACTCAAATTGAAGGTCAGATAAAGGAGTCTTCTACCAAAGGATAGCATGAAAAGAAGGACACGACTTCAAAAGAGGTATAGAAGAAATCTAACTTGTTTAGTTTAGAGAATGAAATTTCTAAGTTGAAAGTTTCTATCCCTCTAACTAAACTAGTCAAGAATGATAAATATAAGTTTTAGATTGCCAAGATGTTAAAGGTAGATCAGATGTTAGATATGGTTAATGTCACCGATGATCACCCTGAAATTATGTTTGGTCCAGCCGTAGATGGGAGTCTAGAAGATAGTGAAGTCCCACCATTCTACCTTAGTCTGAAAATCCATGATTTTATCCTTCATAATTCCATGTTAGATTTTGGGGCCTCACACAACCTCATGCCTAAAGCCATTATGGACAAACTAGGATTAGATATCACCCAACCATATCATGATCTCTATTCTTTTGATTCAGGAAGAGTGAGGTGTCTCGGTCTTATCAAAGACTTAGTAGTGTCTCTGGACCAGATTCTAGCCAAGAATGTGTTGATGGATGTGGTAGTTGTTGATATTCCTCCAAGGGTTGGCATGATTCTCTCTTGGTCTTGAGGAGAAAAGTTGAAAGGCACCTTACAACTTGATTTCTCTTATGCTACTATACTGGTGTTAAGGAAGCTTAGACAATTGTATCGAGAGAAAAAGATGAAGTTCATGATTAGTAGCAAAGAGAAACCTAATAATCACCATATTCATGATATACATATTGACTTAGAGTCCTTTATTTTGTATAATGATATGAGTTCAGTAGATGATGACAGTTAGATTGTTGAAATTTCAGAAGTTTCAGAAGTTATAAGTAGTGTACATAAGGATTTGATTGCAGAAAAAGAGAAACAGGATGTAGATAGTTTGCAGCCAGGAAGTTCACCTAAAAAGACTGTTGAATCAGTGCAAGAAATAGAAATTGTCGAGACAATGAGTCATCCTCCAACAAGTAAAATAGATCATCCCTCCAAATTTCAATTTCCTAATGAAGAAGATGGTCTTTGGACCCTGCAGTTTGACGGAGCATTGGGAAAGGAAGGAGATGGGATTGGCATGTGGATTCATGGCCCCTTGAATCAGTTAAGTAAAGTCCCTAGTAATGTAAGATTAAGCTCATATAAGTTGGCTTTTGATTGCTCAAATAACGAGGTAGAGTACAAAGCATTGATTGTCGGCCTTAAAATTCTCAAAAAGTTGGGAGAAAAGAAGATTTTAGTTTATGGCGACTACGAGTTGGTGATTAAACAAGTAAAAGGGGAGTACCAGACCAAGAATCCAAGGATGTGAGCTTATCAAAATTCTTTCCTTGATATTCTCAAAACTTTTTCAGAATATACATTGTCTTTGATTCCTAGAAGTCAGAATTTTATGGTTGATTCCCTTGCCACTGTAGCAAGTATGTTTAAGATCCCCATCCAGGCCAATAAGAAGTTTTCAATTAATTTCAAGCATCGTCCAGTTGTCCCTGACAATCTGAGATATTGGTAGGTGTTTTGGGATGATAAGAAAATTAATAATTTTCTACAAATGGAGGATGAATTTTTGCATTCCCATATTGATGATGTGTATGATGAGAATGATCAAGTAATTGAGGCCATCAAGGTTGAAGTGTTGCAGTTGAAAGAAAATAACAATCCACGAGGTCTCATGCCTTTGGAAGAGCTATTTGATCATGATGATGTCACCAAAAAGCCAAAAATGGCCCCCACAAAAGTAGGTGTTGACAATATAAAAATTGGCACAACTAACAAGCCAAAAATGGTCAAGTTGTCGAAATCTCTATCCCCTGATATGAAATGTAAATACTCTGGTTTAATGGCTGAATTTCCTGATGTATTTGCTTGGCACTATTCAGATCTAAAGGTGTATGACAAGAACATCATCTGGCATACTATACCAGTCAAGCCTGATCAGAAACCATTCCGCCAAAAGCTGAAGAGGATTAATCCCAAATTGTTTCCCTCCATCGAAAAAGAGGTAAATAGACTTTACAAATTTGGTATCATAGTTCCTATTCATTTTTTGAATGGATGTCGAATCTTGTGACAATGAGGAAAAATACGGGGTAGATTCATCTTTGTATTGATTTCAGGAATTTGAATAAAGTGTCCTTGAAGAACAATTATCCTCTTCTAAATATGGACCACATTTTGCAGAGGGTAGTTGAGTCTTTAAGGATTTCACTTCTTGATGGATACTGTGGATACAACCAAATTTTGGTGCATGAAGATGATCAATTGAAAACAACGTTTACAACAGTGTGGGGTACTTTTATGTATGCTAAGATGCCATTTGGGCTGAAGAATGCAAGGGCTACATTTGAGTGAGCAATGGATATTGATTTTGCCAATGAAAAAAATGTATTTTTGGTTATTTACTTGGATTACCTTACTGTTTTTGTAAATATGATGAAGAGCATTGGCATCATTTAAGGATTGTTTTTCAGAGGTGCAAGAAATTCAACATTTCACTGAATCCAAAGAAGAGCTTATTTTCCATAGAGGAGGGAAAACTATTGGGGGACATAATTTCAAAAGATGGTATTCGCATTGACCCCGCAAGAGTTGAAGCAATCCAACAGTTGGATTTCCTGAGAAACAAAAGAGAGATTCAATATTTCAATGGAAAAATCAACTTTTTGAGGAGATTCATCCCCAACCTTGTTGAACACCTGAGAGAGATGACTAATATGCTGAAGAAGGACAGTGAGGTAAGATGGTCAGAATATGCAAAGAAATCATTAAATTCAGTTAAATTTTCATTGTATTTTGCTCCCACCTTGGTCAGCCCTAATTACACTTTATGTTTCATCATATTTTCATGCTTCTGAGCACACTTTGGCTGTTGTCCTAATGTAGAAAAAGGATCAAAAAATGAACAGACCATAGCCTTTTTTAGTAGAACTATAAGAGATGCAGTGCTATAGTATAACATTATTGAAAAACAAGATTTATCCTTGGTGAAAGCTCTAAAGGATTTTCGGGTATACATTATTCATTCGCACATTCTGGCTTATGTTCCAACTGCAGCAGTGAAGGATGTTTTCACAAAGATAGATCAAGAAGGTAGGTGGGGAAAATGGATCAGAACGATGCTAGAATATGATCTAGAGTTAAAGCTGACAAATATTATGAAGGGAAAAGGTTTGGAAAAGCTCATGGCTGAATCTAACTTGCACGCATTGGATATCAATCTAATTTCTTTCCTCTCTAAAGAAGAAGTGGAAGACTTGTTGGTAAAGGTATCACGGCTTTTTATTTTATCTCCTTGGTATTCTGACATTGTCTATGTACTTCAACACTTGAATCCTCTGTTGGAAATGCCAAGAAGTAAGAGTATATCATTGAAATTAAAATCTTCAAAATATTGCATCCTTGATACTGTCATATTTTGGAAGGATCCAGGTGGTGTGTTGTTGAATTTTCTTGTCGAAGGTGATGAAAAAATAGTAATGAATGACTTTGACAAGGGAGATTGTGGTGGTCACCTCTTCTAGAAAACCATAACCAACAAAATTTTGAGGGTTGGTTTTTATTGGCCGACTCTTTCTTTTAACGTATATAAAACTATGATGAGTTTTCATGAATCTCAGATTTTTCAGGGGAAATGAAAACTGCTACCATTACCATTGCATCCCAATCTTGACACCATTTTAGCAGTGGGGTCTTGATTTTATTAGGGAGATCCATCCTTCATCTTCATCCCAACACAAATGGATCTTAACAGCCACATATTACTTCACAAAATGGATTGAGGCAATCCCAACCAGGTGTTATAGGGATTAATGCACGGGTGTTTGGTGATGTAGAAACCCTCAAGGATCTTCCTGGGATCCTTGGTAGATAGTCCGATTAGCTGCAGCTATCACAAAGGTACATGCATATCTATGCTTAACAAATGAATATCAAAGAGATAAGGAATTATTACCTCGATTTTTAGTGTGGTGTTATCGTAGAGCTCAATGTAGCTAAGCAGAAGACCCCTGAGCTAGCTACATATCAAAACCTACACATATCAAAGACAAGCATAATATCACAACATAAAACATTGATAAAAAATGAATGAACATATAAAGATATCTAGTAGAAAATATCTAAGCCACTCATGCTAACGATATTGAATAAACATATAAACAAGTTATACTACCAACTTCTTGAAGTGGACAACACAATTGCAGTTCTATATTGATGTAGAAAGAGTGATTACAACCATAAGCTCTATCAGTCTTCCCTTACCCCTCCAGCTTCTCTCTCTCTCTCCCTTCTAACCTATTTTGATGCCTTAGTATTATACTCTACTCGACAGTCAAATAGGAAATGTTTTCAAATGGTTCAACCCCTTTCACAATGGCCCTAGCCTTGCAAATATAGCATGTGAAGATAGGGTTTCCAAGTCCTTCATCAGTTCCATTAGGCAAAAGCAATTATGTTTCCATGCCTTTGTGCTCTTTCTCATTTGCATACTCCATTAGGAATTAGTAATTCCTCCAAACAGGTTGAGTTGTGATGTTTCCCTGCTTTTGTGAGCTGACATAGGAGAGAATCTTGGGATTTTCTCAGTCAACTCATTCTATTGACCCATAGAAACTCATTATGGTTCACTAACATTCTTATGGATGTAACAAACAGAGTTACTTTGGGCACTAACGCACCCTTAGCCTTGCTAGGAAGCTTTATAAAGTAGGTTGCTAGTGTTTAGACAACGTTAGCTTGACAACTAGGCCTGTGAACTTGGTCAGTCCTCCAAAAATCATGTATTTCTCCTCTAAGATGATGAGGAGGTCATTTTCTTGTATAATAGATGCCCCCTAAAGTGTGAGATCATAGGCTGTGACAATGGCCAAAATACTTTATATTTAACTGTCCTTTTATTTGGAAAAAAGAGAGAGAGGATCAGAGCTTCAAGTAGTACGAGAAACCTGATACAACACATATATATAAAACAACTAAAATCATGTCCTGAGTCGGGAATTCCCACGCTCAGTAGCTATGTGAGAGTGATTTTCTCATAAAAGAGATATGATGATGCTAGCCACCAATAAGCACAATGCAGAACCTGTGTCTTAATAGGATCATTCTGATGAGCTGTCAAAGGAAACAAGGATGAGTGATGTAAGCCTCTACCCAAGGTCTTGATTTCCACTTCACCGCAACAACATAGATCGATACATGTGAATATAAGCGCTAATGTTGAGCATGCATGAAATTGTCTGATTACCAATCAATAATGGAGATTGTTAACAGATGTGAGGATGGCCACCGATAATGGTGATGGTCTCCAAGATGCACAGTACAATTTAGCGAGTGTGAATAATGTTTTTGTCATCGAATAGTTGTTGAATCATTTAACCAGGAGCCAATAATGAAAACCCCTGACAAGGTTACCTGCCATTCATGTCTACAAGTACCAAGGCACTGAAGTGTTTCTGGGTCTGCTTCCTAGATAGAGTGTTGAAGTCGATAGGAAGAGACTTATCGAAAGGTAGGCAATAAGGTGTCCTACATCAGTCGACATGAAACGAGACAAGAATGATTACTTTTTGAGGAATCTTTTAAGCATTGGGGCAAGGAGAAAGAGGGAATGATGATAGGATATGCTTGATGGTTTGATGGAGGAAACAGAAGATAAAGGTTTTCACTTGAACAATAGAAGGCACGACAATAGTTTTAACCATGGAGCACTAGACTTATGAACACCAAAGAGTGTTAGGATACAGAGATCCAAGAACATCAGGGTATATAGGCTAAACCCATAGGATGGTAAGATTCATATTGAGAGGCCATCACAAGGAATTTTTATCTGAGGGAGTGCCATGTTCAAGGGAGCGGTTGCTATCAAAAACCCATTTTCACAATATGGAACACAAAGCAATTGTATTGTCCACTTTCCCCATCTGATTAGTTTAGTGAGTCTAGACGGGTAAATTCATTGATCTTTTCATGTTCTAAGGGTCTGAAAAGGATAGCAAAAAGAGACGCTCTATGCCTTATCTGATTAGTTTAATGAGTCCAGAGAGGCAAACACATCGATCTTTTAATGTTTTAAGAGTCTGAAAAGGATAATAAAAAGAATGACTCTATTCCTCATCTGTGTAATTTAATGATTCCAAACAAGACAACTCGGTGGTATTTTCATATTTCGAGAGCCTAAAAAGATCGTAAAGAAAAACTCCAGGGTGGTCCCTTCCTCATAGTTGTTAACCAAGTGTGACAAAGGTTTAATAGTATACCCAGAAAGGTTCCTTTTCTGTAAGTTAATCTACTAAGTCTGGATAAAGAGAAAACCTATGCTCTATAAATTTTTGCCTCATTTTGTTACGAGTACGATGAGATGGACTAAACTCGATATTCATCGTGAAACTTTAATGAGTCACGTGACGACAAACTCAATAGACCTTCATCGAATTTTAACGAGTCAAATGAAGAAAAATCGAGGTATATTTTTCAGTTTACTGAGTGAGGAAAAAGAGGTAAAAGAACTGCTCATTCCTTCTTCGTAGATTTAACGAGCCCAAAGAAGGGAAAAACTTGGGAATTTTTTGATTTAAGAGCAAGAAATAGTCCCAAAAATGAAAGCGCTCATATTGTTGTTGTAAGTGTTTAACAAGACCAATGACGAAAACACGAGGGTTTTTCAATTTAACAAGCGAGAAAATTTCCTAAACAGAATGCTCAGAGCTTCTTCATAAGTTTTTAACGAGCTTGAAGAAGGAACTGAGGGTTTTTCAATTTTATGAGTGAGAAAAAGGTCCCATAAAAGAATGCTCATTCGATCTTTTTCAGTTTAGTGAGCTAGAAAAAGAGGTAAAAAGAGTTTCTCGGGCCATTATCGTAAGTGTTTAACGAGATCGACGATGAAAAACTTGGGGATTTTTCAGTTTTAGAGCAAGAACGCATCCCATAAAAGAAAGGGCTCATTGAGAATCGAACATGGTCATATCTGTCATTCAATCCTGAAAATTCTTTCATCAAAACATGAGCAATTTCTGTCAATATGGGGTCATGGTACATGATAAATATCATTGGAAATGGACTACTTCTACTTTAATGACTTCAATTAAGATAATTCATGTCTCCAAAGTGACTATAAGGGAGTTCTTGAGCCTCCACTTTCACCATTTGCATCATTTGAGAGCTATGAGAGTGTTTTGGAGCTAAAGAGGAGCAGATTTTCCACGGATGATTATGGGAGATCTGGGCGACCATTCAACATGCCATTAGTCCCAAGTAGATGCCAAAACCCTGATATTGCATTATTCAACCTTTTTTAGTTTCTTTTGGGGTGATTGTTTGGAGATCTGGGGATCCCTAGCTCATTAATTGCGCTTAACGCCCCCTTCAAGACTTGTAGGGAGCATTAAACACCATTTACAACCTAGGGGAGGGCGTTAATCCTCCCTTTTTGTCACTAGGGGGGCATTAGTGCATGAGGGTGCACCCCAAAACCCCACGTAGTGATTTAATGAGTTTTTTTCCCCATTTGCACTAATTTTTGGGTTGATTTGTGTAGGTTTTGAGCCATTATGACTAGTCTATGGAGGGGACGGGCCCATGACCGACACAAATTGCTGATGTGAAATGATCCTGCTTGCATACTTACATTGCGCCGTTGTGGGTTGATGAAGTATGCACAATTGGACTTGATGAAATGTTAGGAGGACCTTTTTAGCTGGATTATTTAGCGTTGGGATGAACACAATCAGGTGTTCATGATTGGGGATCATGAGTTGGCCATTGACTGAGATGATATATATTTCTTGACAGGTTTGTCATGTAGAGGAGCATGGGAAAACCTGACTAGGGGTAGGCTTGATCCTCGATCCACCCTAGAGCTGTTTCGAACTTACTGTATCCCTGAGAGCAAACTCATCAGCAACAGAGTCCCTATAGAGAGAATTAGATCCAGATCTATGATGGCCATTTTATGGATGATTGTGTGCTTGGCAAGGTTGAAAATTCCCCACGTTGTAGTTGACTGTGTCCAGCTGTAGCTATTCAACTGGTGCGAGGCAATACTTCGTCAGTTAAAGGTAGAGTTGACTGCATGCAAGACTCGAACCCAACAAAGTTTTGGGTATGGCACTCTCATTGTCTCCTTCATACTTGAAAGGGTGCCAGTTATGCACCCAGGGATGAGCTTAGGTCCTCTCAATCTGAGGGAGCCTAGAAAGAGGTGATGGACATCACTCGATCCTTGCACAGGAGGAGGAGGACATGTCCGACATTTTTTCAAAGAAGATTTCTTCGAATGGCTTAGTGGCCATATTGTGATGATCGACGACTATGCCTACGAGGGCATGGACTTCACCAGTGACCCTAACTTGATTTTTCCGCCTGGTACAAACTAGGGGCCTCAAGGTATGAAGGATTTTTTAGAGTAATTAAAGTATTTTTAAGCTTTTGAATGCTTATTTTATGTTTTTGTTGATTTTATGGGTGAACAAGTACTGACATGAAGCTTTTTGCTTAACACAGGTGTGGCACCGGTACAACCTGTAGGTGAGCCTTGCCAAGTGAGGCGAGGAGGCCAACTACTAAAAGGGGGGGGTGATGCTAAGAGTCTTCATGTGGAACCTAGAGGGCTTGAGCATGGGTGTGCCCCCCCTTCTTATGAGGGAATCCCTGCTCATATGCAACGACACATAGTTGTTGTGTCTAAGCGGTTTTTGGTTCCTCTTCAGAGGATAGCTAGAGCAATGTTATCTTTTCATGAGCAGTAGGCTCTATTACCAAACATGTGGTATAGCCAGCGGGTGTTTATAGCTAGGCTTAATAGCCATTTTGTAGTTAAAACACCCAAGTTTTGGAAAATTTTCTGATGTAAAAGACTGGATTTGATATCTATATCTATATATATATATATATATATATATATATATATATATATTGGTATTTTATGATGTAAATGTTTTTTAAGTGTTTTGTAAATTTTTAACTATGTAAATATTTACTTTCATACATGTATCTATAGTGAATGAGACAGATGCCAATCTAACACATAGTTTTCCAATGAATCAACAACTGTATTAAATTCTCTAGGAATGTGTTCATATGTGATAACCTCAAATTGACATTACAAGAGTCTTACTCTTAAATAATGACGTAACAGGATTGGATTACGAATGTGATAATGATTTGTCAATTGCATAACAACAAACTGAGAGTCTAACCTAACCACCAGATTGGAGATGTCCCTTGATGACGCTTCAGTGAGAAGTGAGATTACAGACATGTACTTAGCAATATTGTTGGTGGCAGTACTAAGAAAGGGCCCCCCAGAAGAAAACAGTTCCAACTCAGGTGTGTAAATGACCCAAGAAGTTGATGCAATGTGCCGTGTGTGACGACTGGCACCATCCGCGTATCCTACATATGTTAAGGGTAATGAAGGCATCTGCACAATGAAAAATATGTATGAGATAAATACTTCAAAAAAAATACCAAAAGATCCAGTCACATCAAAAATAAGCAAAACTTATAAACACAGAAAATTACAAAACACATGTCTAGTGCAGTACTAGGCATAATACTTTTTCAGATAGAGCCCATTTCGGGGCTCAGTGAGCAGGACTCCTTCCCAGTCCTAAAGTTCATATGCCCCTTTTGAGAGGGATTTCTTGATGACATATGGACGGATCCATAAGGGTTGAAGTCTTGCTGCCCCCAAGAGGTCATGTTTTTTATCGTAGAGTAAAACAAAATCTCCCTCTCGGTAAGAAAGAGGCTTGACCTTTTTTTGTACTGGGCTTTGACCCAGCACTTGTGGGCTTCGAATGCCAATTCAGAATCTCAACAGGTTTCATCCAGTTGATTTAGGTATAGTACACGCTCTTCTTCTCCAGTGGTGTCAGGAAATATTTCAATAGCGATTTGTAAGGAAGGAATCTGACACTCGATTCTTAAGACTGCTTCCAGACCATAAGCTAGTTGAAAAGGTGTTAAACCTATAGAAGTTTTAACTAAAGTTCGGTATGCCCATAGCATAGGATATAACATTTCATGCCAGTGGGTTTTATGATTCCCTACTAACCTATGGATCATGGTTTTTAAGACACCATTGATGGCCTCTACTTGACCATTAGCTTGGGGGTAGTAGGAGGTGTTAGTGTCGGTATCTTCATCCCTTCATCAGTGTTCAAATTTCTCTTTTTGCATGCATATTAGGTGTCTCATCCGAATAGCTGCATTCCATTAGGTCATGGATCAACTGATGGTAGTGGTTCTTTTTCAATTTCCCTCATGCCGTTCATCTGCTGGCCTATGTTCACATGTACAAGTCATTTGTTGTCATTTTTATTTCATTCCATTTGCAAAAATCATTTTAGGGTTTTTAGGTCTCACTAGGTCTAGGATTTGCCACCATGGTCTTCAAAAAATCAATAAGAGGTCAGCAGGCACATGAGGATGTCTAATAAGTTCTTAAAATCACAAATTTCACTGATGATTTGCTTCATAAAGGGTTTTTACCTCAAAACCCTGTTTTGAGGTGAAAACAAGGTTTTTATATTTCATGTACAAATTTTATGTAATTTCAATGTTTTCATATGTAATAAGCTTTAGCTACAGCCCTTGGTCACCTTGCCAACTCCAGCCACTGCAAGTAACAAAAACATCCAAGCATCAGTTCATCAAATGATAAAAAGAGCCAAACTGCAAAAAAAAAAGTTTTTTAAAGTAAAGTGAAAAGGACTTTAGAAAAGTGGGTTTTTAAATGAAAAATTAAAATCAAGATGATATAAAGTTCTTCTTGGTGTTTGAAGACTTCATTTTGTGCAAGAGAGAGATACCAAAAGGGAGAAAATTGGGTTTGTGGGAGAAAGAAGGAAATTACAGCAAAAATTCAAATTTTCACCAGCGCTACGCGCCTGGGCATTGGCGCAATGCACCTGCCTGGCGCTACGCACTAGATGCATGTTTTACATAGGAAATTGGTCGCGCACTATGCACAGAAAGTGCGCTACGCACCTGGGAGGAAGCGCTATGCATCTGCTAGATGAACTCCAAACCACATTTCATCGATTTCACAAGCCTCCAATTTCACAACTAACCTCTCAACAAGTAAGTAAATCCTCTCATTGGACCTAGCAAGAGATTTTTTCATCTATGGTGGTGATTTGAGTGTCTAAAAGTGAAACCTTAGTTGCCTCCAAATTGTATTGCCAAGCTTGTCTAGGGTTTTGTTTTATGTTGTTTTGATTCCTCTGTGATTATCTTCCTACATCCCATGCCCCTGCACTAATATTCCCTAAATCCCTTCCTCTTTCCCTCTCCCATTGGTACTCACCTTACTTCCTATTACCATCAAAACCCTAAGCCCTATACATAATTCCTGAGCATTAACCCTATCCATTCCCCAAGCCCTAATTCTCATTTCCTAAAACCTATACATTCCATAAAACCCTACTTCCATCATCAAAACCCTCATTTGCATTTATACTATCAGTCAACCTCTCAATTCCCAAAAAGAAAAATAACAGTCACCCTATACTTTAAAAAATCTCTTCATACTCATCATTCTTCACTCCAGATTTGAAAGTATGGAAACAGATTCAGCATATGAGAGGGATGATGAAACTGTCAGTGATTCTTCCCAAGAGGCTCATGCACCAAGAAAACCACATAAAGGAGGAAAACATATCCGGGAGGATCCCACCACTCTCACAGAGTTACTATATTGCCGCAACTCTTGCAATAACATGTTTGAAACATCAGTCTCGTTACCAGTTTTGTGAAATTGTGGAGAGGGTGAAATATCACCATGAACTTGCTAGGTTATTTTTTCTTCATCTTCACAATGGCCAGGTGAACCTAGCGGGTGTCTCTTTCACTTTGACACCTGAAACCATTGCAGCAGCAACAGGCATTCCTAATGTGGGAGAACAGTGGAATAAGGGACAACATGTGGGCAGAGAGCATTATGAGCCTTACATCAAGGCTAGTTATCAAAGGCAAATCAGTAGGGTCTTTCCTTTCAGATACTTACAAGATACTTATGCTCCACTCATGAAACTCATTATCAAGTATTTCACCTATGAAGGGAGGTTTTCTCGTTTGTATACTTACCATGTTTGATTGCTGATGTATTTCACAAGAGTGAGGATGATGAACCTCCCATATTTTATATGTAGAAATATTGAGAAGATGACTACATATGTGCAAAGGGAACCTCTTCCTCAACACTTCAGTAGCATTTACCATTTTTCATTGATTAAGATTGTTGTTTTGCATCAGCTAAGCTTCCTGAATATTTCATGGGATACTTTCGTTTCATATGAGGTTTTCAAAAGCCCTCAGGTGACCCCATCAGTGCTACAAGAGGAAGGAGGGCCTTCAAATTAGCCAGATGTTCATGAGACTAAAATAATAGGTGTGCTAGTTTTTGTCACTTATGAAAAAGGCACAAGACTATTTGCAACTGCCAAACGAGTATTATCTCTACCAGGGGTGGAAGGGGTCTCTTTTCCTTCACCAGGCCACAGGAAAATGCTATCTTCACCTGGGGTGAAAGGGGATTTTCCTTCTTCTTCAACAGTACAGGTACAGGATAAAGGAAAGCAACCTTTGCATGATGAAGGGCCTTCTGAAGGTCAAGATAGAGATTTTGTTTTGATTCAGGAAGAGGACACAGATTTGGGCTCCCAAAACCCAAGACTCAAGGAGATTATCAAAGAGAAAGAAGCTGACATCCATGCCTTATCACTTGACCATGAGAGGGCTAAGTGGATTATCAACTTCCTTGAGCAAGAAAATAAGCAGCTTACCGACAAACAAGAACTCTTAGAGCTGCAGATCATCAAATAAAACCAGCCAAAGTCAAAGAAGGCAAGGGCAAGTTGACATCCATTGAACAAAAAGACAATGACCAGGAATATTTGTTGGAGAAGGTGAATATGCACTTGGAGAAGTTGCTTGAGAAAGCTAACAAGGAGAATAAAATGTTGTGCCACATGGCTTATCACTATTTGGCCCGGAACAAAATTTGTAAGACAAGGATAAGAAGCCTAAAAGCCAAGTTAAAGAGAGCTTTGAGGAGCAAGAAAGAGCAAGATAAGCTCAAGATATTGGCTGAAGCATCATTGGCCCAGCATAGCACCTAACAAAGAAGACTCATGCCAAATTTCAAGAAATTTGATGAAGTTTCTGATATTTTTGAATTTTTCAAGCAAAAAACAGGTTTTTCCGGCAGTGACGCTACACTCTTGATGGGGACCTCCATTTGCAAAAAAGTTTACATTTTTGGAATCATCATGGCAAGTTATTCATGCTTCGAAATGGCTGTGAAATTTTGACAAGTTTTGAACCTCCAAAAGGGCCAAAAACACCCAAAAAATGCCCTCTCTGTCACTTTTTGGCCACACAGGAAGTAGTCTTGGGAGATTGCATTTTTGGAGGGGCAAATGGACTCCAAATTAAAAAATTCAAGTTGTTATAGAAATTAAACTCACCAAGCTTTCCAATGAGCTATTATGCACTAGATTTTGGCTTCAGTAAGCCTTCCAAAAGTGGCTTTGAAATAGCGCTACACACAGAAAAAATGGCGCCACGCATAGGATGAAAATTTTCCAATTTTGCCTGTTTGCTCAGAATTTCGCCTTGTTTTCTACCAGTTTGACTTTTTTTCTCTCATGGTAAAATTCATGATCTAATTTGATGTAAATTGATTTAATATGATGTAAAAATGATGAAAATTGACTTAAGGAGGTAGATACATCAGTTTTAGGTGGTTTTGAACTGAATGAATCAGTTTCCATAATTTTAGAGGCAAGTTGTTCCACTGCCTATTTTTCAGTTCCTAGTTTAGATCTTGTTGAAACAGCTCCTTGTCTCATGGATTCGACCCTTGCTGGCTAGAATAGGTGGTTTGATGCCTATATCTTGTACTTTCTTAGTCATTTTTCAAGTTTGGACTCTTGTGGATGCTTTGATCACTATTGTACATTACTTCTATAGTTTGGCAAGGAAATAGACCAAGGTTTTGCAGCATTTTCTGGGATTCTTGTGGCAAGGTGATTTAGTATTGTTTTCTCCTCTGTTATTCAGTTTATCATATGTTTATGTGTGCCATTATCTCTCTCTTTTTCTGCATAACTAAATGGATCAAGTGTAAAGGTGGAATTCATTGAAGTTTCAGTGCTCTGCCTTGGGGTTTATTTAGTTTTACATGTTTTCTACTGTTTGAAGAGGACTCATGATACTTGCATGCCCTCTCCAACTCCTCACTAGTCTTTAGACTCACCATTACATCTAATTTAAAGTACTAAAACACTTGCCTACCTCGCCCCACAGAAACCTCTACAAATCTAAGTTCATTCCCCGGACCCAAAACTTCCTTCCTCATCTGATCCAACAAACAACCATAAAAGTCAATCAAACTCCTCTGAGCATATACCTAGCCTAAAATTAGTATTTACATCAGTCATCTCAAGCCTCACTTGCCATATTTTCCTGAGACTGACAAGGGGAGAGCCCTCTCCCGACCTGGTAGGGATAACTACCAGGTTAAGCGTGGTTTGATGTTACCCTAGACCTGCCTTTCTCAGCCTGAGGTAGATTTAGGCTATAATAGGAGGATGATTGATCCTAGTGAAAACTGAGCAATGATGTTAAGTCAGACATCATGTTATTCTGAAAATGAGTCCCACGGTTTGTAACAATCGTGCGGGGCACATCAAAGCGATAGATGACTTGATTAAACAGGAATAGCGCCGCAGTTTCTCCATCGGCTAGGAATGTGGGAAGGGCTTCAACCCATTTCGTGAAATAGTCCACAGCTACGATAATATAGTTGTGTCTGGCAGAGGAAGTGTGTTTGCAAGTCATGAAGTCTATCCTACATTTGGCAAAGGGGCCGACGGAGATAACCGGGTGCAGTAGGGCCAGAGGAGCACGCATTTTCTCTGTAAACACTTGATAAGGATGGCACTGCCGAATAGTCTTGATATAATATTTGAACAAGGTTGGCCAGTAGTAGCCTGTGCACAAATTTTTTTGAGCAATAGATATGCCAAAAGGATCACCGCCACATGCCCCAGCATGGTAGTCATTTAAAACGTGTTCCACTTCCTCATAAGTGAGGCAACGTCGAAGAACTGCATCAGCACCATGGTGATATAATGTATCATTAAGCACTAAATAGTGCCTTGCTTGGTGGCGGATGCGACGACAGTCACCTGATGATAGTTCAAGGCATAAACGTTGTGCTTAGGGGTAGACAATAATATCACCATACCAAGGGTCAGTAGTGTCCATAAGATAGACAACTTCGTTTGGAAGAGGATTGTGGGCTATCTCGTTAAGATCGATAATGGGAAGATTCGACAAAACTTTGGCGAAGACTAAGGAATTTTTCGCCTTGGCAGCAGTGAAAACCAAATCAAATTTTTGGAGGATTATGATCCATTTGGAATATTTCCCTCCAATGACTTGATGAGCAAAATGTGTCTCATGGGATTCTCCAAGGCGATGACAGTAGTTTGTCGCGGTAGTATGTAAGGTCGAAAGTGGTTAACAGCAAAGACAACTGCCAAGGATAGCTTTTCCACATGTGAATATCTAAGTTTGGGCCTAGCTAAGCCTTTCGACAGATAGTATATCACATTCTCACTCTGATCATATTGAGTTTGAACCAAGACCATTCCTAGAGAGGATGGCGTGGTTGCCAGGTATAAAAGAAATTCGCACCCATATTTGGGAGCACTAAGGAGTGGGGCTGATATAAGTGCCTTTTTAAAGGCATCAAATGATATTTGAGCTTGATCATCCCATAGATACAACAATCCCTTCTTAATTAGGTGCATAAAGCCTTTCGTTAACTTAGCATAGTTTACAATGAACCATCGTAAGAAGTTTTCTTTCCCCTGCAAACATTGGAGTTGCAGAATGGATTGTGGTTAAGGTGATTGAGTAATCTCCTTTACCTTATCAGGATCAACCCTAATCCCGTACTTGGAGACAATGAATCCAAGTAAGTTTCCAAACTCGACAAAGAAAATAAATTTATGTGGATTCAGATGTATATTATAAAACCGACACCTAAGAAAGATAGCTGTTAAATGATCAAGGCGTTGAGCTCGCTTCTTGGAATGGGTTGGAAGGTCATCCAAGTAAGCCTGAACAATATGTCTGATATCGTGAAACGCATAGTCCATGGCCCTTTCAAATGTTGCTCCAGCATTTTTAAAACCAAATGGGAGTTTTCGATAGGAAAATATTCCCCATGGGAAGACAAAGGCGGTTTTGTGTTGGTCTATTGGTTTTATGGCAATCTAGTTGTAACCTGAGAAACCATCCATGACTGAGAATGATTCACAATTGACGCAGACATCGATGATTTGGTCGATGAACAGTGTCGGATTATTATCCTTTGGACACATGGCATTCAAGTCTCGATAGTATACACATACACAGATGGTTCCTTGTTTCTTATCGATAGGAACAAGATTGGAAACCCATTCCATCAAGGGAACGAGGTAGATGAAACCAACACGTAGCAACTTTTCCACCTCAGTCTTGATGACTGCCATTTTGTGGGGGTCGACTGGTCGAAGCCTTTGGCAGATAGGTTTAGCATTGTCATATATCTTGATCTCATGCTCAAGAATAGATGGATCTATGTCGAGCATTTCCTCGTAAGACCAAGTGAATACATCACGAAATTCCTTTAAAAGGTAGGTGAAGCTTGCAATCTGCTCCAACTTGGATTTTTCTAGGATGCCTGTCGTGACAAAAATATTGATGAGCAGTGTCTTCGAAATATTTCCCATGTTTCCCTCCGAGTCCAAAGTTTGGATAGCCTTGTAAGGTGAGGAAATGATTTCAGGTGCATCAAATGACAGGATTTGAAGAGGTATCGTGTCTAAATCAGATATCGAAACACGATGGTGAGAGTCCTCCCAATGTCACTCTTATAAACATATGATCTCTCTAAGAGCTTCGTCTAAAGGTAGGACTTGATTGAGGAGATCAAAAGGAGCATTTATGGGAGGGGAGGTGGTACCGTTGGCCATGATCAAAGTGACCGGAGATTCAGATGCAGATTGAATGGCCTGGTAGGCCAATTCAGCTAGTGACAATGACATGTGTTCTCCATAAGTGTCAATGTCTAAAGGGGCTGGTAAGATCCATGGATCAGTCGGTTCATGAGGAATGGATGAAACCATGTTGATGTTTGTGGAACCATTGGTGGCGGAAGAGGAAACAACCCATCACGGAAGAACCCTTCAATAGACCAGTACCGATGCTAACGTAATAGTCAAGTACACCACCCACTAAGGGTATAGAGCCGCTTGGTAATGGGCAATAATCAAGGATGCAAAAGGACAGCTAGTCCACTGTGACTATCTTTCCATCCAATGGAAATAGGGTGATGCGAAAGACAGTAGACTTAATGGCAGTCATGGTGTAATTCCAACTGTGACCCAACAACAGATTATAGTCGAGCTTCCTATCTATGACTTCGATGTCCACTGTTACCGTTTTTCCATTCAAGGTGATGGGGTAGCTAGCTAGGTAACCTTTTTGGATGAAAGTGTGGTCGTTGAAAGCTTTAAGGGAATTCGACGGTGGGGATAGGGTTGGACAACCTGAAGTGAGCCAACATGAAGCTAACATGACGTAGGTTGAAGCACCTTTGTCAATGATAGTTCTATGTATTCCACACGCTTTCAAAAATATTTGCACCTGAAAAGTGGAGGTTTACATTTGTCCATGTCAAAAATTTCAAGCATGAAATCTTGCGGATCGATACCATGAATTTCCGAAAGTAAAGCTTTCCTTTGTTTTGGATAGGTTTGTAATACTTTGAGCGATGACATCACTAATGGCACTTGTGCCAAATATTCTAAAATATTGTAGTTTTGGATAGCATGTGTAGATGTGTTGTACGTTGTGCGACGAAGAGCCATTTTTGTGGGGCGAATCACAAGATCAGCAACCGACCTTTCAATAAGAAGATCGTTAGGCAACGATGGGTCTTGACTTGAGGAGGCTTCCTTAGCATTAGAAACTGAAGCTCCATAATATTTGGCTCCGGTTTGTAGATCTATCGTTTCAAAGGTGTTAAAGATAGATGGTCCTTCACCAATTGAAGGATGATGAAAACCACCATTTCCCCCTTATGGGGGTTGGTTTTGGTTTGCAATAAGGTGTTTCTAATACTGTGTGGGGAAAGGATTATTTAGGACTGCAGGGGTCCTGTCGATGTCCATTTTAGCGATGAAATCTATGCATTCCTGAAGAAGAAGACAATAATATGTCATGTGGTCTTCCGCACATATTTTGCAAGGGAATCAGGTGGGTTTGTCCTTTCCATCGTTAGAAGGTGCAACAACCTTCTACTTTGGGTTGTACTTGTTTGTTAACTTCTCTTTAGAAGGAGCGATCCTTTTCTTATTCTTCCTGTTCTTACCACCGGGTTTTTATGTAGACTGCGCAAATATTATCATGGTGGTAGGAAGAGTAGTTGATTTTGTAGATGGGTCAATTAACAACTGGGAAATGTGACCGTTGAGTTGTTTTACATAGGCCCTCAGGTTGTGCTGATAATCCCATCGTCATGCGCTCCGGGTTGCTAAGTAGCAGGAGCATTGGAGTTGCGAGAGGCATTGGGAATGACATAATATAAAGTGCCAGACTACGAATATATCAAATCTAAGTGATGGGCACAACGAATGGGTTGGTCTTCCGTGACCACACCACCTAAGGTGGCATCTTTAGCGATTTGGGGGAGTAGATACTTGCAGAACCAATCTGCTAATAGATAGTCTGGGGGGGGGGAGCTTTGACTAGCCTCCGCCTACGTCTCCATTGATGTATATGATCAGAGATGTGGGTGGTGGTGTCCTAACGTAATGAAGTGAGGAGTTCCTTCCTAGTTTCATAATGGACCCCTGGAAGTGCTTTAAGAATTCCATCGCTAAATTTCCAAAGGTATTTACTGAAATGCATGGGAACTCAATGTACCACTTGGCTGCACTCCCAATAATGGTGCGGGAAAATATTCGTAGCCAGATACTATCGTCCACCATGGAGTTAGAAACACACCATAAATTATAGGTGGTGATGTGTGTACCTGAATTCTCCCCTTGTTTCCCTTCAAACTTTGGGATGTCTGTTAGTATTTTATGCGGGATTGGCGACCAAAGTAAGTTGTGATATATGGGGTCATTTGTGAGTTTGTACAAGTTGGGGATATTAAGTGTTGCTAAGAAAGGAAAGGTGTTTGACGCCCCTGAATCGAACCAAGGCGATGACATATGACTTGAGGATCCTTGCGGTCCTCCCATCATGTTGTTTCCAATATTATACACAGGTTGCGTGGTATAGTAAGTGCCTTGGGGTTGTTAGACTAGTGGTTGGAAGTGCCCCCAGGATAAGGAGTGCCCCCTTGACTCATTTGAGGTTGTGAGTAGGGTGCCCATATGGATTGATTGGGACCTTATTGAGGGTTCCTGCTCACCACATAACTAACTATAGGTCCTTGATTGACATAAGGAGGGTTCATGTCAATCAATGACTAACCCTGTAGGCCTAAAAACGGAGGGGAAAACTATTACATTCCCAATCGGTATATGCATATTGGGAACTGTGCCCCCTGGTATCTGAACCTAGGGGTTAGAAATATACAATGGATGTCAACCATAGGGTTGATTAAGGGGATTCGTGCTAACCATGCTATATTGAGCGTTATAAGGAGCGTTATATGTAGAATTTGTCAAAGGTCCAGGGGCAGACACAAAAGGGGCGGAACCTGGAATGTACTAGGTTCCACTCGTGGTGGGTGTCGCGATAGGGTTTGAACCTGGGATAGATGGGATAGTGGGGTTTTCCATCTGAGGTGCGGTATTGACTGTCGACTGGGGAGGTGGTGGTCGACCAAAAGTGTCCACAAAATCCCACGACCCATTAGTTGTCGATGGGATGGGTGGAAATGTTCCAGTGGAATACAAAGGAGGTACAAATGCAACAGGAATCAAGAGTGGTCCCAACAGATTCATGATTAGAGGATTGTATGGAGGAAGGAATCCTTCAGTAAAGAAATCTTTCGAAAAGCTTGAATCGTGGGATGCCCAAACTGATCCTTTGTTAGATCTTAGAGACTGATTACCTGAAGACAAGGAATCTGGTTCACTGCGGCTCGGTGAATCCTCCACAATGAGTGGGGGAAGAGCTAACAACCATCTATATTAACGATGAGGTCCGAATGTAGCCACGGTGACCAAAAAATTTTATCGGTAAATTTTACAGTGATGTTTATTAAAGTCTCAGTGATAACACTTTGGAACTTAAAAAATAAAAAATACACTAAGGAAATCAATCAACAAGTAGGCAGAAATGACCCTGTATGATAAGCACCGATCACTAAAGATGAAACCCTGTATCAAAATGAATAATAGATAAAAGTTGGCCAAATGTACAGCTGTGATTACTCTTGATCTTCACCCAAACCTGAGATTAAGGGCCAAGTACTCTCATGAAGACAAGCATCCTCTCAAAAGCCGAAGACAGAGTAGGTTCATCTGTGTTAGGTACCAGGGCAGCTTGCCCTAGTCACCTTGTGTTCATCCCTAAAAGTATGGCCACTAAGGATACCTCTAATCACAGACAATATCGGGGGGGAAATAGCCGCAAATAGTATGCTATGTGGGAAGGATACCTGAGTCCTCGACTTAGCTCTAATATCCCTGAAGGGATCCCCGATACACAGAATACCCAAAGAAGATGTAAGAAAAGGCGAGCTACCTTCACCTACAGTCTGATATTGTCTCGTATTTAGCTCCACTTTTACTGGAGTGGTTCTAGATAGTATGAGTGCAAAAGGAATTATCTCTTTAATGACACTAGTTTTGGTGTATGATCTTGGGCAGTTAACTCACACTTCCTATCCCAAGATCCTAGCCTAAACTAATGTGTGTTTAATCTAAAAAGAGTTGCTGATTGATTTTATTAGGTAGATTTTAAATGTACCTCGTTAGAGCCTTCGATGGGGGTGTTGACGTATGAAGTTATATGGGACTCTGACTCAAATCATGCAAAACAATGTGTAAATTTTCACTTTTGATGAATATGTTGCTTCTACAAAGGGAGAGTCATTCATGCATCAATATATATACCATGCATCCTATTCAGTAAAACACTAGCATAACCGATAGAACTTCAATGCTCACTAACAAATTTTGAAACCAAATAATGTAGATCTAACAACAGTAAAAATTTTGTATGTTTTCTTTAATGAAAACAAAAAATTTAAGAAGTAAAGCTATTTTCTTTAAAAAAAAGTTTTTTTAGGACACAGATCAGTCAAACAAGTGCAACTGCAAATCCCTGATCAGTCTACAAGTAGATTTCACAACCCATGAGGTCACAGAGCATGTTGTTTATCAAGAAATGGTTGGCTAGCGCTCTATACTAGAGGCTAAAAAGAGTTAGTTTCACCACTAACACGCTATTTTTGAGGGCATGGAGCCTTATAAAGCACTATTTACACTAGCAGGCAACGTTAGTGAGGAAAAAGGATCAAAACATGGGATATGGGGATTAGATCTAGGGTTGAGCATTGAGAGAAGGGTGTTGTATAGTCCTGAGTGGTCGGGAAGGGAATGAAGAAGTACAGGAAGGCCTAGAAGAAAGAGAGATCTAGGAACTTTCTGGGAAAAACTAGGAACTAAGTGTTGTCCCTAGTGGAGTCACTAATTCTGCTATAGGGATTAATGCACAGGTGTTTGGTGATGTAGAAACCCTCAAGGATCTTCCGAGGATCCTTGGGAGATAGCCAGATTAGCTGCAATTGTCACAAAGATACATGCATATCTATGCTTAACAAATGAATATAAAAGTGAGAAGGAATTATTACCTTGAGTCTCAATGTGGTGTTGCTAGAGAGCGCAATGTAGCTAGGCAGAAGACCCCGAGCCAACTCCATATCAAAACCTGCACATAGAAAAGACAAGTGTAATATCACAACATAAAACCTTGATAAACAATGCATGAACATATAAATATATCTAGTTTCATATATCTAAGCCACTCATGCTAACGATATTGAATAAACATATAAACAGGTTATACTACCAACATCTCGGAGTGGAAAACACAATTGCAGTTCTATATTGATATAGAAAGAGTGATTACAACCATCAGTTGTATCAGCCTTCCCTTGCCCCTCTAGCTCCTCTCTCTCTCTCCCTTCTTTACCTCTTTTGATGCCTTAGTATGAGACTCTGCTCGACAATCAAATAGGCAATCCTTTCAAATGGTCCAACCCCTTCCAAAATGACCCTAACCTTGCATATATAGCATGTGAGGATAGGGTTTCCAAGTCCTTCATGATTTCCATTAGGAAAAAGCAGTGATGTTTCCATGCCTTTGTGCTCTTTCCCATTTGCATACTCGATTAGGAATTAGTAATTCCTCCAAACATGTCGAGTTCTGATGTTTCCCTGCTTTTCTGAGCTAACATAAGAGAGAATCTTGGGATATTTTTGAGTCAACTCATTCTCTTTACCCATATAAACTCATTAGGGTTCACTAACGCTCTTCCCGAGGTAACAGACAAAGTTACTTTCGATACTAACGCACCCTTAGCCTTACTAGGAATCTTTATAAAGAAGGTTGCTAGTGTTTAGACAGTGTTAGCTTGACAACTGGGCCTGTGAACTTGGTCAGTCCTTCAGTGATCATGTCTTTCTCCTCTGAGTTAATGAGGAGGTAATTTTCCTATATAACACCAGGCAAGCTACTGATTCAGTAATCATTTAATTCATTGAATCTAATATCTTGTCAAGATTTGGTTTCCTGTAGAAAATAATCACTTATAATGTCACTGCCTTCAAGTCAAAAAAGATGATGGAATTCTGTGAAAAGTATCATATCAAATTGGGGCATTCAATTGCTTATTATTTTTATAGCACCATTTTCCAGCCTTGGTAGATTTGATACTCAATGATATGGCCTAGGGAAACCCTTCCCTACCAGACTTGGTCCATTTTAAAAAAAAAATGTTTTAAATCCCATATGTGATTATGCCCTATATAAAGAACATGTACACGCATATCAGCCTATACTCAACCCGCATATATGTGTTAAAACATTAAAAAATATATAATCTCCCTTAATTTAGGTGGGGTTTACGGGTTTGACTGGATACCCACCTACTATAGCCCGTGGCCCAACTATTTCCCAACTGAAAAAACTAATTTGGAGAAGTATAAATAAATCTCCATGGGAAGACCTAAGGGAAGAGGAAGGATTACATATTGATATTATATTTGATTACACCCTAATCAAGTCTGACTATATCCTTGGTCCTTCTTCACTCCCAGTTATAAGAAACCCCTATTTCCTTCTTGAGATGTTCATCATCCTTGTGTATACTTATGGAGGAGGATTGCTGAGGCCTGGATAGGACGGATACGGAGGACGATTTCACTTAGAGCTGGCAGACGACTCAGGTTGTAGTTCTTCTGTATTTTCGTTAGCTTACATTAATAAAGAGGAGTTGTCTTGTTCCTTAAGATTAAGGTCTTTATGCATTAATTTATGTCATGATTTGCTTATACAATCTCACATTAATGCTTCTTTTCTTACCTGGTTATATGATCTAACCTTGATATCATGAAAATGCTTTCAGTTATTTTTGGTGTATATACTTTTCCTTGAATGAATTGCAGGTCTTAAAGTGCAAGGAAGAAGCAGAGGGTTTAAACCCTACGGGAACAACCTCAAACGTAGGACCTATGGGTAAGACCTTTTGTACCAAGTTTAACTAGTTAAGTCTTAGGACTACTTGTTTGTGTGTCTTTTTATGCTATATTCCCTCCTCTCTGTTGGGGTTTCCAGCCGAAGACCCTATGGTGATTCTACCCAAAACAATTATCCACAAGGTAATGGACTGGCTAAGTCTTTGAATAAATCATTGGTCAATATAATCAAGAAGATGTTGAAGGTCTATTGGGCCTCCAAACTATCTTCAAAAATGTCATACACATTCACCTCCATTCTCATTTTATTGCCTCATTTCATCACCTTGTCATCACATAACTTTACATTTCCATTACCATATGGGTTCATATTTGTATTTTCCAAAGTCATTAATTTCAAGTAATTAAAGTGAATTTATGATTTAAAGTTAGAAAAATAACATGTATTTGCTTATACCTAAAAGTGGCTTGAGTTTGGTGACATGTGTAGGTGATTTGGAAGGTTCCAAGACACTCTTATGTGGCCTCAAAGACTCAAATTCCAATTATCTTGAAGATTTGAAGGAGATTTGGGATAGGGGTCAAGCATATCTCATGGAGAAAAATCATGGATAAAGGAATATGTGTCTCATATTGGTTGTAACCATATGAAGGGTTTGTGGATCTAGGAGGGATTAGTGGATCTCCATTAATGAGTTAGTTTCTTATGTTTTTGTATAAATAGGAGTACCTCCTCCATTCCAAAGGAAGGAATCTTGGAGCATGTATCCTAACTTATGATGGAATAGAATAAAGTTTTCTCTCTATAGTTTTAGATATAAATTGTCTTAATGTAGTATATGAATTTATGGAATAGTTTGTCACTTTGTTCTTAAGAGAATTGAGCTCACTCTAAAAGCATCAAAGAAACATTTTATTTCATTATAGATTTTATTTTCATTTAATTACTTATATTCTTGAAGATTTTTCATTATTAATGAATGAATTTTAGTTTAAATCTTATCAGCATATGAAAGGAAAAACAAGGTTCTAATTTATGCTCTCTTCCCTTTGATATGAGTAATAATTGAAATTCATTCTCTTTTTCTAGTTTCAAGTGATTTTCTGAATTTCCTGTTTTCCAAGAATGACATTAATGATGAATGAATTTGTAATGAAGAAACAACAAGGACCTCCTTAGGTAGGAGCATCTTCTATTATGCGTTTATGCATATTAAGCTATTTTCCATTAGTGGTTTTTTATTTCTGTTCGTGAAGTAGTATTCTAGAAGAAGGACCAATCTAGTTCTCCTAAGTTAGGAGCCACTTCTCCTACTTACTACATAATGAATTAGAAATTACTTAGTTAAAATTTATATTTGTAATATGCACTTCTAATTAGTTTATAATTGCACTCCCTTCAGTTTCCATAACTTATGTTCTAAAGCTGATTATAGTTGCATCTCGGGTCTCATATATTTTGTTTTGCTTCTAAGTTTACGAAACCCCCAGGTTGACATATTAAAATAACAAGGGATTTAATATACCATTAAATCACCCAACATTTTTGGTGCCATTACCAGGGAAGGAAACGTAGATGTAACTAAGTTAGGAGGATTGTTTAGGAATCATTTCCATTTTAAGGATAACTACATTTAGGCATTAGGAATTTAATTTAGTACAAATATTTTTCTTTGGCTTGATTCATAAAAATCTAACTCATGTTGAAAGGATAACTTGGTGACAGTAATATCTTAGTAACATGGGGAAGTGTATATAGGAGTTAGCTTTAAATCCCATTTTTAGCTGCATATGTAAAGCATGATAAATAGGGTGCATAAATTTCAATCAATCTTTCCACTATAAGAGTTTCAAACTAATCCATTTATGGACATAAGATCTAGAATGATTTTCAAGCATTTGGAGGAGAGCTAAGATAATGAGGATTGGTTTCAAAAGGTGACGAAGCCACAACATTCTTCCATTCTTCAAAAAATCCTAGAATTTTATCCAAATGTGCAATTGATCTCTCATATCCTTGCAAACATTCAGGTATATTTTTCAAATTTGGATGTGGGCATACTAGAGATTTTGATCTGTAAATGGCTTCATTGGAAATATTCCTTCACTTAAAAAAAATAAGAATCTCTTTCTCAAAATAGAGTAGGATAGAATAGGAAAATAAAACAAGCTTGGAGAGTTTTTTATTTTCATGTTTGATTTCATTTATTTTGTGGTGCAGTAAGAGCCACCCATTTACTAACCCTTGGCAGGAAAGATTTGCAATAAAAGAAACGATTGTGAATGAGGAGCACAAGCGTAGGTGGAAGAATGATAGTTTTAGGTACAAAAGCCAATGACATCACAAACTGGAAAATTTTATGTCATGACACAGCAGAAGAAGATAGACAATGTTTTTAGATGCAGGAAGGGTGCAATCCTACCACTGAGAAATCTCACGACAATCTTCATTGTTTCACCCAAATTTCAAGTTAGCCTAACTTTATCATACAACATTGGATTTCGATGATTCAAGCATTGTTGGAAAGATATCGACGAGATATACAAAATGAAAAAGCTATCATTAGAGTTTGAAACAGTTAAAAAATGAATAAATTGCTGACAAGATATAATAGGTAAAATGAGGCACTAGTTTCGACACAGGTATAAATTCTTTCAATTTTTCTTTCATGAATTTGTTTTATTAGTACCAATTCTTAGCTTTTTCTATAAATGTCATAAATAGAGAGATTTATCACCTATATATTATGATAAACTTACATTTTATTGCAGAAAAAGTATTAAGTTTTTGCAGGTTTCAGGAAGATAAACAAATGACCACAAGAAAAAATTGTCTTTTAAAGACCCCATTTCAAGCATGAGGACATGATTTTGGGTAAGCCAAGGGGGAGAATGTCATCAAATCTATAAAATCATAGAAAATACTCTCAAAGTCCACATTTATTTCACAAGAAAATGATCAAAGCAACAACAAAGATGAAACATCAATGCATGAGCACATAATGTTAGATCAGATCCATCACTTGCAAGCCTTTCAAATGCCATTGTCTTCAATGAATCCATGCTTCTTCAATCAATAAAACATTTGCCTCATTTCCCTTTACATTCATCATTGTATTCCTCCTTTTTTAGTAAATAAAACCTTCATCGCATTCTCACCTTTTCAGTCAATAATGTTTTCATTCCATTTTCCTTTTCATGTTTTCAAATAAAACCTTGATCCATTGTTAATTTTCCTTCATAGTCATTTTCCTGCCTCACTTTCACTAACCTATAACCCATCAATAAAAACATTCCATTTTCCTCTACAAAGTTGATTCATTCCATTTCCTTTTCATTTTTCCAAATAAACCTTAATCCACTACAAAATTTCTCATCCATAATCCTTCAAAATTATTGTTTCATGCTCGAGTTAGATGATGGAGGATTCCTTAAGGCCTCCATTCTAACAAGTCTTGGCCTATCGACATCAGCACATTATCTAGGTTTAAGGCTAGTGTCCTTAGTAGAACCTTGAGGCTTGTATTCCTTAATGACAGACTCTCTCGCTAGCAATCATGGGAATACACCAATGTCCCTTGATCGTTGGATCTTCCAAGTGGCTCCACATCAACTCATCTATTTTTCCTTTGCAAGATGTACTTAGGTACCTTGGCACTCATTGAAATTAATGGTGAGTTCCTCGCATTGGTTAACAACATGCATCAATGGCCAGTAATCCAATGACTTATCTTCATGCTCGACATCGACACATTTATTTGCATGATTAGAATTGTACCATCGGGTGTTGTAACGATTGAAGAATATATCATTTTAATAGTTTTCAGCAGATCAATTTGTTATAGCAACAATAAAGATTCAAACCTTGTCATCAACAAAGAGAACACAGAAGCAGATCCAAATTCCTTTGTTTATGTACTTCATGATCTAACAGCATCAACAGCCACACTCTTCAGCATCCACAACTCATGTACACTAAGGGTAAGTGAAGGTATGTGGTTTTCTAATTTTTAGTCATGCAATTCCTTACAATGCTTAAAATAGTAACTTTGGAAAGTTCCTCACTTCCTTTTTCATATTACCATATCTCTAGTTGGAGGGGAATTCATGTTCATACCTCATATTCACATTTCGCGATATATATCACATTCATATTCCATGTCATATATGTCCTTTATACACATGTCATCCTAACCAGCATACTTTTCCAAACAACTACTATTGCATTATGATTCAAAACGTTACATGTTTTGAAAATGATGATCATAGAATGAGTGGTGGATTAAATGTTTTCAAAGTCTTTTTATGCAACACAAAAATAACAAAAGTTTTGTTACACAAGAACCAATACTAATAAAAGTTGGTTGCCACACAAGAACCAAGCAAAGTAGTATGTTACAATCAAATATTTTTCAAAAGGACACTTTGTGTTGAAATGTGGCAACAAGAATATTCCAATTTAATTTGTCCTTGAATTAAATTGTGAATTAAAATCGAATTTAGTCTTAACAACTACTTGGAAATAATTAATTAAGTTATATTGACTTAATTAGTTGCATAAATTCAAGTTAGAAGTCTTTCTGAAGTCATGCAAGAGTTATCCCTTAAATTAAGGAGATAATATTGAGTTATATTTGAGTTGTAATTAGTTAACTCAGTTTACTGAGTTAATTCTAGTTAAATTAGTTCCAAACTGTTTGAGGAACTAATAGAGAGTTAATGGTGAGTTGATGCATGCATGCATTCAACTAGTGTACTCCAGTTAACTGAAGATTCCCTCATCAAAAACTCATACATGTCTATTCTAAGAAAGACCCAGTTGAGATTAAAGACAAGGATGGTGTACTATTAGTTGTATATGTTTTCTTATAAAGAAAACGCATGCATGCAGAAGGAATCATTCCTTAAGGATTGTGAATTTCTAATAGTGTGTGAGATCGGGTGATCATCCACTGGGTAGAAGAGGTTTTCCACTTAGTTGAAGGAGAATAATCCTTGAGGAATAGTGAAAGGAAATAAGAGCTTGTAGGGTGGAGAGGAAGGATTGTGAGAAGCCAAGATTGCATGTGAGCATCTGTGAGGATTGTACTGAGAGCTGGCTAGCTGTGAGAGCTAAGGCTTTGTATAATTCCTATGTATTTCCACCTTGTATTATAATACAGATAGTGGGGTTTTTAGCTGAGGCTTTCCCAAAAGTATTTTCATGTGTATTGTGCATTGATTCTTCTTCTTCTGGTTATATTGTTTAGCTCGATCTTTAAGCTTCTGAAAATTCATAGTAGAAGTAGGTTATAGTGTTCTGCTTTGATTTATATTTCATTATTGGGTTAACCTATATCAGATTTTCTACATCCTATTGGAGCTAGATTTGTAGCGAGATTTGTAGAAATTTTCTACAGAGAATATCAGAGCTGTGAATAGTATACTAGAAGAGAATTCAAAGTTTGAAGTTCGGGGTTGTAGGTGCAAATCGAATTCATATCATACTTCAAGGTTGGCCAATGGCGTTCTATGGCTTCAGACTCGAGTATGCCTTGGAAGGTAGCTCGAATTACATAGCATGGAAAGATAGAATGGTGGTTGTATTAGAAGATAATGGATTGAAGGAATTCATTAATCAAGAAATCCCAAAGCCAGCTTCAACTAATGCACAAGACTTGGCTGAGTGGAAGAAGTGTGTGGTGAAGGCGAGATGGATCATCCTTTAGGGAGTTCGAGACCATATTTTCTCAAGTCTCCGTGGGAAGGATACTCCATTTTCAATGTGGAAGACATTGAAGGACCTCTACCAGAACAATAGTGACCAGAGGAAATTGGCGCTCAAGGATAAGCTTCAAAGAATCAAGATGGAGAAGGGCGATACTATTTCCACATATCTAAAAAAGATCACCACCTACAGAGATGAGCTTAGTAGTGTGGTAATAACTATTGTTGATAATGATATGGTGAGCCTCACTCTCCTTGGGCTTCTAAAGAGTTGGAATAGCTACCAGGACTCTGTGAATGGAAGGGAGAAATTTCCGGATTAGGAATGACTATGGTTAGATCTTATGCAGGAGGAGATCAGGAGGAGCACACGAGATGGTTCTTCATCCAAGGATGATGATGAAGAAAATCTGGCCTTAACAAGTAAGGCAAGGAAAGGGAAGAGGAAGGCTTCCCATTTCAAATCCAATTCTTCTCATGGAGGGAAGAAGAGTGACATGTCTAAAGTAAGATGCTTTAATTGTCATGAGATGGGACATTATGCGACTAATTTCCCATCGAAAAAATCCAAGAAGGGATCCTTGAAAGGATCAGAAAGTGAGGCATTAGCCTCTCAGTTCAAAATGGACTTTACCCTCATCGCATGCATGGTATCATTGATGATGGGTTGTGTTTGGTATCTTGATAGTGGAGCCTCATTCCACATGACCGATAATAAAAATTTATTCAGTTCCTTGGAGGAGAAAGACCTCAAGATGCGCATAGAGATGGGTGATGACGGAAGGTATAATGTTTTAGGAGTGGGCATGATTTCTTTTCAGAGGGAGCATGGAGCTCCTCTCACCTTGACAGATGTGATGTATGTGCCTGGACTAAAGAAGAACTTGGTATCGATTGCAATGTTGGATGAAAAAGGCTACGATGTTGTCTTTAGTAAAGGAAAGGTCTTCCTAAGACACATAGCCACGGGTCGGACCAAGAGGATAGGGACGCGGGTGAAGAATCTCTATAAACTAGAGGTAGATGATTGTGAAACATTGAGAACGAAAGAAAAATTGGTGCAAAGCCAACACATTGGTGATTTGTGGCACAAGCAGTTGGGCCATTTGCATCATGGGTCTTTGAAGATAATGCAGCAAATATCTACAGGAATTCCCGAAGGTAAACTTGAGCAAGTTGGCACATGCAAAGGTTGTACCTTGCGAAAGTACACCAAGTCTTCCTTTCATGATTGAGATAGTTGAGAAGAGGCTATCTTAGAGAGAGTTCATACTAATGTGTGTGGACCATTATCAACGACATCCACAACGAAGCAAAGGTATTATTTGATTTTCATTGATGACTATTCTTGTAAATGCTAGATTTATTTCATGCAGAAGAAGGACCAAACTTTCACAAAGTTTTGTGAGTTCAAAGATTTGGTCGAGAAAGAGTCAGGGATGAAGATCAAGGCCTTGAGAAGCGACAATGGTGGAGAATATGTCTCTCAAGAGTTTAAGGACTTCTCTGTAGCAGAAGGAATTAAACGAGAGTTGACGACACCTTATAACCCACAACAGAATGGGGTGGCCGAGAGGAAGAATAGAACTATTATAGGGGTAGCACGGGCAATGCTGCATGACCAAGGTCTACCACTTCACTTGTGAGCTAAGGCATGCAACACAATGGTCTATTTGCAGAATAGAAGCCTACATCGTATACTTGGGATGAAGACACCAAAGGAAGCTTTCTCCAGTGAGAGACCATATGTGGGTCACTTCAGGATCTTTGGCTCATCGAAATATTTCCATGTGACAAAGGATGCACGGAAGAAGCTTGAGCTGACAACAAAGTTGGGGATATTTGTGGGGTACACTGATACACCTCACAACTATCGGGTGTAATTTCCTCCAATTGGAGGACAATGGTTCATAGAGATCTCAAGTTTGATGAGAAGAAGGCCATGCGAGCTTACCTTGAGAGGGAACTCCAACTATAGGATGTGAAGGAACTGTTGGTTCCTAAGGAGGAGGAGTCTCAGACTGATGCAGATCAGCCGCATGCAGAGGTTCCAGGAGTGGAGGCATTCACTCAAACAGAGTCTTGCAGAGATGGACGGAAGCGCACAAGTGAAGCTGACAGATTGTTGAAGAATGCGAGAGAGAATGTGGGAGCACCATCTTCTCAGTGTAGACAGAGGAGGTCACCTAAGAGGTACGCTGGATACATGGCCCTTGCTAGGGAATGTGTTGAGACCAAGCCATCCTCCTTTGAGGAAGCAGTGTAGCAGTCGATTTGGGTTGATGCTATGGTGGAGAAGTATGACTCCATAGTTCGTATCAGTGTTTGGGAAGTGGTTCCGAGACTGTAGAACAAGTCAGTTGTGAGTTCCCATTGGCTTTATAATGTAAAGTAATCTATGAGGAGGATCATGTTGCTACAGTATATTTCGACAGAGGAGCAAGATGCTGACATTTTAACAAAGGTATTGTCAAAGTGTAAATTCGAGTTCCATAGAGATAGGATTGGGGTGGCAGATAATCCCTTTGGTGTTTAGAGGGAGTGTTGAAATGTGGCAAAAAGAATATTCCAGTTTAATTTGTCCTTGAATTAAATTGTGAATTAAAATCGAATTTAGTATTAACAGCTACTTGGAAATAATTAATTAAGTTATTTTGACTTAATTAGCTGGAGAAATTCAAGTTAGAAGTCTTTTTGAAGTCATGCAAGAGTTATCCCTTAAATTAAGGAGATAAGATTGAGTTATATTTGAGTTGTAATTAGTTAACTCAGTTTACTGAGTTAATTCCAGTTAAATTAGTTCCAAACTGTTTGAGGAACTAATAGAGAGTTAACAGTCAGTTGATGCATGCACGCACTCAACTAGTGTACTCCAGTTAACTAAATATTCCCTCATCAGAAACTCATGCATGTCTATTCTAAGAAAGACCTAGTTGAGATTAAAGACAAGGACAATTTACTATCAGTTGCATGTGTTTTCTTGTAAAGAAAACTCATGCATGTAGAAGGAATCATTCCTTGAGGATTGCGTTGTTCTGATAGTGTGTGAGACTAGGTGATCATACACTAGGTAGAAGGGGTTTTCCACTTGGTTGAAGGATAATCATCCCAGAGGAATAGCGCAAGGAAATAGGAGCTTGGAGGGCAGAGAGGAAGGCTTGTGAGAAACCAAGATTTCCTATGAGCATCTGTGAGGATTGTACTTAGAGCTGGCTAGCTAAGAGAGCTAAGGCTTTGTATAATTCCTATGTATTTCTACCTTGTATGATAATACAGATAGTGGGGTTTTTAGCTGAGGCTTTCCCAAAAGTATTTTCATGTGTATTGTGCGTTGATTCTTCTTCTTCTGGTTATATTGTTCAACTCGATCTTTAAGCTTCCACAAATTGATAGTAGAAGTAGGTTATAGTATTCTGCTTTGATTTATATTGCATTATCGGGTTAACCTACATCATATTTTCTACACTTTTCAAAAGGAACAAAGTTATCAAATGATTATGCAAAGATGAAAGAAGAATTAACATCAGAAAAAGTTCATATAAAAGGAAGACAATTCAAAATATCAAATCATGATTAAAGTAAATCAATACAATAGATTGCATGAGGACATGCAATAACTCCAATTGGGGGGTATGTTGGGCCTCCAAAATATCTTCAAAATGTCATACACATTCACCTCCATTCTCATTTTGTTGCTTCATTTCATCACCTTGTCATCACATAACCTTACATTTCCATTACCATATGGGTTCATATTTGTATTTTCCAAAGTTATTAATTTCAAGTAATTAAAGTGGATTTATGATTAAAAATTAGAAAAATAACATGTATTTCCTTATACCTAAAAGTGGCTTGAGTTTGGTGACATGTGTAGGTGATGTGGAAGGTTCCAAGACACTCTTATGTGGCCTCCAAGACTCAAATTCGAATTCTCTTGAAGATTTGAAGGAGATTTTGGATAGGGGTCAAGCATATCTCATGGAGAAAAATCATGGATAAAGGAATATGTGTCTCATATTGGTTGCAACCATATGAAGGATTTGTGGATCTAGGAGGGATTAGTGGATCTCCATTAATGAGTTAGTTGCTTATGTTTTTGTATAAATAGGAGTAGCTCCTCCATTCCAAAGGAAGGACTCTTGGAGCATGTATCCTAACTTATGATGGAATAGAATATTTTTTTCTTTCTATAGTTTTAGATATAAATTGTCTTAATGTAGTATATGAATTTATGGAATAGTTTGTCACTTTGTTCTTAATAGAATTGAGCTCACTCTAAAAGGATCAAAGAAACATTTTATTTCATTATAGATTTTATTTTCATTTAATTACTTGGATGTTTGAAGATTTTTCATTATTAATGAATGAATTTTAGTTTAAATGTTATCAACATATGAAAGGACAAACAAGGGTCTAAGTTAGGCTTTCTTCCATTTGATATGAGTAATAATTTAAATTCATTCTCTTTTTCGAGTTTCTAGTGATTTTCTAAATTTCTAGTTTTCCAACAATGGCATTAATGATGAATGAATTTGTAATGGAGAAATAGCAAGGACCTCCTTAGTTAAGAGCCTCTTCTATTATTTGTTTATGCATCTTAAGCTATTGTCCATTAGTGATTTTTTATTTCTATTCAGAAGTAGTATTCTAGAAGAAGGACAAATCTGGTTCTCCTAAGTTAGGATCCACTTCTCCTGCTTATTACATAATGAATTAGAAATTACTTAAGTTAAATTTTATATTTTTAATATGAAATTCTAATTAGTTTATAATTGCATTCCCTTCCGTTTCCATAACTTATCTTCTAAAGCTAATTATAGTTGCATCTCAGGTCCCATATATTTTGGTTTGCTTCTAAGTTTACGAAACCCCGGGGTTGACATATTAAAATAACAAGGGATTTCACATACCATTAAGTCAACCAAGAAGGTCAACAAGAATAACTAGCATAAAAATCTTATCAATTCTTTATGGGCAGACAGAGTAAGTAACAAGAAATCCATAGGTATGTCGCATTTTCAGTTGGTATATGGGATTGATATTGTCTTTCATATTTCTCTCGTTGTCCTGGACATGAATATTTTGTAGGAATTTGGAATCGAACGAAATGATGTGAAATGATGAATAAATCAGATGATTCATTTGCAGCAAACCAGGGAGGAAGTATTTCAAAATACTTCTAAATGTCAGGAAAGAATAAAGAAGATTTACGACCGCAAGAACAAAGAAGATGATTTCGACATGGGGGATATAGTTCTTTGTTGGGATGCATGGAATGAAGAGAAAGGTAAGCACGGTAACTTTGAAAATATGTGGAAAGGACCATACATAATCTCATCTTTTAGAGGAAAGAATGCTTATTTTCTAGAAGAAATGGATGGACAAGATTATTCAGGAGGAGCAATCAATGGTAGGCTTCTCCAGCACTACCTTACTTGATGAATTTATGAAAAATTTCATTATCATTGTACATACTAGTTTACTTTCCTGTTAGAGTGTGAAGTAGCTATCATGGGAGCTTGAAGCCTGAGGAGGAGGCCATAAGGCTTCTTTGACCATATGTTGGTTTGAAAGGTTCAATTTGTTTTTTTATAGTTGAAGTCAGGTTTAGTTTGTAAGTGGGTTTACATTTTTGAGATTAAATTTTTATATTTTACTCCATGCCCAATGGATTAGGCTACCTGGTCTATGGTGTTCTTAACACCTCCTAAAGGATATTCCATCCCCAGCTAGAGCCAATGTTAGTGTCTGTCAGTCCTTTCAGTCACTAGTGATCAAATATGCTCTTACAAAAATTTTGATAGAGTCCTACTGCAAATTAATATGGTTTCAAATAGAGTTTCAATAAAAATTTGGTCACTGGTTAGGTTAGGTAGCTCATCACTACTACTTTCACCTTTATGATCAATGGAAATCATCATGGTGAGGTCATCCCTTGTTGAAATGGTGTCATGGTCATCAATCTCATCATTCATCTCATTCATTCATGTAGTGTCATCATTAGGTCATAGGTTCAAAAGCATGAAAATAAATCATTTCAGCACCAAAATCATCATTTGAAGGAGTAGTGATAGGGACAAATCTTCAATAAAGGTTCTAAAGTGATTTTATATTTCCATTATGATGTAATATATCCTAAAGGTTATAAAGCTACAGTTTCAAAATAAAATGTGAAAGGAAATGGTGGGGCCACTACACCATCAAAGGAGAAAATCGATTTCCAAAGCTACAAAAGACCAAAAGAGATTCTCATTTTCTCATTTCATTTGCAAAAGACATCTCTTCACCTTCAAAGAGATCTTGCACCCTCATAACAACAATTTTTTGCTCATAAAGTGCCTCGCCATTTGTTGCACTACACTTTTTCCAGAGGTGTTGCATTTTCTTCAAGGGGGAAAACATCATTCCAGTGGCTTCTTCATCAACAAAAGGTTAAAACACAGCAACGACAACTAAGTGAGCCTACCTAGCCTTTATTTCATCTCTTTAGTTTTTCATTTCATACTCTAAAAGCTTGCAAAAATAACCTCTCCCAGAGTTTGCTGCGCTTTTAGCTTCATTTTTGTATTTGGTCTCTTTCTTGAGAAAAAAACCCTTAATTTTAAGCTCATATACCCTCCTACACTCTTCATACATTATCTCCCACACTTTCCCTCATCAAATTCCTCATTTCATCACTTTTCCTCACAAACCCTAGTCCCTTCTATGCATTCCTAGAATAGGGCTATGTTTCCTAGTTTTGCATCCCTTCCCATCACAAATCCAAAAATTCCACTTCCCCTCACTCCATAACATATATCCCTACCCCCCATAATTTTCCTAAGAATTTAGAGACCCCCTAACCCCTTCATCTCCCTCAATTTCAAAAACTTCCCAAATCCCCTATTTCTCCCTACTCCAAACCCTAATTTCCCCTCTCGTTGAGTTAGGGTTTGTTATTGATTCTAAAGCTATTGAGAAGAGGAGGCATAAGGGAGGTCTAATCAGCAGTTATGAGCCAACTTCAGCACATGACATCATGTCTTCTCCTTTTCTCAAGAAATGCTTCCAGGATGATGGTTGCCTTGCCTTTTGCCAAAGGATTGAAGAACTTGGTTTTAATGACAAACTCACAAACACTTTTGCCACTAATTTGAGGAGACATTAGGTTACCATTGATGGAGTCATGTTCACTCTTTTAGAAGATACCATTGCTACAGCTACAGGGATCCTAAACACTAGAGAACTTTGGTTCAAGAAGAGAGACCTCGACCTTGAGAATTACAAGATGTATCTGAAACCTCCATATAAAACTGCTCCAAAGCACATATTCCCTTTCAGACATCTGTTGGACAAGTATGCCCCTCTCATGAAAATGATCATGAAGTATTTTACATGTGAGAGTAGATTCTGAAGATTGTATTAGTACCGTGTGAGGGTAGATTCTCAAGATTGTATCAGTACCATGTGAGGCTTTCGATGCATTTCACCGGTCTAAAAGTTCTCAACCTAACTCATTACCTTTACAGAAGCATGGTTAAGATGGAAGAAAAGGTGGATAGGTTGGGAGAAGATCATCATGCCAGTTTGTTTCATCATGTCTTTGTGAAGATCCTAGTTTTCCATCAGCTGGCACAAATCACATTTTCTTGGGATGGTTTCATCTATTCAACATCTTTATTACCTTCTCCAGCTTAGTCAGGTAGTCACTCTAATCCTTTGTCTTCTCTAGCACAACAAGAAGTGGCTTCCACAATCTGACCTATCAGAATAAATCCTAGGGAAGAAGTGGCCAAGACCTACACAAGAGGGAAAAGGCTTGTGTTTTCTCCAGACACTGCTGAAAGGGCCAAGCCTACATCATCACAGCAGCATGCGACACCATTGGATGAAGAAGCACAAATTCATCTTGACACTAATATGGCAGATTTAAAAGCGAATGAGGAGGTCAAATATTCAGAGCAGATCATCCAGGAGAAAGAGGCTAAGATTAGAGAGCTGAAGAGTAGGTTTTCCAAGGCAGATTTTTTGATTTATTTCTTTCAACAAGAAAACAAGCAGCTCAAAGTCAAGCAACTTTTGCTTGATAAATCTAAAGCAGATTTGGAGAAGGATGGTATCGAAGGTAAAATAGTGATAAAATTGGAAGAGACTAAATCCACTAGTTTTTAGCTCAAGCCTAAAAGGCCTAAGACAAGAGGTTTGAAGAGGAAAGAAGAGAAAATCACTGAAACATCCCCTCCACTAAGGCATAAAAACATTGACAAGTCCATTGAAGAATATTTTGAGAAAAATAGGGAAAATTGGCTTTATAGAGTCAATTTCCACTCGGAAGAGCTCCTTAAGAGGGCCAAAAAGACCACTAAACTTCAAAGGCATATGTCCATGCACTACTATACTAGAAACAAGGTCTCCCAAGTCAAAATCAAGCAGCTGAAAAAGAAGTTAGGGCAAACCCTAAGGAGGAAAAAAGAAAAAGATAAACTTGACTTGCTAGCTGAGGCCTCCCTCCTTTCTTGAAATTTCATTTCAGATCTTCATGGAACAAAATTGAAGCAATTTTCAAGAAATTTTGAATAATTTTGAGTTTTTGTGACTTTTGGCATAAACAAGAACAGTTCAGCCAAAAGTGCAACACCAAGGCGCTACGCTTTTTCCTTAGACCTCCAAATGCCAAAAAGTTTATATGGATGGATTGATAATGATCTATACATGCTAGCTATCGACTTTTGGTTCCTTATTAGTAAACAATTTTGAATAAATTGCTCAAAAACAAGTCAAAAAACCACTTTATGTCACCTTACTAAACTAGGCATTGCGCTTTTGCAGTAGTTGTGGGAGAATCAATTTTTCTTGGTCTTGGGGTGTCCATTTTGCTTGCTTGAGGTGTCTAATGACAACTAGACATCCCAAGATTTCCATTGGTATATTCATACCTAAAATTGGAGTGGTAGAAGGCCTTCAAAACCTCCTCAAAGTTGGCACTTTTCTTATGCCTAATGGCACTACGCTTTTGCGGGTGTCGCTGCACTTTTGCCTGTTTGTCCAAATTTAGAGTTTTCTTTAGTCAAATTTGGATTTTATGATGTAATTCCTAATTTCGTGAGTTGATTTGTTGTAAATTATTCTAAATATGTCTTATTAGAGTCATTTCGATGTATATTCATCATCATTAATGGTGGTTAAAAGTAAAATGTATCAGTTTTTCTATTTTGGGGAGAGTTTGTTAACCTCCCTAGTCATTAGGTCTTGTTGGAGATTCTTGTGATCAATTCCTACACTGAGGGATTCAACCCCTGGGAGTGGGGAAGTTTTTTTTCATCTATATGTATCTATTTTTCAATCAGACTGAAGGTTGGACATCAAAGAGTGGAAATCTTGTAGCTTGTAATTCATCATATTTTTACAGGAAATCAAGGGCCACGTTGCAGCTACTATTCAAGAATTCTTGTGGTGTGGCTTTGTGATATTTTTTTCTCATGTTAAACATTTATATGAATGATAAATTAGTTTCCTTTCCATATCTATGCTTTTTAGTGATTTTCCTAAGAGGTAATAAACCAAAATTCTTGTAATTAAGCTTTGTTTTGTTAGGAATATCATTTTATGTGCTCAATCTTCTGATAGATGAATTCATGGTTCACATGCTCATCTTGATTTTCTTACCTATTCAACCCTACACTACATCAACCAACTCCTAAGCTATCACAAAAGCATGCCTACCTTGCTCGTTTTTATCTCATGCAACTGAACCTTTGAAGAACTGACCTAGTTCCCTGATTTGTACCTCTGATCTAGCAAACCCTAAATTTGCAAAACTCTAGTGTTGTAATAACTAGCCTACCATATTTTCCCACTCCATTCATAATTGGTTGTGAGCTCATAGAGAGAGCCCTCTCTGGTTTAGCAGGGCTAGCTGCTGAACCCTAAGTGGTTTGAGGTTACCTCAGTAGATCTCCTTTCTAAGCCTTCGGACATTGTGGAGGATAACAATTGCAATGAGCTAGGTTATAAACCTCCATGGGTAGTTGTTTTGGATTTCAGTGGGTTTTCTAGTTGTACATGTCATTGAACACTGATGACAGTGTTCCCTTAAGGGGGAGGGGTCTGTAACAACCCTGGGTTAAAGCTCATGTAATAAATTTAATAAAGGTAAAATAAGACCAAGGTCCTGGGACACGTATGCCAAGTTGAACATTGGGAAAAGTATCCTAGTGGGAATCACTTGTTGTTATTATGGCTAAGGGTAAATTTGCAAAGGCATTGGAAAAGGCTTTGAAAAGGAAAAAGGGCATTATTGGCAATTTACTTTATCGAAACAAAGGAAAATAGGAGAAAAGGAAGGTAAAGGGTCACAAGTTGCATGTGAGGAGGAAATTTAAGGGAAATAGATGAAAAATGAATAAATTAGAGGCATCAATAATAAAAATACATCAGAGCATCAGTTTGGGGCCTTTTATCAGTTGATTTTTGGAATTTGTTCCAGAGATGAGAAGAGCACCAAGAGGAGAAGAAAAATAAGCAAGCAAAGGAAGGACAAGGAAATCAAAGGAAAGCGAGGATCTAGAAAGGAAAGGTTGGGTCAAGCGGCTTCAACAGGAATACTTGCAGGTAACAGGTTGCATGTAAGACTTCCTAGTTGGTTTTGGCATGTGTTAGGATCCTATAATAATAGGATTCATAATTTTGAATTGGCTATGGTTAGTCTTGTAATATGGTACATAATTTTGCTTTCTGCAAAATGTTTTCCATATTAAAAAATTAAAAAAATGTAAAGAGGGTATGTCCTAAAATAAATATAAAATGACAAAAATAATAAGAAAAGATCAAAAAAGTAAAAAAATAAAATATAAACTCCAAACAAAAACAGATCATGAAAGTGTGCAAATTTAAGTGCCACTACTTTTACTTTTTTGTGCAAAATAATGGATGTGTGCAGCTTTTCATGAATTCCACAACCCATGATAGTCAAATAGCTTAATATTGACTAATTCATGCTTTAAATTTCATGTTTATAGATAGAGAATAAATATCTAGCCAAACTATTTAATCTTGGTATATCAGTAGTTAGGTAGAGAAATAAAAATGTGTTCATAAGCTTAATTTGAGCCATTGGAAGATATAAGGTTAGAAGTAGATAGTTTACTTGCCAAAAGAAAAGGAAAGAAAAGGGTCTGATAACCTAAGTGCACCCAATGAAATGAAGAAAAAATATTAGGATAATTAAAGGGTAGGTAGAAGAAAGGTTGCAGAAGTACAAGGTTGTTAAATCATAAGCACATTTATCATGCTTAATCCTATGTTTCAGTGTGCAAGAGTAGTTACGAGAGTGAAACTATGTTCACAAGCTTACTTGATTATATTCCCCTCATTTCATTTCATCCCCCACTACATACTTACTAATTTCCCCATTATCCCATCATGTCTCGTGAATATACCCTTTTCCCTTCATTTTGGCCCTTACCCCTTGGTTTCACACATTTCCCTAGCAAATTACCCTCCAAAGGTTATTCCCCTACCCTAAACCCATTTTCCCTAGTGTGAAACACACTCCCCATTGAAAAAATCCTCTACCCCCTCATTAATTTCCCTAAAAACCCATAAAAACCCTTTATCCTAAGTTTTATTCTCCCCCGCCCCTCGCCCCGCGTTATTTAATTATTCCCCAATTTATATATCCCTGACATAAACCTATTAACCCACCAACCCTTGGTGCAGTTAAAGGAAGCCCCGCCACATTTAACCCTGGTCCCACTCCATTAATCTCGCTCATTGTATTTTAATCCCCACTTTATTCATTAATTAATTACAATTAATTATAATGAATCCCCCGGTCCCCGCAAGTCTCCACCCCTATTCCTTGCGTGCAGTTTTACCATGTGACAACCGTTAGATCTTTCACCCCCAGATTTGACAGCACACATCCATATCACGTTGATTCCCTTTCCGATCTTTACCAACTCGAGAGCACGCGAGATTCGTAGTTTTTCTTGGACCCTTTTCAGATATGTGTCAGCTCTAGGTCAAATTGCGTGCTCTCGGAGAAATACTGCCTGACTGCCAAAAGTGATGTGATGGCCCCTCAAACTGCCTCCCCCCCAAGAGCTAAATCATCCACTGTTCATTATGAATTCCATGCCAAATTCTAACCATTGCCGGTTAAAAGGCCAAAGAAGCCCATTTCGACTCTTTTCACTCATTTTCACTGTGAAAGCTGCCTAAGCCTTCCTGCGCCACCCTGAGCCTTTGCAAATGAATTTGACTGTTGATTACCTTCTGAACACGCTATAAACGCCCAATTCAACCATCCAGTGCACAGCTAGAGCAATCGTACCCTCTACAGTCACCTTTGAAACCAATTTGTAGCTTGAACCACAAATTTCCAAGTATTTTGAGAAGTACACAGAGGTAGACGAGATCTATAGAAAGATGCTCAATATCCAATTACTAGATGCTAAGGCATGGGAGAAACTAAATGATTTACTTTAGAAATACATAGTAAATATATAAAATGTACAATAAAAAGTAAAAGAGCACAGTAAAAGGATATTGACAGGTCAGCAAGGTCAAAGTGTATCAGATGAAAGGTCAAAGTAAATAGAACATCTAGCTGTAAATCAAAAAACAAAGCAGATTAAAGGGAAAAAGATCAAATATTAAAAGACATCAGAACCTAAATAACAAGGATAGAAAACAATAGTTCAATAGCTATCTCTATCTTCTTGCATGAAGATATTTCTTTCTCCTAGATTAGTTCCTAAAATAGTTTGGGATATTTTGTATAAATACTTCATAAATCGAAGTATTGAAGGTGGATTTCTATACATTTGCATATTTATTTTGATCTTAAACCTAAGGGTTATTTTACCAATTTTCAAGTCAACAGACTGGAGCAAGTGATAAAAATATTGCACTACAGGATTCATGAGATGAGCTATTGCGGTGAAGTATTTTCTTTGTCTAATTTTGTTACTTTCTTATGTGTTTCATAAACTTAAATGTTATCTAAATTGAATGAATTAACTGGATATTTAACTTAGAATTTGTTTAAGTACACTCTGTTTTACACAATTAATCATTTATATGTTTTCCTTTGATATCCGGATTTGAGAACCCTTAATTGCTCTCCCATCCTAGTTGACCTCTTGTATTTCTCTTCATAATCTGGCCTAAGGAACCCTTAATTTCTACCTAGATCCAATTGGAAACCATTTCACCATCAAGCCTTTGAGATATGTAGTAACTCCTCTATCTTGCCCTATAGACACTGTTTTTAGAACTTGATCCAGTCCTGTTTGTCTAACATTTGACCCCATAGCCCAATCGTAAAAGACAACCCTTTTTCATCTAAGTGATCCCACCACCCAAATTAAAATCAAAAACCCAAGAACAATCATAGCTAACCTACAATCAAATAACTAAACAAAGTTAAATTAAAAAGAGAGAGCCATCTCTGAGCATTAGGAAGGCTAGATCTTGATCTCCAAAGTTGGTTTGTGGTTACCTCAGTGATTTTTTTCTTTAACCTTGAGAAAGTACTGAGTGATAACATGATGGCGACTCTGCTGGGGAAGGGAACATTTTCTTCAGAAAGATTATACAAAGACCAGATCTGATCTATGATGGTGGATAGTGATCAAACACACAAAGGTTAAAATCATCCACCTAGCGACTCCAGCTCCAAATTAATTTCACAATCAAGACTCCACTGGAGGAATGAACCTAAAAGAAAAATATGGAAAGATCAGGGATTTAACTTGGATTACAATCCAAGACATTATGTTCTTTCTCATCAAGAAGATTTTTCAATGTATATTGTATTTTAGAGAAGATCTTAGATTAATTTTTTATTATTTTTCTTTGAAGATTGTAAATATATATTCTCCTTATCCATTTGAGCAGCTTTCCTCTAAATCTTATGATGATCATTTTCTGATTGAGAAGACTCAAACAATCAAGACTAATCTTACAATTCCAGTACATATTACTATACTTTGTAAAGTTCCTGTTAGATATAAGCCCCTCATGTTACCTCCTATTATTACTCCATGATTTTCCTGATAACTATTACAAATATCTCCCCAATTTTGATAGAGAGAATGGTATCACTGCCAAAAAACATATTCAAGGTTTTGAGAATTATCTGGACCTATTTGAGATTGATGAAGATAATGTTAGAATCAGGCTTTTTTCTCTTTCTTTGCAAAGTAAATTAAAGAGTTGATTCAAGAACCTGCCTATTGCAAGCATCTAAAATTTCCAACAGATTGTTGAATTTTTCCTTGATAGATGGATAATCAAAGTCAATCTTTTTGGGATCATAGAAGAATATAATCAGTTGAAAAGACAGCCAAATGAAATTCTAATAGATTTAATCAAATCTATTATTGAATTCCATCAAATATAATACCTCCTCCTGATTCAGCTCTCTTGCATTATCCAGAAGCATTTGGTCCAGAAATAGAATTTCATCTAAGAGAAAGAAACCCAGAAACTCTTGAACAGATGCAGAACATTGCAGTAGATGTAGAAGTTAATATGAAAATTAGAAAAGAAAAGTTGAAATCAAAAGCAGAGAAGAACAACATTGCAGAGGTAGAATTCGACATTTTGGTAAGAAAAATAGAGGAAAGGATACAAAAGATCACCATGAAAGATAAATTTTTTTGTTCAAAATACTGCGATACATTTATTTCACAAAAGAAGAGGTTGATAGCCATGAATAGATTCTTGCTAATTCCAACTACCATAGATCAGAAAATGGATTTACAAATCAATATGTGGAAGAGGAATCTACTGATTTAATGTGTATGTTTGATGACATTCATTCTTTTAATGATTTTCCTAAGTATGATCAATATGATGATAATTATGTTCTTCGAACTCAAGCTAGCTTTACAGAGCAATCAGAAACTAGTTTGGAGGATGAGGAAATTCAGTTTCAGCAAATTAAATATGGTGATCAACCTATACATATCAGATATGAGAATGAGGAAGGAAGTGCAGAAAATTTGGAAATGAGTGAAGGTTATTTGCCTCTTTGTTTAGCTTCATTTCATTTCATCAGAGAAAAATTTACAGTAATAAAAAATCAACAGTCTTTAGGTATTGATATTGACAACAAAGAAGACAATGGAAATCTTAATCAGGATTCTTTGGTTTCATGATTACAGTTATCAAATTTAATTGAAACACCTTATCAAATGACACAAGAAACTTCTATACCACTATGTTTTGAATCATTTCTATTTTTAAAGGAAATGTGGTTTAAAATATCTAAAGAAAAGGATGAGCAGCTTCTAGAAATCTGTGAATTTCCATTCAAACCTATGAGCAATAAGTTGCAGCAATCCTTCCAAGTTTTTTATGATCCAATAGTTGATATGTCCTAAAAGAAATATCAAAGGACAAAAATAATAAGAAAAGATCAAAAAAGTAAAAAAAACAGATATGAACCCAAAACAAAAACCGATCATGAAAGTGCGCAAATTTAAGTGCCACTACTTTTACTTTTTTGTGCAAAATAATGGTTGTGTGTAGCTTGTCATGAATGCCATAGCCGATGATAGTCAAATAGCTTAATCTTGACTAATTCATGCTTTAAATTTCATGTTTATAGATATAGAATAAATATCTAGCCAAATTGTTTAATCTTGGCAAATCAGTAATTGGGTAGAGAAATAAAAATGTGCTCATAAGCTTAATCTAAGCCATTGGATGATATAAGGTTAGAAGTAGATAGTTTACTTGCCAAAAGAAAAGGAAAGAAAAGGGTCTACTAGTCTAAATGCACCCAATAAAATGAAGAAAAAATGTTATGATAAGTAAAGGGTAGGTAGAAGAAAGGTTGCAAAAGTACAAGGTTGTTAAAGCATAAGCACATTTATCATGCTTAATTCTATGTTTCAATGTCCAGGAGCAGCTATGAGAGTGAAAAGATGTTCACAAGCTTACTTGATTAACTTCCCCTCATTTCATTTCATCCCCCACTACATACTTACTAATTTCCCCATTATCCCATAATTTCTCATGAATATACCCTTTTCCCAGATGTTGAGACATGCGAGAAGCTAAATGATTTACTGTAGAAATACACAGTAAAAATATAAAATGTACATTAAAAAGTAAAAGAGCACAGTAAAAGGATATTGATAGGTCAGCAAGGTCAAAGTGTATCAGATGAAAGTGTATCTTATGAAAGGTAAAAGTAAATAGAACATCCAGCGCGTAAATAAAACAACAAAGAAGATTACAGGGCAAAATATCAAAGATGAAAAGACAACAAAACCTAAATAATAGGGTCAACAAACAACAGTTCAATAGTTGTCTCTATCTTCTTGCATGAAGATATTTCTTTCTCCTAGATTAGTTCCCAAGACAGTTTGGGATATTTTTTATAAATACTTCATAAATCGAAGTATTGAAGGTGAATTTCTATACATTTGTAGAGTTATTTTGATCTTAAACCTAAGGGTTATTGCACCAATTTTCATGTCAACGGACTAGAGAAAGTAATAAAAATATTACACTACAAGATTCATGAGATGAGCTATTTCAGTGAATTCTTTGTCTGATTTTGTTACTTTCTTATGTGTTTCATAAACTTAAATTTTATCTAAATTTTAATGAATTAACTGAAAATTTAACTCGAAATTTGATTAAGTACACTCTGTTTTTCACAGTTAATCATTTATATGTTTTTCTCTGATATCCGAATTTGAGAAACCTTAATTGCTCTCCCATCTCGATTGACCTCTTGCATTTCTCTTCATAATTTGGCCTAAGGAACCCTTAATTGCTCCCTGGATCTTATTGGAAACCATTTCACCATCAAGCCTTTGAGATCTGTAGTAACTCCTCTCTCTTGCCCTGTACACGTTGTTTTTAGAACTTGATCCAGTCCTGTTTGTCTGACATTTGACCCCATAGCCCACTGGTAAAATACAACCCTTTTTCATCTAAGTAAGTGATCCCACCTTCCAAATTCAAATAAAAAACCCAAGCACAATCATAACTAGGCAAAAATAAAACAACTAAACAAAGTTAAATTAAAAAGAGAGAGCCCTCTCTGAGCATTAGGAAGGCTAGATCCTGATCTCCAAAGTTGGTTTGTGGTTACCTTGTTGATTTCTTTCTTTAACCTTGAGAAAGTACTAGGTGATAATAACATGCATGGTATATGCATGTGTATATTTGGTTCGCTTGTTGTCATTGGCATGGGTTTGTACAGATAGCCATGGTGTGATGGGATTCATTCTTGGTTGATATTCATATTACTGGAAGGTTTTGGACCTAGGTGAGGTGGTCTTAGGAAATTCCAAAGGGTTGGGGGTGGAGATGGTTTTCTCCAGGAAGCCCTCAATAGGTGGGTGTAGATAGGAAAATTCCTCAAGGAATGGTAAACGAATTTTGAGGCATCCAAGCTCTATTTGGTTTCGTGATCTCCGGACTGATTTAGGTGAGATCACAGTAGTGTGAGGCTGGAGGTGGTTTAACCTCTAGACTCCCTTGGTTGTTTATGCATTGGTTTATCCCATGAGATCTCACATTCATGCTTGGAATATGGCACGAGGATGATTGGTTGAAAGAAAGATTTGGTTCAACGCAATCTATGGTCGGGTGGTACGTGGAAGTCTCTGACTTGGTTGGATTTTTCATATGTCAATAAGAGCTAAGTTCCTCATTATATCTTATCAGTATATGTACTTGTTATTATGTTCTTCAATGGTTTTCCTATTATTGTTATTTATCTAGTTATATGTTGGTTATAAGCATGGTTTCATGACATATTTAAGTAAATGCTCTTATCGTGTTTGACTAATAAATGAATGGTTAATAAATGCATGACCTAATGGATGTTATTGTTGCCATTGTTAGAGGGAATCAATAATTCTTCGTAAACCTCAGATAAGTTTCATATCTCTATGTTCAGATATGCATTCATGTCTTGCAGATCTTATGTTCTCAAAGTGTTTGATGGAATGAATAACATTCTTAGATCGAGCTAGGTCAATTCATTGATTAAGTTTTGTGTTAGAGGTGTTTTCTCTATGTTATTTATCATTTCTATTAGTTTCATTAAGTTCTAGGTAGAGGTCTCTCTCCTAGCCCTGAAAAAGTGGCACGGATTTCGGGGTAACTGGCATAGAACTGAGTGAAAAATACTATAGTAGATGGGAAGTAGGACTATGAGAGAGACTAAAGAGTTCCAGTCACATGGAGTCCTTGTCATGGGAGCGAATCAAGTTCTAGGTCAGTGAAAAAGAAAGTTATCTCACAGGTTGGACACTTTCAATGGTTGGTTAGTTCCTGGGGGTCCTGTAACACCTAAGGGAAGTCAGTAAGGTCTTGTTATGTCAGATCCATTTACTTTAGGTCATCTAAGAGGTTGCTTCATGTCATAGTAGCCCCTCAACTCATATTTAACTCAGGCAAGCTGGTGAAAATGGGAAGATATGAGAGGAGGTGAGTTACAGAGTGGTATCAGGGCATGGTTCAAATACTTGGACCTAAAGGGCTAGATTCATGTGGTTATGCATGCATTTTCATGGTAATGGTAATGGTTCTCATGCATGAGGTCATGGTATAAAGTAGGTATTGTCATGCATGATGTTGGCATATTTATGTGATTATGATTATGTATATATTAGAATGATACATGCTAATGTGGATTGATTTTGCAGATGAGATCAGCCTCCCTTGAGCGTCATTGAGGTATGATTTTAGTTATGGCATCTATTTGGTTTATATGACATGGTACGCTTATAGGAAGAAGAGAATCAAATATGATGAGAAAAATGGTAGACTACAATTCACGTGACTCTCCCTACGTATCAGTTGGGAAGCAAGGAGATAGGTGTTCTCCTGATATAGCAGACACATTGAGGAGTTTGAGGGCAAAGATCAGAATTTGAAAATAAGAAAATGATAAATTGGTTGAGGCTTAGGAAAGACTTACAAGGGCTCAGGAGAAGCAAGTAGAATTCAATGCAGTCATCCTTCTAAGTTTGTCATACTTGCAGAGATAGGGACAGTTGCAGATTAGTCAAGCATGAGAATAGAAGAGTAATGGAGGTTATGGTAGTAGGTAGAAGATCTTGGTTAGGATACAGGTTGGATAGAGGGGATGCATGCAAAGGTGGCAGATCAATGGATACACCCAACAGGAGGACTGGTATCTGTGGAGTACTAAAAGGGTATGTTTTTGATGATCATTTCAATGGCTTTTCAGTGGGACTTGTGAATCTTTTTGCATCATGAACGTGGAAAACAATAAAGAATTATAACAAAACATGTGGGATTAGTATGCAAGACTTAACCGCTGATAGTTGTCATTCTCCTGTGCAGGAAGGGGTAAAAAAGAGGAGCTGTTGTTCCAAAGAAAAAGACAAGAACAGGGTAACTGCTATCCCTTTGATGAAGGACCGAGTGCAAACGAGGCTATGCAGGTTGAAGCAAACCGGTCCAGAAAAGGAGGAGAAGGCACCAGCTCGGCAGAGGAGAAAAGAAGTGATTAAGGATTAATAGTTTGGCGAATCCCTCAGGATCTTTGATTCTGAGGGATCGCTGCTTTATTTATCTTATTGCTTAGACATCTACGTCGTCACCCTTATATAAAGGGACGACACTGTTAGCTTTTGGGGGTTATGCTTTTATGTAACTTTCTGTTAAAGATTGAACTTTGATCATCGAGTCTCATTGAACTTGGCTCGTTGTACTTTCTGTTTTATGCATTAATATAAACTTGGTGATTATCTTATCTCTACATCTGGATTAACTTAAAGCGGTGTACCCTTGAGGCTAAGGGCCCAGCCCCGGAGGACACTTGCTTCTGTATCACTACGATTTGATTTATGCGTGGTTTGCTTATCGTCATTATTTGGTAATCTGATATGCTTTATAAATTACATCATATGCTCTATTAAGATTCGTTCATTAAGGTTTTTATAGACAATAGTTGTTGTATTGACTCTGCATTATATCACTAATCCTTTCAGAGTTGATTGAATCTTATTAGACTTAACTGAACATTGTTACTATTTTGTTACAGAGCTCTTATGTTGTATATTCGTGTTGTGGAATTTATCTTAAATTTGTGTTCTTTACGATTCAGGAGTAATGTTGTTCCATTTTGAAATGAAGTTGTATTCCTATTGATGACGATTGGTGCTAAATCAGATTACTCTTCAAGTGTGTTGTGTGTGTGCATGATTTCCAAACGCTGTTCCATAACTTATTAGCAATTAATGATGTTCCATTAGTGCGTGCTGCTTGATTTGCCTGGAGAATGAAAGATTGATGTTTGATTACAACGAGTGCATTTGAGTTGGTAGGATAAAGCTTGATTACTACTCGCGAGGTTTAATTATTCGATTGCTGTTCCATTTCAAAATTGCTGTTCCATTTTAGCATTATTGTTCCATTCCAGATTTGTTGATGAATTTCTTATTTGATGTTCCATTTTTCTACCTGTTGTTTCATTTACTCGCATTTGTTATTTTGGTGTGAGAGACGATCTGTGGCTGTAGCGAGGCTCGGCATTTAATGCCTAGCTCCCAGACCTGTGGTCCATGCTCCAATTTTCTTTCCATCAGTTTCCAAAGGGATGGGCTATTGCTGTCGATCCCTTGACTGATAAAGTTGCCTAGTTTTAGAGTGTGTGATTTATTCATTTGAAGTAACTTAGTTATAGACAAGCATCCGTTTACTCTTGTATTTTTGTTGAACGCTGTACTACTAGCATTACTCTGACAAATAGCCTCAGATTGAGTCACTCTTTGAAATAACAAAACGCTCCCGGATTGACATATTAATGTGAGATAATTAGAGGTGAAAGAGACCCTTTTTATAGCTCTACATTTTGGTGTCGTTGCCGAGGGAAGAGTGTAGCCATTTGTCTTTTTCAGAGTAGTGTACGAACCTGCTAGGGAAGAGTTGGATCTTAAAAACGGAAGGTAAGAACCTGCGTGCGGAGCATGTAAAAGCCCTGCTCCACTGTCCACTTTCCTAACAGATTAGCTGTTTCTTTGTTTGAATAGAATTTAGTAGTTCATTTGAGTGCATGACTAAGTAGAAAAAAACAGAAAAGAATATTCAGCTTCCATCCAAACCCGAAAAAGCTAAGGGGCCGGTGACCCTTGGCCGAACAACCTTCATAGACGAAATCTATAAGAAAACAAAATCTTAGCCATCAGTAGGCCCCAGGAAAATCATTTCTAAATAACCTACTAGTTCCCTTCAGGCCACAGGATCACCATCTGTAGCCTTTGCTGAGGTGCATAGTCAAACTGAAGAGCAGGAATTTCAAGAAATTGAAAATTCTACTCCAGAACTATTGCAGGAAGGGAATTTCAACAACTTTTGTGAAGGAGAAGGAGATATAGGGGAAACTAAGGAACCAAAATCTCCCATTGGAACAGATCAGCCATTAAACAGCCCAGATAAGGGGAGCGCTACGAAAATCACTGTTGAAGGAGTCCAATCTCCTCAGACATCAGGTATTCCCCTTATCCCAGATAAAGGAAGTGCCATTAAAACTATCCCTGCCAAAACCATTCTCTCTCAACCTAGGAATACCCTCCTAGATATCCCAGAAGGTTATTGGCATATATTCGATCCTATGGCTCAGAACCAGCCAAATACTCAAACCTCTACATTACAATATCCTATAGTGGATTCTGCAGCAAATGCGCCCATGAAAGTTATCCCTCTTCAACATATCCCTACATTTCACGGTCTCACATCAGAAGATCCGGACGCATTTTTATTCGAATTCGATGTGTTGTGCAGAGGATATGATTACACCACCGATCCCCAGAAATTGAAATTATTCCCCTCTACATTAAAGGGGGCTGCTTTAAGATGGTTTATGGGACTAGGGGGTGGGGTCATCAACAATTGGGATCAAATGAAAGAATCCTTCTTAAAAACATATCAGGATTATTGTAGGTCTAGAGAATTGAAAGACGAAATATTCCAAATGACAACCAAACCGAATGAAACATTAGAAGAATATGTGGAACATTTTCAGTACAATTTACAAAGATCTCCTTATGCATCACTACCTTTACCTGATAATGTGTTAAAAACTGCATTGATAAGGGGCATGAAGGAACAGTGGATTGAAACATTAAACATCATGGGAAAAGGGGATATTTATCAAGAGAATTTTGCTGACATCATTGATTTATGTATCAGGAGTTCGAGAGGCAGCACAAGAGTAAAACCGGCAGAATATGATCAGTTTGCAAGAGATAACAAAATATCAACAGAAGGAGTAACACGTGTGGAGATTGGAAATTTATTAGAAAATTTTAAAACTGATATTCTAGGGACACTAACTACACAACTTGATATTATGCAGGCCAAACAGAAGCAGATGGAGGCGGAACAGAATTTGGCAATCTTCTGCCCCCGATGCAGGAAAAAGAATAGTCACAAGGAGTGTCCATTGGATACAGTCCAAACATGTGCCATATGTACAAAAGATCATCTTACAGAAAGCTGCCCCTCACTTCCTGAATTAAAAGAAGTATATAAGGAAGCAGAGGAAGAACCAGAATCGGTGTACTTGATCAACCAGCGCCGTCAGTTGCAGCCGAGACAATCTGGTATGTTTCTAGACCCAACTTCTTCTTTTCAGCCTCCATAATATAATGCTCAACTATATAGTATGTGGCAAAGTTAGTCCCAACCCCCATTTTCAAACTGGTCACCACCGTCGTTTCCTTCTTCAAACCCGTGGCTGAATCAGGCAAGCCAATCTGGTTGGCCGAATTTCCCTTACACTCCACCATATTGGCAAAATAGCCCATATCCTCCATAATAGACTCCCCCTACTTCACAAAGTTCACCTTGGCAGAAAAACTGGCAAAGACTGATACACCAGCCAGTAGGAACTATCCCGCTCCCTCAACCTACTCTGCCAGCTTTACAACAAAATCCCCAGTATAATTTGAGACTGCAACTCCTAGCCCAACCCAACCCCAATCCAAATAATAGACCAGTCCAATCTCTTCAAATCATAGAATCACCAGAAATAGGACCTAACCTGCGGGAGTGTAACGATCTTCAGTTACGATCTGGACGTATCATTGAAACTAAGGGAGATAAAATAGTTCATATTGAAGATCAGTTATCAAGAGAACATCAGTTGCAAAAAGAGGATGTAAATAAGCAGCAGACTCATAATCAAGCAACCACATTCTCTCCTCCGTTCCCAGAACGGTTAGTCATAGCTCGACCTTTACAGTATCCTGACTTACAATTACAAAATTTGTACATAAAAATCTCGTTCCTCCAAGCCATTCAAGACATTCCTATATATGCAAAAACTATCAAAGAATTGTGCATAAAGAAACCAAGGAGGAATATACCAACTAATCCAAGAGTCCAAGTAGTCGGTACTTTATCTGATTTATTATCCGGGAAAGAAACGCCCATTAAATATGAAGACCCAGGAAATCCAATTGTAACTATTCAAATTTATGGTCAGACCCTGTCTAATGCCTTAGTTGATTTAGGAGCTGCAATCAATATTTTAACGACCACTGCCTGTCAAAAGCTCGGCATTACATCTGTAGAACCCACCTCTACTTTGTTAGAATTGGCTGACCGATCTGTGGTTAGACCAAAGGGTACTCTACATGATGTCATGGTCTCTATAGATTCCTGGGAATATCCAACCGATTTCCTGATAATTAATCCAAAAACCCGACTTGATGGACACCCGCTAATCCTAGGTAGACCTTAGCTTTCCACTGCCGATGCTTACATTGGTTGCCGGCAAGGAAATATGACCATAACCAAAGGACCTGATATCAAGAATTTAGTTCTATACCCTCCAGCGTAGCCAAGTGTCACAATAATTAAAACTAACAAGCACCCTGTATTATACCTTATTGATAACATTAGATCTCCATTGACTATACAAGAGGCACTTGATTTTAAAGATCAAATAGAAGATGATGCCATTAACAACTTCATTAGTCAAACTGAATCTGGATCCTGCACACAATGTCACATGATAGAAGTAGCATTTGATAATGAATTAGAAGAAGATCCTCTGAAAGACACACATGATCAAAATACCTGTTACTTCTGTCGCAAATAGTAAAATTGTGGAAATTGAATCGGGAAAAACTTTAAATATCAATGCCAGCCTCACACCTGAACAAGAAACGAAGCTCATCCATCTGTTAAGGAAATATCAAGAAGCATTTGCATGGGATTACCCTGATATGAAAGGAATCGATCCACAATTGTGTACACACCACATTTATATAGAAAAAGATGCTAGACCTGTCTGTCAACCGCAAAGAAGACTTAATCCTCATCTAAAGGATGTGGTAAAAGCTGAACTTCAGAAACTTTTAGATGTCAATTTTATTTATCCTATTTCTGACAGTAAATGGGTCTCTACGCTTGTGGTGGTACCAAAAAAGAATGGGAAATGGAGAATTTGTGTGGATTATAGGGAACTCAATAAAGCAACACAAAAAGACCACTTTCCTCTCTCGTTCATAGACCAAGTGCTAGATACTTTGGCAGGAAAGAAATTTTTTTCTTTCCTGGATGGCTTCAGTGCATACAATCAGATTCAGATTGCCCCTAAAGACCAGGACAAAACTACTTTTACTTGTCCTTAGGGAACATTTGCCTACCGAGTTCTACCTTTTGGCCTATGTAATGCTCCTGCCACATTCCAAAGCGCTATCCTTAGAATTTTTGCAGATTTAATAAAAGATAGACTTGAAGTATATATGGATGACTTTACACCATATGGAGATGATTTTGATCTAGCACTAAATACCCTAGAAAAATTCCTACAACGCTGCATAGCTACCAGGCTTTGCTTAAGCCATGAAAAATGTTACATGATGATGACTGAAGGACTTATTCTAGGACACTATGTTTCAGCAGCCAGCATTCAGGTAGACCTGGCCAAAATCCAAATACTTTTGCTTATTCCCACTCCTACTACTCAAACAGAGGTACGCAACTTTCTTGGATTTTCTGGTTATTATAGACGATTTATAGAACATTATTCACACATTGCTGCACCTTTATATGCACTAACTGGTAACATTGATTTTCTTTGGACATAAAAATGTGAACGTGCTTTCAAGGATTTAAAGAAGCTCGTATCCACAGCCCCAGTCCTTCGAGGACCAAACTGGGATTTTCCATTTCAAATATCATCTGATGCCTCAGATACAGCCATTGGCGCAGTCCTTGGGCAGGAAGAGGATAAAAAACCATACGCTATCTATTACATCAGCAAAAATTTATCCCCTACTGAATTAAATTACACTGTTACTGAAAAAGAATTCCTAGCTGTAATACATGCTGTCAATAAGTTTAGACATTATATTACCAGCTATCATGTTATCTTGTATACGGATCATTCCGCCATAAAATATTTAGAAAAGAAGCTTGTCACAAATGCCAGAATAACTAGATGGTTGATCTTATTGCAGGAATTCGATATCACAATCAAGGATCGACCTGGCAAAGAAAATCCTGTAGCCGATTTTCTCTCAAGAATGCCAAAGCCAATTGATGCAGCAGCAGTTGAAGATCAATTTTCGGACGAACATTTGTTTGTTGTTGCCATTCAAACACCCTGGTATGTCGATGTTGCCAATTACCTTGCAGTAGGTAAACTACCAAAACACCTAACCCCTAATGAACGAAAACAGATTGTTCAGAAGAGTACTTGATTCTCCTGGATTGGGGGCTATTTGTTTCACACAGGGGCAAACATGCATATCAGGAGATGTGTTCGAGAAGATGAAATCTTTGACATCCTAAAAGCCTGTCATGATGGACCATGTGGGAGACACTTCGTTGAGCGTAGAACTGGACACAAAGTATTACAGACAGGATATTACTGGCCCACGATTTTCAGAGATTCAAAGAAATTTGTCCAAGCCTGTGACAGCTGCCAGCGAGCAGGATGTCCTAGTCAAGCTGACGAGATGCCTCTGAAACCACAGTTAGTCATCGAACCATTTGAGCGATGGGCTCTTGATTTCGTTGGACCCATCAACCCCTCATCAAATCAGAAAACATATATCTTGGTGGCAACAGAATATGTCACCAAATGGGTTGAAGCAGAAGCATTTCCAAGAGCCACAGAGGACTCTGTCATACAGTTCCTGTTCCATTTATTTGTACGTTATGGCCACAATTTGCTGGCAATAGATTAGCTGCAACACTTAATAATTATCATGTCCAGCATAAAATCACTACTCCATATCACCCACAGGCGAATGGACAAGTCGAAAGCAACAATAAGGTAATAGAATCAATCCTAATGAAAACCATTGCATCACATAGGCGTGATTGGGCTGCCCGACTACCTGAAGCACTCTGGGCCTATAGAACAACATGGAAAAGCACTACTGGTTACTCACCTTATCAATTAGTGTTTGGAAAACAACCCATTTTTCCTATAGAATTTGAAATCCAAACATTACGAACAACACAGGAAGTTGTCTTAGATCTAACCGAGGCACAAATTAATCGACTACAATAGATCAATGAATTGGATGAAATTAGGCTCTCTGCACTACAAAATACAACACTGATTCAACAGCAGCGAGCTAAATGGCATGACGCGCTCGTCAAAAACAAAGTCTTCCACGAGGGAGACTAGGCTCTGTTATATGACTCTCGGTTTCAGGACTTCCCTGGGAAACTCCAGACTCGTTGGTTGGGACCATACGAAATCTAGAAGGTAGATGACAATGTGACCATCACTTTAATCACCATTGACGGTTCTGGATATGCCTTCAAAGTGAATGGCCACTGAGTTCGTCTCTATCGTAAACCACTGACTCGGGAATCCTTCTGCCAGCAGCTACGCAGAGACACTGATATGGAGATTTTAGGAGAGGAAGAGAAGTCTTTCTCACCTGTAATTCATTGACGAACTCATTTCTTTTTACAATTTGTACATAATTTCTTTTCTTCAAGTTGTTCGTGTACATATGCTTGAACTAAATGTGTTCTTGTCATCTTTTTTTTTTTTTGCTAAAAGATTTCGATTTTTGCCGTTTCGTTTCTAAACGAATGGCATTTGCGTGTTTCTCCTGTTCCTTTTTCAAAAGGAACAACACTCTTGATTTTTCTGCTGTTCCTTTTCAAAAGGAACAACATTCTTGATTTTTCTGCTGTTCCTTTTCAAAAAGAGCAACATTCTTGATTTTTCTACTGTTCCTTTTCAAAAGGAACAACACTCTTGATTTTTCTGCTATTCCTTTTCAAAAGGAACAGCATTCTTGATTTTTCTGCTGTTCCTTTTCAAAAGGAACAACACTCTTGATTTTTGCTGTTCCTTTTTCAAAGGAACGACATTTGCTTGTTTTGTTGTTCCTAAAGGCACAACATTTTGATTTTTGCTGTTCCTTTTTCAAAAGGAACGACATTGCGGTGTGTTTGCTGTCCCTTTTCCAAAGGCGCAGCATATTTTTGATTTCTGTTGTTCCTTTTTCAAAGTAACAACATTTTTACGTCTTTTGCTATTCCTTTTTCAAAGGAACAACATTTTTCATGGCTGTTGTTCCTTTCTCAAAAGAAATGTCATTTTCAGTGTTTTGTTGTCCTTTTTTTCAAGAAAGATAGCATTTTTTTATTTTCTGTTGTTCCTTTTTCAAAAGGAACGGCATTGGTGTGTTCTGTTGTCTCTTTTTCAAAAGGAACGACATTTGCACTTTTGATACCTATGCATCTCTGTTGTTCCTCTTCCCAAAAGGAACACTTCTAGCATACTTTTTCTCTCTTTGTGAAGCAGCTTATCCCTTTTGCTGATCTAAATTGAGGATGCTTCTTGCTCCTGTTCTTTCAAAGTCTTTTAGAGACAGCTATGCACTTATGCAATGAACACAAAATCACAACATACTGAAATCAGAAAATTATAAATTGCTATATTTATAAGGCTTTGTATCGGTAAGAGGACAGAAGGAAGGACATACTTATTCATCATATTTTGTTGTCATTGTCTTACTAATTTTGCCTTGATTGGTTATCTTTATCATGACATTCTCTTTAATCCTCTTTTATTATTGTTTAGGAATAAGGGAAAAGGTTTTATATCTTCCTATTGGGATGATAAGACTTCTTCCACCATTCCTACTCTTAAGGAGTGTTGAACCACCCTTTGTGTATAAATAAGGAAAATTGCTTTATGAAAAAAGAAAATAAAAAAATGAATTATAAGTTGTCAAATGCAGGATAGGGGGTCTCATCAAGAGCCAGCCTACCATCATCATGAGGATGGAAGTGAAGTGGCATTCCCACTATGGCCACCACACTAGGGATATGGTCCAAAGGTATATCAAATAAACAAACCTTGGAACAGGAGGTCTCATCACGATCCGGCCTGCCCACTCTTTGCCCCCTCCTTGTGAATGGCATTATGGCTAACTGGTTACCAAGCCAGCATAATGGCCTACACTTTGACATTACATTCCTTAATATGCACATAAAGGATCATGGTTCCAGGGGTGAAATAAACAACTCTGCCAAGGTTATGGACACCTGTCGGCAACAGAGCAATGTTAATGGTATTGAAGTCACATTGATTACACCAATAGGTAGGATACTAATACTCTTTTGTTTCTTATATCCTAGGCACTAATCATACATTATTTCCCAACTTACATATCACCTGAACATTTATTACCACCAATCATGGCAAAGGAGGTGACAATGACCACTTGAGATTTGGCAAGTACGACAGACATCCTATCCCCCAGCCTCGCATCAAATCACAACAGCCTCTTATGTAATACGTGATCCAGTTTTATGCCTCGATTTCGGTAATTCGTTGTTTTTCTAAACATGGCATATTTTCATACGTTGTTCCTTTATGACTTGGTTGCAGATCGGGTGTTGCTCCTTTCTTTGATGGCTGGGACAACCTATCACATTGTGGGGGGGGAGGTTAACCTCATTATTCCCTGGGTTATGTGTCAGCTCACTATTCAGGAAAGATAGTGTACTAGGGAATGGCACGACTTAACGGCATGATATTTATATTTTTTACACAAGTTGCTGTTCATAAGCCATTTCTGTTGCATACTCTATGTTTTCTCAAAATCTTGCGATTATTACCCCCTCCGTGTTTCAAACAGCACAAGCAGTTGCTGTTCCATTGAGAATCCACAGTGAAACCATGGGAGGTAGGGAAATTCGAAGCGAACCTCAGGAGTTGATAGTCTCCGCTACTGCCCGGGAGATCCTGGAAAGAGCAGGGTGGCTGACTTATCTCAGTCGCCTGTAGGAGTCTAATGAAATAGTGGCGATGGAATCTCTGCAGAACCTGTAGGAGGATCACTCCATAGTAGGGGGGAAGCAGATAGTGGTCACCGACGATATAATCGCAGAAGTCTTGGGACTACCAGCCACCGGACCTGTATGGACACTAAAGAAGGAAAGATTACAGAAGATCATGGAAATTTTCCAGGACGAAGGCCAGAGCTTGACGATTAAGGGGAAGGGAGTTCTGCCAGCAATGCTAGGAGAACCCTGGGCAGAATTAGCAAGAACAGTGCAAAGCTACATCACCTGCGAGGGGAGAAAAGACGTGGTAAGACCACGACATCTTAAACTCTTAGCTGTTCTAAAGCAAAAATGCTCTGTAAATCTGCCTGCACTTTTGAATTCATTACTTCATGACGTTGCACGAAGCCTAAAAAAGGCACAGCATGTAGAGTCAGTTGTCAGCCACCATGGGTTAATTCGATTAATAGTTAGTCATAGCCTCACCCAGTAGCAAAGCAGCTGGGAAGAGCTAATTGCAATAATTGAGGGGAGGGCGACAACACCATCCCCAAAACGTAAACATACTACAAGCACACCAGAACGTCCGGAAAAACGCAGAGAATTAGTAAAACAAAAACATGTTGCGAGCACATCTGAACAAACAGAAACACGCCAGGAATTAGCAAAGAGTAAGCATGACACCGATACACCTGAAAAACCAGAGAAACGCAGAAAATCAGTTCGGTTAGCACGGATAAGAGGAAGGCTGGAAAAGCTCTAGGAAAGCACCAGCCAGCCAGTGGTAATTGAGGACGAGCAATCCTCACGACCAGAAGTAGAAGAAGAACAAGCTGAAGGAGAAAAGAAAGGAGAGGCCGAGGAGGCCGAGCAATCCGAAGAGGAAAATGAGGCAGAAGCTGAGCATCCTGAAACAGAAGCTGAGCATTCTGAGGCAGAAGCTGGACAATCCAAGTAGGAGGAGGAAATGGGACAACAGGTAGGTAGCCCACCACAGGACCCAGTGGGAGAAGATGAATTGGCCGCAGTCTTGGCCAATATGGGTGAGTATGGCCAACCTTCCACTCCATCAAACCTCCACGGCAAACCCCAGGAAGAAGATGAATCTGAAAAACCACATGCAGAAGAGGCAGAAGAAGGAAACCTGCCTATTGATGATGAAGAGGAGATAGGAGACACTGAACGGGAACAATCTATTCCCAAGGCACCAGAGGAAATTCCGGAGGAAGTAGGAATAGAAAAAGAAGTCGCCCAAGAAGTGACGGAACCAGTTAGGGTTCCTACCCCAGAACAGCCAACACAAAACAGTGAAGAAGCACCCTAGGAGAAATATCCAGGGACTAGTCACGGCCCAAAACGCAGCAGAAAGCCTGTTGTTCCTTCTAATAAAATGCTGGAAATTAGGGAATTACGAAAGGAACAACAGAGATTATTGAGCATAATAGCCCAGCTCCACCAATAGATCAGGATCCTGAAATTGAGGCAGAGGGTAAGGAAGACTGCAAGGAAGAAAAAGATGACCACTGCAGTAAAAATCTGCAAGATAAAAAGGCGGAGGACCAAAAATCGCCCTGTTGTTCAAAACCCTGCTGAAGATCCAACTGTTGTTCTAAATGATGTTGAGGAACAGACTGTTGTTCCATTTGAAAAGGAACAACAGCAAGCTGATATTCGTGTTAAAAAATAAATGGACAACAAGAAAATTCAGACGGAGGCACCACCTTCAGGGGTGATAATGGTTCTGAACTCAAAACAACGCAATAAGAAAGTTCAGGTAAAACTCCCGGCCTCCACTGCCGCATGGAGAAGAGATCCAAAGATAGTGACCTTGCACAAGGGATTGAAATAGGCTCATCAAGAAGCAGAAAGGCTTAGAGAGCAAACGGTCCCTCGCGAGAAGTATGAAGAACTACAACAGCAACTAAGGAACATCAATCAATCCGAAAGCTAGGCCTTTGAAGGGTGGCGAAAGGAACAAGAGAAAGTTGCAAAGGTAACTTGTAGGCTAGATACTGTTATCAAGTAGATGGATACCTTGTGTTCTTTATACAATGACGTTTTAGCATGTAGGGCCCCTGCCAAAAACTATGCTCTGTTTTTACTGGAACAGCACTTACAATTAAAAATAAAAGCTGTTAAAGCAGGCGCCCCGATACAAATTAACACTATCAATGACTTTATAGACTGTTGTAACATTATGGGGTGAAGGTCCAGAGATTACTGTGTGAATTCTATTTGCATAACCTCGTGCTAGACCAGGAGACTGAATTGAACCCTGGCCCTTTTGTTGGAGACATCCAATTGCAAGCATTCATCTCATTCGGGGTTAATTAGATTAAATGGCTCAAAGCCTATAACACTTTCCAGAGGCAGGAAAATGGCCTAGACTTGTGGGTAAGGGCTGAGCCTAGGGACCCAGTGCGGTTGTGGAAAGCACATAGAAACCTCATGAGAACTCCGGGTGTCATCGAAACGTTAGGACCCATGCACGAGGCACTCATTCGACAAAGTTTAGAATATTTTCTTTCTATCAAAGACCTCGCCATTGATGCGGCCAAATTTCGGTACTGAATCTCTAATCCAAACATCCAGCTCAGGGAGCCATTTAAGTATGAGAATTTTCAATTAGCTGCCAGCCGTTTGAACCTCTATGGTGAAAGCATTTTGAGGGCAGGGCCATCCTCGTTAGGATATAGATTTCGCAGTCCAATTATCTGGCACCCTGCACCTGGATATCAAGCCCTATATGAGATGCCTGAGGGTTAAACAGGCCAGTTCTTTGACTACCTAGTCACTCACCATGGCTGTAGGGCTCCGCATGAGATTCCTTCTCCAGCCTATTCTCTCACTGCTTTTCATGTCAACTACAACGTTTTCATGAGGGCATGAAATAGGGTAAGCAGGGGGGTGTGTGGAGTACTAAAAGGGTATGTTTTTGATGATCATTTCAATGGCTTTTTAGTGGGACTTGTGAATCTTTTTGCATCATGAACGTGGAAAACAATAAAGAATTATAACAAAACATGTGGGATTAGTATGCAAGACTTAACCACTGATAGTTGTCATTCTCCTGTGCAGGAAGGGGTAAAAACGAGGAGCTGCTGTTCCAAAGAAAAAGACAAGAACAGGGTAACTGCTGTCCCTTTGACGAAGGACCGAGTGCAAATGAGGCTAAGCAGGTTGAAGCAAACCGGTCCGGAAAAGGAGGAGAAGGCACCAGCTCGGCAGAGGAGAAAAGAAGTGATTAAGAATTAACAGTTTGGCGAATCCCTCAGGATCTTTGATCTTGAGGGATCACTGCTTTATTTATCTTATTGCTTAGACATCTCCGCCGTCACCTTTATATAAAGGGACGACACTGTTAGCTTTGGGGGTTTATGCTTTTATGTAACTTTTTGTTAAAGATTGAACTTTGATCATCGAGTCTCGTTGAACTTGTCTCATTGTACTTTCTGTTTTATGCATTAAAATAAACTTGGTGATTATCTTATCTCTGCGTCTGGATTAACTTAAAGCGGTGTACCCTTGAGGCTAAGGGCCCGGCCCCGGAGGACACTTGCTTCTGTATCACTACGATTTGATTTTTGCATGGTTTGCTTATCGTCATTATTTGGTAATATGATATGCTTTATAAATTACATCATATGCTCTGTTAAGATTCATTCATTAAGGTTTTTACAGACAATAACTATTGTATTGACTCTGCATTATATCACTAATCCTTTCAGAGTTGATTGAATCTTATTAGACTTAACTGAACATTGTTACTATTTTGTTACAGAGCTCTTATGTTGTATATTTGTGTTGTGGAATTTATCTTAAAGTTGTGTTCTTTACGATTCAGGAGTAATGCTGTTCCATTTTGAAATGCAGTTGTATTCCTGTTGATGACGATTGGTGCTAAATCAGATTACTCTTCAAGTGTGTTGTGCGTGTGCATGATTTCCAAACGTTGTTCCATAACTTATTAGCAATTAATGTTGTTCCATTAGTGTGTGCTGCTTGATTTGCCTGGAGAATGAAAGATTGATGTTTGATTACAACGAGTGCATTTGAGTTGGTAGGATAAAGCTTGATTACTTCTCACGAGGTTTAGTTATTCGATTGATGTTCCATTTCAGAATTGTTGTTCCATTTTAGCATTGTTGTTCCATTCCAGATTTGCTGATCAATTTCTTATTTTCTGTTCCATTTTTCTACCTGCCGTTTCATTTACTCGCATATGTTATTTTGGTGTGAGAGACGATCTGTGGCTGTAGCGAGCCTCGGCATTTACTTCCAAGCTCCCAGACCCATGGTCCATGCTCTAATTTCCTTTCCATCAGTTTCCAAAGGGATGGGCTATTGCTGTCGAACCCTTGACTGATAAAGTTGCCTAGTTTTAGAGTGTGTGATTTATTCATTTGAAGTAACTTAGTTATAAACAAGCATCCGTTTACTCTTGTATTTTTTTTGAACACTGTACTACTAGCATTACTCTGACAAATAGCCTCAGATTGAGTCACTCTTTGAAATAACAAAATGCTCCCAGATTGACATATTAATGTGAGATAATTAGAGGTGAAAGAGACCATTTTTATAGCTCTACAGTATCTATGGGTATCATTCTAATTCCTCATCCAGGAGACATCATCATAGTCATCACTATAATCATCCTTATAGGAGGAGTGAGTACTTGTCTAAGGAGTTCAAGAAAGTCAAGTCACCCACATTTGATGGAGAGATGAAGAAGTAAGAAGATGCAAAGGCATGGTTGCTTGGAATGAAGATATTCTTCAAATTGCATAACCATTCAAAGAACATGAAAGCCAAGATAGCCACCTTCAGTCTGAAAGGGAAAGAAGATATATGGTGGGAAGATGTGAAGAATGTCAATGGAATTCGAGAAGAAGAGTTGATTTGGGATTAGTTTGAGAGATTATTCAAGAAGAAGTACCTATCCGAAAGGTATTATGATGATAAAGATAAGGAGTTTTATGAGCTACAGATTTGATCTATGACAGATGATGGGTATACTAGTAGGTTCCTTGAGTTGTTGAGGTATGTGCCTTACCTAAAGGATGAGAAAGCGAAGATTCAAAGGTTCATCAGTGAGTTGCCAACAACATATAGAGACCATATTGAGTTTGATGAGCCATGATCACTGGAGGAAGCCATCAGGAAACTAAAGCATTGTTATGAGCAGTCAAAGTGTAAAGCTGAGCCTAAGTGTGAATGGCAAGGGAATGATAAAATTAAAGGGAATTGGCCACCAAAGCAGCGAAGACCTTGGGATACAGGTGAGAAAGAAAATGTTTTTCCTTACAATAAGTTTAATGTAGTTGACAAGGGGCATGTGTCACAACCTAGAGAGTAGCAGAATAGAGATGATGGTAGAGGATCGTTGTAGTGTTGGATATGTGGTGAACATCATAACAAGAAGGATTTTCCATTGTACCAATGTGGCATGCCTCAGTTCTATGGTGCTCAGGGGACGCAAATGGTTGGGTATGTGGGCCATAACATTATTTGGATTTATGCAGTTGTGGAAAACAAGAAGGAAGATCACTAGGCATCCATTATTGAGATGGAAGGTAAGATTTGTGGTCGAGTTGTTTCTATATTGATTGACCATGTATCTAATTATAGTTATGTTAATCTTGACCTGGTGGATAAGTTTGGTTTGAGAAAATAAGTGCATGCAGATTCTCGTTTGGTGCAATTGGCTATTGATACTACTGGGTAAGAGCTTATGTATTTTAGCTGAATGGTGTGCCTACAACAGTGCATCTAAATGTGCTTCCATTGGGATCTTATAGCATGCTTTTGGGCATGGATTGGTTGTACCTCTATAGAACCAAAGTTGTTGTTGTAACAAGGCTATTAAGTGCCTAGATGATAATGGAGAAAAGAGAATCTTGCAGGGAGAGAAGAAGCCTACATCAGTGATGATGATTACATCTATGCAAGCCAGGCACAATCACAGAAAGGGGTGTGTTACCATTTTCAATCCATAATTCTAGTGAAATGGGTAAGGATGTTAAGGATGTAGAAATATTCGAGAGGTACCCTGTATTACAACAATTTTAGGATGTGTTTCCAGCAGATATTTTAGAGTTTCCTCATTATAGGGAAGTGGACTTTTCTATTGAGTTTTTACCAAGGGAAACTCGAACATCAAAGGAACCTAACAAGATGAGCACTCCAGAGTTAGTGGAATTGAAGTTTCAGTTGAAGGAAATACTTGATAAGGGATACATTAGGCCAAGTGTATCATCTTGGGATGCAACAATGTTGTTTGTGAATAATAAGGATGGTACTCTCAGGTTATGTATTGACTAAAAGTCGTTGAATAAGGTAACCATCAAGAATAGGTATCCGTTGCCAAGGATTGATGATTTGTTTGATCATTTGAAGGGAGCAGCAATATGCTCAAAGATTGACTTTAGATCACGATACCATCAAGTATGCATTAAAGAAGAGGACATCTACAAGACTTCTTTCCAGACGAAGTATGGACATTATGAATTTTTTGTAGTTCCTTTTGGTTTGACTAATAATCCAACTACTTTTATGTTCTTGATGAATAGTGTGTTGCATCCTTATCTAGAATTTTTTTATTATTATATTCATTGATGATATATTGATATATTCTAAGAATGAGGAAGAGCATGTCGAACATTTAGCAAATGCAATTTCTTCCAAATAGAGGTACATTACTTAGGGCATGTGGTTTGCAAGGAACGCATAGTAGTGGATCCAGAAAAGATAAGATCTATCATGGAATGGGTATCTCCTAAGAATGTGGATGAGGTTAGATCATTCAAGGGGCTAGCAGGTTACTATACGAGTTTCATCAAGAACTTCTCATAGATCGAATATCCTATTACATCCTTGCAAATGAAAGGAAAGACGTTTGAATGGACAGAAGAATGTGCAATAAGTTTTGAGAAGTTAATGCAGTTGTTGACAAATGCTCCATTATTATAGATTACAGATCTAAACAAAGATTTTGTGGTGTGCACATATGATTGCAAGAGATTACTTGGTGGAGTCTTGATGCATAAGGGACAGGAAGTATGCTATGAATCAAGGAAACTAAATGAGCATGAGCAGAACTATGTGACACATGAACTTGAGTTGGAAGCAATCATTCACGTGTTGAATATGTGGAGGCACTATCTTCTTGGCGGGATATTTTTATTTATGAGCTATCAGAGTGGGTTGAGGTACCTATTTTACCAACCAAATCTAAATTCTAGGCAAGATATATTGTTGGCCATGAGAAGTGAATTTGAATCCGAGATTAGATACATTAAAGGAAAGGAGAACAGGGTTGTAGATGCTCTCAGTATAAGAGTATAGGTAAATCATATAGCAACTATGAGTCCTTATGGGACAGATTTACAGGGTCGAATATTACAAGAAAGATAGTGAGATGATAAGTCTCATTATCATGTCATTGTTGGTCCCGGATCAACTAAAGTGTCAGCATATAAGTCTTGGTCTAGGGTTTCCACCAGTGTTTTCATTACAATGTCCTAATTCAAAGCAAATAGCCATCATTGTTATGTGTCTTAAGTTTTCACACCAAGGGAGATAACGTGTTAGGAGGTAAAGGTAACTTCCAATTCATAAAGATATTGCTGCAATCACATCATATTTGGTCTTAAGATGAAGTATGATGTCATGCCATGACATATGCAAGAAAAGTGATTTTGAGTTGATAAAGGACTATTCAAACATTCCTATCACTCATTTTAGTTGTATTAAGCTCTAATTGATCATTCATAACCCACAAGACTCATTTAGCATCGAAAATCACTCTCAATGTGCATTTTCCACCATTTCATTGTGTTTTCAAGCATGATCGCTACATTTTTATTTGGACGCTATGATTTCTTCCAAGGGTGGCTTGAAACGCATCTCTAACACTCTCTACAACAAGTGAAGGCCTCTCCAGCTTAGTACAGGTATGTCAAAGGCAAACACCAACTCAGCAAAGTGAATTGTTCATTTTTTGGGTGTGGAACTCTCTCTTAGGGTTTCCATGCTACGTTTTAAGTTTTTACTCCATGGTTTGATTTTCACATAGCTAAACTAAATTCCCTATACATTATACCCTTCCTCTATTGATATACATCTCCTCCATCATTCCTAACGCTTCCCATTCATCCCCATATCTTCTAGGGCAAAACCAAAACCCCACGCTATGTTTTCAGTAGAACGGGTAGCGTGGGCTATGTAAAAAGTGTTCGGTTCCTTCCCATCACTCCTTATCCTATTTATCACTTTCCTAAGCTCCCTAATACCCCTACCCACCTCTGAAAATTTTACCATTTCTTAATTCCCTCCCTGACTCCTCTTTCCCCTCACTTCAAATCACAAAACCTAAATCTGAGTTTCCCTAATTAAAACCCTATTTTTTCCATTCCTCGTAGCCTAGTTTGTTGTGTAACATTTGAAACATGGAAGTTGAAAAGAAAAACTATAGTGAGGGAGGACAAGTGTCAAGGTTTCAAGCCCTTAACACTCAGGAGTTTGTCTCCTCACCATTTGCTAAGCAGTGTTTCCAAAATGTTGGTTGCCTAAGGTTTTGTGAACAAATCCAACAAGTGGGTTATCATGCTAAACTAACCAGCCTGTTTGCCACAAACCTTAGAGGAGATAAGGTCAAGATTGTAGGGGTGGACTTCATCATTTCATCAGAGACCATAGTTGCTGCCACAGGGATACCAAACAGTGGGGAAGAGTGGTTCAAAAACTCAAATTTGGACATTTCAAATTACAGGGCTTTCATCAAAATTCAGTTCAAAGAGGCTCCCAAGAGTGTTTTTCCTTTTGGACTGTTGCTTGAAAGGTTTTCTCCATTAATGAAGTTCATCATGAAATATTTTACATGTGAGGGTAGGTTTTCAGTAGTGTATAAGTATCATGTCAGATTGTTGATGCACTTCACCGGTGTAAAGCCTCTCAACCTACCTCACTACCTTTACAAAAATTTGGTCAAGATGACAAAGAAAGTGCAAAATAGAATGGGTGACCACGAAGCTAGTTTCTACTACCATGCTTTGATTAAAATCATTTTCCTACACTAGATTGGAAAGAAGAACATCTCTTGGGAAACCTTCATGCAATCCACAATTTTTATGCCTTTTACTAGTCAACCTAGTAGCCACAATACACCACCAACATCGACCAAACCAAGGGAGGTTGGCTCATCTAGCAGAGTTCCAGTGAAGAATACACCTAGGGAAGAAATCACTTAGACCTATATTAGAGGGAAGAGGCTTATGTTTCTCCTATAGTAGAGGAAAGGGCCAAGCCTATTTCAGTTGACAGTGAAGCATCTCCACATCACCATGAGACATCAATCCATGAGCATGTTCATGAGAAACATATCACTCCATTGAAGCAACTTGTCATGGAGAAAGAGGCTGAGAATAGAGATTTCAAAGATGATTTTGCTAAAACCAACTACATGATTGCATGCTTGTAGTAGGAAAATAGGAAACTCAATGTGAATCAAATCCTAATGTTAAAACCTAGAATGGGTGTAGAGGATGCGACGGGCAAAGGTAAGAAATTCATTGATTCATAAAAAAATGAGGACACTGAGGTTCAAGTCAATCCAAATAGGCCTAGAACCAAGGGCATGAAGAGGAATGGAAACCAAATGAGTGAGTCATCTACACCTTTGGAGTAGTCAGACATTAACCCATCCATTGAACGAGATGTTGAGAAAGACAGAGAGTATTTTCTGGATAAAGTCAATTTCCACTTGGAGAAACTCCTTGAAGGGCCAACATAGCCACCAACTTGCAAAGGCACATGGATAGGGATTACTACACCTAGAACAAGATTTGTCAAATTAGGGTTAAAAGCATGAAGGCAAAACGCAAGAAAACGCAAGAGGAGCTCAAGAAGAAGGATAACTTTAAATTGTTTGTTGATGCATCCTTGATAGTTTTACTTATCTTTCATAAGGTCAATGGAGAAAATTTTGAGCAATTTTGGAAAAATTTTGAGTTTTTGGGTATTTTTCCAATTTTTAGCAGGTTTTGGCAAGAAAAGGTAGTGTGGCCCACACTATGTTTTTACTTGAGGCCTCCATTTTAAAAATGGCTCAGTGTTCTAGATGCCTTTTGACCTCTACATCAATCCTAGCAAACCAGAATTCCACTACAACATGATTTGGCAGGTCAATAAGTCAAAAACATGCCTAAGAAACACTTTTTTGCCCTCTTTTTCAACAACATGCTACATTTTTGGAGTAGCTATGGGAGAATTGAGTTTTCGAGGGCTAGAAACAGTCTGTTTCAGTTCTTAAGGAATCTATGGTGTACTAGATAGACATAGATTTCCAATGAGCTATCATGAACCAAATTTGGAGCATGGGAACCCCTCCAAAAATCACTTGCAACATGTGCCATACATTTTTGCCAAACACACTGCGTTTTCAGAGAAATTCACTATGTTTTTGCATGAAACTCTTGTTTCTCAATTCTATCAGCTAGTTTTGAGTTTTCATGGTGTAATTACTTGTGTTTGATGTAATTATGATGTAATGAGAGGTAAATAAGATTGTTAGAGTTATTTTCATGTAAATTTAGGCCTCATTTATGAGGAGCAGTTCAGTCAAAGTTTAAAAGGAGGATTTGTTTTAACCTCCCTAGACATTAGGGTTTTGTTGAGCACTTCATGTAATCAGTTCCTAAACTGAAGGATTCAACCCTGAGAGAGAGGAAATGGTTATTTGGTCTATATTTATCTATTTTTTAGTCAGATAATAGGTTGGACATTAGTGAGTAGAACTCTTGGAGCTTGTACTTCATCTCTTTTGTAGAAAATCAAAGCATAGTTACAGCTATTATTCAGGAATTATTCTGTTGTGAGTTTGTGATAATTTTTTTCTCTCTGTTACAGTTTTATATGAATGATAAATCCATCTTCTTTCCATTTATATGCTTTTCAGTGATTTTCCTAAGAGGTTTTAAACAAAATTCTTAGTTTTACGCTTTGTTTTGTTAGGAAATCCATGTTTATGTCACCTATATTATGATAAATGAATTCATGCTTTCCATGCTAATTTTGATCTTTTCTCTCCACCCTTCACTACATCGAAAAAACCCCAAAGTATCACAAAAGCATACCTACCCTGCTCCTTTATATCTCTTGCAGTTGGAACCTTTGATCCTTTGACCTAGTTCCCTGATTTTCACTCATGATCCAACAAAACCATAAAATATTCAAAACCCTAGAGTTGAACATATCTAGCCTAATATATTTTTCCCACTCTAGTCATCACTAGTTGTGAGCTCATAGAGAGATCCCTCTCTGGTTTGTCAGGGCTAGCTGCTAAACCCTAAGTGGTCTGAGGTTACCTCCTTCGATCTCCTTTCTGAGCCTTGGGATATTGTCGAGGATAACAAGAGTTATTTGTAGGTTTGGGTACATAATTGGCCTTTAGTACAACTTATCATCCATTGACAAATGGAAATATATAGAGATTCAATAAGATCCTAGAGGATATGTTGAGGGTGTATCTCATGCATCAGTAGTTGAAGTGGGAGGAGTATCTTCCATTAGTTGAGTTTTTTTACAACAATGGTTATCGAGAGTCACTGAGGATGAGTGTATTTGAGGCACTCTATGGGTGGATTTGTAATACTCCCATCAGCTGGAGTGATCCAGTGAATAGGGTGTTGATAAGACCAGACATGTTGGCAAAGACAGAATTAAAAATGTAGAGCATCAAGAAGAATCTAAAGGCAACACAATATAGATAGAAAATTTATGTAGATTAGCACAGGGCATTTAAGTAGTTTCAGGTTTGAGAGCATGTATACCTCTGCATCAAGCCCAAGAAGAGATCCTTGAGGATTGGATCATGTGTGAAGTTGGAACCTCAATATTGCAGGCCTTTCGAGATCCTTGATAGGATTGGACCAGTGGCCTACAGACTTGCACTTCCTCCAATAGTGAAATTCCATGATATTTTCCATGTTTCATTGCTTAAAATATATGTAAAAGATGTTGGTCATGTTATTGATTAGTTTGTATTACAAGTGGATCCAAGAGGATAATTCCAATTGGAACCTCAGTGCATATTGCAGGGGAAACATCTCATGCTCTGGAATAGATCAATCGAGCAAGTTAAAGTGCAGTGGAAGCAATTTGGGCCCGAAGAAGCTACATGGGAGAGGGTTGATCATATGTGGGCTATGTGTCCTTCAATATTTGTCGGTTAAGGACAACGATTTTTTGTTATATGTACATATTTATGTATGGTTGATATTGTAAATACCGTAATGAGTTGTGTTATAAACTCCAATAAACAGGAAAGGGGCAGTGCTCAAAATTAACCTATCCAAAGCATATGATAGGGTCAGTTGGACATATCTAAAGATGCTCTTGACACATCTTGGCTTCCAGGCGGGCTTCATAAAATGGATTATGGGGTGTATCACAAATGTAAATTTTGTTGTTCTGATAAACGGAGCTGCTTCTCAATTTTTTAAGAGTCAAAGAGGTCTTCGCCAAGGGTGCCCACTCTCCCCTCTGCTCTTCCTCCTTGCTGCAGAAGGCTTAAGCAGGCTCATCTCAAAGGCAAAAAGTTCAGGTTTGGTCAAAGGTTTGGAAGTTGCTGTTAACCTGTTCATTACTCATCTGCTTTTTGTTGATGACATTCTGTTGTTTTCAAATGGGAACTTATCTGAGATAATAGAAATTAAGCTCATTCTTGATCAGTTCCTGAAAGCTACAGGGCTTCAAATAAATGATAGAAAATCTCAATTAATATTTGAAGGCTTTAGTAGACAAGAGGAGACTTCAATTGCTGCTCATCTACCCTTTGGGACATGTAATATGGAGCAGCCTTTCAAATATCTTGGTTTTTGGCTTAAACCATCCTCTTACAGGAAGCAGGACTGGAACTGGCTAATAGCAAAGATTGAACAAAAAATATCCCATTGGAGTTTCAAGTGGCTGTCCAGGGCAGGAAGACTTACCTTGATAAATTCTGTACTTTAGGCTATTCCAGTTTTTTGGGCAGCTTTGACCTGGATACCCAAAGGGATACTTCACAAAATAAAACAGATTTGCAGTAGATTTCTGTGGTCAGGGTCTAAGGAGGAGTCTGTCCTCCCATGGGTGGCGTGGGATAAGATTGCAAGACCAAAAGACTGGAGAGGATGGGGTTTGAAAAGTCCCTGCGACTTTAGCCAAGCTTTAGCAGCAAAATCAGGATGGCGAATCATATCTTCGGAGAACCTCTGGACTAAGGTAGTAAAAAGAAAGTACATTGACCCCACCCCGCTCGAAGATTGGATAAGAACCCCAAATAAGAAAGGGAGAAACTGTTCGGTCATCTGGAAAGCCACTTCTAAGGCTTTTAAGGTAATTGAACAAGGACTGGCATGGCGGGTTGGAAATGGAGAAAGCTTGAGGATTGGCAGGGACCCGTGGGTTGGATGCAGCGAAGGTTTTGCTCTCCCCCCAGGACTGCTTACTCATTTGGATGATATAGGAATTAGAAACCTAAGGCAGATTGCTAGTATGGAGCAGTCATCTATTTGGGAGCAGGCTTGGAAGTCTGAAGCTGAGCTAGGAATAAATCCCACCTGGAGAAATGATTGGCAGCGTTTTATTCAGGAGTTGAGAAGATCAAATGTCCGATTAAAGGATAGGCCGGATTCGCTGGTGTGGGCACATGCTGAGACAGGGCACTATTCTCCAAAGGCAGGTTACAATTTCTTGATGAAGAATAAAGGATGGAATCCTCCTGTTTGGTGGTCAAAACCATTGTTCAAATTAAAGTGCCCTAAAAAATCTAGAATTTTCTTCTGGTGTGCCTTAAATCATAAGATTCCTACATGGGAAGTACTACAAGCCCGTTTTAAGCAGGGACCCGGAAGGTGCCCTCTGTGTTTTGCGGATTCTGAAACCATTTCCCATCTTTTTTTATCATGTCCGTTTACAAAACAGGTATGGACTGAAGCGGAAAGGATCTTAAATATAAAATTAAGATGGGAAGGGGTTAGTTTGACCGCAGCCTGGGAATATTGGTGGAACCACTTTCAAGAGAGGAACCTGAGGAATTTGCCTCCCATCATATGTTGGGGTATCTGGCTTGCAAGAAATCGTAGCATCTTCAGAGAAAAGTCGACCCCCGTGGCTGCTGTTGCCATTCAAAGTAATGCTATTCTAGACAACATCCCTTTACAGGAGGAACCTGCAAATCATAATCAACGAAAAGAGTTTCGTATTAGAGACGGGATTCCGTGGGCCTTTTTTGACGGTGCTGCCCAAAACAATTACACGGGTGCTGGATTATGCATTCACCTTAGTAATTCACACTCTCTCAAGGCTTCAGTAGGAATTGGAATGGGCTCAAATAATTTTGCTGAACTCTCTGCATTAAATCTTCTTCTCTGTTGGCTCATTCACAAAAATATCCTTACAGTTCAGATTTTTGGAGACTCTATGAATGTTGTAAACTGGGTTATTGGGAAATTCAGATGCCAGCACTATATGTTGATGCCTCTATTAGAAGAAATACATTCACTAAAACAGCAGTTTAATGTTTTTTCCATTGATCACATATACAGGGAATTCAACAAAGAAGTAGATGGGCTTTCTAAAGCTGGTCTGCAACAAGCTGTGGGCGCGTGGAGAGTAACCGAACAGATTCAGGATCAGATCCGTGTGTCGGATCTCCCTCCATATGTATAGTGATACTTGCTATTATCTATATGCACTAGTTTATCTGTGTTCCATATGATAACAGGTGGCATATGTATATCTGTTTTGACTTTGATATTTTCCTATATATGTTGATGCTCTGTTTTGATGGAGCGGACTGTGGATTTATCTCTTTGTATGGGTTTCGCTGGGTTGTTTTCCTCTTAAAAGGAGGCCCAGTTGTTACTCGGACATCAGTTTATGTCTTTACTGGTTACGGCTATACAGGCCGAGTTCTGGTGTTTTTTGACCAGCACTGTGTAGGGGTGCTGACGATCCTCTTTAGAGGAGACGGGCCTTGCCAGGCAGTCCTTTTCAGAATGTTAACTCATATGCTTTGTAACTTTTTTACCTCTTATAAAAAAGTTCGCTTTTTTCCTTGGAAAAAAAAAATAAACTCCAATAAGTGGTATGGTTGTCATGTTTTCATGTTTGTCATGATGGTTTTTGCTTTTGAGTAGGTTATTCATTTTAAATACTGCAATGTGTTACACTAAAATTTGTCACCATGACTATTTGCAGTTAGTATGGCTCCATCAACTGTCATACTATCCTCCTTGGCAAGCCTCATACCTCTGCTCTCCATGTCAAACTCCAAGAAAGAGAGAAAGTCATTAAAAATCTATATATCTCTGGGCACGCAGTTTCTCTTAGCCTTACCTGCATGTACGCACCCCAAGTTCACAATACCTGCGTACTTGTACGCTCTGTATGTAAAGCAATGGGTGCGTACTCCTGTAAAGGTCAAAAGGCGCAAGTTTCACTCCAAAAAAGTTACTTGTGGTCATTTCTAGAGTCTTCTAGAAGCTTGTTTGACGTGTATGAAGCACCTCCAGATGGTTCATGTATCCCTACCAAAGAGGAACTTATCCCACCAAGAGGGGAGCTATCCCATCCAAAGAGGGGCTTATCCCATTGATGGTGGACCTGAATAACTTCCTCTAGAGCACTATAAATATAGGCATTGGGCCAAAGGGAGGAGAGGTTGAAAGCTGAACATTCCTAAGGGTAGATGTTGCTGGAATTAGGACTCCCTTGTAAAGCTTGAGAGGAGAGATTCCCATCCTTTCATAGCCTTATTTGAGAGTGGGTGAGCTGATCAAAGTAAAGGAAAACTCTTGCTGGACCCTAGGAGGGACTTGCACAACACCAAGGCTCAGGTTGTAATGGTTCCTTTTGTTACCTTTTAATGCAAATGATCTTATTTTTCTCAACATATTGTTATTCATGGTTTGTTTCATATACTCATTGGTCTGTATGATGGATATGTATTGTTTTGTGAGTTTATCAGGTGCTATTTAATCTTTTGGCTTGTTAGTGAATGCAGGTTTCGAAGAGAAGGAGGAGCTCATCCGGATCGGCAAGGCTGGACTACTACAAAGCATTGGACTAAAGGTATGTTAAAGATCCCCTGATTACTTGTATTTGCAATGCATGTTTAGAGAAAGGTAGGATTTATTTGTCTTGTTTGTCCCTAGAAAGCTTTTGCTTCTAGGGAGGTCGGTTGTGTCCGCACTAACGACTCTTTCCGCATGACAAAATGGCGACTCCACTGGGGATAGTTCCTGTTACTGAGTCAACCTCATTAAACAATGAATCAGGTATGAGGATAGTTCTTTTCTTGTGTCAACCTCCTTAAAAATGAAACAACCCTTTTCAAGTTAAATATTGAAAGTAAACCTTCATTCCATCCATCTGGTTGAATACAATGAAGCCTGGGTGGCATGTACCTCGTTTTGCATCATTATACTGGGGGCATGCAAACTTTTTGAGCATAGTTCCTTGTCTTGTGTCAAGCTCGTTAAAAAATGAAACAAGGGTAGGTTAAGTAGGTAGATTATAGAGAGTAGTCATGAGCATAGTTCCTTGTCTTGTGTCAAGCTCATTAAAAAATGAATCAAGGATATGAGCATAGTTCCTTGTCTTGTGTCAAGCTCGTTAAAAAATGAATCAAGGTTTTTAGAGTAAAGTTTTTGTTAGGTAGATTGTAGAGAGTAGTTATGAGCATAGTTCCTTATATTGTGTCAAGCTCGTTTAAAAAATGAAACAAGGGTTTTGAGGATAGTTCTTCTTACTGAGTCAACCTCGTTAAAAAAATGAATCAGGTATGAGGATAGTTCTTTTCCTGTGTAAACCTCAATAAAAAATGAAACAACTCCCACAAGTCTTTCCAAGATCTTGAAATTAAAGCTTCATTCCATCCACCTCATTGAATGCAATGAAGCTTGGGGGGCATGTACCTCATTTTGCGTCATTATGCTGGGGGCATGTAAACTTATAACAAGCATAGTTTTTCGTTTCAAGCTTGCATAAACATGAAACCGAATCCAAGCATAGTTCTTTTCCTGTGTCAAGCTCGTTAAAAAATGAAACAAATCCTCCTCTACTTGAGTCGAGAGTTTGACTAGACCTCATAGATGTTAGGTTGTATGTTTAGGTTAGTTATTTTAGTTTTTGCATAATTTCTTACAGTTTTAGGTCGAGTCTTTCAAATGATCTCGTAACTGAACCTTCATTCCATCCATCTTGTACTTAGTTGAATGAAATGAAGCTGGGGGGCGTGCGCTCTGGCAGTTATGCTTAGGGGGAATCAAGCACAGTTTTCTCTCTGTTTCAAGCTTGTGAAAAAATGAAACTACTTTGAAGCATAGTTTTTCTCTGTTTCAAGCTTTTATAAAAATGAAACCTATCTCGAGTCAATTTCAGTTATTTTAAAGACTCGTTAAACTCATGAAAATCCCGAGACTATTTTGCTATTTTTCATTCTTGTAAAACAAATGAAAATGCCGAGATCTTTCTGTCTTTTCTTGCGCGTAAATTAAATTGAAAGTCGGCCATATGAGTACATTTTTATCATTTTTTTGAACTCATTAAAACTTATGAAAAAGTGAAAATCATGAGTACATTTTTATCCCTTTTCCGAACTCGTTAAAACTTACGAAAAAGTGAAACCTTGGAGTTCTCTTTTAAGCCCTTTTCAAACTCCTAAGACATGAAAAGATTGCCGAGTGTTTCTTTTAAACTCGTTAAAACGGAATTAAAAGACGGTCCTCTTATAGCCCTTTTCTGACCGTAAAAACATGAAAAGATTGCCGGATTTTTGTCGTTTCAAATTCGATACTGGAAATAAAACGACGTGTCCTTGATCGCTTTTTACTTTTCAGGTCAAAGACACTAATCATGAAAGTACTCCTTGGTCGCAAGATCAAGCGGTTCTCTCAAGTATTATTTTATACTTTTTCGGGCTTGGGAGACACAAATTTATGAAAAAGTTCAACCTGGAGTCTTCTTAAGTTTTTTCAGACTCTTTAAAATTGAAAAACGCCGAGTTTCTCCTATACTGGACTCGTTAAAATTTCACTGTAAAGGACCTGTTCGATTACAAACAGGAACGGACCACTCCTTCTTAGGGTTCGAATCAAAACTAAGTTGGAATCATCCGAAGGATGAGCTTATAATCAAGCATATGTTATCCTCCTCAAGCTTGTAAAAAATAAAGAGGTACTTGCCAGAAATGGTAGGGGAAAAGAGAGAAAAATGAGCCCATTTGTTATCCTTTGTCTCAGAAGAAGCCTTATTACCACTCTTGAACACAACACTTTTCATTCACCTGGGTTGGGAAATCCTTTGCCTCACAGTTGATCAAAACACATTGAAAGCCTTTAGCCGGGTATTAACTTTGGGTCAAATGTCACCAAGCCATCTGTTGTGTCGTTATGTGTTCAAAAGGTCTCTGCAATAAACATTCATCTGCAAAATACTTATCATCCATTTTGACCATCCCTGAGTCAGTCCTTACAGCTATATTTCTTCAACTTGATCTATGATTTCGTGTTGTGGGCTTGCCTGCAACGGGTCGCTTTCTATCGACATTAGCACATTATCTAGAAAGATGACCTAGGAATCGTCAGTACCTTGAAGTCTGCATGCATCAATGGCAGGTTTCTCGCCTTTGACGACAGTTTACATCATCGACTTTTGATCGAAGGATTCCATGAAATGTTTGACATCAACTCATTCATTCACATCTCGTGGATTGTACTGGGTACTTTGAGAACCATTGACATCACTGGTGGTCTCTCTCACGCTTGTTAACAGTTTACATCATTGACTGGTAATCAAGTGGTTTCTACCATGTTCGACATTAACTCATTTTATTCGCATGGATAGAATCGTACCTGTTCGGGAAGTAGAAATGAAGACCCTGGATCTAGTTTCCACCATCCAGGCTGCGAGGAGTTTTGTATTCATTATACAGTATACTAACTATAAACAGATGGTTGCGTCCATACTGTGTCTACAAAAGTCTATGATTATGATGTACTGCAGAATCATTCCTGTATCAGAGCAATAGTTAGTTTGTTAGTTAAAGTTTTCAATCTGAGTATGGGAATGCCTACCTCAGCGATGATATGATCTTATATGTATTTTGTGTTGAATATTTGCAGGTTCCAACTGGGCTCTCCACAAGATAATCCTTGAAATGATAAAGTACTTCACCCTTCCTAGATGATATGAAACCCTTATCTACTTCAGGCTTCGCACTTTAGGGGGCAATCTGTTACACTAAAATTTGTCACCATGACTATTTGCAGTTAGTATGGCTCCATCAACTATCATACTATCCTCCTTGGAAAGCCTCATACCTCTACTCTCCATGTCAAACTCCAAGAAAGAGAGAAAGTCATTAAAAATCTATATATCTCTGGGTACGCAGTTTCTCTTATCCTTACCTGCGTGTACGCACCCCAAGTTCACAATACCTGCGTACTTGTACGCTCTGTATGTAAAGCAATGGGTGCGTACTCCTGTAAAGGTCAAAAGGTGCAAGTTTCACTCCAAAAAAGTTACTTGTGGTCATTTCTAGAGTCTTCTAGAAGCTTGTTTGATGTGTATGAAGCGCCTCCAGATGGTTCATGTATCCCCACCAAAGAGGAACTTATCCCATCAAGAGGGGAGCTATCCCATCCAAAGAGGGGCTTATCCCATTGATGGTGGATCTGAATAACTTCCTCTAGAGAACTATAAATACAGGCATTGGGCCAAAGGGAGGAGAGGTTGAAAACTGAACATTCCTAAGGGTAGATGCTGTTGGAATTAGGACTCCCTTGTAAAGCTTGAGAGGAGAGATTCCCATCCTTTCCTAGCGTTATTTGGGAGTGGGTGAGCTGATCAAAGTAAAGGAAAGCTCTTGCTGGACCCTAGGAAAGACTTGCACAACACCAAGGCTCAGGTTATAATGGTTCCTTTTGTTACCTTTTAATGCAAATGAACTTATTTTTCTCAAAAGATTGTTATTCATGGTTTGTTTCATATACTCCTTGGTCTGTATGATGGATATGTATTGTTTTGTGAGTTTATCAGGTGCTATTTAATCTTTTGGCTTGTTAGTGAATGCATGTTTCGAAGAGAAGGAGGAGCTCATCCGGATCAGCGAGGCTGGACTACTACAAAGCGTTGGACTAAAGGTATGTTAAAGATCCCCTGATTAATTGTATTTTCAATGCATGTTTAGAGAAAGGTAGGATTTATTTGTCTTGTTTGTCACTAGAAAGCTTTTGCTTCTAGGGAGGTCGGTTGTGTCCGCACTAACGACTCTTTCCGCATGACACAATGGGATAGGTTATAAAAATCCATGGGTAGTATGTTTTGGTTTCCAGTCATAGATTGCATGCATAATAAAACTGAAATATTGATACTCATCTTTCAATTAGTGCTTTGCTTCTACCTCAGTTCTTTGTCCTTTCTATTCACACACTAGATCTGTTGCCACATCAGGCAAGCACCCATTTCACCTCTTCTCTGTTGGCATTATGGCTAAAGTGTTGTCCTTGATGGCAACCCATTCAGGTGATAGATCACAGTACTTCAAGTCAGCAGCAGAGATTGATGATCATCTATCAAATATTGAAGAAAATAAGGGGTACGCAGGTACACCTTACATAAGGTGCGTACACGCAGGTCGGTGTTACATAAAGTGCGTACATACCCGCAGTTATCTCGTTCAGGAGGTGCGTACCCCCAGTGCACACATTTCAAGGTAGAGGAAAGCACACGTGGGGTTTCTTATGTTTAACCTTTGGTATTTAGCCGACGGTTTTGTGTTATTATGGTGTCGGCCCGTGGTATTGATCCATGATTTAAGGAAGAGATTTCCTATATAAAGCAAAGGAGATCATTTGGCTTGAGCATGTTTTGTGTTGAATATCTTATGAGGGCTAGATCTGAAATATTATGATCTCTTGGGAGTAATGTCTAGATCTAAATAAGGCGAATCTACTGATGGATTGAGATCTCTTCGGCACATGTTTAGATCTGTAGATCTGACTGTCTGGGTTATTTCTGAAGTCTTGAAGTCATCTATGCCCGAAGGTACGCAGGTACAGAGAAAGAAAAGTGTGTACATACGCAGGAACGAAGCGTTTCAGGTGCGCCGGTACGCAGGCACAGAAGGGTTGCAGGTGCGGAGGTCCGCAGGAAGTTCAATGGATACAGTGCGTATGTAAGCAGGCGAGCAGTTGAGCAGGGTGTGTACGTAAGCAGGCGAATAGTTGAGCAGGGTGCATACGTAAGCAGGCGAGCAGTTAAGCAGGGTGCTTACTGTAAGCAGGCGGTACATGGGTGAAGCTGCTTACTTCTCTTAAAATCTTTGTTTATCATTGCTGTGTTCTGGGTTTGGTTCTATTATTGTTGATCTGGTTACTACAGTTGACTGGGTGATTCTCTTATACTTGATGATAATTTGATGCTTATGGATCCAGTTTGAAAATTTATGAAAAGTGGTCCTTGTAAGAAAAGAAGTAGGGGGTTGTAGCTCCCTTCCAGGAGAGACTGGAAAACGAGAGAGAGTTGTAGCTCTCTGCAGGTTGCAGCCTGCGTACTGGTAAAGGACTGCACTAGTACAAAACCATTGTGAAAGGATTTTCTAATTTGAAAGAAGATAGAGACATATTGCAGTAGGTGGTTTTCACCCACATTGGGTTTCCACCTTACATCTTGTGTTCTTTGGTGTGACTATCTGTTTTCTTTGTTCATGCTCATTATTTTATGGTACTGACATGGAAAACTAATTCAAAGAACAAATAAGGAAGATTTATTAAAAGAATTAGATAATACTGATTCACCCCCCCCTCTCAGTATTATTTCCAACAATTGGTATCAGAGCAGGTCCTTCAGAGAAGCTTGATCGCTTGAAGGTAGATCGTTCATCATGAGCAACTACGAGAGAGAAGCATCAATCAGGCCACCAGTTTTTGATGGGACAAACTTCAATTATTGGAAGGTAAGAGTTACTGCCTATCTTCAATCTCTTGGTACAGAAGTTTGGGACATCGTAGAGACAGGCTACGCTTTTCCTTCAGCTACTCCTACACATGCAGCCGAGAAAAAGAAGTATGAAACAAATGCGAAAGCAGTCAGTACTCTATTAGGATGTATATCTCAATCAGAATTCATGAAGGTAATGCACTATAAATCCGAAAAAGAGATATGGGACAAAATTGCCACGAGCTATGAAGGAGATGAACAGGTAAAGCGTGCTAAACTTCAAACTCTCAGAATTCAGTATGAGACTCTCAAAATGTATAATGATGAAAGTGTGGCTAACTATTTTCTTCGGGTAGATGAGGTTGTTAATTGTATGAAAAATTTGGGTGAAGAAATAAAAGAGGCTATTGTGGTTGAAAAGGTTCTAAGATCATTGTCCCCCAAGTTTGAATCTAAAGTATCTGCAATAGAAGAAAAGGAAAATCTACGAATTCTTACTATGTCTTAGCTACATGGAATTCTAACTGCTTATGAAATGAGAAAGGGAGGTCCATCAGACAGAAGAGAAGCTGCTTTCAAGGCATCAGGCAAAGGAGATTATTATGAAGCAAGCCACGTCCCAGAAGAAGAGGAAGAAGAATCAAATTTTGTCAGAAATCTTCAAAGGAGTTCTGGAAGGTTCAGAGGTATGTTACCTTTTATATGCTTTGCTTGTGGAAGAGTAGGTCATTATGCTACAAAATGTCCTTATAAGGAAAAAGGAAAGGAACCTGCTAGATGGAACAAGAAACAGAACGCAAATAAGAAAAGCTACTACACTCATGAAGATAGTGATGGTCTATCAAACAGTGATGAAGATGAACAAGGTAATGAATATAAGTTGTTAATGGCATTTGAAGATGATGATTATATGGATGCTATAGATGTGGATAATCTTTATGATGAAATTACTAGACTCAAGAGATGTATAGAAGAAAAGAACATGATCATTGATACTCTACAATTTCAAATTGATGAAAAGGAAAAACATCTTGAAAAATTAGAAGGTGAAATTGTTGGTCTTAGAAAAGAGATTGAGAAAACAAAAGCTATTAATCTCAAGTTTGTCAAAGGATCTGAAATTTTGGATGAGATTATCAATATGCAGCGGTCTCCTCTAAACAAGACAGGTCTGGGCTAGAATGGAGAAACTTCTCAAGCATCCACCTCAAAAAGTTATCTTGATGCAGCAAGAAGAAATGAGCAAAAGCACAATGAAGATCATCAGGTAAAGCAGGGACGAATTACAAACAGAAACTATCAGGGGAAATCCATCTTAAGGGTGAACAAAAGCTACAAACAGCCACAGGTAAAATCTTCTCAATTTGGTTCAAGAATGGATGACAATAGAAATTACAATCACTTTGCCGGTAGATTTGATAACCGCAGAAGTTTCTTCAATGGACAATGCTTTTCTTGCCATAACTTTGGTCACAAAGCAGCTCAATGTGTTGCATATAAAACAATCATGACTAGGGAAGCTCAAAAACAAAGAAGTATGACCGGGATTACAAAAAGGACCTATAACAACTTTTCGGTTCTTGAAAATGAATTTGAATGTTCTATTTGCAATAACTTTGGTCATGAAGACTCTGAATGCAGGAGCAGGTTTCAGCAGAAAAAGGAACAAGCCTCAAGCACCAAAACATGGAGAATAAAGGAACCACAAACAGAAAGATGTGGGATAGCATTTTATGCAGAGGGATAGGAAAATCTATGGTACATTTACAGTGGATGTTCGAAGCATATGACAGGTGATAAAGAAAAACTTGAGTCATATTCTGCTCTAGAAAAAGGAAAGAAAGTCTCTTTTGGAAATGATACTCCTGCAACTATAAAAGGAAAAGGCATTGCTCAGTTAAAAGAAAAGGTCAAGGCTGGAAATGTTTTGTATGTTGATGGATTGAAGCATAATCTTCTAAGTGTCAGCCAGATGTGTGATCAAAGAACCGAGGTTATATTCAGATCAAATGGATGTCTTGTTCGTGATCTTGATACAGGTAAAACAATGATCAAAGGCAAAATAACTCCAAATAATCTGTACATATTTGAAGAAGGACAACAACAATGCTATCTGAGCAAGGATGATGAGCACTGGTTATGGCATCGGAGGTTGGGACATCTAAGCTTTTCACAAATAAGGAAAGCATGCAAATATCAGGCAGTTCGCGATCTTCCAGATATCAAAATCCCTGACAACACCATATGCAAATCATGTCAGTTTGGAAAACAAACCAGAACTAACTTTCCAGAGAAAGAAGGTTCAGCTAGCATGCCTCTTGAGCTAGTACATACAGATACATGCGGTCCTTTCAGGAAAAGAACACCTCGAGGAGAAGAATACTTGATATTATTCGTTGACGATTTCTCCAGGTTTGTCTGGTTAGGACTTATGAAGCACAAAGATGAAGCATTCGAAAAATTCAAATCCTTCAAAGCCTTGGTTGAAAATGAATCAGGTCACAAAATTAAGTGCCTCAGATCCGACAGAGGTGGGGAATTTACTTCAAATGATTTTTTCGATTTCTTTGAAGAACATGGGATAAGAAGAGAATTCTCTACAGCAAGAACCCCTCAGCAAAATGGAGTTGTGGAAAGAATGAACAGAACAGTCCAACAAATGGCTCGTGCTATGCTTGATGAGTCAGGAACTCCCGCAACTTTCTGGGGTGAAGCTGCACATGCTGCGGTTGTTATTCTCAACAAAACAAATGTCCGGGTGAACAACACTCAAACTCCTCATGAGCTCTAGAGTGGTAGGACTCCTTCGGTAAAGCACTTCAAAATCTTTGGGAGCAAATGCTATATCAAGAATACTGATGAGCAGCTTGGCAAACTTGAACCTAGAGCAGATGAAGGCATTCTTCTTTGTTACTCTCCACATAGCAAAGCATACAAATGCTACAATAAAAGACTTGGCAGAATTGTTGACAACATTGATGTAGTGGTTGATGAGAAGGGATACATTCCTAGGAAAGTACATCATGAAGACATCAAAGAAGATGAAGGCTACCCCCAACGACAAAATGATGAAGAAGAAGAACCTCAAGAAGAACCAGAGGAGCAAACAAGAATAGAAGAAAAGACTCCATCCAGATATGTTCAGAAGAATCATCTAGAATCGCAGATTATGGGGCAGAAAGAAGCAGGTGTACAAACAAGAACAATTGCAGAAGCTTCAAGATATTTGGCATTACTCTCCTCTACTGAACCACAAAATGTGAAAGAGGCATGCAAAGATGAATGTTGGGTGAAAGCAATGGATGAAGAACTTGAGCAGATAAAAAAGAACAACACTTGGGAGTTGGTTCCTAGACCAAAGGATAAGAATGTTATCGGAACAAAATGGGTCTTCAAAAATAAATTGAATGAAAATGGAGAAGTAATTAGAAACAAAGCCAGACTTGTTTGTAAAGGGTATGCGCAGCAAGAAGGAATAGAATTTGAAGAAACCTTTGCTCCTGTTGCAAGACTTGAGGCCATCCAAATGTTCCTTGCTCTCTCAAGTTTTCAAAACTTCAAAGTATTTCAAATGGACGTGAAATCAGCCTTTCTGAATGGAGACTTGGAAGAAGAAGTATACATTTAACAGCCAGATGGGTTCATTCTTGGAAATGATCCAAATCTTGTATGCAGATTGAAAAAGGCTCTCTATGGTCTCAAACAAGCTTCGAGGGCTTGGTACTACCATTTGGACAAATATCTTCATCAACAAGGTTTTTACAAAGGATCAGCAGATAGCAATCTTTATATAAAAGTTGAAAATGACAAATTGCTAATACTTGTTGTGTATGTAGATGAAATTTTTTTGGGAGCAATGAAGAAGCTATGAGTCAAAGCTTTGCCTTGGTCATGCAGAAAGAATTTGAAATGTCCTTGCTAGGAGAACTGACATATTTCCTTGGTTTGCAAATCCAACAAAAAGAAGGAGGAATCTTTTTATCTCAAACCAAGTATCTCAAACAGATTTTGAAGAAATATGGTATGGAAGATGCAAAACCAGTATGTACACCCATGGTCACAGGATGTAGCCTCAGTGAAAATGATGAATCGGCAGCAGTACATCAACCAACCTACAGATCTATGATTGGAAGTTTACTTTATTTGACAGGTACCCGACCGGACATCATGCATGCAGTTGGAATAGTTGGAAGATTTCAGGCAAATCCGAAGGAGACTCATCTTCAGGCAGTGAAGAGAATTTTCAAATATCTTCAAGGGACTCAAAATTATGGCTTATGGTATCCTAGAGATACAAATCTTACACTTCATGCTTATACAGATGCAGATTGGGCCGGAAGTGGGGATGACAGGAAAAGCACAAGTGGTGGTGCGTTCTTTATGGGTTCCAGACTGGTATCTTGGTTCAGCAAGAAACAGAGTTCAATTGCCTTGTCTACAGCTGAAGCGGAATATGTTGCTGCTGCATCTTGTTGCACCCAACTCCTTTGGATGATGCAGACTTTGCAGGATTTTCAAATCACTTGTACACCACCAATCCCCATCTTATGTGATAACACAAGTGCAATCAGCATCTCAAAGAATCCTGTTATGCATTCAAAAACCAAGCACATACCAATCAAGTACCATTTTCTCCGGGAACAAGTGCTTGAACAGAAGGTCAAGTTGGAGTATGTTCCTTCTAAGGAACAAGTTGCTGATATTCTCACCAAACCACTACCCAGGGACACTTTTGAATACCTCAGGCAAAAGCTGGGGGTTGTTGATGCATCATCTTATTGCTGAACCTCTTCTGATTGATGGTACAGGTTCAGGGGGAGCATATAATGCATTTTTGGCATTATGGGGGATGTTGTTATAGCTCCAAATCTCACTCTTATGGTTTGTGATGCTGCACTCATGGCCTAGGGCAACCCCTCCTTCCAGACCTGGTCCAAAAATTTAAAAAACAGTGTTTTATTCCCTATACGCGACATTGCCCTGAGTTAAACGCGTGTACACGTGGGTCTGTGTATACCCAACCCGCGTGTATGTATTAAAACACTTAAAAAAATATATAATTCCTTATTTTCAGGCAGAGATCACGGGTTTTACCTGCTGATCACCTGTTAGTGCCCGTGGCCCAACTTTTCCCAACCAACTCCTAACTAAAAAACTACTTTGGAGATGGTATAAAAAGACATCAAAGGGAAGGCCTAAGGGAGAGAGAAAAGAAGAGCAAGATTATTATGCTGAGATTTTCCCCATAGACCAGGTCTGAAGTCCTTGGTGCTTTCTGCACTTCCCCCATTTTGCATAGGAAACCCTTGTTTCCATGTGTATTGGTGATCATTCATCCTTTATGTCATCATTGAGTAAGACTTGGAAGGAGCTCTTGTTGGAGGCTTGAGGCTGGAACGAATCTGGGAGGAAGCTTTGGTTGGAGCTTGCTGAAGGTGTTCAGGTGATATCTTTCCATTATATGTACTTTATTTGCCTTTATATATAAAGAAACACGTCTTTGTTCCCGAAACAATCTTTCTTTATGCTTATGAGATTCTTGTTTTGAATTCTTATGCAAGTGGTTACTTAAAGATTTTTATAACTAACTTTATAGCATAAAGATGGTTTATACATAAGTATTTGTACATGTACTGTTGTGTTCTTTGATTTGTTTGTCTTACAGGTCAAAGGAAGAAGAAGGGAACTCCAAGAAGGGTTTGGACCCTAAAGGCCTTCTCGAACGTAGGACCTTAGGTACGTACCCTTAACATTAGAATTTTCCTAAAAGTAAAGATGATGGCTGTGTGTGTGTTTCTTTGAATAAGCAATTTTTAGTCCGGTAGAGTCTTAGCCCAAAGGACCCTAGGGGTACTTTCCCTTCAACTAGAATTGGCGACTCCGCTGGGGACAACACTCTTGTTGTTCCTAGTTTGGGTAGTCTTCAAGCCAATCAAGGCTCAGCCCCTCTGTTTGTTGGCTCTGACTGTCTGATCTGTTCTTGAACTCCAAGCTTTTCCAGTTTTTCAGTCTGTGTTTTTTATTTTTCTTGAAAGACTTTAGATACGCTCTTTTTCTGGATTACAGAAGCAAGTTGCACTAAGCAAACCCGCGTATACACAGGTTTCCTTAGTTACAGTCGCGTGTACACGCATTCTGCACATAATTGCAGGCGCGTATATTACATAATTTTCAAGATTTATAAATTTTCTTGTTGCTGAATGTTTGTCTGGTTGTTTGGGTCAGTTTCAAGCAGTCATTTTCCAGTAATAGTCCTCTGTTTAACAAGGGGCATCTTGTTCCGAACTCTCTCTAGTCATAAGGAGTACTAGTCTTGTTTTCGTTGATTGCAAGCGTCATTTATTCTTGACACACAATATTTCTGGTTAAGAATCTTGACTGCTCTGTTTTGGCAGAGTAGGAAGATTGGATTTCAAGCTTTGTGTTCATTTTTGTTTTGATGACCCTTTTGTTTGCTTAACGAAACCATTTTTGTGACCATTTGCTCCTTCGTTTCGGGAAAGTTGTTTGTTATCATTTTCTTGAAACTTGTCTTTTGATCTTTAGGACTTTCATTGCTGCTTCTGATTGTCAAAAGCGATTTCAAACACATTTATTTTTGTTGAGTTTTCATCATTTGAAAGGTGTCAATTCAAAAAAGTGTTTGGTTGCCTATTTATCAATCATTGGTGTCAGTATTTTTGAGAGCTTTCCTTTGAAAAAGACTTTTTGGTTTGATTGAAAGAAAATCTTTTGAAAGTTTTGAGTTTCGCTTTCTTAAACTTGCTTTTCATTTGATTTCCTTTTTTGCGAAGTGAAAGTGCTTTGTTTTTATCTTAAAACTTGTTTTTATTGTTTGGACGAAATGATTGGTAACACATCATCTTCTATCTAAGCATTTTAGTGGCAAGACAAAATTTGGTAAAGCAGCAACTTTCCTTCTTTGTTTTTAGAAGTAGTCTTTAAATCTTCCATCCACATATAGTTCTTGCATTAGGGTAGATTTGCATCTCTTTTTAGGCATATTTAGTTTTGTTAGTTTTTGTGAGTGTGGAGTCTGAAAAGAAAAAGAAAATTTGTTTATATTAGAAGTACCTCTGAACCTCATAGAAATTGCTCTTCATCGAAAACAAAAAGTGCATGTGCATGTAGCTAAGTTTTATTAATTTATTTTGCGTCCATAAAAACACCACAAGTTTCATCTCCATTACCTTGTGACTTAAAGAACAGCCTAATAAAATCAAGCGCTAAATTAAAATCCACTAGAACTTTTTTGTTTTAGTCAGTTACACCAACAAGTTTAGGATTTTAGGGCCTTGGATTAGGCGAGTGGAGAGTTAACTCTCCAAGGCCACATAAAACGTCAAACATAAGATTCTGATTAATGAGAGTAAATCCAATAGCGTTAGGAAGACCAGGAAAGCTCCGGATCTGGGAGTTAAGCACGAGGGTCTGTGAAGACAGGGAAGAGAGATACCCCCTCTCCTACTTGTCCAAACTTACCTCACGACTGTTCCGCCTGGCTTCTGCGACGAGTTGGTACCCATAGTTGCCTCTCCTAGGGATCTGCATAGGTGGCTGCGGAGGGGAATCCCGTGGCACCTGAGGTCGACGTTGTATCACTCTCGACAGTACTACTGGAGGGCACCCTTGCGAAGCTTGGGGGCTTGCACCGGCGCAGGCTGTTGTTAGGAGGTCAGCGTAACTTCCTCTGATAGCTTCGCTGATAGGACTGGGCCCTCATCATCCCAGACTATCTTCCGAAGGTCCCTTGATTCACTTTCTCGTATTTTGGTGTCCGGTCCTAATCACCCGGAGCGTAAATACTTGGAAGTTGTTTGACTGGCTGTATCTTTAGGGACTTTATAGTGTGTGCTCTATGCTCCTAGTCGGCTTAGCTTTTAATTTTTTGAGTCTTTAGTTAGATCATAACAAAAAATTCAAAGTGGCTGACCGATCTCCAAGACGGTCTCGAAGACTTCGTGGTCTCTCGCCACCAAGTTTAGAGCCTTCTCCTAGAAGGCGCAGAAGCAGTACTACCAGTGGGGTCCGTCCCACGCCGGTTGACGCATTAGGGATTGATCCTCCTCTCGGGGACATTAGCGGCCAAGCAAGGCCTGGTACTTCTGAGCAAGAGAGGGACACTCCAGTCCTTTCTCGAGTTCGCTTTCAAGAGGAGAATAACGTAGAGGTAGAAGAACTTTCAGAATCATTAGTGGTTCCAAATTCTCCTCTACCCTTTAGTCATCCAGACGTATTGCAATATATTGGGACTCCGTCACATAGACCAGCAAGTCCAGGTTATGCTACGCGCTTACCATTCATGACCACTACTGGAAGCATGGCTTCTACGAGTGCTGCGACTATGCAAACCCCTACATCGGTGCAAGGGGGAGGAACCATTTCCATCCCCTCCACTTCCTTGTTTGGATCTTTTGCGAGCACATCTCTACTTGGGTCTACCTCCATTCCGTCCACGAGTGGAAATGCCCAAACCAATGCTTTTAGTACTAGACTCTTCTCTTTTGGCACCCAATCACAGGGTATTCCATCGGTTCCGTTTAGTGCGGCTACGTCCATGATGGGCGGATCGGCTTCATTCCAGGGTTTTCCTTTCAGAAGTGGTCATATACCACATTCCAACCCGACGGTAGGATCCATGCCTTTTTCTTCTATAGGACAAAGCAGCAATCCTTTCCAAGGTTGGAATAACCCTGGGGTTAGTAGTGCAGGAACTGGGAATCCATTTATTGGCCAACAAGGGAATAGGCTGTACACCACGGTTAGTTCGTTTCAAAGTATTCCTCCCCTTGCTTTGGCTTAGAACCCATATCAGGGGTTATCAACTCCTTACCATTCTTTAGGAGGAAACTTTGTAGGCTATGGAGGTTATACGGCAGGAGTTGGTCAAACTCTGAATTTTGCTGGACCACAAGGCTTGCCTTTTGGTTCAGCCGGTTCTACTGGTCACTTCGGGCAGCCTGGTGCCTCCCAAATCCCAGGACAATCTTTTCAGAACTTTGGGAGTTTGCCCAGTCTGGGTGGAATCCCCTAGGTCCTCCTAGGCTTCCATTTCTGGCAACGTTAAACTTGCCAGATCTTACTAAGCTAACAAATGATCCTATCAGATACAATCCGGCCGGGCCTCCGGTCCCAGCCAAACTCCCTTCGGATATACCGAAATTCGAAGGGAATAGTGGTGAAGATCCAGGCGATCATGTAACCACATTCCATTTGTGGTGCTCATCCAACTCCCTCATCGAGGATTCGATTAGGTTGAGACTCTTTCAGCGCACCTTGACTAGTAATGCGGCTAAATGGTACATAGAGTTGCCAGGGGGCAGCTTTACATCGTTCGCTGACTTAGCCAATATCTTCTTAAATCACTTCCAGTTGCCTGTCCGCTACGATGCCGGAACTGAACTTCTGGCCACCTTTCGTCAGGATAAGGCAACCCACATTTCGGATCACATTCAGGAATGGAGACGGAGAAAGAGGCTCATCAAAGCTGAAATCCCTCCGGAGTACCGTCTAGAGTGGTTTTTGAAGTCTTTGCAACCTGAGATCTCCAAGGATGTCTCCATGTCTGGGGTCTATTCTGAGGAGCAAGCCATTTTCAGGGCCCAGCAGTTAGAACTGATTTACTCTCAGTCTGGGATCCTCCAAAAGTACTTGCCAGATGCTCCTGGATCTAAGGTTGATTTAGCTAAGCCAAAGCCAGGTCCGCACGCGGATGGTATCGTTGGGTCAGTAGACTCGACTACAGTGAACTTGTTGAATCAATTGCATCAGTTGTCATTACAAACTGCTTCTAACAACCAAGTCACATTGTCTAATCCTCCCGCTTCCCAAAATTCTTCCATTAACACCATCCAATCCGATAACCCCAAAGGAAATCAAAATTCCAATGGGAAAAAGAAAGGATGTGGTAAGAAGATGAACTCGGATGGGAAGCCTGATGCAAATAAATCCGGCAACAAAGTTGGTGGTGGTAAAGGTGAGTCGAGAAAGAAAGTTAAGTTCCCTTGCAAGTTATGCAGCGGGGACCATCTAACTCATCTCTGCCCTAGAATTGAAGACGCTCAGCGCTTGTTAGGACAGCAAGGGACTTCTAGTTCGCAAGCTATGTTAACTAACCCGTTTCCCCAAGGGAAGCAACTTCTTGCTGGCGCGAATTCGAATCCTGGGACCTCCTCAGGGGGCAACCAGGAAGGGGAAAAAGCATCAAATGTTTTTATGATGGGTTCAAATGTCCATGTGACTACTCGGTCACGTGATTATGGTGAAGCTGAAACATCTAAGGATAAAACTGTTCCCAGAGGTAGTGACCTTCATATTGAGCGACCTCCTGTTGAGACTATACCTAGGATACCGAAAGGTTCCGCCAAACGCGCGACGATTAACCCTAATGCTAGGGCCGCCCAAAATTACTCCATTGTGGAGGATTTGGCTCAAAGCCTGTGTGCTATGTCCGCTTTGGAGGTTCTCCAGTCGTGTTCGTCTCAGAGAAGTGCTTTACTCTCCGCAATTGGAGCAGTCGATCCAGCTAATTCTTTAATGCTCTCTTTTGACATGTCAAATGTCAAAAAGAGACTCCCTCATCATATGGCTTTTCAGATAAAGTCTACATACCGGAAAATCAATATTTTTCGCACCGTTATAGATGAAGGAGCTTCCACATGTGTCATGTCCATGTCATGTTGGAAGGATATTGGTTCACCTTCGGCTGTTCCTTCACCAACCGTCTTAACTGCATTTGATGGCCATTCTCACAAGCCGCATGGGATTATCCCGCCCTTTCCTATATGTGTTGGAGGGAAGGTCGTTAATATCGAAGTTGAAGTCGTAGATGCTAACCTAGACTATAATCTCCTATTAGGAAGGAACTGGGTGTACGAGATGGAAGCCGTCGTGTCGACTCTGTTTCGTGTCATTTGCTTTCCTCATGAGGGGAAAATCGTTAAGGTTGATCAATTGGACTATTCCCCAATCGATCCTCAAGCAAGCCCTGACTCTACTTTTCCTTTAGTGGATAACCCTCGCCCACCAACTGAGAATTTAGGAGTAGGGATGTATTCCTCATTGATGGGTACGTTTGATCTTCCCTCTCCTTTTGCAAGAATCAATGCTATTTCATCATCCAAGGAGTCTCCTCGAGAAGAGTTCTTCCGAACTCATTATTTTTCTGACCCTTGGACCTTGCCTTCACCTACGACCACATTAGTTGAAGGACAAGTTAATGGAATGGCGTTTCCTATATCTCCAGCTGAGCTTAGATATCAGTCCATCGTAGACTCTGCAGATAACCATTCTACTCCTTTTTACGAAGAAGAGTTAGATGGTCATGTGGCCCCGGCTTGGAGCTTTGATTCTACCTCTGCCTTGGACTGCTTAGATTCGGTTCTACCTTCTGAAGAAGCAATCCTCGAAGTAATGATGGGTATAGATCGACCTTGGGAAGACTTACACCATCGTTCATATTTTCTTCCTCCATTGCAGGAAGTAGAATCTAGATTCTCCGAGCTCATTGGTAGTGATGTTTGTACGGTGTCGAACCCTTTGGCTCCAACACACGTACGTGCCGAAGGTAATATGTCGGTAATTTCAAAAACGATACCTATAAACAACTCTAAGGATCCTAACATCATCGAGAATATCTTCATCGGAATTGAGTGTTCCCCTGAAGAAATTCAAATTTACACCGACCTATTCAAGGAATATCGCGATGTGTTTGCTTGGTCTTATGAGGAAATGCCCGACATTGATCCTTCTATATTCCAACATGAGATCAAGACGTACGAAAACGCAAAACCGATTCGTCAAAGGCTTCGGCCGGTTAACCCTAGGAAAGCAGCGGCTATCAAAGCTGAGGTTGAGAAGCTGCTAAGGGCGGGTTTTATATACCCTGTTCCTCTTACGGATTGGGTTTCTAATCCAGTCCCTGTGGACAAAAAGCAAGGAACAATTCGAGTATGCATTGATTTTAGGGACTTAAACAAGGCTTGTCCGAAAGACAATTACCCCACGCCATTCATTGATCAGATTATCGACGAGTGTGCGGGTAATGAAATTTTTTCCTTCATGGATGGTTTTTCGGGTTATAATCAAATCTCTATCCATCCTAAAGACCAACATAAGACAGCCTTCATATGTCCCTGGGGTACCTTTGCATATCGAAAGATGCCTTTTGGTCTTAAAAATGCTGGAGCCACTTTTCAGCGGGCCATGTCATACGCTTTCCACGACATCAAACATGTCATCGAGGCATACTTAGATGATCTCGCTGCTCGCTCTCGAAAGAGAACTGATCATCCGAGTCACCTTCGATTAGTCTTTGAGTGATGTCGTTTCTATAAAATCCGGTTGAATCCCAATAAATGCGTTCTCGCTGTTACATCCGGTCGGCTGTTAGGGTTTATTTTGTCCAACGAAGGGATTCGGGTTGATCCCTTCAAGGTTGAGGCAATAGTTCAGTTGCCTCCCCCGTCCTCAATTCGTCAACTTCAAAGTCTTCAAGGGAAGGCTAATTTCTTAAGACGGTTTATAGCAAACTATGCCGAGATCACTAAAGGGTTCATGCGTTTGTTACGAAAAGGAGTCCCATTTGTGTGGGACGACTTTGCGCAGCGGTCGTTTGATGCTCTGAAAAAGGCATTAGTCTCTGCCCCGCTTTTGAGTCCACCGGATTATGGTAGAGACTTCCTTTTATAGCTCGCTGCAGCAGAATCTACCATTGGTATGGTTCTAGTTCAGGAAGACGATGCTCTTTTCGAGCACGTGATTTATTATTTGAGCCGAGGCTTAATAGGTCCTGAACTCCGCTATTCTCCGGTTGAGAAATTGGCCTTGGCAGCTATCCATGCTGTCCAGAGGCTCCATCATTATATTTTGCTACGCAAAACTTTTGTCTTAGCGGCGGTCAATCCATTTCAATTTGTCCTCAGTAGGCGAGTGATTGGGGGAAAATATAATAGATGGATAGTCATTTTACAAGAATTCGATCTCGAATTCTTGTCCGCCAAGTCTAAGAAATCTATGGTCTTCGCGGAGCTAATTTCTGAGCTTCCTTGTGGAGACGATATTGTTTATGAGGAAAGTTTACCCGACGAACATATATTCCTCATCTCTTCACAAGACCCTTGGTATGGAGATATCATTGTTTATCTCCAGACTTCGAAGTTTCCCTCTACTTTCTGCAAGGATGAACGACGCAAGTTACGTCACCTGGCTAAAAACTACGTTATCATTGGTGACACATTATACCGTCGAGGGGTTGATTCAATTCTTCGACGTTGTTTAACCTTAGAGGAAGCAGAGTCTGTTCTTAATGATTGCCACAGTGGAGCTTGTGGTGGTCATCTATCAGGGCTTGCTACAGCCCAGCGCATCTTACGTGCCGGCTACTTTTGGCCTTCACTCTTTAAGGACTGTGTGGAAGCGGTCAAACGCTGCCACCCGTGTCAAATTTTTACTCGCAAGATGCGCGCCCATCCAGCTCCCCTTTTTCCCGTTGTCACCGTCGGTCCCTTCACTAAGTGGGGTATTGATTTTACGACTTGTAATCCGTCTTCAACGGCGAATCACAAGTATATTATAGTGGTTGTAGTCTACTTCACGAAGTGGGCTGAAGCCATGCCTACTTATAAGAACGACAGTGACACGACAGCTTTGTTTCTTTTCAATCAGGTTATCTCAAGATTCGGTATCCCAAGGGAGATTGTCACTGACCATGGCAGTCATTTCCAAAATCAGCTAATGTCCGAATTGGCCCTTAAATTAGGATTCCGTCAGGAGCATTCGTCCCCTTATTATCCTCAAGCCAATGGAGAGGTCGAGGCGGTAAATAAAACTCTTAAGACGATACTCCAACGGACAATCGATAACAATCGGTCCAATTGGCACATTATGTTGTATTCGGCGCTTTGGGCATACCAAACCTCCGTCAAAACGGCTACTGGTTTTACTCCTTTTCAGTTGGTTTACGGGATGGAATCTATCTTTCCGGTTGAATGTGAAATCCCATCTCTAAAGTTGGCTGTTGAGCTTCTTCCTGAGACGTCAAGTCTCGAGGAGCGCCTTGTTCACTTGGAACATCTCGATGAGCAGCGTCGAGATGCCGCCACGATGAATGAGGCCCATAAGAAAAGGGTCAAAACACAGTATGATAAGTCTGTCCGTCCTCGTGTCTTTTCTGAAGGTGACCTTGTCTTGGTCTACGACCAAGATAAGGACGCCTTGGGGGCAGGCAAATTTAAGCCTATGTGGTACGGTCCTTTCATTATCAAACGAGTTTTAGAAAAAGGATCGTATGAGTTAATTGATTTCGAAGGAAACAAGCTGGCGGAGCCCCGAAATGGGCTCTACCTAAAGAAGTACTTTGCTTAGTTCAGGCTGGGTGATGACTTCTTTGTATTTTATGTATATATTTATACATATATTGTCGAGCGTTTTCTGATATCAGTGCTTTTTGGTCTGCTGTGGCAGGTGCTGATGGATGATTTGGTCTATTTTGGGTTCGCCGATGGTGCTAGTCGGCACACTCGGAATCTTGCTTCCGCAGCTTGGGTACTTTATTACCCAACTGGTCAGTTGATGATATCGAGAGGCGTGTGTATCGGTCCTGCTTCAAACAATATGGCCGAGTATACAACTGTTATCAATTTATTATCCGAGGCAATCTCTTATGGGATCGACTCGTTGGTAGTATATCTTGATTCTCAATTGATAGTGTCTCAGTTAAATAACATTTATCGGGTTAGAGATCCATTATTATATCGCCAATATTTAAGGGTGAGGTTGTTGCAAAGATCATTTATTTACATTAATTATTTGCACATTCCAAGATCTCAAAATTGGTTAGCTGATTCTATCGCTAATCAAGAATTAGACTGGCATATCAATCATTCATCATCATAAAATCATGCATCAAAAAGTCAAACTGTATATATATATATATATATATATATATATATATATATATATATATATCGCAAAGCGTCTCGAGTGTACATATGTGTGTCCAAAAATATACAAAATTGGGACTCAAGGGCCCATAATCATGTCAGGCATATCTAGCGCCTCGGCTCAGGATGAGCATCTAAGTATGTCACTATAGCGTGGGCCACGTGCCGAAAGATGCGAACCCAGTCACGTGGCATGCCAACCACATGACGCTGCATATCTGGAGGAAGGTCCTCTATCTCGGCCATCGGTACTTGGCAGCTCAGTCTCGCCAAGTGTCGCTGGACGTTGTTTAAGGTCCGTTCCGCATCCGCAGCCACCTCTTCGGCTCCTCGGCCACGCCGTCCATGCCGCGGGAATCCATCTGGTCGTACGGGCCCAATGTCTGGAACATGGTCATCATATTAGTCATTTGAATCTCATCAAAAAATATTTTTCAAAGTTCATCATTATATTTGAAAAATCCAAAAAAAAATCATAAAATCATAAAAATCAAAAATCTTACCAATCTCGCCCCATGCTGCATCCGGTGGTAACACTAGATCAGGATCTCCTCGGAAATCCAGTCCGTCATAGGGGTAATCATCCACGACGATGATTTGCTGCTCCCACCAGGTAAAGAAATCATCGTCGAATGCATTGCTAGGGACTTCCCCACCCCCCAGACGTTTCATCAAGTCAGCCCACCGGCCCATGCGTGGATCACGTGGACTACTGATGGAAACTGCTACCCTGGGGCGGAGTGCGGGAACCTTCTCGAAGAAGAAAATGCACAAGATGGTTCCGAAACCAAAGTTCTTGGTCTGTCCCCTCCTGATAGAAGTGAGTTGTTCCTTCATGTTGGCAAGGAGAGGAGTACACCAGTCAAACACTGTAGTGAGACAGTCCACTGCCACACTCATGTTTACCCGTGATGCCTGATGTAGTGAGGATGATCCGTTCACTCGACCTATGGTGAACAAGATTATCCTGAGTGACAAACTCGCCACATGTGGGATAGAGATCTGACTCCCGACCTTCCGATGACCCGGGAAATAAATCTGTACATAGTCATCTACACTAAGGCTATTCCGTGTCCTGCCCCAGGAATGCACTACCTCTCCCCTTCGGGAAAGGCTCGTGATAAAATATATATCTTCCACTTCTACCCTGAGTGGCATCTGATCAATGATGAATGCTTCCTCATCGACATCCCAATAATCAATGAGTCTCTCGAGCAAACGCGTGTTGGCTTTCATATTTGGCAATTTGAAGAACTTTAGCAACCAGCATCCCCGTAGGGCATCTAATGCCTCATCATTGTTCATAACTTCATTATCCACAACTGAGTGCTCTCTTTCACGCCATGTGAGAGTCATCCTGGAAGAAAAAATCTTTTTCATCCGTTAGTTTTGTGTATAAAATTAGTTTGTTGCGCACACGCGGGTTCCTTTGTATACAGTCGCGTGTACGGTCGTCGTATACGCGAGTTCTATATAGCCAACCCGCGTGTATGCCGCAAAGGAATTTTTTGCAAAAATCCAACGGTAAAACATCAATTAAACTTCCTAAAAACTATCACAATTAATTGCAAGACAAGTTTAGTGCTTACCTGGAAGTTTTCGGCAAGTTTGAACGGTTGAATAAGTCACAGGGAAGTTTGCTCCTTTTGCTCCACAATTTTTGCTCTCCAAGTCAAACGGTGAACATGGTAAGTCCAAAATTTCTTTTTATAAGTTTTGAAAATGCAAAATTTTTTCAAAATTTTATTTTGTTTGGTTTCATGTCACTTTTAACTTGGGAGCTTGGAATGTCGAGATTGGGTTGTTTTTCAGGACATTTTGGACATTTTTCGACGGTTCGAGACGGTTCCATGACTGCTGACCCGTCATGGCAGGTATCGTGTTCTCACTGGCATATAGGTTAGGGACACCATTTTTCCGTTGCATTATGCATACTAGCCTCCATTTGACCGATACATCTGCCATAGGGTCGACCCCATCGTGTTATGGTTCGTTAGCCATTTTCACTCGCCGATTCTTTAAATCATGACACGATGGTAGAGCCATCCTTTACATGGGCATCCTAGTTAGCACCTCACTGACATTTGTTGCCCATGCTGGTTCGTTTTGAGTAGGCTCGGGGGTCCTTTGTAGTCCTGCCATGACTTATGCGTTGAAGACTCATTCCTCTTTCCTTCTTCGCTTCGTTCTGGCCTTATACCCTAGAGGCTCCTATGAGTGTCGAGTTTTACTTTTGCATTGCATGTTGACCATTTGCACCTTTTGGCCTAGAGCTGGCTTCACTTGGACTCGTGTTTAAGCCAACTTTTGACCATGACGTCTGCAAAATCAACCTTGCATACCTTTGACTTCTGCATCTTGACATACCCAGATCCGTGGAAGGAACATACCTCTGAGTGTCACTGACCAGTTTTCACCTCCCTGCATTGAGCATAGGAATGTTCCTTTCCCAGGAATTAGATCATCTGTTTCACCGACACTCGTTCATTCCACTGTACCATAGCATTCTTTTATTCTTTTTCCGGCTTATCAGAAAAAGACAAAAAAATTAAATATTCCAAAAAAGAGCGGGAACAGGGACATTATTTCCATTTATTGTTGGGAGCTAGAGTCAGTCGTGTTGCCCTTGAACAAAGCACTCAAAACAAAGTCTCCTCCGCATGGGTGGGATTTAGTTTGACTTAGGTATGCCATAACCTTGTTATCGAGTCAGTTCTCCCCTGATTGGTTATCTCTTCCAATCATATGGAGGGTTCGTTCGTGCCTCCTGCATGACAAACTTATACAGATTCATCATATGCTGCCACATAGTCACATTGAGTCGTGCTTTTGTTCAAGGGAAGTTAGCCTGAGTCGGCCTTTCTGTGGTGTCTCTTGACTCATTTTTCAGTCGTCCATCCCTGGTTGTTAGTGTCATGTCTATCATCACATCAGTTATATTGGTCCTTTACTCGTGCCGGTTTGAGAAGGTCCCCATTGACTTGTTGCTGGCGGGTCTTGTCCTTATCGACGACGACACCTTGCTCTGAGGACAGGCCTAGAGTCGCACCCTGGCCCTATTTTCATTATTGATAGGTCACCTTGTGCTCAGCATCGATCAGTATCATGGGTCTTTGACTGAGTGGTTTCCCTTGTGTTCGACGTCAGCATACATTATCACACATTGGGATTCGTGCAGTACCTTGGTTTCCATTTGACCCTATTGGTGGATACCTCGCCTCTGTGTCAGCTTTCATTATTGGTTGGTTCAGAGGGTTTCTGCCGTGCGCTAGCCACATCTTGTGTACGTCGGAAACGTACTTCGGTTGGGTTACTACATCTTTTTTCGTCCGATTCCTTCCACATTATTGGCCTATGGGTTACACTCGCGCTAGATTGATGGAGGATGCCTTAATGCCTTCCTTCTAGCGGATCTTTCCCTATCGACTTTGACTCATTGCTCTGGGGCAAAGATCTAGAGTCCATTTAGCAGTACCTTGGGGTTTGCAGTCATTAGTGGCAGATCCTTCGCTATCGACAGTGGGAAACCATCATTGTCTCCTGATCGATAAATTCTTACAGGTGTTCGACTTCAGCTCATCTATTCACACTTGTTAGATTGTACTGGGTACCTTGACGCTCATTATCATTATCGGTGAGTAGTCTCGCGTTTGTTAACGGTATACATCAATGACCGGTAATCAAACGATTTCTCACATGGTCGACTTCATATCATTTATTCCCATGGTGTAGAAATGTACCACGGCGGTCGGTGAAGGCCTCAGGTTGTATCAGCATTCATTGGTTCACTTGACAGTTGCTCCTGTTGCTGCTAGTTGATACCACTCCACCTTATATGTTGCAGTCAGTCATGGCGACATTCTATATGCTGGCACCTGAGTTTGCAGTGTAGTACCATCCTATTCCATCATGTTGAGTTGGTACCTTTTCGAATCAGTCTTTGATATCAGTGATCCGTTGCATCTTTCAGCATCATTGACAGTTTTATATGTGATATTCAGACATGTACTTACTCATTATGATCAGATGATCCATTATGTATCTTCCAGTCATTTATACTTGTATACTTAGTGGATCCGCTTGTACTTGATATGCGGACATGCTTTACTTTTTCTGAGCATGGGTATGCCCGCCTCAGACAGTGTTTCTTTCTGATCTTCTTTTGGTGGCTTGGCAAGCTGAATTCTAGTGCAGTCCTCCTCGGTTTTTCGACAGAGTTCCTTTCCATGTACTTACATAATATATTTCAGCCATCATGTTCCCCTTCTGACCTCATACATTAGGGGGCATCTGTTATAGCTCCAAATCTCACTCTTATGGTTTGTGATGCTGTACTCATGGCCTAGGGCAACCCCTCCTTCCAGACCTGGTCCAAAAATTTAAAAAACAGTGTTTTATTCCCTATACGCGACATTTCCCTGAGTTAAACGCGTGTACACGTGGGTCTGTGTATACCCAACCCGCGTGTATGTATTAAAACACTTAAAAAAATATGTAATTCCTTATTTTCGGGCGAAGATCGCGGGTTTTACCTGCTAATCACCTGTTAGTGCCCGTGGCCAGCCTGTTCCCAACCAACTCCTAACTAAAAAACTACTTTGGAGATGGTATAAAAAGACATCAAAGGGAAGGCCTAAGGGAGAGAGAAAAGAAGAGCAAGATTATTATGCTGAGATTTTCCCCATAGACCAGGTCTGAAGTCCTTGGTGCTTTCTGCACTTCCCCCATTTTGCATAGGAAACCCTTGTTTCCATGTGTATTGGTGATCATTCATCCTTTATGTCATCATTGAGTAAGACTTGGAAGGAGCTCTTGTTGGAGGCTTGAGGCTGGAACGAATCCGGGAGGAAGCTTTGCTTGGAGCCTGCTGAAGGTGTTCAGGTGATATCTTTCCGTTATATGTACTTTATTTGCCTTTATATATAAAGAAACACGTCTTTGTTCCCGAAACAATCTTTCTTTATGCTTATGAGATTCTTGTTTTGAATTCTTATGCAAGTGGTTACTTAAAGATTTTTATAACTAACTTTATAGCATAAAGATGGTTTATACATAAGTATTTGTACATGGACTGTTGTGTTCTTTGATTTTTTTGTCTTACAGGTCAAAGGAAGAAGAAGGGAACTCCAAGAAGGGTTTGGACCCTAAAGGCCTTCTCGAACGTAGGACCTTAGGTACGTACCCTTAACATTAGAATTTGCTTAAAAGTAAAGATGATGGCTGTGTGTGTGTTTCTTTGAATAAGCAATTTTCAGTCTGGTAGAGTCTTAGCCCAAAGGACCCTAGGGGTACTTTCCCTTCAACCAGATGTGCAAAAGGAGATCTTGGAAGTAGCTGCAATATGTCTCTATCTCTTTCATGGTGGATTATGGTTCTTCGTTGCAGATCTGGTTCATATTCAGGGGGAGCATGTTCTTAGGGGGAGCATAACCCTTTGACCTTGATGTCAAAGGGGGAGAATGAAGCTGAAGTTTTGAGGTTGCCATCAAGTCTAAAGGGGGAGATTGTTGGCATTATGGCTAAAGTGTTGTCCTTGATGGCAACCCATTCAGGTGATAGATCACAGTACTTCAAGTCAGCAGCAGAGATTGATGATCAACTATCAAATATTGAAGAAAATAAGGGGTACGCAGGTACACCTTACATAAGGTGCGTACACGCAAGTCGGTGTTACATAAAGTGCGTACATACCCGCAATTATCCCGTTCAGGAGGTGCGTACCCCCAGTGCACACATTTCAAGGCAGAGAAAAGCACACGTGGGGTTTCTTATGTTTAACCTTTGGTATTTAGCCGACGGTTTTGTGTTATTATGGTGTCGGCCCGTGGTATTGATCCATGATTTAAGGAAGAGCTTTCCTATATAAAGCAAAGGAGATCATTTGGCTTGAGCATGTTTTGTGTTGAATATCTTATGAGGGCTAGATCTGAAATATTATGATCTCTTGGGAGTAATGTCTAGATCTAAATAAGGCGAATCTACTGATGGATTAAGATCTCTTCGGCGCATGTTCAGATATGTAGATCTGACTGTATGGGTTATTTCTGAAGTCTTGAAATCATCTATGCCCGAAGGTACGCAGGTACAGTGAAAGAAAAGTGCGTACATACGCAGGAACGAAGCGTTTCAGGTGCGTCGGTACGCAGGCACAGAAGGGTTGCAGGTGCGGAGGTCCGTAGGAAGTTCAATGGATACAGTGTGTATGTAAGCAGGCGAGTAGTTGAGCAGGGTGCGTACGTAAGCAGGCGAACAGTTGAGCAGGGTGCGTACGTAAGTAGGCGAGCAGTTAAGCAGGGTGCTTACTGTAAGCAGGCAGTACATGGGTGAAGCTGCTTACTTCTCTTAAAATCTCTGTTTATCATTGCTGTGTTCTGGGTTTGGTTCTATTATTGTTGATCTGGTTACTACAGTTGACTAGGTGATTCTCTTATACTTGATGATCATTTGATGCTTATGGATCCAGTTTGAAAATTTATGAAAAGTGGTCCTTGTAAGAACAGAAGTAGGGGGTTGTAGCTCCATTCCAGTTGGGACTGGAAAACGAGAGAGAGTTGTAGCTCTCTGCAGGTTGCAGCCTGCGTACTGGTAAAGGACTGCACCAGTACAAAACCATTGTGAAAGGAGTTTCTAATTTGAAAGAAGATAGAGACATATTGCAGCAGGTGGTTTTCACCCACATTGGGTTTCCACCTTACATCTTGTGTTCTTTGGTGTGACTATCTGTTTTCTTTGTTCATGCTCATTATTTTATGGTACTGACATGCGAAACTAATTCAAAGAACAAATAAGGAAGATTTATTAAAAGAATTAGATAATACTGATTCACCCCCCCTCTCAGTATTATTTCCAACAATTGGTATCAGAGCAGGTCCTTCAGAGAAGCTTGATCACTTGAAGGTAGATCGTTCATCATGAGCAACTACGAGAGAGAAGCATCAATCAGTCCACCAGTTTTTGATGGGACAAACTTCAATTATTGGAAGGTAAGAGTTACTGCCTATCTTCAATCTCTTGGTACAGAAGTTTGGGACATCGTAGAGACAGGCTACGCTTTTCCTTCAGCTACTCCTACAGATGCAGCCGAGAAAAAGAAGTATGAAACAAATGCGAAAGTAGTCAGTACTCTATTAGGATGTATATCTCAATCAGAATTCATGAAGGTAATGCACTATAAATCCGCAAAAGAGATATGGGACAAAATTGTCACGAGCTATGAAGGAGATGAACAGGTAAAGCGTGCTAAACTTCAAACTCTCAGAATTCAGTATGAGACTCTCAAAATGTATAATGATGAAAGTGTGGCTAACTATTTTCTTCGGGTAGATGAGGTTGTTAATTGTATGAAAAATTTGGGTGAAGAAATAAAAGAGGCTATTGTGGTTGAAAAGGTTCTAAGATCATTTTCCCCCAAGTTTGAATCTAAAGTATCTGCAATAGAAGAAAAGGAAAATCTATGAATGATTACTATGTCTCAGCTACATGGAATTATAACTTCTTATGAAATGAGAAAGGGAGGTCCATCAGACAGAAGAGAAGCTGCTTTCAAGGCATCAGGGAAAGGAGATTATTATGAAGCAAGCCATGTCCCAGAAGAAGAATCAAATTTTGTCAGAAATCTTCAAAGGGGTTCTGGAAGGTTCAGAGGTAAGTTACCTTTTATATGCTTTGCTTGTGGAAGAGTAGGTCATTATGCTGCAAAATGTCCTTATAAGGATAAAGGAAAGGAACCTGCTAGATGGAACAAGAAACAGAACGCAAATAAGAAAAGCTACTACACTCATGAAGATAGTGATGGTCTATCAAACAGTGATGAAGATGAACAAGGTAATGAATATAAGTTGTTAATGGCATTTGAAGATGATGATTATATGGATGCTATAGATGTGGATAATCTTTATGATGAAATTACTAGACTCAAGAGATGTATAGAAGAAAAGAACATGATCATTGATACTCTACAATTTCAAATTGATGAAAAGGAAAAACATCTTGAAAAATTAGAAGGTGAAATTGTTGGTCTTAGAAAAGAGATTGAGAAAACAATAGATATTAATCTCAAGTTTGTCAAAGGATATGAAACTTTGGATGAGATTATCAATGTGCAACGGTCTCCTCTAAACAAGACAGGTCTGGGCTATAATGGAGAAACTTCTCAAGCATCCACCTCAAAAAGTTATCTTGATGCAGCAAGAAGAAATGAGAAAAAGCACAATGAAGATCATCAGGTAAAGCAGGGACGAATTACAAACAAAAACTATCAGGGGAAATCCATCTTAAGGGTGAACAAAAGCTACAACCAGCCACAGGTAAAATCTTCTCAATTTGGTTCAAGAATGGATGACAATAGAAATTACAATCACTTGGCCGGTAGATTTGATAACTGCAGAAGTTTCTTCAATGGACAATGCTTTTCTTGCCATAACTTTGGTCACAAAGCAGCTCAATGTGTTGCATATAAAACAATCATGACTAGGGAAGCTCAAAAACAAAGAAGTATGACCGGGATTACAAAAAGGACCTATAACAAATTTTCGGTTCTTGAAAATGAAGTTGAATGTTATATTTGCAATAACTTTGGTCATGAAGACTCTGAATGCAGGAGCAGGTTTCAGTAGAAAAAGGAACAAGCCTCAAGCACCAAAACATGGAGAATAAAGGAACCACAAACAGAAAGATGTGGGACAACATTTTATGCAGAGGGACAGGAAAATCTATGCTACATTGACAGTGGATGTTCGAAGCATATGACAGGTGATAAAGAAAAACTTGAGTCATATTCTGCTCTAGAAAAAGGAAAGAAAGTTTATTTTGGAAATGATACTCCTGCAACTATAAAAGGAAAAGGCATTGCTCAGTTAAAAGAAAAGTTCAAGGCTGGAAATGTTTTGTATGTTGATGGATTGAAGCATAATCTTCTAAGTGTCATCCAGATGTGTGATCAAAGAACCGAGGTTATATTCAGATCAAATGGATGTCTTGTTCGTGATCTTGATACAGGTAAAACAATGATCAAAGGCAAAAGAACTCCAAATAATCTGTACATATTTGAAGAAGGACAACAACAATGCTATCTGAGAAAGGATGATGAGCACTGGTTATGGCATCGGAGGTTGGGACATCTAAGCTTTTCACAAATAAGGAAAGCATGCAAATATCAGGGAGTTCGCGATCTTCAAGATATCAAAATTCCTGACAACACCATATGCAAATCATGTCAGTTTGGAAAACAAACCAGAACTAACTCTCCAGAGAAAGAAGGTTTAGCTAGCATGCCTCTTGAGCTAGTACATACAGATACATGCGGTCCTTTCAGGAAAATAACACCTCGAGGAGAAGAATACTTGATATTATTCATTGACGATTTCTCCAGGTTTGTCTGGTTAGGACTTATGAAGCACAAAGATGAAGCATTCGAAAAATTAAAATCCTTCAAAGCCTTGGTTGAAAATGAATCAGGTCACAAAATTAAGTGCCTCAGATCCGACAGAGGTGGGGAATTTACTTCAAATGAATTTTTCGATTTCTGTGAAGAACATGGAATAAGAAGAGAATTCTCTATAGAAAGAACCCCTCAGCAAAATGGAGTTGTGGAAAGAATGAACAGAACAGTCCAACAAATGGCTCGTGCTATGCTTGATGAGTCAGGAACTCCCGCAACTTTATGGGGTGAAGCTGCACATGCTACGGTTGTTATTCTCAACAAAACAAATGTCCAGGTGAACAGCACTCAAACTCCTCATGAGCTCTGGAGTGGTAGGACTCCTTCGGTAAAGCACTTCAAAATCTTTGGGAGCAAATGCTATATCAAGAATACTGATGAGCAGCTTGGCAAACTTGAACCTAGAGTAGATGAAGGCATTCTTCTTGGTTACTCTCCACATAGCAAAGCATACAAATGCTACAATAAAAGACTTGGCAGAATTGTTGACAACATTGATGTAGTGGTTGATGAGAAGGGATACATTCCTAGGCAAGTACATCATGAAGACATCGAAGAAGATGAAGGCTACCCCCAATGACAAAATGATGAAGAAGAAGAACCTCAAGAAGAACCAGAGGAGCAAAAAAGAATAGAAGAAAAGACTCCATTCAGATATGTTCAGAAGAATCATCCAGAATCTCAGATTATGGGGCAGAAAGAAGCAGGTGTACAAACAAGAAGAACAGTTGCAGAAGCTTCAAGCTATTTGGCATTACTCTCCTCTACTGAACCACAAAATGTGAAAGAGGCATGCAAAGATGAATGTTGGGTGAAAGCAATGGATGAAGAACTTGATCAGATCGAAAAGAACAACACTTGAGAGCTAGTTCCTAGACCAAAGGATAAGAATGTTATCGGAACAAAATGGGTCTTCAAAAATAAATTGAATGAAAATGGAGAAGTAATTAGAAACAAAGCCAGACTTGTTTGTAAAGGGTATGCGCAGCAAGAAGGAATAGACTTTGAAGAAACCTTTGCTCCTGTTGCAAGACTTGAGGCCATCCAAATGTTCCTTACTCTCTCAAGTTTTCAAAACTTCAAAGTATTTCAAATGGACGTGAAATCAACCTTTCTGAATGGAGACTTGGAAGAAGAAGTATACATTGAACAGCCAGATGGGTTCATTCTTGGAAATGATCCAAATCTTGTATGCAGATTGAAAAAGGCTCTCTATGGTCTCAAACAAGCTCCAAGGGCTTGGTACTACCGTTTGGACAAATATCTTCATCAACAAGGTTTTTCAAAAGGATCAGCAGATAGCAATTTTTATATAAAAGTTGAAAATGACAAATTGCTAATACTTGTTGTGTATGTAGATGACATTATTTTTGGGAGCAATGAAGAAGCTATGAGTCAAAGCTTTGCCTTGGTCATGCAGAAAGAATTTGAAATGTCCTTGCTAGGAGAACTGACATATTTCCTTGGTTTGCAAATCCAAGAAAAAGAAGGAGGAATCTTTAAATCTTTTTATCTCAAACCAAGTATCTCAAATAGATTTTGAAGAAATATGGTATGGAAGATGCAAAACCAGTATGTACACCCATGGTCACAGGATGTAGCCTCAGTGCAAATGATGAATCTGCAGCAGTACATCAACCAACCTACAGATCTATGATTAGAAGTTTACTTTATTTGAAAGGTACCCGACCGGACATCATGCATGCAACTGGAATAGTTGGAAGATTTCAGGCAAATCCGAAGGAGACTCATCTTCAGGCAGTGAAGAGAATTTTCAAATATCTTCAAGGGACTCAAAATTATGGCTTATGGTATTCTAGAGATACAGATCTTACACTTCATGCTTATACAGATGCAGATTGGGCCGGAAGCGTGGATGACAGGAAAAGCACAAGTGGTGGTGCGTTCTTTATGGGTTCCAGGCTGGTATCTTGGTTCAGCAAGAAACAGAGTTCAATTGCCTTGTCTACAGCTGAAGCGGAATATGTTGCTGCTGCATCTTGTTGCACCCAACTCCTTTGGATGATGCAGACTTTGCAGGATTTTCAAATCACTTGTACACCACCAATCCCCATATTATGTGATAACACAAGTGCAATCAGCATCTCAAAGAATCCTGTTATGCATTCAAAAACCAAGCACATACCAATCAAGTACCATTTTCTCCAGGAACAAGTGCTTGAACAGAAGGTCAAGTTGGAGTATGTTCCTTCTAAGGAACAAGTTGCTGATATTCTCTCCAAACCACTGCCCAGGGACACTTTTGAATACCTCAGGGAAAAGCTGGGGGTTGTTGATGCATCATCTTATTGCTGAACCTCTTCTGATTGATGGTACAGGTTCAGGGGGAGCATATAATGCATTGTTGGCATTATGGAGGATGTTGTTATAGCTCCAAATCTCACTCTTATGGTTTGTGATGCTGCACTCATGGCCTAGGGCAACCCCTCCTTCCAGACCTGGTCCAAAAATTTAAAAAACAGTGTTTTATTCCCTATACGCGACATTACCCTGAGTTAAACGCGTGTACACGCAGGTCTGTGTATACCCAACTCGCGTGTATGTATTAAAACACTTTAAAAAATATATAATTCCTTATTTTCGGGCGGAGATCGTGGGTTTTACCTGCTGATCACCTGTTAGTGCCCGTGGCCCAACTGTTCCCAACCAACTCCTAACTAAAAAACTACTTTGGAGATGGTATAAAAAGACATCAAAGGGAAGGCCTAAGGGAGAGAGAAAAGAAGAGCAAGATTATTATGCTGAGATTTTCCCCATAGACCAGGTCTGAAGTCCTTGGTGCTTTCTGCACTTCCCCCATTTTGCGTAGGAAACCCTTGTTTCCATGTGTATTGGTGATCATTCATCCTTTATGTCATCATTGAGTAAGACTTGGAAGGAGCTCTTGTTGGAGGCTTGAGGCTGGAACGAATCCGGGAGGAAGCTTTGCTTGGAGCCTGCTGAAGGTGTTCAGGTGATATATTTCCATTATATGTACTTTATTTGCCTTTATATATAAAGAAACACGTCTTTGTTCCCGAAACAATCTTTCTTTATGCTTATGAGATTCTTGTTTTGAATTCTTACGCAAGTGGTTACTTAAAGATTTTTATAACTAACTTTATAGCATAAAGATGGTTTATACATAAGTATTTGTACATGTACTGTTGTGTTCTTTGATTTGTTTATCTTACAGGTCAAAGGAAGAAGAAGGGAACTCCAAGAAGGGTTTGGACCCTAAAGGCCTTCTCGAACGTAGGACCTTAGGTACGTACCCTTAACATTAGAATTTGCTTAAAAGTAAAGATGATGGCTGTGTGTGTGTTTCTTTGAATAAGCAATTTTCAGTCTGGTAGAGTCTTAGCCCAAAGGACCCTAGGGGTACTTTCCCTTCAACCAGAATTGGCGACTCCACTGGGGACAACACTCTTGTTTTTCCTAGTTTGGGTAGTCTTCAAGCCAATCAAGGTGCAGCCCCTCTGTTTGTTGGCTCTGACTGTCTGATCTGTTCTTTGACTCCAAGCTTTTCCAGTTTTTCAGTCTGTGTTTTTTATTTTTCTTGAAAGACTTCAGATACGCTCTTTTTCTGGATTACAGAAGCAAGTTGCACTAAGCGAACCCGCGTATACGCAGGTTTCCTTAGTTACAGTCGCGTGTACACGCATTCTGCACATAATTGCAGGCGCGTATATTACATAATTTTCAAGATTTATAAATTTTCTTGTTGCTGAATGTTTGTCTGGTGGTTTTGGTCAGTTTCAAGCAGTCATTTTCCAGTAACAGTCCTCTGTTTAACAGGGGGCATCTTGTTCCGAACCCTCTCTAGTCATAAGGAGTACTAGTCTTGTTTTCGTTGATTGCAAGCGTCATTGATTCTTGACACACAAGATTTCTGGTTAAGAATCTTGACTGCTCTGTTTTGGCAGAGTAGGAAGATTGGATTTCAAGCTTTGTGTTCATTTTTGTTTTGATGACCCTTTTGTTTGCTTAACGAAACCATTTTTGTGACCATTTGCTCCTTCGTTTCGGGAAAGTTGTTTGTTATCATTTTCTTGAAACTTGTCTTTTGATCTTTAGGACTTTCATTAATGCTTCTGATTGTCAAAAGCGATTTCAAACACATTTATTTTTGTTGAGTTTTCATCATTTGAAAGGTGTCAATTCACAAAAGTGTTTGGTTGCCTATTTATCAATCATTGGTGTCAGTATTTTTGAGAGCTTTCCTTTGAAAAATACTTTTTGGTTTGATTGAAAGAAAATCTTTTGAAAGTTTTGAGTTTCGCTTTCTTAAACTTGCTTTTCATTTGATTTCCTTTTTTGCGAAGTGAAAGTGCTTTGTTTTTATCTTAAAACTTTTTTTTATTGTTTGGACGAAATTATTGGTAACACATCATCTTCTATCTAAGCATTTTAGTGGCAAGACAAAATTTGGTAAAGCAGCAACTTTCCTTCTTTGTTTTTAGAAGTAGTCTTTAAATCTTGCATCCACATATAGTTCTTGCATTAGGGTAGATTTGCATCTCTTTTTAGGCATATTTAGTTTTCTTAGTTTTTGTGAGTGTGGAGTCTGAAAAGAAAAAGAAAATTTGTTTATATTAGAAGTACCTCTGAACCTCATAGAAATTGCTCTTCATCGAAAACAAAAAGTGCATGTGCATGTAGCTAAGTTTTATTAATTTCTTTTGCGTCCATAAAAACACCACAAGTTTCATCTCCATTACCTTGTGACTTAAAGAATAGCCTAATAAAATCAAGCGCTAAATTAAAATCCACTAGAACTTTTTTGTTTTAGTCAGTTACACCAACAAGTTTAGGATTTTAGGGCCTTGGATTAGGCAAGTGGAGAGTTAACTCTCCAAGGCCACATAAAACATCAAACATAAGAGTCTGATTAACGAGAGTAAATCCAATAGCGTTAGGAAGACCAGGAAAGCTCCGGATCTGGGAGTTAAGCACGAGGGTCTGTGAAGACAGGGAAGAGAGATACCCCCTCTCCTACTTGTCTGAACTTACCTCACGACTGTTCCGCCTGGCTTCTGCGACGAGTTGGTACCCATAGTTGCCTCTCCTAGGGATCTGCATAGGTGGTTGCGGAGGGGAATCCCGTGGCACTTGAGGTCGACGTTGTATCACTCTTGACAGTACTACTGGAGGGCACCCTTGCGAAGCTTGGGGGCTTGCATCGGCGTAGGCTGTTGTTAGGAGGTCAGCGTAACTTCCTCTGATACCTTCGCTGATAGGACTGGGCCCTCATCATCCCAGACTATCTTCGAAAGGTCCCTTGATTCACTTTCTCGTATTTTGGTGTCCGGTCCTAATCACCCGGAGCGGAAATACTTGGAAGTTGTTTGACTGGCTGTATCTTTAGGGAATTTATAGTGTGTGCTCTGTGCTCCTAGTCGGCTTAGCTTTTAATTTGTTGAGTCTTTAGTTAGATCATAACAAAAAATTCAAAGTGGCTGACCGATGTCCAAGACGGTCTCGAAGACTTCGTGGTCTCTCGCCACCAAGTTTAGAGCCTTCTCCTAGAAGGCGCAGAGGCAGTACTACCGGTGGGGTCCGTCCCACGCCGGTTGACGCATCGGGGATTGATCCTCCTCTCGGGGACATTAGCGGCCAAGCAAGGCCTGGTACTTCTGAGCAAGAGAGGGACACTCCAGTCCTTTCTCGAGTTCGCTTTCAAGCGGAGAATAACGTAGAGGTAGAAGAACTTTCAGAATCATTAGTGGTTCCAAATTCTCCTCTACCATTTAGTCATCCAGACGTATTGCAATACGTTGGGACTCCGTCACATAGACCAGCAAGTCCAGGTTACGCTACGCGCTTACCATTCATGACCACTACTGGAAGCATGGCTTCTACGAGTGATGCGACTATGCAAACCCCTACATCGGTGCAAGGGGGAGGAACCATTTCCATCCCCTCCACTTCCTTGTTTGGATCTTTTGCGAGCACATCTCTACTTGGGTCTACCTCCATTCCGTCCACGAGTGGAAATGCCCAAACCAATGCTTTTAGTACTGGACTCTTCTCTTTTGGCACCCAATCACATGGTATTCCATCGATTCCGTTTAGCGCGGCTACGTCCATGATGGGCGGATCGGCCTCATTCCAGGGTTTTCCTTTCGAAAGTGGTCATATACCACATTCCAACTCGACGGTAGGATCCATGCCTTTTTCTTCTATAGGACAAAGCAGCAATCCTTTCCAAGGTTGGAATAACCCTGGGGTTAGTAGTGCAGGAACTGGGAATCCATTTATCGGCCAACAAGGGAATAGGCCGTACACCACGGTTAGTTCGTTTCAAAGTATTCCTCCCCTTGCTTTGGCTTGGAACCCATATCAGGGGTTATCAACTCCTTACCATTCTTTAGGAGGAAACTTTGCAGGTTATGGAGGTTATACGGCAGGAGTTGGTCAAACTCCAAATTTTGCTGGACCACAAGGCTTTCCTTTTGGTTCAGCCGGTTCTACTGGTCACTTCGAGAAGCCTGGTGCCTCCCAAATCCCAGGACAATCTTTTCAGAACTTTGGGAGTTCTGCCCAGTCTGGGTGGAATCCCCTAGGTCCTCCTAGGCTTCCATTTCTGGCAACGTTAAACTTGCCAGATCTTACTAAGCTAACAAATGATCCTATCAGATACAATCCGGCCTGGCCTCCGGTCCCAACCAAACTCCCTTCGGAGATACCGAAATTCGAAGGGAAGAGTGGTGAAGATCCGGGCAATCATGTAACCACATTCCATTTGTGGTGCTCATCCAACTCCCTCATCGAGGATTCGATTAGGTTGAGACTCTTTCAGCACACCTTGACTGGTAATGCAGCTAAATGGTACATAGAGTTGCCAGGGGGCAACTTTACATCGTTCGCTGACTTAGCCAATATCTTCTTAAATCACTTCCAGTTGCCTGTCCGCTATGATGCCGGAACTGAACTTCTGGCCACCTTTCATCAGGATAAGGCAACCCACATTTCTGATCACATTCAGGAATGGAGACGGAGAAAGAGGCTCATCAAAGCCAAAATCCCTCCGGAGTACCGTCTAGAGTGGTTTTTGAAGTCTTTGCAACCTGAGATCTCCAAGGATGTCTCCATGTTTGGGGTCTATTCTGAGGAGCAAGCCATTTTTAGGGCCCAGCAGTTAGAACTGATTTACTCTCAGTCTGGGATCCTCCAAAAGTACTTGCTAGATGCTCCTGGATCTAAGGTTGATTTAGCTAAGCCAAAGCCAGGTCCGCACGCGGATGGTATCGTTGGGTCAGTAGACTCGACTACAGTGAACTTGTTGAATCAATTGCAGCAGTTGTCATTACAAACTACTTCTAACAACCAAGTCACATTGTCTAATCCTCCCGCTTCCCAAAATTCTTCCATTAACGCCGTCCAATCCGATAACCCCAAAGGAAATCAAAATTCCAATGGGAAAAAGAAAGGACGTGGTAAGAAGAAGAACTCGGATGGGAAGCCAGATGCAAATAAATCCGGCAACAACGCTGGTGGTGGTAAAGGTGAGTCGAGAAAGAAAGTTAAGTTCCCTTGCAAGTTATGCAGCGGGGACCATCTAACTCATCTCTGCCCTAGAATTGAAGACGCTCAACGCTTGTTAGGACAGCAAGGGAATTCTAGTTCGCAAGCTGTGTTAACTAACCCATTTCCCCAAGGGCAACAACTTCTTGCTGGCGTGAATTCGAATCCTGGGACCTCCTCAGGGGGCAACTAGGAAGGGGAAAAAGCATCAAATGTTTTTATGATGGGTTCAAACATCCATGTGACTACTCGGTCACGTGATTATGGTGAAGCTGAAACATCTAAGGATAAAACTGTTCCCGGAGGTAGTGACCTTCATATTGAGCGACCTCCTGTTGAGACTATACCTAGGATACCGAAAGGTTCCGCCAAACGCACGACGATTAACCCTAATGCTAGGGCCGCCCAAAATTACTCCATTGTGGAGATTTTGGCTCAAAGCCCGTGTGCTATGTCCGCTTTGGAGGTTCTCCAGTCGTGTCCATCTCAGAGAAGTGATTTACTCTCCGCAATTGGAGCAGTCGATCCAGCTAATTCTTTAATGGTCTCTTTTGATATGTCAAATGTCAAAAAGAGACTCCCTCATCATATGGCTTTTCAGATAAAGTCTACATACCGGAAAATCAATATTTTTCACACCGTTATAGATGAAGGAGCTTCCACATGTGTCATGTCCATGTCATGTTGGAAGGCTATTGGTTCACCTTCGGCTGTTCCTTCACCAACCGTCTTAACTGCATTTGATGGCCATTCTCACAAGCCGCATGGGATTATCTCGGCCTTTCCTATATGTGTTGGAGGGAAGGTCATTAATATCGAAGTTGAAGTCATAGATGCTAACCTAGACTATAATCTCCTATTAGGAAGGAACTGGGTGTACGAAATGGAAGCCGTCATGTCGACTCTGTTTTGTGTCATTTGCTTTCCTCATGAGGGGAAAATCGTTAAGGTTGATCAATTGGACTATTCCCTAATCGATCCTCAAGCAAGCTCCGACTCTACTGTTCCTTTAGTGGATAACCCTCGCCCGCCGACTGAGAATTTAGGAGTAGGGATGTATTCCTCATTGATGGGTACGTTTGATCTTCCCTCACCTTTTGCAAGAATCAATGCTATTTCATCATCCAAGGAGTCTCCTCGAGAAGAGTTCTTTCGAACTCATTATTTTTCTGACCCTTGGACCTTGCCTTCACCTACGACCACATTAGTTGAAGGACAAGTTAATGGAATGGTGTTTCCTATATCTACAACTGAGCTTAGATATCAGTCCATCGTAGACTCTGCAGATAACCATTCTACTCCTTTTTACGAAGAAGAGTTAGATGGCCATGTGGCCCCGGCTTGGAGCTTTGATTCTACCTCTGCCTTGGACTGCTTAGATTCGGTTCTACCTTCTGAAGAAGCAATCCTCGAAGTAATGATGGGTATAGATCGACCTTGGGAAGACTTACACCATCGTTCATATTTTCTTCCTCCATTGCAGGAAGTAGAATCTAGATTCTCCGAGCTCATTGGTAGTGATGCTTGTACGGTGTCGAACCCTTTGGCTCCAACACATGTACGTGCCGAAGGTAATATGTCGGTAATTTCAAAAATGATACCTATAAACATCTCTAAGGATCCTAACATCATCGAGAATATCTTCATCGGAATTGAGTGTTCCCCTGAAGAAATTCAAATTTACACCGACCTATTCAAGGAATATCGCGATGTGTTTGCTTGGTCTTATGAGGAAATGCCCGGCATTGATCCTTCTATAGTCCAACATGAGATCAAGACGTACGAAAACGCAAAACCGATTCGTCAAAGGCTTCGGCCGGTTAACCCTAGGAAAGCAGCGGCTATCAAAGCTGAGGTTGAGAAGCTGCTAAGGGCGGGTTTTATATACCATGTTCCTCTTACGGATTGGGTTTCTAATCCAGTCCCTATGGACAAAAAGCAAGGAACAATTCGAGTATGCATTGATTTTAGGGACTTAAACAAGGCTTGTCCGAAAGACAATTACCCCACGCCATTCATTGATCAGATTATCGACGAGTGTGCGGGTAATGAAATTTTTTCCTTCATGGATGGTTTTTTGGGTTATAATCAAATCTCTATCCATCCTGAAGACCAACATAAGACAGCCTTCATATGTCCCTGGGGTACCTTTGCATATCGAAAGATGCCTTTTGGTCTTAAAAATGTTGGAGCCACTTTTCAGCGGGCCATGTCATACGCTTTCCACGACATCAAACATGTCATCGAGGCATACTTAGATGATCTCGCTGCTCGCTCTCGAAAGAGAACTGATCATCCGAGTCACCTTCGATTAGTCTTTGAGCGATGTCGTTTCTATAAAATCCGGTTGAATCCCAATAAATGCGTTTTCGCGGTTACATCCGGTCGGCTGTTAGGGTTTATTGTGTCCAATGAAGGGATTCGGGTTGATCCCTTCAAGGTTGAGGCAATAGTTCAGTTGCCTCCCCCGTCCTCAATTCGTCAACTTCAAAGTCTTCAAGGGAAGGCTAATTTCTTAAGATGGTTTATAGCAAACTATGCCGAGATCACTAAAGGGTTCATGCGTTTGCTACGAAAAGGAGTCCCATTTGTGTGGGACGACTTTGCGCAGCGGTCGTTTGATGCTTTGAAAAAGGCATTAGTCTCTGCCCCGCTTTTGAGTCCACCGGATTATGGTAGAGACTTCCTTTTATATCTCGCTGCAGCAGAATCTACCATTGGTATGGTTCTAGTTCAGGAAGACGATGCTCTTGTCGAGCACGTGATTTATTATTTGAGCCGAGGCTTAATAGGTCCTGAACTCCGCTATTCTCCAGTTGAGAAATTGACCTTGGCAGCTGTCCATGCTGTCCAGAGGCTCCGTCATTATATTTTGCTACGCAAAACTTTTGTCTTAGCGGCAGTCAATCCATTTCAATTTGTCCTCAGTAGGCGAGTGATTGGGGGCAAATATAATAGATGGATAGTCATTTTACAAGAATTCGATCTCGAATTCTTGTCCGCCAAGTCTAAGAAATCTATGGTCTTCGCGGAGCTAATTTCTAAGCTTCCTTGTGGAGAGGATATTGTTTATGAGGAAAGTTTACCCGACGAACATATATTCCTCATCTCTTCACAAGACCCTTGGTATGGAGATATCATTGTTTATCTCCAGACTTCGAAGTTTCCCTCTACTTTCTGCAAGGATGAACGACGCAAGTTACGTCACCTCGCTAAAAACTATGTTATCATTGGTGACACATTATACCGTCGAGGGGTTGATTCAATTCTTCGACGTTGTTTAACCTTAGAGGAAGCAGAGTCTGTTCTTAATGATTGCCACAGTGGAGCTTGTGGTGGTCATCTATCAGGGCTTGCTACAGCCCAGCGCATCTTACGTGCCGGCTACTTTTGGCCTTCACTCTTTAAGGACTGTGTGGAAGCGGTCAAACGCTGCCACCCGTGTCAAATTTTTACTCGCAAGATGCGCGCCCATCCAGCTCCCCTTTTTCCCGTTGTCACCGTCGGTCCCTTCACTAAGTGGGGTATTGATTTTACGACTTGTAATCCGCCTTCAGCGGCGAATCACAAGTATATTATAGTGGCTGTAGACTACTTCACGAAGTGGGCTGAAGCCATGCCTACTTATAAGAACGACAGTGACACGGCAGCTTTGTTTCTTTTCAATCAGGTTATCTCAAGATTCGGTATCCCAAGGGAGATTGTCACTGACCATGGCAGTCATTTCCAAAATCAGCTAATGTCTGAATTGGCCCTTAAATTAGGATTCCGTCAGGAGCATTCGTCCCCTTATTATCCTCAGGCCAATGGACAGGTCGAGGCGGTCAATAAAACTCTTAAGACGATACTCCAACGGACAATCGATAAAAATCGGTCCAATTGGCACATTATGTTGTATTCGGCGCTTTGGGCATACCGAACCTCCGTCAAAACAGCTACTGGTTTTACTCCTTTTCAGTTGGTTTACGGGATGGAATCTATCTTTCCGGTTGAATGTGAATTCCCATCTCTAAAGTTGGTTGTTGAGCTTCTTCCTGAGACGTCAAGTCTCGAGGAGCGCCTTGTTCACTTGGAACATCTCGATGAGCAGCGTTGAGATGCCGCCACGATGAATGAGGCCCATAAGAAAAGGGTCAAAACATAGTATGATAAGTCTGTCCGTCCTCGTGTCTTTTCTGAAGGTGACCTTGTCTTGGTCTACGACCAAGATAAGGACGCCTTGGGGGCAGGCAAATTTAAGCCTATGTGGTACGGTCCTTTCATTATCAAACGAGTTTTAGAAAAAGGATCGTATGAGTTAATTGATTTCGAAGGAAACAAGCTGGCGGAGCCCCGAAATGGGCTCTACCTAAAGAAGTACTTTGCTTAGTTTAGGCTGGGCGATGACTTCTTTGTATTTTATGTATATATTTATACATATATTGTCGAGCGTTTTTTGATATCAGTGCTTTTTGGTCTGCTGTGGCAGGTGTTGATGGATGATTTGGTCTATTTGGGGTTCGCCGATGGTGTTAGTCGGCACACTCGGAATCTTGCTTCCGCAGCTTGGGTACTTAATTACCCAACTGGTCAGTTGATGATATCGAGAGGCGTGTGTATCGGTCCTGCTTCAAACAATATGGCCGAGTATAAAGCTGTTATCAATTTATTATCTGAGGCAATCTCTTATGCGATCGACTCGTTGGTAGTATATCTTGATTCTCAATTGATAGTGTCTCAGTTAAATAACATTTATCGGGTTAGAGATCCATTATTATATCGCCAATATTTAAGGGTGAGGTTGTTGCAAAGATCATTTATTTACATTAATTATTTGCACATTCCAAGATCTCAAAATTGGTTAGCTGATTCTATCGCTAATCAAGCATTAGACTGGCATATCAATCATTCATCATCATAAAATCATGCATCAAAAAGTCAAACTGTATATATATATATATATATATATATATATATATATATATATATATATATATATATATATCGCAAAGCGTCTTGAGTGTACATATGTGTGTCCAAAAATATACAAAATTGGGACTCAAATGCCCATAATCATGTCAGGCATATCTAGCGCCTCGGCTCAGGATGAGCATCTAAGTATGTCACTATAGCGTGGGCCACATGCCGAAAGATGCGAACCCAGTCACGTGGCATGCCAACCACATGACGCTGCATATCTGGAGGAAGGTCCTCTATCTTGGCCATCGGTACTTGGCAGCTCAGTCTCGCCAAGTGTCGCTGGACGTTGTTTAAGGTCCGTTCCGCATCCGTAGCCGCCTCTTCGGCTCCTCGGCCATTCAGTCCATGCCGCGGGAATCCATCTGGTCGTACGGGCCCAATGTTTGGAACATGATCATCATATTAGTCATTTGAATCTCATCAAAAAATATTTTTCAAAGTTCATCATTATATTTGAAAAATCCAAAAAAAAATCATAAAATCATAAAAATAAAAAATCTTACCAATCTCGCCCCATGCTGCATCCGGTGGTAACACTAGATCAGGATCTCCTCGGAAATCCAGTCTGGCATAGGGGTAATCATCCACGGCGATGATTTTCTGCTCCCACCAGGTAAAGAAATCATCGTCGAATGCATTCCTAGGGACTTCCCCACCCCCCAGATGTTTCATCAAGTCAGCCCACCGGCCCATGCGTGGATCACGTGGACTACTGATTGAAACTGCTACCCTGGGGAGGAGTGCGGGAACCTTCTCGAAGAAGAAAGTGCACAAGATGGTTCCGAACCCAAAGTTCTTGGTCTGTCCCCTCCTGATAGAAGTGAGTTGTTCCTTCATGTTGGCAAGGAGAGGAGTACACCAGTCAAACACTGTAGTGAGACAGTCCACTGCCACGCTCATGTTTACCCGTGATGCCTGATGTAGTGAGGATGATCCGTTCACTCGACCTATGGTGAACAAGATTATCCTGAGTGACAAACTCACCACATGTGGGATAGAGATCTGACTCCCGACCTTCCGATGACCCGGGCAATAAATCTGTACATAGTCATCTACACTGAGGCTATTCCGTGTCCTGCCCCGGGAATGCACTACCTCTCCCCTTCGGGAAAGGCCCGTGATAAAATATATATCTTCCACTTCTACCCTGAGTGGCATCTGATCAATGATGAATGCTTCCTCATCGACATCCCAATAATCAATGAGTCTCTCGAGCAAACGCGTGTTGGCTTTCATATTTGGCAATTTGAAGAACTTTAGCAACCCACATCCCCGTAGGGCATCTAATGCCTCATCATTGTTCATAACTTCATTATCCACAGCTGAGTGCTCTCTTTCACGCCATGTGAGAGTCATCCTGGAAGAAAAAATATTTTTCATCCGTTAGTTTTGTGTATAAAATTAGTTTGATGCGCACACGCGGGTTCCTTTGTATACAGTCGCGTGTAGGGCCGTCGTATATGCGAGTTCTATATAGCCAACCCGCGTGTACGCCGCAAAGGAATTTTTTGCAAAAACCCAACAGTAAAACATCAATTAAACTTCCTAAAAACTATCACAATTAATTGCAAGACAGGTTTAGTGCTTACCTGGAAGTTTTTGGCAAGTTTGAACGGTTGAATAAGTCAGAAGGAAGTTTGCTCCTTTTGCTCCACAATTTTTGCTCTCCAAGTCAAACGGTGAAAATGGTAAGTCCAAAATTTATTTTTATAAGTTTTGAAAATGCAAAATTTTTTCAAAATTTTATTTTGTTTGGTTTCATGTCACTTTTAACTTGGGAGCTTGGAATGTCGAGATTGGGTTGTTTTTCAGGACATTTTGGACTTTTTTTGACGGTTCGAGACGGTTCCATGACTGCTGACCCATCATGGCAGGTATCGTGTTCTCATTGGCATATAGGTTAGGGACACCATTTTTCCGTTGCATTATGCATACTAGCCTCCATTTGACCGATACATCTGCCATAGGGTCGACCCCATCGTGTTATGGTTCGTTAGCCATTTTCACTCGCCGATTCTTTAAATCATGACACGATGGTAGAGCCATCCTTTACATGGGCATCCTAGTTAGCACCTCACTGAAATTTGTTGCCCATGCTGCTTCGTTTTGAGTAGGCTCGGGGGTCCTCTGTAGTCCTGCCATGACTTATGCGTTGAAGACTCATTCCTCTTTGCTTCTTCGCTTCGTTCTGGCCTTATACCCTAGAGGCTCCTATGAGTGTCGAGTTGTACTTTTGCATTGCATGTTGACCATTTGCACCTTTTGGCCTAGAGCCGGCTTCACTTGGACTCGTGTTTAAGCCAACTTTTGACCATGACGTCTGCAAAATCAACCTTACATACCTTTGACTTCTGCAGCTTGACATACCCAGATCCGTGGAAGGAACATATCTCTGAGTGTCACTGACCAGTTTTCACCTCCCTGCATTGAGCATAGGAACGTTCCTTTCCCAGGAATTAGATCATCTGTTTCACCGACACTCGTTCTTTCCACTGTACCATAGCATTCTTTTATTCTTTTTCCGGCTTATCAGAAAAATACAAAAAAATTAAATATTCCAAAAAAGAGCGGGAACAGGGACATTATTTCCATTTATTGTTGGCAGCTAGAGTCAGTCGTGTTGCCCTTGAACAAAGCACTCAAAACAAAGTCTCCTCCGCATGGGTGGGATTTAGTTTGACTTAGGTATGCCATAACCTTGTTATCGAGTCAGTTCTCCCCCAATTGGTTATCTCTTCCAATCATATGGAGGGTTCGTTCATGCCTCCTGCATGACGACCTTATACAGATTCATCATATGCTGCCACATAGTCACATTGAGTCGTGCTTTTGTTCAAGGGAAGTTAGCCTGAGTCGGCCTTTCTGCGGTGTCTCTTGACTCATTTTTCAGTCGGCCATCCCTGGTTGTTAGTGTCATTTCTATCATCACATCAGTTATATTGGTCCTTTACTCGTGCCGGTTTGAGAAGGTCCCCATTGACTTCTTGCTGGCGGGTCTTGTCCTTATCGACGACGACACCTTGCTCTGAGGAGAGGCCTAGAGTCGCACCCTGGCCCTATTTTCATTATTGATAGGTCACCTTGTGCTCAGCATCGATCATTATCATGGGTCTTTGACTGAGTGGTTTCCCTTGTGTTCGACGTCAGCATACATTACCACACATTGGGATTCGTGCAGTACCTTGGTTTCCATTTGACCCTATTGGTGGATACCTCGCCTCTGTGTCAGCTTTCATTATTGGTTGGTTCAGAGGGTTTCTGCCATGCGCTAGCCACATCTTGTGTACGCCGGAAATGTACTTCGGTTGGGTTACTACATCTTTTTTCATCCGATTCCTTCCACATTATTGGCCTACGGGTTACACTCGCGCTAGATTGATGGAGGATGCCTTAATGCCTTCCTTCTAGCGGATCTTTCCCTATCGACTCCGACTCATTGCTCTGGGGCAAAGATCTAGAGTCCATTTGGCAGTACCTTGGGGTTTGCAGTCATTAGTGGCAGGTCCTTCGCTATCGACAGTGGGAAACCATCATTGTCTCCTGATCGATAGATTCTTACAAGTGTTCGACTTCAGCTCATCTATTCACACTTGTTAGATTGTACTGGGTACCTTGACGCTCATTATCATTATCGGTGAGTAGTCTCGCGTTTGTTAATGGTATACATCAATGACCGGTAATCAAACGATTTCTCACATGGTCGACTTCAGATCATTTATTCCCATGGTGTAGAAATGTACCACGGCGGTCGGTGAAGACCTCAGGTTGTATCAGCATTCATTGGTTCACTTGACAGTTGCTCCTGTTGCTGCTAGTTGATACCACTCCACCTTATATGTTGCAGTCAGTCATGGCGACATTCTATATGCTGGCACCTGAATTTGCAGTGTAGTACTATCCTATTCCATCATGTTCAGTTGGTACCTTTTGGGATCAGTCTTTGATATCAGTGATCTGTTGCATCTTTCAGCATCATTGACAGTTTTATATGTGATATTCAGACATGTACTTACTCATTATGATCAGATGATCCATTATGTATCTTCCAGTCATTTATACTTGTATACTTAGTGGATCCGCTTGTACTTGATATGCGGACATGCTTTACTTTTTCTAAGCATGGGTATGCCCGCCTCAGACAGTGTTTCTTTCTGATCTCCTTTTGGTGGCTTGGCAGGCTGAATTCTGGTGCAGTCCTCCTCGGTTTTTCGACAGAGTTCCTTTCCATGTACTTACATAATATATTTCGGCCATCATGTTCCCCTTCTGACCTCCTACATTAGGGGGCATCTGTTATAGCTCCAAATCTCACTCTTATGGTTTGTGATGCTGCACTCATGGCCTAGGACAACCCCTCCTTCCAGACCTGGTCCAAAAATTTTAAAAACAGTGTTTTATTCCCTATACGCGACATTTCCCTGAGTTAAACGCGTGTACACGCGGGTCTGTGTATACCCAACCCGCGTGTATGTATTAAAACACTTAAAAAAATATATAATTCCTTATTTTCGGGCGGAGATCGCAGGTTTTACCTGTTGATCACCTGTTAGTACCCGTGGCCCAACTGTTCCCAACCAACTCCTAACTAAAAAACTACTTTGGAGATGGTATAAAAAGACATCAAAGGGAAGGCCTAAGGGAGAGAGAAAAGAAGAGCAAGATTATTATGCTGAGATTTTCCCCATAGACCAAGTCTGAAGTCCTTGGTGCTTTCTGCACTTCCCCCATTTTGCATAGGAAACTCTTGTTTCCATGTGTATTGGTGATCATTCATCCTTTATGTCATCATTGAGTAAGACTTGGAAGGAGATCTTGTTGGAGGCTTGAGGCTGGAACGAATCCGGGAGGAAGCTTTGCTTGGAGCCTGCTGAAGGTGTTCAGGTGATATATTTCCGTTATATGTACTTTATTTGCCTTTATATATAGAGAAACACGTCTTTGTTCCCGAAACAATATTTCTTTATGCTTATGAGATTCTTGTTTTGAATGCTTATGCAAGTGGTTACTTAAAGATTTTTATAACTAACTTTATAGCATAAAGATGGTTTATACATAAGTATTTGTACATGTACTGTTGTGTTCTTTGATTTGTTTGTCTTACAGGTCAAAGGAAGAAGAAGGGAACTCCAAGAAGGGTTTGGACCCTAAAGACCTTCTCGAATGTAGGACCTTAGGTACGTACCCTTAACATTAGAATTTGCTTAAAAGTAAAGATGATGGTTGTGTGTGTGTTTCTTTGAATAAGAAATTTTCAGTCTGGTAGAGTCTTAGCCCAAAGGACCCTAGGGGTACTTTCCCTTCAACCAGATGTGCAAAAGGAGATCTTGGAAGTAGCTGCAATATGTCTCTATCTCTTTCATGGTGGATTATGGTTCTTCGTTGCAGATCTGGTTCATATTCAGGGGGAGCATGTTCTTAGGGGGAGCATAACCCTTTGCCCTTGATGTCAAAGGGGGAGAATGAAGCTGAAGTTTTGAGGTTGCCATCAAGTCCAAAGGGGGAGATTGTTGGCATTATGGCTAAAGTGTTGTCCTTGATGGCAACCCATTCAGGTGATAGATCACAGTACTTCAAGTCAGCAGCAGAGATTGATGATCAGCTATCAAATATTGAAGAAAATAAGGGGTACGCGGGTACACCTTACATAAGGTGCGTACACACAGGTCGGTGTTACATAAAGTGCGTACATACCCGCAGTTATCCCGTTCAGGAGGTGCGTACCCCCATTGCACACATTTCAAGGCAAAGAAAAGCACACGTGTGGTTTCTTATGTTTAACCTTTGGTATTTAGCCGACGGTTTTGTGTTATTATGGTGTCGGCCCGTGGTATTGATCCATGATTTAAGGAAGAGCTTTCCTATATAAAGCAAAGGAGATCATTTGGCTTGAGCATGTTTCGTGTTGAATATCTTATGAGGGCTAGATTTGAAATATTATGATCTCTTGGGAGTAATGTCTAGATCTAAATAAGGCGAATCTATTGATGGATCGAGATCTCTTCGGCGCATGTTCAGATCTGACTGTCTGGGTTATTTCTAAAGTCTTGAAATCATCTATGCCCGAAGGTACGCAGGTACAGTGAAAGAAAAGTGCATACATACGCAGGAACGAAGCGTTTCAGGTGCGCCGGTACGCAGGCACAGAAGGGTTGCAGGTGCGGAGGTCCGCATGAAGTTCAATGGATACAGTGCGTATGTAAGCAGGCGAGCAGTTGAGCAGGGTGCGTACGTAAGTAGGCGAACAGTTGAGCAGGGTGCGTACGTAAGCAGGTGAGCAGTTAAGCAGGGTGCTTACTGTAAGCAGGCAGTACATGGGTGAAGCTGCTTACTTCTCTTAAAATCTCTGTTTATCGTTGCTGTGTTCTGGGTTTGGTTCTATTATTGTTGATCTGGTTACTACAGTTGACTGGGTGATTCTCTTATACTTGATGATCATTTGATGCTTATGGATCCAGTTTGAAAATTTATGAAAAGTGGTCCTTGTAAGAAAAGAAGTAGGGGGTTGTAGCTCCCTTCCAGGAGAGACTGGAAAACGAGAGAGAGTTGTAGCTCTCTGCAGGTTGCAGCCTGCGTACCGGTAAAGGAATGCACCAGTACAAAACCATTGTGAAAGGAGTTTCTAATTTGAAAGAAGATAGAGACATATTGCAGCAGGTGGTTTTCACCCACATTGGGTTTCCACCTTACATCTTGTGTTCTTTGGTGTGACTATCTGTTTTCTTTGTTCATGCTCATTATTTTATGGTACTGACATGCAAAACTAATTCAAAGAACAAATAAGGAAAATTTATTAAAAGAATTAGATAATACTGATTCACCCCCCCTCTCAGTATTACTTCCAACAATTGGTATCAGAGCAGGTCCTTCAGAGAAGCTTGATCACTTGAAGGTAGATCGTTCATCATGAGCAACTACGAGAGAGAAGCATCAATCAGGCCACCAGTTTTTGATGGGACAAACTTCAATTATTGGAAGGTAAGAGTTACTGCCTATCTTCAATCTCTTGGTACAGAAGTTTGGGACATCGTAGAGACAGGCTACGCTTTTCTTTCAGCTACTCCTACAGATGCAGCCGAGAAAAAGAAGTATGAAACAAATGCGAAAGCAGTCAGTACTCTATTAGGATGTATATCTCAATCAGAATTCATGAAGGTAATGCACTATAAATCCGCAAAAGAGATATGGGACAAAATTGTCACGAGCTATGAAGGAGATGAACAGGTAAAGCGTGCTAAACTTCAAACTCTCAGAATTCAGTATGAGACTCTCAAAATGTATAATGATGAAAGTGTGGCTAACTATTTTCTTCGGGTAGATGAGGTTGTTAATTGTATGAAAAATTTGGGTGAAGAAATAAAAGAGGCTATTGTGGTTGAAAAGGTTCTAAGATCATTGTCCCCCAAGTTTGAATCTAAAGTATCTGCAATAGAAGAAAAGGAAAATCTACGAATTCTTACTATGTCTCAGCTACATGGAATTCTAACTGCTTATGAAATGAGAAAGGGAGGTCCATCAGACAGAAGAGAAGCTGCTTTCAAGGCATCAGGCAAAGGAGATTATTATGAAGCAAGCCACGTCTCAGAAGAAGAGGAAGAAGAATCAAATTTTGTCAGAAATCTTCAAAGGGGTTCTGGAAGGTTCAGAGGTAAGTTACCTTTTATATGCTTTGCTTGTGGAAGAGTAGGTCATTATGCTACAAAATGTCCTTATAAGGATGAAGGAAAGGAACCTGCTAGATGGAACAAGAAACAGAACGCAAATAAGAAAAGCTACTACACTCATGAAGATAGTGATGGTCTATCAAACAGTGATGAAGATGAACAAGGTAATGAATATAAGTTGTTAATGGCATTTGAAGATGATGATTATATGGATGCTATAGATGTGGATAATATTTATGATGAAATTACTAGACTCAAGAGATGTATAGAAGAAAAGAACATGATCATTGATACTCTACAATTTCAAATTGATGAAAAGGAAAAACATCTTGAAAAATTAGAAGGTGAAATTGTTGGTCTTAGAAAAGAGATTGAGAAAACAAAAGCTATTAATCTCAAGTTTGTCAAAGGATCTGAAACTTTGGATGAGATTATCAATGTGCAACGGTCTCCTCTAAACAAGGCAGGTCTAGGCTATAATGGAGAAACTTCTCAAGCATCCACCTCAAAAGTTATCTTGATGCAGCAAGAAGAAATGAGAAAAAGCACAATGAAGATCATCAGGTAAAGCAGGGACGAATTACAAATAGAAACTATCAGGGGCAATCCATCTTAAGGGTGAACAAAAGCTACAACCAGCCATAGGTAAAATCTTCTCAATTTGGTTCAAGAATGGATGACAATAGAAATTACAATCACTTGGCCGGTAGATTTGATAACCGCAGAAGTTTCTTCAATGGACAATGCTTTTCTTGCCATAACTTTGGTCACAAAGTAGCTCAATGTGTTGCATATAAAACAATCATGACTAGGGAAGCTCAAAAACAAAGAAGTATGACCGGGATTACAAAAAGGACCTATAACAACTTTTCGGTTCTTGAAAATGAAGTTGAATATTCTATTTGCAATAACTTTGGTCATCAAGACTCTGAATGCAGGAGCAGGTTTCAGCAGAAAAAGGAACAAGCCTCAAGCACCAAAACATGGAGAATAAAGGAACCACAAACAGAAAGATGTGGGATAGCATTTTATGCAGAGGGACAGGAAAATCTATGGTACATTGACAGTGGATGTTCGAAGCATATGACAGGTGATAAAGAAAAACTTGAGTCATATTCTGCTCTAGAAAAAGGAAAGAAAGTCTCTTTTGGAAATGATACTCCTGCAACTATAAAAGGAAAAGGCATTGCTCAGTTAAAAGAAAAGGTCAAGGCTGGAAATGTTTTGTATGTTGATGGATTGAAGCATAATCTTCTAAGTGTCATCCAGATGTGTGATCAAAGAACCGAGGTTATATTCAGATCAAATGGATGTCTTGTTCGTGATCTTGATACAGGTAAAACAATGATCAAAGGCAAAAGAACTCCAAATAATCTGTACATATTTGAAGAAGGACAACAACAATGCTATCTGAGCAAGGATGATGTGCACTGGTTATGGCATCGGAGGTTGGGACATCTAAGCTTTTCACAAATAAGGAAAGCATGCAAATATCAGGCAGTTCGCGATCTTCCAGATATCAAAATTCTTGACAACACCATATGCAAATCATGTCAGTTTGGAAAACAAACCAGAACTAACTTTCCAGAGAAAGAAGGTTCAGCTAGCATGCCTCTTGAGTTAGTACATACAGATACATGCGGTCCTTTCAGGAAAAGAACACCTCGAGGAGAAGAATACTTGATATTATTCATTGACAATTTCTCCAGGTTTGTCTGGTTAGGACTTATGAAGCACAAAGATGAAGCATTCAAAAAATTCAAATCCTTCAAAGCCTTGGTTGAAAATGAATCAGGTCACAAAATTAAGTGCCTCAGATCCGACAGAGGTGGGGAATTTACTTCAAATGAATTTTTCGATTTCTGTGAAGAACATGGGATAAGAAGAGAATTCTCTATAGCAAGAACCCCTCAGCAAAATGGAGTTGTGGAAAGAATGAACAGAACAGTCCAACAAATGGCTCGTGCTATGCTTGATGAGTCAGGAACTCCCGCAACTTTCTGGGGTGAAGCTACACATGCTGCAGTTGTTATTCTCAACAAAACAAATGTCCGGGTGAACAGCACTCAAACTCCTCATGAGCTCTGGAGTGGTAGGACTCCTTCGGTAAAGCACTTCAAAATCTTTGGGAGCAAATGCTATATCAAGAATACTGATGAGCAGCTTGGAAAACTTGAACCTAGAGCAGATGAAGGCATTCTTCTTGGTTACTCTCCACATAGCAAAGCATACAAATGCTACAATAAAAGACTGGGCAGAATTGTTGACAACATTGATGTAGTGGTTGATGAGAAGGGATACATTCCTAGGCAAGTACATCATGAAGACATCGAAGAAGATGAAGGCTACCCCCAATGACAAAATGATGAAGAAGAAGAACCTCAAGAAGAACCTCAAGAAGAACCAGAGGAGCAAACAAGAATAGAAGAAAAGACTCCATCCAGATATGTTCAGAAGAATCATCCAGAATCTCAGATTATGGGGCAGAAAGAAGCAGGTGTACAAACAAGAAGAAAAGTTGCAGAAGCTTCAAGCTATTTGGCATTACTCTCCTCTACTAAACCACAAAATGTGAAAGAGGCATGCAAAGATGAATGTTGGGTGAAAGCAATGGATGAAGAACTTGAGCAGATCGAAAAGAACAACACTTGGGAGCTGGTTCCTAGACCAAAGGATAAGAATGTTATCGGAACAAAATGGGTCTTCAAAAATAAATTGAATGAAAATGGAGAAGTAATTAGAAACAAAGCCAGACTTGTTTGTAAAGGGTATGCGCAGCAAGAAGGAATAGACTTTGAAGAAACCTTTGCTCCTGTTGCAAGACTTGAGGCCATCCGAATGTTCCTTGCTCTCTCAAGTTTTCAAAACTTCAAAGTATTTCAAATGGACGTGAAATCAGCCTTTCTGAATGGAGACTTGGAAGAAGAAGTATACATTGAACAGCCAGATGGGTTCATTCTTGGAAATGATCCAAATCTTGTATGCAGATTGAAAAAGGCTCGCTATGATCTCAAACAAGCTCCAAGGGCTTGGTACTACCGTTTGGACAAATATCTTCATCAACAAGGTTTTTCAAAAGGATCAGCAGATAGCAATCTTTATATAAAAGTTGAAAATGACAAATTGCTAATACTTGTTGTGTATGTAGATGACATTATTTTTGGGAGCAATGAAGAAGCTATGAGTCAAAGCTTTGCCTTGGTCATGCAGAAAGAATTTGAAATTTCCTTGCTAGGAGAACTGACATATTTCCTGGTTTGCAAATCCAACAAAAAGAAGGAGGAATCTTTTTATCTCAAACCAAGTATCTCAAACAGATTTTGAAGAAATATGGTATGGAAGATGAAAAACCAGTATGTACACCCATGGTCACAGGATGTAGCCTCAGTGCAAATGATGAATCTGCAACAGTACATCAACCAACCTACAGATCTATGATTGGAAGTTTACTTTATTTGACAGGTACCCGACCGGACATCATGCATGCAGTTGGAATAGTTGGAAGATTTCAGGCAAATCCGAAGGAGACTCATCTTCAGGCAGTGAAGAGAATTTTCAAATATCTTCAAGGGACTCAAAATTATGGCTTATGGTATCCTAGAGATACAGATCTTACACTTCATGCTTATACAGATGCAGATTGGGCCGGAAGCGTGGATGACAGGAAAAGCACAAGTGGTGGTGCGTACTTTATGGGTTCCAGACTGGTATCTTGCTTCAGCAAGAAACAGAGTTCAATTGCCTTGTCTACAGCTGAAGCGGAATATGTTGCTGCTGCATCTTGTTGCACCCAACTCCTTTGGATGATGCAGACTTTGCAGGATTTTCAAATCGCTTGTACACCACCAATCCCCATCTTATGTGATAACAAAATTGCAATCAGCATCTCAAAGAATCCTGTTATGCATTCAAAAACCAAGCACATACCAATCAAGTACCATTTTCTCTGGGAACAAGTGCTTGAACAGAAGGTCAAGTTGGAGTATGTTCCTTCTAAGGAACAAGTTGCTGATATTCTCACCAAACCACTGCCCAGGGACACTTTTGAATACCTCAGGCAAAAGCTGGGGGTTGTTGATGCATCATCTTATTGCTGAACCTCTTCTGATTGATGGTACAGGTTCAGGGGGAGCATATAATGCATTGTTGGCATTATGGAGGATGTGCAAAAGGAAATCTTGGAAGTAGCTGCAATATGTCTCTATCTCTTTCATGGTGGATTATGGTTCTTCGTTGCAGATCTGGTTCATATTCAGGGGAGCATGTTCTTAGGGGGAGCATAACCCTTTGCCCTTGATGTCAAAGGGGGAGAATGAAGCTGAAGTTTTGAGGTTGCCATCAAGTCCAAAGGGGAAGATTGTTGGCATTATGGCTAAAGTGTTGTCCTTGATGGGAACCCATTCAGGTGATAGATCACAGTACTTCAAGTCAGTAGCAGAGATTGATGATCAACTATCAAATATTGAAGAAAATAAGGGGTACGCAGGTACACCATACATAAGGTGCGTACACGCAGGTCGATGTTACATAAAGTGCGTACATACCCGCAGTTATCCCGTTCAGGAGGTGCGTACCCCCAGTGCACACATTTCAAGGCAGAGAAAAGCACACATGGGGTTTCTTATGTTTAACCTTTGGTATTTAGCCGACGGTTTTGTGTTATTATGGTGTCAGCCCGTGGTATTGATCCATGATTTAAGGAAGAGCTTTCCTATATAAAGCAAAGGAGATCATTTGGCTTGAGCATGTTTTGTGTTGAATATCTTATGAGGGCTAGATCTGAAATATTATGATCTCTTGGGAGTAATGTCTAGATCTAAATAAGGCGAATCTACTGATGGATTGAGATCTCTTCGGTGCATGTTCAGATCTGTAGATCTGACTATCTGGGTTATTTCTAAAGTCTTGAAATCATCTATGCCCGAAGGTACGTAGGTACAGTGAAAGAAAAGTGCGTACATACGTAGGAACGAAGCGTTTCAGGTGCGCCGACACGCAGGCACAGAAGGGTTGTAGGTGCGGAGGTCCGCAGGAATTTCAATGGATACAGTGCGTATGTAAGCAGGCGAGAAGTTGAGCAGGGTGCGTACGTAAGCAGGCGAACAGTTGAGCAGGGTGCATACGTAAGCAGGTGAGCAGTTAAGCAGGGTGCTTACTGTAAGCAGGTAGTACATGGGTGAAGCTGCTTACTTCTCTTAAAATCTCTGTTTATCATTGCTGTGTTCTGGGTTTGGTTCTATTATTGTTGATCTGGTTACTAAAGTTGACTGGGTGATTCTCTTATACTTGATGATCATTTGATGCTTATAGATCCAGTTTGAATATTTATGAAAAGTGGTCCTTGTAAGAAAAGAAGTAGGGGGTTGTATCTCCCTTCCAGGAGAGACTGGAAAACGAGAGAGAGTTGTAGCTCTCTGCAGGTTGCAGCCTGCGTACTGGTAAAGGACTGCACCAGTAAAAAACCATTGTGAAAGGAGTTTCTAATTTGAAAGAAGATAGAGACATATTGCAACAGGTGGTTTTCACCCACATTGGGTTTCCACCTTACATCTTGTGTTCTTTGGTGTGACTATCTGTTTTCTTTGTTCATGCTCATTATTTTATGGTATTGACATGCAAAACTAATTCAAAGAACAAATAAGGAAGATTTATTAAAAGAATTAGATAATATTGATTCACCCCCCCTCTCAGTATTATTTCCAACATTCTCTTCAACCACGCACAGATACATCTAGTGTAAATCACACACATACACCCACACATGGTATGCCACACAACACATACACCTACTGTAGAGTCTCATGACTGTTTTGTTTTTGACACCATTTGCATCCATTTTTCCTCTTTTCATCATTGCTATCAACTCAAATAAACGATAAACTATATATTTTGACATGGTAAGGTACTCATATGTCTTATTTTTCATATTTATTAATGTTCCTTATTAAGTTAAAAGATTGTAATAGCTATGAAATTAACACGATTATGCATCTATTTCATGATTCCACAGCTATCTCCATGGTTTGTTGGGTTCGAGTACGCCAACCAAGAAAATAAGCACATGGGAAGATGGGAATTTATGTCCTCATGGATCTCCTCCTTTCGCCCGAGAAAAATCATCAAGGGAATCACCCAGTGGCATAGTCAAATAAGTAGGTCAATACGTGGATAAATGAAGCAACGAGAGTTCATATAGATCACGACTCTCCTATTTTCTTTCCAAATAGAAAATCGTTGAGAAACATTATTTCTCCATGATAGATTAGAATTCACATTAGGATTGTTTTAAGTTTTTAAGGCATAAAATTCTCAATCTGTTGAGCACAAATTCAATATATATAATTCTCTAAACACAAAGTAGACATGCATATATGTAATCTTTAATTGATAGTTTGAAGTTTTATAACTCTGTTCTTTTTAATTGAAGAAGTATTCTCATCGATCTGATAGTTATTGACTTAAAGTTCTAGACCTCATGTTTTATGGAGGGCCCCTATAGAAATTTGAGGTTCAATCCTTTATTTTTAGTTCAGTTCATTTCGCTTTCATTATTTCCATAGTTGCATTATCACAACTTCAATTTCTTTGTAGTTATTTGTTTACAGTCTTTTCACTTGTTGTTTACCAATTTCAATTGTTTATATGCTTTCTAAAATAAAAACTAGTATATAAATATTATTCTTTTCATATAAAATACTTTTGACTATATCACATTCTTGTTGTTTTCAGTTTATTATTTCAATTATAATTGTTAATTGTAGTATGGAGATCTCAACATAGTAAGCTTTATAAATTTATTCTAGAATAAGAAGCAATTTTCTTCTAGAGCATAAACAATTGTCTTTCTAGAACATATGTAGTTTATCCATAGATTTTAGAATAAATTTCTTTTTAAGTTTCTTTTCAAAAACACAATTTATCTTAAAGAAGTTTTCATAGAGTTAACAAAATAGTTTTTCTTTTCCATTACCTTGCATAGTAGTTCTTTTGAAACTAATGACAATCAGTTAAATAGGATCATGATAGCTTATTTTACTTCTCTTTTCAATATTAATCATAGGAATTTAATTATAAATCTTCAATTTCATTAGGAACATAAGAATAAAGAAAATCCTTAAAACAAACACAATCATCATTCTAATAAACTCAAAAAGGCTTCTAGCATATATAGTGCACTTGCACTTCACAAGTTTACCAACTCTGGTCGATAATTTATGTAATAAATTTAATAACATTAAATTTACTAAACATTTTGGCATCATTGTCAGGGAAGTGTAAATAGAAGTCTTGATTTATTTTATATAAAAAAAGAAAACATGATATGCATAGGGAAAGAGACTCTAAGGGTAGATTTGTTGGTAGAGGAAAGAGCTTAATTCCAGCAACATCACTTACCCCACCATGAACTTGTAGTGAAACACCACCCACACAAATTTGAATTCCATCCATAGTAGGCAAACATAAAATTCCTGAGGTATTAGGATCTCAAATCCAACCTAGAGATTCACCAACTTTATCAACAGAAGCCATAATAGAAGAAGATCCCATATCCCCAACAACAGGAATAATTTTCCTATCTTCAACTGGAGAACAACTTCTAGCTCAAGAGTTGGAAGTTCCTATTGTAGAAGAGGAAGAAGAAAGCTACTTCAAACCATTGGTAGAATAACCAGAGGAACTAAAGGAAACTAAAAACCCAATCTTAGAACCAGAACCATAATCCTATACTAGTTCTAAAGAATCTACAAGGGACGGATAAGGGGAAGGAGAGGTACATAATTTGAATGGTGAACAACCTAGGATTAGAGGGGGAAGAGGAGGTGGAAGACAAGGTGGAGGAAGAGGAAGAGAATATTATATAAACCCATAACCCTTTGGATTTCCAATCCTCGATGAAGATACAACTGTAAAAATGAAAAATATCTCACTCTCTATCCTTCCAAACGTTCATGGATTAAGGAGTGAAGATCCTGAGACATTTCTCTTTGAATTTCAAGTCTTGTGTAGATCATATGATTATCTACATGATGCTAAAAAGTTGAAATTACTCCCTGCAACCCTTAAAGATGCAACATTAAAATGGTTTATGGGTTTAGGAATAAATGCCATAAGAAAATGGGAAAAAATGAAACCTACATACTTAGATAAATATAAGGATTATTGTATGCTTGTTAATGGTGCTAGACCTGCCAACATTCAGGGGATCACCCTGGTATGAAGTCCAAACTAAACCTCACACTGTTTGGTGTGGGAGTCTCATCTAGTATGATGGCCTTGTTTCCATTATCTTTAGGATTTGCATCAACTCTTGCTTGTCAGCATAGGAGAGTGGTCTGCTCTGTCTTCGAGAAGTGAGGTTTGCATGCCTGGTGAGTGTAAGTGTTACTTGTGTCAATGTTTCTTTCACTATAGAGGGAGAGAGGGTGAGAGTTAGCCCAAGTTGATTGGGAGAAGTCCCAACTCTGTTAGGAACACACAACACAAAAGGACATGCATAGATTCCGATGGAACAGTCCACACAAATCTAGAAATCACAACACACAAGGAAAGATAACACGTGTAACACTTAGCAGATTAGTTCGCATGAGTGCAATAGTTGTTATAGCAAGTTTTATATGAAAGGTTTATCTGATGTCCAAGATGGTAGTCTACATGGGCGAGACAACGTTAACAACATATACAACACATTTTCATTAACATATTTGTATTACAACAAGCGAATTAGTTCAAGTGTTAAACACGGGTTCAAGCAACATGCATTAAAAGTGTTAAAGATCAGTCTTACAATAGATACAATACATGTGTGGAAATGTGTTGGTCTATTAGGAGGCTTCTAAATTAAGCGAAATTTCCAAGACACGTCATTACACCATACATCACTAACCCCGTGTGAGGGGCGTTGGAGCCACTACTTACTCCTCAAAGAAAAGATAATAGACTCTCTTGGCTATGTGGGAGGAGTTGAGGTGAAAAGTCCTTTTCATGCACAAATGACAGGGTATTTATAGCCAAGGATGAAACTGACCTTTGTGGTTGTTCGAATACCCTCATGATCGTTTGACTTCCATGAGTTTTCGACTTTACATGACTCTTTGTACAACAAGTGGGTCTCTTGGACTTCTACGTTACATTACATTTATTGAAAACATGGCCCATATTAGAGATGTGGGCAACATGACTCATGACATGACTCGACATGCCAGTGCCAGTACATTTGTGTTGCTACTGGAGTGCATGTCAAATTACAGTGTTGTTGGGTGATGGATGTCTTCATGGTGTGTTACAGATTCACCTACGCATGACAAAGTGAGTGGATTCTTCGATGGTCATTGGTTCACTTGATGTTGCTTTGGCACATTACTTCTTGTTTGTATGTTGGAAGGCTTGACAGGCTCATCTGTTCGTGAAAGGTGCATGTTTGTTCGTTCATCCTTCCATGAGCACATCTTACATGTTTGTTCGTCCATATGTCTACAAACACCTCTTTTCATGATCATCTGTTCGTGACCACATCGCTTTGCATGCATCGTTCGTTCATCTATTGGTGAACTTATCCTTCTTCATGTTCTCCCTTTATTCATCCCATTCGTTTTCGTACCATGTTTGTTAGTGTACCTATACCTGCAGTCACTCATGAAGTGACAACATCAAATCCAAAAACCTCTTAGTCTACCATGACACATGATCATTTTTGATGCAGGTGACCAGGAGAGGTAGCAAGGTTTCGAGGCAAGATGATGACTCTGGGCACTGCTGATGAAAACTGTGCTAGAGTCACTAGGTGATGAAGATGGGAAAACTAGGTTGACAATGACTATCCGCGAGGTCTGGCTCGACTAGAAGGCAAAATTGCGCAAATTTTGGGAGGGACAGTCTGGGCTGTAGGAAGGCAAGGTAGATCGAATCTGCACATTTTATGGAATGAGTGGGAAACAGGGGCTTGACAGTAGGATTTGCGTAATTTTCTGGAGGAACAGGCCAGGTTGCATGGAGGATCAACAAGCAGAAATTGCACAGTTTTTTGGAGGAACTAGCCGAGAGCTTAGCAGCCAAAATTGCACAATTCCTGGAGGGAACTAGCAGTTGGCTGATGGGTCACTGACAATAGAAACTGTGCAATTCCCAAGGGGAACATGTAGTCAACTGTCGGGAGCTTGGTAGAAGAAACTCCGCAATTCCTGGAGGAAACTATTAGTTTGTTGCTGGGAGTTGCTGGCGAGAGAAACTGCACTGAGGTTTGGAGGCCAGCTTGCTGATCATCTCTGCACAATTTCTAAAATAATTGGATTATTGGGAATCATAGGGCCTGCTAATGAAAAATGCACAATTTTCTGGATGAGCAGCTGGTCGACTGTCAGGAGGACCGATTGGAAAAACTGTGCAATTTTCTGAGGGAGATAGGGATGGGCACTATGTGTCTGTCGGTATTTTTGCACAATTTCTTCACTCAGCACAATGGGCAAGGTCAGTAGCCTTTGCACAATTTTTGAGAGGATTGAGTCCCAGGGTGGCTGCTAGGTCCGACTCCGGGTGCCCAGCATGAAGGTTGAGTGAATTTCTTGTGAGCAGCCCAACTCGAAAATACTTGCTTGGTGCTTCTACATTGTTCTGGTTGATAGTCGATCGAGTCGATAGCGGGATGATGCTCTGGCTATCAAAGAGGAGTCTGGTCATCAAAACTTTAGCAAAATGACTAAGTGTGTGAATGAGTGAAAGATGCAAATGTGATCTTACAAACACACACCCACATGACTTGATGACGAGACAACTCAAACCAACTAGACACACATGATCAACATGACTAACCAACAGTGCAAGCGACAAGCGCGACACTCATGATTGATCATTGATCAACCATGATGATGCTTGTGCAAAAGTGAATGTGACTCTGTGTGGGAGTGCGACAGATGCTTTCATAGCGAACTTAACATGTACACACGAATCGAAGACCTTGAGCATGGCTATAACATGGTCGCAAGCAAGATATTGACATCAACATGCAAAATCTTGGGAGGAATGAACAAGAAAGGAGGGTGTGAAGGCTCACACGAGCTCACGGAGTGAACTTGAGCGTATGCAACCATCAAGTGAAAGTCTCATGGGAGGCTCTGAATTTGGGTGCAAGCCAAAATTTTGGAGGGTGTTGTAGCTGCTACAACAATGTCCCATAACATTAAAGATTAATTCTTTAAAATGATATAATAAGAAGATGAAAATCTTGAAGATTTCATCGAAATATTTTCTTACAATGTAAAAAAGGGAAAAAATGAATAATCTAGATGAGGAAAATCTGAAAGCTCTCTTATTGAAATCAATTAGAGATGAATGGATTGATATTCTCAATATAATGGGTAAGGGAGACATTTCTTAGTTGTCACTATGAGAACTTTGTGAGCTGTGCATACACATTTCAAGAAGCAAAACAAGAACCTAGAAAAATCCAAGAGATCCTCTTCTATCAAGGATTAATAAATCTACAGCTAGGGCAATAAGTAGAGCAGAATTAGGAAAATTTCTTAATAATTTTAAAATAGATATTTTAGGGAGTCTTAGTGAACAAATCGACACTGTTAAAATAAAAAACAAGCAAAAAGTTGAAAATGTTGCATTGTCCATTTTTTTGCCCTAAGTGCAGAAAAAAACATTCCTTGAGAGAATGTCCTCTTGATTTAAAAAGTGTAGAAACTTGTGTTATTTGTGTGGAAAATCATGATACAAAAGAATGTCCTTCAATACCAGGTCTTAAAGTTGTTTATCAAGAAGGAGTACCAAATAAAGTAGATCCTCTATGTTTTATTGCTAAAAGGCCTTGGTAGAATCCAAAACCAAATACAACTCAAGGTTTTAAACCTCAACCATTTGCACAATCTTCGCAAAATAACTGGACTACCCCAATTCCTTGGAAATCTTGGTCACAAGGATGGAAAAATCCTTATGGAAAATTCCCTCAATATCCTCAATTTCCACAATTTCAACAATCATACACTACTTTTCCTCCACAATATTATCCGCAGCCTATTCAACAAACTCAACCTCACAATGTGAATCCACAACTTTCATTAATAATTCCTGAAAGACCAAACTAGTTTCCTGCCCAACCACTTCCAAATCCAAATAATAATAAAAAATCACAACCTATTTACAATATGGAAGGACAAAATTTTCAAATCTACAGATAAATCCAGTAGATCTAAATAATGTTCAACATAGATCTGGTAGAATATTAGAAAAAAAGTCCCCCTTAGTTGTTACTCAAGAAAATGAAAAAGAAAAGATATTTGAAGAAGAAAACTCAAAAACAAGTTACTCCAACACATTCAAATAACTCAACTCCTATTATGGAACATCGTTCATTATCTGTTTCAAAATCCCCTTTCCCTGAAAGATTAAAAATTGATGAAGTGGTAGAGAAACAAATTTTATTACCTAATTACAACATGTTAGATGAACTAAAGAATGTTTGCATAAATATTAATTTGCTTCAAGACATTAAGGAAATACCAATATTCGCAAAAACAATCAGGGACTTGATCATAAAAAGACTTGGAAGAAAAAGAAAAGAAGTCAAAAGAATCCAACTTGTTGGAAAATTTGCAGATATCCTGATGGGAAAAACAAAAATTCAGAAATATCTTGATCCAGGAAGTCCCATTGTGAAAACACACATCAATGGTGTAGAGATCCCAAATACATTTATTGATCTAGGAGCAGCCATAAATATCATGAGTAAACAGACTATGAATCAATTAAAACTTTCTAATCTTCAATATACACCCACATTATTACAATTGATAGATAGATCTATAATCAAATGAGGTGGTGTATTAGAAGACATATATGTATCCCTATATTCTTGGGAATATCCTGTTGATTTTATGATTTTAACACCTAAGAATAACCTAGGAGGAAATCCATTGATTCTAGGAAAGCCATGGCTAGTTACAGTCGATGCTTTCATAAGTTGTAGATCTCGTGACATGTTCATTTCTGACGGGAGTACAACAAAGAAATTCACACTGTATCCACCAGCAAAACAACAGTAGAGGTTGAAAATGAAGAATGGATAGATGATGACTTTGATATAAGACCAATATTTTCTACTTCACAAATAGATGAAGAAGATAAAAATTTAAATTTAATGGAAAATAATGAATCTTCATCATATTGTGAATCTTGTCAGAATTTTCAGAGCAATGCAATATTGAATATCATCTCGTCAACTATCCTTGCACTCTATGGAAAATTTTGGCAATTCTATAATTGAAATATTTCCAGGAAAATATTTGAATATCAATAATAATTTGGAAGAGTTTCAAAAGAAGGAATTAATCAAAATGTTACAAGAACATTCATCTTCTTATGCATGGGAATATACTGACATGAAGGGAATTGATCCTAATACATGTAAACAACGTATCTACATTGAAGAAATTGCCAAACCAATTTGACAACCTCAAATAAGAATGAATCCAAATCTAAGGGAGATTGTTAAGGAAGAACTATAAAAACTATTGAATGTCAATTTTATCTATCCAATATCAGACAGTTAGTGGGTTTCACCCTTAGTAATTGTTCTGAAAAAGAATGGAAAATGAAGAGTGTGTATTAGCTATAAGGAATTGAATAAAGCCACTTTAAAAGATCATTTTCCACTCCCTTTCATAGATCAAGTTTTAGATACATTGGCAGGAAAGAACTATTTTTCATTTCTAGATGGTTTTAGTGGGTATAATCAAATCAAAGTAGCCCCAGAAGACCAAGACAAAACTACCTTTACCTACCCATGGGAAACTTATGCTTACCAGGTATTTCCTTTTGGATTATGTAATGCTCTTGCAACATTCCAAGGAATAGCATTAGGCATTTTTTCTGATCTAATTCATGATTGTGTGGAAGTGTATATGGACGATTTTACAGTTTATGGAAAGTCTTTTGAAGAAGCTCTTAAAAATTTGGAAAAATTTATCACTATATGTAAAGAGGAAAATCTCTCATTAAGCCATGAAAAATGTTTTATGATGTTTACTAGGGGAATTGTTTTAGGACCCCATATTTAAGGAAATGGAATTAGAATGGACACATCTAAAGTAGAAGTTATTTATAAATTATCAATTCCAACCTGTCAACAAGATCTTAGGAGTTTTCTGGGTTTCATTGGTTATTATAGAAGATTTAGAGAAAACTTTAAAAAAATTGCAATTCCACTTTTCAAACTACTCACAAAATAGTGCGAATTCAATTGGAATTTTGATTGTCAAAAGGTCTTTGAGTCTGTTATCACTCTGATATTTATTTTGAAGTTAATGAAGAAATAAAAGTCAAAGGTAACCACAAACCACTTTTGGAGATCAGGACGTAGCCGTCCTGATGCTCAGAGAGGGCTCTCTCTTTATAATTTAACTTTGTTTTAGTTATGATGATTTTAGGCTAATTATTGCTTGCAATTGGGTTTTGTTTTGAAATTGGGTCATGGGATCACTTTAATTAGATGAATAGAGGTTTTCTTTAACCATTGGGCTATGGAGTTGAATGTCAGACAAAATAGAGTGGATTCAGTTCTAAAAGTAGTGTCTACAGGTCAAGATAGATGAGTTACTACAGATGTCAAAGGCTAAATGGTGGAATCGTTTCAAATCAGATCCAGGGAAAAATTAAGGGTTCCCTATGCCAGACTCTGGAAGGAATGAAAAAAATCAACTGGGATGGGGGAGAAATTAAGGGTTCTCAAATCCGGGTATCAGAGGAAAACATGTAAATTACTAACTGTGCAAAACAGAGTGTACTTAAACAAATTCTAAGTGATATTTCCAGTTAATTCATTCAAATTTAGAACACATTTAAGATTATGAAACACATAAGAAGGTAACAAAATCACACAAAGAAGATACTTCACTGCAAATGGCTCATCTCCTGAATCCTGTAGCGAAATGATTTTATTACTTGCTCCAGTCTGTTGACTTGAAAATGGTACAATCACCCTTAGGTTTAAGATCAAAATAACTCTACAAATGTAAAATAATCCCCTCTAATACTACGAATTATGAAATATTTATACAAAAGGAATTAGAAAATATCTAAAACTGCATTCATAACTAATATAGGAAAAAAGAAATATCTTCTTGCAGGAAGATAGAGACAACTATTGAACTGTTGCTTGTTGTCCCTGTTATTTAGGTTCTGTTGGTTTGCTCTTTGATCTTTTGCCCTTTATGCTGCTTGGTTGTTTGGTCTTCACGCTGGATGTTCTATTTTACTTTAACATTTCATCTGACACTCTTTCATCTGATACACTTTAAGCTTGTTGACCTATCAATATCTTTTTACTGTGTTGTTTTACTTTTTACTATACATTTATATTTTTACTGTGTATTTACTACAATAAATCATTCATTTTTTCCCATCTTTCCTCATCTGGTAATTGGATATTGAGCATCTTTCTGTATATTTCATCTGCTTCTGTATATTTGGCAAAAGTGGGCTTATTAATAAACATGTGTTTTACCTCATGCTGCATGTAAAAAAAGTTTTCAAAAGTTTGGTACAACACCTTGCCTATTGGCATGCCCTTCATGGATGAAGTGATTACCTGTTATTTTGCCACTTCCCTGATCTTCTTCTTGTAATATGTCTATGACATTAACTTGTCATTTATTATTAAGGGATTAGGTAATCCCTTTTCCTTTAAAAGTTTGAACTTAGCCATGAACCTATCAACTGCTAGTTGCATATTTTGACACTTAACTTCTAAATTTAACATCAAATTCCTCTTAGTAAGGACTTTTCTGACTTCCAAAATTGTACCTGTCCTGTCAGGTATCTCAAGCTCTTGCAACTCATACTTATTCTTGGAGTTGAGGAAGTGGATGATTCTTGATGCTTCCTCTAGCATATCTCCAAGTTTTGTCTTGACCCTTTCAATGGCTTCTGTAGTCTTCTTTATTAAATCAATCTGATAAAACATGACCTGTATGGATGGCCAAATCCCATTGACAGAGTCAATGATATTGGCCCACAGTTTCTCTTTAGCCTTTCCTATAGGTTCAGTCAATGTCAGTTATTTCTCCAAGATTTTTATCCTTTCATTCATCCTTGTAGCCTTTTGTTGTTCTTCTTTATGCATGATCTGGGCAATTTTGCAATCTGTCTCTAGGCAAGTGACTTTCTCCTTCAGTTTTTTCATCTCATTGGTCTGAATGGACATTTCTTCCACTACTTTCACTAGCCTGTTTGCTTCATCACTTGTTGAGGTTGTTGTTGTTGATCATGTTGCTGATGTAGTCAGTGCAAATGTCGAAAGTGGAGTGGCCATTGGAGAAGTGGGAGCTAATGCTACTGCCAAAGTAGAAGGTACAACTGTCGTCACTGTTGGAATGACAGCTGCAGGAACATTATCAATAATAGCTTGTTTGAGCTGGATCAAGCTATCCAAATCCTTCTCCATCTCCTTTAACTAGTCATTCAGTTACAACACTAATTCCATCATTTCCTCATGATTTGTCTGACTTTCCAGGACTTCCTTTATCTGTGGATGTTGCAAATGAGGCAACTTGAGTTGTTTCTTGAGGACTGTTATGTCCACATTCTTCTTTTTAATCAATTTCTCTGTGGCCTTAACATCACTTGGGTCATGCCCCAATTCAATAACCAAGTCCTCCAAGGACATTATCTTGGTGTCTTTAGCCTATGAAGAGGCTTTCTACAACTTGAATTGAGTTGTTATATTGTCTAATGAATCCTACAGCTTGTAAGTAGCCATGGCCTTTGCTATGAAGAGGGATTAGATCATCTCTCCAGCTTGCTTGTAAAATTCTATTTGATCAATGGGATGAACATCCTTGGAAAAGACATAAAAATTTCTCTTCTTGTAATCTGTTGAGGTCTTTGGTTGCTGTATAGTGGGCTGCAAGAATGAGACCTCCATTTTTCCTTCTTTGATGTCAAATGATTACATCAATCTAGTCTGGTTTGGTGGTGTGAGCTTGAGGTATTGGGCATATGTCTCTACCTTCAGTCTCTCATTTCTCATCTTTATCTCTTTAAATCTTTCTTTGATGTCCTTTTCCTTGTCAACTCGCCTGACATAGGAAGAAACCTCCATGCTCTTTTGTCTATCTATCAACTGTGTGTTGGAGGTTGAGGGTTGTTTTGTTTCCTCTTATGCAACTACTTCTTTACCTTTCTATCCCATTGCCTCAGTGTTAATTATTTCTTCTGATACAATGTTATCCTCTTGTTCAAAGAGAGGATTCAACTTGGGCCTCTTTCTTGGCTCAATCAGCTCATCCGTAGTCTCCATGGCAGAGCTAGTTGCCTCATCCCTGCTCCTATTAGGATTCTTTTACTCATTTAATGGAGTTTGTATGATAAGAGGAATGTTCATTGGCCCTCCTTGTTCTAGAACCTACAGGAAAGAGTTGTGATCAAATTGTCTCTCCAAATCAATAAGTGTGTTCTCTATATCCACAATAGTGTTGTCCATGTCAATCAATGTGTTCTACACCCACTCATCCTGGTTAGCAAACTATTTAATGTCAGGCCTTGGGTGGTGGATGTATGCTCCCAACTTGACCTTGATTCTGAGTTTGTTTATGACCCCATGAGGGTCATAGTGCCAGATGAAACTGTTTCTGAATTTCATTAGTTGAAGTAACTTATCTGCCTCTCATCCAGCCTCTCTGTTGTTGAAAATAAATGGGCCCATTTGATTCTTCACTTTGAACTGGGTTTTCTTCCTATAAGCTAGGAAGTGGATCTCATCAGAGCTGATGATTTTCCTGAAGTACTCAAGAGAAAATATCCTCATAGGGAGGTATTTGGGTAATTTTTAGGGGGCTAGCTCACAACCATAAATCATGACCTCAGTGTGGTTTTGGTACAAGTACCAATCTCCCAACTTGTTGTTCTTGGCCAATTGCAGTACACTCTTGATCTCTGGGGTGATTCTAGGTTGATTCTTAGAATTCATCATGTTCATGACTGGGTACACAAAAGAGTCTATGAAATCTTTGTAGGTGAACGATGTGGAAAACTTGTGGACCAAGGGTGTCCAGTAGATGAATTATCTCTCCTTTCCCTTGGTGTCCAATTTCTGGATCTTCAAAGGGAACTTATCTATCTGGTAATACAAGAACATATGAAACAACACTGAAGAGTATTTGAAAACTCTTTCAGTGGGTAGTCTAGTGAATTGTTCATGCATTCTGTCTGCAATGAACTGGGCATAATCATACATAATAGTAGGAGGCCTTCCTGGAGTAAAAATGGACAAGAGGGCCATGATGACCTCATCCACATGCTCATCTGATGTGTATCCTAGGATGCACGAGAGCATGGTCATCATTCCCCCACCAGTCTCTAAAAAAATAGTGGCAGCATAGGGTGCAATGTCTTTGCAAGTATGGTGCTCCTCAATGATGAAATTCTGGAAAATTTGTTTGATTTTGATTGGGTCTAGTGTGATGTATAAGTCCAATAGGTTTCCAATGGACAAAGGAGTCAGATTAGGACTAGGTTGGATTTGCAACATCTAGTTGATGGATTCAGCAATAATGGTGAATAATAACTCATGGTTTGGTGCCTCAATAGCCCTATGGCTTGGAACATAACAGGCATGAAAAAAATGTACTATGTCTGGGAATGGGAGAACTTCTGGGAATGTATACTTGGGCAAATTGGATTCCCAAAGGTTGATGTCATTAGAATATTTTAGGAATCTCTCCTTAGCCTAGCAGTCGATTCTCAGAAGGTGGCCTGGAGTGGTTGTATCTTTAATTTGGAAATCCTTATCTGCCAGGGGAAAATGGTCAATGTCCAGGTGAGGGGATAAGAATAGTCTGACATCCAAAGTGGCTGGGGAAGCCATCTTTGTGATAAAATATGGAAATTGGGCTTATACAACTTGTGAAAATGAAGTGTTGACTGTGTCTGGTTCAGGGATAGGGTATTGGCAGTTTGTAGGATAGGGGTTTCGGTATTTGAGGGGAAATACTCTCAATTCAATGGAAATTTATTAAATTCAATTACCTTAAGGTTTGAATTTACTATATACTTTTGAATTAGAGAGGGTCGTTCTGTTTCTCTATCAAAGTACCTGGAATTTATGGTTCAAGTTGCAAACTGGTTTTGAATGGTGGCTACAAAGGGTTCTGTGGCTTCAGTCACACACTAGAGGGTTGAATTGGGCTTTCAGAGCATGTTCGGGATGCAATTTGTGGTCGAAACTGGTTGTAGAGGCTCGAGGGTGCAGGAAAGCTTAGAATTCTTTCACAGAGTAAACGAGTGAAAAAGGGTGAAAATGGGGGTCTGCGGGCTGTTAACCGGGAATGGTTAGAAAATTGGTGCCGAAAATTTTTAGTGAATAGTGAATGATTTTTCATTAGGCGGGGGGGGGGGGGGAAGTTTATGGATCCATTGCAGTGCTTTTGAGTGATGGGTGGTATTTTCCCGAGAGCACACAACTTAACGCGGTGTTGCCACATAACCCAAGGAGGCCCAAGTAATATCGCCCATATCGCATGCTCTCGGGCCAATAAAGGTCGGGAGATGAACAAGCTTGATATGGGTGAGGGCCGTAGGATCTAGGCATGAAAGATCCAATGGCCATCGCGTGGTTGAGATGCACGGCGGGAGATGGGGGTAGATATTAGTGGGGCCCGGGGGTTAATTACCTTTAGGCGTAATTAATCAATGTATAAATGCGGGGTTATTCTGTAATGTAGGCTTATGGAGTATAATGGGGAAAAGTGGATTTGCGGGGTTAGTAAATTAATGTAGGGGGGGGGGGATAATAGTTAGGATAAGGGTTTTAGTGGGTTTTTTGGGGTTTTTAGGGAAATTAATAAAGGAAAAAGGATTTTGTATGGGGAAAAGGGTTTCACACTAGGGAAAAAGGTTTTTTTTTTGGTAGGGGAATGAATTCAAATGGTAATTTTCTAGGGAAAGTGTGAAACCAAGGGGGAAGGATAAAAATGAAGGGAAAAGGGGTTTACATAAGAAATGAAGTGGTAAAAGGATAAATTAGTTATGTAGTGAGAGGTGAAATGGAATGGGGGAAGTTAATCAAATGAACTTATGAGCATCCTTTTTCTTTCATAATTGCTCCTACACACTGAGACACATGATTAAACATGATAGATGTTGTTAGGGTCCCACCCTAACCCCCTTATTCCTGTAGTAGGATTGAGTCGTAGTTATAGTTAAGTAAGGAGTCAATAAAGCCCATATTAATAATTCTAAGTGGTTAACCCGCAATCAATGACAAGACCACAGTTAGTTGCAAATGGGCCATGGTATTAGACAGATGGTATTAATAAGAACCATGGTATTGATCCATGGTATTGCATGTATGAGTCATATATAAAGGATAGAGACTCCCTGCGAGGAGCATCATGTCTTATTTTGTAATCGAGCTCTGCTCTATTGGAGGTTGACCCCTCGAAGAGGCAAGTGAAAATTGCTTTCTGAATAATAAAATACTTGCTGTTGTTTCTCACTATTTTATGTTCTGGGTATATTTCTTCTCATATTCTGTATTCCGATATCGTCTTGTAGGTTAAGAGCATAATAAGTTGTATCAGAGCTCTTTCCATGGCCTGTGGGATCTCCATTTCTTAGCAAATTTTTTTTTTGGCTAGAGACGTGTTCCAGTGTCTTTAAACCATAGGATCTGTCTTTGAGCACATAAACCTGCAGATTTGGGGATGCATGCACACAAGAAATATAAGAGGTGGTCACACTTGTTGGACTCCCTTGTAACCCTTATGGTTACCCCTTCGAGTAGTAGCACATTAGACAGAACCGCGCACGGACTGTCTTCCACGTACCCTCTGGGTATATCGGAAGCCCCCTAGCTCCTTTGAAACCTCGCCATAGATAAACCGTCGGCCGTCTTGCTACTATAGTACACTGAGAACAGCACTCGGAGAGATTACTCGCCCGTACGATAGGGTAGTCAGGTTGTATGGCTAAGGGTACGGTTGATCCTCCTTAGTTAGAGCCCTGAAACATTGGGCCGAGTACTACTGTCAGACCCTTATGTATATTGCAATGTGTAGCACCTGACACTCCTCAAGACCATAGTTCCCTTTTCTATCTCGGGATCACGCATAATCTATGTCATATTAGATCATGCAAGTGGGGTTGCAGCAGCAACAGACATCAGTCCCGCAGTTCTGAGTTAGCAGACCAGCCTTTCCGAAGTCTGAGACCCCCCAGGGCGCTTATTGGTGATCTAGCCCATAAGAATCAGGACGACAAGATGAGCAAGGTGGTACCATTCAATTGTTAGTGAAAAAAAATTTGGGCGGTCCCAAATTTCAAGAACATCAGATCGGTGCATGGTAGAAACTAGAGCTCAAACTATGGCCAATGAGAAGATCGACAAACTTGAACAATCCTTGCAAGCCATCCAAGCTTAGCTTGATAGACTAACTGACACACTCTCTAAGGGCAAGGAGGAAGCCCACGAGGAGGCATATATTGGCAATGGACATAGTGAGGGTGAGTCTAGCTGCTCTCTTCACCTCTGGGGCACCCACCAACAATCCTATACGTGACCTCCCAAGCTGGATATGCATAAATTTGATGGTTCTCACCCGGCCACATGGATAGCACAAATGGAGAAGTATTTCAATCTGAATAACATCTTAGATAATGAGACTCAGCTTATGGTGGGGAGCATGTACTTGGACAATGAAAGATGGCAATGGTGGGAATGGCATCAACGTTGCAATGGAAGTTTTATGACTTGAGCCACCTTCAAAAAAGCTCTTACAGAGTGCTTTGACCAGGAATATTCTTTTTTGGGTCGTCTCACTAAGCTCCGACAGACTGGCACAGTGGATGAATATGTTACAGCCTTTGAATCCTTAGCTTTCTGCACTAGGGATCTCTCAAATGCATTCTACAAAAAATGTTTTATCAGCGGTCTTAAAGAGGCCATACAAGCCCACGTCCAACTACACCACCCTCCCACATGGTCGGAGGCTTGCAAGGTAGCTCGTAACGTGGAACGTGCGTTAGCAGCCCAGTCCATTCGCCCAAATTTCACTGGCAAGGGTTGCCCCCCACAGGCTCAGAGCACGACTCAAACAGTTAAGGTTCAAAAAGTGTCACCTGCAGAAATGGATGAAAGGATAAAATAGGGATTATGTTACTACTATGATGAAAAATACTCCCCAGGTCATAAATGCAAGGAGATTAAATTTTTCCAAATTGATGCCACTGATTACAGGTCATCGGAGGAAGCCCCACCACTTGAGGAACTAGAGGAGGTAGAAGAGGACAACCAGAAGGACAATGTGCCTGACGAACCAATTATTTCGCTGCATGCTTTGGCAGGGATTTCTTCACCTCAAACTCTCAAAATAAGAGGTTTTATTAAACATCGCCTAGTAGTAGTCTTGATTGATAGTGGAAGTACACATAATTTCATCCATCAAAAAGTCGCAGAAGCAGTGCATTGTTTTGTACAAGCAATTTCTAACTTCCAAGTCCAAATTGCGGATGGGGAAACAATGAAATGTGAAGGCCGCTATGAAAATGTCAAACTTCAAATGGGGGATTATCAGTTGAAGACCCACATGTTTTCCATATACATGGGAGGATGCGACATTGTCTTCGGTGCTGAATGGCTTCGCACCCTTGGGCCAATCACAATGGATTTTTGGGAGTTATATATGAGCTTTAAGCAAAACAACTCCACACATACCCTCTGTGGACTCCAGACGGGAGCTCCCTCTATCATCAGCTCACATAGGATGGAAAAATTGCTAAAAAAGGGTCATCATGGAGTTATAGCTCAATTTAATGCCATCCAGGCCATCAAACTCAATTCTCTGTCGATTCATCCTGAGATGCAACAAATTTTAAATAACCATCTGCCAGTCTTTGACAAGCCTCATGAGCTTCCACCCTCGTGAGGGGAACATGATCATAGCATCACCTTGGTTCTAGGGGCTCAACCACCAAATGTGCGCCCATACAGATATCCATTCACCCAAAAGAATGAAATAGAAAAAATAATCAACTTTTGGAAGTAGGTGTCATTCGTCCCAGCATTAGTCCTTATTCATCACCGATGGTCATGGTGCTGAAGAAAGATGGGGAATGGTGCATGTGTCCAGACTTCAGGTCCCTCAATAAGTTGACAGTCAAAGATAAATTTCCCATCCTGATTGTTGATGATTTGCTGGATGAACTCAATGGGGCTCAATTCTTCACTAAGTTGGATCTTCACTCAAGCTACCACCAAATTCGCATGAAGGAAGTTGAAATTCCAAAGACTGCTTTCAGAACTCATGAAGGCCATTATGAGTTCCTGGTCATGCCATTCAGTCTTTGTAATGCCCCATCTACTTTTTAGAGCCTTATGAACCACCTTCTCAAACCATATCTCAGGAAATTTGTCCTTGTCTTCTTCGATGGCATCCTCATCTATAGTTGCACTTGGGCCGCACATCTTCAACATGTAGATATGCTCTTGCAACTTCTTTGCAAGCATAAATTATTTGTTAAGATGTCCAAATGTTCTTTTGGCATGGAATAAGTTGAATATTTGGGCCACATTGTGGGGCGTGAGGGTGTCAAGGTGGACCCCAAAAAGATCCAGGCAATGTAGGATTGGCCTCAACCTAAGACCTTGAAGATCCTAAGAGGATTTTTGGGTCTCACAGGCTATTATCACAAATTTGTTTGCAATTATGGTCACATTGCGAAGCCTCTCACTCAACTCCTCAAGAAAAATTCATTCTTTTGGAATGATGATGCACAACAGGCATTTACAGCTCTCAAAAATGCCATGTGTTCCACTCCAGTCTTAGCACTACCTGATTTCATGAAATATTTTGTCATTGAATGTGATGCTTCAGGTATGGGTATTGGGGCGGTCTTAATGTAGGAAGGTCGACCCTTGGCCTTCACAAGCCAACAACTAAGTGGGAGGAATTTGGGACAATCTACCTATGAGAAGGAAATTATGGCCATCTTACATGCAGTAGATACTTGGCAACCTTACTTACTGGGGCGACATTTCCAAATCCGCACAAACCATCACAGTCTTAAATATTTTTTGGAGCAACGCCTATCCTCCCCACAAAAAAATAAATGGCTTGCCAAAATGCTGGGATATGATTATGAGATCATTTACAAGAAAGGGCAAGAAAATAGTGTAGCAGATGCATTATCTCGCCAATTTGAGGAGGAAAGTACCCTGCTCGCAATTTCCCTTCCCATTCCAGAATGGATTAAAGAGGCTCGCAGGGAATGGTTTTCACATCCCGGGCTCTCCCAACTCATTACTCAATTGCAGGCGGATCCAAATTCCACCAAGGGATACTCGTGGCAGGATGAGATTCTTTGCTGCAAGGACAGAGTCGTAATATCACCAACATCCACCCTCAAAAGCCGCATTTTGGCAGAATTGCACTCATCCCCCATTACAGGACATTCAGGCTTTCAGAAGACATATGCTCGCACTAGAAGATCATTTTTTTGGACAGGCATGAAAAAGGACATCCTTACTTTTGTAGCGGAATGCGATGTCTGTCAATGCCACAAAGGGGAGACAGTCAAAGCACCAGGCACATTACAACCGTTGCCCATCCCGGCATCTATATGGACGGAGGTTTCTATGGATTTCATTACAGGTCTTCCAAAGTCGGGAAACAAGTCAGTCATCATGGTGGTTGTGGACCGACTTTCTAAGTATGCTCATTTCTGCGCCCTACTCCACCCGTTTGCACCGACTTTGGTTGCTCAATCTTTCATGGATCAGATCTTCAAATTGCATGGCATGCCCACTTCTATTGTGTCTGATCATGACCTAATCTTCACCAGTAAATTTTGACAGGAACCCTTTAGGCTACAAGGCACCCAACTAAAACTCAGTACTTCCTATCATCCACAAATGGATGGTCAAGCTGAGGCCATCAACAAATGTCTGGAAACATACCTTAGGTGTTTCACTTCAAAAAGCAACATCTATGGGTACAGTGGTTGCCTCTGGCTGAATGGTGGTATAACACCAACTATCATGCCACCACCAAAGTGACTCCCTATGAAGAAATTTATGGTCAACTCCCTCCTTCCCCTACTTCTTGTATCAAGGGGTGCTCTAAGGTACAAGCAGTGGATCAACTCCTACAAAACCGCACAACCATGCTCGCCCATCTTAGAGAGAATCTTCATCAAGCTCAAAACTGCATGAAGCAACAGGTAGATCAGCATTGCTCAGAGCACTAATTTCAAGAAGGGGATCAGGTATTTTTGAGGTTGCAACCATATAAGCAAACTTCACTCAAAGACAAGGGTTGTCATAAACTATCTCCAAAATTCTACGGACCATATCAAGTACTTCAGCGCATTGGAGAAGTAGCCTACAAGCTAGCTTTGCCACCCACTGCAAAAATCCATCCAGTTTTCCATGTCTCATGCCTCAAGAAAGTGATTGGGAACAATTGCAGAATTCAAACCAGTCTACCTGAATTGGATGAAGAAGGGTCAATTTGGCTGCAACCTGAATAGGTCCTAGACACACGAGAATGGCACCTACGTGGCCGCATGATCAGGGAAGTTCTCGTCAAGTGGAAAGACACCTCTCCGGAAGATGCAACCTGGGAACCAACCAATATTCTTCATCAGTTTCTGCAGCTTCAGCCTTGAGGACAAGGCTATTCTTAAGGGGGAGGGCATGTTAGGGTCGCACCCTAACCCCCTTATTCCTGTAGTAGGATCGCGTCATAGTTATAGTTAAGTAAGGAGTAAATAAAGCCCATATTAATAATTGTAAGTGGTTAACCCACAATTAATGACAGGACCACAGTTAGTTGCAAATGGGCCATGATATTAGATAGATGGTATTAATAAGAACCATGGTATTGATCCATGGTATTGCATGTATGAGTCATATATAAAGGATAGAGACTCCTTGCGAGGAGCATCGTGTCTTATTTTTTAATCGAGCTCTGCTCTATTGGAGGTTGCCCCCTCGAAGAGGCAAGTGAACATTACTTTCTGAATAATAAAATACTTGCTGTTGTTTCTCACTATTCTATGTTCTGGGTATATTTCTTCGCATATTCTGTATTCCGGTATCGTCTTGTAGGTTAAGAGCATAACATATGTGCTTATGCCTCAAATAACTTGCATTTCTGCAACCTTTCTTCTACTTACACTTTTGCTTACCCTAACATTTTTTCTTCGCTTTGTTGGGTGCACTTAAGCTAGCAAACCCTTTTCTTTTCTTTTTCTTTTATGAAACAAACTATCTACTTCTAACCTTATATCTTCCAAGGGCTTAGATTAAACTGATGAGCTCTTTTTATTTCTCTACCTATCTACTAATCTGCAAAGATTAAACTGTTTGGCTAGATTTTTATTCTCTATCTATAATCATGAAATTCAAAGCATGATGTAGTCAAGATTAAACAATTTGACTATCATGGGTTGTGGGATGTTTTACAAGTTGCACACAGCCATTATTCCAAATAGTAAAGCAAAGAGTAGTGGCACTTGGACTTGCACACTTTCATGATTTTTTTTTTGTTTGGGGTTCATATTTTTTCATTTTTTTGATCTTTTCTTATTCTTTTTGTCTTTTGATATTTCTTTTAGGACATACCCTCTTTACATTTTTAAATTTTAATATGGAAAACATTTGCATAATGCAAAGGCATGTATAATATTGCAATATTTAACCTCAGCCAATTCAAAATTATGAATCCTATCACTATAGGACTCTAATAGTGGCTCCACATGGGGATGGCATTTCCTGGTGAAATGTCAAGAACTCTAAAGACCAGTAGCTCTTGAATTGTGACTAAAGTTACCTTGTAAACTATGCTTCTATGATTCTACTTTATTGATAGTTATGATAGTGAATCCTTCAAAGATCAGGGCCTCTCTTCGGTCTTCAACTTCAAAGGATTACCATCCAATCCAATCTACACTCTACAATGTTATGTACAATGATGCAAAGTAAAGTGAACCATTGTGAGCCAGTGGAAAAATAATTCTTCAGCATTCTACCATTAACAGGTCCTCCTGATAGATGTGATCCATCTATCTGTCTCAAGAAAAAGACATTGTTGCCCTTGTAGCCATAAATGACATAAGGCCCTTGCCACAAAAAATCAAATTTTCCATGCTTTTCTTTCTCTTCTTTCCTTGAATCCCACTTAAGGACTTTATCTCCTAAGTAAAATTCATTTTCTTTAGTATTTTTATCAAAAAACTTCTTGATTTTGTCTTGGATTACCTATGATTTTACATATACTTCTTCTCTGGTTTGTTGCAGGTGTATGGTTTGATTTATTCTTCTCTAAATATCATTTGGTTCCACCTGTAATTCCTGGATGATATTCATCACTGACACTCCCAAAGATGATGGAAAAACTGCATTCATCCCATAAACCAGCTGATAAGTTGATGTTCCAATGCACTTCTTAGTAGTTAGTCTGTCTATCCATAAGGCATTGACTAACTTCTTGTTCCATGTCTTTTTGTTATCTTCTAGCAATTTCTCAATGATATTGACCAGGATTTTGTTGGATGACTCTACAAGTCCATTACCTTGAGGATAATAGTCTGTGGAGTAGCCAAGGGTGATGTGATTTTTGTTACAGAAGTCTATAATTCTCTTGGATTTAGAGGCAACTGCATTCTCAGTAATGAGCTTCTGGGGACATCCAAATATTAACAAGATATTACTCTCTAGAAAGGAGATATGATAGTGTCTATGGCTTGCCTAGAAGGTATGGCCTCTATCCATTTGGTGAAATAGTCAGTAGTTGTCAGAATCCATTTGTGCTGAGATGAGAAGGCTGGGTTTATTTCTCCAATGAAGTCTAACCCCCATTGTTGAAATGGAATTTCAGTGGAAATTGGTTTAAGAGGCAAGGGTAAAAGTTTTCTCTTTCCCTGAAATATCTGGCATTTATGATAGGAGTTCACATGTTTCTTAACATATGCAAACAAAGCGAGCTAGTAAAAACTAGCCCTCAAGATTTTGTCAGTAGTAGTCTTCTAGTACAAGTGTCCTCCACAATCCTTTGCATGAAACTCTTGCATTATTTTATCAACTTCATTTTTCAGTAAACAATTCAAAATAATACCACTATTGTCTTTCCAAAACAATGTGTTATCTATGATACAATACTTTAATGACTTCATCTTTAAAAATCTAGTTTTAGTTCTTGTTAAAATAGGAGGAGCTTGTAAATTTTGTAATACAAATATAATATATGTATACCAGGGTGAATCAATAAAAGGTTCACTGATCGGTGGAGTCACCATCTCTTCCTGATCATTAAGGGCATTAATGAAGTTTATATCAAGGGCCTGACAGTTCGATTCAACAATGAGTTTGGCTAAACCTTGGCCTTTGATAAGCTTAGTTGGCTTTATCTCTATGTCATATTCCAATATTCTGGAAATCCACTTGCCTCTTTTCCCTTCAGGCCCATTTTGTGTCAAAATGTCCTTAACTACAGAATTTGGAACATAAGCAATAATGTGAGAATATAAAATGTATACTCTGAAGTCTTTGATAGCCTTTACTAAAGCTAATGCTTGTTTTTCCATAATATTGTATTTGAGTGTGGCATATCTTAAGGATTTACTAAAAATGAAATTGGTTGTCCATATACTTGGTTGTTCTTTTGCAGCAAGACTACTGCAATGGTGTGTTCTGAAGCAAAATAAAAAATTATAAAATCCTTGTTAAAATCAGGACTTATCAGGACTGGATTTTTGGTTAAGGCTTCCTTGATGGCTTCAAAGGATTGTTTGGCCTCCACTATCCATTTAAGTGTTGAGTCCTTTCTTAGCATGTTATTTAATTCTCTAATCAGTTCTGCTAGACTTGAAATGAATCTCCTAAGAAAATTTATCTTGCCTAGAAATGACTGTAACTCTCTATTGTTTCTAGGATGGTTAATGGTCAAAATGGCATCTATTATAGTAGGATCTATTCTAATCCCATATTTAGATATGATATGTCCCAACAATTTTCCCTCTTCCAGACCAAAGAGTGTCTTTTTGGGATTTAAAAAAATCCCAAATTTTCTACATTTTTCTCAGGTGGTCTAGATGTTCATTGTCAAATTTAGAGAAGACTATGACGTCATATTGGTATACTACTAGGAATTCATGGATCTCCTTTGCAAACTCTATATCCATAGCTCTTTGAAATGTGCCACCTGCATTCATTAATCCAAAAGGCATCTTTAAATACATGAAGGTACCCCAAGGAGTAGTAAATGCAGTTTTGGCTTGGTCCTCAGGTTGAAATAAGATTTGGTTATACCCAGAGAATCCATCTAATAGTGAAATCTTGGATGAGCCTACTACCCTCTGCAGGATATGGTCCATTTGGTAGAGGATAGTTATCTTTTAGTGAGACCTTGTTTAAATTTCTGAAATCTACACAAAGTCTAATTTGACCAGCCTTTTTCCTAGTAGTGACTAAGTTTGAAATCTAGTCTGAGTATCTAATGGCGGCTATAATTTGGGCATCAAACATTCTTTTAACTTATTTCTCAATAGAGGGAATAATAGCTGGGTTTATTCTCCTAGGTTTCTGTTTGAAAGGTTTATGATCTTCTTTTAGAGGTATTTTGTGTTGGATTATGCTGGTGTCATAAGATTTTAAGTCTTCATAACTCCAGGAAAATACATCCTAGAACTCTTTAAACAGAGTGATGTATTTAACCTTTTCCTCTGGAGGTAAGTCTTTTGATATTTTAATGAGTTTTGGTTTATCCTCAGTTCCTATGTTAACCTCTTCTATGTCAGCTCCAAAAGGTTCCATTTTGGGTTTCTAGCTACATCATTAGAGTCAAACAAATATTCTAAAGTGACTAATACCTCGAAAAAAGAAAAAAAATTATTTTTCAAATTAAGAATCTCAAGATCATCATTCATTATTTCTTCAATATCTACATTCTCTAAACTATTTATTTCTACTCTAGTAAATTTAGTTGGTTTATCTATATCTAAAATATTTACATCTATGTTGCTTTCTATATTATTGTCTATTGTACAGTCAGTATCTATGTTACAATTCTGAAACTCACCTTCATTGTTCATGAAATCATAAATCTAAGAATCCTGGGAAAAAATCTTCCAATACTTCAGATTGTCTGGTGTAACAAGCCTATGTTTGACTTCTACAGTGTACTAATGGTTGGGTTGAAATGGAAATTTACAGGTACTAGCAAAAGTGGCCAGACTGTGGGCCTGCATGTTTTGTTTTCTAGGAATGGTAGCAAAGTTTTTTTCCAGGAGGTCTTTGATCAAGTATATCAAGTATAGGACAATATACCTATATTGACCAAGTCTAGGATTGTTCACAGAGTATTCACCATTAATCTGTTTAATAATCAGCTCTGAGTCTCACATGATGGAAACTCTTTGGCTCCCAGTTTCCTAACCAATTGTAACCCTAGAATTAGGGCTTCATATTCGGCCATGTTATTGGTACACTTGAAGTTCAATCTGAAAGCACGTTCCTCATCATGATTATTCTCCATATTATGGATCCACACTCCTGCACCATCCCCTAACCTATTGACAGACCCATCAAAGTCTAGATGCCATAGTGACTCATGAAAGATGTTCTCGCTGTCATATATTCTATATTTCAGGTCTTTAGCTAGGATTTCCTTATTATAATTTTCTACATTGTACAAGATAAAAGAGTCCATATCTCAATGTATGGAGTATATGGGAAAGTTTTGTGGTTTTTCATCACTACTCACCATGTATTTCATTAAGGCCTCTCTATATAATTTTCTTGGTTTGCGAAAAATAGATATGGTGGCATAAGACATATCTAACTGTAAGGATCCCTGCAGTTTTGCTCCCCATGAGCAAGATAGCAGCATTCCATATTTCGATGGGATGTTTGCAACTACAATGTCCATTAGAATACTCTTTGCAGGGCACTGGACAAGAGTTACACATAAGTATTTTATCAAGCCAAGGCATTTAACTTGGCTACAGTCAAAAGAAAACAAATCCTTATATGGTCTGGTAATGTCTAGGTTGATTCTCTCCATGATTGCCTTAGGCATCAAATTATGGGATGCCACTGAGTCCAACATAGCGTTATTTTGTCATGAATGCTTAGGCTAATGTAGAAAGGAGGAACTACCCCTTGTTGATGAATACCATTGGCCTCAGGGCCAAACAATAATTCGGGCTGATCATCATTTAAGTTAATAACACCTTCTCCCTCTCCTATGTTTAAAGTTTCAGTTATCTGTGACCTATAATATTCATTCTTTACTAGTTCGATCAAGGGAACTGATATCTTTAATTTTTCTATTTCAGTTTTGATGTTGAAAGGGAGCTGAGGTTTGTTTATTTGATTTATATCTTCCTCAACATGTGCAGTTTGTGTGTTCTTATCCTATTTCTCAGTACTAGGCAATTCAGTCTGTGTTTCTATTATTTTGCCTTGATTTCTCTTATTTTGATTATTTTAAGTAATTGTCTCTGTTTGAGTTTCAATGGAGGCTATATCTACAATTTTAGGGGTAGAAGTATCCGGTGTTCCCCTAGGGAGGATTTGCAACACTTTGTTAACTAGTGCTTCATTTATTATCTTAGTCTGGTTCTGGATAGATCTTTTAATGGGAGTCTCATTATTCTTTTTACTTCTCAAGCTATATTGTTTGTGTACCTCATATATAGCTGACTCATATCCCTATTTAAAATCAAAAGATTTACCAGATTCTAACTACAACCGTTGCAGCATATATAACTCTTGTTCTTCTTGAGTAAGAAAAATAGTGTCCTCATATTTGGTTTCTAGTAAGTTAATCTGGGTATCATCCTCTCCTTCTTGGTTCTGTGAATCCTCAACATACTTCTCTTGGAAGGAGGGCCTAATATGTTGATCTAGTGAAGCATTTTTTCCAGCATTAGGGCTCTTCCTAAAATTGGGGTTTCTTATTGGGGGTTGTTGTTGTTGATTCTCCCATTGATTTTTCCTCTTCATGTTTTCTAATATATCCATTATTCTCTCTAAAATCTTAGCTAAAATATCTACCTTTCCATATAAAGTCGAAGCTTCCTCTTCAAATACTACTTCCTTTTCATTTCTCATTAGGGCTCTCTTGGCTAATAGGTTGGCCTCTACACTAACAACATTGCTTTGCATTTATTCAAGTGTTTCAGGGTTTCTTTCCCTTAACTAGTATGACATGTCAACGTCAAAACCATCAAGGAACTTAATTAATGCTAGGTCAGGTGGAGCTTTAATATTGGCTGGAATTGCATTGTAGATACTATTGAACCTAGTGAAATAATCTTGAACTGACTCATTAGGAGCTCTTCTAATGTTTTCATATTCAGAAAGTATTTGCAAGGGGTTTTTCTTTCTCTCCCATATATTAATGAATAACCTATGAAAATTAGCCAATATTTAGAAAGTATTTGCAATGGGTTTTTCTTTCTCTCCCATATATTAATGAATAACCTATGAAAATTAGCTAAGTCTGCAATATGGTTGGCAGGAAAGGCTTTGAACCATTTCTTGACATCCCCAGTTAAAGTTTTGGAAAACAACCTCATTTGGACATCTTCTTCATCTATCTCATGCAACTCAAAAAAGTTAGACATCTTGTTTACATGTTGTTGTGCAGTGTAATAACCAATAGCATCAAACAAGAATATTTTACTCTGATAATTAGCAGGCATGGCATGGAGTTGTGCAGGCAAAAATAGAGGTGCATATCGGTTTTCCATTGTTATGATTCTGGCTTGACTAGGGGGTAAAGTTGTGGTGCTTGAGGAAGAACTTGAAGATGGAGGTGAACTAGATGATGATGAGGATGGTTGATTAATAACTGGTTTAGGTGATTGGATTGTGGTAGGTACAATTGGTGAAGTTGTGGTAAAAGAAGGGGTATTTACAGTGAGTGAAGTTTGTGTAGAAACTTCAGGGGCATCAATAGTAAGGGCAGCTACTTCAACATATTGTTGAAGGTAAGAATCACCTATATTACTTATCAATTTAGTGGCCCAAGCTTCTATATTGTCAAAAGTATCTACAACAAATTGATCTAAATTTGAATGAATAATCCTTTTTTATTCAATGAGTCGAACAAACTCAAGGTCTAAGACTATTTAATGGATTATAATCTTAGATTTACTTCTAAACAATGAGAGGTCAAATGAAAAATCAAAAGGGATGTCCTATAAAGTTGACAACTCATCAGAGAGTGAATTGACTCTGACTAGCCTGCTACTACTGGCTTGAGTTTCTGTTGTTTTTTGTTGTCTTCAACTTCTCTCTGGTTCATCAACTATAGTTGTAGGGTTTGGATCTAGGTTTGCCTTGGTATAGTGAATCTTCTTGGGAGCCAAAATTTTAATTTTTTTTTACTGTTTTTATGAAATTTTTGAAGATTAACTTTCCAAAAATGACCTTAAGGGGCTTAAGATGAAATTTAAGGTTTCCTTAAAGTTTTATGAGACTGAGGATTGAAGTCCCCAGTGTGGTCGCAAGAAATGTTATCACTCTAATATTTCTTTTGAAGTTAATGAAGAAAGAAAAGTCAAAGGTAACCACAAACCACTTTTGGAGATTAGGACCTAGCCTTCTTGATGCTCAAAGAGGGCTCTCTTTATAATTTAAGTTTGTTTTAGTTAAGATGATTTTAGGCTAGTTATTGCTTGCACTTGGGTTTTGTTATGAAATTGGGTGGTGGGATCACTTTACTTAGATGAACAAAGGTTTTCTTTAGCCATTGGTCTATGGAGTCGAATGTCAGACAAATAAGACTGCATTCAATTCTAAAAATAGTGTCTACAGGCAAAGATAGATGAGTTACTGCAGATCTCAAAGGCTAAATGGTGGAATGGTTTCAAATCGGATCCAGGGAGAAATTAAGGGTTCCCTAGGCCAGACTCTAGAAGGAATGAAAGAAATCAACTGAGATGGGAGAGAGATTAAGGGTTCTGAAATCTGGGTATCAGAGGAAAACATGTAAATGAATAACTATGCAAAACAAAGTGTACTTAAACAAATTCTTAGTGATATTTCTAGTTAATTCATTCAAATTTAGAACACATTTAAGATTATGAAACACATAAGAAGGTAATAAAATCACACAAAGAAGATACTTCACTGAAAATGGCTCATCTCATGAATCCTGTAGCGAAATGATTTTATTACTTGCTCCAGTATATTGAATTCAAAATGGTACAATCACCCTTATTTTTAAGATCAAAGTAACTCTACAAATGTAAAATAATCCCCTCTAATACTTTGAATTATGAAGTACTTATACAAAAGGAATTACAAAATTCCTGAAACTGCATTCATAACTAATCTAGGAAAAAAGAAATATCTTCTTGTAGGAAGATAGAGACAGTTATTGAATTGTTTCCTGTTGTCCCTATTATTTAGGTTCTGCTAGCTTGCTCTTTGATCTTTTGCCCTTTATGCTACTTGGCTATTTGGTCTTCACGCTGGATGTTCTATTTTACTTTAACCTTTCATTTGATACTCTTTCGTCTGATACAATTTAACCTTGTTGACCTGTCAATATCCTTTTACTGTGTTGTTTTACTTTTTACTGTACATTTATATTTTTACTGTGTATTTACTACAGTAAATTATTCAATTTTTCCGATATTTCCTCATCTAGTAATTGAATATTGAGCATCTTTGTGTATATTTCATCTGCCTTTGTATATTTGCAAAAGTGGGCTTATTAATAAACAGGTGTTTTACCTCATGCTGGAGGTAAAAGAAGTTTTCAAAAGTTTGGTACAACACCTTACCTATTGGAATGCCCTTCATGGATGAAGTGATTACCTATTCTCTGGCCACTTCCCTGATCTTCTTGTTGTAATCTTTCTGTGTCATTAACTTGTCATTTATTACTAGGGGATTAGGTAATCGCTTTCCTTTAAAATTTTGAACTTAGCCATGAACCTGTCAACGACTAGTTGCATGTTTTGACACTTATCTTCTAAATTTAACATTAAATTCCTCTTAGTGAGGACTTTTCTGACTTTCAAAATTGTACCTGTTCTGTCAGGTATCTCAAGCTCTTGCAACTCATACTTATTCTTGGAGTTGAGGAAGTGGATGATTCTTTCTGCTTCCTCTAGCATATCTCCAAGTTCTATCTTGAACCTTTCAATGGCTTCTGTAGTCTGCTTTATAAGATCAATCTGCTCAAAAATGACCTGGATGGATGGCCAAATATCATTGACAGAGTCAATGATATTGGCCCACATTTTCTCTTTATCCTTTCCTATAGGTTCAGTCAATGCCAGTTCTTTCTCTAGGCCTTTTATCCTTTCATTCATCCTTGTAGCATTTTTTTGTTCTTCTTTATGCATGATCTGGGCAAGTTTGCAATCTATCACTAGGCTCGTGACTTTCTCCTTCAGTTTGTTCATCTCATTGGCCTGAATGGACATTTCTTCCATTGCTTTCACTAGCCTATTTGCTTCATCATTTGTGGAGGTTGTTGCTGTTGATCCTATTGCTGATGTAGTCGGTGCAGATGTTGGAAGTACAATGGCCATTAGAGTAGTGGGAGCTAATGTTGTTGCCAAAGTAGAAGGTAGAGTTGTGGTTACTGTTGGAATGACAGTTGTAGGAGCATTATCAATACTAGCTTGTTTGTGCTGGATCAAGCTATCCATCTCCTTCTCCATCTCCTTTAACTCTTCATTCAGTTGCAATACTAAGTCCATCATTTCCTCATGATTGGTCTGGCTTTCCAGGACTTCCTTTCTCTGTGGATGCTGCCAATGAGGCAACTTGAGCTATTTCTTGAGGGCTGCTATGTCCTCATTCTTCTTTTTAATCAGTTTCTCTATGACCTTAACTTCACTTGGGTCATGGCCCAGTTCAATAAGCAAGTCCTCCAAGGACTTTATCCTGGTGTCTTTAGCCTATGAAGAGGCTTTCTCCAGCTTGAGTTGAGCTATTATATTGTCTAATGAATCCTGCATCTTGTAAGCAACCATGGCCTTTGTTGTGAGGGTGGAGTAGATAATCTCTCCAGCCTGCTTGTGAAATTCTATCTGATCAATGGGATGAACATCCCTGGCCAAGACCTCAAAATTTGTCTTCTTGTAATCTGTTGAGGTCTTTGGTTGTTGTATAGTGGGCCACAAGAATGAGACTTGCATTTTTCCTACTTTGATGTCAAATTCTAACATCAGTCTAGTCTAGTTTTGTGGTGTGAGCTTGAGGTATTGGGCATATGTCTTTGCCTTCAGTCTCTCATTCCTCATATTTATCTCTTTAAATCTGTCTTTGATGTCCTTTTCCTTGTCAATTGGCTTGACATAGGAAGAAACCTCCATACTCTTTTTTCTATCTATCAATTGTGTGTTGGAGGTTGAGGGTTGTTATGTTTCCTCCTATGTAGCTGCTTCTTTACCTTTGTGTCCCATTGCCTCAGTGTCAATTATTTCTTCCGATGCAATGTTATCCTCCTGTTCAAAGATAGGATACAATGTGGGCCTCTTGCTTGGCTCAATTAGCTCATCAGTAGTCTCCATGGTAGAGCTAGATGCCTCATCCCTTCTCCTCTTAGGATTCTTCTCCTCATTTAGTGGAGTCTGTATGATAGGAGGAATCTTCACTAGCCCTCCTTGTACTGGAACCTGCAGGAAAGAGTTGTGATCAAATTGTCTCTCCAAATCAATAAGTTTGTTCTCTATATCCACAATAGTGTTGTCCATGTCAATCAAGGTGTTCTCCACCGACTCATCCTAGTTAAAAAGATGTTCAATGTCAGGCCTTGGGTGGTGGATGTATGCTCCCAACTTGACTTTGAGTCTGAGCTTGTTTATGACCCCATGAGGGTCATAGTGCCAAATGAAACTGTTTCTGAATTTGATTAATTGAAGTAACCTGTCGACCTCTGGTACATCCTCTCTATTGTTGCAAATAAATTGGCCCATTTGGTTCTTCACTTTGAACTAGGTTTTCTTCCTATAAGCTAGGAAGTGTATCTCATCAGAGCTAATGATTTGCTTGAAGTATTCAAGAGAAAATATCCTCATAGGGAGGTATCAGGGAAATTTGTAGGGAGCTAGCTCACAACCATAAATCTTGATCTCAGTGTGGTTTTGGTACAAGTACCAATCTCCCACCTTGTTGTTCTTTGCCAATTGTAGTACTCTCTTGATATTTAGGCTAATTCTAGGCTGAGTCTTAGAAGTCAGCATGTTCATGACTGGGTACATAAAAGAGTATATGAAATCTTTGTAGGTTAATGATGTGGAAAACTTGTGGACCAAGGGTGTCCAGTAGATGACTAATCTCTCCTTTCCTGTGGTGTCCAATTTCTGGATCCTTAAAGGGAACTTGTTTGTCTGGTGATACAAGAACATATGAAACAACACTGAAGAGTATTCGAAAACTCTTTCAATGGGTAATCTAGTGAATTGTTCATGCATTCTTTCTACAATGAACTGGGCATAATCATACATAATAGTAGGAGGCTTGCGTGGAGTAAAAATGGACAAGAAGGCCATGATGACCTTATGCACATGCTCATCTAATGTGTATCCTAGGATGCATAAGAGCATGGTGATTATTCTCCTGCCAGTCTCTGAAAAAAATAGTCTATGAAATCTTTGTAGGTGAATGATTTGGAAAAATTGTGGACCAACGGTGTCCAGTAGATGATTGATCTCTCCTTTCCCTTGGTGTCTAATTTCTGGATCCTCAAAGGGAACTTATCTGTCTGGTAATACAAGAACATATGAAACAACATTGAAGAGTATTTGAAAACTCTTTCAATGGGTAGTCTATTGAATTGTTCATGCATTCTATCTGCAATGAACTGGGAATAATCATACATAATAGCAAAAGGCTTGCCTGGAGTAAAACTAGACAAGAAGGCCATGATGACCTCATCCACATGCTCATCTGATGTGTATCCTAAGATGCATGAGAGCATGGTGATTATTCTCCTGTCAGTATTTGAAAAATAGTGGCAACATAGGGTGGAATGTCTTTGAGAGTATGGCGCTCCTCAATGATGAAATTCTAGAAAATTTGTTTGATTTTGACTAGGTCCTGTGTGATGTATAGGTCTAACAGGTTTCCAATGGACAAAGGAGCTAGATTAGGACTAGGCTGAATTTGCAGCATTTGGTTTATGGATAGTAATGGTGAAAAATAACTCATGGTTTGGTGCCTCAATAGCCCTATGTCCTGGAACATAACAGGCATGACAAAAATGTACTATGTCTAGGAATGTATACTTGGGAAAATTGGATTCCCAAAGGTTGATGCCATCAGCATGGTTTAGGAATCTATCCTTAGCCTAGTAGTGGATTCTCAGAAGGTGGACTAGAGTGGCTGTATCTTTAATTTGGAAATCCCTGTCTGCCAGGGCCAAATGGTCAATGTCCAGGTGAGGGGTTGAGAAAGTTCTAACATCCAAAGAGGTCGGGGCAACCATATTTGTGAGAAAATATGGAAATTGGGGTTATACAGCTTGTGAAAATGAAGTGCTAACTATGTCTGGTTCAGGGATAGGGTATTGGCAGTTTGCAGGATAGGGGTTTCGGTATTTGAGGGGAAATACTCTCAATTCAATGGAAATTTATTAAATTCAATTACTTTAATGTTTGAATTTACTGTATTCTTTTGAATTTGAGAGGGTTGTTCTGGTTCTCTATCGAAATACCTGGAATATATGGTTCAAGTTGCAAACTAGTTTTGAATGGTGGCTGGCGTGGGTTTTGTGGCTTCAGTGATGCACTGGAGGGTTGAACTGGGCTTCTAGAGTGTGCTTAGGATGCAGTTGGTGGCCGGAACTGGTTGAAGAAGCTTGGGGCCGCAGGAAAGCTTAGAATGCTTTCATAGAGTAAATGAGTGAAAAAGGGTGAAAATGGGGGTCTACGGGTTTTTAACAGGGAATGGTTAGAAAATTGTTGTAGAAACTTTCTAGTGAACAGTAAACTGTTTTTCATTTGGCGAGGAGGAAATTTATGGAGCCATCACACCACTTTTGAGTGATGGGTGGTATTCTCCTGAGAGCATGCGACTTAATACGGTGCCGCCACATAACCCAAGGGGGCCTGAGAAATACCGCCCATATCGTGTGCTCTAGGGCCACTAAAGGTCAAGGGATGAATGGGCGTGATATTGGCGAGGGCCGTAGGATCTAGGGGTGCAAGATCCAATGGCCATCGCATGGCGGAGATGCATGGTGGGAGATGGGGGCAGATATTAGTGGGGCCTAGGGGTTAATTACCTTTAAGTGTAATTAACCAATGTATAAATGCGAGGTTATTCTGTAATGCGGGTTTATGGAGTATAATGGGGAAAAGTGAATTTGCAGGGTTAGTAAAGTAATTCGGGGGGGAATAATAGTTAGGATAAGGGTTTTAGTGGGTTTTTTGCGGTTTTTAAGGAAATTAATAAAGGAAAAAATATTTTGCATGGGGAAAAGGGTTTCGCACTAGGAAAAAAGGGTTTTTGTTTTTGGTAGGGGAATGAATTCAGATGGTAATTTGCTAGGGAATGTGTGAAACCAAGGGGGAAGGGTAGAAATAAAGGGAAAAGGGGTTTACATAAGAAATGAAGTGGTAAAAAGGGAAATTAGTTAAGTATGTAGTGAGGGATGAAATGTAATGGGGGAAGTTAACCAAATGAACTTATGAGCATCATTTTTCTTTCATAATTGCTCCTGCACACTGAGAAACATGATTGAACATGATAGATGCTCTTATGCCTCAAATAAGTTGTATTTCTACAGCCTTTCTTCTACTTACCCTTTTAGTTACCCTAACATTTTTTCTTCACTTTGTTGGGTGCACTTAAGCTAGAAAACCCTTTTCTTTTCTTTTTCTTTTATGAAAAAAACTATCTACTTCTAACCTTATATCTTCCAAGGGCTTCGATTAAACTAGTGAGCTCCTTTTATTTCTCTACATATCTACTAATCTTCCAAGATTAAACTGTTTATATAGATTTTTATTCTCTAATTATAAACATGAAATTCAAAGCCTGATGTAGTCAAAATTAAACAATTTGACTATCATGGGTTGTGGCATGTTTGACAACCTGTACACAATCATTATTCTAAATAGTGAAGTAGAGAGCAATGGAACTTGGACTTGCACACTTTCATGATCTGTTTTCTATTTGGGGTTCATATTTTTTCATTTTTTTGATGTTTTCTTATTCTTTTTGTCATTTGATATTTCTTTTAGGACATACCCTCTTTACATTTTTTAATTTTAATATGGAAAACATTTGCAGAAAGGAAAGGTATGTACAATATTACAATATTTAGCCTCAACGAATTCAAAATTATGAATCCTATCACTATAGGACTCTAACAGAGTCATTAAAAGGGAAAATTTCTTAAGCACTCATTCTTAGAGGAGCAAATTGGAAATTACCTTTTCATATTTTGACTGATCCTTCATACACAACTTTAGGATTTGTACTAGGAAAAAAAGACTTAACTCCATATGTCATTTATTACACCAATAAAAATTTGACTCCTGCGGAGTTAAATTATATTGTCACATAGAAGGATATTTTAGGTCTTGTACATGCCATCAATAAATTTATACATTATATTATTGGTTATGAAACTTTTGTACATACTAATCATTTTGCAATTAAATACTTAATGAATAAATCAATCACTAATGGTAGAAGCACTAGATGGTTGTTGTTGCTGCAAGAGTTTAACATTACTATTTTTGATCGACTTGGAAAACAAAATACAATTGTTGACTTTTTATCAAGGATTCAAAATGATAACAATGACATTCTTGTAGAAGATAATTTTCCGGATGAATATATTTTTGCAGTATCTACTAAATATCCGTGGTTTGTAGATATTTCTAACTATTTGGCTACAGAAAAATTACCATCATACTTGTCTCCTCGAGAAAAAAGGAAGGTAATTCAAATTAGTGCATCTTATTCATGGATAAATGAAGAATTGTATAAAACAGGTCCAGATCTGATCATCCGAAGGTGTGTTAGAGAAGATGAAGTATCGAAGATATTAAAAGCTTGCCATGATGAGCCATGTGGAGGACACTTCACTGACAAAATAACTTATTACAAAGTCCTTCTCTTAGGATACTATTGGCCTTCCCTTTTTAAGGATGCTAGGGAGTATGTTAAGAGATGTGATAGTTGTCAAAGGATGGGGAACCCTATTCCTTCTGATGAGATACCTCTACAACCTCAGGTACTTATTGAGCCTTTTGAAAAATGGGCTCTAGATTTTGTTGGTCCAATCAATCCACCTTCGAGAAAAGAAAGGTACATTCTTGTTTGTACTGATTATGTTACAAAATGGGTAGAAGCTAAAGCACTTCTTTATGCTACTGAAAATGTTGTAGTTTCATTTCTTTTCGAGAATATCTCTACTCGTTTTGGTGTCTGTTATAGACATATTTGGACACATCAACCCCAAACTCATATGATGATGTATTATGGCTCATCAACCCCTAAAAGAGTTGTTTCATACCCTAAAGGAACTAATTCATCTGAATACACCATTCCCCAAAATGTTCCATCTCAGAAATCATCCAGAAAGTGCCTAAACTAAACCATATTTGAAAGCCCTGTGTTAGGGTGAGTTGCATACTGACTGCTACACTGTCAAAGTGTGATGCATAGTGTTTAGGACTTCTATAGGGTGTGATGGGCAAGGATGGACAAATTTCTGGGACATTTTGTTAGTTGGTTGCTCATGGAATCTTCTAGAATCTTCTCCTATGCCACTTGCCTCTCTGAATTCGCCCAAGGATGACCAAGGGAATTAGGAAACCATATCCAATTCCCCTCTCTTGTGGAACCAATTTTAACAAGTAGAATGACACTCATCAATCCCCATGGATGATTCACACCCTTCCAAAAATCTATAAAAGGATCTCCCATCCAAGATATCAGAAGGCTGAATTGTTGTGAATTGCAAGTAAGTGCTGCTAGTTTTGGTATTGAGGAGAGAGCATTGTATTCTTGTTGGTGTGTTCTTGCTAATTCATGAGGTGAAGAAGGATTGAAGCTGGGAGGATGGTGCTAGATCAGACAACTAGGTTGTAATTCTATTTATTATCAATAAAGTTCTTCAAGTTTTTTCCCAATTGATTGTGTAATTGTGAATGCTTTCATTTGTTCATTATATATCTAATTCTATAATGTTTATGATGTAATAGATCACAATGCTTTGACAATTATTTGTTGCTCTACTTTTGCAGGTACTCTCCAAGTGTGTTAAGTACGGGGAGGAGTTACGGGATCTACCAAAGGAGAGAGAGATCAGGAAACGGATCAAGCGAAGGTTCCAGGTTGGTTTTATACTATCTTTCTCTTATCTGTTACACATAGGAAAGATAATTGAATTGTTTTAAACTATTGTTTCTAGGGTAGCTGCCAAACCTAGAGGGTGGGTCGTTCAACAGACACTAATTTTCCCAGAAACAAATTGATGACTTTGCTAGGGATACCAGATGTTTGTTTGTTGTTATTGTTTGTTTTATTTTCAATTTTATAAACTATAGATAGAGTTTGGAGCCAGCCAGGTAGCTTTCGAGCTGCTCTTGCTCTACAATTGCATAGTAGATAAATGTTGCTTCAGTCAATCTCTAGTTTAGTTTATGAATTAAACATTTGACTTGCAAACACATCTAGATTCCCTTTTGGTAGCTCAGTAACCTCTTAGGACATTCCATCGTACTTTTCTTATCATTGTTCATCAAAACCAAGCTTGATTCATTGAAAACTGCTCCACATTTGAGCCAAAACCATTTTCAGTAGCGCTCCCTGGACCATCGCACTGTCTTCCACTGTGACTCAGTATGCATCTCACCTCCTAAGTGTGAAAAGTGTGATGCATCTCACTATCTTCAAAGGCCAGGTGAGATGATTGACTGAACTCACTTTCCCATCTGGGAATTGAGGGTTTTTGACTTGTTTTCAGTTTTGTTTGGTTATTTTGCTGAATATGAACAATGTCTCTTCACTGAAGCTTACTTGCATCACTTAGATCAGCATCAATTTACATTAGGATTAGTGAATGTTTTTGTGTATTTGTTCCTCATTTACAATCCTTTGTCGAAAAGTGTTTTAGTCAATTTTTTGCTTCGATATAAAAAGTGTCATAAATCATCGTTTTTGTCGAAAAGAGAAGTGTCGTAAAATCTTCCTTCCCTTGATAATTGACTAAACTTTTCTTGATGCATTCAATTTGATTTTTTTACATTCAAAGTGTCAAAAGTGTATTTCTTCAAAATTTAAAGTGTCATTTTGAGTCTTCCTTTCTCCTTTTGAAGAAAAAATTGTCGAAAATGTCATTTTGAGTGCAATATTTTAGATCTTTGTTGCATTTACTTTTCCTTTTTGCATCATTCACATTAAGGAAAGCAAAAACAAATAAATGCATTTGCATTTAGCAATTTTGATTTTGTGTGAAAAAAGATGATTTAGGGAAATGCACTAGTGTGTGCTCTTTGCTCTTTGCTTGAAAGCACTTTTTTCTTCTTTCCCTAGTAGTTAGGATTTTCATTCTTCAAATAAACAAAAGATTGTTTATCATTTTAGGTTGCATCTTAGGAATTTCAAGTCATCATTACGCGGTGAACCATTGAAAGGAAAACTCTAAGAAAGAGCAACTTTAAAATGAACTTCAATAAACCTAACAATGCTTTGGAATTTAACACAACACATTTAAAGGTCTAGGCTAGAGACGTCTTCCAGTTTCATTAAAACTAGTGGCTATTGTTTTCATTGAAGGTTGGGTGATTCCTCCTCCTTGATACGAAAAGTGCTAACACGAACTTGTGCTCCCCATATTGTCATGTATATATTGGGAGACCCCAGTAGGCTTAAATCCTTTATCCATAGGAAACCGAGTCTACCGCCTTATTGATCGCAATGCACTGAACATAGCATTCGGGAAGATTGACTGCCATACATAAGTCCTTGGTAATTTCTCTTTAATTTACCACCAAGGTGTATATTGTAGTTTTGCAATTGGTTTGGTAAACCCTTTGTCTAGATTCTCTAGAGTAGTCACTTTCGTTCCTTTTCGACTCTCTAAAAGAAAAGGTCCATCTAAGCACTTGTCCTTTCAGGCTCATTAAAATTCGAAGGAGACTAGAGTCATCTTCAGCTTTTTCTCGACTCTTTAAAACTGAAAAGCAAATTTGTGTTCAAGCGTTGTTAAAATTAATTGAATTCGGAATAACATCATCTTCCCTTATTTAATTTTGAGTTGATCAAGTAATCCACAATCGTGGAAGAAAGTCAATCAAAACCTCGTCATTCGCGGAGATTAGCGAGTCAACCATCTTTTCCTCCAGAAGTGAAGCAAATTCGGAAAAGAAGTCTGGTTTAACTGAGTCTAGTTCATCTGGGTTATTTGGAACATTTTTTCAACATCATCAAAGACTCCAGTTACTCCAACTATTTATGGTACATCCACCTTTAAAGAGGAAGTTTCGCAGTTACCAGAGGACATTAGAACTGATCCTAGTGTAACAGTAAACACTTCTGAACCTGAAACAACTCCATCTAGAGTTGGTCCAGAACCCATCCCAGTTCAAACCGAGGTTACACTTGAACCAAGAGTTGTTCAAGAACCTCCCTTTGAGACTGAAGTTCATTTACATGAACATCTATACTTCGAGTTTCAGTATCTAGAAGTTTTCACCCCTCCAGCATCTATCACTGTAGAAACTATAACTTCTTCGGCCCCATAAATCTTTTACATACCTGACGGTCTACCTCTTCCACCTGGTCTGATTACTATAGAGTAGATAGTAGAGGATCCTCCATCTAACACCCCAGTTCATTTTGGAGCTGGGATTAATTTGTATCCTACTACTCCTCAGTTTGCTTCATTTAGTCCTGCTTCATCGCGAGTTCCTGTCGAATTGTTAGGAGAGATTTTGGATAATTTAACCATGTCTGAACAACCATCAACATCTAGGTATGTATCATTTGATGTAGTTGCGACAGAATATTCTGCTGCTACTCCTTCAATGTTTACTGGTACACCTGAGTCACATTTATATGGCACATCATCCATTCCGCTTGGTTACCAATCACTAGCTAGAACCCACTCAGGGGTTGCTTCAGCACCATGGTCTACTCCCATTTACTCATCCAGAATCCCATATGGTTTTTCTCACATGGAAACTTAGCAATTTGATCCTGCATATCAGTATCAATATGGGTAATCCAATTATCAAAGACTGATATATCCTTTAAACACTGGACTACCGCCATATGGAGAGTAGTATGCCTACTCACCGTTTCCTCCTTTTTTCTGGGGGACAACCATATGAGTGTTTCCAATAGTATTTAGGTCAAACTAGAATTACATCTAGTGTTTGGATACCCATATTGCCAGAAAAACCAAGGGTTGTATATCCAATGCAACTGATCCAACCTGTGTTGAATATTCCCACTACACCTACAGTTACGACTGTGCCGCAGTCACAAGTGAAATCTGTTGTGTCTCAACCTCAACCTATTCCTTCTACCTCACAACCATAGGTTTTGAGGCAGAAGGCTCAAGTTTCTCAAGTTGTGGTACAACAGCCACTTGTTTCTGGGGCTCAATCACAACCTCAAGTTAGTGTTCCTCTATCCGGAACAACTCAAGTACACACAGGTTCGGGTAATCCACAACTTGGTCAATATTACGGTACTAGGCAATAGTGAACGGTCCAACAACCATGGCTGACACAATATCAGCAACCTCAATTCCAGCAAACCCAACCCTAGTTTGGACTTGGTTCACAAGCTCAAACTAGATTTGGTCAATATCAAGTCTACCGAGGACTTGGGCAACAAGGCTTTGTAGGTTATGGACATCCGTGTTTCCAAACCGGTTATCAACAACCACCCTATACTGGTTATTTCCAACGACCTTATCAAGGTTACCAGACACAGATACCTTATGCTGGTATGCAAATACCTATTGCTCAGGCGATTCCATCTTATCCTAGGTATGCTCCACCCAACCTGAATCAGTAGTTGTTGTTTGTAGCAACTCTAGCTACCAGATTTGAGCTGGCTCACAAATGATCCAATTGCATACGCCCCTTAGTGGCCAGCAATTCCACATAAACTCCCTTATGACATTCCAAAGTTCAATGGAAATCTAGGAGAAGACCCATCGAATCACGTAATGACTTTTCATTTATGGTGTTCATCCAACACTCTGAATGATGATTCGATTAGAATTTGTCTTTTCCAGATAATGCTTACTGGTCCAGCAACAAAATGGTATATTGAATTGCCTTGAGCTTCTTTTGGTAACTTCACCATTCTTGCCACTACCTTTCTAACCCACTTTCATCTACCCATCAAGTACGAAACTAGAATAGAACTTCTTACCAACCTTAAACAGACCACCTCCACTCACATATCTGATCATATTCATGAGTGGTGGTATACTCATGAGTGGTGGTGTCGTCCTCGAATGGTAAAGTTGTATGTAACTGATTAGCTTTTAGCTGAGTGGTTTATTAGGTCCTTATTGCCATCTATTACTGAGGATGTGGCGAAAGGAGGAGTTGTCACAGAAGAGCAAGTCATTTCTCGTGCCCAATATTTGGATCTTATTTATACAAAATCTGGCACGCTCTATGACAAGATTCCTGACGCTCCTAGACTAGATTTTATTGTTCCACCCCCTCCAAAATTGAGTAGGGACTCTCATGCTGGCGACGACGTGATCGGTTCCTTAAGCACACAAATGGCGAGAGGACCATCTAGTCAAGCTCTTGCTATTTCTAATAAAAATGCAAATTCATCTGAAAATATTCTTGCCTCTAAGATTAATGTCGTGTCATCTGATAAGGGCAAAAATCAAAAGCAACCAGGAGGCAAGAAGAAGCGGAAAAATAATAAGAAGAAACAGGAGAGTTCCACTCCTGAAAAATCTGAAACCCCTACTGCGGCAAGGAAACCACCTCATTATCCATGTTTGATATGCAAAGAGGAGCATTTTATGAGAGATTGTCCACATCGATCTGAGGTTTCTAAACTTTTGAAGAATTTAAATACCTCATCAATGTTGACAGATCCATTTCCGAACCCAAAAACACATATGGTTGCCACTGATAATGCTTCCACATCCCAAGTTCTTATGCTATCAATCGAAAACAAGAAAAATGATGTTTTGGTATCGACAAGGAATAAAGATTATGGGAATTCGTCGTCGTCGAACAACCAGGCTACTGATCAACCTAGTTCTTTGACTATGACTTCACTGGAAGTTGTTCCACAAATTATTCCTAAATTAACAATTAAGCCACCGAAGGGAGTCATACATAAATCGACATTTAATCCTCGTGCTTGAGTAGCCCAAAATTATAATATAGTGGAGGATCTGACTCAATCGCCTTCCACTATGTCGACACTTGAGGTATTGCAAAATTGTCCCTCCCAAAAGTAGCCTTTGTTATCAGCAATAGGTGGGATTGATCCTACGGATTCCAATCTTTTGGTTTTTAATCATATAGGATATACACCACGGTTACTGGCACAACTAGCTTTCCTTACATAGGCAAAAGCCCTCAAGAAAAATGTTCATCGAACAATTATTGAAGAGGGGGCATATACTTGTATCATGTCAATGAGTTGCTGGAAAACTCTTGGTTCACCACCCTTGTCACGATCACCAACAACACTAAAAGCTTTTGATGGAAGAACGTACACTCCATACGGGATTTTAAATAGCTTGCAAGTAGAACTAGGGGGTAGAACAGTAGATATTGAAGTTGAGGTCATTGATAGACTCTTGATTACAATATTTTACTGGGAAGGCCTTGGGTGTATGCTATGGCTTCGGTTGTGTCCACATACTTTCAAATGATTGCATTTCCCTTCAAAAGTGGAATCACAGTCATCGACCAACTATCCTTTTTTGCTAATATTTTACAAGCTACTGGAAGCATTCCATTGATACATGGAACTTCACAATCGCTTCAAAATGTTGGAGTAGGTCTCCTAAAGATCCTTCCTCGATGGGTGCATTTACCCTACCATCACCATCTAGTTTCGCAGAAGTGGCAATGGTGGAAACCTGCAACATGATTTCTTCTACATCATCTGAGTTTAAGAAGAGTTCCAACAATTTTGAGAGTGATGATCATCGCCAAGTGTTGTCGCCAAGCCCCATTGAATCTTTGTAACAATCAATCTACTGGGCTTGTGTGGCGAACCCAAATCCACACACAATGAGTGTTTTGGTAGATAAGTCTTTAGAATATGGCACCTCTTCTGATCCTTGGTCTCATATACATTCTACAGACGAAGGAATCATCCAATCAATGATGATAGGAGAGACACCGTGGGAATATTATCATCATCGTTCCCACCTTCGATATGACAATGAAAATTATTCAACAGACATCAATCACCCTTCAATTGTTGATTTTTTAATGAATTCTGTAAATACAATTGATTCCGGGTGAAATCTGTCTAACATGGAAGAAACTATCTCCATTAATATTTCGACCAAACCTAATGTTGTAGAGAATATTCACATTGGCAAATCTTGTTCTCCATTAGCACTAGAAAATTATTGTGCTCTTTTTTGCAAATTCAGAGATGTCTTTGCATGGTCTTATGAGGAAATGCCAGGCATTGACTCGAGAATTGTTGAACATGAGATCAAGATGTATCCTGATGTCAAACTAGTACGACAACGGCTTCGACCTGTTCATCCAAAGAAAGCCACTACCATTAAAGCAGAGGTTGAAAATTTTTACGTGTTGGCTTCATTTACCCTGTACCTCTCACTGATTGGGTATCGAATATTGTTCCTGTAATGAAAAACAAGGAACGATAAGAGTGTGTGTCGATTATAGGGATGTAAATCAAGCATGTCCAAAGGACAAATATCCTACACCCTTCATCGACCAAATTATTGATGAATGTGCCGGATGTGAAATCTTTTCATTCATGGAAGGATTTTCCGGATACAATCAAATCAATATCCGCCCATCGGACCAATCAAAAACTACATTTATATGTCCGTGGGGCACATTCGCATATCGTAAATTACCTTTCGGTTTGAAGAACGTAGGGGTGAAATTTCAGAGGGCAATGAGTTATGCCTTCCATGACATCAAACACATAGTTCAACCATATCTTGACGATCTTCCTGCTCATTCGTGAAAACGAACTGATCATCTGCAGCATTTGAGAGCCATATTTTTGTGTTGCTGACACTACAAGATAAGACTCAACCCACACAAATGTGTGTTTTGTGTTGGTTCTGGTCGACTGCTTGGTTTTTTAGTTCCTAAGGATGGAATTCGACTTGATCCATTAAAGGTTCAGGAAATTCTTGACATGCCTCCACCTTCAAATTTGCTTCAGATCCAGAGACTCCAAGGGAAGGCTAACTTTCTGAGGAGGTTCGTTCCAAATTACACTGAGCTTGCTAAAGGTTATACACGTCTTTTGAAGAAAGGGGTACCCTTCCATTGGGATCAAGTTGCGCAAGCTTCCTTTGATGCTCTCAAAGATTCCTTGATAAAAGCATCATTAATGTATGCCCCTAACTATCAAAAGGATTTCTACCTATATCTCGTCGCTGTAGATACAACCATTGGTATGGTTTTAGTACAAGAAGATGAGGGAATTGAACATCCTAGATATTATTTAAGTCACCATCTTAATAATACAAAAATCAAGTACTCTTATGTTGAAAAGTTGGCTTTAGCAGCCATTCAAGCAATACAGAGATTTCAACATTATATTCTCCTTCGCAAAACTACCATTGTGTCAAATTGCATCCCTATGACATACATTCTGTCACGTCAATTGTTGGGGGGAAAATATTCCAAATGGATAGTCATCTTGTAGGAGTTTGATCTGGAATTCATCAAATCCAAATCAAATAAATATCTTGTCTTTGCAGAGTTACTTTGCAACCTTCCCTCGTCCTCCAACGATTTAACATCAAAAGCATCAATCGTGGATGAGACTTTGTTTGTGATATTGTTAAGTGATTCGTGGTATGGGGATATACTAGTCTATCTCCAGACCCAAGCTTTTAGGCCTAACACCTCTCGCTCTGAACAACGACGTATCCGATACCAAGCCAAAGATTATCTTATCGTTGGTGATACACTTTATCGTCATGGTGTCAATACGATTTTACGAAGGTGCCTCACGCATGAGGAGGCCAAAAAATCTTTGAATGATTGTCATTTAGGTGCTTGTGGGGGGCATTTATCTGGTTACGCAACTGCACAAAAAATCTTACGAGATGGTTACTTCTGGCCAACCATATTCAAAGATTGCATACTTGCAGTTAGAAGTTGCCACGCTTGTCAGATTTTTTATCGTAAAACTAGATTACCACCTGCACCACTGCATCCAGTCGTTGTTTTTGGCCCATTCGTGAAATGGGGCATTGATTTCATGACATGTAACCCCACCTCGGCTGGGGGGCATGGGTATATTATAGTCGTTGTCGACGACTTTACCAAATGCGCCAAGGCGATGCCTATATTGAACAACAGCAGTGAAATGGTTGCTCTTTTTTTTTCAATCATGTAGTTTCTAGAGTTGGTGTGCCATAGGCTATAGTCACAGATCATGGGTCGCATTTTCACAATCAAATGATGATCGAGTTAACTACCAAATTGGGATTGTCCCATGATAGTTCCACTCCATATTATCCACAGGCTAACGGACAAGTTGAGGCAATTAACAAAGTCCTTAAGCGCATGCTGCAAAGAATGATTGGATTCCATAAGTGGAATTTGCATTCAATCCTATACTCAACTCTGTGGGCATACTGAACCTCGATGAGAAATGCGACCGGATTTATGCCCTTTCAGTTGGTGTATGGTCTAGAAGTAGTCTTACCAATTCAGTGTGAAATCTCATCCCTCAATATCGCAATCAACCTGCTACCTGAAACTTTTGAAGAGGAAGCTCGTTTCTTGGAATTAATTCATATGGATGAGACCCATCATGATGTCGCATTGGTTAACGAAGCACATAAGAAATGCATCAAGGCACAATATGACAAAAATGTTAAGCCTCGTGTCTTCTCAGAAGGTGACTTGGTCTTGCTTTACGATCAGGATTCTGATAATTTAGGAGCAGGAAAATTTGAACCATTATGGATGGGCCCTTACATCGTTAAATGTGTGTTGAAAAAAGGAGCCTACGAGCTAGTCGATTATGATGGGATTCCACTGTCGCAGCCCCGAAACGGATTGTATCTCAAATGTTACTATGCTTGATTAAGTGTAATGAACTCACTGTACATATGCTTTCATTGCATTTTTGTGTGTTTTCTTTTAGAGTTGTCATTTTGGTTAGGTAATCCACTTCACATTTGTTGCAGATGTCAAACTTTTTGGAACCATTTGTTGGGTATTCTGACGAAGCTAGTCATACCATGCAAAACCTATCTTCTGCAGCCTGGGCCATATTTGCTCCAAGTAGTGAGTTAGTGAGTTTTAGGGGGATATGTATTGGTCGATCAATGAACAACATCGCTGAGTATAGCGCGTTGATTGAACTTCTCTCTAATTCCATTTCACATGGCATATGCCGAATCATTGTCAGGCTAGATTCATAACTTGTCATTCTACAACTTTACTGGCATTTATTCCATTTGAAACCCAACTATTCATCTCATGTTCCTAAGAGTTAGGATTTTTGAAAGACATTTTTATTTTATTCAATATCAACACATTTCCAGAAACTTAAAGACATTGACTGATTCATTAACAAACTATGTGTTAAATAGACATTTGTAGCATATGTAAAGAAATCATTTCACATCAACATTTGCATAGGATTTCATCACTTAACCAAAATAAAACTCCAAAAGTCAAAATAGATAGTTGTTTATAAGTTTTCACAAAATGTTTTGTGTCCAAGAAAAAATTGGTCATCTGACCCAAAAACCCAAAACGAATGCAGAAAAACATCCTAGACTAGTGATGCTAGTGATAACATGTCACCGCCTATGCTATCATGCACAGGAGCCTAGTCGAATGACTCGGTACACTAGTAGTATGGTGTTGTAGCCTCATAGGTAACTCGTCAATCCGGACATCTGGAATGCCAAGAGTCAATCCCTCTATCTAATCCTACAGCTATGCAAGGTTCTGCGCTATGTCTAGGTCCCTAAGGACTGCTCTCTCTACAGCTTCTCCCACTGGAGCATCTTTCTCCCATGGGCATGCCACTGGTCGAACTGGTCCGATATTTGCACACACATATGAGTTTATTTATTCTTGGTAATAATAGAAAAAACACAAAAACAATAGAAAACTAAAAATAAAAGACGTGGTCAAATCATTTTACCTATAGCACTCCACTGCTCACCAACTAGTAATTCCAAATCTGGATCACCTCAGAAATCCATCCCTACATATGGATACTCTGAAAACACCATCTCCTAGCAGTCGAACCACTCAAAGAAGGCAGATGAGAAGGAGACCTGTGACTGGCCAGAATGCCTAGCCATAAGGTCCACCCATCTCTATATCCATGGTTCTCTCTGAGCAGGCAATCCTAGTGAAATGTTTTGAGGTTCCATCAGTGGGATTCTTTCCAAAGCAGAAGCAGTCAAAATGGATCCATAACGAAAATTATTGGTTCTTACAATCTTTACTTTGGACAGTTTATCTTTTATGATAGGAAGTACCGCCTTGCACCAGTTGAACACCTTCGGTTCCAGGCACCAAAATTCTTGGTTCTTCCAATCTTTACTTTGGACAGTTGATCTTTCATGATAGGAAGTACCACCTCACACCAGTTGAACACCTTCGGTTCCAGGCACTCCAAGTCATACTGCATGTAGGATCTATTCGCTAAGTGTAAGGCTGCACTGCCAGCCAATCTAGCAAAGGTAAATAGAATGGTCCTCAAAGGTCGATCAATAACATCCCAGATATTAATCTTACCATCTCTACTAAGTTGGGATCCTTCCCTACAAAACTGACGAACGTAGTCTTTCACCGATTTTCCTCCTCGAGAAAATCCTGATAGTGAAAGAGAGGCACCATGCCTCGAAAAACCCTTCAGAAAATAAATATCCTCAATCGTGAAAGGAATGGATTTACCTTTGATATGGAATACTTGTTCAATAGGATCCCAAGCATGAAGGAGATACTACAACAAACTTATCTGTTGTCTCATGCTGGATATGCAAAAAAACTTCAGTAAACCACAGTTCCTTAATGCATCCACTGTGCCCTGGTCATGTAAAGAAATCATATCCTCCTCTTCATGTTCTCATTCTTGCCATGAAACAACCATGTTGATCCAACAAATATCTAAAATACAAACATTAGGTAAGTTAGGATCCTTTTTTGAGCAAAAAACAGTTCAAAATTTAATGAAAAAACATTGTACAAACATTACCTTCTATGCCCATCGCACCTAGCCTTTGAACATGGTGAGATGCATACTATTTTTCCTGTTGGTAGCCCAGTATGCATCACACTTTTTGATAAGGCAAAGTGCGATGATTGGAGAGAAAAATATTCAAACCCCTGAGGCCCAAAAAGGTGAGAAAACTTGCCCAGAATTGAAAAAATATGGAATGAAAATGAAGAGCTTAAGGATAGCTCTCACCTGGTCCTGACGGCACGGAAAATGGTCCACAGAATCTCTCACAATCAACTAGTGAAATTTGAGGAGGAAAACTGCTTCAGAGCTCCAAATCTAAAATTTGAAATGAAATGGTGAAAATGAAATTTTAAAACTACTTTTTATGTTTACTTTTCTATGTACTTCAAGTAAATGTTAGTTTTAGCTCATTTTTCATCATAAATATGTATTTTTAATCAGTTTGATGGAGTTTTGAGCAGGTTGAACAACTGTCGACAGAATATGATGTGCTAAATGGTGAATTGAGCATCTTTGACCACCAAGAAAACTTTTTGTCTTCTTTTTGAGCTTTGATTCAAAAATGAAAAGAAAACTATAGAGTCCTCTTTAAACCCTTTTCAGACTCTCTAAACATGAAAAGATTGTCGAGCGCTTGTCTTTTCCAGCTCATTAAAGTATTGGAAACGTCATCCCTCCTATATTATTTTATCCTTTTTCAGACCTGAGGGATTACTTTACGAAAAAGAACTTATGGAGTTTTCTTTTCATCCCTTTTCAAACTCTCTAAACATGAAAAGGACCGAGTTATCATTGTTGTTAAACTTGTTAAAATAATAGTGATAAAATTGTCCATCTAGACAAGATCGAGTTTCACTGTCACTAGACTCGTTAAAACATCAAATAGTGATGTGTTTGCCCTAAGGGAAAATTATAGAACAAGCATATGTTATCCTCCTCAAGCTTGACAAAAATAAAGAGGTACTGGTCAGCAATGACTGGGGAGAAAGGGGAAAAATCTTGAAGATTTTATGGTAGCAAGTCGCTCTTGAACATGATACTTTCACTTCATCTCCCTGATTGAGTTGGGTTGGGTTATTCCGTTCACTGGTCATCATACCATTGGTCTTTCATACCATCCATCTTTTGGGGTTAACGCTACCAATTCATCTCGGTGTCACTGACATGTTCAAGAGAAGTCATCCAGTTGAGAAGTCATCTAGTTAATGTCTCATACACTGCAATACCTCCAAACTTCATTTTTCATGGCTTCCATTCCTGAACCTTGTGTCGTCAGTTCATTTTCACCTCCAGAAATCATTTCCTTCGTTTCATGTTGTAGATGTGGATACATCAAGGCCCTCCTACGACGAGTCGCTTCTTGTCGACATCAGCTCATTATCCAAGAAGTTGACTTAGAAACACCCCTCTAGTACTTTGAAGCTTGTTTACATCAATGGCAAGTTTCTCACTTCCGGCGACAGGTTGACATCAATGGCCTTCAACCGAATGATTTTGCGTGGTGTTCAACATCGGATCATGTATTCACACCACGTGAAACGTACTGTAGTAACTTGAGGATCATTTTCATTATAGGTGATCCGTCTTGCGTCCGTTAACATCTCACATCATTGGCTGGTAATCAGGTGATGTCTTTCCATGTTCGACTTCAGAACATCTCTTTACATGGTTTGACTTGTACATCGAGCAAAGATTGAACGAGTTTGAAGACCTTGGATATAGTTTCATCCATCTGGGCTGCAATATATTCAGGGATACAAAAAAATCATATGTACGAAGGCTCTATACAGATGGTCATCCTAATCATGGATGATGACTCTATATTTGTAGAATCACAAGTCTGTATCTAAAGACGACTATCTGATCTATGTACATGAAATGAAAATTTATAAAGTTGAGCATGGGAATGCTTCTCTCAGCTAGATCATGAAAAATCATATTATGATGGTGTATTGTGTTGTAACTTATGCAGGTCACCTTCCACTTTGAAACTTCGGATCCTCATGATAAAGCATTTCACCCGACATGAACATTTACGACCTCATGGTTTAGGGGGCAACTGTTATAGACATATTTGGGCACATAAAACCCAAACTCATATGACAATGTATTAGGGCTCATCAACCCCTAAAAGAGTTGTATTATACCCTAAAGGAACTAAGTCATCTAAATACACCATTCCCCAAAAAGTTCCATCTCAGAAATCATCCAGAAAGTGCCTAAACTGAACCATATCTGAAAGCCCTGTGTTAGGGTGAGATGAATACTGACTGCTACACTATCAAAGTGCAATGCATACTGTTTAGACCTTCTATATGGTGCGATGGGCGAGGATGGACAAATTTTCGGGACAGTTTGTTAGATGGTTGCTCATGGAATCTTCTAGAAACTTCTCCTGTGCCACTTGCCTCTCTGAATTAGCCAAAGGATGACCAAGGGAATTAGGAAACCATCTCCAATTCCCCTTTCTTGTGGAACCAATTTTAACAAGTGGAATGACACTCATCAATCCCAATGGATGACTCACACCCTTGCAAACATCTATAAAAGGATCTCCCATCCAAGAGATCAAAAGGCTGAATTGTTGTGAATTGCAAGTAAGTGTTGCTAGTTTTGGTATTGAGGAGAGAGCATTGTATTCTTGTTGGTGTGTTCTTGCTAATTCATGAGGTGAAGAAGGATTGAAGCTGGGAAGATGGAGCTGGATCAGAGAACTGGGTTGTAATTCTCCTTATTATCAATAAAGTTCTTCAAGTTTTTTCCCAATTGATTGTGTAATTGTGAATGCTTTCATTTTTTCATTCTATATCTGATTCTATAATGTTTATGCCGTCATAGATCACGATGCTTTGATAGTTCTTTATTGCTGTACTTGTGCAGGTACTCTCCAAGCGTATTAAGTACGGGAGGAGTTACGGGATCTGCCAAAGGAGAGAGAGATTAGACAAGGGATCAAGTCAAAGTTCCAAGTTGTTTTTCTAATATCTTTCTCTTATCTGTTACATATAGGAAAAATCATTGAATTGCTTTAAATTATCTAGGGTAGCTGCCAAACCTGGAGGGTTAGTCATTCAAAAAGACACTAATTTTCCCAGAAACAGTGTCCCAAGAGAAATTGTAACAGATCAAGGTACTCAATTCACATCCAAGTTGGTACAAAAGATAATGGAGGAATACAAAATCAAACATCTAAAGTCTACTCCATATGATCCTCAAGCAAATGGACAGGTGGAGTCCACCAATAAAGTCATTGAAGCAATTCTCACCAAAATTGTGCATTTTCATAGAAGAGATTGGAAGAAAAGCTTCCAGAAGATTTATGGGCATACCATACCACATGGAGAAACATTGTAGGACATACTCCTTATGAGATTGTCTATGGAAAACAAGTCATGTTTCCTATTGCGTTTCAAGTCAAAAATTTCAAGACAATAGTAAAATTAGGTCTTGATCTTTCAAAAGCACAAAAACAAAGAATGGAGCAGCTGAATGAACTTGGTCAGATAAGACAAGATGCAATCCAAAGAACCAATCAAGTTCAACAACAAAGATCCATATGGCATTACAAATATATCAAAGGGAGAAAATTCCAGCCAGGAGATTGGGCAGTATTGTTTGATTCAAAGTTTAAATATTTCCAAGGGAAATTTCAAACTAATTGGCTTGGGCCATATGAGATTGAAACAATCTTTGACAATGGTGCAGTTAGGATTAGAACTATTGATGAAGAAAGAACCACTTTTCTTGTGAATGGTCATCGACTGAGAATCTATGATAAGCCATTGACCAAGGAAGAATTTATCAAATATTTGCAAGATAATACTGATTTAAAGTTGGCAAAGGAGGATTTCCTTCTTCCCCAACTTGACCTCCAAAAGTATTTTTCTTTTTGGAAAATAAAAGAATATATATATATATATATATATATATATATATATATATATATATATATATATTATAATAATAATAATAATAATAATAATAATAAATTGTATAAACTTGAAAACCAACAATGGTTGGCATGTTTATATAGAAAATCTAAGGTGAAAAACAATTTTTGACACCATAAATTTTCTTCACATCTATTCTAAACCCATTATCTTTATATCCCACTCTTTTCTTTTCAAAAATAAAATAGCTACAGGATTATTGAATTTTTGTAGCTCTAACAGATTTCTGCAGCCAATTTGATAGAAATTTCTGATGGAATAATTGAAAGAATGATTGACTCAATCCACTGTAAAGCGCCTGAATACCATACAAAGGAAAACAACCAAAGGTTAGAAAGCAATAATTCAAAGATATGAAACTCTTTAATTTGATAATAGGGATAAAAAAGATTAAATGTATGGTTTATATAGACATCGTACTACCAAAATTCAAAATCATTAGTACTAAGACTTGATAGTATCGTGTCAAATCGGATCTAATCCACCATTCACTTCTCATCAATATACTTATGCTCCAACCCACATCCCAAATTTATTGATCTTATCGTCCAAATCATTCTCATTCATGCTCTCAACGATTAGATTCTATCACACTTATTTATACCCTTACCACTTATACTCCCATCATTCACACTCTCGTCCTCATCATGTTGAAACCCTCATACCCTATCAAACAAAGCTTCACAGCCATGGGGGTTATAGTCATAACATAACCAATAGGGAGAAAATTTTAGAAGGATATCCATAGACAAAAGAATTATTGCAGAAAGCGCAATGGCTAGATTTTGTAGAGAAATTGATGGTTTCCACAAAGAAGTAACCAGATCCTTCATCAGATATTTTGATGGGGTGGAAGTTGAGATAAGAGACATAAAATTTATATTCATTGAGAATTTTGTTTCTAAAGCCACTCGATTTCCTCGAATTAGAGAAAAATGGTTTAAAAATAAAGGAATTGAGAGGGAGGACTAGAAGATTTTTCTAAAGAACCCTCTCATGGACATTGCCATTTTCAAGAAATGCATTCTATGCACAACATTGAAAATTAAGTGGAGAAATTTCCTTTTGATACTTCGAAGATTTATTACTTGCGAAGGGAGGTTTGGATGCATGTTTTTCTATCATATTCGAATGCTAATGATTTTATTGAGGATAATCAAATAAATTTTCCATATTTCTTACTTAATAGTCTAAGAAATATGTCAGGGAATGTTCAAAGGAAAATTTTGTTTATAGAGAGCACCATGTATCACCATGGTCTTGTTAAAATCCTTGTTGAATTTCATCTTAAGAATATGGGTGATAATTGGAAAAGTTTTTAGTAAGAAGTCATTTTAAGGAACACACCCAAGAACAGCCAAGCAGTAGCAAAGCCAAGATAGGGAGAAAGAGAAAAATTGAAGAACTAGTGGAACAAGAACAACAACATCTAGAGTAGCCATCAGAAGATGAAATTTCTCTTACAGAAATTTTAGAGAATATAAACAAGAAATATGTTAGAAGAAAGAAAGCCAGCAAAAAGACAAAGAGCACACCCAAAACAGAAAAGCCTAATATAAAAAGGAAGAAATAACAAATTCAACTTCCTCTTGTGACAAGCTTAAGAAGAAGTACTAGATTCAATTCAACAACAAAAGAACTACCTTAAAAATGTATGGAGAATATCGACTTAGAAGCAAAGGAATATTCAAGGGTTTCTCTGCCAACATTCATCACACCTCCTCAGAGCCCAGGCTGAAGAACACCTAAATTTATCTTGTATAGCACGAGAGTTATGATTATATTGAGCTTCTCGAGAAAAGAGATGTGGCAATAACATCAACTTTAAATCAAGAAGAAGACCAGTTTAGTAAACCACAAGAACCTTCAGGGATAAATGTTTTAAAACAATAAATTTTTGAGTTGGAGACACTAAACAGGTACATTCAGAAGGAGAATCAAACCCTATTTCAGGGAAAACTAGTGTCGATTCGAACTATTAGTCCCACTAAGATGGGTAGCTATCTTAGAAACAAACAATGAAATCTTTTCAAGAGTTCCTTTAAGTGTGATAGATGAGAGGGAAGAAAAGAGGACCAACGTGGATCGTCCACTTTGATCCTAGCTTGATTTCTCCTTTCCTTGATAGAATTTGTCATTCCTCTCCTACTTGTCCCACTTCAAAGAGTACTTGTAGATTCAAAGTAACAACAAACCATCAAAGCATCTCGATCTAAAACATCATAAACAATGTGGAATCAGAAACACTTTGACCATACAATTGCATTCATAAACAATAAGATTCACAAATACACGATTATATGGAGGAAAACTAAAAGAAATTTATTAATAGTAATGTAAGAGAAGATTACAACTCAGCTATCTGATCCAGCATCATCCTCCTAGTTGTAGAATCCCTCTTCACCTCATGAACAAGCAAATCACCCAACAATGCAATGTCTCTTCTCACCAACAAACCAACAACACTTACTTACAAAATACAAAATTCCAGCCTCTAGATCTCTCAGATGAGGGATCCATTTATAGATGTCTTGCAAGGGTGTGAGTCAGCTCTGGGTTTTTGATTAGTGTCATTCCACTGATAGTTGTTGGTTCCACTTGGAGATTTCAATGATATCTTACTCATCCTTGGGCGACTTCAAAGAGGCAAGTGTCACAGGAGAAGTTTATGGAAGATTCCATGATCCTCCACTTAGCAAACTGTCTCTGCCATTTATCTATTCTCGCTCATTGCACCCCACATAAGGCCATTTCAGTATGCATCACACCTGAATAGTTTTTCAGTCAATATGCATCACACCTTGCCCATGGAACAGTCTATATGGTCCGGTTTTGGCCAGTTCTGAGTAGTTTTTCAGGCGGAACTTCTCAGAAATGATGTAATCAGTTGACTATGATCCTTTAGGGTATGAAATAATACTTTTAGGGACTTAAGAGCCCTTAGTTTATGGACATATGAGTTTGGGGTTGCAGTGCCCAAATATGTCTATAACAGCTGCCCCCTAAAGCATGAGGTTGTAAATCTTTTGATGTCGGGTGAAATTCTTTATCATGAGGATCCGAGGTATTCGTACTGGAAGGTGACCTATATAAGATACAATAAAATACATCATCATCATTTTATTTTAATGATCTAGCTGAGGTGGGCATCCCTATGCTTAGCTTTATAAATTCATTTTCATGTACATAGGATAGAAAATTTTCTGCTATTGCAGACTGGTGATTCTTACGTGAAGAGTCATCTTCCCTGGCTTAGATGACTATCTGTGCAACTTATGTGTACAATTGGTGTTTTTATTTTCCTGAATGTATCGCAGCCCAGATAGATCAAAATAGATTTAGGTTTTTCAAAACTCATTCAATCTTCCCTCGATGTACAAGTCGATCCATGTGAAAAGATGTTCTGAAGTCGAACATGGAAAGACATCGCCTGATTACCAGCCAATAATGTAAGCTATTAACAGACGCGAGAGGAGTCACCGATAATGATGATAACCCTCAAGGTACTATAGTACAATTCACGTGGTGTGAATATATGAGCTGATGTCGAACACCACGCAAAGTCTTTCGGTCGAAGGTCATTGACGTAAACCCGTCGCCGTAAGTGAGAAACTTGCCATTGAGGCATGCAAGCTTCAAAGTACTGAAAGGGTTGTTTCTAAGTCAACTTCTTGGATAATGAGCTAATGTCAACAAAAAGTGACCTATCGTAGGAGGGCCTTTATGTATCCCACATCTACAATGCGAAACAGAGCAAATGATTTTTGTGGAGGTGAAAAAGATCTGATGATATAAGGTTCAGGAATGGCGGTCATGAAAAATGAAGGGTGTAAGTATTGTAGTGGATGAGGCGTTTTCTGGTTGGTGAATTCTCTAAATTACTTCTCTTGAAAATATTGGCGACACTAATGTGGACTTGGTAGCATTAACCCCATGGATGGTACGGAGGATCAATGGTGATGGCGAATGAAAAAACCCAACCCAACTCAATCACGGTGATGGAGTGAAAGTGTCATGTTCAAGAGCAACCTGCTACCAATAAAGTTCTTCAAGTTTTCTTCCCATTTTTCCCCAGTCATTTCTGACCAGTACCTCTTTATTTTTGACAAGCTTGAGGAGGATAACATATGCTTGGTCTATAATTTTCCCTTCGGGAAAACCTGTCGCTTTGTCTTTAGCGAGCCTAGCGTCAGTGAGACTCGTTCTTGTCTGGGTGGACAAGTTTGTCGCTATTGTTTTAACGAGTTTAATGACAAAGATAACTCATTCCTTTTCATGTTTAGAGAGTTTGAAAAGGGACAAAAAGGAGACTCCAATAGTCCCTTTTCGTGGCATAATCCCTTAAGTCCGAAAAATTATAAAATAATACGAAAGGGATGTATTTTCGACAGCTTTAACGAGTCGACAACGACAAGCACTCGATATTTTTGTTTGATAATACCTCAGGTCCAAAAAGATTAAAATATATGAGAGGGATGTCATTCCCTTTACTTTAACGAGCTGGAAAGGACAATAGCTCAACAATCATTTTATATTTAACGAGTCTAAAAAGAGTTTAAAAGGGACTCGTTTTTTAGGAACAAGTGGTATTTTTGGGTAGCAACAGGTTCCAGGTAAGTTTGGAACTTCTCAAAACATGGCAGTGTGAAGAAGGTGGCAATCAAAATCACTCATCGCAGATGTTCCTTAAAAGGGTAAAAAATCAAGTGGAAGCGTATGGTTGGCCAAATGAATGGAGGTGACGGTAGGAACACAACCAAGGTTCAAAAAGGCTAATAAAAAAGTGATCACAAAGGTTATTTACCAAAGGCAGGTTTATTTTTTAATGAGCATGAACCTTGTGCCAACATGTGCTCAGTGCAGGTTTATTTTTTAACAAGCTTGAACCTGACGAGAACATTTCTCTTTGATATTGGTCAATGATATTCAGTTTACCATTTGACACGTTAGATTCTTTCTTCAGTCGTTCAACCTGCTCAATTGATCCATCAAATTGATTAGAAATACACATATATATGCCTAAAAAATGAATTAAAAACTAACATTTTACTTGAAGTATGTGAATAGTAGCATAAAAGTAGTTTTACCTCTAATTTTTTCCATTTCATTCAAATTTGGGATTTTGGAGCTTTGGAGTGGTTTTCCCCCTCAAACTTCATCAGTTGATTTTGGGAGATCCGGTGGACTATTCTCCGCACCGTTAGGACTAGGTAGGAGCTATATATTTTTTATTTTAGGAATTTATTTTGGTTAAGCTATGTGATCCAGATGCAAATGTTGATATAAAATGCTTTTCTTTAAAAATGTTGCAAATGTCTGTCTAACACATAATTCGCTAATGAATCAGTTGAAGTGTTTAAGTTTCTGGAAATGTGTTGATATTGAATGGAATCAAACTGCCTTTCCAAAATCTTGACCCTTAGGAACATAGATAGATTGTTGGGTTCAAAACTGAATAGACACCAGTAAGCTGTAGAATGACAAGTTGAGAATCTAGCCTAACAACAAGTCGGCATACGCCATGTGAAATGGCATCAGAGATAAGCTCTATCAACACGCTATACTCATTTACAGACCAATACATATCCCTATAAAATTACCTAATTCGCCGCTTGGATCAAAGATGGCCCAGGCTACAGAATATAGGTTCTGCATTCTACGACTAGCTCCGGCGGCATACCCAACGAATGTTTCCATAAAGTTTGACATCTGCAACAAATGTAAAGTGGATTACTTAACCAAAATGACAACTCTTGACGAAAACAAAAATGAAACAAAAGCATATCTATAAAGATATTACTACACTTGATCAAGCATAGTATCGCTTAAGATACAACCCGTTTTGGGGTTGTGACAGTGGAATTCCATCGTAATCTACCAGCTTGTAGGCTCCTTTTGCTAATACTCATTTAATAATGTAGGGGCCCATCCATAATGTTTGGAACTTACCTACTCCCAATTTATCAGAGTCCTCATCATAGAGTAAGACCAAGTCACCTTCTAAGAAGACACGAGGCTTGACATTTTTGTCAAATTGTGCTTTGACACATTTCTTATGTGCTTCATTAGCCAACGCGGCGTCACAACGGGTTTCATCCAATTGGATTAGTTCCCAGAAACGAGCCTATTCCTCTGAAGTTTCGGGAAGTAGATCGATTGCGAGCTTTAGAGATGAAATCTCACACTGAATTGGTAAGACAACTTCTAGGCCATATACCAACTAAAAAGGCATAAATCTGATCGCATTTCTCACCGAGGTCCTATATGCCAACAGAGCTGAGTACATGATTAAATGCTAATCCCATTTGTTGACTCCAATCATTCTCTGCAGCATGCACTTGAGGACTTTGTTGATCGCTTCAACCTTTCCATTAGCCTGCGGTTAATATGGAGTAGAACTATCATGGGATAGTCCTAATTTGGCAGTCAATTCAACCATCATGTGATTGTGAAAATGTGATCCATGATCTGTGACTATAGCCTGTGGAACAATGAACCTAGAGACTACATGATTGAAAAAGAAAAGAGCAGTTGTTTCACTTCTGTTATTTAATGTAGGCATTGCCTCGGCCCATTTTGTAAAATAGTCGACAGTGACTATGATATACCCATGCCCCCCGACCGAGGTGGGGTTACATGTCATGAAATATATGCCCCATTTGATGAATGGCCCAACAAAAACTACTGGATGCAGTGGTGTAGGTGGTAATATGGTTTTGTGATCAAAAATTTGACAAGCATGGAAACTTCTTACTGCTATTATGCAATCTTTGAAGATAATAGGCCAGAAGTAGCCAGCTCATAAGATTTTCTATGCAGTAGCATAGCCAGATAGATGCCCCACACATGCACCTGAATGACAGTCATTCAGGATTTTTCTGGCCTCCTCATGCATGAGGCACCTTCATAGAACTGTATCGACACCACGATAGTAGAGTGTATCACCGACGATCATGTAGTCTTTTACTTGGTATCGAGCACGTCGTTGTTCTGAGCGAGAGGTGTTAGGCCTAAAGGTTTGGGTTTGGAGATAGATTTGTATATCTCTGTACCATGGGTCACTTGATGATATCAGAAACAATGTTTCATCCACGATCGATGCTTTAGATGTTAAATCATTGGACGACGATGGGAGGTCGCAAAGTAACTCCGCGAAGACTAGAGATTTCTTTGATTTGGATTTGGTGAATTCCAGATCAAACTCTTGCAAAATGGCTATCCATTTTGAATACTTGGCCCCTAGCAATTGACGCGATAAGATGTAGGTCATAGGGTTGCAATTTGACAAGATGGTAGTTTTGCGAAAGAATATATAGTGTCAAAATCTATGTACTGCTTGAACAACTGCCAAAGCCAGCTTTTCAACATAGGAGTACTTGCTTTCCGTATCATTTAAGTTGTAGCTTAAATAATACACAGGATGTTCTATTCCATTGTCTTCTTGTACTAAAACCATTGCGATGGTTGTATCTGTGGCAGTGAGATACAGGTTAAAGTCTTTTTGATAATCAAGAGCATACATTAATGATGCTTTTACAGGGGAACTTTTCAAAGCATCAAAGGAAGCTTGCGCAACCTGATCCTAGTTGAAGGGTACTTATTTTTTCAAAAGACGTGTATAACCTTTAGCAAGTTCGACATAATTTGGAATGAACCTCCTTAGAAAGTTTTCTTTCCCTTGGAGTTTCTGAATCTAAAGCAAATTTGAAGGTGGAGGCATGTCGATGATTGCCTGAACCTTACATGGGTCGAGTCGAATTCTGTCCTTAGAAACTACGAAACCAAGTAACTGACTAGAACCAACACAAAACAAACACTTGTGTGGATTGAGTCGTATCTTGTAGTGTCGGCAATGTAGAAATATAGCTCTCAAATGTTGCAGATGATTAGTCTATTTTCGCAAATGAGCTGGTAAATCGTCGAGATACGGTTGAACGATGTGTTTGATGTCGTGGAGGGTGTAGTTAATTTCCCTCAGAAATGTTGCCCCTGCGTTCTTCAAACCAAAAGGTAGTTTGCGGTACATGAATGTGCCCCATGGACATATAAATGCAGTCTTTGACTGGTCCTGTGGGCGGATATTGATTTGATTATATTTGGAAAATCCATTCATAAATGAAAAGACTTCGCATCCAGCACATTCATCAATTATCTAGTCGATGAAGGGTGTAGGGTAGTTGTCTTTTGGACAAGCTTGATTTACATCCCTGTAATCGATGCACACTCTAATCGTTCCTTGATTTTTCATCATAGGAACAATATTCGATACCCAATTAGTGAGAGGAATAGGGTAAATGAAACCAACATGTAAAAGTTTTTCAACTTCTGCCTTAATGGCAGTGGCTTTCTTTGGGTGAACCGGTCGAAGCCGTTGGCATACTAGTTTGACATCCGAATACATCTTGACTTCATGTTCAACGATGCTCAAGTCAATGCCTGGCATTTCTTCATATGACCAAGCAAAGACATCTTTGAATTCGTGAAAGAGAGTGCAGTATATTTCCAGTTCTGAAGGAGAACAAGATTTGCCAACATGTATATTCTCTACAATATTTGGTTTGATTGAGATATTAATGGCAATAGTTTCTTCAATATTGGACAGATTTCGCTCTGAATCCATCGTATTTACAGTATTCAATAGAAAATAAAAAACTGAAGGATGATTAAGGTCGTTAGAATAATCCTCATTGTTATCTTGAGGTCGGGAACAATGGTGGTGATCTTCCCATGGTGCCTCTTATATCATCATTGACTGAATGATTCCTTCATCTGTAGAATGTACATGAAACCAAGGATCAGAAGAGGTACCATACTCTAGAGACCTGTCTATCCAAATGCTTGCCGAGCGTTGATTTGGGTTTGCCACCCATGCCCAGAATATTGATTGCTACAACAATTCTATTGGGCTCGGCAGCAATACCTGATGATGATCCATGCTAACAAAATGTTCGGAATTCTTCTTAATAATTGACGATGTAGAAGATATCATGTGAGAGGTTTCCACTGTGGCCACTTCTGCCAGATTACTCAGAGGCGGAAGGGCAAAAGTACCCATTAAGGAAGGGTCTTTTAGGAGACCTACTTCGATATTTTGAAGCAATTGAGAGCTTCCATGGATCAAAGGAATGCTTCCAGTAACTTGAGAACTGTTGGGGAGGAAGGTTAGTTGGTCAATGATTGTGATTCCACCTTGAAAGGGGAATGCAATCTTTCTAAAATATGTTGACACAACAACAACCATAGCATAAATCCAGGGTCTGCCTAGTAGGATGTTGTACTCAAGGTTTCCATCAATGACCTCGACTTCAATTTCTACTGTCTTACCCCCCAGTTTGGTTTGCAAGTTACTTAATATCTCATATGGCGTGTATATTCTTCCATCAAAGGCTTTTAATGTCGTTGATGATTGTGACAAGGGTGGAGAGCCTAAAGTTTTCCAACAACTCATTGACATAATATAGGTAGATGCTCCCTCATCAATGATTGTTCGATGAACAGTTTTGTTGAGGGCTTTTACCTGTATGAGGAAAGCGAGTTGTGCTGGTAACTGAGGTTTGTATCCTTTATGATTAAAGGCCACTAGATTGGAATCTGTTGGATCAATCCCACCTATCGCTGATAACAAAGCCTATTTTTGGGATGGGAAATTCTGCAGTACTTCAAGTGTCGACATAGCGGATGGCGATTGGGCCAGATCTTCCACTATATTATAATTTTGTGCTGCTCGAGCACGAGGATTAAATGTTGATTTATGTACTACTCCCTTAGGCAGTTTTATTGTTAATTCAGGAATGATTGGTGGAACAACTTCTGATGAAGTTGTTTTTGTCGAACTGTTGGGTTCATCTATAGCCTTGCCATTCGATGATTATGGATTTCCATAATCCTTATTCCTTGTAGATGTCAAAGCGTCATTTTTTTGTTTTGAGATGGATAGCATAAGCACTTTGGATGGGGAAGAAAGATCACTAGCAACCAGATTAGTTTCTGGATTTGGAAATGGATCAGTCAATACCACTGAGGTATTTGAAGTCTTTTTGAAAAAATTCGTGACTTCAGCTCGATGTGGACAATTTTTTGTGTAATGGTCCTCATCACATATGAAACATGGCTGATTAGGTTTCTTCTTTCCAGTAGGGTTTCTAGAATATTTCTCAGGAGTTGAGTCTTCATGTTTCTTCTTTTTGTTTGTCCCTTTCTTCTTGCCCCCTGGTTGCTTAGGATTTTTGCCTTTGTCAATTGACATGGCATTAACTTCTGAGGCAAGAGGTTCTTCATCTGCATTTTGACTAGAAACCGTATGGGCTTTTTTAGATGTAGCCTTTGTAGTTTTCATGCTTGTGGTACCGATCACGCCATCACTAGCACGAGATTCCTTGTTTGATTTATGAGGGGGAGGAATGGAAAATTATGGTCTAAGAGTGTTAGGAATTTTGTCATAGAACGTGCCAGACTGAGTATAGATCAAGTCTAAATATTGTGCATGAGCAATGACTTGCTCTTTAGTGACAACTCCTCCCTTGGCCACATCCTCTGTAATAGAGGGTAAAAATGACTTTATAAACCATTCAGCCAAAATATGATTAGGAACACACGACTTCACCATTCTTCGACGACATCGCCACTCATGAATATGATCAGATGTGTGAGTGGTTGTCATCTGTTTAAAGTTGGTAAGGAGTTTTGTCCCTGTTTCGTACCTTATAAGTAACTGAAAATGGGTTAAAAAGGTAGTGGCAAGGGTGCTGAAGTTATCAAATGAAGCTCTAGGCAATTTAATATACTATTTTGCTGCTGGACCAGTTAACATTCATTGAAAAAGGAAAAGCCTAATCGAATCATCATTCAGGGTGTTGGAAGAACACCACAAATGAAATGTCATTACATGATTCGACGGATCTTCACCCAGATTTCCATTGAATTTGGGAATATCAGAGGGAAGTTTATGAGGAATAATAGGCCACCAAGGGGTGTAAGAAATTGGATCATTCATCAGTCGGTTTAGATCTGGTAATTCTAGAGTTGCTACAAAAGGCAACTGTTGATTTAGGTTAGGCGAAGCATACCCAAGATAAGATGGAATTGCCTGAGCAATAGGTCTTTGCATACTAGCATAATGTATTTGATGTTGGTAGCTTTGACAAGGTTGATGGGCATAACCATTATAGTATGGTTGTTGATAACCACTTTGGAAATGCAGTTGCCTATTACTTACAAAGCCTTGTTGCTCCGGTCCTTGGTATGATTTCTGGAATTGCGGTTGTTGATATTGTACTAGCCATGGTTGTTGGACCATTTGCTATTTTCCAATATTGGATGATTGACCAAGATGCGAAGTGATAGTACCTTTTTGAGCTTGAGTTGCTCCAAATAAGAATGCACTAACCTGAGGTTGTGATTGAATCGCTGAGATGAGAGGCTGATGTATTGCAACTTGAGAGACTTAAGGTTGGCATACAATAGGCAGCGCTTGCACTTGCGATACAGTCACAATAGCAGGTGTAGTGGGAATATTCGACAAAGGATGGAATGGTTGCATTGAATATACAACCCTTGGTTGTTGAGGCAGTATTGGTACCCAACTGCTGGATGTAATTCCAGTTTGACTTGAATTTTGTTGTAGACTCTCATATGGTTGTTCTCCAGGAGGGAACAATGAAAAGGAATATTTCCCCCCATATGGTGGCAATCCAGTACTTAAAGGGTAGATTGGCCTTTGAAGACACACTGGATCAACTTGTTGAGTTTCAACATAAGAAATACCAGATGAGATTTCAGATGAAGAAATAGGAACAGACCATGTCGTCGAAACAGTCACTGAGTGGACTCCGGCTTGTTGTTGATAACTAGTCGAGACAGATGGTATACCAGCAAACATTGTAGGAATGGAAACAGGAAGCTCTACCATAGCTGTGTCAGTTGACACAGTCCTAGATGTTGATGGTTGTTCAAACATATTTAGTCTATCCAAAAGATTTCCTAGCGATTCGACAAGAACTTGCGATGAAAAAGAACTAACTTCTGTAGTAGAAGGATATAAGTGGATCCCAGTTCCAAAATGCACTGGAGTACTGGGTGGAAGATCCTCTACTATCTCTTTTATGGCAATCAATCTAGGTGGAAGAGGAAGACCGTCAGGTCCATAAAAAATTTCTGGAGCCGAAGAATGTGTAGCTTCTGCAGTAACAGATACTGGAGGGGTGACACCTTCTGAATTCTGGAACTCAACTTCTAGATGTTTAGGAAAGTGAACTTCAGCTTCTGGATCAGTCCTAGGTGGAGCTACTTCAGGAATAGAGGTGTCTACCATTACACTAGGATCAGTTCTAATGTCCTCTTGTAACTGTGGAACTTTTTCTGTAAAGGCAAATGTACTAGAGATAATTGGAGTAATTGTAGTCTCTGACAATGTTGAAACACAAGTTTCAAATAAATAAGGTGAATTGGACTCAGTTAAACGAGACCGTTTTACCCTAGATGGTTTTGTTTTTAGGGTCAAAGTCGGTTGACTCGCTAGTCTCGATGAACGACGGGGTTTTGATTGACTTTCTTCCACGATTGCAGATTACTTGATCAACTCAAAAATTAAAGGGGAAAAATGTTATTCCGATTTAAATGAATTTTAAGACACTTTGATGCAACTTGTTTTTTCAATTTTTAAGAGTTGAGAAAAAGCTAAAGGTGACTCTAGTCGGCTTTGATTTTTAATGACCCTGAAGTGACAAGTGCTTAGATGGACCTTTTCTTTTAAGGAGTCAAAAAGGAATGAAAGTGACTACGCTGGAAATCTAGACAGAGGGATTACCAAACTGATCGCAAAACTGCACAATAAACCTTGGTGATAAATGATAGACAAATTACCAAGGACTTATGTACGGTAGTCAATCTTTCTGAATGCTGTGTTCAGTGCATTGCGATCGATAAGGCAGCAGACACGGCTTCCTAAGGATAAATGATATCAACCTATTGTGGTCTCCCAATATATACTCGACAGTACGGGGAGTACAAGTTCGTACTGGCACTTGTCGTATCAAAGAGGAGGAATCACCCAACCTTCAATAAAAAACGATAGTTACCAGGGTTTTACGACGCCAGAACACGTCTCTAGCCTAGACTTCTAGATGTGTTGTGTTAGGTTCCTAAGCATTTTTATGTTCATTGAGGTTTATTTTAGAGTTGATCTTGCTTAGAGGTTTGTCTTTCAAAGTTCACTGCATGATGTAGATGTGAAATTCCTAAATATGAAATCTAAAATGATAAACAGTCATTTATGTTCTTTTAGCAAAGAAAATCCTAGCTACAAAGGAAAGAAGATTATGATTTTCTTTTAGCAGAGAGCATAGAGCACACACTAAATTCACTTTCCTAAATCAAATTTCGCATGCAGTCAAAATGCAGATGCACATGCATGTATTTTTTTCCGCTTTCTTAATATGTGAATGGCAAAAAGAAAAGCTAAGTACATATATGAACTATTTTCTTTCAAAGCGACATTACTAACAATTTTCTTTTCAAAACGAAAGGAAGACTAAGACGACACTTTTCGATTTTGAATTGAAAACTGCAAAACAACACTTCAAATACTAATAACTCAAATCAAGTACAATGACAAAAGTACAATCAACTATCTAGAAGAGGAAGACTTTACAACACTCTTCTTTTGATTCAAAATGACAATTACGACACTTGCATCAAAAAATGACAGTTCAATTAGGCTACTTTCGACAAAGCAAGACTATAAATGATTGACAAATACACAAAAACATTTACAATTCCTAACTGATGGAGGCTAAAGTAATGTGAAGGAAGAAGGTTACAGTAAGAAGGTACTGATCATGAACAACAAAACTACTGAATAAAGTTGAAAACAAAGCGAAAAAACCAAACTTTTAGAGAAGAAAATAGTATCACTCAATCATCGAACCTACAACACAGGGAAACAGGAATGCATCTCACCTGCAACACACGAGAGGTGTGACGCATCCAAGTTGCACAGTTACAGACAATGTGATGGACCAAGGAGTGAAACTGAGCTTGGTTTTTTCTCAAAATTTGCAGCTACGTTCAGTGATTTAGGCTGAATAATGATGGACAGTAAAAGCAAAGCATAAGGGTAAGATCTGATGAGATTCTGAGCTACCACAAGGGCACTTAGAATGCTTTGTAAGTCAGATGTTCAATTCATAAACCAACCTAGAGATTGACTGAAGCAGCATTCATCTACTTCGCAATTGCATAGCAAAGGAATTTTGAAGGCTAGCTGGCTAACTTTAGGCTCCATATGTAGTTTATAAAGCAAAAAATAAATAAACAAAAAGAACTATTCACTCTCCAGCGGAGTTGCCATTTTTTTCAAGAGAAGTCATTCAGAGAATTCATCAACCAGCAAACGCCACATCCACTGCAATACTTCCACCCTTCATTTTTCATGACCGCCATTCTTGAACCTTATATCTTCAGATCGTTTTCACCTCCACAAAAATCATTTCCTCCATTTCACATCATAGATGTGGGATACATCAAGGCCCTCCTACAATAGGTCACTTCTTGTTGACATTAACTCATTATCCAGGAAGTTGACCTAGAAACAACCCTTTCAGTACTTTGAAGCTTGCATGCTTCAATGGCAAGTTTCTCACTTATGGCGACAGGTTTACATCAATGACCTTCGACTGAAAGACTTTGCGTGGTGTTCAACATCGGCTCATATATTCACACCATGTGAATTGTACTATAGTACCTTGAGGGTCATCATCATTATCGGTGACTCCTCTCACGTCTATTAACAGCTTACATTATTGGCTGGTAATCAAACAATGTCTTTCCATGTTCGACTTCAGAACATCTTTTCACATGGATCGACTTTTACATCGGTGAAGATTGGACGAGTTTTGAAGACCCCAGATCTAGTTTCATCCATCCAGGCTGCGATATATTTAGGAAAATAAAAACATCAATTGTACACAGAAGCTACACAAATAGTCATCTAAGCCAGGGAAGATGACTCTTCACGCGAAGAATCACCAAGTCTACAATAGCAGACGATTGTTTGTCCTATGTACATGAAAATGAATTTATAAAGCTGAGCATGGTAATGCCTGCCTCAGCTAGATCATGAAAATAAAATGATGATGATGTATTGTATTGTATCTTATACAGGTCACTGTTATAGACATTTTTGTGCCTTACAGCATGAAGCATGAAATGTCCATAATCTAAGGGATCCAAAGTCCCTAAACATGTTGTTCCTACCCCTAGAGGAACAAGGTCAGCAAACCACAGCACTAAATAACAGTTCTCCACCTGAAAACACTCAAAAACAAGGCAATTTTGGATCATGTCAACTGCTCCACTGAGCATCTGCGCTGAATGTCAACTGCTCCACTGTCTACCTGCGCTGAATGTCAACTGCAAAGAAGGCTACCTGCGCTGGGCGAATTGGGACATGTGGCACAGTCATTCCTCAAGGTGTCAATGCCCAGGAAGCTTCCAAAATGACACTTGGATCAAGGAATTCGACTGGTGATGAGTAAGAGGGTCTAGATCTCCAAGTGGAAGCAAGAACCTCCAAGTGGACTCAAGAACTGAAGAATAACTGAAGTGAGAGAGGACACTAGTCAGCTCTCAAGCTGACTCATCCTTTCTCCAAAAATCCTATATATAGATCTCTCTCATGAGGTCTTAGGAGGCTGGAATTTGGTGAATGTAAAGAATTGCTGTTGGTTTGAGTTTAGAACTATTGGGTGATTTGCTTTGAAGGAGGTGAAGAGGAGATTTCTTTCTGCTGGGAGGTGATGCTGGATTGGGCCTTTTATGGTTGTATCACTTCCTGAACTTTACTTCTTCCATTAATAAAGCATTTGAGGTTCTTCTATATGCATGTGTCTCAATGGATGTATTGTTATACTTTTGTATTTGATTTATTCTAATCCTTGAATCAATTATGAATGTATGCTTCTTGTAGTTTCCCTCTCTTGCCATTTTGCAGGATCTTGGTGTAGCTGGGCCAGTGAAAGAGCAAGGAGCTGGGAGCAAGCAGCAAGGAGAGAAGATTGGATCAACCATTAGCGGAAGACATCGGTTAGTGGATCTCTTTCTCCCCTATTTTACATTCATAAAGAAGAAATCTTACATAGCTTTGCTTTGATTGTTGCTGAGGTACTATCACACTTAGAGTGGGATAGGGTCATTCCATATTGGATACTTTTCCCAACAACAAATTGGCGACTCCGCTGGGGAATCGTATCTTGTTGGCTGTTTGTGTTTTTGCTATTCATTTCCTAAACACAGGGAGTACCGAATCGAACTGCATTTGGATCTTTCAAATGCAAAGTAGAGGGCAGCTACTCTAGCTCAGTTTCTGGGCATGTTTATGATTTGAAGAGCTGATCCACAAGGACTCTGAATAGCTCTTAGTGATAGCTTTTCATCCTCCTTTTCATCCCTTAGTGTGTACTTGATTGATAGCTTCTGATTTGGCCAAAAACTGTTGATTTTTGAGCAATCTGTAACCCGGAAACTGAGAAAAACGAAAGTTTATCTCTTCATTGCAGGCACTGTGAAGGCAGTCTACATTTCATCGCAGGTCCCGAAGGGGCTACCTGCGCTGAATGTCAAACTGACAGTGTACTACTTGCGCTGAACCAGTTTTGCCTTGTGCAACTGGGGTTCCCTGCTTTCTGTTGCCCTGTTTTCATCCCTGTTTTTGCAGCCTGTTATCAGTCAATGTACCTATCTAAAACCACCTTTCTTTGCCACCATTCCGCCTCGGTTGTATAAAGAAACTGTATTTGTTCTTTGTGTATTTCTTACATCATTTTCAGTTTCCCATAACGAAAGTGAACTAGTCTTGCTGTGGCCTCTTAGATCTAGACCTGTGATAAGTGTCGTTTTGATCTTAAGAGTTAGTGTGTTTGCTGTTCATAGCTGATTGGGCTTTTTCTTTCATCATATGGTTTGAATTTATATATTTCTAGTGTTGAAACAAGTAAATCTTAAGGTGTCTTTTGATTTTGGACAAAAGCTTGTTTGCTTTCACTTGAAATTGAATTCAAAGTTATACAACAGCTTTCTTTTTGTAATACATCAACATTAAGAAAGAGAAAAGAAATACCTGCATTGTGCATCTGCATTTTGACAGTTTGCATGTTGATTTAGGAAAAAGTGCATTAGTGTGTGCTCTATGATCTGTGTGAAAAGATGATGTCTTTCTTTTCCCTCAGTAGTTAAGATTTTCAAAGTTGAAAGATTGAAAAGATTGCTTATCATCTTAGACTGCATTTAGGAGTTGTACCATACATCTCGTGGTGATCCATAAAGGCAAACTGCTAAACAAGATCAACCTTAAAATAAATTGAATTTACATAACAACGCTTTGAAACATAACGCAAACACATAGAGGTCTAGGCTAGAGACGTGTTCCAGCGTCGTTAAACGTGATATCTTAGCGTTGAGTGGTTGGGTGATTCCTCCACGGTGAAGCGATAAGTATCAATACGGACTTGTGCTCCCACGTACCGTCGCGTATTTATTGGGAGACCCCTATAGGAACAAAGCCTTTATCCATAGGAAATCGTGTCGGCCGCCCTACTGATCGCAATGCAGTGAACACAACATTCACGAAGATCGACCACTCGTACCGTAAAACGTATTCTGTGGTTTTGCGAAAAGTTTGGCACACCCTCTGCCTAGAACTCCAGAGTAGTTTCTTTTGGCCTTTTTCAAACTCTATAACTGAAAAATTCCATCCGAGCATTTGTCACTTCGGGCTCGTTAAAACATCGAAGGAGACTAGAGTCATCTTTAGCTTTTTCTCGACTCTTAAAAAGTGAAAAAGCAAGTTGTGTCTAAAGCGTCGTTATAAAATTTATTTTAAACGGAACATAATCACCTCCTATTCCTGCGTTGATCTGTAGGTTGAGAACGTGGAACGCGCCAACCAAGGAATTCCACATGATGGAAATCCTAGTCCTTTCTCTTCTTGGGGAGAAGTTGGTGTGCCCCACATGGCCACATTGTCGCTTCCAGGACTGACAATTGGCCTGCCAATTTGGCTTTTCTCAACCAATGTAGTTCAGAACACCATGGTTCCTGAATAGTCGAGTCAACAGTTAGATCAGTCTAGAGCTTCCCACCAGCCTTCTACTTCCTATAACTCTTCCCCCAATCCTTCATCTTCGCAAGGTAGAGCCGGCAAAAGCCAAGCTCCCATGGAGAAGAAGGAGAAGAAGAAGAGAGAGAAGAAGATGAAGGAGCTTAAGGCGACTGGGGGCAAGCAAAAGACATCTGACAAAAATCCACACACAACACAGACCGGGCCTAAATCGCCATGTGTCATATGTAGAGGAGACCACTTCCATAGAGATTGTCCCTGTATTCCCCGGATACTAAGGGACTGGTCCCCTCGTTTGCACAGTTCGGGAGCATCAACCTCTGATAGCCATGTTGAATGCTTACCGTCAACCAACGAAAGTGAAGGTTCAAGACAAAGAGGGGGAGCAAGATCCCCTTGCAGACTGTGTGAAGGCGATCACGCCATCCACCGTTGTCCCTTCTTAGACGAAGCGAAGAGAGTTTTGGAAGATCGCCCGGTTTCACCGTTGAGATTTCCTCCTGGATACAAAAAACTCATGCCAAGTCCTTCGTTGGTTGAGAATACAGCTGGCCCGCTCAAGTGGTCAGCTGAAGCGTCAGTCATTGAAAATGAACCTACTGAATCCAGACCGAACGAAAGTCCAAAGGTCGAAACGGCAGTTGACCCGGTTCTGCCTTCGGAGGTTTCATCTTCAAATGACACCGTCACTGAAGACTCATCTTCAAATGACACCCTCACTGAAGAGAATAAGGATGACACCATCCAGATTCTTTTCATCAACACAGACTCTGATGAGCATCAGGGCAATGCGCCCATTCCTTTATCGCAGGAAGGAACATCGTCAGGGTCATATCCGGCTGTGTATTCGGTCCCACCACCAAGCAACCTGGTTGTGTCCTTTGATTGGAGCCAACTAGGCAGACCCCGGTTGCCAGCCAGTATACCATTCAGAATCATAGTCCAAATATATAGAATGGTAATGGCTGGCACTATCATTGATGAAGGGGCGTCTGTGAGTATCCTTTCCTCTATTGCTTGGAAAGCATTGGGTTCCCCGGCGCTTTTGCCTGAGATAAGAAATCTCTTGGGTTTCGATAAAGGAACTAGTCGACCATTAGGGATCATCCCTAATGTGCCTGTTACATTGAAAGGGAAGACCGTTCAAATGAACGTGATGGTCGTTCAAGGACCCTTGGATTATAACCTACTCCTTGGACGAGACTATATACATTGCATGGGAGCAATAGTCTCCTCACTCTTTAGAGTAATGTGTTTTCCACACGAAGGAAGAATGGTCAAGCTCGTAGACCACCTTTCATTTCCGGGATCACGCATCGTAAATAGTCACATACCAACCCTGAATGGTCTATTCAATCAAGAAATGTCTCCACCCCCAGTCCTTCTTCCCGATGAGTGCGAGTGATTCGGAAAGATGGGACTGGAACCCAGGGGGCATGCATCCTGGTCTGCTTCGGGCAGAAAAAACCTTGGGTATAAGGTAGAATTTCCACGGGAGAATATGACTAGTCCGTACCCCGTCCGTGGTTGGAAGAGGGGTTGTTCTGGAATAGGATTCTTTTGTCAAAGTTACGTGTTTGACAACAGTCGTTCACCCTTGTCTATTTCGGTAGGCATTGCCAAGGAAATGTTTAGTTTGAAAGATTAACAAGACAATCTTTGGGTAACCTGAAAGAGGTAAGCCTCACCCTTTAAAACAAATGTTTTGACGGATAAGTAGGGGCAGCCTTGAAATTGTACTTTATACCTGGGTGCATGCAAACCTTTTGGAGTGCAAGCTAAGATCGGTTATTTATCTGTTTTTGGGATTAGTCGTTTCCGAACTTGCATAAAGAAAGGATATGGAGTAAAGCTTAGTGAAGATGAAACTCCTTAAAAAATAGAGATCTCACAGGAGACATTTCTTATCTTATGACTGGTATATCGAGCAGTTTTAGCACATAGTTCATGCTCGTTAAACAATAAACATAAGATTCGAGCAGTTTTACCGCGGAATTTATGCTCGTTAAAAAATAGAAAAGCGAGATCCGAGCAGTTTTAGCACATAGTTCATGCTCGTTAAAAAATAAACATAAGATTGAGCAGTGTTTTGGCGCATTCAAGCTCGTTAAAAAATGAACCTATCCCAGTAAATAACCACTGTGATCGTAAATTTATCAGCCATAAAAAGCCATTGGTTGTGTTTTGCACCTGCCACCTCCACTTTCATTTGGCCGATCGTTCACCTCCATATGATTGTTTACCTATTTTGAGGAACAGCTACGAAGAGTGATTTCACCTAGCCATTCTTGTGACACTGCCGTGATTGGAAAATTCCAACCTGTACCTGGAATCTGTTGCTATCCCTGTTTATCACTCGTTCCTCAAAAGACGAGTCTTCTTTAAGCTCTTTTCAACTGACTCGTAAAATATGAAAAGTTTGCCGAGTTTTGGCCTTCCAGCTCGTTAAAGTGACCGGAAGAGCTATCCCTCCTCTAGATTTTAATCTTTTTGGACCTGAGGGATTATTGCACAAAAAGGTCGAGCGCTTGTTTTATTCGGCTCGTTAAAGTTATCGAAAACTCATCCCTTTTGTATTGTTTTATACTTTTTCGGACTTAAGGGATTAGATGACGAAAAAGGAATTTTGAAGTTAACTTTCTGTACCTTTTCAGACTCTCTAAAAATGAAAAGGACTGAGTTTTCCTTGTCGTTAGACTCGTTAAAATGATTAAATAGCGACAAACTTGTCTTTAGACGAGAACGAGTTTCCCTATCGCTAATCTCGTTAAAACATAGCGATGGGCTTGCCCGAAGGGCAGGTTATAGAACAAGCATATGTTATCCTCCTCAAGCTTGATAAAAATAAAGAGGTACTGGTCAGAAATGACTGGGGAAAAATTGGGAGAACCTCAAAGCTTTAATGGTAGCAAGTCGCTCTTGAACATGACACTTTTCCTCCGTACCACATCGGGTTGGGTTGTTTCATTCACCGGTCTCATCACCATGGTCTCGCCAAACCATCCACATTTGAGGTAATGCTACCGATCCATCGCATCAGTGTCGTTATATGTTCAAGAGATGTCATTCAGAAAGAGTCAACCATGTCCCATCCACTACCATACATCATCTTTCATCCATCCATGATCGCCACCCTGAATCATATGTCACAGATTGTTTTCACCTCCATTAAAATCATTAGCTCCGTTCCGTGTCACTGATGTGGGATTCATTAAGGCCCTCCTTTGACGGATCGCTTCTTGTCGACTTCAGCTCATTATCCAAGAAGTTGATCTAGGAACACCCCCCTCAGTACTTTGAAGCTTGCATGCCTCAATGGCAAGTTTCTCACTTCCGGCGACAGGTATACATCAATGACCTTCGACCAGAAGATTTTGCGTGGTGTTCGACGCCAAGTCCGATATTCACACCACGTGAATTGTACTGCAGTACCTTGAGGGTCATTATCATTATCGGTGATTCCTCTCGCGCTTGTTAACGGTTTACATCATTGACCGGTAATCAAGCGATGTCTTCCCATGTTCGACTTCAGCGCAATTCTCACATGGATCGACTTGTACTTAGAGTGAAGATTGAACGAGTTTGAAGACCCCGGATCTAGTTTCATCCATCCGGGCTGCGATATATATTCAGGAAATATAAAGACATTTGACATGTACATCATTACAGCAGATGATCATCCTACTCAAAGGATGATAGTTTCAGCAGAGAATTATCAGTCTACCATCAGACGATCGTCTGTTCTATGTACCAAAATGAATTTATAAAGCTGAGCATGGGAATGCAAGATCTGCAAACCAATCCAATCAATGCAATATCTGCTGCTAAGAGGGACTTTCGACGATCAAGAAAAGTCCTCCAAATGGATCCCACAGGCTTCTAGTCAAACTAATCCAAAATCAATCCAATAACAAGGATCCAACACCTATAAGAACATACCAAAGTACATACCTTTCCTTACTATTTAAGTTTATGTTTCTCTACTGTCAACTTCAGCCTAGTTAGGGCTATTGAAGAATCTAGGGAAAATGTAGTTTATGTGATTCTTGTTAGCATGATAACTATTTGTGAGGTACTTTATCCTTACCTTATTAGCACAATGCTTTTTTGATATATGAAAGCAGAATGAGAAATAATGTATTGTATTGTATTTTATTACAGGTCACCTCTCAGCGATTGAATGAACTTCGGATCCTCCTGATAAAGCATTTCACCCGATAAACGACCTCATACTTTAGGGGGCAACTGTTATAGACATTTTTGTGCCTTACAGCATGAAGCATGAAATGTCCATAATCTAAGGGATCCAAAGTCCCTAAACATGTTGTTCCTACCCCTAGAGGAACAAGGTCAACAAACCACAGCACTAAATAACAGTTCTCCACCTGAAAACACTCAAAAACAAGGCAATTCTGGATCATGTCAACTGCTCCACTGAGCATCTGCATTGAATGTCAACTGCTCCACTGTCTACCTACGCTGAATGTCAACTGCAAAGAAGGCTACCTGCGCTGGGCGAATTGGGACATGTGGCACAGTCATTCCTCAAGGTGTCAATGCCCAGGAAGCTTCCAAAATGACACTTGGATCAAGGAATTCGACTGGTGATGAGTAAGAGGGTCTAGATCTCCAAGTGGAAGCAAGAACCTCCAAGTGGACTCAAGAACTGAAGAATAACTGAAGTGAGAGAGGACACTAGTCAGCTCTCAAGCTGACTCATCCTTTCTCCAAAAATCCTATATATAGATCTCTCTCATGAGGTCTTAGGAGGCTGGAATTTGGTGAATGTAAAGAATTGCTGTTGGTTTGAGTTTAGAACTATTGGGTGATTTTATTTGAAGGAGGTGAAGAGGAGATTTCTTTCTGCTGGGAGGTGATGCTGGATTGGGCCTTTTATGGTTGTATCACTTCCTGAACTTTACTTCTTCCATTAATAAAGCATTTGAGGTTCTTCTATATGCATGTGTCTCAATGGATGTATTGTTATACTTGTGTATTTGATTTATTCTAATCCTTTAATCAATTATGAATGTATGCTTCTTGTAGTTTCCCTCTCTTGCCATTTTGCAGGATCTTGGTGTAGCTGGGCCAGTGAAAGAGTAAGGAGCTGGGAGCAAGCAGCAAGGAGAGAAGATTGGATCAACCATTAGCGGAAGACATCGGTTAGTGGATCTCTTTCTCCCCTATTTTACATTCATAAAGAAGAAATCTTAGATAGCTTTGCTTTGATTGTTGCTGAGGTACTATCACCCTTAGAGTGGGATAGGGTCATTCCGTATTGGATACTTTTCCCAACAACAGTCACCTTCTAGTACAAATACCTTGGATCCTCATGATAAAGCATTTCACCTGACGTCAGACGATTTATGACCTCATGCTTTAGGGGGAAACTGTTATAGACATATTTGGGCACTGCAACCTGAAACTCATATGTCCATAAACTAAGGGTCCTTAAGTGCCTAAAAGTGTTGTTTCATACCCTAAAGGATCATGGTCAACTGATTACATCATTCCCCAGTGGAGTCGCCATTTTGTTTCAGGGAAAGCTAGTATCGATTCGAACTGCTAGTCCCACTAAGATGGGTAGCTATCTTAGAAACAAACAATGAAAGATTTTCAAGAGTTCCTTTAAGTGTGATAGATGAGAGGGAAGAAAAGAGGACCAACCTAGATCTTCCTCTTTGATCCTAGCTTGATTTCACCTTTCCTTAATAGATTTGTCACTCCTCTCCTACCTGTCCCACTTCAAAGGGTACCTATAGAGTCAAAGTAATAGCAAACCATCAAAGAAAATCCATCTAAAACATCATAAACAATGTGGAATCAGAAACACATTGACCATACAATTTCATTCATAAATAATAAGATTCACAAATACACGATTATATGGAGGAAAACTCAAAGAACTTTATTAATAGTAATGTAAGAGAGCATTACAACCCAGCTGTCTAATCTAGCATCATCCTCCCAGTTGTAGAAGTCCTCTTCACCTCATGAATAAGAAAATCACCCAACATTGCAATGTCTCTTCTCACCAACAAACCAACAACACTTCATTAAAAAATACAAAATTCCAGCCTCTAGATCTCTCAGGTGAGGGATCCATTTATAGATGTCTGTTTTTTATTAGTGTCATTCCACTGATAGTTCTTGGTTCCACTTGGAGATTTCAATGATCTCTTACTCATCCCTAGGCGAATTTAGAGAGGCAAGTGTCACAGGCGAAGTTTTTGGAAGATTCCATGATCCTCCACTTAGCAAACTATCTCTGCCATTTGTCTATTCTCGCTCATCACACCCCACATAAGGCCATTTCAGTATGCATCAAACCTAGATAGTTTGGAAGTCAATATGCATTGCACCTTGCCCATGGAACAGTCTGTATGGTCTAGTTTTGGCCAGTTCAGAGTAGTTTTTTAGGCAGAACTTCTAGGAAATGATGTAATCAATTGACCATGATCCTTTAGGGTATGAAACAACACTTTTACGGACTTAAGAGCCCTTAGTTTATGGACATATGAGTTTGGGGTTGTAGTGCCCAAATATGTCTATAACAAACCCTAAAGGTGCAAAGTGAAATTAAAATAGCTAAGAGTGACAATCTCCTTTTACACCTAAGTCTACGGTATAAGAAAAATAAAAAGCCAAAGTAGTAAAATAAAGCTCTACAAAGACAAGTCATAAACCTGAAGTACAAGATTCTCATGAGAAAACCAAGGATGGCCGTGGCTGGAAAGAAAGGGAAAAAGATGAAGTTGGATGTACCTGCAGAGGTCTCAAAAGAAATGCAGTAATTAAATAGAAGACATATGTTTTGTTTTTTTGATGAGGACATGCAAAGACCTCAACATGGGGGAATGTAGAGTCTCATGATTGTTTTGTTTTTTACACCAATTCCATCCATTTTTCCCCTTTTCATCATTACTATCAACTCAAATAAATAGTACACTATAGATTTTGACATGATAAGGTAATCAGATGTCTTATTTTTCTTATTTATTAGTGTGCCTTATTATTAAGTTAAAAGATTGTAATAGCTACGAATTAACATGATTCTACAGTTATTTCATGATTCTGTAGTTATCTCCATGGTTTGTCGGGTTCCATTACGCCAACCAAGCAAAGAAGCACATGGGCAGATGGGGATTGATCTCCTCATGGATCTCCTCCTATTCACCTGAGCCAAATCATCAAGTGGATCACCCAATGGCACAGTCAAAGAAGTAGGTCAATACATGGATAAATGGAGCAACGAGAATTCAAATAGATCACGACTCTGCAATTTGCTTTCCAAATAGCAAATCATCGAGAAACGTTATTTCCCCATGATAGATTAGAATTTGGATTAGGATTGTTTTAAGTTTTTAAGGCATAAAAACCTCAATCTGTTAAGCATGAATTATATATATATATATATATATATATATATATATATATATAAATAGAAAGCAGACACGAATATATGTAATTTTAATTGACAGTTTGGATCTTTATAACTCTATTCTTTTTAATTGAAGAAGTATTCTTGTCAATTTGATGCGCAATTAGTTATTGAGTTAAAGTTATAACCCTGTGGTTTTATGGAGGGCTCCTGCAGACAGTCGAGGTTCAATCCTTTATTTTTAACTCAATTCATTTCGCTTTCGTTATTTCCAGAATTGCTTTATCACAACTTCAATTTCTTTGTAGTTACTTGTTTACAATCTTTTCACAACCAATTTCAATTGTTTATATGCTTTCTAAAATAGAAACTTGTATATAAATCTTCTTCTTTTCATAGAGAATACTTTTGATTAGATCATGTTCTTTTTGTTTTTGTTTTATTATTTCAATTAGAATTATTAATTATAGTATGGATATCTCAAAATAGTATGGTTTATAAATTTATTCTAGAATAAGAAGCAAATTTCTTCTAGAGCATAAACAATTGTCTTTCTAGAACATAAGTATTCTATCCATAGATTTTAAAATAACTTTTTTTTTAAGTTTCTTTCCAAAAACAAAATTTATTTTAAAAATGTTTCAATAGAGTTAAATCTTTATTTTTTCTTTTCCATTACCTTGCATAGTCATTCTTTTGAAACTAATGATAATCAGTTAAATAGGATTATGATAGCTTGTTTTACTTCTCTTTTCAAGATTAATCATAGGAATTTAATTTTAAATATTCAATTTCATTAGGAACATAAGAATAAATAAATCCTTAAAAAAAACACAATCATCATTCTAATAAACTCAAAAAAAGGCTTCTAGCATATATAGTTCACTTGCACTTCACAAGTTTACCAACTCCAGTCGATAATTTATGTAAGAAATTTAAGAAAATTAAATTGACTAAACACCTACACCAAACATAGAACATAATACATACACCTACTCGCGGTGTACAACGCAACACGTACACCCACATTTGGTGTACAATACAATACATATATGTACACAGAGTACAACACAATGAATACACATGTCAGTATACCATGACTACACAACGCATATGCACAGTCCCACATGTTCACAACACAACATGTATGACATGCACATAATACCACATGTACAACATGTACACAATACCACTTGTGCATAGCACAACCTACACAATGTGTATACAACATCACATGCACAATATGTATGCATCACCACATGTACACAAAAACACATGTGCAACTTGCACACAACACCACATGTACACAGCACCACATGCACGATGTGTACACCACACCCCATGTGCAACATATACATAACACCACATGCACACAGCACCACATGTACTTAGCACCTCATTTATAACATGCACACATCACCATATGTACACAACACTTCATATAGAACATGTACATAACACCATATGTACACAGCACTGCATATGCAACATGTACATAACACCTGTTGAACCTCACAATTACCCTCTCCTTGACAACGTTTCTCATTTCTTTCCCTTGTTTTCCATAAAAAGACAGATCCCCATCACTGGTAAATGATAGATTTTGTCTCAAGGAGGACATTAAATTATTGACATCTCATACTTTTATATTTTTTCTATTTGAATAAGTTTTTGCAAATTAGCTATGAAACGCAACCTATTCTGCAGCTAACTGTGTGTTCCGTAGCTATTTCCATGGTTTAGCAGGTTACAGGTGTCAAACCAAGAAATCGGCCACATAGGCATCTCTGGAATCATCTCGACATGGATCCTATCCTAGTCACCTAGCCCAGATCGATAAGAAAGCAAGCTCAAGATCACAGTCAAAGGTGGAGTCAAACATATGAAACCTGGAAGAAATAGGACTCTTTGTCTACCCTTTTGTGGTTAATTAATAAATCCAACAGCTTTTTTGATGCATTAACTCATATCAGCCACCTACGTCAACGGTTCTGTGCAACCACCTTGTTCAAATTCAAGTCACTTGTAGCTGATCAAATATTTACGCAATCCGGTTGTGTGTGTAGATCACCTGCAGCTAATTTTCATCAAAATACAGTTATGAATATTTTCTTTTAAATACTAGTTGTACATAACTGGAAAGGGTTCGAAGTTTTTTATTTATTAAGTTTAGACTTATTGGCTCTATAATGTTGGACTTGTGTTCCTGTTTTATAATACAAATTCATGTGTTGACTGATAATCATTTGAAGGAGCATTTTCAATTAAGTTAGTAGCTCAACCCAGTCAGTTGCAAAGGCCCCCTACGCTGAAGGAGGTTTTCTTTTCATTTGTTTTGCTTGTTCAATTTTAATTTCATCATTTTCTTTTAGCAGTGCTTGTAACTTAGGTTGATTTCTCGTATTTTGATTTCTTGTAGTTTGATTTCTTTTAGTTCTGATCAGTAGCATAATGTTAGAATTCAATTTTGTAGTCTTGTTTCTCCAATCCATTTCATAAAGGAAACAAATTTGTTTCTAAACACAGTAAGATTGAAAGTAATGAGGATGCATTGTTGATTAGTTTACTCACTATTTTTGTTATTTATTTCCTAGTTTAGGTTATCAATGCACTGTATTAGTGAATGTTTCTGGTCACCATTTCAAGTTGATATCCATCCTAAACTAAATGGTTAAATATTCACTTTACATAAGGGTTGAAACCAATCAGTAACCTTCTGCATGTCTTTATTTAGTTTTTTTTTAGATCATGAAGTACAAAAGTTGCTTGAATTCCATCTCAAGGAGGTGATCTTTCAAAATGGAAGGTTAGAGTAACTAGAAGTACTTCAGTTAATTTCATTCCCTGTATTTATTTCAACATGACTTACAAATTTACCTTTTGGTTTTAAGAATTATATTCATGAATTAGGAATAGATGACAAGATAGGACAGATGCTCTATTTCTTTTCCCTCTTTTAATTTAGATTTTGACTAGTTTTAATCTCTTGGGTTCACCTTTAGGAAGTTTAGATTCAGTTTCTCATAGTTCAAAGTGTACATCATTAGGAGTAAAAGAACAGAAACCCCAAAAACAAAATAAAATACAAAACAACGAAGTAAGAAGGGTTAACTAAGAACATACAATGCACTACACTTCATCAGCTTACGAACCTCAATTGATAATTTATGAAAAGCAATTTAGGACACTAAATTGACTAAACAATTTGGCGTCGTTGCGAAAACCGAATGAGATGGAATGAGATGATGAATTTGCAGACTCTAAACTGCAAATGAATGTAGTTTTTTGTCACTACTTATTACAGAAAGGAAATGGAAAATATAGGATGTCAGAAATCTCTAATTTTCACCCTGTAATTTCTGTATAAGTATGCCAATCAATGATTTGTTTTCAACCTCATATATATATATATATATATATATATCATTTTTTTAGGAAAAATAAAGACTATGTTAGTGGAGAAGAAGAATTCTTCTTCACTAGCTTTATTTCAGAGTTATTCTGGAAAATATTAATGAACTCCTCTCTTGAAATTGTTTTTTGATATATCTTCAACCGATGACCATTCACAAGAAGAGGTATTTTTCTTCCATCTATTGTCCTTATCTTTATTGCTCCATTATTAAAGACTTCTTCAATTTCATATGGCCCAAGCCAACGAGTTTGAAACTTCCCTTGAAAATCTTTGAACTTTGAATGGAACAAAAGTGCCCAATATCCTGCTTGAACCTTCTTCTCCTTAATATATTTATCATTCCATTTATCCCTCTATTTTTGGACTATACTGGTTCTTTGAATTGCATCTTGCCTGATTTCATCAAGTTCATTGAGTTGCTCCAATCTATGTTTCTATGCCTCTGATAAATTCAGTCCCAATTGGACTGCCATCTTGAAGGTTTTGATTTGAAACTCTATAGGGAATAGGGCTTGTTTCCCATAAATAAGTTCATAGGGTGTATGTCCTGTTGTGTTCCTCCATGTAGTTCTATAGGCCCATAAGGCTTTAGGAATACTTTCTACCCAATCTCTTCTATGTAGATGCACAATCTTAGTGAGAATTCCTTCAATAAACATATTTTTAGATTCAACTTGACCATTTGCTTATGGATGATAGTGAGTAGATTTCCTATGTTTGATCTTGTAATTTTCCACAAGACCCTTCACCATTTTAGATGTAAATTGAGATCCCTGATCTGTCACAATTTCTCTTGGAACAACAAAACGAGTGAAGATGTCCTCCAAAAGAAAACTAACTATAGATTTTTCATTAGCAAAAGGCAATGCTTTGGCCTCTACCCATTTAGTGACATAATCAGTGCATACTAATATATACTTCTTTTGATTAGATGGAGGATTAATTTTTCCAACAAAATCCAAGGCCCATTTTTCAAAAGGATCAATGAGTACCTGAATTTGTAGTGGCATTTCATTTGAAGGAGCAGGTTTCCCTACCCTCTGATAGCTATCACTCCTCCTGACATATTCTTTGGCATTTCTGAAGATGGATGGCCAATAATATCCTAAAGAAAGGATTTTATAGGTTGTCCTATTATCAGCAAAGTGTCCACCACACGGCTCATCATGACATGCCTTAAGAATTTCAGGCATTTAATCTTCCGTAACACATCTTATGATCATAAGATTTGGGCCTATTTTTATACAATTCATTAGTGATCCATGAGTATCTTGCACTTATTCGAATGATTTTTCTTTTCTCTCTAGGAAACAAATGTGAAGGGAATTTCCTTGTGACTAAGTAATTAGCAATATCTGCAAACCAAGGAGTTTGAGTAGTCACTGCAAAAAGATATTCATCATGAAACTTATCTTCAACCGGAGTGTCATCTTTGATATTTTGAATTCTGGACAAGAAATCAGCAATATTGTTTTGTTTTCCAGGTCTATCTAGCACAATAATATTGAATTCTTGCAAGAGTAAAAACCATCTTGTAACTCTGCCATTAGTAATAGTTTTATTCATTAAGTATCTATTTGCAGAGTGATCAGGTGCTCAAGTCCTAGGTGTTGTAAAAATGCTCAAAATTCAAAGTGCTCAGAACTGGTTCACAGCTGAACGACTGGAAAGTGCTCGTCCTCCCGATTCCAGCACCGCAAACGGTTCGGAAAACGGTCGCCGTATGAGGGAGATATGGCCAAAACAATATCTTGCCCAAAACATTAGAAAATTGATTTTTTTTTTTTAAAATTAAAAAAAGAATATTCCAAAGAATATCCCTTGGAATATTCCAGGGAATATTCTTTCTGAAGCAGCCAATGACAGGCCGCCACGTGGCAGGCCCAGAGGAGGCCACGTGGCCCCATGATGACGTCAGCCAAATTGGATGGGCGGTGTGGTGTATTTAAAAGATTTTGGCATTGGTCGGGTTTGAACCCGAGACCTCCCACACGCTACTGAACATGCTTACCGTTGCACCACCGCAGCTACGTTTGAAATATTGGCGGCACAAATTAAAGTTAAGGTTTAAAATTTCATGGGCGGGAAAACAAAGGGGGCCAGCCCCTAAGGGCCAGCCCGCCCTCCATATGACCTTGACCCGGAACCAGGAGCTTAAGCTAACCGCCAGCCCAACGGTCAGCACGCAACCCGAGGAAGACATTTATTGTAACTGCAGATATGGCGGAGTTTTTGGCGGAGGCGCTCCAAAATTGGCGGAATTGCCATATTTGTCGGGGTTAACTGCAGTTAGCTAAAGTTAGCTGGAGTGCTTTTAGGGGAAACTGGCAGTCTGGAGTAAATGGCCATAACTTTGGCCCAGAAAATCAGTTTTGGACGAATTTTTTTTTTGATTTTGGATAATTTCGACCTTCTGAAGCCATTGGTGCAGGTCTTACAGCCATCAGAGGTCATTTGCATACGTTTTGGAGCCGTGAAAGTTCTAGGAGCCACCAGGGGCCAGTATTGGGAAGACTGTACAGGGTTGCAGGTATCCATTGGAGGTGATCCAATAGTCAATCCTGAAGGATTCATGTGTTCTGAATCCATTTCTACCATCTATTTCTCCTGTAGATGCTTCTATTCAGCTGTATTTTCAATTTGAGCATTTAATAAAAACAAGGACAAGCCCATTTGGAGGCTTTGGACCCAGCAGACGTAGCCCTGGAGGGGGTGAACTGCTTTATCAACTTCTTGTGCATATGTGGTTGGTTTATTTTGCAGAACAAATTCGTTTTTATGTGTTAAACAGTAAAAAGAAATAATTCTGCTATGCTTAAATGGGTTGTAATCAGCTGAAAAGTTCATGTGTTTCATTTCTGCAAGACATGGGAAGCTTTTAAATATGTTTATTTCTGAATTGAATACCTTGCAAACGAATTTCAAGTAGTTTCATATTCAGATCAAGTTGGTATCAGAGCTCAGGGTTTTTGTGCAAAGATCTTCTAACTGTCTTGCAAGTATTGATGCTGACCAGGTTGAAACTTAAAAGAGGGGAAGGACAGTTGACTAGAGAAAGAGAGAATCCTCAGTCAAGGAAGGCCAGAGAGCCATCACCTACACCTTCAATTTCACCCTCAAGAGTCTCAGCAGAAGCTTCAAGGATGTCTGAGCATGGAGGAGAAATTCCTCTAGAGACAGATTCAAGAGAAGAAGAAAGAGTCTTCAGAAAGGCTTTCTTAGATCTCACTGAAATGGTGAGGATATTGTACCAAGAAAGAAATGAGAAATTGTCTGGAGAAGGGTCCAAACATCCACCTGAAGGAGAAGGCTCTTCAGGAGGTAAGAAGGATGATGATCATTCCAAGAAAGGACATGGAGGAAATGGTGATCCACCACCCCCATCTTCACCTTCTTCCTCTTCATCTTCGTCTTCTTCTGTTCATAAGCATAGATCCTCTGGAAAAAGTCCTTTTTTAAAGCTTGATGTAAAATTCGAATTACCTATGTTTAATGGTGAAGTGAATGCAGAAAAGCTTGACAACTGGATTAGGCAGTTGGAGGTTTACTTGAGGATCCAAAATATGCATGATGATGCCACAAAGATTCAGTTGGCTTCTTTGAGAATGGATGGAGCAGCCTTAGTCTGGTGGGAAGCCAAGACTAAAGAGGAGATCAAGAAATTTGGTAAGGTTACCTTAACATGGCCTGAATTTCTGTTAGCCATTAAAAAGCAATTTTATCCTCTTGCTCACATGCAGAAAGCCATTATGAACTGGCAAAATTTCAGACAACTTAAGGGTCAAAGTGTCCAAGACTACACCCAAGAATTCAGGAGAAGAGCTCTCTTGTTAGGGGTAGATTTACAGTCCCAAGACACCTTGCTGAAATACATTGGTGGTTTGCATAGCTACCTTAGACACACCATCTTGATGTTTAACCCTACTAGCCTGGACGAGGTTTGTGTCCAAGCTACCCATTTAGAGGCAAGGGGAAAAAACACATTTGAAGAGGGTAGAAACAAGCCCCCCAAGGGGAAAAGCAAAGAGAAAACCTCTAAGGGAAAAGGAAAAAAGAATGCATCTGTCAAACAGGAGAGTGAGAAAGTGATATGTAAACACTGTTCTAAACCAGGCCATGAGGAGAAAAACTGTTGGAAATTATATCCTGAAAAAAGACCTCAATTTAACAAATCCAAAGGGAAACAGAAAACTGCTGCTACTACATCTACACCACAAGATTTAGGGGAAGATTCAGGTGATGAAACCAAAATTACAGCCATGGGTTTGAAAAACTTGAAGGGAAAAGAAGTTGAAACTCAAGCCAGCACTAGTACCTCAAACTGCCATGTACAAGCTCCTAATGAGGAAGAAAGAATTGAACTGTTTCATGTGAGGGTGATTTCAAAACATACTAAAATTGACACACTTTTTGATAGTGGGTCACAATCAAATCTTATATCCGAGGACTTGGTCAAGCAGCTTAAACTTGAGACCGTTCCACATCCGAAGCCATATCCACTTGGATGGATTTGCAAGGATGCAAATTTACAAGTTTCAAGAAAGTGCACATTGCGCTTTGCAATTACTGCACATTTTATTGATACAGTTGAACTTGATGTGGTACCTTTTGATATAGCAGGAATTGTTTTGGGAAGTCCTTACTTGTTTGACAGGAAAGCTATCTTTCATCGCCATGAAAACAAGTATCATCTGTTCAAAGATGGCAAGGAGTTCATTGTTAGAGCTCATCGCAAGAAGACAAATATAGCGATGGTGAATGCAGGACAGGTAAAAAGGCTGGTCAATTCAAGTAAGAATTTTGTTCTTCTTATGATTAAGCCCAAGGTTGATGTGAATCATGAGTCATTTGACAATTGTGATCCAAAACTTAAATCAGATCTGTATGATGTAGTTGATGTATATCATGAGATGTTTCAGGAGCCTACAGGTTTGCCTCCTAAGAGGGATATTCAGCATGAAATCCATTTGCATCCAGATTGTCCTCTTCCAAACATAGGCATGTACCGCATGTCTATTATGGAGAATGCTGAAATAAAGAAGCAAATCAAGGACTTGTTGGACAAGGGTTTCATAAGGCCAAGTACTTCGCCATGTGGGTCACCGATTGTATTGATTCCAAAGAAAGATGGCACTTGGCGTATGTGTGTTGATTTCAGGGCCTTGAACAAGATAACGGTAAAGAATCGTTACCCACTCCCAAGGATAGATGATTTGCTAGACCAGCTGAAAGATGCTCGATATTTCACTAAGTTAGACTTGCGTAGTGGATATCATCAAGTAAGAATTGAAGAAAGTGACATATGGAAGACAGCCTTTAAAACCAAACAAGGACTCTTTGAGTGGCTTGTGATGCCGTTTGGTTTGTGCAATGCACCTGCAACTTTCATGCGGGTAATGGATGATGTCTTGCGTCCTTTTCTTGATGATTTCGTTATTGTCTACTTAGATGACATCTTAATTTTCAGCAAGTCTAGAGAAGATCATGTCATGCATGTTAGAAAAGTACTTGATGTTTTGAAGAAGAATCAGTTATTTCTTAAAATGTCAAAGTGTGAATTTGGAAAGACTTCTTTGGTTTATTTGGGACACATAGTAGGAGGAGGTGCTTTGAGAATTGATCCTGCTAAGATTGAGGCTATTGTGAAGTGGCCTACTCCCAAATCCATAACAGAGGTAAGAAGTTTTTTGGGTGCAGCTCAATATTGGAGGAAGTTTATCTCTAACTTCTCTTCTATAGCAGCTCCTATGCATGCAGTGACAAGTGTGAAGCATGCTTTCCAATGGGGAGGCAAGCAGCAAAAAGCTTTCGAATCTTTGAAAGAGAAGATTAGTTCAGCTCCAGTCCTTGCATTACCGGATTTGAGACAGCCATTTGAGATACAAACAGATGCTAGTGATTATGCTATGGGTGCAGTTCTTCTACAGCATGGTAAGCCTATTGCATTTCATTCTGAAACTTTTAATGGTGCTGTTGTAAATTATCCTACATATGATAAGGAGTTGTATGCGTTGGTACAAAGCGTCAAAAAGTGGAAACACTATTTGATGGGCAAAGAAACTGTTATACATACCGACCATCAGCCCTTACAGTACTTGCAATCACAAAGCAAGTTACAACAGTCACGACACTTCAGATGGATGGGCTTCTTGCAACAGTTCCATTTGGTAATAAGGTACAAGAAAGGTACTTTGAATAAGGTTGCTGATATGCTTTCAAGGCCTATTATTGGTGTTGTTACTTTACTTAAGAATGATTCCATTGTACATGATAGTTACATAGAACAATATGCATCTGATGATGACTTTAAAGATGTGTATGCTAACTTGAGTAAAGGGAATCATGTAGAGGAAAATGATTATCACATGCATAACAATTTGCTGTTTCATTTGGGCAAGTTGTGTATACCACAGGGGGAGAGAATAAATGTCATGAGAGAAGCTCATTCTTCTCTTATTGCTGGCCATTTTGGTGTGAGCAAAACAGTTGCACATCTACAGAGGTATTGCTATTGGCCTCGCATGGTAGATTCGGTTTCAAGGTTCATAAGAGGTTGTTCATTATGTGCTACAAGCAAGCCTAGCAATAGGAAGCTTGGTTTGTATACTCCTTTGCCGGTACCTTCTAGACCATGGGAGAGCATCTCTATGGATTTTGTAGGAGGTTTGCCAACATCTAGAAAGCAGCATGATTATTTATATGTAGTAGTTGACCGCTTCAGCAAAATGTGTATACTTATGCCTTGTAAGAAAACTATAACTGCTGAACAAACTGCTGGATTATTTTTTCATCATGTATGGATTCACTTTGGTTTGCCTACTTCCATTATTAGTGACAGGGATTCCAGATTTGTGGGGAATTTTTGGTCCAACCTATGGGAGATGATGGACACAAAGTTGAAGAAAAGTACTGCTTTCCATCCGCAAACAGATGGACAAACTGAAGTTGTGAACAGAACCATTGTGCACCTCTTGAGAGGTTATTGCAGCAAGCATCCCAAGCTTTGGGATGAACATTTGCACTACATACAACATGCTTACAACCGTGCCAAGCACTCTTCCACAAACACCTCACCGTTTGAAGCTTGTTTTGGTTACTTGCCAAAATCACCTCTTGATTTCATTCTTGAGAAAGATGTCGCCATTGAGGGACATAGTGATATTGACAAAGCTCGTTCATTCATTGAAAGAATTCAGCAAATACATCAGCAAATTCAAGAACAGCTTGAGAAAAGTCAAAGCAAGTACAAGGAAAGACACGACAAGCATAGAGTCGATCACAAGTTTCAAGAAGGGGATGAGGTATGGCTGTACATTAGTAAGGAAAGAATGCAAGGAGAAGGTAAAAAGCTGAAGCCTATTCGTTATGGTCCATTCAAAATCCTCAAGAAGGTTGGAAATAATGCTTTTCAATTAGATTTGCCTTCCTACATGCAAATGTATTCTGTTGTCAATGTGGAGAACTTACGTTTGTATGAACCTCCTTTGATTGCTGATCATGAAAGTGCTGTTCAGCTGCCATCTATAGAAGATTTCTCACCAGAATTCTTAGATGAGCTGAAAGAAGATACAATCCTTGACAGAAGGACACGTACTTCAAGGAGGGGCAGTGTAGATTATGTTCGGGTTGGTTTGAAAGGCAACAAACCGAACAAGGCAAAGTGGATGGAGGTGGACAGAGTGAGGGAGCTGTACCCTCACCTCTTTAACAGGTAGTTGAAGGCTTTTGGGGTCCAAAAGCTTCCCAATGGGGAGGCGTGATCAGGTGCTCAAGTCCTAGGTGTTGTAAAAATGCTCAAAATTCAAAGTGCTCAGAACTGGTTCACAGCTGAACGAATGGAAAGTGCTCGTCCTCCCGATTCCGGCGCCGCAAACGGTTCGGAAAACGGTCGCCGTATGAGGGAGATATGGCCAAAACAATATCTTGCCCAAAACATTAGAAAATTGATTTTTTTTTTTTTAAATTAAAAAAAGAATATTCCGAAGAATATCCCTTGGAATATTCCAGGGAATATTCTTTCTGAAGCAGCCAATGACAGGCCGCCACGTGGCAGGCCCGGAGGAGGCCACGTGGCCCCATGATGACGTCAGCCAAATTGGATGGGCGGTGTGGTGTATTTAAAAGATTTTGGCATTGGTCGGGTTTGAACCCGAGACCTCCCACACGCTACTGAACATGCTTACCGTTGCACCACCGCAGCTACGTTTGAAATATTGGCGGCACAAATTAAAGTTAAGGTTTAAAATTTCATGGGCGGGAAAACAAAGGGGGCCAGCCCCTAAGGGCCAGCCCGCCCTCCATATGACCTTGACCCGGAACCAGGAGCTTAAGCTAACCGCCAGCCCAACGGTCAGCACGCAACCCGAGGAAGACATTTATTGTAACTGCAGATATGGCGGAGTTTTTGGCGGAGGCGCTCCAAAATTGGCGGAATTGCCATATTTGTCGGGGTTAACTGCAGTTAGCTAAAGTTAGCTGGAGTGCTTTTAGGGGAAACTGGCAGTCTGGAGTAAATGGCCATAACTTTGGCCCAGAAAATCGGTTTTGGACGAATTTTTTTTTTGATTTTGGATAATTTCGACCTTCTGAAGCCATTGGTGCAGGTCTTACAGCCATCAGAGGTCATTTGCATACGTTTTGGAGCCGTGAAAGTTCTAGGAGCCACCAGGGGCCAGTATTGGGAAGACTGTACAGGGTTGCAGGTATCCATTGGAGGTGATCCAATAGTCAATCCTGAAGGATTCATGTGTTCTGAATCCATTTCTACCATCTATTTCTCCTGTAGATGCTTCTATTCAGCTGTATTTTCAATTTGAGCATTTAATAAAAACAAGGACAAGCCCATTTGGAGGCTTTGGACCCAGCAGACGTAGCCCTGGAGGGGGTGAACTGCTTTATCAACTTCTTGTGCATATGTGGTTGGTTTATTTTGCAGAACAAATTCGTTTTTATGTGTTAAACAGTAAAAAGAAATAATTCTGCTATGCTTAAATGGGTTGTAATCAGCTGAAAAGTTCATGTGTTTCATTTCTGCAAGACATGGGAAGCTTTTAAATATGTTTATTTCTGAATTGAATACCTTGCAAACGAATTTCAAGTAGTTTCATATTCAGATCACAGAGTGATCTGTATGAACAAAGGTTTCATAGCCTGTTATATAATGTCTGAACTTGTTGATTGCATGAACAACAGCTAAAAATTCCTTTTCAGTTATAGTATAATTCAACTCAGTGGGAGTCAAATTCTTACTTGTATAGTAGATGGCATAGGGAATCAAATCTTTTTGTCCTAATACAGCTCCTAGAGTTGTATCTGAAGCATCTGTTGAAATGTGAAAAGGTAGTTTCCAATTTGGACCTCTCAAGATGGGTGCTTCAGAAATTTTTGTTTTTAAAGTCTCAAATGCTAATGAGCAGTTAGGATTCCAATTGAATTCACAATCCTTGGTGAGTAATTTGAAGAGTGGGGATGCTATTTTAGTGAAATTTTCTATAAATCGTTTATAGGATCTTGTAAATCCTAGAAAACTTCGAACATCCTTTTGGCAATTTGGAATTGATAATTTAGAGATGACTTCAACTTTAGATTTATCAACTTTAATCCCATCTCCTGAAATGTGATGCCCTAAAACAATACCTTCTGTAAACATCATAAAACATTTTTTATGGCTTAGTGAAAGGTTTTCTTCCTTACATCTTTTAAGAACTTTTTCCAAATTTTTCAAAGCTTCTTCAAATGTATTCCCATAGAATGTAAAGTCATCAATATATACCTCTACACAATCATGTATTAGATCAGAAAAAATTCCTAGTACTACTCTTTGGAATGTTGCAAGTGCATTACATAACCCAAAATGAAGTACTCGATAGGCATAGGTGCCCCATGGACAAGTAAATGTGGTTTTATCTTGATCTTCAGGTGCCACCTAAATCTGATTATGACCACCAAAACCATCTAACACTTTATCTATAAAGGTAAAAGGAAAATGATCTTTAAGGGTAGATTTATTCAATTCTCGGTAATCAATGCACACCCTCCATTTACCATTCTTTTTAGGCACAATCACTAAAGGGGCAACCCATTGGCTATCAGAAATTGGATAAAGGAAGTTTACATTCAACAGTTTTTGCAGCGCTTCTTTCACAATTTCCCTAAGATTTGGATTCATCCTTCTCTGGGGTTGTCTGATAGGTCTATAATTTTCCTCAATGTAGATGTTATGTATAAAAGTCTTAGGACTAATTCCTTTCATGTCAGTATATTCCCATGCATATGCAGCAAATGTTGTTGTAATGTCTTGATTATATTTTCCCATTGTAATTTCTCCAAGTTATTGTTTATGTTCAATGTTCTCCTTGGAAAGATTTCAATTGTAGAGCTACCAAATTCTTCCATAGAATAAAGAGAAATCTGCCTAGATGACAAATATTCAATATTGGATTTTTCTTAATTAATCATGTTCATATTTTGGAGATGATTCAAAATTTTCCATTGTATTTAAGATTTGACTATCTTCACTAATATCTGAAATAGTAAAGAGAGGCTTAATGTCATTTTCATCATCAATCCAATATTTTTCATCTATTTTTATGATTTTTCTTGCTGGAGGATATAGAGTGAATTTCTTTGTTGAATTCCCATCAGAAATATACATATCACCAGATCTACAGCTAATGAAAGCATCAACTGTGGCCAGCCAAGGTCTCCCTAATATGAGTGGATGTCCTCCTAGATTGTTCTTGGGGGTTAAGATCATAATATCAATAGGATATTCCCAAGAATCTAAGGATACTGAAATATCTTCTAACACTCCATCTAGTTTCATTACAGATCTGTCCGCTAATTGCAGTAAGGTAGGTGTGTAAAGAAGATTATGAAGCTTGAGTTGTTCCATGCTTTATTTGCTCATGATGTTTATTGCTACTCCTAAATCAATCAATGTGTTTGGAATTTCAACTCCATTGATATGTGTTTTCACAATTGGACTTCCTGGATCTACATATTTTTGTATGACAATTTTTCCCATCATTATATCTGCTATTTTTCCTACCAGGTGAATTCTTTTTATTTCCTTTGCTTTTCTTCCTGGTTTCTTTATGCTCAACTCCTTTATTGTTTTAGCTAGGATTGGAATCTCCTTAATGGCTTGTAACAAAGAGATTTTGATACAGAAATTTTTTAATTCATCTAGAAAATCATAATTAGGCAACATGATCTACTTTGCTACTCCTCTATCAACTTGTAATGCTTCCAGAAAAGGAGGTGCAGAAGTAGATACTGGTTTCTCAACAATAGGAGTTGAGTTCACTGGTTCTTTCTGTTTTTCATTTTCAGTATTTTGGTTTTGGAGAGATGTTCCCTCAAAAATTTTATTGGGTTGTAGAGAATCTTCCTTAGAATTGTCTTGTTCCTGAATAACTACAGAAGGCCTTTTCTTTTCTAATATTCTACCAAATCTTAGTTGAACATCATTGAGATCTAGAGGAGTGATCATATAAGTTGGAAATTGTTGTCCTTCCACCATGTAAGTATTTGAGGATTTTTATTGTTGGGGTTTGGTAATGGTTGGGAAGGTAGCTGATTTGGTCTCTACTGAAATGGCAGTAAGAGTTGAGGATTTTGGTTTTGTTGTGGAATTTGTTGTGGAAATGGTAATGAAAGTTGAGGGTTCTGATTTTAAAGTTGTGGCTACTGATTTTGTTATGGAATGTGTTGGGGAGGATAATTCTGATATGATGGAGGATATTGATAATTTTGAGAAAATCTCCCATAAGGATTTTGTACTCCTGGAGCCCAAGGTTGAGATTGAGATTGAGGTTGAGGCCAAGGTTGCTGCCAATAATTCCAATTTGTTGGGGGCTAAAGATACATTTGATTGTTAAATCCCTGATTTTGTGGCCCCTTCCATGGTCTTCTAAAGAAAAAGAAAAGAGGTTCTGCAGAATTTGGAAATGTTTCTTCTTGAAAAGTAGCCTTGAGACCTGGAATCAAAGGAAAGCCCTTGGTCTCATGGTTTTCTGAGCAAATCATACAAGTCTCTATAATTTTTTGCATCCAAAGGGCATTCTCTTAGACCATGTTTTTTTCTACATTTTGGACAAAAAATAGCTAAAGCATCAGCCTCAGTTTTTTGCTTGTTTTGCAACTTAAGGGTATCTATTTGCTCACTAAAGCTCCCTAGAATATCTGTTTTGAATTCATTAATCATATTACGAATTTTTTCCCTACTCATTGGTCTAGTTGCAGATTTATTTACTCTAACAAGAGAAGGATCTCTTGGACCTTTCCCAGTTTTGGATTTCCCTCTTGAGAGATGAACACATAATTCCCCTATGTCATTTAATGGGAGTTGAGAGATATATCCCTTCCCCATCATTTAAGGATATCTATCCACTCATCTCTAATGGCTTTTAATAAAAGATCTTTTAAGGTATCTTCATCTAAATTGTCCATCTTTGCTCTTTTCAAATTATAGTTGAATCTCTCGATTAAATCCTCTAGATTTTCATCCTCTCTTTACAGCATTTTGAACACTTCATCTTTGTGATTGGTAGGCATGCAATAATCCAATTACCTATCCAAAAGCACTTTTTTCATGTCATTCCATGTTCTAATGGACTAAGTGACTAACCCCATGAACCACTTCAAAGCAACTCCTTTAAGTGTTGAAGGGAACAACTTAAGTTTTTGAGAGTCTTCTAAATAATCATAGCTTCTGCACAAGACTTCAAACTCAAATAAAAATGTTTATGATCCTCACTTTTTAACCCATGGAAATTTGGGAGGACAGAAGGTGAGATATTTTTCATTGTGGCATTTGTTTCTTCAAACACTATAGGGAATCCAAAAGAATTATCTATTTCCTTATTTCCTCTGCCTCCTCCATTATTTCCTCTACCCCCTCCTCCAAACAGTGTGAATTCTCCATCCTCTCCTTCTTCTGCCATTATAGTTTCTTCAGAGTCAGTATAAGGTTTAACCTGCAAGGTTACTTCCTCTTTCTCTGGTTCTTTTATTAATTGGATATGGGAGAGAGGTTCTAATTCTTCTTCCTCACCAGGTATTCCTAATTATTCAACTAAAATGTGCTCCCCCATGGAGGTGAAAAAGGCTACTCCTGCTGTTGGAGACCTAAGATTTTTATCCTCTATGACTGCCTTGGTAGATGAAGTAGGAGATTCCTTTGATTGGATTTCTAACCTTAGAATTTTAGGAGTTCTATGGTTAGGGTTATGAGCTTGAGATAGAGGTGTATCTCTTCTTGTTCTGGGTGGAGTAGGTGGTGTTGTAGGAATTGAACTCCTGCCTCTAGCTATAACTCTACCCCTAAAGTCTCTTTCTCTATGCATATCATTTTTCTTTTGAATGTAAGAGATAAGGTTACCTAATTACACTTACCCGGAAACGGCGCCAAAATGTTTAGTCAATTTAGGACACTAAATTGACTAAACAACACCATATGTATACAACGTGTGCACAGAAGCATATGTACACAACACCACATATACAACATGCACACAACATCATATGTACACAACATTTCACATACAACACACACACAACACTATATGTACACAATACCGCATATGAAACATGCACACACCACTATTGTACGTGGTACTGCACATAGAACCTGCACACATCACCATATGTACACAGTAGTGCATATCCAACATGCACACAACATTATATGTACAACAGATACACAACAATAGTATTTCCCATCCAGAGTCCACACACTAACTCTACCAAGAAACCTGACCTCTAGTGTCTTTCCAATATTCATGCTTGTTCCAACATGTCTGTCACACGGAATCTGTCAAGGGTGCGGACACGACTGACCTTCCTAGAAGTCTAAGACATTCTAATGACAAACAAGACAAAATGGAGTGATCTTTCTCTAAATACACCTTTTACAACATGAAAACTACAAGTGTTTAGGCTTACCTTATTCCAAAACGCTGTTGTTGAAGTCCGTTCTTGACGATCCGGATGAGCTCCTCCTTCAAGTCAATTCCTGCAACCACAAACAATCAAACAATTACCAAGCACTTGCATTTCATATAATAAAACATATATTCAACATGCAGACCAAGGAACACATGAAATAACTCATTAACACAAGCTATTGAGAAAAATAAACCAGTTTGTATTAATAACGAAACAAAGAAACTCTTACAACCTAGCCTTGGTGTTGTGCAAGTTCCTCCCAGGGTCCATCAAGGGTTTTCCTCTACTTTGACAAAGCTCACCCTCTCCCAAGTAGAATCAAGTGAAGACAATCTCTCCTCACCAAGGCTCTAATGGAAGACCTAAATCCTGCAGCATTTACCCAAAGAAAATGTATAGCTCCAACCTCCTCTCCTTCTGGCTCAATGCCTTTATTTATAGTGCTGTAAAGAGGTTATTCAGGTCCACTATCAATGTGATCATCCCCCTCTATGGGTGGGATAGCTCCCTTATTGATGGGATAAGTTCCCCCTTAATAGAGATACATGAACCAACTGGAGGCGCATCCATTTCATCAAACCGACCTCTAGAATGTTCTAGAAGTAACCACAAGTAACTTTTTCAAGATAAAACTCGCGCATTTTGCCTTTTACAGAGGGACGCACCTGTCCCTTAACATACAGAGCGTCCATGGACGCATATTTTGTGAACAAGGTCAGCGTCCCCGCAGGTAAGGCTAGAGAGAACCTGCGACCCCAGAGATAAACATAGTTTTTACAAGACTTTCTCTCTTCTTTGAGTTTGAGATGGATAACAGAGGCATGAGACTTGCCTAAGAGGGTAGCATGACTGTTGATTTGAGCCATACTAACTGTAAGTAGTCAAGGTGACATTTTTTAGTGTAACAGATTGCCCCCTAAAGTGCGAAGCCTGGAATAGAATAGGGTTTTGTAATTCTAGGAAGGGTGAAGCGCTTTATCATTTCAAGGATTGCCTTGTGGATGGCCTGGTTGGAACCTACAATTTTCAACACAAAATACATGGATAAGATTATATCATTACTGAGGTAGGCATTCCCATACTCAGATTCAAAACTTTAACTAATGGACTAACTATTCTGATACAGGAATGATCTTGCAGTACATCATTTTTATAGACTTTTGTAGACACAGTATGGACGCAGCCATCTGTTTATGATTAGTCTACATAGATAATGAATACAAAACTCCTCGCAGCCTGGATGGTAGAAACTAGATCTAGGGTCTTCACTTCTACTTCCCGAATTGGTACGATTCTAGCCATGTGATTAAATGATTCGATGTCGAACATGTTAGAAACCACTTGATTACCAGTCGATGATGCAAACTGTTAACAAGCGTGAGAGAAACCACCAGTAATGTCAATGGTTCTCCAAGTACCAAGCACAACCCGTGAAATGTGAATAGATGTTTTGATGTTGAACACTTCACGGAATCCTTTGATCGAAAGTCAATGATGTAAACTGACGTCAAAGGCGAGAAACCTGCCATTGATGCATGCAGACTTCAAGGTGCTGTCGATTCCTAAGTCATCTTTCTAGATAATGTGTCGATGTCGATAGAAAGTGACTCGTTGCAGGCAAGCCCGCAACACGAAATCATTGTTCAAGTTGAAGAAATGTTGCTGTAAGGACTGACTCAGGGATGGTCAAATGGATGACAAGTATTTTGCAGATGAAAGTTTTTGCTTGCAGACCTCTTGAACACATAACGACACGACAGATGGCTTGGTGACGAATAACTCAAAGTTAATCCCCGAAACCCGGTTAAAGACTTTCAAAGTGATTTGGTCAACTGTGAGGTAAAAGATTTCCCAACCCAGGTGAATGAAAAGTGTCGTGTTCAAGAATGGTAATAAAGTTTCTTCTGAGACAAATGGTGACAAACAGGTTCATTCTTCTCTCTTTTCCCCCACCATTTCTGGCAAGTACCTCTTTATTTTTAACAAGCTTGAGGAGGATAACATATGCTTGATTATAAGCTCATCCTTCGGACGAGTCCAACCTAGTTTAAATTCGAACCCTAGGAAGGAGTGGTTCGTTCCTGTTTGTAATTGAACAGGTCCTTTACTGTAAAAGTTTTAACGAGCCCAGTATAGGAGAAACTCGGCGTTTTTCAATTTTAGAGAGTCTGAAAAAACAAAAGGAGACTCCACGTTGAACTTTTTCGTATATTTGTGTCCCTCAAGCCCGAAAAAGTATAAAATAATACCTGGGGGAACCGCTTGATCTTGCGACCAAGGAGTACTTTCATAATAGTGTCGTTGACCTGAAAAGTAAAAAGCGATCAAGGACACGTCGTTTTATTTCCTTATCGAGTTTGAAACGACAAAAACCCGGCAATCTTTTCCTGATTTTGCGGTCAGAAAAGAGCTAAAAGGGGACCGTCTTTTAATTCCGTTTTAACGAGTGTAAAAGAAACGCTCGGCAATCTTTTCATGTTTTAAGAGTCTGAAAAGGGCTTAAAAGAGAACTCCAAGGTTTCACTTTTTCGTAAGTTTAAACGAGTTCGAAAAAGGGATAAAAATGTACTCTTGGTTTTCACTTTTTCGTAAGTTTTAACGAGTTCGAAAAAATGATAAAAATGTACTCATATGGCCGACTTTCAATTTAATTTACGAGCAGGAAAAGACAGAAAGGACTCGGCATTTTCATTTATTTTACGAGAATTAAAAATAGCAAAATAATCTCGGGATTTTCACGAGTTTAACGAGTCTTGAAAATAACCGAAATTGACTCGAGATAGGTTTCATTTTTACAAAAGCTTGAAACAGATAAAAACTATGCTTCAAATTAGTTTCATTTTTACACAAGCTTGAAACAGAGATAAAACTGTGCTTGATGCCCCCTAAGCATAACTGCTAGAGTGCATGCCCCCCTAGCTTCATTTCATTCAACCATTTGGATGAAATGAAGGTTTAGTGACGAGATCATTTAAAAGACTTTGACCTAAAACTGTAAGAAAATTATGCAAAAACTGAAATAACTAACCTAAACGTACAACCTAACATCTATGAGGTCTAGTCAAACACTCGACTCAATTAGAGGAGGATTTGTTTCATTTTTTAACGAGCTTGACACAGGAAAAGAACTATGCTCGGATTCAGTTTCATGTTTATGCAAGCTTGAAACGAAAAACTATGCTTGTTATAAGTTCACATGCCCCCGGCATAATGATGCAAATCAAGGTACATGCCCCCCAAGCTTCATTGCATTCAATGAGGTGGATGGAATGAAGCTTTACTTTCAAGATCTTGGAAAGACTTGTAGGAGCTGTTTCATTTTTTTTAGTGAGGTTGACACAGGAAAAGAACTATCCTCAAAACCCTTGTTTCATTTTTTAAACGAGCTTGACACAAGATAAGGAACTATGCTCATAAATACTCTCTACAATCTACCTAACAAAAACTCTACTCTAAAAACCTTGATTCATTTTTTAACGAGCTTGACACAAGACAAGGAACTGTGCTCTAAAATCCTTGATTCATTTTTTAATGAGCTTGACACAAGACAAGGAACTATGCTCATGACTACGCTCTACAATCTACCTATTTAACCTACCCTTGTTTCATTTTTTAAAGAGCTTGACACAAGACAAGGAACTATGCTCAAGAAGTTCACATGCCCCTAGCATAATGATGCAAAGCAAGGTACATGCCCCCCAGGCTTCATTGCATTCAACTGGCTGGATGAAATGAAGGTTTACTTTCAATATTTAACTTGAAAAGGGAGTTGTTTCATTTTTAAGGAGGTTGACACAAGAAAAGAACTATCCTCAAACCTGATTCATTTTTTAACGAGGTCGACTCAGTAACAGGAACTATCCTCAAACCTGATTCATTTTTTAACGAGGTCGACTCAGTAAAAGGAACTTTCCTCGTACCATCCAGTTTCATTTTTTAACGAGGTTGAGAGAGGAACAAACTATCCTCGTAGCAGCCTATTTCATTTTTTAACGAGGTTGATACAGGACAAAACTATCCTCGCACACACTGATTCATTTTTTAACGAGGTTGACACAGTAAAAGGAACTTTCCTCACTCCTGATTCATTTTTTAACGAGGTTGACTCAGTAACAGGAACTTTCCTCTCAAAATCCTACTTTCTAACTATCTATATAGCCTAAAAACTAGCTGATTCATTTTTTAATGAGGTTGACTCAGTAAAAGAACTGTCCTCATGACAGCCTGTTTCATTTTTTAACGAGGTTGATACAAGAAAAAACTATCCTCGTAACATTGATCATGGCTTCCAACTGGAGGAAAGACATGTCAATGGACACACCTTGATCATGGCTTCCAAGAGGTCTTCATCCGAAGGAAGAATACTTCTTGGGAAGGAACACATGTCAAGGGACTCAAAAGGGATAAGAACATCGTGTTCAAGTAATCCCATAGAGTTTTCCATGTCAATTACCGGAGCTAAATCAAAGGAAGATGAGCAAACAGTGAGAGGCTCACTTACATCGGTAACTGAAATCATGGGACCGGTTGCCACATAATTTACCCGTGGCAGGGTAGATACCACTTTAGAATCAGGAACATTTAGGGGTGTCATATTATTGGTAGTTGAGACAAGACTAGGGAACGAAAGCTGGTCTACAGTCACAATACTGCCATTGTGAGGGAAAGACATCACGCGAAAGAGTGTCGATACGACAGCTTTCATTGCATAAACATAGTCTCGCCCAAGGAGTAAATTGAAATCCAAGGGACCTCGAACTACCATAAGATCAATACAGACAGTTTTACCTTCCAAAGTAATAGAAAACTTAGGAAGAATCCCTAAAGGTTCACTGATGGTTCTGTTAAAAGCTTTCAGATTCTGCGTAATAGGCGCAAGCTGAGGGGAACCCAAAGCTTTCCAAACAGCTGAGGATAAAATACTAACAGAAGCACCTTCATCTACCTGAGTACGATGTATGTCCCTACCACCCGCCTTGACAATGATTTGGAAAGGGATGGAGGAAGGAAGACGAGGTTCTGTCAGTCTATTCCAATCAAAGGAAAAGACCTCAGTACTTGGAGGGGGTTCTGTAGAAACAGGTGAAATGCCCCCCGGCATAGAAGAATCCGATGTAACAAGAAGAACATCAGCGGTATGAAATTTACTCTCGAAAAGGAGAGTGTGATCGACCGAATGTGAAATTGAATCGACCACTTGATCAACTAAAGGATCATCAACCTGAGTGACATGAGTTTCACTCTCCAATGGAAGAGTGTGATTGACCATACTTGAATTTAGATCAATCACTCCGTTAGATGACGGTAGGTTGGGAGAAAGTTTACGGTAACCAGTTGGAAATTCTTGCTGTAGAACAGTAAGTTTTTCCAACAATGTTGAGGCTTCATCCATGTGAGGGCAAATGTGAGTTTGATGACTCCCTTTGCATAACTTACAAGGAAACCTAACTTTACCCTTTTTCCCAGAAACCTGACTATCACTGGTTGATGGATCAATGGAAAGTTGATGAGATTTTTCTGACCATACTTCCAAGACCTTTGGAATACCAGGACAATTGACAAGGAAGTGGTCACCCTTACAAAGCCTGCAAGGGTATTTGGGTTTACGGTGCATGTCGGAATTTTCCTCAACACAACTAACACTTACAGCCATGGTTGGTTGGTTGACTTCTTTCTTATCTTGCTTCTTCTTCTTCTTCTTCTTCTTCTTCCCTTTCTTCTTCTTCTTAGCCTCCTGGTTACTAGCACCAAGGCTTTTACCAGGCGAAGAGGAAGAAATGGAGGAAGAAAAATTAGGCGAAGAAGGTAAAGGGTCAACAGAAGGTTGGTCATGTTGAGATGGTGAACTCTGTTGAGGTGAAGCATCCGGTTGAGGTGGAACAATTGGAGTATTTTGGGCCAACGAAGTTGAAAATAACCATATCGGTAAACCTATTGTAAATCCAGGTAATGACAAAGTAGCCATATAAGGAGGACCAACATTTCCAAAGTAAGGAAAAGTACTAGGATTCTCATTAGGAGGGGTTCCTAGGTTGATAAATTCCGGAACATTTGCCATTATATTCAACTTCAGTGAATTTTATTAACAATTTAAAACTAAAATTAACAATTCACAATTCACACTTAACAACTAAAATTCACAATTCAAACCTATGGTCTCTAAAAGTAAAAACAAACAAATTAACATGCGCTATCAAATCTAGGAGTCAAACCATACACAAACAGTAGCCTTCCGGACCGAAAACACTAGTTGGTGATGAAGCCCAACATCGCCGAATTCAGTACAGAAGTGGTGGGTGGAACAGTTACCCCAGCAACCTGCTTAATGAATAGACCGGCACAAGTTCCTCCACTTTAACCGTCTCGAAGTGAAGTGAACCCCCCGGAAAATCCAAGTGAGTATAACCGACGTCTGCTCCAGGTACAGTGGGACCTTCCCTCCACCGTCACCTCGGTAGAACCCTAAAGATTATGGTCACTAAGGTCACCAACAGTAACAAATACACCTGGGGGAACAGTCTAAACTCCGACAGCACGCAAGGGCAGAGTAGCAAGCTCAATCCCCTTACCGGCTCCTTGACAACAATCCAAGGTTTACCGATAAGTGACCCCTGGCTCCTTGACAATGGTTAATCTGAGGTTTACCGTTTGTAATACGTACTGTCTGGCATCGTTCCCAACGAGGGGGGAATGATCCCCTCACTGGTTCGGACACGAGCTCGTGCTTCTCCTTTAAGAGGAGCTTTCCCAGAGTGCAATTGAAACAATTGGATTTATTCTACTCAAGATAAACTATCTGTTTGGTTTTGTAGTCTTGGAGAGTTAAGTACTCACCTACTCCAAGACCCTAGCCTAAGCTATGTTGGTGTTTCAGAGCCCTAGAAATGTAAAAATTACTAGATGAATTTTAATTAAGCGCTGTGTTATTAAGGTTGTTATTACTCAAATGGGTAAATGGAGATGAAACCAATGGTGTTATGACCCGACTCAACTGAATGCAATCGAATATGATAATGTAATCTTTTCAATTCGATGAATCCTAACTAAAGTAAGGAGAGAGTTTCCATTCACTTCCGACAATGCAAAAAATTGATGCACTAATTTTATCAAGAAAAACTAATGCAAATCAATTCCAAACCATTTTTTTTATTTTTATTTTTTGTGTAAATTCAAATCAAAGAAAGCTGATCTAAATCTACAATAAATTTTTCAGAATGTAAACTATGCAATTGTAATCTAAGCACAATTCACTCGAAAAGTATGCAAATGTAATCTATGCACATTTTTCAATAATATTCTGAAAATGAGAATTCTAATTGTGCAAATGTGATCTATGCAAAAGAATTCTCAAACACAAGATGATTCTAATGTGATCTAAGAACCAATCAAGTGCAAATTGAGAAAATTGGGTGAGAGTTCCAAAGATCAAAACATAAAAACACTCAAAGGCGATTAACACTCATACACAATTTAGCCCCCCCCGGCGAATGAGGGGGAAATTTTTTTGCAAAAACAGAAGCAAAAAGATGCAAAATTGTGAAAAGACTGAGAGAAACCCCCAAGTAATGACCAAAGGAAATCAAATTAAGAATTTCTCAAAAAAGAGACTCAAAACACCCAATTGATGAAAGCTAAAAGCATGAATGCTAATGAAACAAGTTCAGGTGAAAATTTTTGACAGGGTACTAAAGGATCTGGGCAGAAAACACTAAGAAAAACCAAAATCTAAAAGCAATTAAAGCAAAAATGGAGTTTTCCTAAATTTTTACAGGAAGACGCAGGCCACCCGTTAGAACAGGCGTGGGCCCGCTCTGTGCAAACGGCAACAGCGCGTCCAAAGACGCACTGTGCAGTACTCAGAGGGTGCGTCCTTCTGGAAAAGTTAAGAAAAACCAAATCTAACTAAATCTAAAGCTAAGCCACCCAAATACTAATTCTCACAGTCAAAAACCAGAAAATAAAAATGATTTTCTCAGAGCAAAGTTCACACAAAGGAAAAGACTTTCACATTAATGGATTCCCCAGTGGAGTCGCCAATTTGTCACACGGAATCTGTCAAGGGTGCGGACACGACTGACCTTCCTAGAAGTCTAAGACATTCTAATGACAAACAAGACAAAATGGAGTGATCTTTCTCTAAATACACCTTTTACAACATGAAAACTACAAGTGTTTAGGCTTACCTTATTCCAAAACGCTGTTGTTGAAGTCCGTTCTTGACGATCCGGATGAGCTCCTCCTTCAAGTCAATTCCTGCAACCACAAACAATCAAACAATTACCAAGCACTTGCATTTCATATAATAAAACATATATTCAACATGCAGACCAAGGAACACATGAAATAACTCATTAACACAAGCTATTGAGAAAAATAAACCAGTTTGTATTAATAACGAAACAAAGAAACTCTTACAACCTAGCCTTGGTGTTGTGCAAGTTCCTCCCAGGGTCCATCAAGGGTTTTCCTCTACTTTGACAAAGCTCACCCTCTCCCAAGTAGAATCAAGTGAAGACAATCTCTCCTCACCAAGGCTCTAATGGAAGACCTAAATCCTGCAGCATTTACCCAAAGAAAATGTATAGCTCCAACCTCCTCTCCTTCTGGCTCAATGCCTTTATTTATAGTGCTGTAAAGAGGTTATTCAGGTCCACTATCAATGGGATCATCCCCCTCTATGGGTGGGATAGCTCCCTTATTGATGGGATAAGTTCCCCCTTAATAGAGATACATGAACCAACTGGAGGCGCATCCATTTCATCAAACCGACCTCTAGAATGTTCTAGAAGTAACCACAAGTAACTTTTTCAAGATAAAACTCACGCATTTTGCCTTTTACAGAGGGACGCACCTGTCCCTTAACATACAGAGCGTCCATGGACGCATATTTTGTGAACAAGGTCAGCGTCCCCGCAGGTAAGGCTAGAGAGAACCTGCGACCCCAGAGATAAACATAGTTTTTACAAGACTTTCTCTCTTCTTTGAGTTTGAGATGGATAACAGAGGCATGAGACTTGCCTAAGAGGGTAGCATGACTGTTGATTTGAGCCATACTAACTGTAAGTAGTCAAGGTGACATTTTTTAGTGTAACAATGTCACAGATCACATTTCTTTCATTCCGTTGATGTATCCCTCAACATTACTTTTCCATAACATAAACATAGGCATAATATAAGCATATAATATAAAATCATATCCACATGATACTAACATCATAGATATGACAGGGCTACTCTTCCCACTTGATTCCTCATACACCAGGAACCTCTTCATTCCACTCACCTGCATAAGTAGTCATTCCTCCACAAGAATGATCCCTGATGACCCTGTCAGACAATGACATACATACATACATATAAGCATTAGCATAAAACAATCATGATCCTTGACGACCCTATCAGACAATGACATACATACATACATATATACATATAAACATTAGCATAAAACAACCATGATCCATGATGATCATATCGGAAAACAACCTACATAAATACACACATATATATACATGTATAGGCATCATGATAATCATGATCACAACATAGTTACTAGATATCATAAGGTCAAGGTTAAGACAACTCCCTTTATTCATGCACAACATGGAGAACAATAGTTCCCAACACAGCCAAGGAATCTGATACCTCAAATCCATTCACTTTAGCTTTCATGTTACATTTCTCGTGATTGTCCCACCACTGTTCATTTATCCCGATGGACCCAACCAACTTAATCGATTGTCATAATGTTGCCTCCAGCTACCCTTATACATGCATTGGGCTTCATCTAAGTCTTATATTACCTATTGGGTTTCTTTCATCTCTTCCTAAACTTAATTAACTTTCCTCCTTCCCAAACCAATTCCCAAGGCCCTCAAAACATAAAACAGAATAACAAGAAGAAACAAAAATAAAACAGTGAAAACAAATAACAATAGGACACCACAAACAAAGTGGCATGGCCATGTACCAGACATAAACAAACTACAAATCAAGTGCAAATAAATCACAAAGCATTGAAAGCACAAAACTAACAACAAGCATCATGACTCAACCCCATGGGTTCCCAATGCCTCCAAGGGAAAGCTCAACCTGTAATCCTTCTTGCCATGCAATCCTCTGCATCATACTGCCATAAACACATAATTGTCAGTGCATAAATAAACATAATAATATATCAGTTACCTTACCTTGTTGTCCCAAGCATGTTGACCTATAACTAAACACATCCATGCCATCTCTAAAGGGACTCCACTTCCCTTGATGGATCCAGCTATAACTAGAAAAAGCTAATATATTTGTCAAATACAACTTCATGGATATAGCACATATCCAGATAATGTCAGATGAAATCAAGGTTAAGAAGACTTCATGTGCTTATGCAAAGCACTAATTCATTTGGAATTGTAGTTTCCAAACATATCCAAAGAAATTCTCACCCAAATCCTTTATTTTACCTTTTTCTCCTTACTGCAATTGAATCTTATTATGTATTATCACATCACCTAGTTGTTAGTTATATAAACAAATAAAAAGCTACCTTGTCACGTTGATACCAAGAATGTTGCCTTGCAACTGTTAACACTTGTCAGTCACATGTTCCAAATATCAAGACATCATATCTATTAATTTGAAATCAATATTTACTAAGCCATAATAATATCATAGTCATTAATCATAATACTACAACTAGCAGCGATTTACACTCAAGTGCATATCAATTGTCTCAGCACATATTGTTTTAGTACAATCGTCTTAAAACAAGATCATTCCTTCATGCAATATTATAGACACATACTTATATCATGCAATTAATCAAATATTCATACAACCTATAAACATACCATGTTAGATAAACCAAATAGAGGATATAATCAACTCATACCTCAATGTATCTCAGGGCAGGCTATCACATTTGCACAAGTCGGTCCATATTAGTATGACACAATATCACAAGTATATCGACACATACCTGAATATCATAACCCTAAACATCTTCATAGGTCAATCCATACTAGAACGATACATAATAACATCAAAGTCTTAGCCGCAATGACCATAATCCTCATGTGTATGCCTACAATGCATATAACAACAACTTACTATGATTCATGACTATCTGACACATGTGCATATGTCCACACTGATCAACTAGCATCTATCATCTATGTAACCATAACAAAAATAGAATGGTAGGCATGTACATAACCATGATGCTTGTAACAAACATTAATCAACATATCTACATGCCCAACATACAAACATGTATGATGATTTTCCAACACATTAGCATCATGATGACATAGACTGCAACAATGACTATCAGAATTCATGCATAACAATCACATAGATAACTAACATGCATACATGACAAGCACATTTCTCCCATCTAGTCCAAGTGTTTGAACCGTGCTCTGATACCATTCTGTAACCACCCTCCTCCCACACTTACCCAAGTTCACCAGTCCACCGGGGTTAATATGCGACGAAGAGATATTATCATATGACTCAACCTCCTAGGTATAGTTAAGGAAGTGGAATCATCCAACCAAAACTTTATTGACCTTCCTCGGGAGCTACAGACCCATAGGAGCTAAAACGCCTCTCTATGTGCCCAAACCCTAAGTTAGATTTATTTTTACTAACCTGTACTACTAGTCGTGTGCATAATCTTGCATCCATGGCACTGTAGGCCTCCATTCGCGTGCATAAGACTGCCACCTAGTGACTGTAGTCTAATTTAATTAGTTTTGTGCCTTCTGTTATCCTCCACAATTTCCCAGACTGATGAGGAGATTGACAGAGGTAACCACAGACCAAGCTTTTAGTTTCATAGCTAGCCCTACCAAACTAGAGAGGGCTCTCTCTATGAAATCACAGTCAAGAGATGACTGGAATGTAAATGCTTTTAGGCTATATAGCTAGGCTCAGGTGTGTTTTGGAAAATTTAAGGTTTTGTTGTTGGGTAAGGGAGAAAAACCAGGTAGCTAGGTTAGAGGATCAAAGGGTTGCAGCAATAAAGATATAAAGGAGCAAGGTAGAAATACATTTTTGATGGATCTTAGGGTTTTATCTCTGTAGTGTAGTGTTCATAAGAATCTTAAAGGTCTTAATGATCATGAAACATGAATTCATTAAGCAGGAAAGAAAATACACATAATGATTTTTCCATCAAAACAGAGCTTTATGCAAAGAATTATGTTTATAAAATGTAAGGAAAACCATTGAAGAATTTATAAATGGAAAGAGAATATGAATATATTTCTTATAAAGTGATAATAGAGAAAAACAACATCACAAACTTATTGCACGTGAATTCCTCGATAATAGTTGCAAACTGTATCCTTTGATTTCCAGAAAATATCCAAGTACAAGCCACAATAGTTCTCTCCTTTGATGTCCAACCTGTTATATGACTAAGAGAATAATATATAAAGACCAAAACCACCTCTCCCCACTCTCAGGGGTCGAATCCATGACTCTAGGAACTATACCATTAGGTGTTCTAACCAAACCCTAATGTCTAGGGAAGTTAAAAACAACTTCTACAATTAACTTTGACTGCAACCTCTCTCATAAATGAGGCCAAATTTACATCAAACAGAGACTAACCACTCACTAATAAATCATATTTACATTTCATCTTACCCTCACTTTCATCTACTTCGCCATTTTGACTTTTACCAAAGTCGAACTAGCAATTAAAAAATAAATACATAGTGAAAATTTTACAAAAATCTCATAAATTTCCACTTGTGCAGCAAGATGTTGGAGAAATTTTTGGGTGCCCTTCAGAAGTAAAAATCCAGATCTAAAGCCTGTTCTAGAAATATGAGAGGTTTTATATGTATTTAGAGTATTTTTTCACTCAAAATGACTCATTTTTGGCTGAGATATGGCCATTCTCCCAAGGTGTCTCCAGGTGCGCAGTGAAATGGAAAAAGAGAGGCAGAAAGGTGATTTTTGGCCTCTTTTTTGTAAAATTCTCAAAAACTAAGCCCTCGATCAGGAAAGTGAGAAAATGGGTTTTGAGAGGGGGTAATAATATTTCCAAAAAATATAGTTTCAACCATTTGGATCCCTGAGGAAAAATCGCAGCGTGAGCTCGCTGCTCACCTAGACAAAAAATTGTACATTTGCACCAGTTTGCACCAAAACACAAAATTTCTCCAAATTCTCCCAGAATTTTTCCAGAGATGCCTGATTAGGTGTGTTACGCAACCATTTATGCATCACTGAACAACTCTAACTTACCCTTCTCCTCTTGGCTGATTAGGGTTCCCTTGAGTTTGGCCTTCAACTACTTGATTCTAACCTTGGCAACCTGATTCCTTGTGTACTAATGGATGGCCATCTTCCTTTGCAACTTGTTATCCCTATTATCCTTGTTAAGAAGCTTCTCAAGGTGGAAATTGATCTTGTCAAGCCAAAACTCCCTATTTTCATTTATTTCCATGGAAATCCTCTCCTCAAAGGTCAATTCGTCCATTGGTGGCCTTTGTTATCTTTCTATCTGAAGTGCCTTCCTAAGACCCATTGTTCTTGGTCTCTTTCTTGCCACATGTCCTTCATGATGCTCAATGTCACCATGGTCCACTAGTGCCTTGCCTTTCATCTCTTGTTTCTTGGCCTTGAATTGATCTTTCTCCCTGTGTTACCGGGAATAGTGTCTATGCAGAGCTGCTAATCCCACTAAGGCTGGTAGCTACCTTAGAAACAAACAAACTTAAAACTACTTTCATTTTCCTTTATGAGAGATAGATGAGAGAAGAATAAAGGAGACCAACCTCTGTCTTGCACTTGGTTCCTTGCTCGATTCCTCTCTCTTCTGATAGTCCTTTACTACTTGCTTTCTTGTGTACCCAGCTTCACAGAGTACCTGTAGAATCAAAGTAGCATAACACTATACGAGAACATAGATCTATTATCATAAGAAATATAGGATCAGATGTATATTAACCATACAAATGCATAAAACATCAATCACACAAGTGTATGGAGGAAAACTTGAATAGCTTTATTGATAATCAAGAAAGAGCCAAGAGAATTACAACCAATTGTTCTAACCCAGCATCATCCTCTCAGCAAGAAGCCCTTCTTCACCTCATGAAAAGCTTAGATCACCCAACACTATGATATTGCACCAATAAACCAGCAGCACTTCCTTACAAGATACAAAATTCCAGCCTCTGGATCTTTGGGATGAGGGATCCATATATAGATGTCTACAAGGGAGGTGAGTCAGCTTGAGATTTGATTAGTGTCTTCCCTCTGATAGTTCTTGATTCCACTTGGAGATTGATGATCTCTTACTCATCCCTGGTCGAATCCAGAGAGGCAAGTGTCATAGGAGAAGTTTCTGGAAGATTCCATGTTTATCCACCTTGTGGATTGACCCTGCCATTTGTCTCTTCTCACCCATCGCACCCCATAGAAGGGATTTTTGACATGCAACACACCTACTGTGTGTATTCAAGTGGGATGCAACGCACTTTGCCTATGGAGCAGGTGAAATGATCCAGTTTTGACTAGTTCTGAGTGGTTTTTCATGGAGAACTTCTGGGAGAAGCTGTAATCATTTGACCTTGTCCTTTTAGGGGTTGGAACAACACCTTTAGGGACTTAGGAGCCCTTGGTTTATGGACATTTATGCTTGGGGTTGCAGTGCCCAAAAATGTCTATAACAGTTGCCCCCTAAAGCATGAGGTCGTTAATCTTTTTGATGTCGGGTGAAATGATTTATCATGAGGATCCAAAGTTATTTCAAGCTGGAAGGAGAACTATAATAAGATACAATACAATACATTATCTTCATAATATTTTCATGATCTAGCTGAGGCGGGCATTCCCATGCTCAGCTTTATAAACTCATTTTTCATGTACATGAGACAGACAATCGTCTGAGTGTAGACTGATGATTCTGGTAGAGCCATCCTCCCTTAGATTGGATGATTATTTGTGCAGCAATGATGTACATTTGATGTCTTTATTTTCCTGAATATATATCACAGCCCAGATGCATGAAACTAGATACGGGGTCTTCAATCTTGTTCGATCTTCACTCAAAGACAAGTCGATCCATGTGAGAGATGTTCTGGAGTCGAACATGGAAAGACATCGCCTGATTACCAGCCAATGATGTAAGCCGTTAACAGGCGCGAGAGGAATCACCGATAATGATGATGACCCTCAAGGTACTACAGTACAATTTACATTGTGTGAATAAAGGACTTGGCGTCGAACACCACACAAAATCTTTCGGTCGAAGGCCATTGATGTAAACCTATCACCGGAAGTGAGAAACTTGCCATTGAGGCATGCAAGCTTCAAAGTACTGAAAGGGTTGTTCCTAGATTGACTTCTTGGATAATGAGCTGATGTCGACAAGAAGCAATCCGTCATAGGAGGGCCTTAATGAATCCCACATCAATGACACGGAATGGAGCAAATGAATTTAATGGAGGTGAAAACGATCTGGTGATATAAGGTTCAGGGTGGCCATCATGAAAGAATGGAGCGAAAATGTATTATAGTGAGTGAGACATAGGTGAATTCTCTGAGCAACTTCTCTTGAACATATCGGCGACACTGACATGATGGATTGGTAGCATTAACCCCAATTATGGATGGTGTGATGGAACCATGGTGAAGTGACCAGTGAATGGAACAACCCAACCCGACTCGGATGCGGATTGAAAGTGTCATGTTCAAGAGCGACTTGCTATAAACAAAGTTTCTTCAAGTTTTCTTCCCAATTTTTCCTCAGTCATTGCTGACCAGTACCTCTTTATTTTTGTCAAGCTTGAGGAGGATAACATATGCTCTTTCTATAATTTTCCCTTCGGGAAAACCCATCGCTATGTTTTAACGAGCCTAGCGATAGTGAAACTCGTTCTTGTCTGTTATGGACAAGTTTGTCGCTATTAGGTTTTAACGAGTTTAACGAAAAAGATAACTCGGTCCTTTTCAATTTTAGAGAGTTTGAAAAGGGACGTAAAGGAAACTCCAAAAAATCCTTTTTCGTCTTCTAATCCCTTAAGTCCGAAAAAGTATAAAATAATACAGAAGGGATGAATTTTCAGTACTTTTAACGAGCTGAACAAAACAAGCGTTCGATCTTTTTGTGTAATAATCCCTCAGGTCCAAAAAGATTAAAATCTAAAGGATGGATAACACTTCCGGTCACTTTAACGAGTTGGAGAGGCCAATGGCTCGACAATATTTTCATATTTTACGAGTCAGTTGAAAAGAGCTTAAAGGAGACTCGTCTTTGAGGAACGAGTGATAAATCTGGGTAGCAGCTGATTCCAGGGAAGGTTTTGAATTTTCCAATCACAACAGTGTTACAAGGATGGCAAACAGGATCACTCTTCGCAGCTATTCCTCAAAAGGGGTAAAAAATCAAGTGGAGGAGAATGATCGGCCAATACAAAGTGGAGGTGGCGATGAGAACACGACCAAGGCTTTAAAGGCTGAAGTACTACATTCACGACAGTTATTTACCGGAAATTGGTTCATTTTTTTATTTTAAAATGAGCTTAAATGCTGGGGGAAACACTTGCTCATTTCTTATGTTTATTTTTTAACGAGCTTGAAGTCCGCATTAAAACTGCTCGATGCAAGTTTATTTTTTGACGAGCTTGAACCCTGCAGTAACACTGCTCGTCATAAGTTTTCATGCCCCCAGCATAATGATGCAAATCGAGGTGCATGCCCCCCAAGCTTCATTGCATTCAAAATGGTGGTTGGAAAGAAGGTTTACCTCCGAGATCTTTGAAAGTCTCAACTTGGATTTTACGAGATCATAATCAAAGACTCGATTTGGAAAGGGAGTCATTTCATTTTTTAATGAGGTTGACATAGTAAAAGAACTATTCTCATGACTCCTTTCATTTTTTAACGAGGTCGACATGGGATAAGAACCATCCTCGATGTCCACCGTATTTACAGTATTTGACAGAAAATAAAAAACTAAAGGATGATTAGGGTCATTGGAATAATCTTTGTTGTAATCCAGGAGATGGGAACGATGGTGGTAATCTTCCCATGGTGCCTCCCCTAACATCATTGACTGAATGATTCCTTTGTCGGTGTAATGCACTTGCGACCAAGGATCTGAAGGGGTGCCGTATTCCTTAGACCTATCTATCCAAACACTCAATGAGCATTGATTTGGGTTTGCCCCCTAGGCCAAGAAAATTGATTGCTATAATATTTCTAAAATGGGGATGATCCATGCTGACAAAATGTTTAGGAATCTTCTGAATCCATTAGATATAGAAGATTTTATATTGCAGGTTTCCACTGTGGCCACTTCTGCCAGATTACTCAGAGGTGGTAGGGGAAAAGTACTCATTAAGGCAGGGTCTTTTAGGAGACCTACTCCGATATTTTGAAGCGAATTATCGCTTCCATGGATCATTGGAATGCTTCCCGTAACTTGTGAACTGTTGGGGAGAAATGTTTGTTGGTCGACGATTGTAATTCCTCCTTGAAAGGGAAATGAAATCTTCTTGAAGTAGGTCGACACAACTACGTCCATGGCATATATCCAGGGCCTTCCTAGTAGGATGTTGTAATCAAGGTTTCCGTCGATTACTTCAACATAAATTTCTACTGTTTTTCCCCCTAGTTCAACTTGAAAGTTACTTAAAATCCTGTATGGAGTGTATGATCTTCCATCAAATTCTTTTAACGTCGTTGATGATCTCGACAAGGGTGGCGAGCCTAAATTTTTCCAACAACTCATCGACATAATACATGTAAATGCCCCCTCATCAATAATTGTTCGATGAACAGTTTTGTTGAGGGCTTTCACTTGAATAAGGAAAGCTAGTTGAGCCGGTAATTGAGGGTCATATCCTTTATGATCAAAGGCCACAAGATTGGAATCCATTGGGTCAATCCCACCTATTGCTGATAATAAAGCTTGCTTTTGGGAGGGGAAATTTTGCGGTACCTCAAGTGTCGACATAGCGGACGGTGATTGGGCCAAGTCCCCTACTATATTATAATGCTATGCTGCTCTAGCACGAGGATTAAATGTTGATTTGTGTACTACTCCCTTTAGCGGCTTTATCGTTAGCTCAGAATGATGGGTGGCACAACTTTAGTCGAAGTTGTTGTCGAACTACTAGGTCGATCATTAGCCTTGTTGTTTGACAGCTGTGGATTCTCATAATCTTTATTCTTTGTCGATATTAAAGCATCATTTTGGTGCTTCGAAACGGACAGCATAAGTACATGGGATCGGGAAGCAATTGTCACTAGCAACCATATTTGTTCCTGGATTCGGAAACGGATCAGTTAATACTGCCGAGGTTTTTGTATTCTTGAAGAATTTTCTAAGCTCAGCTTTATATGGACAATCTGATGTCTAATGATCCTCATTGCATATAAAGCATGGATGATTTGGTTTCCTATTTCCAGAAGGGTTTACAGAAGATTTTTCAGGAGACGACTCCTCTTCTTTCTTCTTCTTCCCTTTCTTCTTGCCCCCTGGTTGCTTCAGTTGTTTGCCCTTGTCGGTCGACACGGCATTCACCTCCAAGGCGAGAAGTTTTTCATTTGCATTTTGACTGGAAATATTACGGGCCTTTTTAGATGTAGCCTTTGTCGATTTCATGTTTGTAGTACCAATCATGCCATCACCGGCATGAGAGTCATTGTTCAATTTAGGAGGAGGAGGAATGGAAAATTCCGGTCTGGGAGCGTCAGGGATTTTATCGTAGAGTGCGCCAGACTGAGTATAAATCAAGTCTAAATATTGCACACGAGCAATAACTTACTCTTTAGTGACGACTCCTCCCTTTGCCACATCTTCTGTAATGGAAGGTAATAATGACTTAAGGAACCATTCAGCTAAAAGTTGATCAAGAACATATGTTTTTACCATTCTACGATGACGTCGCCACTCATGAATATGATCAGATATGTGAGTGGTCGTTGTTTGCTTGAAATTGGTAAGAAGTTTTGTTCCCGTTTCGTACCTTATAGGTAACTGAAAATGGGTTAAAAAGGTTTTGGCTAGGGTACTGAAGTTGTCAAACGAAGCTCTGGGTAGCTCGATATACCATTTTGCTGCCAGACCAGTTAACGTCCTCTGGAAAAGGCGAAGTCTAATCAAATCATCGTTTAGGGTGTTTGATGAACACCACAGATGAAATGTCATCACATGATTCAATGGGTCTTCACCTGGATTTCCATTAAATTTAGGAATATCTGATGGAAGTTTATGCGGAATCGCTGGCCACCAAGGGGCGTAAGCAATTGGATCGTTTGTTAACCTATTTAGATCCGGTAACTCCAAAGTTACCAAGAAGGGTAACTGTTGATTCAGGTTTGGCGAAGCATACCCAGGATACGACGGAATCGCCTGAGCAGTTGGTCTCTGCATACCAGCATAATGCATTTGATGCTGGTAACTTTAGTAAGGTTGATGGGCATAACCATTGTAGAATGGTTGATTTTGACCGTTTTGAATATACAGTTGCCCACTATTTGCAAAGATTTGTCGCTCAGATCCTTGGTATACCTGTTGGAATTGTGGTTGTTGGTATTGCACCAGCCATGGTTGTGAAGCCATGTGCTATTGTCCGATACTAACTGTTTGACCAAGATGAGGGGTAATTGTACCCGTTTGGGCCTGTGTCATTCCACTAGTTGGCGATTGTGGTTAAGTCATAGGGTCAAGAGGCTATTACGTTACAAGCTGAGAAACCTGAGGTTGGCATACAATAGGCAGCGCTTGTACTTGCGACATTGTCACAATAGCTGGCGTAGTTGGTATATTTGACATAGGTAAACATTATTGCATCAAATACAAAACTCTTGGTTGTTGAGGTAGTATCGGTACTCAACTGCTAGATGTAATTCCAGCATAACCTGAATTTTGTTGCGAACTCTCGTATGGTTGTCCTCCCGGAGGAGACAATGAAAGGGTATATTTCCCCCCATACGGTGGTAATTCGGTACTTAAAGGAATTGTTTGCCCTTGAGGACCGGATTGCCCAAATTGACACCTTGAAGGATCAATTTGCTGAGACTCAACATAAGAGTTTCCAGATAATATTCCAGATGAATAAACAAGAATGGACCATACTGTCGAAATAGCCCCTGAGTGGGCCCCTTCTAGCGATTGAGAGCTAGTTGGGACAGATGGTATACCAGGGAACATTGTTGGAGTGACAACACGAATTTCTGCCATCGCTGTGTCGGATGACACAGTCCTAGATGTTGACAGTTGTTCAAACATTTCTAGTCTATCCAAAAGATTGCCTAGCGATTCTACAGGAGCTTCCAATGGCAGTAGACTAATTTATGATGAAGAAGGATACAGAGTGATCCCGATTCCAAATTGCGATGGAGTACTAGATGGAGGATCCTCCACAATCTCTTCTATAGCAATCAGTCCAGGTGGAATAGGTAGACCGTCTAGTCCGTAAAATATTTCTAGTGTAGAAGAATGTATGGAATCTACAGCAACAGATGCTCGAGGAATAACACCCTCTGAATCAGTTGTAGATGGAACTGGTTCAGTAACACAAGTGTTTACCCTCACACTAGGATCAGTGCTACTGTCCTTCGGTGGCTTCTGAACTTCTTCTGTAAAGGCAGGGATACCAGAAATGCTTGGAGTAACCGGAGTCTCTCATGGTGTTGGAACACTTGTTCTAACTTTACCAGGGGATTTGGAACCGGTTAAACGAGTTCGCTTTGTCCATAACAGTTTCAATTCCAGAGACAAAGACGGTTGACTCGTAATCCTCCGCGAACGATGGGGTTTCAATCGACTTTCTTCCACGATTGTGGATTACTCGATCAACTAAAAATAAAGGGGAAATATGTTTCTGAATTAGATGAATTTTAGACACTTTGACACAACTTGTTTTTTCAATTTTTAAGAGTCGAGAAAAAACAAAATATGACTCTAGTCACCTTCAATTTTTAATTAGCTTGAAGTGACAAGTGCTTAGATGGACCTTTTCCATTAAGGAGTCTGAAAAGGAACGAAAGGGATTGCTCTGAAAATCTAGACAGAGGGAATACCAAACCAATCGCAAAACTGCAGAATACTTTTTACTGTACGGCAGTCAATCTTCCCGAATGTTGTGTTCAGTGCATTGCGATCGATAGGGCGGCAAACATGGCTTCCTATGGATAAAGGATTAAGCCTATTGTGGTCTCCCAAAATATACTCGACGGTACGTGGGAGCACAAGTCCGTACTGGCACTTATCATCTCAAAGTGGAGGAATAACCCAACCAACAGTGAAAACAACAGTTACCAGGCTTTACGACGCCGGAATAAGTCTCTAACCTAAACTTCTAGATGTTGTGCATTAGGTTCCAAAGCGTTTTTAGATTCATTAAATTTATTTTATAGTTGATCTTGCTTAAGAAATTTGCCTTTCAGGTTCACTGCATGATGTGGATGTACAATTCCTAAAATGCAATCGAAGATGATAAACAATCATTTAATCTTCTTTCTGCAATGAAAATCTTAGCTACTAAGTAAAGAGAGATGGTGTTCTTTCAACAAAGAGCATAGAGCACACACTATATGCACTGTCCTAAATCAAGCCAACAAACAGTCTAAATGCAAATGTACATGCATGTATTTGTTTTCAGCCTTCTTAATGTGTAAATGATAAAAAGAAAGCTAAGCACAAATCTGAATTATTTTTCGAAGCGACAATTACTAACAAGTTTCTTTTCAAGACAAAATGAGGAAAATGACAAAACTTTGCAATTTGGAATTGAAAACTTGCTTTCGACACTAGAAAAAATACTAATTCAGATCAAATACAATAGTAACAGGGTAATCGACTATCAAGAATAATCAGATTCTCTTCTATGATTGAAAACGACACTTGCAACGCTTTCAAATCAAGAAACGACAGTACAATTACGTTACTTCTTTGTAAAGGAGAACTGAAAATGACTCAAAAAATACATAAAAGCATTTACAGTTCTTTGCACAATGGAGGCGGAATAACAGCAAGGAAAGGAGTTTCAAATAGAGGTGTACTGACTTCAGGCAGCAAAACTCCTGAATAGATCTTAAAAGAGTGAACACAAAAACCAAAATTTAGGAATAAGGCCTTGTCTGATCAGCGCACCTGTAACACAGTGAAACTGAAATGCAACGCACCTACTACACTCGGGAAGTGCACTGCAATTGAAGTTCACAGAACAGATAGTGCGCTGGACCAGGGACGAGACTTTGATTGGGTTCCAGGTCACATTTTGCAGTTCAGTTCAGGGATTTTGGCCGAGCAAGTGGTAATCAGTAAATCAATCATAGGGGTAGATCTAAGGAGGTTACTAGAGCCACCACAAGGGCAATTAGAGAGCTTGTAAATCAATTGTTTAATTCATAAACAAAACCCGGAGATTGACTGAAGCAACATTGATCTACTTTTTCACTTGCATAGCAAATGCAGTTCGAAGGCTAGCTGGCTTGACTTCAGGCTCCATCTGTAAGTTTATAAAGTAAACAAATGTAGATGAACAAACAATCTACACTAGTGGAGTCGCCATTTTGTTACCGAGAATAGTGTCTATGCAGAGCTGCTAATCCCACTAAGGCTGGCAGCTACCTTAGAAACAAACAAACTTAAAACTACTTTCGTTTTCCTTTGTGAGAGATAGATGAGAGAAGAATAAAGGAGACGAACCTCTGTCTTGTGCTTGGTTCCTTGCTCGATTCCTCTCTCTTCTGATAGTCCTTTGCTACTTGCTTTCTTGTGCACCCAGCTTCACAGAGTACCTTTAGAATCAAAGCAGCATAATGCTATACGAGAACATAGATCTATTATCATAAGCAATATAGGATCAGATGTATATTAACCATACAAATGCATAAAACATCAATCACACAAGTGTATGGAGGAAAACTTGAATAGCTTTATTGATAATCAAGAAAGAGCCAAGAGAATTACAACCAATTGTTCGGACCCAACATCATCCTCTTAGCAAGAAGCCCTTCTTCACCTCATGAAAATCTTAGATCACCCAACACTATGATATTGCACCAATAAACCAGCAGCACTTCCTTACAAGATACAAAATTCCAGCCTCTGAATATCTGGGATGAGGGATCCATATATAGATGTCTGCAAGGGAGGTGAGTCAGCTTGAGATTTTATTAGTGTCTTCCCTCTGATAGTTCTTGATTCCACTTGGAGATTGATGATCTCTTACTCATCCCTGGTCGAATTCAGAGAGGCAAGTGTCACAGGAGAAGTTTCTGGAAGATTCCATGCTTTTCCACCTTGCGAATTGACCATGCCATTTGTCTCTTCTCACCCATCGTACCCCATAGAAGGGCATTTTGACATGCAATGCCACCACTGTGTGTATTCAAGTGGGATGCAACGCACTTTGCCTATGGAGCAGGTGAAATGATCCAGTTTTGACCAGTTCTGAGTGGTTTTTCATGGAGAACTTCTGGGAGAAGCTGTAATCAGTTGACCTTGTTCTTTTAGGGTTTGGAACAACACCTTTAGGGAATTAGGATCCCTTGGTTTAAGGAAATTTATGCTTGGGGTTGCAGTGCCCAAAAATGTCTATAACACCCTGGCTAGCTGTTTTTCCTTAATTTGACTGTTTTCTTGCTCAGGGAATGAAATGATGAATTTGGCCCTTGCCAAATTATCCTTGAGCTCCATGATTTGAGAATCCTTCTCTTAGATGACTTGTTGTTGTCTTTGATCCTCATGGTGACATACTTCTTTTTATAGAGCCTGGAGGATGAAATTACTAAAGAGCTTTGAAAAACGAATTTTGATGGTCAAACACCAGTTCTGGAGAACTTTGCCCCATGCATAGCGAAGGCTTCTTGTGCGCAATGTGTTGTCCAGGTGCGCAACGTAGGCTCTCTGTGCATAGTGAGATGTCTTCCAACCCACTTTTGGAGGCCTTAAAATGTTCCAAATTGCAAAATTGATAGCTCATTGGAAATATATTGAAGTCCACTACAAGATGGATTCCTCAATAATGTAATTTGGACATTCTAGCAAGGAGAAAATTGATTTTCCCAATGTCAGTCCAAAAGCATAAGGTGTCTCTAACAAAAGCGTGGAAAAATTGCAAAGAACTTTTGAATACCTTCCTGGAGGAGTTTTGGGTTGAAAGTGGAATTGTTGGAAATATTATGATGTCTGCTACACAATAGAGTCCTTAAGCACTACCAACACCTGCTCCAAATCCCTGAAAAACTGTCTTGAAGTCAAGTTGTCCAGAAGTACAGAAACTCTCCCATAGCAAGTGTATTTTAGGCATTTCTCTCAAATCATAACACTTGCCAAGGATATGATTAAACCTGTGAATGCTGAAATGAAACCCTTTTGATGATTTGGATGGTCCTTTGTAGCTTGAAAGTTTATTTTTTCTTTGGTAATGGCATGACGTCATATGTCCCTTTGAGAAATGATGAAACAATGTAGTGTACTACAACATTGTCTTATTTAAAATAAAACATTTACCTTTACCTTTATTTTTCTTTCCCTAAGCTGCTAACTCCCTTTACCCAGTAACTCACATGATGGACATGTTTTTTTTTTACATATAGTATCATGATGACACATGGAGTGAAGCCCTAGACCATGACCTAAAATGAGGAATTTAACCATTTCATGACCTAAGACATTTAAATGAAGATGTGATACCTCAAAGAAGACAATGACCATGATGAGTGATGAAGACCATGAGTAAGTGAAGGGAGCAGCAGTGACCTAGACACAACAACGAGTGATCAAATATTTGAAGACGCATTGAAATGACAAAAATTTGACTTGACACCCTAACAACACCTTGTAAGAGAATATTTGATCACTAGTGACAAGCTAAACTAATTGACACTATAATTGGCTCCAAATGGGGATGGTAGCTCCTTAGGAGGTGTCAAGAACACCATAGACCAAGTAGCCTTATCCATTGGGCATGGAGTCAAAATGTAAAGACTAACCTCAAACTGAAAACTGACTGACTAACTGAATTGAATTAACTATAAAAAACATACTAACTAAACTTACTTATGGCGGTAGACCATCGGGATCTTAGGTCCTTCACTTCAGGCCTTAAATCCTGATGATAACTACCCACCTACCAAAGATATATATACAATCATGTGTAATGATCCCTCCAGTGTAACCAATCTAGAAAATGGCTTCTTACTTGAGTTTTTCTCACACTTTCTTTGAGCAAGCAGGCAAAACAAAAGCTAGGCCACTCCAAGTGTTCACTGAACATGTGTACATGATCCATAAATATAATAAAACTCATCTCCCTTGATGATTTCAGCAACTTGACAAAAGGATCTTGAAACTTTTGAATGACTATCGTTTCTTGATGATCAACAACAAGACAAGAATCTTCTTCCTTTCTAGACATTGGTTGTTTCATAAAATGAAGTTTGTCATTCTCAAGTGAAATACGTGTAGACTAAAATTTGTGGATGAACTTTGTAACGGAACTCCTACTAAACAAAACAATGAAGCCAGCTGCTTGATCAAATTAGTGTCATATTTGTTTTGAAGCTCATAGTTAACTAATGGAGAAGGACTTTGACTACAAATATCATCCACAACATCAGCTACTAGATCAAGTAGAACTTGAGAGGACTATTGCAACTTGTCATACATTGGTTCCAATGAGACTACATGATTTTCTATAAGCTCTTCATGTTCCACACTTTCGGCTGCATTTTCAAACTGGATGTTGCTTGGTAAAGGTGATTGTGGATTGGAAAAAGGTTCTATATTACAAACGACATTCTCAACAACTTCAGGAGAAGGTTGCCAACTGTTGTCAACTTTTTTATTTGCTTCCTTGGTAACCTTATAGTTTTCTATTATTATTTCAAATGAAGAGAAACGCAAAGGTAAGGAGTCTTGGTAAAAAATTTCATGGTCTTCTCCGTGCTCAACATCAAAACTAAAAGACTGTTGAGTTCTAATCTCAAGGAATTTTTCTCTTAGTAATTGTAATGAAGTAAAACATTAATGCAAAGAACTTTCACCTTATTTGAAATTTTCTTGATTCTCTTCATTTCTGTCATGATTGATATGCATAGGCTAAGTGCTACATCTGAGTTGTTGTAATGAAGCTTCTTCCACCCAAAAACATGTCGTCAGTTGACTTGTAGAGTCAACCTCTATTTCAACAACATAATTATCATCATACTGATCATACTTGGGTAACTCATCATTATAAGGAATGACATCAAACATACACATTATATTAGGAGATTGATCCTCCACGGGTTGATTTAAAAATCCATCTTGATGACTCTCCATAAATGAATACATAAAACAATCATTTTTTGATCTATGGTAACTGGAATGAGTAGGACAATGGTTAAGGTCTACACTCTCTTCTTATTCTGCAATAAGTGGTACATGGTGTTTCTGAATAGAAATTTTATCTCTCATGATGATCTTTCACATCATTTCTTCCATTATGCTTACCAAAATGTCGCGTTTCAGCTCTCAAGATGCCAGGTGTTTCTTCTCTATGTTCTCCCTCACTTCTTCTTTCAACTTCGACCTTCTGACCATCATATTAGCTTACACAGCTATTGCATTGTCCTGCATTTCTTCGAGTGTGGTAGGATCCCTTTCTCTCAACTGAAATTACATTTCCAGATCAAAGGCATTTGGGTAGTGTAAGAGAGCTAAACCAGGAGGCAGTTTTATATCAGCAGACATTGAATGGTATACTTGATTGAATCTAGCTAAAAAGTGTTGCATTGTTTCACCTAGTTGTCTATCGAAATTATTATATTCTTCTAAAATCAAAAAATTATTTCTCTTGATCGCTCATCTATTAAGGAATACTTTCACAAACTAATGGAAATCGAAAATTCTTGCAACTGGTAAGTTATTGAACCATTTCTTAGCTTCACCTTGAAGAGATAAAGAAAAAATCCTGATACTGACATCATCTTCTTCAACCTCAAAAAGATCAAGAAATTTTTCAAAACTCTGAATGTGTTTTTCAGCAGTGCTATTACCATATTCTCCATCAAACCTGGGAAGATATTTGTAATAATTTTCAGGGAAATCATGGAGTATAGGAGGTAAGATGAGTGGCTTGTATCTATCTTTAATTTTACAAGGTATAGGACTATGTACAAAGGTTTTAGGATTATTCTTGATGTCTTGAGGCTCATCAAGTCAAATATGGTCATCATAAGATTCAAAATAAGGGTCTTGACCAAGATCAAAAGCGTACAAAGAAATTTTATTCATAATATTCAAAGGAAATGAATCAAATGCGTGTCTGGGATATTTTCTCAAATGCAGTATACTCTGGAAAACCTTCTCGACATTCTCAAGAAAAGAGAAGAAATAATTTAAAATAAAGAACATGAAGTCTTGGATAAAAGTCCAACTTGAATACCTGATCTTACCATATTGTCCTTTCAATTTTTTGTTGGTAAGGTTCATCCTCTAGTGGAATCTTTGAATTAAATTTGAATTTGATTTAGAGTCACTAGGTGAATTATTTTAGCCTTCATATGTGTCCAACCACCGTCCACCATCAAAAATCAGATCTGATCCTTGTCGCTCTTTCCCAAGGAAGATATGTTCTCTTGTTTCCCTGGCAACGGAACCAAAATGTTATCCTCCACAATGTCCTAAGCTGATGAGGAGATCGACAGAGGTAACCACAGACCAAGCTTTTTAGTTTGGTAGCTAGCCCTACCGAACCATAGAGGGCCGTCTCTATGAAATCAGAGTCAAGACATGACTGGAATGTAAAGGATTTTAGGCTATATAGCTAGGCTCTGGTGGGTTTTGGAAAATTTAGGGTTTTGTTGCTCGATAAGGGATAAAAACCAGGTATCTAGGCCAGAGGATCAAAGGATTACAAAAACAAAGATATAAAGGAGAAAGGTAGAAATACATTGTGGATGGATCTTAGGGTTTTTTCAATGTAGTGTAGTGTTCATAAGAAGCTTAAAGGTATTAAAGAGCATGAAACATGAATTCATTAAGCAGGAAAGAAAATACACATAATGATTTTTCCATCTAAACATAGCTTTATGCAAATAATTCTGTTTATAAACCATAAGGAAAGCCATTGAAGAATTGGTAAATGGAAAGAGAATATTAATATATTTCATATAAAGTGATAATATAGAAAACCAACATCACAAAATTACTTCGCATGAATTCCTAGATAATAGTTGCAAACAGTATCCTTTGATTACCAGAAAATATCCAAGTACAAGCTACAATAGTTCTCTCCTCTGATTTCCAACATTTTCTATGACTGAGAAACTGATACATAAATACCAAAAAAAACTCTCCCCACTCTTAGGAGTCGAATCCGTGACTCTAGGAACTATTCCATGAGGTGTTTTAACCAAACCCTAATGTCTAGGGAAGTTAAAAACAACCTCTACAATTAACCTTGACTGTAACCTCTCTCATAAATGAGGCCAAATTTACATCAAACAGAGAGTAACCACTCATTAATACATCATATTTACATTTTCTCTTACTCTCACATTCATCTAATTCACCATTTTGACTTTACCAAAGTCGAACTAGGAATTACAAAAAAAATTACACAATGAAAATTTTACAAAAATCTAAAAGATTTCCAAGTGCCCAGTTAGATGTTGGAGGCCATTTGTAAGTGACTTTCTAAAGTCAAAATCCATATCAGAAGCCTGTTCTGGAAATATGAGAGAGTTTAGATGTCTTTAGAGTATTTTTTCACTAAACATTACTCATCTTTGGCTGAGATATGGCCATTCTCCCAAGGTGTCTCCAGGTGCGCAGTGAAATGGAAAAAGAGAGGTAGAAATGTGATTTTTGGCATCTTTTTTGCAAATTCTCAAAAATTGAGCCCTGGATCAGGAAAGTGAGAAAATGGGTTTTGAGAGGGGGTCATAATATTTCCAAAAATTCTGAGTTTCAATCATTTGGATCCCTCAAGAAAAAGCGCAGTGTGAGCTCACTGCTCACTTAGACAGAAAATTGACAAAAATTTTAAATTTTCACCAGTCTGCACCAAAACACAAAAAAATCTCCAATTTTTTTCCAAATGAGGTGTGTTATGAAGCCATGGATGCATCAGAAAGCAACTATAACTCACATTTCTCCTCTTGGCTAATTAGGGTTTCCTTGTGTTCGGCCTTCAACTACTTGATTCTGACCTTAGCAACCTGATTCCTTGTGTAATAATGGATGGCCATCTTCCTTCGTAACTTGTTATCCCTATTAGCCTTTTCGAGGAGCTTCTCAAGGTGGAAATTTATATTTTCAATCCAAAACTCCATATCTTCATTTATTTCCATGGTAATCCTCTCCTCAAATGTCAATTCTAACATTGGTGGCCTTTGTTCTCTTTCTCCATGAAGTGCCTTCCTAAGACCCATTGTTCTTGGTCTCTTTCTTGCCACATGTCCTTCATGTTGCTCAGTGTCATCAGGGTCCAATAGTGCCTTGCATTTCATCTCTTGTTTCTTGTATTTGAATTGCTCTTTCTCCATGGCTAGTTGTTTCTCCTTAAGTTGACTTTTTTCTTGCTCAAGGAATAAAATGATGAATTTGGCTGTTGCCAAATTATCCTTAAGCTCCATGATCTGAGAATCCTTCTCTTTGATGACTTGTTGTAGAGTTTGATGCTCATGGTCACTTACTTCTTGGTATAGATCCTGGAGGATGAAATTACTAAACATGAGCTTTGAAAAACGAATTTTGGTGGTCAAACACAAATTCTAGAGAACCCTGTCCTGTGCGTAGCGAAGGCTGCCTGTGCGTAGCTTGTTGTCCAGGTGTGCAGTGAGTTGTCTTCCAACTAGCTTTTGGAGGACTTAAACTAATCCAAATTGTGAACTTGATAGCTCTTTGGAAATCTCTAGAAGTCTGTGACAATATGGATTCCTCAAGAATGTAATTTGGACACTCCAGCAGGGAGAAAAATTGATTTTCCCAAGGTCACTCCAAAAATGTAGGGTGTCTCTAACAAAGGTGCAGCGCAAACTTGTAAAGCACTTTTGCCTGCCTTCCTGGAGGATTTTTGGGCTGAAAGAGGTATTGTGGGAAATATTATGATGTTTTCTACACAATAGATTCCTTAAGCATTGCCAACACCTACTCCAAATACCTAAAAAAATGTATTGAAGTTAAGCTGTCCAGAAGTATAGCAACTCTCCCGTAGCAACTGTAGTTTGGGAATTTCTCTCAAATCATAACACCTGCCAAGGAGATGCTTAAACCTGTGAATGATTAAATGAGACCCTTTTTATTCTTTTTATGGTCCTTTGTATCTTGAGGTTTATTTTTTCTTTGGTAGTGGCATGACATCATATGTCCTTTTGAGAAATGATGAAACAAGGTAGTGTACTACAACATTGTCTTATTTAAAATAAAACATTTACCTTTACCTTTATTTTGATTTATTTAATTTGGTAACTCCCTTTACCCACTGACTCACATGATGGACATGTTTTCATTTCGACATGTGGTATCATGATGACACATGGAGTGAAACCCTAGACCATGACCTAAAATGAGGAATTTAACCATTTCATGACCCAGGACATTTAAATGAAGATATGATACTTTGAAAAAGACAATGACCATGATGACTGATGAAGACCATGAGTAAGTGAAGGGAGTAGCAGTGACCTAGACACAACATCCAGTGATCAAATTTTTATTTGAAGACTCTCTGAAATGAAAAAAGTTTGACTTGACACCCTAACAACAACTTGTAAGAGCATATTTGATCACTGGTGATAGGCTGAACTGACCGACACTAACACCTTCTACCTCGAGATTTGAGCCACTTTTTCAAGGCTAAGATCCAGACCTCTTCTTAAGACTTGATAGAACTTTACATAATGATGAATGACACAAGGAAAAATCCATTAATGAAAAGCTTAGATAAGAACTTGACCTAACCAGGCCTAAGCATGACAGAAATTTCGTCAAACATATGGAAAACATGTAATCTACAGGTCATGAATGCATATTTGAACATAGAGGTCTGAGATTTATATGAGATGCACCAAGAAGGTCTAATGCCCTCTCATAATAGTTGCAATAACATTTTCTAGTCCATGCATTCATAAACCATTCATATATTCATCAAACATGTCAAGAGCCATAAACATTATACATCATATAACCAACAAATTACCAACATAGGAACCAACAAATAACCAACATATAAACCATGGAAACTCAGCCATAATATCCCCATAATAATCAATGCATATGCTGATCGATCACAATATAAAATACCTCTTATTAAAATATTAAAATTCCAACCAAGTCAAGGACTTCCACCCGGTCATAGATTGGGCTAAACCAAATCTTTCTTTTGGATAATCACCCTCACGCCATATTCCAAGCATGAATGTGGGATCTCATGGAATAAAGTAAGCATAACCAAACCAGGGCTTTTAGAGGCTAAACCACCTCAAACCTCAAGTAGTGATTCCACCTCATGATCGTACATCATTAACCATCACCAGATTAGTCTCTACCCAATCTATCAAGTGCTCCAGAGAATTTGTTCCAACTCAGCTCCAACACTAGTAGCTCAACCCATAATTATCATAGGGCTCCAGATCATTTGTCTAACCAAGGCTCTAGAACTAGTAACTCAACCCACCAAGGGCTCCAGAGCATTTTTCCAACCAAGGCTCCAAGACTAGTAACTGAATCCAAGTTATTACAGGGCTTCCAAAGCATTTGTCCAACCAAGGCTCTGGGAACTAGTAACTCAACCCAAAACTATGAGGAACATGAGCACTAATCCACAAACAAATGGGAAAACCCACAACACCATGGCTATCCAAGAAATGGCTAAGCTAGGAAAAACCATTGTCAATCCAGGAAATCCTCCATGCCAATGATAGCTCATAACCAAGAAACCACATGCATGTACAATGCATGCCAAAACTAGCAAGGAAATCATACATTCAACTCGATACTTGAAAATCAATCTAGTTGTGTCATTGGTCCACTTGTTCCTATGTGCTCTCCTACTTTCCTTTTCCTTATTTCTCCAAATCCAATGTATGCCAAAGTGCTCTAGGAATACTCTAAGTGTGCAAGAGTATGAGAGAGAGAGAGTGAAGAGAAGAGAGCTCCACCCAAAAATATCAAAATCTAACACTGATCGAAAGACATGAACTGATCCTCAGAAGCCTTTTTATCATTGAGGGCTCTAATTTCTTCATTTTTGTTCATTTTTCCTTCAATTTCACTCTCACACAATCTATGACCATTCACCTTCCTTTTCTCCTATTTTCCATTTTCATAAATAAAATGTCAATTAATGCCACTTTTCCTTTGCCAATCTCCTTATCCATAATAAACAAAAAGTGACACCCACTAGGATGTTTTTCCCACCATTCAACTTGGAATAAGTGTCTTGTGACCTTGGTATTATAAAAAAAAATTACATGGAAATTCAACCAAGGGTTGTTACAGAATTCACAGGCAGACTATGGTACCATGTTGTTGCTCTACCTTCTAATGTAAAAGGAAAAATATTGCAAGCAACATCATCGTACCTTACCTCCAACATCCATAGATGCATGTAGAAATCATTGATGTCATCTTCTACCTTTTTTTTCTTATTTGGATCCAATTTTGATAAAATATTTTATGTATATCTAGGAATCTTATGAAGATTATCTAGAAGAGTGAGAGGCCCTTAGGCCATTTGATCTAAGTCCTAGTCATACATGTCTTCATCTTTTGGTTCCTCCTCTTTTCAAAATCTAAGGAACTATTGTACTGGCTACAACCACCCTCCAAAATTTTGCCTTGGCCTATTTTGGATCCTCCCTACCAACCTTCACAGTAGCTTGCCTTGGTTTGTCAAGTCCTCATGCTTTAGTGTCTTTCTTTCTCAAAGGCAGCCTGTCGATCACTGTTTCATCTTTTACCTTCATAGGCTACTCACCCGGACTTGGTCTAGTTATAGGCTGAGCAACTTCCCAATGAAATTTGTGCATTTCTAGAGGGCAACCAACCTTCCCTCCAGGAATTGTGCAATTCCCTCTGACAGCCTACTGGGCTCCAGGATTGCGCAATCCTGCCAGCCAACCCTCCCAACAGGAATTACACAATTGTTCCCATCAACAGGCATTTCAGCCCAGGATTTGCGCAAATCTAGGCAACAGTCAACTACTAGGCCAGAAATTATGCAATCCCCTTGGGCAGTCAGCCCAAATTACAGTCAGGAATGTGCATGTTTCTCCAGGAGTCAAGCAGTCTCTTGCATGTGCAACTAAGTTGACCAGTTCCCTCCGGGACCGAGCAAAACAGACTTGCATTCATAGACTGCTTCTCCCAAGGTAGCATGCAAAGGCATCCCTTGTATCAAAGATCTATGTTTAGCAGTTGGAGATTAGATGAAAGGAGTAATTCCGAAACCTCCCACCAAGTGTTGCTTCCCCTAAATTTGTGGCATGCGCGTCATAACCTCGATGTTATCAAAACTTATCACTCGAACACTGCAGAGATCATTCTTCACATCAACCTTATAGCTCTGACATCCCACAACACATCTAGGAGTAGTTGGCACATTCAACTCAGCTATTTTGGGGTGAGCTTGCTTTCCATGCCTTGTGTTATATTTCTGTCACTTTTTGTGTATTCGCTTGTGTGAGTGTTGTTTGCTTGATTTCCTTGAACACCTACTATCGCTTACATACATTCTAGCTTGTCATAGCTATGTTTCAATTTTCGTTGCTATCTTGCTATTGTCGCATGCATGAAACTGTTTTTCATGGACATTCGTCCAACCGACGAACAGCCTCACCCACATGCATGTTGAGCTGTTTGCTCAATCCTCCATTCATGTTTTTCATGCACTGTTTATCACTTCTGCTATCACTTAGTGTCACCATGCATTTCATTGACTTACTTACTTTTAGTTGCCTGTCGGCGATCCGGGTCAACCTTGGCCTGGTCTCTACCTTCACCAAAGCTGCATTGTGCAATCTGGAGAAGGAAGGGTCACCTTACTCTCCAGACTTGTGCATTCTGGCTTAGCACTGGCCTCCCGGACTGAATTACAAATTTCTAGAGGTCAGTGGCAACTTGGCCTAAAAATTTGCACAAATCTACCCCTAGGCCAGCAATCCTTCCCAGATGGGATTGCTCATTGCATAATCCCAGCAGCCAACTACATGACTAGACTATACATTGCATAGTTCCAATAGTCAATTAGTCTCTCAGCAACTCAGAGTATGCCTTGTGCAGCCTTGGCAGTCAGTCTCCCGACCTCTCAGTTGAAATTGCGCAACCTTCATGGTCACTCACCCAGGTATGTTGCAAGTCTTCCACATGTTCATTTTGGTTTTTGACTAACATATTGCTTGCTATGAGTGTTTCCATGTCTCCAAGTATGACAGGTGTTCATCTACCTCTCAGCAGTACAGGTACAATGGTTTCTAAGAGAGCAGAGATGAAGACACCGTTCAGAGCATGCTTAGGGATGTAGTCGATCAATTGTCCATCAGCTTACCTACTCACGAAGAAATCAATTTGTTCATGGGACAAGGACATCAAGAAGCAACATCACAATGAGCAACATCATGGACAACAACTAAAGACAGCATACCAAATGCAGTGAACGCAACAAATGAAGCAAACACATAGAATACAAGAGGAAGGTTGTTGACAACATAGACATGGAGCAAAGTTGCAAGATCAAGCAGATCCACTGATAATGAAAGCATCTTTGGAGACTCAAGCTATGAAGTGACGGTGTGACATGAAGATCGCGTAAAGGAAGAAGATGGAACAAAGAAGGAGTTGCATGTGCTAAAGTAGCAACTCAAGAAGAACATGAAGTTGCACAGAAAGTCCAATGAGTTGCAGCAGGAACAAGAACAGTAATGGGCCAACATGCACTCACGGATAAAATTTCACCAATACAAGTTAAGGATCCATCCTAGCAGCTGACACATAGAAAACATGGTGATCAGTGTTGTTGATCACATGCAAAGGATCTAGCAGCATGCATGTCGTTGAGCGCACGCATGCAATCCAACCCATTCAATGCACTCACCAAGGCAAAGATAAGAAGCAAGTCCAACTAGGGCTAAACATGCGGTTCGGAAAATTGATGTGCATGACCACCAAAACACACTTGAAGATCAGCACAGACACTATGCATCAATGTGTTTTCGGTTCAACCGTACCCAAGAAGACCATGCGCTTGTTAGTGGACAAGTTGGATGAAGGGGCCAAACCAATGCACTGGTTGTAACGGAGGAAAGAGTTCACTACAGTAGGATGTCACTGTGAGGTACATGCACACCATCATGGATGACCAAGCTTGGCATCATCTCACCATCTTCACCATCACAAGCATGTCAAAGAGTTGGTCTCAAGTGATTTCTTGCAAGGTTTGCTCAAGCCATGTTGTCCCACATGAGTATGTGTGCGTTGTAATTTTGAGTCATGTCAAGTGTAACTCGAGTGTCAACAGTTGGATGTAACATTCATAAAGTAGGTGAAGAGTCATGAGGGTAGTTGAACTGTCACAAAGGGGAATGTCAAGGGTCACCCCATCCTTTGATATAAATAGTCCCTCATCACTCATTGTATAGTCTTTTGGTCAGCCAAGCTTCTACTAAGACTATCCTGAAGAAGGATTGGACAGTATTGTAACACGACTTGGCTTCTCCACTGCATGGAGCTAGTACATCTCTTTGGAGGAGTAGGCAGATGTGGCTATAACGTTCTACTGGTAGGCCTAGCAGGTTTACATGGTGTATTGTATGATTGTGACTTACACTTCTTTATATAATAAAAGCCAACACATTTTCATGCACATGTTGTTATTGTAGTTGGACTGATTCAGTTTCCTTAATGATATATCTTGTTTAACTTACGTACTTGTATATGAACTGATTCACATGCAATTATATAAATCTTGTTGTTAATGTGTTGCATATGTTGTTAATGTTGTCACCGTCTATGTCGACTACTCTGTCAGACATCAAACAAACCTTTCTCTTAACTTTGTTATATCAACTGTCACACTCATCTCGGACTAATTCGTGAGTGTTGTTCGTGTTATCACCTAGATTGAACCTCAGGCTGAAAGAAGGCAATGCCAGGGTAACCACAAACCACGCTTAGCCAAGTAGCTAGTCCATCTCTCCATAAGGATCTTAGCCAAGATGACTGGATCAGGAAAAGGATATTAGGCTAGGTATAGTAGCACAAAGTTTGATTTGATTTTGAAGGGGTTTTGTTGGATCAAGAGGAGCTGGACAGTTAGGGCTAGGGAATTAGGTCAAAATTGTAGGGTGTTCAATGGGGCAAGGTAGGAATAAGGTTTAGCACTCTAGGGCTTGATGGGTGAGGTGTTTTAAGACTGGTCAGAAGCTAGGAGCATGTGATTACCATGGATACTTCCTAGACTGTAGAAAACATATAATGGTGAATATTTCCCCAAAGCAGAGCAGTGAATTTATGAATTCTACCTAATAACTTGAAAACATTCACTTGGATGCAATGAAATGATTAATGAAGTACACAAAACATTATAACATATAATTAGAAGAGAAGAAACTAAACTAAACTTCATACGACATGGATCCCAAAGAAATAGCTGCAATTTTTATTAATCTCATGCTAAACTGCTACAAAATGATGTACAATCAAGGCATAAGCATCCAGGTGAGTCCAACCCTTTACAATGAGAAAGAAGAAGAAGATATAGACATTGTTTCAACCTCATCCCATCCACAGGGGTCGAATCCCTAAGATGAGGAGCTAATCTAACCAACACTGAACAAGAAAATGGAATATAGGCATCCTAACAACTTGCCTCCAAAAGTGAAAAACTGATTCATTTGAGCTCATATTGACTGTTAATCTAATGAATTTACCCTCTACTACTAATTTTGCATGATATTTACAAGCCAAGTCATAATTTACAATAGTAAAACATCCTCCATGAGAGAAAATCCATGAACACAGTCAAAACATAGAAAAATAGCCATCCTGTGCAAAATTTTCCCTACGCGCAGTGCCACTTTCAGGTCATTTGTGGAGGCCTTCCTGACATCCAAATTGAGCTCTAGATAGAAAGGTATTCAAGTCTAATTTCCAAAACACCTATAATTTCTTCATTTGAAGCTCATTTGACCCCTCAAAAGTTGATTCTCCCATGAATGCTTCTGTGTGTCCAAAAAGTGGTAGAAATGTCATTTTTAGGGTGTTTTTTTGACTTTTTGGTGGACCGGTTCTTCCCCAAAAACTTAGAAAATCCATAGGGTGCATGTACTCATCACTCTAAATCCAAAAATGAAATCCATTTGTCCATTGGCTGCCCCTAGGAAAGCGCAGCGCTGGTGGTGCTGCGCATTGAGCCAGATTTTCTGTGTTTAAATTTTTCAAAATTTGCAAATAACAAAAACTCCTCCAAACTTGACCAAAATTGGTGAGCAGCACCATCATCAAGTATTATGATGAGCCAACGAAGCTTCAGCAAGCAACCTAAGCCTATCCTCCTCCTTTTTGCCTTTTAGAGCCCATTTTAGCCTTGCTTTCATTTGTTTGACCCTTATATTGCAAATTTTGATCCTGGTCCTGTGTCTTGTACCATTTCTCTCCCACATTTGGAAACTTGGTCACGTCCACAATGATGGAGGGTGAAACTATGGACATCACCCTAGCAAGAGTCACTTTTTTGTCATGAATATTGGCCACAAAAAGCTAAGTGAGTTCAGGATGGTATTGAACTCTCTCCACCTGCTCACAGAACTCATAGCACACTAGATGACTGAAACAAGTGATAGCCAAATGAGAGGCCTGAAACTCTCTAAGGTTTGATGGCTCTTCCCTGATAATTCTACCTCCTTTGTGTGGTTTTCTTTGATGCCTAGGTCTATCTGTTGAACTGTCACTGCTAGTGTTTCCCTCGTCCTCATAGTCTCTGTCTTCTCTGTCCATGTTTGCAAATTTTGAGGTTGTGCACTCCTAGAAAGGGATGAAGGGAGTGAGCAAGAGTGATTAGGAATAAGGAAATGGGAGATGACCTTGTGAGGTATTTGGTGGGCTAGGAAATGAATGGGAGGGTATGAATCACGAAAATGAGGGAGAGGGGCTTGGGTCCTTTTTCGAAGTATAGCTTGTGGTATGAAGGACAAAGAAATATAAAATGTTATGGAGTGATATAGGGGAGGGGTTTAGGGATATAGTGATAGGTGGTGGGATAAATAATGAGGGTTAGGGTTTCTAGGGTGTAATTGAGGAATAATCTAGGGTTTTTCTTTTGCCAATGTATATTACCTACAAACACTTCAATTGTGAATCAATGATGAGGTATAGTGAGGAAACTTACTTGTTTGAGGGAAGAGAGGTAATTTTTGATGTTTTTAGGTAGCAGGAGGGTTTTTGGCCCTTGCTAGCTCAACGCATAGTGACTACTACAGGCACACAACACCCTCCTGAATGCATAGCATAGTTGTTTTTTTACACTGCCAAAATCGGTCTATGCGCAACGCTCAGCCTGTATGTGCAGCACTCTAGCCTGAACACGCAGTGCCACTTCAATCTAACTTCTGGCTGCCTTCTCGATGTCCAATTGAGCATGGAATATCTCGTTGGAAATGTTGTTGAGTCTACTTTCCAGAACACCTTGAATTTTTTAATTTGGATCTCATTTACCCTATCAAAAGCTCAATCTCCCAAGACTAGTAAAAATGTGTAGAATGAGGCTGCCAAAATGCAGAGTGTTGTTTTAGTCAACTTTTGGAGGTCTTCCTCAACTCCAAATTGAACTCATGATAGCTCATTGGAAATCTCTCTATGTCTAGTTATCATTTGACTCATCAAAAAAAGTCATTTTAACACTCCATCTACGAGAAAGATTGATTTTCCCAAGGTCACTCCAGAAGTGCATCAACTCTCTTGAGGAAAATGATGTTTTGGACTTTTCTCCCAAACCATGAGACCTATGTAAAAACTGAAGGAGTGTTTTCTTCTTGGGTCTATGGTGGAGAAAAATCTCTCTCAAGTTTTTCAAATTCATCTTTTCTTGCTCAAAAACATCATTTGAATAAAACCTATCTCGATGTGTGGAATAGGGGATTTGTAGAAATGAAGGGAAATGAAGGGAAATGAAGGGGATGAGGGGCTTCTAATTTATTGAGAAAATTTTTGGAAGTAGGGAGGGATGTTAGGAAGCTATGGAAAGTATAATTTCAAGGATTGAGTGATGGGAAGGGGTCCAAAAGGGAAAAACACATGCCTAACCTAGAAAAGTGTCAAATTGTAGCAATAGGCTAGGGTTTGTCGAAAAATGATGAATTTGAGGGATATAAGTGATGGAAAGTGTTTAAGAAGGTATATTAAGGATAGGGGAAGGTGTATGAACATCAAGATACAAGTTTTGTTGAGGATTTGACCATTGGATTCATGAAACCAATAAAAATTACCTTCAACACCCTAGGAGAGGGAAATGAGCCTTACCAAGCACAACTGAAGCACAAGCAAGGTGTAAAATGACCCATTGGAACCTGAAATAATGATGAAAACTCTTTAAATGATGGTACACTTAGTCAAATGGTGACATGGACTAGTTTTTGGAAAACTTTGGAAGGAGTGAAAACAATCCTAGACCTAATACCTAGTGACCAAATTTTACTTGAAGACTCACTGAAATGACAAAAATTTGACTTTGACACCCCAAGGCCACTTTATAAAATCATATTTGATCACTGGTGGAAGGCTGCAAAGACTAACACTAACAGTTCATGTTATCTTACCTTGTACGTTGTGACTGCCGCATCCATGTCGACTGCTCTGCCAGAAGCAATGCATATCCTTTATGATGTGTGTTCCTTGTCGAGTTGGGACTGATCCCTTTCAACCTGGAGCTCACCTTCACCTTCCTCTCCCTTTGAAGTGTTGTAACCTCTCATACTCACTGCATCAGTCACACCCTTGCTACTAACAGAGTTATCTTACTTGCCTTTGTGCGACATTGCAGTCAAGGCATTACCTTATGACCCACTGCTGGGACTCCTACACCAAACAGTCTAAGGTTTAATTGGGACTTCTTACCGAGGAGATCCCCTTGACATGTTGGCAGGTCTAGTACTGTCAACATTTCTGGTGCTAGAAGGAGGGCCTGATGACAAGCAATGTCCTCTCATCTATTTTTGAACCTTTTCATATCTTTCATGGAGTCTTGCATTCTTCTTCCCCCGAGGTGTTTTTCGAATCGTGAAGATGTTTCCATCTCAGCAAAGCTTTTCAATCTCTTGTCCACTCACATGTATGATGATGAAGGCAAAGTGGCATGGCCTGAGAAATTACATAAATTCCTTTCCATTATTTATGAGGAAGATGAGTTTACTAAGGAACAGGTTGGTCTATTTCTTGCATTCACACTTTGTGAATCCCCATTTCATTGCATGCTCAGCCTACCAGCTGACACCATGCACTCATGTGAGAAATTCTACAATATTATTGAAGACACATTCCATCATTTTGATATAGACCATCTTGATCGGAAACAGTTACAGTGATGGAGGGCTCCGCATGAATCCCTTATTGGTTTTTGGCAGCACTTCCATGACTTGTAGTTTCAAGCTCCAAGGAGCCAGATGAAGTTCCCTTATCTTTGGCACTGGTTCGAGTACTGTCTTTAGAAATCTGCCCATCCCAAGAGGAAGCTTGATGTCAAGCCTTGCTCAACCTTCTTTGTTGATGGAACTGCACAATGCCATGTTTGAGCAAGCACTGTCTCAACAGACTGTCTGCCTCCCTTTCATTCAATAGTTCCACCATCACCAAATGATGTTGAGGATCATGTTCACACATATGTTCATTCTTCACACCCTCCCAACATCACTCCACTCAATTTTTGTGCAGATTTGGTTGTGAGTACTTCAAGTTCTCATATCCATTATTTTTTTCAACCTCCGTCTTCGCACCCAGGTGTTCCTCCGGAGGATGTTTTCTTGTGTTCTTCCATTCAGGACTCTTCACTTGTTATGAACAAGGAACAACCCACTGACAAAGTTGGTGTTTCATAATCAAAATGCATTGTCATTCATGAAGAGTATTAGTGGTAGCTTGAGTATCAACACGCGGTGAAGGATGACTCCCTTCCATCTGAGCCCCCTCCGTTCTTTCCTAACATCGTTGTTGAACCTGCCATCCATGATTTTTCGTGTGTGTCTTCATTTATAGACACACCGTTTGTTAGCCCATCATCCAACACAGAGAGGACCAATCATTCATTGAAAATCCACCTGATCTTTCATTCGCTCTTTCCAGAAACTCAAAGGGTGAACATCCTTCCTTCTCATCTACCCCTCTATGTGATTCGTGAAATCATGAGGATGCAGACCAACATCCTAAATTTTTTTATCTTGGTTGTCGTGATATCTTCACCTCATCATCTGATCACGATATTGATTCACTCATTTTTAATCCATCTAAGTCACTGGTCTACGAAGATCCATATATCAATGAAGTCAAAACCCCATACACTGTCGAGGCAATTCAACCTGAGCTGATGGTTATGTCAAACCCTCACTGTCCTAAGGTTGCTTTCTCTTCCAATCAGGAAATTGTTCAAACACTCAAGGCTCCTCATCACTCATCTGTATGCAATCAAGATCAATCTAACACTCAAATCACACTTCCTCCATCTGAGTTGCACAATCCCATTGCTCTTGCATTGAAGGAGTCTTATATTTCAAGCACTCGTGCACCACGCAAGTTATCTTTGTTTCTTTCATTTGCTTGCATGTCACGGTCAAGAGTGTTCTTATGCTTCAAAGTTGCACGTAGTGTAACATAGCACCATGATAAGTCCATGGACCGTCTGCCATGCACATGCACTCACTTATGTCATGTGGGCACTTTGAAACATGAAGTGTGGTTGTCTTCATTGTTATATCTTTCTTGTATGATGGTCGCACCACTGGGTTACTCGCGGACCAAGCATTCACCAACATGGGTTCACCAATGTGTTGGTGGCTGCATTGGAAGTATCACTTCATGTGATTAGGCCCATGCACCGTTAGTGTAAGAGTAGGAGTAGTGTTTTCTTTCAGTTGTTTGCTTACATGCTTGTTTGCTTTCATGCTTTGTTTGATTTTTTGTTTTCTTTCTTGTTTGTTTACTTGCTTCACTTTCATTTTTTCTTCTACTCTTGCTTTACTTTATTGATTGTTTGTTCATTCACTTGTTTCATTCATAGGTTAGTTCTCATGAAACCATGTGTGACTCATGAAACGAGCTGGGTGAAGTACAAGAGGGCTTGTACAACTACCACTACTTGGTTATCTATCATCTTTCCTCTGTATGATGAGCTTGTTACTTTTAGTCCATAATACATCGAAGGAAAATACGTATTGTTCGAAGTGAATTTTGGTGAAAACACAATGCTTGCGCACTAACTAGTGTCACCTACTCTAGTCGATTGTTTCTGTGTTGACCCTTGTCATCTCAGTCAAGTAGAGTAAGGTGAGGGGGAAAAGCTTAAAAATCACGTCAGAGATACAATAAACTACTTCTCTGCTAGAACAAACTCTTTTTCTCTCAATAAATCGGGATCCCTCTTCTGCCTCTGAAATGAATAAGCGTTTTTCACAGTGAAAAAAAAATGAAAAGTTAAAAAATTCAAATGAAAATGAATAAGGCAAAAGCAGAGAAAGGCTTCCTACACAAGGAGGTGATGCAAGTAACTATGTCAGGGTACTAACTAGGCTCACTGGCAGTAGATCCATGTTTGTATTCCTATGTGACTCCACCAAGGTATTGTCTAGGCCCACTGGCAGTGGAGCAACACGAGAGATGAAACTTAGACTCTGACGACTATACTGCTTATGCACTTATATACCCCTCAAAACCAATCAAAACAACTATGTTTCCTTGGCTTAGAATGTGTGTCAATTGATCAAGAGTCTAGTAGATGCTGCATCTTATAATCAATCTAGTGTGAAGCCAAGAGGAGCTGAGAGCTAAACAATACTTACGGAGGTGTTAGACTTTCTTTTCACGAACAAGGTTCATTCAGAGAGCTAGAGTTCCACCAATGTGTCACCAAGTGTTGTAGTGGCTCCAACCACCCTCCAAAATTTTTCCTTAGCCTATTTTGCAGCCTCCCTACCAACCTTCATAACAGCTTGCCTTACTTTGTCAAATCCTTAAGCTTCAGTATCTTTCTTGCTTAAAGGTAGCCTGTCGATCATAGTTTGATCTTTTCCCTTCACAGGCTACTCACCTGAACTTGGTCCAGCTGCAGGCTAAGCAACTTCCCAGTGAAACTTGTGCATTTCTGGAGGGAAACCAGCCTTCCCTCCAAAAATTGCGCAATTCCTTCTTACAGCCTGCTGGGCTACAGGGTTGCGCAATATTGCCAGCCAACCCTCCCAGAAGGAATTGCACAATGTTTCCCATCAATAGGCAGTTCATCCCAAGGATGTGCATTTTTCTCCAGCAGTTAAGCAGTCTCTTACATGTGTAGCTAAGTGACCGGTTACCTTCGGGACTGAGCAAAACTGACTTGCATGCATAGGCTTCTTCTCCCAGCATAACATGCAAAGGCATCCCTTGTTTCAGGGATTTATGTTTAGCAATTGCAGGTTACATGCAAGGAGTAATTCCGAAACCTCCCACCAAGTGTCACTTCCCCTTTATTTGTGGCATGTGCATCATAACCTAAATGTTATCGAAACTCATCAACCAGATGCTGTAGAGTTCATTCCTCACATCGACCTTGTAGCTCTAACATCCCACATCACATCTAGGAGCAGTCGACACATTCAACTCAATTTTTTTGGGGTGAGCTCGCTTTCCATGCCTTGTGCTGCATTTCTGTCGCTTTTTTTTTTCACTTGTGCGAGTGTTATTTACTTGATTTCTTTGAATACCTGCTGCCATTTACATATATTCTAGCTTGTCCTAGCTCTGTTTCAATTTTCATTGCTATCTCACTACTATCACATTCATGAAACTATTTTGCATGGACATTCACCCAACTGGCAAATGACCTCACCCACATGCATGTTGAGTTGTATGCTCAATCCTCCATTCATGTTTTGCATGAATTGTTTATCACTTCTACTATCACTTAGTTCGCCATGCATTTCACTGACTTACTTGCTTTCAGTTGCCCGCCAACGAGTCGGGTCAACCTTGGACTAGTCTTTGCCTTCATCAAGGCTGCATTGTGCAATATGGAGAAGGAAGGCTCATCTTACTCTCCAGATTTTCGCATTATGGCCCAGCACTAGCCTCTTGGATTGAATTACACATTTTTGGAGGTCAGCGGCTTCTTGGCCAAAAAATTTGTGCAAATTTGGCCCTGGGCCAACAGTCCTTCCCAGTTGGAATTGTTCATTGTGCAATCCCAGTAGCCAACTATCCAACTGGACTTTGCATTATATAGTTCCAGAAGTCAATCAATCTCTCAGTAGCCTGGACTGTGCCTTGTGTAGTCTTGGCAGTCGATCTCCTGACCTCCCGACCCAAATTATGAAACCTTCATGGTCATTCACCTAGGAATGTTGCAAGTCAGTTCTCATGTTCATTTTGGCTTTCGACTGACATATTTCTTGCTATGAGTGTTTCCATGTCTCTAAGGATAATAGGTGTTCATCTTCCTTTCAGAAGTATAGGTACAATGGTTTCCAAGAGAGCAGAGATGAAGACATCGTTTAGAGCACGCTTGGGGATGCAGTTGATCAAGTGTCCATCGACTTACCTACTCACGAAGACATCAAGTTGTTCATGGACAAGGACATCACGCAACAACATCATAGTGAGCAACATCATGGATAGCAGTTGAAGGCAACATACCAAATGCAAAGAACATAACAAATGAACTGAATACAACGAATGCAAGAGGAAGGTTGTTGAAAACATAGAGGCAAAGCAAAGTTGCAAGATCAAGAAAATCCACTGATAATGAAAGCAACTTTGGAGACTTAGGCTATGAAGTGACGGCATGACATGAAAAATGCGAAAAGGCAGAAGATGGAACAATGCAGGAGTTGCATGTGTTAAAGCAGTAACTCAGGAAGAACATGAAGCTACACAGACTGTCCAATGAGATGCAGAAGGAATAGGAACAATAGTGGGTGCACCATGCACTCATGGATGAAACTACAGCAGTAGAAGTTAAGGATCCATCCCAATAGCTGACACAGAGCAAACATGGTGAGAAGTTTTGTTGATCACATATAAAGGATCTAACAACATCCATGTCATTGAGCACACGCATGCAATCCAGCACGAACACTATGCATCAGTGTGTTTCCAATTCAACCATACCTAAGAATACCATGTGCACGTTAGTAGACGAGTTGGATGAAGGGGCCAAACCAATCCACTAGTTGTAATGGAGGCAATAGTTTGATTCAGCAAGATGTCACCATGAGGTACATGCACACCATCACGGATGACCAAGATTGGCATCAGCTCACTAGATTCACCATCACAAGCATGTCAAAGAGTTGGTCTCACCACAACGGACCGAGTGTCAATGATGTCTTGCAAGGCTTGCTCAAGCCATGTTGTCTCACATGAGTACATGTGCATTGTAATGTTGATTCATGTCAAGTGTAAGTCGAGTGTCATTAGTTGGATGTAACAGTCATAAAGTAGGTGAAGAGTCATGAGGGTAGTTGAATTGTCACAAATGGGAATGTCAAGGGTCACCCCACCCTTTCCTATAAATAGTCCCTCATAACTCATTGTATAGGCATTTGGTTAGCTAAGCTTCTACTAAGACATCTTGAAAAAGGCTTGGACAATATTGTAACGTGCCTTAGATTCTCCACTGCACGGAGCTAGTACATCTCTTTAGAGGAGCAGGCGGATGTGGCTGTAACGTTGTACTGATAGGGCTAGCAAGTTTACATGATGTATTGTATGATTATGACTTACACTTCTTTATATAATAAAAGCTAGCACATTTTCATGCATATATTGTTATTGTAGTTGGACTGCTCCAATTGCCTTAATGATATATGTTGTTTAACTTACGTACTTGTATATGAACTGATTCACATGAAACTATATGAATCTTGTTGTTAATGTGTTGCATATGTTGTTAATGTTGTCATCGTCCATGTCCCCTCCTCTGCCAGACATCAGACAGACCTTTCTCTGAACCTTGTTATATGAACCGTCACACTCATCTCAAACTGATCCGTGAGTATTTTATGTGCTATCTTACCTTGTATGTTGTGATTGCCACATCCCTATCGACTTCTCTACCGGAAGCTATGCATGTCCTTTGTGATGTGTGTTCCTAGTCGAGTTGGGACTTGTCCCTTTCAACCTAGAACTCACCTTCACCTTCCTCTCCCTTTGAAGTGTTGGAACCTCTCATACTCATTCTTTGACTCACTACATTAGTCACACCCTTGCTACTGATAGAGTTATCTTACTTGCCTCTGTGCGACATCGCAGTCAAGGCATTACCTTACGACCCACTGCTAGGACTCCCATACCAAATGGTCTGAGGTTTAATTGGGACTTCTTACTGGGGAGATCCCCTTGAGATGTTGGTAGGTCCAGCACCATCAACATTTTTGGTGCTAGAAGGAGGGCCTGATGACAAGCAATGTCCTCTCATCCAGTTTTGAACCTTTGCATATCTTTCATGGAGTCTTGCATTCTTCTTCCCCGAGGTATTTTTTGAATCGTGAAGATGTCTCCATCTCGGGGAAGCTTTTCAATCTCTTTTCCACTCACACGCATGATGGTGAAGGCGAAGTGGCCTAGCCTAAGCACTTACATAACTTCCTTTCCATGATTTATGAGGAAGACGAGTTTACTGATGAAGATGTTGGTCTGCTACTTGCATTCACACTTCGTGAATCCCCATTTTGTTGGTTTCTTAGCCTAGCAGCTCACACTGTGCACTCACATGAGAACTTCTATGATCTTATTGAAGACACTTTCCATCATTTTGATCCAGACCATCTTGACCAGAAATAGTTACAACAACATAAGGCTCCGCATGAATCCGTTATTGATTATTGGCAGCACTTTTGTGACTTACAGTTTCAAGCTCCAAGGAACCAAATGAAGTTTTCTTATCTTTGGGACCATTCAAGTATTGTCTTGAGAAATCTTCCCCTCCTAAGAGGAAGCTTGATTTCAACCCTCGCTCAACTTTCTTCATTGATGGAATTGTGCAATACCATGTGGGAGCAAGCACTGTCTCAATGGACTGTCCACCTCCCTTTCATTTAATAGTTCCACCATCGCCCAATAATGTTGAGGATCATGTTCACACCTAGGTTCATTCTTCACACCCTCCCAACATCACTCCACTCAATTTTCATGAAGAGTTGGTTGTGAGTCCTTCGAGTTCTCATATGCATTATTTTTTTTGACCTCCGTCTTCGCACCCAGGTGTTCCTCCGGATGATGATGTCTTGTGTTTTTCCATTCTGAAATCTTAACTTGTTATGAATGAGGAACAACCCACTAACGGAGTTGGTGTTGCATAACCAGCATGCACTATCATTCATGAAGCGTATGAGTGGGAGATTGAGCATCAACACTCGGCGAAGGATGACTCCCTTCCATCCAAGCCCCCTCCATTCTTTCCTAACATTGTTGGTGAACCTGCCATCCATGATTTTACATGTGTGTCTTCGTCTATGGATTCAACCATTGTTGATCTTTCGCAAGACACACTATTTGTTAGCCCATCATCCAAAAATGGAGAGGACCAATCATTCATTTAAAATTCACTTGATCTTTCATCTGCTCTTTCTGGAAACACAGAGGGTGAACATCCTTCCTTATCATCTACCCCTCTGTGTGATTTGTCAAATCATGAGGATGTCGACCAACATCCTGAATTTTCTGATCTTGGTTGTCATGATCTCTTCACCTCATCATCCTATCACGATGTTGATTCACTCGTTGATAATTCGTCTAAGCCACTGGTCTACGAAGATCCATCTGTCAATGAAGTCGAAACCCCACAAACCGTCGAGGCACTTCAGCTTGAGCTGATGGTTATGTCAGGCCTTGACTATCCTAAGGTTTCTTTCACTTTCGATCAGGAAATTGTTCAAACACTCAAGGCTCCTCATCACTCATCTGTAGGCACTCAAGATCAATCTAAAACTCAGATCACAATTCCTCCATTCGAACTACATGATCCCATTTCTCATGCATTCTAGGAGTCTTATATTGCAAGCACTCATGCACGACGCAAGTTATATTTGTTTCTTTCGTTTTCTTGCATATCACATTCAAGAGTGTGGTTTTGCTTCAAAGTTTCGCGTAGTGTCACACAACACCATGATAAGTCCACGAACTATCTATCATGCACATGCACTCACTTATTTCCTGTGGGCACTTTGAAACATGAAGTGTGGCTATCTTTACTGTTATATATTTCTTGTATGTTGGTCCACATGACTGGGTTACTCACGGACCAAGCATTCACCAACATGGGTCTATCAATGCACCGGTGGCTGCATTGGAAGTATCACTTCACGTGATCAGGCCCATGCACCGTTAGTGTAGGATTAGGAGTAGTGTTTTCTTTCAGTTGTTTGCTTTCATGCTTGTTTGCTTTCATGCTTGTTTGCTTTCATGCTTTTTTTTCTTCCTTGTTTGCTTTCTTGTTTGTTTACTTGCTTCACTTTCATTTTTTATTCTTCTCTTGCTTTACTTTGTTGATTGTTAGTTTGTTCGCTAGTTTCGTTTGTAGGTTAGTTTGCATGAAACCATGTGTGACTCATGAAATGAGCTGGGTGAAGTCCAAGAGGGCTTGTACAACTACCACTACTTGGTTATCTATCATCTTGCCTCTATATGATGAGCTTGTTACTTTTAGTCCATAATAAGTCGAAGGAGAACACGTACTATTTGAAGTGAAGTTTGGTGAAAACACAATGCTTGCGCACTAACTAGTGTCACCTGCTCTATTCAGCTGTTTTTGGGTTAACCCTTGTCAGCTCAGTCAAGTAGAGTAAGGTGAGGGAGAAAACCTTAACAAGAACATTAGAGATACAATAAACTACTTCTCTACTGGAACAACCTCTCCTGCTCTCAATAAATTAGGATCCCTCTTTTGCCTCTAAAATGAATAAGTGCTATGCACAGTGAAAAAAATAAAATTGAAAAGTCAAAAAATTCAAATGAAAAATGAATAAGGTGAAAGCAGAGAAATTCTTCCTACGTAGGGAGGTGATGCAAGTAACTCCGTCGGGGTACTAACCAGTCTCACTGGCAGCAGAGCCATGCTTGTGTTCCTATTTGACTCAACCGGGGTACCGTCCAGACCTACTGGCAGTGGAGGAACACCAGAGATGAAACTTAGACTCTGACGAATATACTATTTGTGCACTTATATACCCCTCAACCCCAATCAAAATAATTGTGTTGCCTTGGCTTGGAATGTGTGTCAATCGACCAATACTTTGGCAGATGCTACATCTTATAATCAAGCTAGTGTGAAGCCAAGATGAGCTGAGAGATGAACAATACTTTCGGAGGTGTTAGACTTACTTTTCATGAACAAGGTCCACTCGGAGAGCTGAAGTTCTACCAGTGTATCGCCAAGTGTTGTAGCAGCTACAACCACCTTCCAAAATTTTGCCTTATCCTATTTTGGAGCCTGCTTAACAACCTTCACAATAGCTTTCCTTGCTTCTTCAAGTACTCAAGCTTTAGTGTCTTTCTTACTCAAAGGCAGCCTCTCGATCACAGTTTAATATTTTCCTTTCATAGGCTGCTCACCCAGAATTGGTCTAGCTATAGGTTGAGCAACTTCCCAGTGAAATTTGTGCATTTCTGGAGGGAAACCAGCCTTCCTTCCAGGAATTTCACAATTCCCTCTGACAGCCTGCTGGGCTCTAGGATTGTGTAATCTTACTAGCCAACCCTTCCAGTAGGAATTGTGCAATTTTTCCCATCAATAGGTAGTTTAGCCCAGGATTTGCACAAATATGGGCAATAGTTAGCTCCTGGGCCCAGAAATTTCCCAATCCCCTTAGGCAGTCAGCCCAGCTTACAATCAGAAATGCACATTTTCTCCAGCAGTCAAGTAGTTTCTTGCATGTGCAGTTGAGTTGACTGGTTCCCTCTGGGACCGAGCAAAATAGAATTGCATGCATGTTCTTCTTCTCCTAGGGTAGCATGCAAAGGCATCCCTTGTTTCAGAGATCTAGGTTTAGCAATTGGAGGTTACATGCAAGGAGTAATTCCGAAACCTCCCACAAGTGTCGCTTCCCCTAGATTTGTGGCATGTGCGTCATAACCTCGATGTTATCAAAAATCATCAAACGGATGTTGTAGAGCTCATTCCTCACATCAACCTTGTAGCTCTGAAATCCCACATCACATCTAGGATTAGTCGGCACATTTAGCTCAGTTGAGCTTGCTTTCCATGCCTTGTGCTGCATTTTCTATCACTTTTTTTTTATTCACTTGTGTGAGTGATGTTTTCTTGATTTCTTTCGATGCCTGTTTTCATTTACATATATTCTAGCTTTTCCTAGCTCTATTTCAATTTTCATTGCTATCCCACTATTGTCACATGCACGAAACTGTTTTTCACGGACATTTGCCCAACCGGCGAATAGCCTCACCCACATGCATGTTGAGCTGTTTGCTCAATCCTTTATTCATGTTTTGCATGCACTGTTTATCACTTCTACTATCACTTAGTGTCGCTATGAATTTCACCGACTTACTTTCTTTCAGTTGCCCATTGGCGAATCAGGTCAACCTTGGCCCAGTCTCTTCCTTCACCAAGGATGCATTGCACAATCTGGAGAAGGAAGGCTCACCTTACTCTCTAGATTTATGAATTCTGGCCTAGCACTGGCCTCCTGGACTAAATTGTGCATTTCTGGAGGTCAGTGGCTTCTTGGCCCAAAAAATTTCACAAATCTTCCCTTGGGCCAACAATCCTTCCCGACTGGGATTTGTCATTGTGCAATCCCAGCAGCCAACTGCCCAACTGGACTGTGAATTGCGTAGTTCCAACAGTCAATCAGTCTCTCAGCAACCTAAAATATGCCTTGTGCAGTCTTGGTAGTCGGTCTCCCGACATCCCAGCTGAAATTGTGCAACCTTCATGGTCATTCCCCCAGGTATGTTGCATGTTAGTTCTTATGTTCATTTTGGTTTTTGACTGATAGATTTCTTGCTATGAGTGTTTCAATGTCTGCAAGTATCACAGGTGTTCATCTGCCTCTCAAAAGTACAGGTACAATGGTTTCCAAGAGAGCAAAGATGAAGACACTATTCAGAGCATTCTTGGGGATGCATTCGATCAAGTGTCCATCAGCTTACCTACTCATGAAGACATCAAGTTGTTCATGGACAAGGACCTGAAGCAGCAGAATCATAGTGAGCAGCATCATGGACAGTAGCTGAAGGTAGCATACCAAATGTAGTGAACACAACAAATGAAGCGAATGCAACAAATGAAAGAGGAAAGTTGTTGACAACATAGAGGCGGAGCAAAGTTGCAAGATCAAGAAGATCCATTGATAATTAAAGGAACTTTGGAGACTCATGCTATGAAGTGATGGTGTGACATGAATATTGTGGAAACGCAGAAGATGGAACAGAGAAGGAGTTTCATGTGTTGAAGCAACAACTTAGGAAGAACATGAAGCTGCATAGACAATCCAATAAGTTGCAACAGGAACAGGAATAGCAGTGGGCACAACATGCACTCATGGATGAAACTGCTCCAGTACAAGTTAAGGATCCATCCCAGGAGCTTACATAGAGGAAACATGGTGATCAGTGTTGTTGATCACATGCAAAGGATCTAGCAGCATGCATGTTGTTGAGCGCACACATGCACTCCAATCCATTCAATGCACTCACCATGGTGAAGACAAGAAGTAAGTCCAACTGGGGCTGAACATACAGTTCAGCAAGTTGATGTGCATCAAAAACCAACACACACTTGAAGATAAGCACGGACACTATGCATTAGTGTGTTTCCGGTTCAACTGTACCAAATGACACCATGCGCATGTTAGAAGAAGAGTTGGATGAAGGGGTAGAACCAATCCACTGGTTGTACTGGAGGCAAGAGTTTTCTTTAGAAAGATGTCACCATGAGGTACATGCACACCATCACGGATGACCAAGCTTGGCATCAGCTCACTAGATTCACCATCACAAACATGTCAAAGAGTTGGTCTCACTAGAGTGGACTGAGTGTCAGTGATGTCTTGCAAGGCTTTCTCAAGCCATGTTGTCTCACATGAGTACATGTGCATTGTAATGTTGAGTCATGTCAAGTGTAAGTCGAGTGTCATTAGTTGGATGTAACAGTCATAGAGTAGGTGAAGAGTCATGAGGATAGTTGAATTGTCACAAAGGGGAATGTCAAGGGTCACCCCACCCTTTGCTATCAATAATCCCTCATATATCATTGTATAGGCTTTTGGTCAACCAAGCTTCTACTAAGACTATCCTGAAGAAGGCTTTAGCAGTATTGTAACGTGCCTTAGCTTCTCCACTACACAGAGCTAGTACATCTATTTGGAGGAGTAGGCGGATGTGGTTGTAACATTCTACTGATAGGGCTAGCAGGTTTACATGGTGTATTGTATGACTGTGACTTACACTTCTTTATATAATAAAATCCAACACATTTTCATGCATATGTTTTTATTGTAGTTGGACTGCTCTGGTTGCCTTAATGATATATGTTGTTTATCTTACGTACTTGTATATGAATTGATTCACATGCAATTATATGAATCTTGTTGTTAATGTTCGCATATGTTGTTAATGTTGTCACCATCTGTGTCGACTGCTCTACCTAACATCAGAAAAACCTTTCTCTAAACCTTGTTATATCAACTGTCACACTCATCTCGGACTGATCCATGAGTGTTCTTCGTGTTATATTACCTTGTATGTTGTGACTGCCACATTTGTGCCGACTGCTCTACCGGAAGCTGTGCATGTCCTTTGTGATGTGTATTCCTAGCTGAGTCGGGACTTATCCCTTTCAACCTAGAACTCACCTTCACCTTCCTCTCCCTTTGAAGTGTTGGAACCTATCATACTCATTCCTTGACTCACTGCATCAATCACACCCTTGCTACTAACAGAGTTATCTTATTTGCCTCTTTGTGACATTGCGATCAAGCCATTACGTTACGAACCACTGCTGGGACTACTACACCAAACGACCTAAGGTTTAATTGGGACTTCTTACCAGGGAGATCCCCTTGACATGTTTGCGGGTCCAGAACCATCAACAGGAACCTTATCCTTGGCTGTATAAACCATCACTAAACTCAAAAAATCCATCAGAGAGAATAATGTCTTCCTCGTAACCTTCATTAGTGGATGGAAGTGAATCTTGTTTCACTATATCTTCCAAGGACTCTGCTAATTCTTCAAGAGTGGAAAAAACCAAATCTTCCACAGTCAAAACTAATACACTAGTATGAGTTGTTTATTTCTTCTTCGGATGATGCAAGATATTATGAGCTTCCAGACTGATGGTTTATAGGTAGAAGTGCCTAGATTTGTTCATAGGTAACCTTGTATGACAACTCCATATGAGGTTGAGAAGACCCTCCTACTTTGGGAATAGGAGTTAGAATGGTTCTCAAAAATTTTCTACCTTGTCCATAAGATTAAGGGTTAGGGTGTGTGGAGTTGTTAGCCATAAAAAATTGGCTTCCCTCCTCCTAGTGCTAGAATGTTTACGGTGTTGGATATCGCCAACATACAAGGGATCTTCCTGATATGATGTCTCAATTAGACCTCACACATTTTTTTTAGGAGTCTAGTCGAGAATATGACCTGGTTATTGTTTAATTAAAGATATGCCTTGGCTTTAGCTGTTAGCACAAGAGAGAAGCACACATGTGCTTTTGAATGAGCAAGCAAGTGTACCTTGTGAATGTTCGAATTCAAATGTATAAAAAAATTCACTGTAGGGGGGAGAATAAAATGAGTCTCTAAGAGATAAGTAATAGTACTACCCTAATGGAGACACATACGAATGAGAATGGTTCTCTAACATTAAGTGGAGTAGTTCACATAGATGTGGTGATCGTTACAAACGTTACAACACATTTCCAACAGGTTAAGAACCAAAGTCACCGAAATAGTTCAATTACTTCAGTACATGTGAAAGAAAACATGAATCATAAACATTCAAATAATAATCTTAGAAACATCGACATTCCATTTGTGAAAATTTGTTGGCCTGAGAGACTTCTATATTAATAAAATGTTCCAAGATACACAAATACAATGAACATCACTAGCTCTAGTAGTGGATCATTAGAGCCACTACCTGCTCCCAAAAAGTACTAACTCTATCTCTCTAATGCCTTGTGGGAAAAGACAAGGTTAAATTCAGTTTGCATGAGTGATGAGGATCCTTTTATGACTTAAGGCATGACCTTTCACCTCCTCCCGACTCTTGACTTTCCAACTCCTAATGACCTTCGAACTTCTACAACCTTTGGACTTGCAAACGACCTTTAGAATTACATATAACTCTTGGCATTACACATCTTTTGGATTTTTACTTATTTTCCTTACAATTATTACATCATCATGTGATGAGAGATGACAAGTCACTGCTATTAATGAATGGGAGAAATAGTGACTGATGACATGGAATTTCTTCAATAGTGACATGGTTGCCACTCGTGTCTTTGTTCTTCATGAAATATTCCTATCATTGATGTCTTCAACCTCCAAAGGGTATTTGATATAATGGAGTCTTCAAGGTGATTTTATCATCAAAATCTTAATGTGTTCTTTGTTCTTCAATGGTTCCTTTGTTTTCCTTCTTTGTCAGTTCTTCTTCATACGTGATTGCCATGTTGTTCCTGGAATACTTGTATTTGCAATTACTCGTGATAAGAAATCATCATCCTAAGAACATCATACTATAACATGTTTTATGGATATGTTTTTCATTTTTTATCAATGCATTTGTAAGGAACGAGTAGAGATTCTAGGTGTAAGGGCTCACTTTGAAAGGTGAAAGGGCTAAAGGGAGGAAGCTTCAGGCTTTGGCATGCGCTCATGCACTCAAAGGAAAATGAAATCAAGGTAGGGAACATGGTGCAAGTCCAAAGGATGAAGGAGACGGCTCAGGGATTCCAAAATGAATTGTGTGCTCAAGGGAAAGAAGGAGGGCACAGGTCACTCTTGAAGTCTAAAGGATAGAGGCTTCAAGCCTTCGCGGTGTGCTCATTAGCCCAAGAGGCCCAGGAAGGTGAATGACGTAAGTATGAACCTTGAAGGATGAAGATTCATGCTTTTGAAGTGCTCTCATGTGCTCAAAGGGTTAATAGGGTGCATGGTGCATTGTGGAAGGCTGAAGGGTAGAGATTAAGGCCTTTTGGGTGTGCCCATGCACTCAAGGAGGGTGCATTCTTTCTAGTCGAAGGAGTGCACTCAAAGGAAGACATGGATTTTAGAAGGGAACAGTTTGAAACAAGGAAGGGAAAAGGGCACAGTTCTAAACAATGAAGGATTCCCGATCAAGGCTTAAAAGTGTGCTCATGTGCTCTTTTCCTTAATGGGTTCGCTTCAAAACCAAAACTTGTAACTCTGTAAGATAGCAAAAGGGGTGCACATGATAATTTTAGGCATAAAATGAAGAGTGACACATACCAACCCATCAAGAAAGCTTATACAAGCTTGAAATATGATAACTAAACATCAAACCGCCACTTTACAGACATTCCCTAAGCACAACGGGTGAAGTGTGTGCAACTGTGACCAAAAAGTGTCGCTTTTCAACAAAGAAAGGTTTTATGACCATGAAATGCACTAAATATGTTCTAATCAATGCAATGACACTTGAGAACACTCGAAAAATAAAGGATGACATGAAATGGCACTTAACGACCAAGGCGACACTTGATATGACGATAAAATAGGCTCCAAAATTTGAATGTAGTGAAATTTTGGAAGGTGTTGTAGAAGCAACAACATGCAAAATGATAGCTCATTGTAACGTGTAATGATTCTTTGAATGGTTAAATCAACCATTTTTTTAACCATTAAAAAAATTCATGGAAAGTACAACAAGTAATAGCACTATGATGATCATGAAAGACAAGGTTTTGTATATATGTGGCAATTAGATTTTCAAGTAAGTCAATATTTTCAAAATTTCTTAATTTTAATATATAAATACAATTAAAAACATTACGTTGTATACATTTTGAAAAATACTAATGAATTTGATCATTGATTATTGTGGCCTTAAAAGAGTCATAAACTCATGATTTGAGAACAAGAAATGGATATGCTAAAATCGATCCTCGTTGAGCTAGCCTTCTCTATAGGAATAACTATTTATTGCAGGAATCTAATTTCTAACTTACAAAAAATGGAAAATGTCTTCTTCTGCAAATGTTGACTAGAGATTTCTATTCTTGATACAAATACCTTGTTTTTGACATAATCACTAATGAGAGTGATTGTTTTTATTGAAAATAACAATTATGGAGTGAATGATAGAAACCATACATATATCTCAGAATTTCCCATGATTACATGAATTTTTGTAATTGCGGGAAATTATTCATTTCTTATTTTTAACTTTTTCCATCCAATTCCGTGGTTTTCAAGTTGAGTTCATGTTTAGTTGGCCAAAACTATTTTTCACAACTAAAATTTACTATTTTTTTTACTTTTGTATGTATTATTTTTATTTTTTTTTCTAGTTTTTTGTTATATATATATATATATATATATATATATATATATATATATCCACCTCTTCTTGAACTAAACTAGAAACAAAATCATCTTTTGATATTGGCTAATGATATAACCTTAATTTGTGTCCATTGACTACAAATGAGATATTTGAACCATCAATTTTTTTCACTTCCACAATGCCATTATCAAATACATCTTGAACTTCATAAGGACCCAACCAATGAGTAGTGAATTTACTTTTGAAATATTTGAAACTTGAATCGCGCAGTAGGGCCCAATCTCCAACTTTGAACTCTTTTTTTGTTTATAAACCTATCGTTCCATTTGGTTCTTTGTTGTTGTATAAGAGTGGTCTTCTATAAAGCATCCATTCGCATCTCATCTAGCCCGTTTAACTGTATAATTCTTTGTTGTTGACCTTCTAATGGGTATAGTCTTAATTTTGTTGCAATTTTGAAATTTTTTATCTGAAATTCAATGAGAAAGAGTACTCATTTTCCATATAATAATTCATATGGGGTAATATCAGTAGTACTTTTCTGTTTAGTTTTGTATACCCATAAGGCCTTAGGATGTATTTTTTCCCAATATGTTCAGTGCAGTTGAATAATCTTTGTCAGAATTTCTTCAAAAACCTTATTTGTAGATTCCACTCTGCCATTAGCTTGTGGATGATATGGAGTTGAATTCTCGCGTTTAGTTTTTCACCGCTTCACAATTGACTCAACTAACTTAGATGTAAATTGAGCCCACTAATAAATAAAAATATCTCTAGGTAGCCCAAAACAAACTCTTGTTAAAGCCTTTGCCTATGCCCATTTTGTTACATATTCTATGGAAACTAATGTACACCTTTTCTTCCTAGATGTTGGAATAATGTGATCCGGGTTTATGAAGGAACAAAATGGAATATAGATTTAAACAAACATAAAGATATAGTGAAAGAACAGAACTTCAATTAATTAATTAATAACAAGTACTAAAAATTGTTTACATGCATAATGGAACAAACTATCTTGGCCATTGGTAGCTTATCCTTGAGAAGAGATGTGACAGCTACAAGCCTTCTAAATTGTGTTACAATGAGGCTTAGAGGCCTTTTATCATAAAGAATAAGTTTGAAACCCTAACCCTTGGAGATATAGTGCCAACAATTTTGGGCCCCGTTGGGGTAAGTTGGATAGCCAACTTCCTAGGTTCGTAACTTTGGCATATGATCTTTGTTTGGCCATCATAAGACCTCACTTCAGAGATCTCCATGAATAGGAAAAAAAAACATGTGCAATAAATTATGGTAATTAGGACCTGAAAATTTGTCAAAAATTGAAAGTTATGTTAGAATTAAGGAAACTGAAAGGAAACATTTTTTGGGGTCCAAGTGGAATAAGTGGGTGGCCACCAATATCCAATTGAATCAGTCCTCCCAGGAATAAATGGTCCCCATTGCATAGAGTACCTCCATGAGATGGGGAAATTTTTGTTGAACTTGGTCCCTAGTAAGCCACTTGCCTTGGTGTAGGAGTTGGTTGGATTTGACAACCTAATATAGTTGGATCCTCTATTGGTGAGTGTGATTAATATATGTGTCCATGATTCAGTTAGTCATGGCCTATTAAATGCAATCTAGATTCAGCTCTATTGGTGTTAACTGCTCAGCAATGTCTAATGTGTCCAGTAATGGTGGAAAGTATGGTCAAAGGCAATCCACATTGAACACTTGGTGCAGTACATGGAATGGGATAATGTTGAGCTCGAAATCATGGTCACCTACATCCTTGGTGATGGCATAAGGCCCATATCAAAGTACTTTAAGCTTCTGATGGGCTCTAGGAAGGTGCTCCTTCTGTAAATGTAACCAAGCTTTGTTACCTACTTGAAACTTATGTGGCACTTGATTTTGATCATGACATTTTTTGTAATTGGCATTGCCTCTATCCAAGATATCATGGACCTACTGGCAGATGTGTTTGATGTGTTCAATAAATCAAATGGATTTATCATCTTTGGACTGAACATCTACAGATTATGCATGTGTAGTCATAAGAGGCATTGCGAAATTAATGGGACATAATGGTTGAAATACCATGCCCACTTGAAAGGGGTTGTGGCCAACCAAGCTATGGAGATTTGTTTTATCGTTTTAATGCACAAAAGGAAGACCCTTGTCCCATATTTATGGATTCTTGGAGTTTTAAATGCATAGCATGTGTACTATCATCCTGTTGATGACCTCTAATGACAATAAATATGTGGATGGAATGCAGTCGACTGGGTGAGGTTAATGATCTGAAATTACCATAAACTAAAAACTGATGTAGAATTTATTAACCATTAATGATTTGAATGTTAGCTGAAAGCACACAAATCAAGGAAAACTACTTGATAAGAACACTTTACGACAACTGACTAAACATAAAATCGATGCATAACAAAAGTGCAAACAATAAAAACACAAATATACTAGACAACAATATTGATGACGGAGTTCATCCCTGATGGACTACGTCTCCGGGTCTGCTTTCAAGATGGGTGACTGTTTTTATTAGGAAATGAACAGAAGAAGTTGATTACATAGAGAAAATACTAGATTGAATGTCCATGCAGGCACTTCTGATCATTATAATCAGATAGCCCTCTGAACCAGCTTTCCAATGCTGCTTACGGTTTCCAAAACCGACCCCGGATGCTCCCAAAACACTGAAAACAACAACCGCCTATGTCCTCCAGAATCTGCATACAAAAGTTGAAAACCACTCTAATGTCTTTCAAAGGACAAATCTGCTTCTTACAGGCCTCCAGGTTCATGAAAACCTCCTTGGTTGAATTCAATATGGATTTGGTTGCTCCTGGATGAGTTTGGGAACTCAGTCTGGTTGTTTTTTCACCACATGAGCTAGGTTCTAGGTCACCGAATTAGTTGTTTTAACAGCTTCAACAAAACCTAAATTAAAACATTGTATTAAAAATTGATAATTGTAGGTGGATTATTAACCAAGCGGAGGTTGGACAGCTCATGTGAGTGGTGACCGACCCCGCGGTTTGGGTGCTGGCGGTTCTACTGCGGCTAACCTCCAACAGTTACAATGTAACGTTCACATGTCATGGCCCGCTACATGATAACCTGATGATTAATACATCTACTTGGTCACATGATTCCCGCTACGGTGAGAACTCCACGGTCAACTGGTGGTTTAATACTCCGATGGTTAAACAAACATCATTCACATAACTTGTCTCCGTCACGGTCTCCATACCCGCACGGTTTGGGGACTGTTATATGTTTTATTATGTTTTGCATTGTATTAATATAGGCCAAGGGTTATTGAAGCTAGGGTTAGGAACATAGGGTTAGGTTCAGACTTAGGCAATGTATGTTTTAATACAAAGCTTTTGGTGTTGTGATAGGTTAGGACTTAGGTGACAAAATACCATACCTCTGCGATGGATGACACAACCATGTCAACACTAAATCCTACTTGTCGAATGACAAAACACATGTCGTTGACCATTCCTGGCAGAACTGTCGATGAACTCAAGTCGACAGCCAAGTACAACCCATATCAACTGAATGCCATGAAAACTATGAACATTTACTTGAACAACCTGATCCATAACCAACACTGTCGAACTATCGGAGCTGAACTGAAGTAATGACGACACTGAACACTGATGATGACACCTGAACACCTGTATAATTGAATCAATGGAATCCTCATGGATCATTTCTCTCCACTTGAAATATTTTGGACCACAAAAGTTTAATTAAACAATTAGTCGATGAGGGTAGAACTCCCTCTCTTTCCACCTTGACCTGATGATGTACCAATTCATTTGAACAATCACCTGCAATTGATGACCCTGATGATGTTGACGATGGCAGTTTTTGATTTGGTGACCTGTTTCGTCCATCTGCAGTATGAACAACTTGTGACAATGGGTAAAAAACTTGTTATCAACATGGTAATTGAATTCTTTCCATGAAGAACCATGAGTTAGTGATTCACAATATTTGAAAATAGTCTCTACTGAACATTGTTTAATACCATCAACCTATATAAACAATCTATTTTGTGGAATAAAAAATCCAATCAAAGATACTTTCGACATCAAACTAACTACATGATTTAACATACTTTCCTGATTCCTATTTACTAAGTGAACTTGCTGCACTGAACCTATCCAATTGTAAGGTGAAATTTGTTGCAACTTAGTTTGTCTTTGAAAGTATCGAGTTAGCTATTGATTTGTTTGAATCACTTTTCCTTTATTTATTACATGATGTTTCCATTGATTAGCACTTTCCTTTTGTTATGCTCCTATACCAGCAGGTGTCATATTTCATGATTGACTTGATGGGCTATGTAATATGTTCATACCTTTACTTGTTGCAAAGGTTTTCCATATTGTCAAAAAATCAAAAAATTTAAAAAATGTAAAGGGGGTATACCCTAAAAGAAAAATCAAAGGGTGAAAAGAATAAAATGGTCCAAAAAAGTGAAAGAAAATGAACCCCACCAAAAGAAAGACCAAGGAAAGTGTGCAAATCTAAATGCCACTGCTTTTTACTCTTATGTAATACAAATTGTGTGCAACTTGTAACTTATGTCACAATTGATGAACAGTCAAACACCTTAAGCTTGATTAGTTCATATTTTGAATTTTATGCTTTAGAGATAGAGAATAAAATCTGTCCAAACTATTTAATCTTGGCAGATAAGTAGATAGGTAGAGTGAATAAAAGGAGCTCAACAATGCAATCTGAACCCTTGGATGTAATAAGGTTAGACTTAGATAGATTTCCACATGTAAAAGAAAAAAAGTGTAATAAGGGTTTGCCAGTCCAAGTGCACCCTAATAAAGGATAAAAAATGTCAGGTTAAAGTAGGTAGGGTAGGTAGATGATGTTGCAGAATTACATGTGATGGATAATGTTTCTAAATATGTTAATTTTCACTTTCATCACAAGTGCAAGGCAGACATTACACTTGATGCATCTCAAGCAAGACAAGGTTAAATAATTAACTCCCCTTCTCATTTTTCCCTAAAGATTTTACTAATTCCCCCTAAGTACTAAGGTCTTTGAAAATTAGAGGGGCTCAAAGCATTTCTCTAACTTCTGGAGGGACCAGACCCTCAGCCCAATAATTTAAAAGCCTAATTACTTAAAATCATCATTCATTCACTCTCATAAGTCTTTTCCTAAGTGAAATCCCATTTTACTTATGAAAAATACACAATATCACATAAAAACCCCTTTTTCCACTTAAGCCTAAGTTAAATACTCATTTTAATGTTTTACTTAGCGCTTTTTACATTTACATGGTCATATTAACTATTAACCTATGTATTATATAAATCCTGCACAAGTATTACCTTTCCCGTATTATTTAAATATATTAAAATCCCCAAATTGTTATATACCCCGCCCCCAGTTAGTTATAACCATAAACACGTTTAAAAAGGGTTAATGAATTAATCTGTAATTCATTAAGAGCCTAATCCCCCCACTCCATTAATAGGGATTAATTAACCCTCATGGTTAATTAAGAACCCTTCCAAACCAATCATATTGCACCCAATATGATTAAATAATTTTTAATTGGGTCAGGCCCGTGCACATTAAAGCCTGCGGTATCATGCCTCCCATCAGTCGTCCGATCGTGCCTCCATCATCCAATGGTCCTTAACAATATCGTGCATGACTTTGTGACCACGCGTTAACGCGTGATCTCAAAGTGGTTTTTGCACAGTACCCTGCCACGCGTTGCAAAACCTATGGGATCGCTGGCTCCCAGCCAAAACCGACCCATCTCCAAAAGCGGTGCGATCACATACCACTTACCGCCCTCCGCATACGACAAAACATCCTTTCCCGCTTATGTCATCCACCTGAATAATAAAATTCCTGCCACCTTTGACTTTGTTAATAAAACCAACAAAGTGTCATTTTCTCTATTATTTTGTACTGCAACCGTGCTCCCATGCAAACAATGTTCAAGTCAAACTTCCAAGCTCTTCAACCGCCACCTTACTAAGAAAATTGCAGCCGACACAGCCATAACCTGTTAATCACCATCAGCACCTGTTATTACTTTGTTCATTCCTCAAATATTGGTATTTATCCAATTTCCGCTGAAACCCTGCAAGTTTAGTTTTACAGCATAAAATCCACAGAGAAAGGTGAAATTCATTGTGAATTTAGTCTTTATTTTGCCAATATAAGTTCCCAGAATATTTAATTCATCCATTTTGCACCAAAAACCCAAATTCCTTTTTGAATCCACAAGAACCAAAAATGGAAACCCCTGTGGCTCTGTCTGTTGCACCCATAAATGCCCCTCATAAAGACTTAGACTATCTGCATCTTGTAGATAAAGATTTTCAGATAAGGGACTTATCCAGTGACATAAACCACTTGAAAGTTTTTTTTCAAGTCAGAAACGAATACCTAAATGGCTCATATATCCTTGGACTATGGGAATCAACCTTCCCAAGTATTTTCTCCCCTAAGTCCATTTTTTCCCTGATCTAATTCATCAATTCCAGGAAAACTATGACCCTAACCTCAGAGTTGTTATCCCCCCAAGTCAAACAGTTCGTTTCCCCATAACAGCTGCATCCATTAAAGAAATGTTAGAATTTTCCCCTGAACAAGCTCTCACTCCGCTTTCTATGGGATATTTACTTGAGAAATCTACCCAATTGTCTCAGTCAGAAGTGATTCGCATCTATCAGATTTTCATGGAGCCTAAACATCGACCTAAAGGCCCACCTCCCTATTTGCAGACTTTCTTCACAGACATAGGAAAACTCATTGTTGATATGATATCCTTAATCATGGGATTCAAGTCTGGTGAGTATGTTGATGATATAACCTTAGTGTTGTTGTCAATTTTTACTCCTGGACAGTCCCCTGCTGTTAAGTATGATTATGCCTCATATATTGCCAATAAAATTCAGGACCAATTCCTAAGACTGGACAATGAAGGAGTCTTTAAAACACCACTTTCATTTATCATCTTATGTTGTATTATCAGTCAGAGAACTTCCCTTTCCTTGTGAGGAAACTTGACAATAAAGGCAATCTAAGGTCTGTTGTCTTTTGGAGTCCCATCTTCCATGCATCCTATGAATCTCCTTACTCATACAATGAGTTCATTGACCAATTTGTTCATCCTGCAACCACTCTATTGACAGGGGTTTCCCCTCCTAGGATTAGTGGTGACATCAAGAAAATCCTACAGCTCTCCAAGAAATACAGAGTAGGTGATTGGTACCTATACAAGAACCATACAGAGATTCGGATATATGGATGTGAGCTCTGCCCTTTCAAGTTACCCAAATATGTTCCAATGACACTGTACAGACATGGTTCATTTTTACAAAGCTAAAAAGAAATATCAACTCAGAATAAAAAATCAGTTAGGCCCTTTTGTTTGCAATGATAGGGAAGCATGGAAAGAAGCAGAGAAAATTCTAGAAGATCGTCTTAAGTTGCACAAAAGTTTTGGTTGGAGGCCATATGACCCTAATAGTTTCATCTGTGATAGGAGGATGAAAAACAGGTTGTCACCATACATTCACCATAGGATTCCAGAGATTGAACAATTTTCAAATATGGATGAATGGAGGGAAGGGACCCTAGTAGAACATGATAGTGAACAGGTCAATATTGAGACTGTTATGAGAGATCTTGAGAAAACACTTGACCTAGATTCTTTTGGGTAGGTACGATTTGAGTTATCTCAAAGATTATGAATTAGTGCCTCCAGTGCTGGAACCTCTCAGCAACCTTCATAGGAGACAAGCACACCAGCCACAGGAACATTAAAGGGCAAGGAATTAGAGACTAGCTTTCAAACCATAGAACAGTCTACAATGTCTAAGCAGCCTGAGACTTCCAAAGAACATGCTCAAATACATACTTCTCCTACTCAGATCAATATGGGAGAGCCCCCAGTTTTGCAAAATCCTCTAAATTAAGAAATAAACAAAAATAGAGACAAGGAAACAACTACCCCTGCCAATGAACCTTTAGGCCAGCTTGGAACAAAAAGACAAAGACTAAATCCCCTTTCAGAGGAGGAATTCGTTGAGGAAACTACAGATAGTCAGAGGGAAGAAAGAGTGGAAAGCCAGCAAACTTTTCTAGTAGAAGGAACATCCACTAGCTCACATAGACAAGAGCTAGAAAGACAGCAAAGTGTAGAGATATCTTCTTTCAAGCCACCAGGGGCAGATGCCTTGGATATTAAGAAAACATTCATAGAAATAAAGGCCAGGAATGATCCATTAAGACTTCAGGTTTATAACCAATATTTGAAGATGGCTCCCACAAATCAACAGAGATTGATGTCAGCCTATGACATCAAAGAAGGCAAGATGATAATGAGCTATTTCAAGCCAAAGGTGCAGCAGCGTAAATTAGCAGCAGATTATCTCAAAAAAAAAATTGAAGTCATGGAAAAGGATATTCATCCTTTGGATCAGATTGAGTTGCATAAACGAACTGGAGAAATGATTTATTCAACCTTGACTGGTAAGGTAAGGATGGCCCAAAGGTTACAAATTCTTTGGATAACACTACTGCTCAACTACACTTGGAGAAGGCCTCCTCTCAGGCCAAAGATAACAGAATAAAATCCTTAGAAGAAATAATTATTGGATTGGGCCATGATCCCAAATATGTTGAGGCTATAGAAACCTTGATCAAAAATAAATATGAAGATATTGCAGCCCTAAGGAAACAACTAAAGTTGCCACCTTCCAGGCATCCACAAACTACTGAGGTTATAAAACAAAAATCTGAAGAAGAGCTTATGGATTTGCTCTTAAAACGTAATGAGTGACTGAATGATACTGAGCAAGAACTTGAAAAAGCATCGAAGGACAAGCATGGAGAGTCGACCTCTCAGCCTCCCGATGTGATACCAGTAGTCTCAACTACAGCAGCATTGGCACCAAATATTCCAGCAGTCACTACAGAAGTGGTTACAGGTAAAACAACAATAGTAACAACAGGGGTAGCATAGGGAAACATTGCTAATTTGAGCACAGAGGAGCTAATAAAATCAATGGAGGACCTGAAACTACAAGTTTCAGAACTAAATAAGGTAAAAAAGCAATATGCCAACTTAGAGAAAAGGTATGATCTCTCAAACATAAATGCTACAGAAAAGATAAGAGAGATTAAAGTATTAGAAAACAAAGTGAAATCATTAGAAAAAGATCTTACTTTTGACAAGCCTCTGTCAGAAATCAAGAAATTTCTTTGGGCCAACATAACTCAATCAATAAATGATGCTTGGCCGTTAATTCAAATAATCTTTGAGCAAATTGATTTAGTAAAACTAGCTCAAGAAGAAATTTAGAAGACAAGAGCAAAATTAGGAAATATGCCTGAGGAAGTTAACAGGCTCATACAATTTCTGAATACTAGGAATAAGTACCAGCTTGAAGAGATCGGCATTCAAGATAGAACAGGTACAATTTTGGAAATCAAAAGAGTTTTTACTAAAAGAACTCTGATGCAAAACTTAGAAAGAAGGTGCCATGACATGCAAGAAGAAATTAATGCTTTCATGAAGAGATTTGATATTTTGCAGAGTAAAGGGTTGCCAAGTCCTTTAGTTATTAATGATAAACTAATGAGGCATATAGACTATGTGGAGAAATTGGATCAGTATGCAGGCAACCAAGCAGGTTCATCAACAAGTGCATCAGGAACAAAAGCATTGCCTACAGGTAGAGTTCTCTATGGCAGTCTGGAGAACTTGTTCTATGTTGAGCATGGATAAAGCACTTGCTCCCAATTCAACCTACCTTTTTCAGGGACACAAAAACTAATGAAACCCTAAGAAAACTTCAAAAAAATAGATTACCAGAAGCAAAATGGTGGGAAGACATATTGGAAATTTTGTAAAATTACCCTTGGTAAAATGTAAATTTTGGTCATTTACTGTAGTAAGTAATGGTAAAGTAGATGAACAGAGATCAAACAGGTCTAAGTGTATCAGAACAGGTAAAGAGTATCAGTGAAAACAGTGCAGCCAGCACATGGTTACTAAAGAAGACAGTAGCAAGCCAAATCATAGGGCCTGCCTCCAACACACTTACAAGAATAGGAACAACACAACATCAGTTTTGATATTTTGCAGAGTAAAGGGTTGCCAAGTCCTTTAGTTATTAATGATAAAACTAATGAGGCATATAGACTATGTGGAGAAATTGGATCAGTATGCAGGCAACCAAGCAGGTTCATCAACAAGTGCATCAGGAACAAAAGCATTGCCTACAGGTAGAGTTCTCTATGACAGTCTGGAGAACTTGTTCTATGTTGAGCATGAGATAAAGCACTTGCTCCAAATTCAACCTACCTTTTTCAGGGACACAGAAACTAATGAAACCCTAAGAAAACTTCAGAAAAATAGATTACCAAAAGCAAAATGGTGGGAAGACATATTAGAAATTTTGTAAAATTACCCTTGGTAAAATGTAAATTTTGGTCATTTATTGTAGTAAGTAATGGTAAAGTAGATGAACAGAGATCAAACAGGTCGAAGTGTATCAGAACAGGTAAAGAGTATCAGTGAAAACAGTGCAGCCAGCACAGGGTTACTAAAGAAGACAGTAGCAAGCCAAATCATAGGGCCTGCCTCCAACACACTTACAAGAATAGGAACAACACAACATCAGTTTTCCTTTTCTCCTATCTTCGAGACCATTTGCCTCTATTTTGTTGTAACTTATTCATAGTTATCCTAGAATATATCTCACTCTGTTATGAGATATTTTTTGTAAAATGTTTGTATAAATACTCCCTCAATTGGAGTATTTAGGGCGGATTCTTAGACATTCCTATAATACTGATTATTTTGGAATAAAGCGCTATTGGACCAACTTTTGTATGGCTTACTGGTTAAATAATTGATGCAAACAACTTTCCACAGATTTCTTGAGTCAAACACCGGATCAATAAGTTCTCTATACCTTATGATTTAAAGCTTTCCTTATTATTATATCATCTATATTTCATATCTGAATGATAAACAAAAAAGAATAATTCAGAAATGCTTGATTGAAATATGTTTTCAATCGTTATTATTCTTAATGTTCTGAACTAGCATAAATAGTGAAATCTTAATTGCTCATGTTTTTTGGTTTATTCACTTTGATTATTTAGTAAAGAATACTTAACTGCTCTTTATTAATAATTATTCAAGTTTCCCTCTTTCTAATAGGTTGAAGGATTCTTAACTGCCCTTCACCCATTTTGAGTCCATTCCATCTATCCCAAGTCTTTATTTGTTCCCTGTTTAACCATCTTGCCTTGTGAAACCATCCTTCGTTAAGAAACCAAATCTAGTTAAGCCATCTTATTTGACTCCATTAGCCCAATGGCCTAAACTACTCAGTCCTACCCCTTTGCTATTGAATCTCACCACCCAAATTCAACCAAAACTCCTAAACCTCACAACTAGCCTAATATATTTCAAAACCAAGCTAAATCACAAAGAGAGAGCCCTCTCAAGTACAGATTGGCTAGATTCTGTACTTAAAAGTTGGTTTGTAGTTACCTCGGACCCCTTTCCTCTTCCCAACAATTTCATGGAAAATTTGAGTGATAACATAGTGGTGACTTTGCTGGGGACCTGAATAATTTGTTTGTTACTATTGTTTACTTTATAAGCTACAAATGGAGCCTGAAGTTAGCTAGGTAGCCTTTGAACTGCTCTTGCTTTGCAATTGCATAAGTAAATGAATGTTGCTTCAGTCTATCTCCGATCTAGTTTATAGATTGAACATCTGGTTTCAAATACTTGATCAGTTCCTCTTGTCAAATAAGTCTTTAAGAAAGTTCAAATCCCATACCTAAAACCTCTTAAAGAAACTGTTGAAGTTGTACTGTCAAACCCATTTAGAGAAAAAAACAAATTATACACCTAGAAACCTAGCTTTATAAAGGACTCATTACACCAGAGCTAATCCTGATCCAAATCCACCACCTGTGTTTGAAAACCCTAATCTGATCCCCAGAATTCTTAGGAGACAGGAAAGCCAAGAAAGTTCTGCTAGTTCTCGGCCTCTATACAGATCAAGATCCTATCCTGTGAAGTGGATCTACCTTGAGGATGAACCCTTTGATGAGTTTTTTGGGACCTCTTTATTTGTAACCTTTTTTTATTCTGGGCTAGCCCGCACAGTTCATGACCCAGTATTTATTGAATTTTTACAACTTGAAGTTGTCACTTCACATCTTGATAGACATTTGTAGAACTCCATACAATCTGAGCTTACCTCTGAAGGAACACCAAACCTTTCTGTGATCACTACAACCTCTCCAAGTTCATCAAAAACACCTCAGAAATCTCAACCTTAAGCCACCCCTTCCACCCCTCCATCCACCACTCCAAGACCAACCCCAGTTGTTGTTTCAACACTTTCTACTGCAATGGCAAACATATATACTCCTCTGGTATTACCAGCCAATCCAGGGGCTATGCCCCAAGACTATCAAAGTAAAATCACTCCCTTTGATGGCTCTGGTACTTACACTGCACAACAACATACCAAGAAAATGACCGATTACTTTGCGATAGATGAAATAGATACAGATGATGTCAGAATGAGAATACTTGTTCAAAGTCTGACTGGAGAATTTAGAACCTAGTTTAGAGCCCTTCCTACGAATAGTATCAATAAATTAGAAGCTCTTTATAGAACATTCTTGAACAGATGGGAAAAGAATAAAGATCCTCTCCAAATCTTATCAGAATATGAAAATTTGAAGACAGGAACACAAGAAACTGTGCAAGATTATTGCACTAGGTTCAATATTGTTTACAATGCTATCCCTCAAAACCTTAGACCTCCTCCAGATTTGGCATTGATCAAATTCCCTGATGGATTTGATTCTGATATGGCATACCAGCTTAGGGAAAGAGCTCCTTAGAATTTAGAAGACATGCAAAGTATAGCTGTCAGCGTTGAAGCTAAACTGATATCCAAACGAGCTAAAGCCAGAAGTGAAAAGAGGATACCATTGAAAGAAGAACCCTCAGCCTTTGAACAGAAACTGGATGTTATTATTAAAGGGATGTATAGGCTAAGATATAGAGTAGAAACAATTGAAAGGAAATCCCCTTGGGATGGTCGACCAATCAATACTGGGATAAATCCAAATTTCAGGAAGAATCAAAACCAGAACACTAGAAAAAATAGTCCTTACCAAAACATTAGGCCCCCATTCCAGGGAAATTATGCTGAAGCCTCAACTTCCGATGAACCAACAGAAGATACTCAAATAAACTTTATGGGAATCAATAATGAACAACAAGTTTTCTTGACCCAAGAAGATCAAGAAGCTCACATTCTTAAACAATTGCAAACTCAGTCAGGTGAATTATTTGACTTCAAGGAGGGATATGATACAACCATTTATGAAGTCCATAAGCAATATAATTTGAGGAGCAGAAGAATTGATGTCCCTAAAACCAACAAATAGAAAGCTACAAAATATCCCAACAAAGGTAATACCAATACCACCCCTGTACATATTCTTTCTAGAACACATCCTAATCCAGCTAACCCAATTATTAAAGATGTATCCGATAATCAACCAAATAACAAACAACTCTCCACTTCTTTTCCTCTCAAAGGAAATGTAGAAGAACCTCCAGAAGTTGATTTGGAAACAACTTCAGTTCATAACCCCACTCTTGAAAAGGAGAAAAACACAGAAAATATAAAAGATAGAGAGAATCCAACTGTTCGAAATACAATAACTTAGACTGAAAAACCTTTTAATCTAGAGACTGAAGTAGGCAAATTAAAAATACTTGTTCCATTATCTGAATTAGCTAAACATGATGTCTACCGAAGCCAAATCAATAGATCACTCAAAATCTCGGTAAATGAAGACTCAGTAAATCTATTTGATGACCAATTTGAATTAATCTTTGGCCCTGAAGTGAATGGAAAACCAGTAGATGGAGGAATTCCTCCTTTCTATGTGAGTTTGAACATACATGATAAAATACTTCATAATGCCATGTTTGATTCTGGGGCATCTCATAACCTAATGCCTAAGTCTGTAATGGAGAAATTAGACCTAGACATCACCAGGCCATACAAAGACCTCTTTTCTTTTGATTCGAGTCAAGTAAGATGTTTGGGATTAATCAAAGACTTGTGTGTATCGCTAGTTCAATATCCTGCCAAAACAATCTTAATGGACATAGTAGTAGCTGATATTCCACCAAAGTATGGCATGTTATTGTCCAGATCTTAGGGTGCAAAGCTTCAAGGATCTCTACAATTGGACATGTCTTATGCTACTATTTCAGTGTTCGGTCAACCTAAGAAACTATACAGAGAAACATTAATGAAATATGTAGTAAGTAGTCAGGAGAAACCCCAAAATTTCCCTATCTACTTAGTACACTCTGATATGGATTCTTTCATTCTTTACAATGCTGAAAGTGATCCCTCAAATGAATTAGAAGTTTTAGCAGCAAAACCAAAAGAAATTACAAATGAAAAGTCTAGTGTTCAAATCCAGGAAATTTATAAGAACAATGAAACAGCAGATACCCAAGAGAAACTAGAAGAAAGTAGAAAACCAGATCTCTCTATTATACAAATTCCTAAGACTCCTAATACCAATTATGAACATGAAATTCTTTGGCACTTGGACTTTGATGGTTCAGTTAACAAATCAGGAGCAGGAGCAAGAGTTTGGGTGCACAACCTTGAAAATGATCATGCTGAAGGCCATGCCTACAGATTAAGCTTCAGGTGCACCAATAATATGGAATAATATGAAGCTCTGTTGCTAGGTCTTAAACTTGTCAAAAGATTAGGGGAAATTAGGGTATCTGTCTTAGGAGATTCTGATTTAATAATTCAACAGATCAAAGGGAAGTTTCTAACAAATGATCCCAGATTGAGATATTACAGAGGAACAATGATAGAGATTCTCAATACATTTCTGGAAACTAAGCTTGCTAAAATCCCAAGAAAACATAACTTGCAAGCTCATAGTCTAGCAATGTTTGCCAGCACCTACAAATTACCATTCGAACCTAATCATCAGTTCACAACTGAGATTAGACACAGACCAGCCATACCTAAAAATTTGAAGAACTGGAAAGTGTTTGATAGTGATAAGCAGATTAATAATTTCTTGACTTTAGATGAAGAATTTTCTAGCAGTAACATAGATGTAGATACAGTTAGTGAGTTTGATCAAACAAATAAGATAGAAACAAACATTTCAGCAGAAAGTGCAATTCAAATGCTTCATCCAACAAAGTTCACTATCAAAGAAATGCAGGACCTTAAACAAATAGATATTGATGAGATTATGGAAGGAGAATCAGAAGTCATTAATTTAAAGGACAACCATTTGCCTAAAGGATTAACTCCTTTGGAAGATCTCTTCGATTTTAATGATATTCCAAAGAAACCTAAGATGGAACCATTGAAAGCAGATATTGAGGAATATAACTTGGGGACTGAAGAAAATCCGAAAATGGTAAAGTTATCTAAATCTTTGTCCCCTGACCAAAGACTCAAATATGTTGAACTAATGAGAGAATTCCACGATGTCTTTGCCTGGAGCTATGAAGAGTTGAAATCTTATGACACCTCTATAATTCATCATAAAATACCTCTGAAAGAAAATCAGAGACCGTTCAAACAAAAGCTCAGAAGAATTAACCCTATACCGCTTCCCTTAATTCAAAAAGAAATCAAACGTATGTATGAAGCAGGGATAATTGCTCCTATTAGATTTTCAGATTGGGAGTCTAATCTAGTACCTACTAGGAGGAAAATTGCAGAAATCAAATTATGTGCTGCTTTAAGAAATGTAAATAAGGTTTCTTTGAAGGATAATTACCCTTTACCCCAGATGGATCACATTTTACAAAGGGTGGTAGGTGCTTCTAGGATTTCACTTTTAGATGGGTTCTCAGGCTATAACCAAATTATGGTTCACCCTGATGACCAGGAAAAGACTGCTTTTACAATGCCCTGGGGCACATTCAAGTACGTCAAAATGCCATTTGGACTTAAAAATGCAGGAGAAACCTTCCAAAGAGAAATGGACATAGCCTTTGCAAAAGAAATTCATGATTTTCTGGTTATATATCTAGATGATTTAACTGTTTTTTCTAAATCAGATCAGCAACTTTTGGATCATCTTAGACAAGTATTCTTAACATTGCAGAAAATATGGTATTTCTTTGAATCCAAGGAAGTCCTTATTTGGTCTAGAGTAAGGCAAACTCTTGGGCCATATCATTTCCAAATATGGCATTAGAATTGATCCTGCTAGAATAGAAGATATTCTGCAAATACCTCACCCTAGAAATGTCAAAGAACTTCAAACTTTCCTAGGAAAGATTAATTTTTGAGAAGATTCATATCTAACTTAGCTGAATTAATTAGATTGCTTAATAATATGTTAAAAAAGAATTCAAGTATTAAATGGACAGTTGAAGCCAAACAAGCTTTTGAAGAAATTAAAATGGCTTTGACCAGAACACTGGTCCTTACAAGTCCAAAGTTTGATAAAGACTTCATAATATTTTCATTTGCATCAGAACACACCATAGTAGCTGTTTTATTGCAAAAGGATGATCAAGGATGTGAAAAACCCATAGCCGTTTTTAGTAAAGCACTTATGGATGCACCATTAAAATACAAAATCATGGAAAAATAAGCTTTTGCTCTTGTAAAAGCTATCAAAGACTTTAGAGTCTACATATTGTACTCCCATGTGCCAAATGCTATTGTCAAAGACATCTTAACCCAAGATGGAATTGAGGGAAAAAGAGGTAAATGGAGTGTTACTATATTAGAGTATGATATTGAAATAAAACCTACAAAGCTTATAAAAGGACAGGGACTGGCCAAGCTCATGACTGAAATAAATTGTCAAGCCCTGGATATTAATGAACTAGATAACAAACAAGAGATGGTGACTCCACAAATCAGCCAAGCCTTCTTAGATTCACCATGGTATGCTGATATAATTTATGTACTATTAAACCTACAGTCTCCTCCATGGTTATCCAGAACAATGAAAATATTTTTAAAGATGAAAGCTTCAAAATTTTGTATTTTAGATAATGCTCTTTTTTGGAAAAATCATGAAGGTATTCTATTGAATTTTTTATTAAAAGAAGAAGCTGACAAGGCCCTCCAAGAATTTCATGCAGGAGACTATGGTGGACACCTTTACTGGAAATCAACTGCAGACAAGATCCTAAGGGATGGATTTTATTGGCCAACCTTGTTCGCTGATGTAAAGAAATTTGTCAAATTTTTGAAGGCAAGAGAAAACTATTATCTTTAACGCTGAGACCCATTTCCACTGAAAAACACTTCCAACAATGGGGCCTGGACTTCATTGGAGAAATCCATCCTCCCTCTTTTGGCCAACACAAATGGATTCTCACTGCCACGGACTATTTCACCAAATGGATAGAAGCCATTCCTTCCAGACAGGCCAATGACACAGTGATTATAGGATTCCTAGAAACCAACATATTGTCTAGATTTGGTTGTCCTGATAAAATCATAACTGGCAATGTTGTTGCCTTCAAATATAAGAAGATGATAAGTTTCTGTAACAAGTACCATATCACTTTAGGCCATTCCATAGCTTATTACCCTCAAGGTAATGGTTTGGCTGAGTCTACCAACAAGAGCCTCATTAATATTATTAAGAAATTATTGGAGGACAATAAGAAAAATTGGCACAAGAAACTTACAAATGCACTATGGGCAGACAGACTCACCACTAAGAAATCTATTGGAACTAGTCCTTATGAGTTAGTCTATGGCATGGAGGCTGTATTTCCTTCATCTTTAGGAGTTCCTGTAATGAAATTACTTCAAGAAGCTCAGGTGGAACCTAATGATATTCAAAGGAGGATAAACCAGACCATCCATCTGCAGTAGACCAGAGAGGAAGTGTATCAAAGATCCCAAGTGTTGCAGGAGAAGCTTAAGAAAATATTTGATAAAAGAACCAAGGCAGAAGATTTCTACCTTGGAGACAAAGTTTTAAGATGGGATTCTAGAAGAGAGGATAAGGGAAAGCATGGGAAGTTTGACTTCCTATGGAAAGGACCTTTTATTATCCATGCCTTACAAGGAAACAATACTTACTATCTGAAGAACTTGGATGGCACAGAAACAGAAGAAGGGCCAGTTAATGGTCAGATGTTGAAACATTACTTTGATCCTACTTTTTAATGTATCCTGATTTTAACATGTACATACTATATCCTTGGTAATGTCACAGTTTTGATTGGATGGTAACTTGCTGGAGTTGAAGCCCAAAGAGAAGGCCCTAAGCTTCAGAAGTGTCACTGTCATACATACAATAAAGCAACAAGAGGAAGAAGATTTCACAGTTCAGTCAAAATCATTCAAAGGCCATTTGACCTATTGTTCTTGACTTTCCACCAGGAAAATCCATCCCCAAGTGGAGCCAACGTTATGCTCCTATACCAATAGGTGTCATATTTCATGATTGACTTGATGGGCTATGTAATATGTTTATACCTTTACTTGTTGCAAAGGTGTAGGTTTTAACCCTGTACAGAAATTACCTGCATATGAATTCTTAAACAAAGAAAATAAACAATGCGAGAGCATAACCCATAAAACACATATGCACAGAGATTTTTCCCTGGATCCCAAAACCGGGACTACCAGCTTGATTTTTCATTATATTCCTTTCAATGTTACAATACATATTTATACATGCCGAAGCATCCAATACCATGGACCGAAAAACCATCGCGTCCAATACCATGTGCGAAAATCATGCACAAAACCATAGGTAGGTTCGGCCAACCTAATATAGGGTCCAAAAAAAAATTTCCCGGGGCGCTGCCCCGGACCCCGTAGAAGGGGGCTACCCGCCCCCCTCAAACCCCCCAGACAGGGGGGGCTGCCACCCCCCCTGTGACCCCCCCGCTGCGCAATCGGCGCAACGAAGGGGGGCTACCACCCCCCTCTAACCCCCCGTTTAACTACGTCGGTTAGTCGTGGAAAGAATATAACACAACCCAACAAAAGGTTTTCCATATTGTTAAAAAATCAAAAAATTTAAAAAATGTAAAGAGGGTATACCCTAAAAGAAAAATCAAGGGTGAAAAGAATAAAATGGTCCAAAAAAGTGAAAGAAAATGAACCCCACCAAAAGAAATACCAAGGAAAGTGTGCAAGTCTAAATGCCACTACTTTTTACTCTTATGTAATAAAAAAATTGTGTGCAACTTGTAATTTATGCCACAATTGATGAATAGTCTAACAGCTTAAGCTTGACTAGTTCATATTTTGAGCTTTATGCTTTAGAGATAGAGAATAAAATCTGTCCAAACTGTTTAATCTTGGCAAATAAGTAGATAGGTAGAGTGAATAAAAAGAACTCAACAATGTAATCTAAGCCCTTGGATGTAATAAGGTTAGACTTAGATAGATTTCTACATGTAAAATAAAAAAAGTGTGATAAGGGTTTTCCAGTCCAAGTGCACCCTAATAAAGGAGAAAAAATGTCAGGTTAAAGTAGGTAGGTAGGTAGATGATGTTGCAAAATTACATGTGATGGATAATGTTTCTAAATATGTTAATTTTCACTTTCATCACAAGTGCAAGGAAGACATTACACTTGATGCATTTCAAGCAAGGCAAGGTCAAATAATTAACTCCCCTTCTCATTTTTTCCTAAAGATTTTACTAATTCCCCCTAAGTACTAAGGTCTTTGAAAATTAGAGGGGCTCAAAGCATTTCTCTAACTTCTGGAGAGACCAGACCCTCAGCCCAATAATTTAAAATTCTAAGTACTTAAAATCATCATTCATTCACTCTCATAAGTCTTTTCTTAAGTAAAATCCATTTTACTTGGGAAAAATACACAATGTCACATAAAAACCCATTTTTCCACTTAAGCCGAAGTTAAATACTCATTTTAGTGTTTTACTTAGCGCTTTTTACAATTACATGGTCATATTAACTATTAACCTATGTATTATATAAATCCCGCACAAGTATTACCTTTCCCATATTATTTAAATATATTAAAATCCCCAAATTGCTATATACCCCGCCCCCGGTTAGTTATAACCATAAACACGTTTAAAAAGGATTAGTGAATTAATATGTAATTCATTAAGAGCCTAATCCCCCTGATCCATTAATATGGATTAATTAACCCTCATGGTTAATTAAGAACCCTTCCCAACCAATCATATTGCACCTGATACAATTAAATCATTTTTAATTCGGTCGGGCCCGCGCACATTAAACCCCGCCATATCGCGCCTCCTATCAGCCATCCGATCATGCCTCCATCATCCAACGGTCCTTAACAATATCGCGCATGACTTTGTGACCGCGCGTTAGTGCGCGATCACAAAGTGGTTTTTGCACAGTACCCTGCCACGCGTCGCAAAACCTATGGGATCGTTGGCTCCCAGCCGAAACCTGCCCGTCTCCAAAAGCGGTGCGATCACATACCACTTACCACCCTCTGCATGCGACAAAATGTCCTTTCCTGCTTACGTCATTTGCCCGAATAATAAAATTCCCACCACCTTTGACTTTGTTAATAAAACCAACAAAGTGTCATTTTCTCTGTTATTTTGTAGTGCAACCGTGCTCCCATGCAAACGACGTTCAAGTCAACCTTCCAAGCTCTTCAACCGCCACCTTGCTAAGAAAATTGCAGCCAATGCAGCCAGAACCTGTTAATCACCATCAACACCTGTTATTACTCTGTTCATTCCTCAAATACAGGTATTTATCCAATTTCTGTTGAAACCCTGCAAGTTTATTTTTACAACATAAAATCCACAGAGAAAGGTGAAATTCATTGTGAATTTAGTCTTTATTTTTCCAATATAAGTTCCCAGAATAGTTAATTCTCCCATTTTGCACCAAAAAACCAAATTCCTTTCTGAATCCACAAGAACTAGAAATGGAAACCCCTGTGGCTCTATCTGTTGCACCCATGAATGCCCCTCATAAAGACTTAGACTATCTACCTCTTGTAGATAAAGATTTTTAGATAAGGAACTTATCCAATGACATAAACCACTTGAAAGTTTTTTGCCAAGTCAGAAACCAATACCTAAATGGCTCAGATATCCTGGGACTGTGGGAATCAAACCTTCCCAGGTATTTTCTCCCCTCAGTCCATGTTTTCCCTGATCTGATTCATCAATGCCAAGCAAACTATGACCCTAACCTTAGAGCTGTTATGTCCCCAAGTCAAACAATCCTTTTCCCCATAACAGTTGCATCCATTAATGAAATGTTGCAATTTTCCCCTGAACAAGCTCTCACTCCTCTTTCTATGGGATATTTACTTGAGAAATCTACCCAATTGTCTCAGTCAGAACTGACTCGCATCTGTCATATTTTCATGGAGCCTAAACATCAGCCTAAAGGCCCACCTCCCTATCTATAGACTTTCTTCACAGACATAGGAAATCTCATTGTTGATATGATATCCTTAATCATCGGATTCAACTCTGGTGAGTATGTTGATGATATAAGCTTAGTGTTGTTGTCAATTTTTACTCCTGGACAACCCCCTGCTGTTAAGTATGATTATGCCTCCTATATTGCCAATAAAATTCATGACCAATTCTTGAGACTGGACAATGAAGGAGTCTTTAAATACATCACTTTCATTTATCATCTTATGTTGTATTATCAGTCAGAGAACTTCCCTTTCTCTCTTAGGAAACTTGACAATAAAGGCAATCCAAGGTCTATTTTCTTTTGGAGTCCCATCTTCCATGCATCCTATGAATCTCCTTACTCATAAAATGAGTTCAATGACCAATTTTTTCATCCTGCAACCACTCTATTGACAGGGGTTTCCCCTCCTAGGATTAGTGGTGACATCAAGAAAATCCTATAGCTCTCCAAGCAATACAGAGTAGGTGATTGGTACCTATACAAGAACCATACAGAGATCCGGATATATGGATGTGAGCTCTGCCCTTTCAAGTTACCCAAATACGTTCCAATGAGACTGTTTGCATTGGAGTATTTCAGACAATTGATACATACAGACATGGTTCATTTTTACAAAGCCAAAAAGAAATCTCAACTCAGAACAAAAAAACAGTCAGGCCCTTTTGTCTACAATGATAGGGAAGCATGGAAAGAAGCAGAGAAAATTATAGAAGATTGTCTTAATTTGCACAAAAGTTTTGGTTGGAGGCCATATGACCCTAATATTTTCATCTGTGATAGGAGGATGAAAAACAAGTTTTCACCATACATTCACCATAGGATTCCAGAGATTGAACAATTTGCAAATATGGATGAATGGAGGGAAGGGACCCTAGTAGAAAATGATAGTGAACAGGTCAATATTGAGAATGTTATGAGAGATATTGAGAAAACACTTGACCTAGATTCTTTTGGGTAGGTACCATTTGAGTTATCTCAAAGAACAGGAATTAGTGCCTCCAGTGCTGGAACCTCTCAGCAACCTTCACAGGAAACAAGCACACCAGCCACAGGAACATTAAAGGGCAAGGAATTAGAGACCAGCTTTCAAACCACAGAACAGTCTACAATGTCTAAGCAGCCTAAGACTTCCAAAGAATAGGCTCAAATACATACTCCTACTACTCATATCAATATGGGAGAGCCTCCAGTTCTGAAAACTCCTCTAAATGAGGAAAGAAAAAAAAGGAGAGATAGGGAAACAACTGCCCCTACCAGTGAAACTTCAGGCTAGCCTGGAATAAAAAGACAAAGACTAAATCCCCTTTCAGAGGAGGAATTTGCTGAGGAAACTACAGATAGTCAGAGGGAAGAAAGAGTGCAAAGCCAGCAAACTTTTCTAGCAGGAGGAATATCCACTACCTCACATAGGCAGGAGCTAGAAAGACAACAAAGTGCAGAGATATCTTCTTTCAGGCCACCAGGGACAGATGCCTCGGATATTAAGAAATGATTCATAGAAATAAAGGCCAGGAATGATCCATTGAGATTTCAGGTTTATAACCAATATTTGAAGATGGATCCCACAAATCAATAGAGATTGTTGTCAGCCTATGACATCAAAGAAAGCAAGATGATAATGAGTTGTTTCAAGCCAAAGGTGCAATAGCCTAAATCAACAGTAGATTATCTCAGAACAAATTTTGAAGTCATGGCAAAGGATATTCATCCTTTGGATCAGATTGAGTTGCATAAACAAACTGGAGAAATGATTTACTCAACCTTGATTGGTAAGGCAATGATGGCCCAAAGGTTACAAAATTCTTTGGATAACACTACTGCTCAACTACACTTGGAAAAGGCCTCCTCTCAGGCCAAAGATAACATAATAAAATCCTTAGAAGAAATAATTATTGGATTCGGCCATGATCCCAAAAATGTTAAGGCTATAGAAGCCTTGATCAAAAAGAAAGATGAAGATATTGAAGCCCTAAGGAAACAACTAAAGCTGCCATCTTCCAGGCATCCACAAACTGCTGAGGTTATAAAACAAAAATATGAAGAAGATCTTATGGATTTTCCCTTAAAACTTAATGAGCAACTGAATGATACTGAGCAAGAACTTGAAAAAGAATTGAAGGACAACCAGGGAGAATCGACCTCTTAGCCTCCCGATGTGATACCAGTAGTCTCAACTGCAGCAGCATTGGCACCCAATATTCCAGCAGTCACTGCAGAAGTGGTTACAGTACAACAACAATAGGAACAATGGGAGTAGCACAGGTAAACATTGCTAATTTGAGCACAGAGGAGCTAATAAAATCAATGGAGGACCTAAAACTACAAGTTTCAGAACTAAATAAGGTAAAAGAGCAATATGCAAACTTAAAGAAAAGGTGTGATGTCTCAAAAATAAATGCTACAGAAAAGATAAGAGAGTTTAAAGTATTAGAAATCAAAGTGAAATCATTGGAAAAAGATCTTACTCTTAACAAGCCTCTGTCAGAAATCAAGAAAATTCTTTGGGCCAACATAACGCAATAAATAAATGATGCTTGGCCATCAATTCAAATAATCTTTGAGCAAATTGATTTAGTAAAACTAGCTCAAGAAGAAATTCAAAAGACAAGAGTAGAATTAGGAAATATGCTTGAGGAAGATAACAGACTCATATAGTTTCTGAATACTAGGAATAAGTACCAACTTGATGAGCTGGGCATTCAATATAGAACAGGGACAATTTTGGAAATCAAAAGAGTTTTTACTAAAAGAACTTTGATGCAAAACTTAGAAAGAAGATGCCATGACATGCAGGAAGAAATTAATGCTTTCATGAAGAGATTTGATATTTTGCAGAGTAAAGGGTTGCCAAGTCCTCTAGTTATTAATGATAAACTAATGAGGCATATAGACTATGTGGAGAAATTAGATTAGTATGCAGGCAACCAAGAAGGTTCAACAATAAGTGCATCAGGAACAAATGCATTGCCTATAGGCAAAGTTCTCTATGACAGTCTGGAGAACTTGTTCTATGTTGAGCATGATATAAAGCACTTGTTCCCAATTCAGCCTACCTTTTTCAGGTACAAAGAAACTTATGAGACCCTAAGAAAACTTCAGAAAAACAAATTGCCAGAAGCAAAATGGTGGGAAGACATATTGGAAATTTTGTAAAATTACCTTGGTAAAATGTAAATTTTGGTCATTTACTGTAGTAAATAATGGTAAAGTAGATGAACAAAGATCAAACAGGTCGAAGTGTATCAGAACAAGTAAAGAGTATCAATGAAAACAGAGCAGCCAACACAGAGTTACTAAAGAAGACAACAGCAAGCCAAATCATAGAGACTGCCTCCAGCACACTCACAAGAATAGGAATAGCACAACATCAGTTTTCCTTTTCTCCTATCTTCAAGACCATTTGTCTCTATTTTCTTGTAACTTATTCATAGTCATCCTAGAATATATCTCACTCTGTTATGAGATATCTTTTGTAAAATTTTTGTATAAATACTCCCTCAATTGGAGTATTGAGGGTGGATTCTTAGACATTCCTGTAATACTGATTATTTTGGAATAAAGTGTTGTTGGACCAACTTTTGTATGGCTTGCTGGATAAAGAATTGATGCAAAGGACTTTCCATAGATTTCTTGAGTCAAACACCGGATCAATAAGTTCTCTATACATTTTAATGCTTGATTGCAATCTGTTTTCAATTGTTATTATTCTTATTGTTTTCTTCTGAACTAGCATAAACAGTGAAATCTTAATTGCTCCTATTTTCTGGTTTATTAAGTTTGATTATTTAGTAAAGAATACTTAACTGCTCTTTATTAATAATTATTCAAGTTTCCCTCTTTCAAATAAGTTGAAGGATTCTTAACTGCCCTTCACCCATTTTGAGTCCATTCCATCTACCCCAAGTCTTTATTTGTTCCATGTTTGACCATCTCGCCTTGTGAAACCATCCTTTGTTAAGAAACCAAATCCAGTTAAGCCATCTTCTTTGACTCCATTAGCCCAATGACCTAAACTACTCAGCCCTACCCCTCTGCTATTGAATCTCACCACCCAAATTCAACCAAAAATCCTAAACTTCACAACTATCCCAATATCTCTCAAAACCAAGCTAAATCACAAAGAGAGAGCCCTCTTTGACTACAGATTGGCTAGATTCTGTACTTAAAAATTGGTTTGTGGTTACCTCGGACCCCTTTCCTCTTCCCAACAACTTCAAGGAAAATCTGAGTGATAACACCTCTGATGCATATGTTCCCATTAAATACTTTGAAACTGCTTTATAAAAGGCTTGGATATGAAAACAAAGAATTTTCCTCTCCACTTGAAAAGAGGTTTCCAAACTGTTCAAGACATGACATGGCGACACAATACAAGAGAAATTGAACACTGACTTTCCCCAACATTGACCTATATCCCTGCAACTGTTAAGTTCCAAAATTAAACTGATTTGATTCATTTTGACATTAGGAAGAGGATCTTTAGGCACAAACTATAACTCATGTTGTATTCCCTACTCATGAATAAAATGTTTGGTTTTATATAGAATTGAACAAGTTTCTATTTCTTTAATCAGCTATCTTAAGCTGAGTTGCATAACTTAAATAAGAATCATGTTGATTGTTATGTTGATCCTTTACACACATCATTAAAAACCTCTTATCTAAACTTATTAATCACTTCATCTAATTAACATTAACTGTATTCAAGTGATTTTTACTTTGATGTGCCTTGACAATAAATTCAACCCCATCTTTCTTAAGGTGATATTTATGTTCTCTCTTGTAAAATACTACATCATGATCATAAATATAAGGACTTCCTAAGACAACTCCACATATGTCTACTGGAACCACATCTAATTCCACTTCATCAATGTAATTAGCTATTATGGAAAATCTTAATTGACACTGTTTGGTGACTTTTATCTGAGTTGATTTATTTAGCCATCCTAATGGGTAACATCTTGGACGATTCCGTGTTTCCAAACCCAAAATTTTAAATAAATATTCAAAGATTAAATTCACCTATGATCCACTGTCAAACATTGTATCTATATTTGTATGCTTAGAAGTTATGCTTATGTTAAACAATTCAACTCTTTTATCCTCATGTGGGGGATTTATGTTTGAAGAAGATGCAATAGTTTTCGAACTTGAACCAGTTTCAGAAGTTTTAGCTGTCGTAACCATGGCGGTTATCCTCCTTTCATCACCTGAATCTGAATCTAGATCTTGCTGGACAGCTGCAATGGCCTTCTTTTCATCCTTCTCCTTCAGGAACTTTTTGGGCTTAAGTTATGGATGAAGTTTCTAGCACTTCGATTCATCATGACCGATTCTCTAGTAATGAGAACAAGTAGGTCTTTCCTTCTGAACGACCGCTAATTTCTTTCTCTTCGAATTATTCTTCCCCTTACTATCACTGGAATATTTGGTTTCCAACTCTATGGATGACTATGATGAAAAATTGAATGGTCTGCCACCTGATTCAATATGTATGGCCTAAACACACACCTCATCAAAATCATCAGGATTAAACATCAATAAAGTATGCTGCAACTACGAATGTAAACTACCGATGTATTTTAACAAAGTTTCATGTGTATCCAATGAAATACCAAGTGCCAATGCTTTCTTTCTAAACTCCTAAGTAAACTCCTAAACACTCTGCCATTTATCTTGCCTCAGATGTTGCCAATCAATAAAAACTTGTTGCATATATCCTAAAGGATAGAACTATTTCCTAAGAGATTTTAAAAAATTAGACCATGAAGAGATGACTTTTCCTTTATGCTTTACATCTACCTGAGTTTTACTTTCCCACCAAATTAAAGTTGTTCCCCCCATTCTAAGTGTAGCTAACTGAATTTTATTTTTATCGCTAGAAATGTTCTGAATGCGACAATGCACTTATAACTTATTTATACAGTTATCTAACTTTTCAAGATTCATTTCACCATCATAAACAGGTAACTCAAATTTAACTTCAGGTTTCAAAAGAAATGTTTTCTTAGGTTTCTTTTTCGTTTCAGATTCTACACTAGAAGAAGAAAAAGAAGAAGAGGATGATGGAGATGATGGAGGTGAAGGTGGTTTATCAGTCTTCCCTTTACCTTTGTCCTTCTTCGATATCTTTGAAGAAGCTACATCTCTTGCCTTCTTGTCTTCATACAATTCTCCCAACATCTGCTACATGGTTAAGATCACCTGCTAAAACTGTTTTTCACTCATCTTAGTTTCAGTGTTTTCACCTGCATCAGGTCTTGACATGGTCGATTTCTAAATGACTCGTTGCTTTCCAATCTCTGGATCGATCTGCTCAAGGATTCCTTCTCCTCATTGTGACTTTGACCTGGTTAAAATTCAATGGAAAATTATACAAATGAAACCTTCCCTGATACCAAATTATATGATTTGAAATGACCATAAACTAAAAATTGATGTAGAATTGATTAACCATTAATGATTTTAATGTTAACTAAAACCACGTAAATCGAGGAAAATGGCTTGATAAGAACACTTTAAGGCAGTTGATTAAACATAAAATCGAAGCATAACAGAAGTGAAAATAGTAAAAACATAGCGATACCAGATAACAATATTAATGACGGAGTTCATCCCTGATGGACTACGTCTCCGAGTCCGCTTTCATGATGGGTGACCATTTTTATTAGGAATGAACAGAAGAAGTTGATTACACAGATAAAAGACCAGACTGAATGTGCACGTAGGCACTTCTGATCACTGGCATCAAATAGCCCTTTGAACCATATTTCCATTGTTGCCTATGTTTTCCAAAACCAACCTCGGATGCCCCCGAAACACTGAAAACAACAACTGCCTATGTCCTCCAAAATCTGCATACAAAAGTTGAAAACAACTCTAATATCTTTCAAAGGACAAATATGCCTCTTATAGGCCTCCAGGTTCATGAAAAACTCCTTGGCTAAATTCACGATGTATTTGGTTACTCCTGGACGAGTTTGGGAACTCGATCTAGTTGTTTTTTTGCCACATGAGCTAGGTTCTAGGTCACCGAACTAGTTGTTTTAACAACTTCAAAAAAAAACCCAAATTAAAACATTGTATTAAAAAATCATAATTGCAGGTGGCTTATTAACCGGGTGGAGGTTGGATAGCTCATGTGAGCGGTGATCGACCCAGCGGTTTGGGTGCTGGCGGTTCCGTTGCAGCTAACCTCCAACAGTTACAATGTAACGTTCACATGTCATGGCCCTCTACGGTTTAAGAGTTGTGGTTACTCTGATGGTTTGATAACCTGACAGTTAATACATCTAACTAGTCACATGATCCCCATTGCGGTGAAAACTTTGTGGTCAACTGGCAGTTTAATACTCCAGTGGTTAAACAAACATCGTTCGCATGACCTGTCTCTGTTGTAATCCCCATACCCATGCGGTTTGGGGACTGTTATATGTTTTATTATGTTTTGAAATGTATTAATATAGGCCGAGGGTCATTGAAGCTAGGGTTAGGAACATAGGTTTAGGTTTAGACTTAGGAAATGTATGTTTTAATACATAGTTTTTGGTGTTGTGATAGGTTAGGACTTAGGTGATAGGTTTTTAGCATGGTTTAAATGTAGTTTTAGGGTTTTAGATTTTAAATTAGGTGTAAAAACACCTTTTTCAATTATTTTCACAGAGCAACTTAAAACCACATATGAATCGTCGACAAAACAATTTTTGTGAGGACACCCCTGATGAAATACCAAACCTTTGAGCTAGACGGCACAACCATGTCGACACCAAATCCTGCTTGTCGAATGAAAAAACACATGTCATTAGCCATTCCTGGATGAACTTTCGATGAACTCAAGTTGATAGCTAGGTACAACCCATATCAACTAAACGCCATGAAAACTATGAACATTTACATGAAAAACATGATCCATAACTAACACTATCAAACTGTCAAAGATGAACTGAAGTAACGATGACACTGAAAATTGATGACGACACTTGAACACTTGTACAATTGAATCAATGGAATCCTCCTAGATCAATTAATGTCCAAAAATGACTTGAGGCTTGAATAGAATTTTCTCGAAAACTTGTTATCCTGATTTGATATAATGGTATGTGGAATCCCATAATGAACCCACACTCATTCGAAGAAGAGTTTGGCAGTGTCTTATGTTGTGATGCTCTTCTTGTAGGCCATCAATATAGCCATATTAGAAAATATATCAACAACCACAAATACACAATCATTACCATGCTTGGTAGAAGGGAGTCTAGACATATGGTCCATGGATATGGATTCCCAAGGTTAGTTAGGAGTAGGAAGAGGAGTGTACAAGCCTTGCTTCTTAATGGTTGCCTTGGCGATGGCACAGATAGTGTAAGATCTGATATATTTTCCAACGTCCTATCATAATTTTTGCCAATAAAAATATATTTGTAGTATTTCCACTGTCGTCTCAACACGAAAGTATCTTATGACCTTATTGTAATGCATCTCCTAAATGATCTTGGCATGCTCTATTCAAGGAACAAAAAGATGTCCAAAATAGAAAAATAATCCATCTTGAAGGTGGAAGTCTAGAATTGGCTTTCCATCCATCAGCATATTGTAGGTGGTAGTGAGCTCTAAGTCACTTTCATATAATTGTGACCGTCCAGAGGTCTCGTGCCCATAAGAGTTGAGAACTGTACTCAATCCCACAATTGGGGGTCGACTGAGGCAATGTATGACATGATTGGTACTTCCCTTCTTGTACTTTATGTTCCAATGGAATTGTTATAAGTATGTGGACCATTTTTTATGGAAATCATTCTGTAACTTCCACTATGTCTCCATAAATTAAAGAGGTCGGTGATTTGTGTGGATGATCGTCTCCTTCCCTAAAATATAATTCTTCCATCAACTAAAGACCTACACAATAGAGTACATCTCCTTACCATAGGTGGGGTACCTATGAACAGTGTCAAAGAGTGTCTCACTATGATAGGCCATGAGGTGCCCTTGTTGAGTGAGGACTGCACCAATAGATAATTTGAGGCATCTATCTCAATCTCAAATGGTTTTTTTTAGTCTGGCAAGGTGAGGACAGGTGCAACGGGCCAAGTAATATGAGAGAACCCTAGCATGAATCTCTAGTATAAATTAACAATTCCCAAGAAGCTAAGAAGATTTTTCATAGTTGTTAGGGTTGTCCAATCCTAAATGAATTGGCTCTTAGCCGAATCCACATGAATGCCTTGCTCGTCGATTATGTAGATCAAATATTGTACCTATTCCATGCAAAAGGAGCACTTATCTAAGTTGGCACATAGTTTGTGTTGTTGATGAGCCCTAGTATTGCAACAAGAATGTTTCAACTCCTAAGGCTACGAACTTAAATTATCAACCTGGGGTTCATACAAACTTTAGAGGTGTCATCATTGTATGTGTAGCATGTAATTTATCCTCCTTTCGTTGATCTAATGAAATGAAGTGAATGCAATGAAATCAAATCCTAAAATAATTGCAGAAATGGAAATGTTACTCTATTTGCAAGAAATGGAAGTGCTACTTGCTCAAACGTAAACACTAATCATAATTGCAAGAAGGTAAATGTTATGCTATTTGCAGGAATGAAAAGTACTTCTCTATTTTTAGAATTTAAACCTTGTTCTACTTGTAACAATGTGACTCATTAGTCTAATTGCAAAATGTGAAAAATTTCCAGGAAAAGAAACTAATCCTATGCAAGAACAACAATTTGTAATTGAAATCTTAAGAGCATGAATGCAAAGAAATAGGCCTAATCTACTTTAAAAAAAGACAAGTCCTAAGTGGTGTTTATTCTTCCAAGGTTGTGTATTTATAGCCTAGGGGTCATTATTGAAGCCTAATTGACAAAAACCAATATTTTGGATCAGATCTGGTCATGTTTACGCGTGCTACAGGAGGACTAGAAGAGTGCTACAGGAGGCGCTACAGGAGGCCCTTTTTTTCTACAGGAGGAGATAACTTATCAAATGCCAAAGTAAATCAAATTAAAATAGGATGGGAATTTTTTTTTTAAAATAGGATTCTTAGGACTCCATTCCAAGTGGAATCACTCCAAAATTCCCCTGTTAATATGTGTTAAAAAAATAGCAGAAAATTCCTATTCTAAAAATTGGAAATTCAAGAACTGGTGAGCTAGTTAACCTAACAAATTCCTAACCTAATAAAGTGAAAATTCTATGGGGAATTTTTTTTATTAACTTGAATTTTTTTATGACCCAATACAATTGGAATCAACTTAAATGAAGCTCATTAACACATTCTAAAAAATAGCAGAAAATTACTACTATTTTGCTACAAGGGACTTCCAGAAATTCTAGATTCGTGAACTAGTAACAAAATTCAAGTAGCTTAATGATGAAGACGCCTTTTCAAAGTTTTTCTACAGAGGAATCATATTTGTGACTTTTTAAATAACCTAAAAAACAACTCACTTCAGTCATTTAACCAATGTAACCTACAATAAAAGAAGAATGAATGGTAGATGCAGAATTAAGAGATGCAAGTGAAAAGGACATTCAAAGGACATAAATAAATTACACAAGAGGGCTCTGAGGCTCCTAGGATGGCCAATTCCAAGGAAAATTAGAGTCTTATGAAGAAAATCAAGATTTAGAAGTTAAAAATGGCACCAAACTTCATTATTTTAATTAATCCAAGTACATCCCTGCTAGAAATGAAAGTGGAATTGCTAAACAACAAGTTTTCTCCACAAGAAGACTAAGAAATGTATGCCTCTAGAGGAAAATTAGAATTGGTACTTATACAAATTGATGAGGAATCATTCTCCTTGAAAGGAGGAAGCTTTCCCCTCCAAATTCCCTCAAATAGTGGATCTGGTTACCAATACTAGGAATTTGCATTAAATGACAGGGAACACATTCCTAGATTTTCTTAATCACTAGAGCTCCAAAATTTGTCAATAATTTCATGAAATTTTGTTCATTTACTATCCAATATTGGTTCTTGTGTAGTATAGAGCAAGTCCCTAGATTATATCTTCCTCCAAATCTTCATAATCTGCCCAATATTCTCATAATATTCTACAAAAATAAATAATATTAGGCACATAATATGAAATTATCTCTAAACCTTCCTAAGAACATATTAAAGCTTAAAAACATTATTAAGTGTAGAAGGAGAGGTTTAATATAGCCTTCATGTTCCTAAGAAAGGTTAGATGGGCCTTAATTTGTATCTAATTTGGAGGCCCATCATATCCCCCTACTGAAATTGTTGCTCATCCTCTGAGAAGCCTATTCATCCTCCTTTCCCTATGGTTCTTCATGTATGCTGACCTATTTTATTCTTCGTTTGTTGGTCCATGTGTTGCCCCTCGTGTTGCTCTTCTTGCTACTCTTCTTTCTACTCTTTTATTTTCATTTATTTCCCTAACTCAGTTTCCCATGGACCTTCTACTGTAGGTTTAGGATTCTTTTTTCTCTCAGGTGATTCTTCAATTGTAATTATTTATATTTATGAGGGAAACACCTTGCTTTTGGTTTGTCTTATTGGTAATCCTCTGGAACTTCTCCTTATGAAAAGAAGGATTTATTGGAATCCATTACCTCATTAATAATGTCATTATCATTGAAGTCCAAGCCTCTTACTGCTGATACAAATTCTTGGCCATGATACATCATACTATCCATCAAATTCTTATGAACACCCTTAACTAAAAATCTAAATTCTCTTTGCTCATTAAATTCTGGAATTGAAAACACTTAATGGAGATCTCTTTCTTCTTATAGAGGGAAAAATGAAGGTCAATAAACTGAAGAAAAATAAAGGAATGATGTGAATACAAAACTGGTGACTTGGATACCTTTCACCCTTGGATAATTTACCATGTCTGTAGCAAATCCTTTGCAACTCTGTTGTATTTCTTTATACCTTGTAGCAATTAATTAATCATTATCCAACACCCTATTAGAAAAAAAATTCTCTTGTAGCCCTTGTTAACTTCTTGTAGCAATCTGTCTATCTCCTGTAATAGCTTTGTTCCTTCTTGTAGCAAATATATCCTTCCTATAGCAAATATGTTCTTCCTGTAGCAATTATATTCCTCTTGTAGTACCTACGTTTTCTACTATAGAAACCAACTTGAATCCTGTAGCAGTTATTCCTTGCATTCCAAGAGGTGATGGGTCCACCTTTTTATTCTTTAACTTTTATTTTTTATTGATTTTTTCATTCTTTTTTCTTTTTTCAAAATTTTCTCTCTTTTTTTCATTGCATGCAAAATAAACTCAAAGTTTTTTGAGTTAACTAGGTTGGCCCTCACTTACCCCTTCGCACTCCTTGTCCTCCATCACTACTAAATGATTACAACCCACTTTCTCAAGTCTTCTTTACTTTTTTCTTGTTCCTCTCCCACACATGTGGGTGTGTTGGTGGAAAGGTGAAGTTATTTGCTAGATAAGGCCAAGGTTTCTCTGCTACTCATTTTGGCTATAAAAAAAAACCTTTCCCTTCATATACTTGCAATGTTTTTCAAGCTAAAATAAGTTCATAGGAAAGTTTTAAAGAATTTCATACCTAAGCCTTACCCTGGGTGTGTTTTTGCAAGTAATGTTGGAGACAAAGACTGTGTTACAGGTGTTGCATGGTGGCCTAATTCATCATTGATGCCTATTGTCAGAGGTTTCTTGTTGATGTGTTGATCCTTTGATGGTTGCATGGTAGATCTGGACATGGGTTAGGTTGTTCTTAATTGTCTTTTGAGAGATCATTGCCTTTGGATGTTGCTTCAAGAATAATGGTTGATTTTCTTCCTCTTTGCAGTTTTATCTTCCCATGCTTGCTACTCTGTGCATTAACTTTGTTCTCAAAATATATTTTTACATGTACTTAACTGATAGTGGCTTGTCAACACAGGGTTTTTCTATGGTGGATCAAGTGTTGTTGTTGGAGATGAACAATGATCTTGTAGAAATCCGTAAAGGTCTTATAGCTACCCAAAATTTGAGGTAATGACTCTCCAATGTCTTCATGATGATTGGTTCTACATTTTGGTGCTCCCAATTGTAGTCTTGTAAGGTAATTGCAGGTTGCTACATGAATTTATTTCTTCCTATAGCAGTTACAAAGACCCTTCTATAACAACAATATCCTTCATATAATGCCTCCAAAACACTGATAATTCATGATGAATCAATGGAAAAGGATCAAAAACCTTGGTTGTGGTCAAAGTAATGAAAGAAGGGGTGAAAATGGGGATTTTTCATGGGCAAAGACAAATTTTCAGATGGAGAAGTCACTAAATGGTGTGGAGGATGGATGATGTAGGTGTGGTAGACTTATTTCTTCATTCCCTGAAGGAAAACATAGGATTTTACCCTCTCTCTATGCCGATTACACTCTTGTATCAAGTATGGTCCCTCCTGTAGCAATTTTGGTTGCTCGTGTAGCATTTTAGGATAATCTCTTGTAGCATAATTTTTTTATCCATATCTATCAAATAGTAGACTGGATTTACCTGAATTTTTTTGGGCATGTTTCCATCATCCTTATGCATGTCCCCAAAAAACATCTTGGTCAATGGATGTACGAATCTTGGGAAATAATAAAAATGGTTGTAAGTTATGGAGGCCAATTTCTCGGAAAGTGTGCACTATAATTTGCTGAAATTTCTTGAGCATGTTACCATCATCCATAAGCATCTCCCCATGAAACAACTCAGCCAATGGATGCACAATTTCTGAGATATGGTAAAAACAATTTTATACTCTGTGTAGTTTGGCCTCCTGTAGCATTTTAGGACAAGAAGGAAAATGAATGGGAAAGGCTTGGAAATGATGGGGGTATGTTGGAAATGGATGAGGGTAATGGATTGACATGGTATTGGTCCTGCTAGAGCACTGAGTAGAGGAGAAATACCAAGTTTGACATTATTTGACTAGGTTTTTTATCAACTTTTTTCTTTTGGTGCTAACTTATTCTTGTTGTTTGCAAAGGTTGGAGAGAACCTGCATTCATCAAAGAGAGACACATGGAGATAACAATTTTTTCTTTTCATTTTTTCAATTATTTTCTTTTCTTCTTAGGCCTACTAGCTACCTCAATGAGGTTTTCAAATAGTAGGTCTGCCTAGGCGCCTCAAAGGAGGTTTTCACCTAGGATATTTTCTTGTTCTCTTTTTTCTCTGTTTTTCCAACCCATTGACCACCTCATGGAGGTTTTTCAATCAATGAGCCAATCTCATGTGCCTCAAAAGAGGTTTTAACCTCAGATTTTATTTTTTTTTCTTATTTTTTTTCCTCTTTTCCCTTTTTTTCTTTTTATTCATCTATCCTACCCTACTTGAAAAAAAAAATATCTCTTTCAAGTGTAGGAATACTTCCAATGGAGCCATGTTCATAATAAGATGACAGATAAACTCATGTGTAGGCTTGAAATGTATGCTTTGACATGTACTTGAATATTAGAGACCAAATGCTTTGATTGAGTTGAGATCAGGAATTGTTGAAGGAGAGTGTGTTGTTGCAACTTGATGATTTTCTGGAACCATATTTCAATATAGTTGTGATGCCCCTAGTCCACTTACACATTTAGATCTCTTTTTGTGTCCTCTTCTATCATAAAATTCAAATCTTACTCTTTTTGTTGATTGTTCTCTTGAAGACATTGAGGATCTGATGGTAAACATGAGGGAACTTTCTTAGTCTTTGATTCTGATGTCTACTCTTTATCATGTGCAACCCATGATTCTTTGGTCTCCTCATTTGAATCTTCTTCTTCTGAATGCTGTCCTTCAATGAAATCAAGAGAATCTATTTTCTGCAATACTCTTCCTGATCTAATATTAATACCATTTAGATCAAGAGGATAAGTTTAGAAGTGTTGTACCTCAGCATTGTAAGTGGGTTGAGCTACTTCCTTGTGTGGGTTTGGACATGGTGGTACAGCTAGTTGAGTGGGAGTGGATCTTTGAGATGGATGTGGTTGGGGTTGTGGTTGTGATGGAGGTGGATGGTAGGGCTAACATGGAGTTGGGTATGGAAGATTTTGAGGAAAATATTGAGGATATTATGGATTTCTCCCTAAGGTTCTTGCCAACCTTGTTGCCAGGATTGGTTTTGGGGTTGAGATGGCCAAGTTTTCCATGGAAAGGGTGTGTTCCAATTACTTTGAGATGGATGTGCATAACCTTGAAATTGTGATTATATTATTTTATCATATTAGGTTGTTTAGATTGCCATGGTCTTCTTTGAGCTACATAACATAGTATATTTTGTGATTGACTTACTCCATTTTCCTCTTGGTAAAATTTCTTCAACCTCGGTATCAAAGGGCAATATTTAATAACATGTGATTCTGCATGGACAACACAAATATCAACATCTTTTTTTTGCTCATCTTGTATTCTTAACATTCGTAATTGTTTTCTTAAATTTCCAATAATTTATGTTTTAAAGTTATCAAAAAATTTCCAAGTTTAGCTTGACTTACCAATCTTGATGTTTATTACTTACTCTTGCCCTTCCTCTTGATATGTGTTTTCATGTTTCACAAATTTCTTCAAATGATAATTGGTATATATCACCTCTACTCATCATATCAAGGATATGAATCCACTAATCTCTAATTTCTCTAGGTAAGAGGGTTTTTAATGTGTCAAATCCTAAATGATGTAATTTTTCCCTCTTAACATTATACATGAATCTCTCTATTAGATCCCTAAGGCTCTTATATTATTTTTTACTCATTCTAAATATATCTTTTTTAAGATCATGATCTTTATTTTTTTCTAGAAATATCTTTTGCATGTCATTTCATGATATTATTGGATTAGTCTCTGCTATGGGGTAAAATGCACAGTGTATGGAGAATGAAAACTACCATCAAAGGCCTTCCCGGGACCTTCAATAGACTGTAAGATTATCTGCAGAAGCTACAAAGTTATACACATGTTCATCTACCCAATATCAATTAACAAAGTATGGAAAGAGGATTACCTCAAGTATCCTTCTAGATTTGTTTGGAGATCTCAATGCAGCCAAGAAGAACTCCTTCAAAGCCGGCTCCAAATCAATTCCTGCACAAAGGAAAGGCAAACACAATCACAACATACAATCTTGAAAACTAATATATGAATGCACAATGAACATCTATTTGCATACAACTAAACCACTCATATAAACAATATCGAATGAACAACTTAATGAACAAGGTTACCAACACCATGGAGTAGGGAAGAAAACTAAAATTCTGTATTAATAACGGAAGAGTGATTATAACCGTCTATTGTATCAGTCTTCCTTTGCCCCTTCTGCTTCTCTCTCTTCTCTCCTATAGCTCACTTCTTCAAGTATGTGACAGTTCACAATGGCTTAGTAGGCTATCCTTTCAAATGCACTGACCCCTTTCACAATGACCCTCTCATTGCTTATATAGAAATCAGTTTAGGGTTGCCAAGTTCCTCATAGAGTTCACTAGGGCAAAAGCAATGAACTTGCCCTATTTTTAAGCTCTTTCCCATTTGCATCCTTTTCTCAAATTAGAATTTCTCCAAACAAGTTATTTTTGGATATTTCCTTGCTTTTCTTAAGTAAATTTAGGGACAAATATCTAGATATTTGTGAGCAATTCGTTGATTTGACCCACTGAACTTCCCTTAGTTTCACTAACGCTGCCCCTGGTCTAACAACTTGAGTTAGTAGGGTCACTAATGCACCCTTAGGCTTGGTAACAAGCTTTATAAATCAGGTTTTCAATGTGCAACCAGTGTTAGTGTGGAATCAAGGCTTGCAATTGTGGTCTTTGCTTCAGTCATCATGTCCTTCACCTCTGAGTTGACGAGGAGGTCATTTTCTTGTATAACAGATGCCCCCTAAAGTATGAGATCAGAGGTAGAGATGATGGCCAAAATACTTTACTGAACTGTAATTTTTCCTGTCAAAATGTAGAGAGAGAGGCTTTGGGTGGCAAGGGAAACCTGATACAACACACACACACACACACACACACACACACACATATATATATATATATATATGCTAAAATCATGTCCTAAGTCGGGCATTCCCATGCTCAGTAGCTATGTCAGAGTAATCTATTGGCATTGTGGCACTGATTTAGAGCTATGGCACAGGTGTTGTCCTTGATGGAAACTCACTTTGGTGACAAATCTCAGTACATGCTCTCAGAATGAAAGAAAAAGATATATACGCAGGTTCACCTAGACGAAGGTGCATATACATGTGGGTTAGACATTACAAAGGCGTGTATGTGTATACACGCACTTTCACGCAAGGAAAAGTGTGTATATGTTGGAGAACTTACTTTTGGTCCGTGGTAGTTAGTCCTTGGTATTTGAACCTATGGTTTTGGACCATGGTATCTTGTCAGAAATGTTGATCCCAAGTATTAGGTCCATGGTATTGTTTTATTATGGTTTTGGACCGTGGTATTGTGAAAGGCCTAAGACTATAAAAGAGGAAGGAGATCATCTGGCAAAGGATCATCTGAATTAAATTGAATATCTAATAAGTGCTACATATGAAATATTGGTGATTGGGGTTATGGTGTAGATCTGGATGAAGGAGGAACCTTAGCGCAAAGAGAAGGATAAGTTCTATTGATGGGTCATAATCTTTAGGCTTGAATGATAGTATCTTTGTATGATTTTGATCTGTTATATGTGGCGCATGCTTGATCTATAAATCTGATAATCTGGGTTAATTAGTGTCTGAATATTTGAACGAGTGAATTATCCTTTATAGATCTTTACGCAGGTTCAGTGAAGCGAAGGCGCGTATACATGTTGGTTCAGTGAAAAAAAACAGCATATACGAAGGTTGGTCCAAACACAGAAGCGTATGCATGCAGGTTTCAGATCATTGAAGTAGCGTATATCTTTTGATTTGTGATATAGCTGCTTCTATTTATTGCTGCAGTGTTCTGGGTTCAGAATTTGGTGTGTGGTTACTGTTTCAGTGTTTTGGGTACAGCCGTGAGAGAAGTATCTACTTGATTCAGTTCTAATTGGTGAAAAGGAGATTGTTTGATGCAGAAATTTTTGATGATTGATTGATGTTCATGGATCCAGTCTGAAAATTTATGAAACGTGGTCCCTGGAAGAAAGAGAAGGTTGTAGCCTTCTGTAGGCTATCACCTACGTACTAGTATCTTGGCTAGTGCAAGAGCTAAGGGGATTGTAGCTCCCTTCCAGGAGAAGCTGGAGAACGAGAGAGGGTTGTAGCTCGCTGCAGGTTGCAGCCTGCGTACTGGTAAAGGAATGCACCAGTACATTGTAAAAAGAATTTTCTAATTAAAAGAAGATAGAGATGAATTGCAGAAGGTGGTTTTCACCCACATTGGGTTTCCACCTTATATCTTGTGTTATTGTGTGTGATTGTCTTCAGATCTGTTTTACTGTTTCTGGTTACTTTTTATTTGATTCTAATACATAGATTAATGATCAACATCTGTAAGATAAATTAAATTATAAGTCTGCATTGCATATGTGGGTTTCCTTCTCTGTAGTTGCGTATATACACGATTTTATCTAACTGAAGTAGCGTATATGATCTGGGTTTGAAAAAGAAAATAAGTGACTTGATAATACTGATTCACCCCCCCCCCCCCCCAAGTATTATTTCCAACATAATCTTCTCAAAAGAGATATGACAATATTGGCAGCTGATAAGCACAATGCGGATTCATTTTCATAATAGAATCATCCTGAAATAGTTGTCTCCAAAAAAAAAATATCCACAGCTTGGGAGAGGAAACAAGGCTGAATGATGCAAGCCTCTACCTAAGGTCTTGATTTCCACTTCACTGAACAGCATAGATAGATACATGCGAATATATGAATTGACATCGAACATGCACGAACTCATCTAATTACCAGTAAATAATGGAGACCGTTAACATACGCGAGGAAGGCCACCGATAATGGTGATGGTCTCCAAGATGCACAGTACAAACTAGTGAGTATGAAAGCTGTCTTTGTCGTCGAACACTTGTAGAATCGCTTAATCAGGAGCCAATGATAAGAACCCTTGACCAAGCACAAGCAAACCTGCCACTAATGTCTGCAAGTACCAAGGCACTAAATGTGTTTCTGGGTTATCTTCCTAGATAGAGTGTTGAAGTTGATAGGAAGAAACCTGTCAAAAGGTAGGAAATAATGTGTCCTACATCAGTCGACACGAAACGGGACAAGAATGATTTTTTTTTTGAGGAATCATTTAAGCATTTGGGTCTAAACAAAAGAGGGCATGATGAAAGGATATGTTTGATCAGTTGATGGAGGAAACAAATGGGTAACCCTTGAACAATAGAAGGCACAACAATGTTTTAACTACAACACTAGAATCATGAACACTATAGAGTGTTAAGATACAGAGATGCAAGTACATCAGGGTATATAGGCTAAAACTCATAGGATGGTAGGGTTCATATTGAGAGTCCATCAAAAGGAGGTTTATATGAGAGAGTGCCATGTTCAAGGGAACGACTACTGCCAAACCACGCTTTTTAACACGGAATACCGTTGTATTGTCCACTTTCCCCATATGATTAATTTTATGAGTCCAAATGGGTAAACTCATCGATATTTTCATATTTAAAGAGTCTGAAAAGGACCGCAAAAGAGTGACTCTTTGCCTTATCTAATTAGTTTAATGAGTCCAGACAGGAAAACTCGTCGATTATTTCATTTTTTAAGAGTCTAAAAAGTATCGTAAAAAGAACGACTCTATATCTTGTCTGTGTAATTTAAAGAGTCCAGACTAGACAACTCAGTGTTCTTTTCATATTTAGAAAGTTTGAAAAGATCGTAAAGAGAGACTCCATGGTGGTCCCTTTGTCATAGTTGTTAACCGGGTGCGACAAAAGGTTAATAGTATACCCGGATCAGTTACTTTTCTGTTAGTTAATCTATTGAACCCGGATAAAGAGAGACCTATTCTCAATAAATGTCAACCTCATTTTGCTATCAGTATGAGGCGATGGACTAAACTCATTTTTTGTCGTGAATTTTTAATGAGTCATACGATGACAAACTCAATACCTTCATCAAAATTTTTAATGATTCAAATGAAGAAAACTCAAGGTATCTTTTTCAGTTTAGTGAGCGAGAAAAAGAGTGAAAAGAACTGCTCATTCCTTCTTCATAGTTTTAATGAGCTTGAAGGAGGAGAAAAACTCGAGGATTTTTCGATTTAAGAGCGAGAAACGGTCCCAGAAAAGAAAGTGCTCTTGCTGCTGCCGTATAGTTTTAACGAGCCCGGTAACAAAAACTCGGGAATTTTCAATTTAATGAGTGAGAAAAGTACCTAAAAGAATGCTCGGGTAATTTTTATAAAGTTTAATGAGCCTAAAGCCAAAGCTCGAGATTTTTTCAGTTTAAAAAGCGAGAAAAAAACGCCTAAAAAGAATGCTCCCTTGGTCTTTTTCAGTTTAATGAGCTGGAAATAGATCAAAAAAGAGTTGCTCAGAGCATCGTTGTATAGATTTAATGAGTGCAATGATGAAAACTCGGAGATGTTTCTTATTTTTTAAAGAGAAATAAAATATTTCAAAAAGTTCTCTAACCATCATTGTATAGATTTGATGAGCTCGACGATGAAAACTCGGAGATGTTTCTTATTTTTTAAAGAGCAATAAAATATCACAAAAAGTGCTTTAATATTCTTTGTAGTAGTTTTAACGAGCCCAAAGAAGGAGAATCGAGGTTTTTCGGATTAACGAGCAAGAAAAATACCATAAAAAGAATTCTCGATCTTATTCATGGTAGTTTAATGAGCCTGAAGAAGGAGACTTGAGGATTTTTTGGATTAACGAGAAAGAAAAATACCATAAAAATAATGCTCGACCTTCCTTGATCTCATGCTTGACAATAGAAGGGTCTATTCCATGCATTTCCTCATAAGACCAAGGAAAAACATCGTGGAAGTACCTAACGGGTAAGTGAAGCTCACAATTTCCTCAGGATTATGATTGGCTCCAATCTGTATGTTTCCCACGATGCTTGTCATGACAGAAATATTGATGACCAATGTTTTTGAAATATTTCCCATGTTTCCTTCTGCCTCCAAAGTTTGGAAGATCATATAGGGTGAGGAAATGATTTTTGGTATGTCAGGGGACAAGATTTGAAGAGGCATCATGTCCGAATTAGATATTGGAACATGATGGTTCCAATCCTCCCAATGTTGCTCTCCAAAACTCATGATTTCTTGAACAACTTTGTCCATAAGAAGGAGTTGATTAAATGGATCTAAAGGAGGAGAAGTTATGGGAAGGGCGATGGTACCATCAGCAATAACCAACATGACTGGAGATGCAGATGTGAATTGAATGGATTGGTAGGCCAATTCAGCTGGTGATAGTGGCATCTGGTCTCCGATTGTGTTAAGGTCAGAAGGAGCTGATAGGATCCATGGATCGGTCAGTTCATGAGGAATAGATGAAAGCATGTTGACCATTTGTGGAACCTTGGCCGACTAAAGAGGGAAACAACCCATGAGGGAAGAAGCCTTCAGTAGACCGGTACCTAAACTAACATAGCAGTCAGTTCCACCTCCTACTAGGGGTACAAAGCCACTTGGTAATGGCGAATAATCAGGGGTGTAGAAAGAAAACTGATCTACTATAATAACCTTTCCATCCAATGGAAATAGGATGATGGGAAAGATAGTAGATACGATGGTCGTCATGGCATATGTCCAACTGCGACCCAATAAGAGCTTATATTCAAGTTTCTTGTCCACGACTTCTATGTCCACCGTTACAGTTTTCTTATACAAAGTGATGGGAAAACTGGCTAGGTATCCTTTTGGGATAAAGGTGTGGCCGTCGAAAGCTTTCAGGGAGTTTGATGGTGGGGATAGGGTTGGAGAACCCAGGGCGAGCCAACATGAAGCCGACATGACGTAGGTAGAAGCACCTTCATCAATAACAGTTCTGTGTATACCTTTACCTTTCGAAGTGATATGCACCTGGAATACAAGCTGATGAGAAAGGGGAGGTTTACACTTGTCCATGTTGAAAATAGAAAACATGGAATCCATTAGGCCAATACCTCCAATAGCCGAAAGAAAATCTTTCCGTTGCACTGGGCATGTTTGTAATACTTTGAGCACCGACATAGCCGACGGTGCTTGCGCCAAATCCTCTACAATGTTGGAGTGTTGGGCGGCACGTGTAGATGTATTGTTCATTGTGTGTCGAAGTGACCCCTTTGGGGGTTGAATTACAAGGTCCTCAACTGGCCTTTCAATATGAAAATCGTTAGGCAGCGGCGGGTTTTGACCTGAGGATGGTTCTACTACCGGAGCGACAGGAGCTCCATAAGATTTGTCTCTTGTGGTGAGTTTTACCATTTCAAATATGTAAATGGTAGAAGATCCTTCACCAGCCAAAGGATGTTGCGAACCATCGTTGACCCCTTGTAGGGGTTGGGGTTGGTTTGCAATAAGATTTCGCTGCTGTTGAGTGGGAAAAGGATTTCTAAGAATAGTAGGGGCCTTACCAGAATCCCTTTTGGCAAGCTATTCTGTGCATTCCTGAAGCCACGGACATCGCCAAGTCATGTGATCTTCAGCATAGATTTTGCATGGATATCTGGTGGTTTTGTCCTTTTCCTCGTCAGTAGGCGCAGCGGCCTTCTATTTTAGGTTGGGCTACTTTGGTGACTGCTCTTTAGAAGGAGCGGTGTTTTTCTTATTCTTCTTGTTCCTGCCACCATATTTTTGTGTAGACTGCATAGAGTTTATCACAGTGGCAGGAAGAGTAGTCGTATTGGTAGAGGGGTCCACTGCTAGCTAGGCAATGGAACCACTGAATTGTTTTACAACAGCCCCAGAGGTTGCGCCGATGATCCCGTCGGCGTGCACTCTGGGGTGCTAAGTGGTGGAAGCACTATGGTTACTAGGAGCATTGGGGATTATGTTGTAAAGAGTGCCAGACTGTGAATATATGAGATCTAAGTGCTAGGCATGACATATGGATTGGTCTTTTGTGACCACACCACCTAAAGCGACGTCTCTAGAGATTTGTGGGAGTAAGGACTTACAGAACCAGTTTTTTAAGAGAAAGTCTGGGATGGGAGCTTTTACTAACCTCCACCTACATCTCCATTCATGAATATGATCGGAGATGTGGGTGGCGGTATCCCGATGAAATTAAGTGAGGAGCTCTATCCCAGTCTCATAGCAGATAGGTAACTGGAAGTGCTTTAGGAATTCCATCACTAAAGTGTCAAAGGTGTTTACTGACGCATGTGGTAACTCAATAGACCATTTCCCTGCATTGCCAGTGAGGGTGCAAGGAAAAATATGTAACCAGACACTATCATCCACCATAGAGTTTGAAACACACTAAAGATGGTAGGTGGTGATATGGGTGCGGAGATCCTCTCCTTGTTTTCCATCGAACTTTGGGATGTCCATTGGTATTTTATGTGGGATCGGCAACCATTGTAAGTTGTGATAGATGGGGTCATTTGTCAACTTGTATAAGTCATGTATATCTAACTTTTCCAAGAAAGGTAGAGAGTTAGGTGCCCCCGAGTCGGACCATGGTGATGACGGATGACTTGAGGAGCTTTGAGCTCCTCCCATGATTTGGTTCCTGTTATAGACAATTTTGTGCCTTACAGCAACAAGCATGAATTGTCGATAATCCAAGGGATCCAAAGTTCCCTAAACATGATGTTCCTACCCCTAGAGGAACAAGGTCAGCAAACCAACAGCTCTCAGATCAGTTCTCCACCTGAAAACACTCAAAAACAAGCAATCCTGAAATCAAAGCAGGTGCTCCACTAGGTTTTTGCGCTGAAACTCAGTTGCTCCATGGTGTACCTGCGTTGCAAAGCAAGTAGAACAAAGGCCACCTGCGCTGAGCGAGATGGGACAAGTGGCACACTGAGTCATTGCTCTGGAATCTTCCAAAAATGACACTTGGATCAGGTATTTCGCCTTGTGATGAGTCAGAGGCTCTGTTTCTCCAAGTGGAAGCAAGGTTCTCCAAGTGGACTCAAGAACTGAAGATCAACTGAAGATTAACTGAAGAGAGAGAGGACACAAGGCAGCTACACATCAGTTGCAAGCTGACTCATCCTTTCTCAATTCATCTATATATTGAGCTCTCTCCTATGAGCTCAGGAGGCTGGAATTTTGTGCAAAGTAATGATATGCTGTTGGTTTCACTATTGAGCTATTGGGTGATTGTTTGAGAGAGGTGAAGAGGAGAAATTCTTTCTGCTGGGAGGTGTTGCTGGGTTGGAGCCTTCAATGGTTGTAATACTCTCAGAACCTTTACTTCTTCATTAATAAAAGCTATTGAGGTTCTTCTATGTGCTCTTGTTTCAATAATATATTGTGATGATTGCATGTTTGGTTTACACTAATCCATGAACCAGTTATGATTGCATGCCTCTTGTAGTTTCCTTCTTTGTTATTTTGCAAGATCTCATTGTAGCTGGGCAAGCAAAAGAACAAGGAGCTAGGAGCAAGCGGCCAAAGAGAAGAGTTTGGATTCGACATTAAGCGCAAGGCAACGGTTAGTGCATTTCTCCATTCTCTTTTGCTTTCATAAAGAAGTAAACCTTAAGTAGTTTGTTTTACAGTTGTTGCTAAGGAACTATCACCCTTAGAGTGGGATAGGGTCATCCGAGTCGGATACTTTTCCCTACGACAAACTGGCGACTCCACTGGGGACCGTATCTGTTTGATTGTTTGTAGTATTTTGCTATTCATTTCCTGAACAAAAGAGTACCAAATCGAAAAGCTTTTGACTATATCAAAAGCGAAGTAGAGGGCAGCTACTCTAGCTCATTTCTGAGCATGTTCATGATTTGAAGAGTTGATCTACAAGGATCCTTGTAAGCTCTTAGTGATAGCTTTTCATCTTCCTTGTCATCCCTTAGTGTGTGCTTGACTGATAGCTTCTGATTTGAGCAAAAACTTTGAATTTTTGAGAAAATTGTGACCCGGAAACTGAGAAAACGCAACTTTTGTTTTCCAAAGCAGGTAGTACACAGGCTACCTGCTTTGCAACGCAGGTCCCGAAGGGGCTACCTGCGCTGAGAGCCAGACTGGCTGTGCAGCACCTGCGTTGGCCCAATTTTGCCTTGTGCATTTGGGGTTTCCTCCCTTTTTCTTGCCTATTTTCACTATAGATTTTGCAGCCAGTTACCAGTCTTGTACCTGTTCTGAAACCAACCTTACTTGCCATCATTCCGCCTCTGTTATATAACGAAATTGTACTTGTTATTTTGTATTTCTTACATCATTTACAATTTCCCATAACGAAAGTGAACTAGTCTTGCTTTGGCCTCTTAGATATGAACCTGTGTTAGGCATTTTGCTGGTCTAAAGAGTTAGCCTGTTTGCTGTCCATAGCTGATTAGTCTTTTTACTTTCGTCATTATGGTTTGATTTCATGTATTTCCAGTGATTAAACAAGTAAATATTAAGGTGTCTTTTGATTTTGGACAAGCTTGTTTGTTTTCGCTTTAAATCGAAATCAAAGTTAAATAACAACTTTCTTTTTGTAATACATCAACATTAAGAAAGGGAAAAGAAAATACATGCATTTTGCATTTTGCATTTGAAAAAAGTTTGCATGATGATTTAGGAGAAAGTGCATTAGTTTGTGCTGTATGAACTGTGTGAAAAGATATGCCTTTCTTCTCCCTCAGTAGTTAAGATTTTCATCAGTCAAAAAGATTTGAAAAAGCTTGCTTCTCATCTTAGGCTGCATTTAGGAATTTGTCATATACATCTCGTGGTGAACCTTGAAAGGCAAACTTTAAAAAGATCAACTTAAAATATACTGAATTAACCTAACAACGCATTGAAACATAACGCAAACACATAGAGGTCTAAGCTAGAGACGTGTTCCGGCGTCGTTAAACGTAGTGACTGTCGATCTCTACGAAGGTGGGTGATTCCTCCTGAGAGTCGGTGGCGCTAATACGGACTTGTGCTCCCACGTACCGTCGCGTATATATTGGGAGACACCTATAGGAACAAAGCCTTTATCCATAGGAAGCCGTGTCGGCCGCCCTGCTGATCGCGATGCAGTGAACACAGCATTCACGAAGATCGACCACCCGTACCATAAAACGTATTCTGTGGTTTCGCGAAAAGTTTGGCACACCCTCTGCCTAGAACTCCAGAGTAGTTTCTTTTGGCCTTTTTCAAACTCTATAACTGAAAAAGTCCATCCGAGCATTTGTCACTTCGGGCTCGTTAAAACATCGAAGGAGACTAGAGTCATCTTTAGCTTTTTCTCGACTCTTTAAAACTGAAAAAGCAAGTTGTGTCTAAAGCGTCGTTATAAAATTTATTTTAAGCGGAATAATCATCACCCTTCCCTCGTTGATCTTTGAAGTTAGTCCACCACAAGTGGAAGTTCTTGTAGAGTCGCTAGAAAATCTCTTGGATAGATTAGATATGTCTGAACAACCGTCGACATCCAGGACTGTGTCATCCGACACAGCAGCGGCAGAGCCTCCTGCTGCTATCCCAACAATGTTCGATGGTATACCATCTGTCCCGGCAAGTTATCAACAACAAGCCGGAGTCCCATCAGGGACGATGACATGGTTAGTTCCTATTTCTTCGTTTGGATTATCATCTGGTATTTCTTATGTTGAAACTCAACAAATCAATCCAACGTGTCTTCAAAGGCCAATCTACCCTTTAAGTACTGGATTGCCACCATATGGAGGACAGTATGCCTTTTCATTGTTCCCCCCTGGAGAACAACCATATGGGAGTTTACAACAAAATTCAGGTCAGACTGGAATTACATCTAGCGGTTGGGTACCAATACTGCCTCAGCAACCAAGAGTTGCATATTCAATGCAACCAGTCCACCCTGTGTCAAATGTTGCCACTATACCTGGTATGGTGATTGCGTCGCAAGTACAAGCGCTGCCTACTGCATGTCAACCCCAAGTTTCTCAGGTTGCCATACAACAGCCTCTTGTCTCGACATCTCAATCGCAACCTCAGGTCAGTGCCTCCTTATCCGGAGCGACTCAGGATCAAACAAGTACTGTGAATCCTCATCTTGGTCAATCATCTAGTATTGGACATCAGCAAATGGTCCAACAACCAGAGCTGGTTCAAACTCAACAACCGCCATTCCAGCAATCATGTCAAGGACCTGAGCAACAAGTCTTTGTAAGTAATGGGCAACCATACTATAATGGTTATGCCCATCAACCTTGTCAAAGTTGTCAGCATTATGCTGGTCTGCAAAGACCCATTGCTCAGGCGATACCATCTTATCCTGGATATGCTTCGCCTAACCTGAACCAACAGTTGCCCTTTGTAGCAACTCTAGAACTACCAGATCTAAACCGGCTGACGAATGATCCAATTGGTTATGCCCCTTGGTGGCCAGCGATTCCACATAAACTTCCGTCAGATATTCCTAAATTTAATGGAAATCCGGGTGAAGACCCGTCGAATCATGTGATGACATTCCATCTATGGTGTTCATCGAACACCTTGAATGATGATTCGATAAGACTTCACCTCTTTCAGAGGACGTTGACGGGTCCAGCGGCAAAATGGTACATTGAATTGCCTAGAGCTTCGTTCGACAACTTCAGTACCTTAGCCACAACCTTTTTAACCCATTTTCAATTACCAATAAGGTATGAAATGGGAACAGAACTCCTTACCAATTTCAAACAGACGACGGCCACCCACATATCTGATCATATACATGAGTGGCGACGTCGTCGTAGGATGGTAAAAACGTACGTTCCTGATCAGCTATTAGCTGAATGGTTTATCAAGTCGTTACTTCCCGCTATAACGGAAGATGTGGCAAAGGGAGGAGTCGTAACAGAAGAGCAAGTTATCGCTCGTGCGCAATATCTAGACTTGGTCTATACTCAGTCTGGCACGCTCTACGACAAAATACCTGATGCCCCTAGACCGGAATTCTCAATTCCTCCACCTCCTAAATCAAACAATGACACTCACGCCGGTAATGGCGTGATTGGAAAGCACAAAATTTCTAGTCAAAATGCAAATGAAGAACTTCTTGCCTCGGAAGTAAATGCCATGTCGACCGACAAGGGCAAAAAACTGAAGCAACCAGGGGGCAAGAAGAAAAAGACAGGGAGAAAAAGGAAACCCCCGGCAGGGTGTCATATATGCGATGAGGATCATTGGACGAAATATTGTCCACATATAGCTGAAGTTAAGAAACTCTTCAAGAGTTCAGAAACCCCAGCAGTATTGACTGATCCGTTTCCTAATCCAAGTCAAAATCTGGTTGCTAATCAAAATGCTTCCGGATCCCAAGTGCTTATGTTGTCTACCTCAAAGCAACAGAATAATGCTTTGACAAGGAGTAAAGATTACGGGAATCCAAAGCTGTCGAACAACAAGGTTAATGAACGACCTAGTAGTTCAACAACAACTTTGACCGAAGTTGTGCCACCCATCGTTCCTGAGCCAATGATAAAGTCGCCAAAGGGAGTAGTACACAAATCGACATTTAATCCTCGTGCCAAAGGAGCACAGAATTATAATATAGTAAAGGACCTGGCCCAATCGCCGTCCACTATGTCGACACTTGAGGTACCACAAAATTGCCCCTCCCAAGAGCAAACTTTATTATCAGCAATAGGTGGGATTGGCCCAATGGATTCCAATCTTGTGGCCTTTGATCATAAAGGATATGACCCTCAGTTACCAGCTCAACTAGCTTTCCTTATTCAAGTGAAAGCCCTCAACAAAACTGTTCATCGAACAATTATTGATGAGGGGGCATCTACATGTCTTATGTCGATGAGTTGCTGGAAAGATTTAGGCTCACCACCCTTGTCGAAATCGTCAACGACGTTAAAAGCATTTGATGGACGATCATACACTCCATACGGGATTTTAAGTAACTTGCAAGTTGAACTGGGGGGCAAAACAGTAGGAATTGATGTTGAAGTAATTGATGGAAACCTCGATTACAACATCCTACTTGGAAGACCATGGATCTATGCCATGGCCGCAGTTGTGTCGACCTACTTCAGAAAGATTGCATTTCCCTTCCAAGGAGGAATTACAATTGTCGACCAACAAACTTTTCTCCCCAGCAGTCCACAAGTTACGGGAAGCATTCCAATGATCCATGGAAGGAATCATTCGCTCCAAAATATCGGAGTAGGTCTCCTAAAAGACCCTGCCTTAATGGGTACTTTCGCCCTACCGCCTCCAAATAATCTGGCGGGAGTGGCCACGGTGGAAACCTACAAAATGAAATCTAATCCAATCTTCTGGTTGGATTCGGAAGATTCCTAAATATTTTGTCGGCATGGATCATCGCCCTAATAGAAATACTGTAAATACAGTGGGCTCCGAGGACGGTTCTTATCTTGTGTCAACCTCGTTAAAAAATGAAACAAGGAGTCGAGGATAGTTCCTATCTTGTGTCAACCTCATTAAAAAATGAAACAACTCCCCGAGGTAAACCTTCATTCCAACCACCGAGTTGGATGCAATGAAGCTTGGGGGGCATGCACCTCGATTTGCATTATTATACTGGGGGCATGCAAACTTATCTTTGAGCAGTTTTAGCACACAGTTCATGCTCGTTAAAAAATAAACGCAAGATTCGAGCAGTTTTAGCACACAGTTCATGCTCGTTAAAAAATAAACGCAAGATCCGAGCAGTTTTAGCACATAGTTCATGCTCGTTAAAAAATAAACATAAGTTGTGAGCAATCTTCCCCTAGAGTTCAAGCTCACCCAGAAAAATTGAACCGGTAAATAACCTTGGTAAATGTAACCTTTGACAGCCATATTAAAGCCCTTGGTCGTGTTCTTGCAGTCTCACCTCCATCCGTTCATTTGGCCAACCGTTCATCTCCATATGTTTGTTTACCCGTTTTGAGGAACAGCTGCAAAGAGTGATTTCACTAAGCCATCCTTGTGACACTGCCGTGATTGGAATATTCCAACCTGTACCTAGAATATGCTGCTGCCCTGTTCATCACTCGTTCCTCGAAAGACGAGTCGTCTTTAAGCTCTTTTCACTGACTCGTAAAATATGAAAAGATTGCCGAGTTTTGGCCTTCCAGCTCGTTAAAGCGATCGGAAAGCTATCCCTCCTCTAGATTTTAATCTTTTTGGACCTGAGGGATTATTGCACAAAAAGATCGAGCGCTTGTTTTGTTCGGCTCGTTAAAGCAATCGAAAATTCATCCCTTCTGTATTGTTTTATACTTTTCCGGACTGAAGGGATTAGATGACGAAAAAGGAATTTTGGAGTTGACTTTACGTACCTTTTCAGACTCTCTAAAAATGAAAAGGACCGAGTTATCCTTGTCGTTAGACTCGTTAAATTCATTAAATAGCGACAAACTTGTCTTTAGACGAGAACGAGTTTCCCTATCGCTAGGCTCGTTAAAACATAGCGATGGGCTTGCCCGAAGGGCAGGTTATAGAACAAGCATATGTTATCCTCCTCAAGCTTGACAAAAATAAAGAGGTACTGGTCAGCAATGACTGGGGAAAAATTGGGAGAACCTCACAGCTTTAATGGTAGCAAGTCGCTCTTGAACATGACACTTTGTCCTCCGTATCACATCGGGTTGGGTTGTTTCATTCACCGGTCTCATCACCATGGTCCTCGCCACACCATCCACATTTGGGGTAATGCTACCGATCCATCACATCAGTGTTGTTATATGTTCAAGAGATGTTGTTCTGCAAAGAGTCAACCGTGTCCCATCCACTGCCATACATTGTCCTTCATCCATTTCATGACCGCCACCCTGAATCATACATCACAGTTTGTTTTCACCTCATCACAATCACTAGCTCCGTTCCGTGTCAACGATGTGGGATTCATTAAGGCCCTCCTTTGACGGATCGCTCCTTGTCGACATCAGCTCATTATCCAAGGAGTTGATCTAGGAACAACCCCTTCAGTACTTTGAAGCTTGCATGCCTCAATGGCAAGTTTCTCACTTCCGGCGACAGGTATACATCAATGACCTTCGACCAGAGGATTTTGCATGGTGGTCAACGCCAAGTCCTTTATTCCCACCATGTGAATTGTACTGCTGTACCTTGAGGGTCATCATCCTTATCGGTGATTCCTCTCGCGCTTGTTAACGGTTTACATCATTGGCCGGTAATCAAGCGATGTCTTTCCATGTTCGACTTCAAGAAATTCTCACATGGATCGACTTGTACATCGAGTGAAGATCGGAAGAGATTGAAGACCCCGGATCTAGTTTCATCCATCCGGGCTGCGATATATATTCAGGATATAAAGACATTTGATATGTACATCATTGCAGCAGATGATCATCCTTCTCAAAGGATGATAATTTCAGCAGAGAATTATCAGTCTACAATCAGACGATCGTCTGTTCTATGTACCAAAATGTATTTATAAAGCTGAGCATGGGAATGCCCGCCTCAGCTAGATCATGAAAATGTATGAAAAATAATGTATCGTATTGTATCTTATTACAGGACACTTCTCAGCAGATTGAATGAACTTCGGATCCTCTCAATAAAGCATTTCACCCGATAAACGACCTCATACTTTAGGGGGCATCTGTTATAGACAATTTTGTGCCTTACAGCAACAAGCATGAATTGTCGATAATCCAAGGGATCCAAAGTTCCCTAAACATGATGTTCCTACCCCTAGAGGAACAAGGTCAGCAAACCAACAGCTCTCAGATCAGTTCTCCACCTGAAAACACTCAAAAACAAGCAATCCTGAAATCAAAGCAGGTGCTCCACTAGGTTTCTGCGCTGAAACTCAGTTGCTCCATGGTGTACCTGCGTTGCAAAGCAAGTAGAACAAAGGCCACCTGCGCTGAGCGAGATGGGACAAGTGGCACACTGAGTCATTGCTCTGGAATCTTCCAAAAATGACACTTGGATCAGGTATTTCGCCTTGTGATGAGTCAGAGGCTCTGTTTCTCCAAGTGGAAGCAAGGTTCTCCAAGTGGACTCAAGAACTGAAGATCAACTGAAGATTAACTGAAGAGAGAGAGGACACAAGGCAGCTACACATCAGTTGCAAGCTGACTCATCCTTTCTCAATTCATCTATATATTGAGCTCTCTCCTATGAGCTCAGGAGGCTGGAATTTTGTGCAAAGTAATGATATGCTGTTGGTTTCACTATTGAGCTATTGGGTGATTGTTTGAGAGAGGTGAAGAGGAGAAATTCTTTCTGCTGGGAGGTGTTGCTGGGTTGGAGCCTTCAATGGTTGTAATACTCTCAGAACCTTTACTTCTTCATTAATAAAAGCTATTGAGGTTCTTCTATGTGCTCTTGTTTCAATAATATATTGTGATGATTGCATGTTTGGTTTACACTAATCCATGAACCAGTTATGATTGCATGCCTCTTGTAGTTTCCTTCTTTGTTATTTTGCAGGATCTCATTGTAGCTGGGCAAGCAAAAGAACAAGGAGCTAGGAGCAAGCGGCCAAAGAGAAGAGTTTGGATTCGACATTAAGCGCAAGGCAACGGTTAGTGCATTTCTCCATTCTCTTTTGCTTTCATAAAGAAGTAAACCTTAAGTAGTTTGTTTTACAGTTGTTGCTAAGGAACTATCACCCTTAGAGTGGGATAGGGTCATCCGAGTCGGATACTTTTCCCTACAACAAACTGGCGACTCCACTGGGGACCGTATCTGTTTGATTGTTTGTAGTATTTTGCTATTCATTTCCTGAACAAAAGAGTACCAAATCGAAAAGCTTTTGACTATATCAAAAGCGAAGTAGAGGGCAGCTACTCTAGCTCATTTCTGAGCATGTTCATGATTTGAAGAGTTGATCTACAAGGATCCTTGTAAGCTCTTAGTGATAGCTTTTCATCTTCCTTGTCATCCCTTAGTGTGTGCTTGACTGATAGCTTCTGATTTGAGCAAAAACTTTGAATTTTTGAGAAAATTGTGACCCGGAAACTGAGAAAACGCAACTTTCGTTTTCCAAAGCAGGTAGTACACAGGCTACCTGCTTTGCAACGCAGGTCCCGAAGGGGCTACCTGCGCTGAGAGCCAGACTGGCTGTGCAGCACCTGCGTTGGCCCAATTTTGCCTTGTGCATTTGGGGTTTCCTCCCTTTTTCTTGCCTATTTTCACTATAGATTTTGCAGCCAGTTACCAGTCTTGTACCTGTTCTGAAACCAACCTTACTTGCCATCATTCCGCCTCTGTTATATAACGAAATTGTACTTGTTATTTTGTATTTCTTACATCATTTACAATTTCCCATAACGAAAGTGAACTAGTCTTGCTTTGGCCTCTTAGATCTGAACCTGTGTTAGGCATTTTGCTGGTCTAAAGAGTTAGCCTGTTTGCTGTCCATAGCTGATTAGTCTTTTTACTTTCGTCATTATGGTTTGATTTCATGTATTTCCAGTGATTAAACAAGTAAATATTAAGGTGTCTTTTGATTTTGGACAAGCTTGTTTGTTTTCGCTTTAAATCGAAATCAAAGTTAAATAACAACTTTCTTTTTGTAATACATCAACATTAAGAAAGGGAAAAGAAAATACATGCATTGTGCATTTTGCATTTGAAAAAAGTTTGCATGATGATTTAGGAGAAAGTGCATTAGTTTGTGCTGTATGAACTGTGTGAAAAGATATGCCTTTCTTCTCCCTCAGTAGTTAAGATTTTCATCAGTCAAAAAGATTTGAAAAATCTTTCTTCTCATCTTAGGCTGCATTTAGGAATTTGTCATATACATCTCGTGGTGAACCTTGAAAGGCAAACTTTAAAAAGATCAACTTAAAATATACTGAATGAACCTAACAACGCATTGAAACATAACGCAAACACATAGAGGTCTAAGCTAGAGACGTGTTCCGGCGTCGTTAAACGTAGTGACTGTCGATCTCTACGAAGGTGGGTGATTCCTCCTGAGAGTCGGTGGCGCTAATACGGACTTGTGCTCCCACGTACCGTCGCGTATATATTGGGAGACACCTATAGGAACAAAGCCTTTATCCATAGGAAGCCGTGTCGGCCGCCCTGCTGATCGCGATGCAGTGAACACAGCATTCACGAAGATCGACCACCCGTACCGTAAGACGTATTCTGTGGTTTCGCGAAAAGTTTGGCACACCCTCTGCCTAGAACTCCAGAGTAGTTTCTTTTGGCCTTTTTCAAACTCTATAACTGAAAAAGTCCATCCGAGCATTTGTCACTTCGGGCTCGTTAAAACATCGAAGGAGACTAGAGTCATCTTTAGCTTTTTCTCGACTCTTTAAAACTGAAAAAGCAAGTTGTGTCTAAAGCGTCGTTATAAAATTTATTTTAAGCGGAATAATCATCACCCTTCCCTCGTTGATCTTCGAAGTTAGTCCACCACAAGTGGAAGTTCTTGTAGAGTCGCTAGAAAATCTCTTGGATAGATTAGATATGTCTGAACAACCGTCGACATCCAGGACTGTGTCATCCGACACAGCAGCGGCAGAGCCTCCTGCTGCTATCCCAACAATGTTCGATGGTATACCATCTGTCCCGGCAAGTTATCAACAACAAGCCGGAGTCCCATCAGGGACGATGACATGGTTAGTTCCTATTTCTTCGTTTGGATTATCATCTGGTATTTCTTATGTTGAAACTCAACAAATCAATCCAACGTGTCTTCAAAGGCCAATCTACCCTTTAAGTACTGGATTGCCACCATATGGAGGACAGTATGCCTTTTCATTGTTCCCCCCTGGAGAACAACCATATGGGAGTTTACAACAAAATTCAGGTCAAACTGGAATTACATCCAGCGGTTGGGTACCAATACTGCCTCAGCAACCAAGAGTTGCATATTCAATGCAACCAGTCCACCCTGTGTCGAATGTTGCCACTATACTTGGTATGGTGATTGCGTCGCAAGTACAAGCGCTGCCTACTGTATGTCAACCCCAAGTTTCTCAGGTTGCCATACAACAGCCTCTTGTCTCGACATCTCAATCGCAACCTCAGGTCAGTGCCTCCTTATCCGAGCGACTCAGGATCAAACAAGTACTGTGACTCCTCATCTTGGTCAATCATCTAGTATTGGACATCAGCAAATGGTCCAACAACCAGAGCTGGTTCAAACTCAACAACCGCCATTCCAGCAATCATGTCAAGGACCTGAGCAACAAGTCTTTGTAAGTAATGGGCAACCATACTATAATGGTTATGCCCATCAACCTTGTCAAAGTTGTCAGCATTATGCTGGTCTGCAAAGACCCATTGCTCAGGCGATACCATCTTATCCTGGATATGCTTCGCCTAACCTGAACCAACAGTTGCCCTTTGTAGCAACTCTAGAACTACCAGATCTAAACCGGCTGACGAATGATCCAATTGCTTATGCCCCTTGGTGGCCAGCGATTCCACATAAACTTCCGTCAGATATTCCTAAATTTAATGGAAATCCGGGTGAAGACCCGTCGAATCATGTGATGACATTCCATCTATGGTGTTCATCGAACACCTTGAATGATGATTCGATAAGACTTCACCTCTTTCAGAGGACGTTGACGGGTCCAGCGGCAAAATGGTACATTGAATTGCCTAGAGCTTCGTTCGACAACTTCAGTACCTTAGCCACAACCTTTTTAACCCATTTTCAATTACCAATAAGGTATGAAATGGGAACAGAACTCCTTACCAATTTCAAACAGACGACGGCCACCCACATATCTGATCATATACATGAGTGGCGACGTCGTCGTAGGATGGTAAAAACGTACGTTCCTGATCAGCTATTAGCTGAATGGTTTATCAAGTCGTTACTTCCCGCTATAACGGAAGATGTGGCAAAGGGAGGAGTCGTAACGGAAGAGCAAGTTATCGCTCGTGCGCAATATCTAGACTTGGTCTATACTCAGTCTGGCACGCTCTACGACAAAATACCTGACGCCCCTAGACCGGAATTCTCAATTCCTCCACCTCCTAAATCAAACAATGACACTCACGCCGGTAATGGCGTGATTGGAAAGCACAAAATTTCTAGTCAAAATGCAAATGAAGAACTTCTTGCCTCGGAAGTAAATGCCATGTCGACCGACAAGGGCAAAAAACTGAAGCAACCAGGGGGCAAGAAGAAAAAGACAGGGAGAAAAAGGAAACCCCCGGCAGGGTGTCATATATGCGATGAGGATCATTGGACGAAATATTGTCCACATATAGCTGAAGTTAAGAAACTCTTCAAGAGTTCAGAAACCCCAGCAGTATTGACTGATCCGTTTCCTAATCCAAGTCAAAATCTGGTTGCTAATCAAAATGCTTCCGGATCCCAAGTGCTTATGTTGTCTACCTCAAAGCAACAGAATAATGCTTTGACAAGGAGTAAAGATTACGGGAATCCAAAGCTGTCGAACAACAAGGTTAATGAACGACCTAGTAGTTCAACAACAACTTTGACCGAAGTTGTGCCACCCATCGTTCCTGAGCCAATGATAAAGTCGCCAAAGGGAGTAGTACACAAATCGACATTTAATCCTCGTGCCAAAGGAGCACAGAATTATAATATAGTAAAGGACCTGGCCCAATCGCCGTCCACTATGTCGACACTTGAGGTACCACAAAATTGCCCCTCCCAAGAGCAAACTTTATTATCAGCAATAGGTGGGATTGGCCCAATGGATTCCAATCTTGTGGCCTTTGATCATAAAGGATATGACCCTCAGTTACCAGCTCAACTAGCTTTCCTTATTCAAGTGAAAGCCCTCAACAAAACTGTTCATCGAACAATTATTGATGAGGGGGCATCTACATGTCTTATGTCGATGAGTTGCTGGAAAGATTTAGGCTCACCACCCTTGTCGAAATCGTCAACGACGTTAAAAGCATTTGATGGACGATCATACACTCCATACGGGATTTTAAGTAACTTGCAAGTTGAACTGGGGGGCAAAACAGTAGGAATTGATGTTGAAGTAATTGATGGAAACCTCGATTACAACATCCTACTTGGAAGACCATGGATCTATGCCATGGCCGCAGTTGTGTCGACCTACTTCAGAAAGATTGCATTTCCCTTCCAAGGAGGAATTACAATTGTCGACCAACAAACTTTTCTCCCCAGCAGTCCACAAGTTACGGGAAGCATTCCAATGATCCATGGAAGGAATCATTCGCTCCAAAATATCGGAGTAGGTCTCCTAAAAGACCCTGCCTTAATGGGTACTTTCGCCCTACCGCCTCCAAATAATCTGGCGGGAGTGGCCACGGTGGAAACCTACAAAATGAAATCTAATCCAATCTTCTGGTTGGATTCGGAAGATTCCTAAATATTTTGTCGGCATGGATCATCGCCCTAATAGAAATACTGTAAATACAGTGGGCTCCGAGGACGGTTCTTATCTTGTGTCAACCTCGTTAAAAAATGAAACAAGGAGTCGAGGATAGTTCCTATCTTGTGTCAACCTCATTAAAAAATGAAACAACTCCCCGAGGTAAACCTTCATTCCAACCACCGAGTTGGATGCAATGAAGCTTGGGGGGCATGCACCTCGATTTGCATTATTATACTGGGGGCATGCAAACTTATCTTTGAGCAGTTTTAGCACACAGTTCATGCTCGTTAAAAAATAAACGCAAGATTCGAGCAGTTTTAGCACACAGTTCATGCTCGTTAAAAAATAAACGCAAGATCCGAGCAGTTTTAGCACATAGTTCATGCTCGTTAAAAAATAAACATAAGTTGTGAGCAATCTTCCCCTAGAGTTCAAGCTCACCCAGAAAAATTGAACCGGTAAATAACCTTGGTAAATGTAACCTTTGACAGCCATATTAAAGCCCTTGGTCGTGTTCTTGCAGTCTCACCTCCATCCGTTCATTTGGCCAACCGTTCATCTCCATATGTTTGTTTACCCGTTTTGAGGAACAGCTGCGAAGAGTGATTTCACTAAGCCATCCTTGTGACACTGCCGTGATTGGAATATTCCAACTTGTACCTGGAATATGCTGCTGCCCTGTTCATCACTCGTTCCTCGAAAGACGAGTCGTCTTTAAGCTCTTTTCACTGACTCGTAAAATATGAAAAGATTGCCGAGTTTTGGCCTTCCAGCTCGTTAAAGCGATCGGAAAGCTATCCCTCCTCTAGATTTTAATCTTTTTGGACCTGAGGGATTATTGCACAAAAAGATCGAGCGCTTGTTTTGTTCGGCTCGTTAAAGCAATCGAAAATTCATCCCTTCTGTATTGTTTTATACTTTTCCGGACTGAAGGGATTAGATGACGAAAAAGGAATTTTGGAGTTGACTTTACGTACCTTTTCAGACTCTCTAAAAATGAAAAGGACCGAGTTATCCTTGTCGTTAGACTCGTTAAATTCATTAAATAGCGACAAACTTGTCTTTAGACGAGAACGAGTTTCCCTATCGCTAGGCTCGTTAAAACATAGCGATGGGCTTGCCCGAAGGGCAGGTTATAGAACAAGCATATGTTATCCTCCTCAAGCTTGACAAAAATAAAGAGGTACTGGTCAGCAATGACTGGGGAAAAATTGGGAAACCTCACAGCTTTAATGGTAGCAAGTCGCTCTTGAACATGACACTTTGTCCTCCGTATCACATCGGGTTGGGTTGTTTCATTCACCGGTCTCATCACCATGGTCCTCGCCACACCATCCACATTTGGGGTAATGCTACCGATCCATCACATCAGTGTTGTTATATGTTCAAGAGATGTTGTTCTGCAAAGAGTCAACCGTGTCCCATCCACTGCCATACATTGTCCTTCATCCATTTCATGACCGCCACCCTGAATCATACATCACAGTTTGTTTTCACCTCATCACAATCACTAGCTCCGTTCCGTGTCAACGATGTGGGATTCATTAAGGCCCTCCTTTGACGGATCGCTCCTTGTCGACATCAGCTCATTATCCAAGGAGTTGATCTAGGAACAACCCCTTCAGTACTTTGAAGCTTGCATGCCTCAATGGCAAGTTTCTCACTTCCGGCGACAGGTATACATCAATGACCTTCGACCAGAGGATTTTGCATGGTGGTCGACGCCAAGTCCTTTATTCCCACCATGTGAATTGTACTGCTGTACCTTGAGGGTCATCATCCTTATCGGTGATTCCTCTCGCGCTTGTTAACGGTTTACATCATTGGCCGGTAATCAAGCGATGTCTTTCCATGTTCGACTTCAAGAAATTCTCACATGGATCGACTTGTACATCGAGTGAAGATCGGAAGAGATTGAAGACCCCGGATCTAGTTTCATCCATCCGGGCTGCGATATATATTCAGGATATAAAGACATTTGATATGTACATCATTGCAGCAGATGATCATCCTTCTCAAAGGATGATAATTTCAGCAGAGAATTATCAGTCTACAATCAGACGATCGTCTGTTCTATGTACCAAAATGTATTTATAAAGCTGAGCATGGGAATGCCCGCCTCAGCTAGATCATGAAAATGTATGAAAAATAATGTATCGTATTGTATCTTATTACAGGACACTTCTCAGCAGATTGAATGAACTTCGGATCCTCTCAATAAAGCATTTCACCCGATAAACGACCTCATACTTTAGGGGGCATCTGTTATAGACAATTTTGTGCCTTACAGCAACAAGCATGAATTGTCGATAATCCAAGGGATCCAAAGTTCCCTAAACATGATGTTCCTACCCCTAGAGGAACAAGGTCAGCAAACCAACAGCTCTCAGATCAGTTCTCCACCTGAAAACACTCAAAAACAAGCAATCCTGAAATCAAAGCAGGTGCTCCACTAGGTTTCTGCGCTGAAACTCAGTTGCTCCATGGTGTACCTGCGTTGCAAAGCAAGTAGAACAAAGGCCACCTGCGCTGAGCGAGATGGGACAAGTGGCACACTGAGTCATTGCTCTGGAATCTTCCAAAAATGACACTTGGATCAGGTATTTCGCCTTGTGATGAGTCAGAGGCTCTGTTTCTCCAAGTGGAAGCAAGGTTCTCCAAGTGGACTCAAGAACTGAAGATCAACTGAAGATTAACTGAAGAGAGAGAGGACACAAGGCAGCTACACATCAGTTGCAAGCTGACTCATCCTTTCTCAATTCATCTATATATTGAGCTCTCTCCTATGAGCTCAGGAGGCTGGAATTTTGTGCAAAGTAATGATATGCTGTTGGTTTCACTATTGAGCTATTGGGTGATTGTTTGAGAGAGGTGAAGAGGAGAAATTCTTTCTGCTGGGAGGTGTTGCTGGGTTGGAGCCTTCAATGGTTGTAATACTCTCAGAACCTTTACTTCTTCATTAATAAAAGCTATTGAGGTTCTTCTATGTGCTCTTGTTTCAATAATATATTGTGATGATTGCATGTTTGGTTTACACTAATCCATGAACCAGTTATGATTGCATGCCTCTTGTAGTTTCCTTCTTTGTTATTTTGCAGGATCTCATTGTAGCTGGGCAAGCAAAAGAACAAGGAGCTAGGAGCAAGCGGCCAAAGAGAAGAGTTTGGATTCGACATTAAGCGCAAGGCAACGGTTAGTGCATTTCTCCATTCTCTTTTGCTTTCATAAAGAAGTAAACCTTAAGTAGTTTGTTTTACAGTTGTTGCTAAGGAACTATCACCCTTAGAGTGGGATAGGGTCATCCGAGTCGGATACTTTTCCCTACAACAAACTGGCGACTCCACTGGGGACCGTATCTGTTTGATTGTTTGTAGTATTTTGCTATTCATTTCCTGAACAAAAGAGTACCAAATCGAAAAGCTTTTGACTATATCAAAAGCGAAGTAGAGGGCAGCTACTCTAGCTCATTTCTGAGCATGTTCATGATTTGAAGAGTTGATCTACAAGGATCCTTGTAAGCTCTTAGTGATAGCTTTTCATCTTCCTTGTCATCCCTTAGTGTGTGCTTGACTGATAGCTTCTGATTTGAGCAAAAACTTTGAATTTTTGAGAAAATTGTGACCCGGAAACTGAGAAAACGCAACTTTCGTTTTCCAAAGCAGGTAGTACACAGGCTACCTGCTTTGCAACGCAGGTCCCGAAGGGGCTACCTGCGCTGAGAGCCAGACTGGCTGTGCAGCACCTGCGTTGGCCCAATTTTGCCTTGTGCATTTGGGGTTTCCTCCCTTTTTCTTGCCTATTTTCACTATAGATTTTGCAGCCAGTTACCAGTCTTGTACCTGTTCTGAAACCAACCTTACTTGCCATCATTCCGCCTCTGTTATATAACGAAATTGTACTTGTTATTTTGTATTTCTTACATCATTTACAATTTCCCATAACGAAAGTGAACTAGTCTTGCTTTGGCCTCTTAGATCTGAACCTGTGTTAGGCATTTTGCTGGTCTAAAGAGTTAGCCTGTTTGCTGTCCATAGCTGATTAGTCTTTTTACTTTCGTCATTATGGTTTGATTTCATGTATTTCCAGTGATTAAACAAGTAAATATTAAGGTGTCTTTTGATTTTGGACAAGCTTGTTTGTTTTCGCTTTAAATCGAAATCAAAGTTAAATAACAACTTTCTTTTTGTAATACATCAACATTAAGAAAGGGAAAAGAAAATACATGCATTGTGCATTTTGCATTTGAAAAAAGTTTGCATGATGATTTAGGAGAAAGTGCATTAGTTTGTGCTGTATGAACTGTGTGAAAAGATATGCCTTTCTTCTCCCTCAGTAGTTAAGATTTTCATCAGTCAAAAAGATTTGAAAAATCTTGCTTCTCATCTTAGGCTGCATTTAGGAATTTGTCATATACATCTCGTGGTGAACCTTGAAAGGCAAACTTTAAAAAGATCAACTTAAAATATACTGAATGAACCTAACAACGCATTGAAACATAACGCAAACACATAGAGGTCTAAGCTAGAGACGTGTTCCGGCGTCGTTAAACGTAGTGACTGTCGATCTCTACGAAGGTGGGTGATTCCTCCTGAGAGTCGGTGGCGCTAATACGGACTTGTGCTCCCACGTACCGTCGCGTATATATTGGGAGACACCTATAGGAACAAAGCCTTTATCCATAGGAAGCCGTGTCGGCCGCCCTGCTGATCGCGATGCAGTGAACACAGCATTCACGAAGATCGACCACCCGTACCGTAAAACGTATTCTGTGGTTTCGCGAAAAGTTTGGCACACCCTCTGCCTAGAACTCCAGAGTAGTTTCTTTTGGCCTTTTTCAAACTCTATAACTGAAAAAGTCCATCCGAGCATTTGTCACTTCGGGCTCGTTAAAACATCGAAGGAGACTAGAGTCATCTTTAGCTTTTTCTCGACTCTTTAAAACTGAAAAAGCAAGTTGTGTCTAAAGCGTCGTTATAAAATTTATTTTAAGCGGAATAATCATCACCCTTCCCTCGTTGATCTTCGAAGTTAGTCCACCACAAGTGGAAGTTCTTGTAGAGTCGCTAGAAAATCTCTTGGATAGATTAGATATGTCTGAACAACCGTCGACATCCAGGACTGTGTCATCCGACACAGCAGCGGCAGAGCCTCCTGCTGCTATCCCAACAATGTTCGATGGTATACCATCTGTCCCGGCAAGTTATCAACAACAAGCCGGAGTCCCATCAGGGACGATGACATGGTTAGTTCCTATTTCTTCGTTTGGATTATCATCTGGTATTTCTTATGTTGAAACTCAACAAATCAATCCAACGTGTCTTCAAAGGCCAATCTACCCTTTAAGTACTGGATTGCCACCATATGGAGGACAGTATGCCTTTTCATTGTTCCCCCCTGAGAACAACCATATGGGAGTTTACAACAAAATTCAGGTCAAACTGGAATTACATCCAGCGGTTGGGTACCAATACTGCCTCAGCAACCAAGAGTTGCATATTCAATGCAACCAGTCCACCCTGTGTCGAATGTTGCCACTATACCTGGTATGGTGATTGCGTCGCAAGTACAAGCGCTGCCTACTGTATGTCAACCCCAAGTTTCTCAGGTTGCCATACAACAGCCTCTTGTCTCGACATCTCAATCGCAACCTCAGGTCAGTGCCTCCTTATCCGGAGCGACTCAGGATCAAACAAGTACTGTGACTCCTCATCTTGGTCAATCATCTAGTATTGGACATCAGCAAATGGTCCAACAACCAGAGCTGGTTCAAACTCAACAACCGCCATTCCAGCAATCATGTCAAGGACCTGAGCAACAAGTCTTTGTAAGTAATGGGCAACCATACTATAATGGTTATGCCCATCAACCTTGTCAAAGTTGTCAGCATTATGCTGGTCTGCAAAGACCCATTGCTCAGGCGATACCATCTTATCCTGGATATGCTTCGCCTAACCTGAACCAACAGTTGCCCTTTGTAGCAACTCTAGAACTACCAGATCTAAACCGGCTGACGAATGATCCAATTGCTTATGCCCCTTGGTGGCCAGCGATTCCACATAAACTTCCGTCAGATATTCCTAAATTTAATGGAAATCCGGGTGAAGACCCGTCGAATCATGTGATGACATTCCATCTATGGTGTTCATCGAACACCTTGAATGATGATTCGATAAGACTTCACCTCTTTCAGAGGACGTTGACGGGTCCAGCGGCAAAATGGTACATTGAATTGCCTAGAGCTTCGTTCGACAACTTCAGTACCTTAGCCACAACCTTTTTAACCCATTTTCAATTACCAATAAGGTATGAAACGGGAACAGAACTCCTTACCAATTTCAAACAGACGACTGCCACCCACATATCTGATCATATACATGAGTGGCGACGTCGTCGTAGGATGGTAAAAACGTACGTTCCTGATCAGCTATTAGCTGAATGGTTTATCAAGTCGTTACTTCCCGCTATAACGGAAGATGTGGCAAAGGGAGGAGTCGTAACGGAAGAGCAAGTTATCGCTCGTGCGCAATATCTAGACTTGGTCTATACTCAGTCTGGCACGCTCTACGACAAAATACCTGACGCCCCTAGACCGGAATTCTCAATTCCTCCACCTCCTAAATCAAACAATGACACTCACGCCGGTAATGGCGTGATTGGAAAGCACAAAATTTCTAGTCAAAATGCAAATGAAGAACTTCTTGCCTCGGAAGTAAATGCCATGTCGACCGACAAGGGCAAAAAACTGAAGCAACCAGGGGGCAAGAAGAAAAAGACAGGGAGAAAAAGGAAACCCCCGGCAGGGTGTCATATATGCGATGAGGATCATTGGACGAAATATTGTCCACATATAGCTGAAGTTAAGAAACTCTTCAAGAGTTCAGAAACCCCAGCAGTATTGACTGATCCGTTTCCTAATCCAAGTCAAAATCTGGTTGCTAATCAAAATGCTTCCGGATCCCAAGTGCTTATGTTGTCTACCTCAAAGCAACAGAATAATGCTTTGACAAGGAGTAAAGATTACGGGAATCCAAAGCTGTCGAACAACAAGGTTAATGAACGACCTAGTAGTTCAACAACAACTTTGACCGAAGTTGTGCCACCCATCGTTCCTGAGCCAATGATAAAGTCGCCAAAGGGAGTAGTACACAAATCGACATTTAATCCTCGTGCCAAAGGAGCACAGAATTATAATATAGTAAAGGACCTGGCCCAATCGCCGTCCACTATGTCGACACTTGAGGTACCACAAAATTGCCCCTCCCAAGAGCAAACTTTATTATCAGCAATAGGTGGGATTGGCCCAATGGATTCCAATCTTGTGGCCTTTGATCATAAAGGATATGACCCTCAGTTACCAGCTCAACTAGCTTTCCTTATTCAAGTGAAAGCCCTCAACAAAACTGTTCATCGAACAATTATTGATGAGGGGGCATCTACATGTCTTATGTCGATGAGTTGCTGGAAAGATTTAGGCTCACCACCCTTGTCGAAATCGTCAACGACGTTAAAAGCATTTGATGGACGATCATACACTCCATACGGGATTTTAAGTAACTTGCAAGTTGAACTGGGGGGCAAAACAGTAGGAATTGATGTTGAAGTAATTGATGGAAACCTCGATTACAACATCCTACTTGGAAGACCATGGATCTATGCCATGGCCGCAGTTGTGTCGACCTACTTCAGAAAGATTGCATTTCCCTTCCAAGGAGGAATTACAATTGTCGACCAACAAACTTTTCTCCCCAGCAGTCCACAAGTTACGGGAAGCATTCCAATGATCCATGGAAGGAATCATTCGCTCCAAAATATCGGAGTAGGTCTCCTAAAAGACCCTGCCTTAATGGGTACTTTCGCCCTACCGCCTCCAAATAATCTGGCGGGAGTGGCCACGGTGGAAACCTACAAAATGAAATCTAATCCAATCTTCTGGTTGGATTCGGAAGATTCCTAAATATTTTGTCGGCATGGATCATCGCCCTAATAGAAATACTGTAAATACAGTGGGCTCCGAGGACGGTTCTTATCTTGTGTCAACCTCGTTAAAAAATGAAACAAGGAGTCGAGGATAGTTCCTATCTTGTGCCAACCTCATTAAAAAATGAAACAACTCCCCGAGGTAAACCTTCATTCCAACCACCGAGTTGGATGCAATGAAGCTTGGGGGGCATGCACCTCGATTTGCATTATTATACTGGGGGCATGCAAACTTATCTTTGAGCAGTTTTAGCACACAGTTCATGCTCGTTAAAAAATAAACGCAAGATTCGAGCAGTTTTAGCACACAGTTCATGCTCGTTAAAAAATAAACGCAAGATCCGAGCAGTTTTAGCACATAGTTCATGCTCGTTAAAAAATAAACATAAGTTGTGAGCAATCTTCCCCTAGAGTTCAAGCTCACCCAGAAAAATTGAACCGGTAAATAACCTTGGTAAATGTAACCTTTGACAGCCATATTAAAGCCCTTGGTCGTGTTCTTGCAGTCTCACCTCCATCCGTTCATTTGGCCAACCGTTCATCTCCATATGTTTGTTTACCCGTTTTGAGGAACAGCTGCGAAGAGTGATTTCACTAAGCCATCCTTGTGACACTGCCGTGATTGGAATATTCCAACCTGTACCTGGAATATGCTGCTGCCCTGTTCATCACTCGTTCCTCGAAAGACGAGTCGTCTTTAAGCTCTTTTCACTGACTCGTAAAATATGAAAAGATTGCCGAGTTTTGGCCTTCCAGCTCGTTAAAGCGATCGGAAAGCTATCCCTCCTCTAGATTTTAATCTTTTTGGACCTGAGGGATTATTGCACAAAAAGATCGAGCGCTTGTTTTGTTCGGCTCGTTAAAGCAATCGAAAATTCATCCCTTCTGTATTGTTTTATACTTTTCCGGACTGAAGGGATTAGATGACGAAAAAGGAATTTTGGAGTTGACTTTACGTACCTTTTCAGACTCTCTAAAAATGAAAAGGACCGAGTTATCCTTGTCGTTAGACTCGTTAAATTCATTAAATAGCGACAAACTTGTCTTTAGACGAGAACGAGTTTCCCTATCGCTAGGCTCGTTAAAACATAGCGATGGGCTTGCCCGAAGGGCAGGTTATAGAACAAGCATATGTTATCCTCCTCAAGCTTGACAAAAATAAAGAGGTACTGGTCAGCAATGACTGGGGAAAAATTGGGAGAACCTCACAGCTTTAATGGTAGCAAGTCGCTCTTGAACATGACACTTTGTCCTCCGTATCACATCGGGTTGGGTTGTTTCATTCACCGGTCTCATCACCATGGTCCTCGCCACACCATCCACATTTGGGGTAATGCTACCGATCCATCACATCAGTGTTGTTATATGTTCAAGAGATGTTGTTCTGCAAAGAGTCAACCGTGTCCCATCCACTGCCATACATTGTCCTTCATCCATTTCATGACCGCCACCCTGAATCATACATCACAGTTTGTTTTCACCTCATCACAATCACTAGCTCCGTTCCGTGTCAACGATGTGGGATTCATTAAGGCCCTCCTTTGACGGATCGCTCCTTGTCGACATCAGCTCATTATCCAAGGAGTTGATCTAGGAACAACCCCTTCAGTACTTTGAAGCTTGCATGCCTCAATGGCAAGTTTCTCACTTCCGGCGACAGGTATACATCAATGACCTTCGACCAGAGGATTTTGCATGGTGGTCGACGCCAAGTCCTTTATTCCCACCATGTGAATTGTACTGCTGTACCTTGAGGGTCATCATCCTTATCGGTGATTCCTCTCGCGCTTGTTAACGGTTTACATCATTGGCCGGTAATCAAGCGATGTCTTTCCATGTTCGACTTCAAGAAATTCTCACATGGATCGACTTGTACATCGAGTGAAGATCGGAAGAGATTGAAGACCCCGGATCTAGTTTCATCCATCCGGGCTGCGATATATATTCAGGATATAAAGACATTTGATATGTACATCATTGCAGCAGATGATCATCCTTCTCAAAGGATGATAATTTCAGCAGAGAATTATCAGTCTACAATCAGACGATCGTCTGTTCTATGTACCAAAATGTATTTATAAAGCTGAGCATGGGAATGCCCGCCTCAGCTAGATCATGAAAATGTATGAAAAATAATGTATCGTATTGTATCTTATTACAGGACACTTCTCAGCAGATTGAATGAACTTCGGATCCTCTCAATAAAGCATTTCACCCGATAAACGACCTCATACTTTAGGGGGCATCTGTTATAGACAATTTTGTGCCTTACAGCAACAAGCATGAATTGTCGATAATCCAAGGGATCCAAAGTTCCCTAAACATGATGTTCCTACCCCTAGAGGAACAAGGTCAGCAAACCAACAGCTCTCAGATCAGTTCTCCACCTGAAAACACTCAAAAACAAGCAATCCTGAAATCAAAGCAGGTGCTCCACTAGGTTTCTGTGCTGAAACTCAGTTGCTCCATGGTGTACCTGCGTTGCAAAACAAGTAGAAAAAAGGCCACCTGCGCTGAGCGAGATGGGACAAGTGGCACACTGAGTCATTGCTCTGGAATCTTCCAAAAATGACACTTGGATCAGGTATTTCGCCTTGTGATGAGTCAGAGGCTCTGTTTCTCCAAGTGGAAGCAAGGTTCTCCAAGTGGACTCAAGAACTGAAGATCAACTGAAGATTAACTGAAGAGAGAGAGGACACAAGGCAGCTACACATCAGTTGCAAGCTGACTCATCCTTTCTCAATTCATCTATATATTGAGCTCTCTCCTATGAGCTCAGGAGGCTGGAATTTTGTGCAAAGTAATGATATGCTGTTGGTTTCACTATTGAGCTATTGGGTGATTGTTTGAGAGAGGTGAAGAGGAGAAATTCTTTCTGCTGGGAGGTGTTGCTGGGTTGGAGCCTTCAATGGTTGTAATACTCTCAGAACCTTTACTTCTTCATTAATAAAAGCTATTGAGGTTCTTCTATGTGCTCTTGTTTCAATAATATATTGTGATGATTGCATGTTTGGTTTACACTAATCCATGAACCAGTTATGATTGCATGCCTCTTGTAGTTTCCTTCTTTGTTATTTTGCAGGATCTCATTGTAGCTGGGCAAGCAAAAGAACAAGGAGCTAGGAGCAAGCGGCCAAAGAGAAGAGTTTGGATTCGACATTAAGCGCAAGGAAACGGTTAGTGCATTTCTCCATTCTCTTTTGCTTTCATAAAGAAGTAAACCTTAAGTAGTTTGTTTTACAGTTGTTGCTAAGGAACTATCACCCTTAGAGTGGGATAGGGTCATCCGAGTCGGATACTTTTCCCTACAACAAACTGGCGACTCCACTGGGGACCGTATCTGTTTGATTGTTTGTAGTATTTTGCTATTCATTTCCTGAACAAAAGAGTACCAAATCGAAAAGCTTTTGACTATATCAAAAGCGAAGTAGAGGGCAGCTACTCTAGCTCATTTCTGAGCATGTTCATGATTTGAAGAGTTGATCTACAAGGATCCTTGTAAGCTCTTAGTGATAGCTTTTCATCTTCCTTGTCATCCCTTAGTGTGTGCTTGACTGATAGCTTCTGATTTGAGCAAAAACTTTGAATTTTTGAGAAAATTGTGACCCGGAAACTGAGAAAACGCAACTTTCGTTTTCCAAAGCAGGTAGTACACAGGCTACCTGCTTTGCAACGCAGGTCCCGAAGGGGCTACCTGCGCTGAGAGCCAGACTGGCTGTGCAGCACCTGCGTTGGCCCAATTTTGCCTTGTGCATTTGGGGTTTCCTCCCTTTTTCTTGCCTATTTTCACTATAGATTTTGCAGCCAGTTACCAGTCTTGTACCTGTTCTGAAACCAACCTTACTTGCCATCATTCCGCCTCTGTTATATAACGAAATTGTACTTGTTATTTTGTATTTCTTACATCATTTACAATTTCCCATAACGAAAGTGAACTAGTCTTGCTTTGGCCTCTTAGATCTGAACCTGTGTTAGGCATTTTGCTGGTCTAAAGAGTTAGCCTGTTTGCTGTCCATAGCTGATTAGTCTTTTTACTTTCGTCATTATGGTTTGATTTCATGTATTTCCAGTGATTAAACAAGTAAATATTAAGGTGTCTTTTGATTTTGGACAAGCTTGTTTGTTTTCGCTTTAAATCGAAATCAAAGTTAAATAACAACTTTCTTTTTGTAATACATCAACATTAAGAAAGGGAAAAGAAAATACATGCATTGTGCATTTTGCATTTGAAAAAAGTTTGCATGATGATTTAGGAGAAAGTGCATTAGTTTGTGCTGTATGAACTGTGTGAAAAGATATGCCTTTCTTCTCCCTCAGTAGTTAAGATTTTCATCAGTCAAAAAGATTTGAAAAAGCTTGCTTCTCATCTTAGGCTGCATTTAGGAATTTGTCATATACATCTCGTGGTGAACCTTGAAAGGCAAACTTTAAAAAGATCAACTTAAAATATACTGAATGAACCTAACAACGCATTGAAACATAACGCAAACACATAGAGGTCTAAGCTAGAGACGTGTTCCGGCGTCGTTAAACGTAGTGACTGTCGATCTCTACGAAGGTGGGTGATTCCTCCTGAGAGTCGGTGGCGCTAATACGGACTTGTGCTCCCACGTACCGTCGCGTATATATTGGGAGACACCTATAGGAACAAAGCCTTTATCCATAGGAAGCCGTGTCGGCCGCCCTGCTGATCGCGATGCAGTGAACACAGCATTCACGAAGATCGACCACCCGTACCGTAAAACGTATTCTGTGGTTTCGCGAAAAGTTTGGCACACCCTCTGCCTAGAACTCCAGAGTAGTTTCTTTTGGCCTTTTTCAAACTCTATAACTGAAAAAGTCCATCCGAGCATTTGTCCATTCGGGCTCGTTAAAACATCGAAGGAGACTAGAGTCATCTTTAGCTTTTTCTCGACTCTTTAAAACTGAAAAAGCAAGTTGTGTCTAAAGCGTCGTTATAAAATTTATTTTAAGCGGAATAATCATCACCCTTCCCTCGTTGATCTTCGAAGTTAGTCCACCACAAGTGGAAGTTCTTGTAGAGTCGCTAGAAAATCTCTTGGATAGATTAGATATGTCTGAACAACCGTCGACATCCAGGACTGTGTCATCTGACACAGCAGCGGCAGAGCCTCCTGCTGCTATCCCAACAATGTTCGATGGTATACCATCTGTCCCGGCAAGTTATCAACAACAAGCCGGAGTCCCATCAGGGACGATGACATGGTTAGTTCCTATTTCTTCGTTTGGATTATCATCTGGTATTTCTTATGTTGAAACTCAACAAATCAATCCAACGTGTCTTCAAAGGCCAATCTACCCTTTAAGTACTGGATTGCCACCATATGGAGGACAGTATGCCTTTTCATTGTTCCCCCCTAGAGAACAACCATATGGGAGTTTACAACAAAATTCAGGTCAAACTGGAATTACATCCAGCGGTTGGGTACCAATACTGCCTCAGCAACCAAGAGTTGCATATTCAATGCAACCAGTCCACCCTGTGTCGAATGTTGCCACTATACCTGGTATGGTGATTGCGTCGCAAGTACAAGCACTGCCTACTGTATGTCAACCCCAAGTTTCTCAGGTTGCCATACAACAGCCTCTTGTCTCGACATCTCAATCGCAACCTCAGGTCAGTGCCTCCTTATCCGGAGCGACTCAGGATCAAACAAGTACTGTGACTCCTCATCTTGGTCAATCATCTAGTATTGGACATCAGAAAATGGTCCAACAACCAGAGCTGGTTCAAACTCAACAACCGCCATTCCAGCAATCATGTCAAGGACCTGAGCAACAAGTCTTTGTAAGTAATGGGCAACCATACTATAATGGTTATGCCCATCAACCTTGTCAAAGTTGTCAGCATTATGCTGGTCTGCAAAGACCCATTGCTCAGGCGATACCATCTTATCCTGGATATGCTTCGCCTAACCTGAACCAATAGTTGCCCTTTGTAGCAACTCTAGAACTACCAGATCTAAACCGGCTGACGAATGATCCAATTGCTTATGCCCCTTGGTGGCCAGCGATTCCACATAAACTTCCGTCAGATATTCCTAAATTTAATGGAAATCCGGGTGAAGACCCGTCGAATCATGTGATGACATTCCATCTATGGTGTTCATCGAACACCTTGAATGATGATTCGATAAGACTTCACCTCTTTCAGAGGACGTTGACGGGTCCAACGGCAAAATGGTACATTGAATTGCCTAGAGCTTCGTTCGACAACTTCAGTACCTTAGCCACAACCTTTTTAACCCATTTTCAATTACCAATAAGGTATGAAACGGGAACAGAACTCCTTACCAATTTCAAACAGACGACTGCCACCCACATATCTGATCATATACATGAGTGGCGACGTCGTCGTAGGATGGTAAAAACGTACGTTCCTGATCAGCTATTAGCTGAATGGTTTATCAAGTCGTTACTTCCCGCTATAACGGAAGATGTGGCAAAGGGAGGAGTCGTAACGGAAGAGCAAGTTATCGCTCGTGCGCAATATCTAGACTTGGTCTATACTCAGTCTGGCACGCTCTACGACAAAATACCTGACGCCCCTAGACGGAATTCTCAATTCCTCCACCTCCTAAATCAAACAATGACACTCACGCCGGTAATGGCGTGATTGGAAAGCACAAAATTTCTAGTCAAAATGCAAATGAAGAACTTCTTGCCTCGGAAGTAAATGCCATGTCGACCGACAAGGGCAAAAAACTGAAGCAACCAGGGGGCAAGAAGAAAAAGACAGGGAGAAAAAGGAAACCCCCGGCAGGGTGTCATATATGCGATGAGTATCATTGGACGAAATATTGTCCACATATAGCTGAAGTTAAGAAACTCTTCAAGAGTTCAGAAACCCCAGCAGTATTGACTGATCCGTTTCCTAATCCAAGTCAAAATCTGGTTGCTAATCAAAATGCTTCTGGATCCCAAGTGCTTATGTTGTCTACCTCAAAGCAACAGAATAATGCTTTGACAAGGAGTAAAGATTACGGGAATCCAAAGCTATCGAACAACAAGGTTAATGAACGACCTAGTAGTTCAACAACAACTTTGACCGAAGTTGTGCCACCCATCGTTCCTGAGCCAATGATAAAGTCGCCAAAGGGAGTAGTACACAAATCGACATTTAATCCTCGTGCCAAAGGAGCACAGAATTATAATATAGTAAAGGACCTGGCCCAATCGCCGTCCACTATGTCGACACTTGAGGTACCACAAAATTGCCCCTCCCAAGAGCAAACTTTATTATCAGCAATAGGTGGGATTGGCCCAATGGATTCCAATCTTGTGGCCTTTGATCATAAAGGATATGACCCTCAGTTACCAGCTCAACTAGCTTTCCTTATTCAAGTGAAAGCCCTCAACAAAACTGTTCATCGAACAATTATTGATGAGGGGGCATCTACATGTCTTATGTCGATGAGTTGCTGGAAAGATTTAGGCTCACCACCCTTGTCGAAATCGTCAACGACGTTAAAAGCATTTGATGGACGATCATACACTCCATACGGGATTTTAAGTAACTTGCAAGTTGAACTGGGGGGCAAAACAGTAGGAATTGATGTTGAAGTAATTGATGGAAACCTCGATTACAACATCCTACTTGGAAGACCATGGATCTATGCCATGGCCGCAGTTGTGTCGACCTACTTCAGAAAGATTGCATTTCCCTTCCAAGGAGGAATTACAATTGTCGACCAACAAACTTTTCTCCCCAGCAGTCCACAAGTTACGGGAAGCATTCCAATGATCCATGGAAGGAATCATTCGCTCCAAAATATCGGAGTAGGTCTCCTAAAAGACCCTGCCTTAATGGGTACTTTCGCCCTACCGCCTCCAAATAATCTGGCGGGAGTGGCCACGGTGGAAACCTACAAAATGAAATCTAATCCAATCTTCTGGTTGGATTCGGAAGATTCCTAAATATTTTGTCGGCATGGATCATCGCCCTAATAGAAATACTGTAAATACAGTGGGCTCCAAGGACGGTTCTTATCTTGTGTCAACCTCGTTAAAAAATGAAACAAGGAGTCGAGGATAGTTCCTATCTTGTGTCAACCTCATTAAAAAATGAAACAACTCCCCGAGGTAAACCTTCATTCCAACCACCGAGTTGGATGCAATGAAGCTTGGGGGGCATGCACCTCGATTTGCATTATTATACTGGGGGCATGCAAACTTTTCTTCGAGCAGTTTTAGCACACAGTTCATGCTCGTTAAAAAATAAACGCAAGATTCGAGCAGTTTTAGCACATAGTTCATGCTCGTTAAAAAATAAACGCAAGATCCGAGCAGTTTTAGCACATAGTTCATGCTCGTTAAAAAATAAACATAAGTTGTGAGCAATCTTCCCCTAGAGTTCAAGCTCACCCAGAAAAATTGAACAGTGCAATCCTTAGTGAGGAAATGTGATGGAAAAGCTCTAGTGAGACATCAGGTAATGATTTGACTGTAGAGACTAGGAGAAGAAAAATGGTAAGAGGAAAGAGCCCAGGATATTGCATTAAGTCAAGGAAAGGCATATCCAAGTCCAGATTGGGGATAGTGTGATGGAAATGTGGGAAGAAAGGACACCTGAAGAAATAATGCAAGTCTCGGAAGGGAAAAGGAGACATGCAACAAGAAAACAATCATGAAGCAAATGTGACAGGTGATGTGTTGCAAGATGATTAGATTCTTTCATTAGAAAATATTATTGATGCCTGGGTGGTAGATTCAAGGGCCTCATTCCATGCCACACTTGATAGGAAAAATTTCCATGATTATGTTCAAGGATAGTTTGGATAGGTTCAATTGGGTGATGATAAACCCTGTAAAATCATTGGAATGGGTACAGTTTTCATAAAACAACAGAATGGAAATCAATGGTTGTTGAAGGAGGTAAGGCATGCTCCAAACCTGAAGAAAATATAATTTCAACAGGGCAGCTGGAAGGTGAAGGTTTTGTAACTGCTTTTACAGATAAAACCTGGAAGGTCACTAAAGGATCCCTCATAATAACAAAAGGAGAAAAGGTTGGTACATTGTATTTATGCAATGGTATTTCTAATTTTGTTAATGCTTTAGCTTCTACAGGAGAAGATATGGCATTGTGGCATCATAGCTCAGACACAAGAGTCAGAAGGGGATGCAAATTCTTCACTCAATAAATTTGTTGCCAAGTTTGAAGCATGTTGATTTGGAATTCTATGAGAATTCTGTTTATGGAAAATAAAAGAGAGTCAGATTCCTCAGAGTTTGGAAATAAAAGAAGAGCGAAAAATTAGAGCTTGTGGATATAGATGTATGGGGACCTACCTAGGTATCATTTCTCAGTGGCTCTCGTTATTATCTTACTTTTATTGATGATGAAACCAAAAAAACCTACATTTATTATATTCGAAATAAATATGATGTATTTGATACTTTCAAGAAGTGGAAATATTTGGTTGAAAATGAGATAGGAAAAAGGTTGAAGTGTCTCAGATCAGACAATGGAGGTGAATATTGTAACAAAGAGTTTGATAGGTACTATTTAGAGAATGGAATTCACAGAGAGAATACAGTTCCAGGAACACCACAAGAAAATGGTGTGATAGAAAGGATGAATAGGACAATCATGGAGTGTGTAAGGTGCACGATATTGCATGCAAGATTATCTTTACAATTTTGTGTAGATGTTATAGATATTGTTGTTTATCTAATAAACAGAGGGCCTTCAAGTTCCTTGGATGGTGGTATTCCAAAGGAGGCATGGACAGGTAAAAAAGTAAAATACTCATTTATAAAGACTTTTGGTTGTGAATCCTTTTTCCACATTAATAAATTAAATAGAACAAAGTTTGAGGCAAATCAAAGAAATGTACCTTTATTGGATATGGTGTTACTGATTTTTAGGTCCCTATACTACTAGTGTAACCCCTTATTATTATTAGTGAAACACCCTTATTGTATTATTGTGCCTATATAGTTCCCATTTTGTTATTATTATGCCCCATAGAAGCCCACTATTGTTATTGTTGTGCCCCTACAATATTATTGTTATGTAGGCTTTGATTGTATTGGGACCCCTTAGACTCCTATATATAAGAAGAAGGTCTTGTCATTTGTATCATTGAAGAATTGTTCATTTGTGTAATGTAAAGGAGGTTTCCTCCTCAAAGAGGCTGATTTTGAAGTCGTTGATTTATATTATCTATCTTTTTGTGAGCTAGTTTCATAACATTTGGTATCAGAACTTTGGATTCTAAGGTTTCGCTACTCCAAACAGGCCATCATGGAATTTTCGCAATAACGTTTTGTCTAAGAAGTATTCGGAGCTAAAAAAATAACCCATGTGAGCCGAAATTGTTCTAAACCTCAGGTCCAAATTTCAGATCTTATCTCGCTATATTTTCAAAGATATGATCTGAGGAAGTTAGGGTTTCTGCAAGCTCCAAAATTCCATCTCAAACAGGTCATCATGGAATTTTTGCTAATTTTTTTCTATGAAGGTTTAGACTCTAAAATTAAAACCCCTTTGAATGGAAATCTTGGTGAAGCTTGGGCCCGAATTTCAGATCGTGTTTCACCATATTTTCAGAGATACGGTCCATGACATTTAGGGTTTTAGGAGGCTCCCAAATTACATCCCAAATAGGTGACCTTGGCAAAATCGCCATAACTTTCTCTATGAGCATTAGATTGAAATTTTGTAAGAAGTTATAGAAATTGGAGGGAATTTACTTTTCTTTGTATTTTTTCGGGTCCGAAGGTCGAAACAATGACATGTGGAACTTCGTACAACTTCACTCTACTAAAAACGTATATAATCATACCATCTTGGGAGATTGGCCATAACTCTTTCTTGGAGAATCCAATTTTGATCAGACTGGTGCCATTGGAAATAGGACATAGAGGGCTACTACAGGTCAGAATTTCAGACCTTGGAGATCCTAAATTTCATAGGTACAACAAATTCATGATTGAGCCCCTAAAAGAAAGAAATAGAATGACTCGAATCAAGAAAAATAGAAACACCTAGTAAGAAAAATTGGAGGGATGATTTGAAGAATGTGATCAAAGATATGATCAATAAGATAAATGGTATAGAAGAAAAATTGAATGGAAACCTGGAATATTTGAATAAATACATGGAAGGTTTGAAGGAAGGTGGGACAAAGTCACTACAGGAAAGACTTCCTAATGCCAGAAAGGTAGTAGAGGAAACGATGGGAAGAAAATAAATGTTAATCATGATTTCATATACTCTAATGTTGGATTGAAGACCCACCATATTACAAATATAGATATGAGGAAATTTGATGGCAAGGGTCTGGTAACTTGGATACTATAGATGGAGCAATATTGTATCTACATTATGTGAAACCGCCTCAAAAGGTACGTATTGCATCTTTATATTTAGAACCGAATCAGTTCGTATGGTATAGAGGGATTTGTTCTCATAAAAAACTTGTCAGCTAGTCAATTTTTACGGAGGAAATGATAGAACATTATGAGGATACAAAGAGAAACACCTTCGTTAGCCAATTGATAAATCTCAAACAAAAGGGTTCAATGGCAGTGCACATTAAGGACTTCCAAAAATTGAATATAAGGGTAAATGATATTCCAGAGAAGCATAGGATTGAATTCTTCATAGGTAATTTAAATGATAACATCCAACATGAGGTTCTCCTTTGGGAACTTGATTCAATGGAGAAGGCATACAAGTTGGCAAGAAAAATTGAAAGTAAAATTATGGCAACAAGGAAGCCTACCACTCATAACTATAAATATGGAAGTGTTATTGCTTCTATCCTTTCACCACCTACAAGCTTGACACCACAAAAATTGGAAGAAAAAAGAGCAAAAGGGATTGTTAAAATTGTGATAGAAAATACACTAAAGGTCATAAGTGTGCTGAGAAGAAATTAATTTACATAGATGGGGAAGAGGAGAAAGAAAAGGAACAAGAAATGTCAAAAGGAGAGGATATACACTAGGAACCAATCCCAGAGAAAGAAGAAGTGAATCTGACCATATCTTGTAATGCATTGACAGGAATTACCACTCCTCAAACTCAAGATATAAGGGCATATCAAGAAGAAAAAAGTAATAGTGTTTATTGATTCCGATAGTACCCATCATTTTGTTCATTTAAAGATAGCCAAGGAATTGAATTGCTTCTTATATCTAGCACCATTGTGTCAAGTAATGGTTGAAAATGGAGGAACCATAAATTTCTCTGGAAAGTGCCATAATATCAAGCTATCCATGGGAGAATATGTCTTGAATAGTCCAATTTGTTTCCATTCCAATGCATGGTGCAGATGTTGTACTAGGAGTCCAATGGCTACAATATTTGGGTACGATAGCTTTTAATTTTCAGGAAATTTTCTTGAATTTATTTTTGGAAGGAAAGGAAGTTGAATTAAGGGGCACTGCAAGGAAACCGGGAAAGATAATCAACTCTAACATCATGAAAAAGCTTCTAAAGAAAGAACAATGGGGTGTAATTGCACAATTGTGTTCACTAGAGGTTCCCACATCGAAATCATCTATTTCTCCAAATCTCCAAAATGTTTTGGAAAATCATTCCAAAGTATTTGAGACTCCCAAAGACCTCCCACCTATTCGTAATCATGATCGTCCTATTCATTTGATTCCAGGAAGTGTTCCCCCAAACATCAGGCCTTACAGATATCCATATGCCCAAAATAGTAAAATTGAACATATGGTTGTAGAAATGTTAGAGGTTGGTATAATTCAGCCTAGTCAAAGTTCTTTCTCTGCTCCAGTGGTATTGGTACACAAGAATGATGGATCATGGCACATGTGTCCGAATTATATGGATTTCAACAAGCTTACTATTAAAGATAAATTTCCCATTCCTGTCATTGATGAATTATTGGATCAATTACATGAAGCAATTTACTTCACTAAGTTGGATCCTCATTTGGGATATCATCAAATCAGAATGAAGACTGAAGACATTCCAAAAAAAGCATTTATAACTCATGAGGGTCACTATGAATTTTTGGTCATGCCTTTTGGCCTTACCAATGCACCTTCTACATTTAAAGGTTTAATGAATTCCATTTTCAAACACTTCCTTAGAAAATTTGTGTTAGTATTTTTTGATGATATACTAATATACAGAAAGTCTTGGAAGGATCATGTTCAACATGTTGATAGGGTGCTCAAAATATTGGAGGAGAAACAATTATATGAAAACAACTCCAAATGTTTCTTCAGAGTACAAGAGGTGGAATATTTGGGTACTAGGTTAGCTCATAGCTAATCTTATCATCCTTAATCTGATGGGAAAACTGAGATAGTGAAGAAATATTTGGAAGGATATCTTCGTTGCTTTGATTTTGATAAACAAACACAATGCATCAAGTGGTTTCCTATGGCTAAATGGTGGTTTAACACTTCCTTCCATACTGCAACAAAAATGATCCCATTTATGGAACTTTATGGATATCATCCACCGTCCATCACATCATCTTTAAAAGAAAATTCTAAGATTCAAGCAGTGGAAGATCACATCGAGCATCAACAATAAGTTCTCAAACTCTTAAAGGATAACATCATTTTGATTCAAAATAGAATGAAACAACATGCATATTAACATCGCAGCGAAAGAAGTTTTGATGTAGGTGACAGGGTATTTCTACGACTAGAACTATACAAAAAAATGTCCCTCAAGCAAGCTAAGAACAATAATAAATTATCACCAAAATATTATGGTACCTAAAAGGTGTTACAAAAGATTGGTACTATGGCATACAAACTAGAGCTTCCTACATCTTCTCGAGTGCACCTAGTTTTCCATGTTTCATGCTTAAAGAATCTTATAGGCGAAAAGATCCAAGTTCAAACTATATTTCCAGAACTTGATGAGGAAGGAAAAATCATATTGGAACTGGAAGCAGTCACAAAAATAAGAAATTGACAGCTACGAAATCGATCAATTTTAGAGTGTCTCATCAAGTGGAGGAACTTATCCACTGAAGATTCCACATGGGAGGATGAGAATTTTATACAGAAGCATCCAGAACTACTCAAGTGTTGAGGACAACACTTTTTGAAGGAGAGGGGCATGTTAGGTCCCTATACTACTAGTGTAACCCCTTATTGTTATTAGTGCAACCCCCTTATTGTATTATTGTACCCATATAGTTCTCATGTTGTTATTATGCCCCATAGAAGCCCACTATTGTTATTGTTGTGCCCCTACAATATTATTGCTATGGAGGCTCTGATATTACTGGCACCCCTTAGACTCCTATATATAGAAATGATTTCTTTTCATTTGTATGATTGAATAATTGTTCATTTGTGTAATTTAAAGGAGGTTTCCCCCTTGAAGAGGCTGATTTTGAAGTCGTTGATCTATATTTTTTATCTTTTTGTGAGCTGGTTTCATAACAATGATTTTGGTTATGACTTTTATGATGATGAAAAACACAAAATCATTAGGAGAAAATATGTCATATTCAATGATAATTTTTGTATAAGGATCAGATGCAGGAAAAGAAATAGAAAACAAAGAATACACAGTGCTTAATGAGATCATAGAAAAAGTGAAGGTGCTTGAAAATCATAATGATCAACAACCAGAATAACAAAAAAAACCATAACTGCAACAAGCACCTCAAACACCTGAAAGTGGTGTTATAAGATCTACCAAGATAAGTATATCACTTGAACGATACTCTGCTTCATTATATTATGTATTGTTTACTGATTCTGGTGAACCAGAATGTTATGAAGAAGCAGTGCAGGTAGAAAACAAGAAGAAGTGGGAGCAAGCCATGAAAGAAGAGATGGAATCCTTAGTACATAACAAGACTTGGGACTTAGTCAGGTTGCCTTCAGGGAAAACAACATTGCAGAATAAATGGGTTTACAAGTTGAAGGAAGAAGATGGAGTTAAAAAAATGTATAAAGCTAGACTTGTGGTGAAGGGGTTTGTATAGAAAAAAGGTATAGACTTTGATGATATATTTTCTCCTATTGCTAAAATGACTTCAATCAGAACTATTTTAAGTCTAGTAGTAGCTGAAGATTTGCATCTTGAGAAGCTAGATGTAAAGACAACCTTTCTCCATGGGGATTTGGAGGAAGAGATATATATGCAGCAGCCAAAAATATATGAAGTCAAGGGAAGGAGAAATTAGTTTGTAGGTTTAAGAAGAGCTTGTATGGCTTAAAATAGGCTCCAAGGAAGTGGTATCTAAAATTTGATAGGTTTATGTTTGAACAAGGTTATACTAGATGTCACTCTCATCATTGTGTTTATCTCAAAAGGAAAAATGATGGAAGCTGTATTATATTGTTATTGTATGTATATGACATGCTTGTTGTAGGTTCTAACATGAAAGAAATAAATGTGCTCAAAAGAAAATTTGGAAAACTCATTTGCAATGAAGGATTTGGGTGCTGCAAAAGAAATCCTTGGTATGAGAATAACTAGAGATAGGAAGAATCACAAATTAACATTGTCTTAGAGTGAGTACATATAAAATGTGTTGAAAATATTTAATATGCAGAATGAAAAACTAGTTAGTATACCTTTGGCTAGCCATTTCAAACTAAGTAAGGAGGTGTGTTCCAAGACTTGGGAAGAAATGGCTTATATGTCAAAAGTTCCATATGCATCAGTAGTTGGAAGCTTAATGTATGCAATGGTCTGCACAAGGCCTGATATTGCACATGCAGTGGGAGTCGTAAGTAGGTACATGAAAAATCTAGAAAAGGAACATTGGATGGAAATGAAGTGGATTCTCAGGTATTTAAGAGGTACCACAAATCAAGCATTATGCTTTGGTGATTCAAACATTTCTCTACAAGGATATGTTGATGCAGATATGGCGGGTGATAACGATAATAGGAGGAGCACCACAGGGTATGTGTTTACTGTAGGTGGAACAACTGCCAGTTGGATTTCAAAATTTCGAAGTGTTGGTGCACTCTCAACGATGGAAGAAGAGTATGTTGCTACTACAGAGGCTAGTAAGGAAATGATTTGGTTAAAAAGGTTTCTGGATGAATTAGGTAAGAAGAAGGAGTTGAGCAGGTTATATAGTGACAACCAGAGTTCCATACATCTTGTAAAGAACTCTGCATTTCATTCCAAGACTAAACATATACGGCTCAAGTACCATTTCATACAGTTAGTGTTGGAATATGGATAGTTGAAGTTGGATAAGATACAAACTAGCCAGAATCCTGGAGATATGTTAACAAAAGTTGTAACCAGGGAGATACTAAGATTCTCCTCGGTTTCAATTGGTCTTCAAGTATGATGATGAATATGAGAAACAATCAAGTCCAAAGTGGATTCATTGTCCAATAAATGAAGCAACGTTGGAGTTACTATAATCAGTCTCCAAGTGGGATATTGTTTGGTGTGAAGTCTGATTATCTTCTTTATTCATAGTTATTGCCACACTGGACCCCATTTCATAATGTGGTGGCAATGCCTCTCGTTATTTGCACTAGAAAGGGGGTGTCTAGGGGGGGGGGGGAAGCGATCTTTAGGAGCCCCCCCAGTGAGGGATCGGGGGTTGTCCATTAGGCAAAAATCTAATGGTAGAAGTTATGTTTAATTTAGGGTTTTCTTCCCTAGAAGGCAAACCCCTTGCTACGTATAAAGGTTTTGTGACTATGTAGATGTGTATTCTGAGTGAGAAAGAGAGAGGAGATTGTGTGAGAGTGAAGAGGGAATTACAGCGGCTCTGATTTAGGTTGTATCTCGTCATTTTGCTTGATAATATAAAAGGATTGACTAGTTGTTTCTCTGTGGACGTAGCCCAAATTGGGTGAACCACGTATATCTATGTCTCTCTTGTTTTATGTGTTTTCTTTGTTCATATTTCTGCAATATTTTATGTCTTTCATTGCTCTGTAATATATAATTTTCTAACAATAGGTAGGTGAGACTGCCTATGATATCCTATATAGTTTCCTACCCAAAGTAATAATAACAGTGCAAGGCCTGGACTTATACATAGCATGACACTTCCACAAATATGGTTTGCATAATAAAACATCCCAAACTTCAAGAGGAGCAACATCACATAGTACCTCATCCGTGAAGGGTTTGATGTTGTAGGGAAGGTGACACTACTGGCTGACACTTTGATCTCTTCCTTGGTGGAACCACTCTATGGTATATGGTTTTGGGTGTGGTGTGGTTGGAAGGCTAAACCACTTAACGACCTCATCTGAGATGAGGTTATTTTGGATCCCATTATTGAAAATGAGCTGCAATCTCACATCTGCAAATGGAAGGGACACTTCCCATCCTCTAGATCCTTGGGCTCAGTCTTCTAGACCTTGGTGGTGGAAATAGTGGAACTGGGTTCTCCATCATAGTATACTTCCCCTTTTCATTCTCCTTACTAGGTTTTGGCTCAAAACCGGAACATGCATCAAAATTAGAAGCCTTTAGCTCAACCACCAATGACTGCTTGGCACAACACTCATTTGTGTTCTGGGTGGCCTCTTTTGGAACTCACACCACTTTCCTTTGTCCTTCATAGACTTCATGGTGTTGTTCTTTTCTTGTAGCTTTGATGGGTTGTCCGTGGTAATTCCACCTTGGATTTATCCTTTGTTCTATGGTTTGGGTGTGCCCTGCTTTGTATTCGCAAATCAAAAGTCACACTTATTTTGTTTAAAATTTTGTTCAATCTTGGGAGCATATAGGTATGATGCACCAAGCGAGGTAATGTCCAAGAAATCCATTTCTTCCTTTTTATCTATTTATGTGACAATTGCAGTACTTGAGAACCAGATGTCGCTCAAGGTTTTTGATACCCAGTGATGTGTGGAGAGTATGAAAAATATTTGTGATCTCATGCACATCTTGGTTCCTTTATTCTCATAGTGTGGTCCAATGTATGTACTTGTCTTCATAGCTCCCCACAGGGTAATATTGTTAATTGACAATGTCTCGGAAAGTGTTCTAGGAGGGTGCAGCTATAAACAGAGAGGGTTCCTTGGCCCTTTTCTCACAGTAACTTTCTAATGATTCCTTGACATGGGGGGCAACCAATAATGACCATAGGCTTGACCAGAATGTGCTCAGGATCCTACTGTCCTATTGATATAATGGTCTATGGAATCCCAAAATGAACCCACACTTGTTCGAAGAAGAGTTTGGCAGTGTCTTCTATTGTGATACACTTCTTGATGGTCATCAATATACCCATCTTAGAAAATATATCGACGACCACAAATACATAGTTATTACATGCTTGGTAGAAGGGAGGCTATACATATAGTCCATGGAGATGGATTCCCAAGGTCGGCTAGGAGTAGGCAGAGGAGTGTACATACCTTGCTTCTTAATGGTTGTCTTGTTGATGGAACAGGTAGTGCGAGATTTGATATATTTTCCAACATCCTACTATAGTTTTGGCTAATAAAAATATTTCTACAATATTTCCATTGCCTTCTCAACACCAAATTTTCCTACAACCCTATTGTAACGCACCTCCAAAATCAGCTTGGAACGCTCGCTTGAAGGAACACAAAGATGTCTTAGATAGCACAACATTCCATCCTAAAGGTGGAAGTCTAGAATTATCTTTCCATCTACCAGAATCTTGTAGGTGGCATTAAACTCTGAGTCACTTTAATATAGTTATTTCCATCCAGAGGTCTCGTGACTACAATATTTAAGAATTGTACTCAGAGCCACAATCGAGGGTTCACTTAGGCATTCTACGACATGATTGGTGCTTCCCTTCTTGTACTTTATGTTCATAAGGAATTGTTGCAAGTATGTGGACCATTTCTAATGGAGATAATTTTGCAATTTCCCCTATATCTGCATAAATTGAAGAGGTGGGTGATCTGTGTGGATTATTGTCTCCTTCCCTAGAATATAATGCTTCCATTATCAACAGACCTACACGATAGAGTACATCTCCTTATCGTAGGTGGGATACCTATGAACTACATAAGAGAGTGCTTCACTGTGATAGGCCACCAGGTTCCCTTACTGAGTGTGGACTACACCAATGGTATAATTTGAAGCATCTGTCTCAATCTTAAATGATTGTTGTAGGCTTGGCAAGATGAGGACCGGTGGAGAGAAAAGATGGTTTTTCAATTCAACGAATGCCTTATATAGTGCCTTGGACCAAAAGAACTTCACTTTTCTCCCCCCCTTGGTAACTTGACTTAAGGACCAAGTAATATGATAGAACTCCAATAGGAATCTCTAATATAAATTAGCAAGACCCAATAAGTTGTGAAGCTCTATTTTGGCACAAAAATGTCATCAGGGAAAGACCCTGGGTTCAGGCACAAGGGGTCAACAAGGGTCTGCAGTAGTCTAGGAAAATGTTGGCATTTTAACCCTACCCCAGGGATAAGGAGTCTCACCCGAGGTGAGATGTGACTGAAACTAAGAAGGGTATAGAATGATATCACTGATCTAACCATTACTCTATATACATCTTAAAGCATACATTCATCATAACATTATATCATTATGGATATCATATTCATACGAGGAAAGACTGTCAACCTAAAAACTTTTGAGTAGGCACATAAATCACAAAATACACACAGATAATCGCATGCAACTGGTCCATTTAATCATTCATATTAACCCAACGGAATATTTTTTACAATATACATTAGGCATAAAGTCGTGAGAAAATACATAAAACACCATGGACACATAATGTCTTAGATCTTAGACCGAGCCCAACTCTGACCTTTCCACCACTGCTCTAGTCATTGGATTAGGTTCTTTGATGCCCTAGACTCCCTCGGACACCCACCCTTTATTCATGTTATCTTCTCATTTTATCTACTCATCTGTTGTTCAAATTACCAGTTTCGTTTGGCTGTTTATCCTCTCAGTTGTTCATGTCCTCCTCCTTGTTTGATCAGTTGTTTCTACTTTCTCCTCACACCTTGCTGCAACTTCCACATGATTCCATGGTCTTAATTCCTTTCCCATTTGTCCTCTCCACAACTTTACCATTTCTTCCACCATTTATTTTTCCCTCCTCATTCCTTCAAAACTTTCAAAATTCAAAACTAAGGCCCCAACCATAGTTCTTTGACTTGTTTCCGAGTCAATCTATCTCAAGTGTTGTGGGTCATGTTGTTGTTTCTATTGGTATTTTTTCTTGTGGTTGATCATTTCCTTCCCTCTAAGGAGCTATGACTTCAGTTGCTTCTTTTTTCATCTACTAGGGGGCTATTGTTTCAGCTACTCCTTCTTCCATCTGTTGGCCTCCTTTTCCAAATGAAGGTCCCAATTCAGCAAAAGTTGTTGTCATTTCTTGCCTGAAACTATTGTCTTCATTGAGTGTTGCTTTCCATGCGATCGTTATGGAGTCATCATGTTTGATGAAATCTTCTGTTATGCTAGATGTTTAAGTTGACTCAGTCTGTTGTTCTATAGTTTGTTCCACTATTCTTCATTGTTTTTGTAGACCTCCTTTAGGGCAAGGACATGTAGGTGAACTGGAGGTCTGAGGTCTTTGATTTTCTTCTTAGTTTTTTCAAATTCCTCCTCTATCTGTTCGACTTGTGCCTGAATGGTGTAAATTTCTTCATCAATCTTTTGTAGTCAGATAGTGTTTGTGTATCTCTTGTTGTCAACAATTAAAACTTGTATTTGTTCACACAGAGGATAGACAAGTTGATTCTTTAGGGCTAGGTTGTCCGACGAGTCATGCACCGTATCCATTAGGGAAAACCCACCGTCAAGTGCTTTAGCAAGTGATTCTTATGCAGTTACAGTGGTGTTGATCTTCTCATCTATTGTTCAGGTGTATATGTCAACTGGAGCAGGCAATGCTGATTTGACTGTCTCCAATTTCTTCTTCATGTCTGCATTTGTTGCTACCAAACTCGAGCACACTAACTGGATGTGGTCACAACAGTTGACCAACATGTAGGATGTAATATCCTCAGGAGCCTCTACGACAACATCTCATATTGTCAGCCAAAGTGACCGAAATGTATTTGTTACATGATCTACCTGTTCCTGTAGATCATTATTTGCTTGTCTCAGTTGATCCCTTTCTTTCGTGACCTCTTGTAATTGTCTTTTCTGTTTCTCATGTTCACGGATGAGGTCATCATGTAGCCCTTTTTCTCTCTGTGTAGCTTTCTAGATGAATCCAAACAACTGCGTCAATGACTAGTACTGCAAGGTCTCTGCCTACATTGTATTTGGATCCAAAATTTTTCTTTGAATGGGTAGGTCATTGGCAATGGACTTGTCTGAGTGGGATGGGGGAGATTTTTCTTGTTGCGAAGATGGGGTGAATTGAGGTGTAGGTGGAATGATAGATAGGTTTGGGATTAATGGGAAATTTATAAGGAATTCAGTCTAGTACTGCTCAGTTCTTGTTGACTGCAGAGTGGACACCATTGGCTAATCCCCTAGTAGTGGGCCCGACCCTATAAGTAGGGATACCAACAAGGATGTGTGAGCGCCATTTCCTTGTAGAGGCTCATTATACTATTGGGTAGAGTCCACTTCCATCTCTTCTATTGCTATGCATGTACCAGGGGATATGGTTTCAGACAGGGTCATGGAGGTGGAGGTTTTATGCGGGGATGGATCTGCCGACCTTGGTGAGACTACAGATGAGGATTGAGGATTTTCTTCAATGATTGGTGATGCAGATACCAACTGTTTGGCCTCACCAGTGAGGTCAACAATTGGGACAGTAGCGATTTTCTTGGGTTTCTTTGTGACTGGATTTTTGATTTCCTTTTTATGTTTTGGCTTTGGGATTGTTGGCCTTGATTGTGCATGGGGGGCAACATTGGGAATTTCTATAGCTAGAGGAGTGGTGATTATCAAACTAAACAGAGTAGAAACTTGAAAAATTATGGATTGTGTTGCCTCACCTGCGTTTTCAATGAAGTTCACAATTGTTTGCTTGAGGAAAGACATCTGTTGCTCCATTTGAAGAACCATCGGCTCTAGATCATCCTCCACTTGTTGCTTCCTACTGCTCCTGTCACTTCTCCTGTTAGTGGTTGCGGCCTCATTCCTTCAAATAAGTATCTATGTTTTCCGTCGGTGATCTCACATGCAAACCTCATTATGGAATGCTTCTTCTGATAAAACAAATTTATACTATCATTTGAAATGTTTCCAGGTTGACGCATATCGATTTAAGGTATATGTGCCTATGGGTAACCCGAAACCAGATATCTTGTGAAAACTCATCCAGTAGTTGTCTAGGTATTCTTTCTACCATCCTGATTGTGATCAACATCAACCCATACTATTTGGTAAAGGATGCCTCATTGATTTATTTGTTGTTGGGGTCCCTGAAGTTCCCCATGGCTCGTATCTAAACGGTATGGGCTGGTCATCTCTAATTTGCATAATGTCCCTTCATATTGGTGGTTGCTAACTTCACATTGCGAGAGTCATTAGTATGTATCAAAATATAAATTAGTTCTTCTCTTGTAAATGTCCTTAGAGACTTCAAAGAGTTCATTCAATACAAAGGACAAATAGTTAAGTACCTCCCCTCTATAGTAGTGTTCCGCAACTGAGATTGCATTCAGGGTACATTCATTCTTGGAAACATACCTCATTGTTTTCCCTACTATTATGTAGCAGGTGAATCTTATTTCATCTTGGGTGATAAGATCAATAATTGTGTCTTTCCCCACCATGCATGGTCTTGTATTTCTCTTAATAATCCTTGTCACCTTATTTCTTCGCTTGCTTTGTTCCTCCTTGGAACACTGTAGATATTGCATTTCCTCCTGCAGAAAATCTTGTCAGTCAATGGATATCATCAACATGGATTGAGTATTCTTTGTTGAGCCATAGTGATCCCCCATGCATATTGCTAGCTAGGAGTTGTGTGCATTGCATTGCAGCCAATTGCGCGCTAAAAAAAGGTAGGCTCCTAAGATTAATTAGCGTTGACCTCTAAAATCCTTTTTAATATTTGTTGTCTTGGTGCCATCTCCTTTTGGGACTTCTTCCGTGTATATCTCCCGCTTCAACGATGGAAATTGGAAACAATCTGAGAGATCATTATCCACTAATGTTGCTTTTTCATACTTTCCATATAGATTTTCTAACACAGTAATTCGCTCCTCTAGTTGGTCCTTCAGGACTGAGATAATTGATTTTTTCATCTTTCCGCACCTCTGTTAAACAACCGTTATCTAAGGTTTCGAGCCTTTGCATCTCTGTTGTTGCTGGTTCTTAAAGTGAATTTAAAGTTCTTCTGTCACCTGAGTTTGAAATTATGTAACTCCCTGCATCTCCATGCAAATTAAGTAGACAAAACTTGACACGGCGTTTATGACTCGACTTGGTAACTAATTACTACAACAACTTTCCCTATGTTGCTAAATCGTGTTATGTCGTCATTGGCTGACTTGGATCTAACTGGTATGATGTAGCATAAAAATGATAGAGTGGGCCACATGGTTAATAAAGTTTATATAATGGTGGGTAATTATTAGCTAATTTCTTCCTCAATGGGGAAATATTTTACGGAACTCTGTCTGACAGGTGTATTATTTCTTTCTTATTATGGAGAAGACCGGTAGTATGGTAGAAAAGACTCATAGAACATGTGATTATCGCCCCCCCACCCCCTCGACCACAAGTGGATTGCAGTGACATGGCATTATTGCTGCAATGTTATTAACATTCTTATTTTTTTCCGAAAAAATGAAAAAAACATAGACTGTAAATGAATATGCTACTGAATCATGTGACTCGCTATGTATTATTATGGAATGACTATGTATTATTGACTAAAACCTACTTGTGGGCTCATCTCCAATACCCCTTCAACTTGATGGCACAACTATGGACTTGTGGAAAGGCTTCAGGCATGCGTCGTTCACCCATCTTGGCAACATTATCCTATCCAGTTGTGCTAGCTTCACCGCCCCGGAATCTTTAATTTCTGCAGCTATGAACGGCCCCAACCAATGCATTTGTAGTTTTCCTGGAAATGTTTGAAACTTATTTTCATATAGTAGAGCATGATCCCCTTCTTTGAAGGCTTTATTTTTTATGTGTCTGTCATGCCAAGCCTTCTATCTCCTTTGTTCAACTGATTGGTGGAACTCAGCTAAAAACCTCGATTCATCCAACTCCTTCAGTTGTTCCATCCTCTCTTTCAAAGTTGCATCATCTGTCATTTTGGTGTCCTAAGAGATAAAAATGATCGGGAGAACGAATTATGTTGGTACTACTATTTCTCTACCGCATACTAGTTGGAACAATGTTTGCTTGTGTGTCTATTTTACTATCGTTCTGTAGGCCCGCAATGTTGTTAGAACCCATTCATCCCAGTCATCTCGGTTTACTGACATAATTTTTTTAGACCCCTCTCAAGTATTTTATTAAAGGTTTCGAGTGTTCCATTAGCTTGCAGATGGTACGGGCTGCTTTTGTGATGTTGGACCATAAAGTTCTTTAAGAGAGAAGCGATAGTTTCATTAATGAAATGTGTCCCTTCATCACTAGTTAGGCTCTTTGGACATCCAAATCTGGATATTATGCACTCAAAGATGAATCTTGTTATAGTATCGACTGTATAATCCTTGACTAGCATTGTCTCTGCCCACCGCGTAAGGTACTTTGTAGCGGTTATGATGTATCTGGCATGGGAATGATGCAGTGGTGGCGTGATAGGGCTGATAAAGTCTACTACCCACTTCTAAAAAAATTGTACCATGTGAACTAGATTCAAAGGTTGTTCATCCCTATGTGATGGCTTCACGAATCTCTGACAGACATTGCAACTCTTTGCATACTCCTTAACATCCTAGTGGATGGTGGGCCACCGCAACCATGCCTGCAGTATTTTCATTGCGATATCGTTTCCCTCGACATGGCCTTCCGCAACTCCAGCATGGCACTCCCATAGGATTTCATGTCTTTCATGTTGAAGTAGACAGTGTCAAATAACTTGATCAAGGCCCAACTTGTATATATGTCCTGCAATTAATTGATAATCTGTCGCTCTCACTATTAGGTGTCATTTCTGCATCAATGTGTATCCCTCCGGTTAGTATCCTATCGTTAGTAACACAACAATCTCCTATAAGTAGTCCGGAATGGCTTCTATTTAGAACAAGTCATCGTCTGGCAGTTGTTCATCTAATGGTACTTTATTCTCTCCCGAATCTAGCTTGGATAGATCGCCTGGCCCCACATTTGGCCTTCCCAGTTTTATGACCACCTCAAATGCGAATTATTGGAATAGTAGTAACCATCGATAGATCATACCTTCCAACACTAGACTGTTTACCATATATTTTAAAGCTGAGTGGTCCATGAAGAACTTGAATGGTGCTCCTAGAAGATAGTTTCTAAATTTTTGGAGGGAGTAAACCATGGCCAATGCTTCTGTCTCTGTTGTTGTGTAGTTCTTCTTGGTTGTTTACAGTTTCCTACTGGCGAAGTAAATTGGGTGATCCATGTCTAGAACTTAATCACTAAAAGGTGTTGGGAACAGATCATGTACACATGCATTGTTTAGATTCATGTAATCTACACACGCTCTGATTTTTGTGGCATATTTCTTATTATTTATTAAAATCGGGCTAATCCATTTTGCTTCGTCCACTAGGAATATGAGTCTATCTTCTAGCATTTTTTCAATCTCTTTCTTGACCTTCTCTTTCAATATTGGGTTTAGCCTATATGGTCTATGCTTCACTAGGTGTGCATCCAATTTCAACATAATCTTCATATATCTAATGCCCCTTTTATTCCTTATAATTTAGCCACAGAGGTTGGAAATAAGTCTTCATATTCACACAACATGTCAAAAACTTATTTAGTTGTCTTCTTGTCCCAATAATATCCAATGGATGCCATCTTGGGTTTATTCTCTGAGCCAATGTTATGCTTCTGTAACTTCACTGGCAGAAAATGTGCATCGTCCCCTGAAGGGCTCTCTTGAATATCTCATTCACCCTCCATTTCTTGAAAATTCAGGTGTCTAAGTCCTTCTAGATCATCCTCCTCTAGATCTACATTTATTTTTCCACAAGACATATAATCTGGATACCCTTCTTCGTATAAATACTATAGGAATTTCTCATCAACGCAACCTTCCCATAGTTGTCCCAGAGTGAATATGATTCTTTTAATGGCATACAAGGTTTCGGTTAGGTGTCGATCACTATCTTGTAACGAGAAACTAATGCTAAATTGGTTATCCATAGCATCCCATTCTATTTTTTGTCTACGAATTTCCTCTTGTAAATACCAGCCTTGTGGAATTGTACCTAATGTATGTATGAATAAATGCACCCAGATTTCCTTCGGTACTTTCTCTTTTTCCCATTTCTCTGTGTAGCCCTCTAAATGTTTTTTGGGATTTGAATTTCCTCTATACTTCACCTTGTCATGCGGTCAGTTTCCCTCTTATCTAAACCTCTCCCTCATGGCTCGCTTGATAGTCTCCCATTCACGCAAAGTGTTGTGATGCGATTTCCACCACCTTTTCAGGGTGGCTTGTAATGCAATATCTAATAGTGGGACTTTATGATATTCCCTTATGGTTTTATTCACTTTATTCATAAAATAATCTACTAATTTGATGTTGTGGAAGGTTGGATAATTGCTTACCTATGCCCCAATGTAGCTTACTATGTGTATCTTTATGTAGCTTCTAGTATCAATCTCATATCCTCCTTTTTGTCATGCATCCCAAGTGGCTTTTGAAATTTTTATGCTAATCCAACTGACCGATCCTCCCGCTGTGGGATTTACGTAGTCCTCTCTTTTTCCTGTAGTTAGCTTGTACATCTGATCCATCATTCTCAGCTCATCTCAATCATCTATAGTTTAGGTGAACATTGGTCCTTGTTATGGATCTAGCGGTTGTATTACCCGCATCCCTTCTACTTCAAAGACCATTAATTCCTTCTTCATGTCAATGATAACATAGTTCTAATATGCCCAGTCGATACCAAGAAGTGTTGGGTAAGGTTCCTTATCACCCATTATATCTATTACTTCATATTCAGTATAAGTTTTTACCCTGCTACATCCACTTCTACATCTTCCAACCTTCTAATGGGCAATATTGATTTTCCATCCACAATTGTATTGGTGAATATTTAAGTTGTGGCTTGCCTAGAGCTTCCCATGTCTTTCTTGGTAGAATATTTATGTCTGATCCTAGATTTAACATTGTATATTTAATCTGGAATCCTGTGACTTGAGCATCAATCCAGAATTCTCTACCAGTTCTCTTCTTGTTCCGTTGTACCCTTCTCGAGTGTCTTTTAGGTAGGTTTGTTTATATTTTTCCCCCTTTTTATTCGTCCTCTAGAAATACTTCTTTCATACTCCTGTGTAACTCCTATAGAATCTTTTCATTATCAAGAATCTAAAAAAATAGCCTAAACCATTCTTTGATTGCTCAAGTGTTATCGGCTATGTGCGAGTCTTGTTTCTTGTCTCCTTTCATCTTCTTTAACCCATCAAATAACTTGTCTGCTTCCTGATAGTATTTTTTTTGTTGGGTGGGGTTGTATGACCTCTTTGGGGATGTTACTTGAACAATTGGAGGTTGATCTACCATACCCCAATCATCCCCTCTCTTCTTACCCCCTTTGGTAACTATATTTATATTAGTTACTGGAAGTGTTTCAGCAATTCGTGGTCCTGCATTGATCAAATTAGTCCCCCTCTGTCTTGTTCTTTCTTCCCATTTTGCAATTAGCTCAGGACAATCCTCTGTGGCATGTGCATTGACCGTGCATTGTGAACACCAAGGTCTTCTTTAGAGCAGACAGTTTCTGGTGACATGTCCCTCCTGATCACAATTGTAGCATCTTACGGGTCCTCTTACCCCTATTCTTCCTCCTCTCATACCTCCTCCTTGGCCCCCATGACCAGATTCATTGACTCTTAATGTGGAGTTGTCTAGCCGCTCTGCTAAAGCATCTAATGCTCAACATTGGTCAGTGTGGTGTGTTGTGGATGCACAAAATTCATAGTAACTATTTTTATGTACGTTGGAATACTTCTGTAGTATTGGACATACTCGCGGAAAATGTCCACAATTCCTACAAACTTCACAACAGTCTTGCGTTTTTTGGCCCAGGAAAGCTCCTTGCGATCCCACTATCACAACTCTTGCTATTGGGTGGGCCCTTGATGATCCTGTAATTCCCCCTGAACTATTAGTGCCTCTCGGACTTGGGTATTCAGTCACTACATGGCCTTGCACTAGGTAGTGAGTACACCATACGTTGGGTCTTACTGGTCTAATTGGTTGTTGGTCTTTTAGTTTCTATGTGCTTGTAACAGGTCCCCCGGGGGTCAATTTTTGTATTACAAACCCATGTTTTGGGGTAGAAGGCCAAAATTTTGTATAAACAATGTAAACTCTCCGCATTTTGTCGTCACAGATGTAGAAATTTCCACTGTAGAACAACAGATTATGCAATATACTAAAGCAAAATACAAGATCTACTTCTACAAAAAAGTTTCGGAATATTAATCGAATATGAGCAAGATCAAATAGAACACATATAACAGATGAAGAGAAATCAATCACACATGAACACAAAATAATACTCTGGAGAAAGCCTCAGCTAAAAACCTCGATCTCTATATTATCATACAAGTGGAAATATGTTCAGATTACACAAAGAATCAACTCACAAGCTATCCTTCTCTCTCTACAATCGAACAATACAGCTCACAGACTGAATAGACACAAGATATGCCTTCCCTTAGCCCTCCAAGCCTCCTATTTCCTTGCACAGTTTCCCTTGTGGTCCAATGCTGCCAGCTGTGTGAATTGGCCTCATCACACACTCACCAAACCCAAAAGTAACTGCATAATCTCCAAGGAATGAATTCCTTCTGCGTGCAAGAGATGTCCTCCATGGAATATTCCTGCAACTAATAGTACACTATCCCATCATCTGATCTCAAATAGGTCTCTGTCTGAACTGACATGCATGAGTTATTTATGAGAGAATATTCAGTTATTTGAAGTGCAACAGTTACATGCATGCATGCATTAACTAACTGAACTCACAATTATTTCAACAAACTATTTGAACTAATCTAAATGGACTTAACTCAATTAACTGAGCTAACTAATTACAACTCAAATTATAACTCATCCTTATCTCTTTAACTAAGGGATAAATTCCTCAATCAATGGGATAATTGTTGCATGTCCCCACATAGACTTCATGTTTGGTTTTCTAGAACTAATTAACTCAAGATGAATTAATTAATTATTTTACAAACAGCTGCTAAGATCAAATTCGAATTTTACTTCTCAATTTTATTTCAGGTACTAACTAAAATAGGAAGGTATCCCGAAATGCTATTTATGGTAGTGCTATTTTTAGCACTTCTATATTTAGCATTGCTTGTTGTTATTTTCAACACTCCCTCTCAACAAGAAAGGGATTATTAGTAACCCCAATCTTGTCTATGTGGAACTCGAACTTGCATTTTGATAATACCTTAGTCAAAATATCTGCATCCTGTTCCTCGGTCGAAACATACAGCAACAACATGATCCTCTTGACCTCACAGTCTCGAAGATGGTGATACCGGATATCAATGTGCTTGGACCTGTCATGAAAAACTGGATTCTTAGAGAGTTTGATACAACTCTGATTATCATAGTAGATCACAGTTGGATCCATCTTCTAACCAAACAATCCTACTAGAATCTTCCACATCCAAATGGCCTCACATGCAGCCTGACTAGCAGCCATGTATTCAGCTTCTGCTGAGCTAAGTGCAACTGACCTCTATTTCCTGTTGTACCAGGAAACTGCAGCTGAACCAAGGTTGAAGATTCCCTAAGAAGTTCTCTTCTGGTCTGATGAACTCCCTACCCAATCCGCATCTGTGAAGCCCTGAAGCTTCACTCCCCTTGTTCATCTGTACCATAATCCATACTGAGATGTGCCTCTGAGGTATCTCAGCACATGCTTCACTGCCTTCCAAAACATCGTGGTAGGCTGAACCATAGTTTGACTCAGCTGGTTCACCATAAAGCATAAGTCTGATTGTGTGTTCACTAGATACATAAGTGAACCCACAAGCTGCCAATAAACAATAGCAGCTACTACCTCACCTAAAGTAGCATCGTCCTTCCTCCAGTTCCCAGCTAGAGGATTCTGCATGGGCTTGCACTTCTCCATGTGAAAGCACCTGAGTATCTCGTTGGCATACTTGCCTTGAGACACAAATACTTCCCCACCTTTCTGCCACACCTCCATGCCTAGAAAGTAGTAAATAAGGCCCATGTCTTTCATTTTGAACTCTCTTGCAAGGTCCTCCTTGCAATACTTGATCAACTGATCATCATCTGTCAAAATCAGATCATCCACATATAGAACAATGATCAATGGCTTAAATTCTACCATGATGTGGTAAAGGTGCGCATCTACTTCACTCTTTGTGAAGCCAAACCCAGTGAAATAGCTGTAGATCTTGGTGTACCAAGCACGGGGTGCTTGCTTCAGCCCATACAGAGCCCTCTTGAGTTAGCACACATGCAACTCACGATTGAAGGTCTCAAAACCTTCTAGCTACTCAATGTGCACCTCCTCCTCAATCTTCCCATTGAGGAATGTTGTCTTCACATCCATCTGATGGATCTTCCAACCCATCTGAGCTGATAGTGCCAACATCGATCTGATAGATGAGTACCTTGCTACAGGAGAAAAGGTCTCATCATAGTCAATCCCCTCGGCCTGTGAGAAACCATGGGCAACAAACCTTGCCTTATGTTTCTCAACACTACCATCAGTTGCCTGCTTTACCTTGTAAAGCCATCTAGAACTCACCACTGACTTGTCCTGAGGTCTTGGGACAACATCCCACACATTGTTCCAAATGACAGAGTCGTACTCCTCTACCATTGCATCAACCTAGACTGGTTGCTACACTGCCTCCTCGAATGAAGAAGGTTTGGACTCTATACACTCCCCAACTAGGACCATGTACCTAGTGTACCACTCGGGTGACCTCCTCTGTCTGCATTGAGAAGATGGTTGTCCCACATTCTCCTGTGCATCTAGCATTAACCTGTTATCTTCTCTTGAGTGTTTCCACCCATCTCTAGAAGACTCAGCATGAGTGGATGTCTCCACCTCCTGGATCCTCTACATGTGGCTGCTCTGCATCAATCTCAGGCTTATCCTCCTTAGGAACTGAAAGTTCCTCCTCTGCATGCAACTTGAGCTCCCTCTCAAGTGATACTTGCATGGATTTCTACTCGTTGAACTTCAGATCTCTACGTACCATTGTCCTCTAATTGGCAGACAGGTACACCCGATAGTTGTGGGGTGTATCAGTGTACCCCACAAGTATTACCAACTCATTTTTTGGATCTAGCCTCGTCCGAGCATCTTTAGTCACATGGCAATAAACCGATGATCCAAAGATCCTGAAGTGACTCACATCTGATTGCTTCCCGGAAAAGGCCTCCATAGGTGTCTTCATTCCCAATATACGGTGTGGGATTCTGCTCTGAAAGTACACTATTGTATTGCATGCCATAGCCCACAAATGCAATGGTAGGCTTTGGTCATGCAACATTGCTCGAGCTGCTCCCACAATCAATCGGTTCTTCCTTTCATCCACCCCATTCTGTTGTGGGTTATGGGATGCCATCAACTCCCATCTATTTCCTTCTACAGTGCATATTTCCTTAAACTATTGGGAGACATACTCTCCACCACTGTTACTACGCAAGTCTTTTATTTTCTTTCCTGATTCTTTCTCTGCCAAGGCTTTAAACTCACAAAACCTCAAGAAGGTCTAATCCTTCTTTTGCATAAAGTAGATCCAGCATCTATGAGAAAAATCATCAATAAAAATAACATAATACGTTTGTTTAGTGTTGGATGCTATAGAGAATGGTCCACAAACATCTGAGTGAACTCGCTCTAGGATTTCTCTAGCTCTACTGTCTCAATCCAGAAAGGAAGATTTCACATACTTACCCAAGCTACAACCTTTTCATGTATCTGTTTGCTCCAGTTTTCCCTTGGGAAGTCTGGTAGAAATCTGCTGCATGATCTTCAGGGCTCCATGGTGCAAGTAGCCCAATCTTCTATGCCATATCTCGCCAATATCTTGGCTATGCACCATCTCAACTTTGGAACTCAATGCAGCACAATCATCTACCTCCATCTTGTAGAGATTCTTTACTCGAATCCCAATTCGCTTGGTCTGTCCAGTGCCGATATGCCTCGGGAATACCTTTCCTTTACTAAATACTACATCATAGCCTTTATCTTCTAGCATAGCAATGGACACAAAATTCCTCTTTAGACCTAGTACACACTTTACATCAGTCAGGGTGAGAGGATCTCCATGATCCCTCTGAAACACAACCATACCTTCACCTGAAACATGGTACTTTCCATCATCTCCCATCTTGATCCGCATCTGGAGATCCTTCTCCTCCAAGGTACTGAAAATATTCTTGCCACCTGACATGTGGAATGAAGCTCCAATGTCCAGGTACCACACACATCCCACCATGGATGAAACCATGCATGCAATAAGAGAGAAATCCAACTCAAACTGTGAGCTAGTGCCTCACCATTAGATCCCTTCGAGGATCCCTTCTTGGATTTCTTCTGTGGACAATTCATAGCATAATGTCCCACTTCATGACAATGAAAGCATCACACTTTTGATTTGTCAAAATTCTTCCCACCAGGGGAAGAACTAGATTTGAGATGGGACGCGTTCCTTTCCCTTTCCTGACCTTACTTGCTAAGGCTAGATTTTCTTCATAATCTTTTTTTGATGAAGATACATATCTGGTGGTTCTTCTTATCTCCTCCTGCATCAGATCTGACCAAAGTCGTTCCCAATCTGGTAGTTTCTGTCTTCCATTAACCGAGCCTTGGTAGCTATGCTAACTCTTAGGAGGACCGAGGAGTGTAAGACTTACCATGTCATCATCGGCTGTCGTGATCCCTACACTTCCAAGCTCATCCTTGCAGGTGGTGAGCTTGTTTAGATATGTAGAGATAGTGTCGCCCTTTTCACACTTTATTCTCTGAAGCTTGTCTTTTAGCGCCAGATTCCTCTAATCGTTGATGTTCTGATATAGATCTTTCAATGTTTTTCACATCGAAAATGGTGTCTCCTACCCATGGAGGCTCGAGACAATGTGGTCTCAAACTCCCTCCAGGAGGATTCTCCTTGCTTTAGCCACACATTTCTTCCATTCCACCAATTATGTAGCATTAGCTATTGCTGGCTTGGGGACTTCTTGATCAATGAAGTCCTTTAGATCATTGTCTTCTAATACTGCTTACATGTGATCCTTCTAGGCTATATAATTTGAGCTGCCATCAAGGGTATACTCGAGTCTTAAACCATTAAATTCCATTGGTGAAATTGAGATGTGATAAGAACTCGATTTCTATATTCAGGAACCTCAAACTTCAAACTTCTCCCTTCTTGTATACCATTCTTCACTTTGATCACCCTTTCTCTGATACCATGTAGAAATTCCCACTGTAGACCAATAGATTATGCAATATACTAAAGCAAAATACAAGATCTACTTCTACAACAAACTTGTGGAATCTTAATCGAATATGAGCAAGATCAAATAGAACACATATAACAGATGAAGAGAAATCAATCACACATGAACACAAGAGAATACACTGGGGAAAGCCTCAGCTAAAAACCCCGATCTCTATATTATTATACAAGTGGAAATATGTTCAGATTACACAAAGAATTAGCTCACAAGCTATCTTGCTCTCTCTGCAATTGAACAATACAACTCACAGACTAAATAGGCACAATATATGCCTTCCCTTAGCCCTCCAAGCCTCCTATTTCCTTGCGCATTTTTCCTTGGGGTCCAATGCTACCACTTGCGTGAATTTGCCTCATCACACACTCACCAAACCCATGAGTAATTGTGCAATCTCCAAGGAAAGAATTCCTTCTGCATGCAAGAGATATCCTCCATAGAATATTCCTGCAACTGATAGTACACTATCCCATCATCTGATCTCAACTGGGTCTCTGTCTGAACTAACATGCATGAGTTATTTATGAGAGAATATTCAATTATCTGAAGTGCAGTAGTTACATGCATGCATGCATTAACTAAATGAACTCACAATTAGTTCAACAAACTATTTGAACTAATCTAACTGGACTAAAATCAATTAACTGAGCTAACTAATTACAACTCATCCTTATCTCTTTAACTAAGGGATAAATTCCTCAATCAATGGGATAATTGTTGCATGTCCCCACATAGACTTCATGTTTGATTTTCTACAACTAATTAACTCAAGATGAATTAATTAATTAATTTACAAACAACTGCTAAGATTAAATTTGAATTTTTCTTCTCAATTTTAGTTCAAGGACTAACTAAAATAGGAAGGTATCCCGAAATGCTATTTATGGTAGTGCTATTTTTAGCACTTCTATATTTAGCATTTCTTGTTGCTATTTTCAACAGCAGAGTGCAAAGATATCTAAATTCAAAAAGGGTTTTCTACCCTTAGTTTAGATAGGTTGTGTTGGTTTTGGAGATCTTCCCTTGGTCCGCAGACCATGAGATTTTATAAAATGGAGAGTCTTAAAGAGTCTAAGGCAGTTCAGTAGTCATGAGTCATCGATGTAATAGGTTTTTGAGAGCTAAGAGCAAGAGTGTTAGCAGAGGAAGAGGCTCTGCAACTAAGTGCATAGAGGCCTAGGGTAGAAGTCTATAGCTGAGTGCGCAGACCCCTGCAACTGTGTGTGCAGGGCAATTAGAGTTTGTACTGTAAATCTGAATCATCAATAAAGAGAAGTGTTCTAAACTTAATGTGTACTTTCCATATGTGTAAGCGTTATTTTCCTTATGTTATAAATGTTGTGATTATTCTATGTTGAATGTTGGGTTTAAGATATAATGTTAAGTTGATGCGCAAAAAGATATGTTTCCATATGTTACATGAACGCAAGTGATAGCATATGTTTACGTGAGGATAATCTTAATTGCATAGTAAAGTTGGCTAATACTTAAGATAATTTGGGAAACAAGACAATAACCTAGTTACGAAGGCGCGTAAGTTCCTGAATCATCGTTTAGGGTTACGCGAAGGATAGTTGGATACCTTCGCAGAGGTTATAAAAGACAAAAGAAGAAGTACATCGATAAGACCTAAAGGCTTATCGATCTACGAAAGATAGGGGTTAGGGTATAAGATCGACATCACGACCATCTCAGGGTGTAGAAAATTGGTTCTTGTACCCCCCCATACTGCTTCGGGTGAGACTTTAGTCCACGCTCTGTGAATTGATGCCGAAAGGGCCAGTAGTGTAGGGATTTTCTTGGTTGCTTAACGTTGAACCTTGGTTAGGGCCCATCAAGCCAAGAAATGGTTCTGTTGTCGGGACTGGGATCTGCATAATGATATGTGTGATGTCGTATCATTGGAATCCAACTAAGAAAGAGATCGAAAATTTCTTGGATAGAAAGATCCACGAATTCACGGTGCATAAGAACAAGAATCCGCGATTGACGAAAGAATAGTGGTTGGATAGAGATCTGTACACAGAAATACAAAAAATATTCTTCTCTTCCTTCCCGATTGAGTTATACATGTGGATGGCGAAGTTGGCAGACGACCAAGGAAGGTGGAGGCTTGATAATCCAATTTTTTGGACACTGGAGTTAGTAAGGATATTGGAAGACTCTAAAGATAAGATCGTGTGTGCTGTCGACCATTGGCTCGATCGCATCATAGGAGGATTTGTGACAGAGTTCACGGTCGATACTTCTATCAGTTACAGTGAAGCAGAGCGTCGTTTCTTTAAAGGACTGCAAGGTAAGTATTTGAAGTCACTAAATACTTGGATTAAGATGTTCTTGTGTGAAAAGTAGGTCATGCGGTTACCTTGATGTTTGGAGTTACGCAAAGTGGAAATTCTTTCAAGGAAGGAGGAAGAAAAGGTCCTAAGTATAGCCCACTAATCGAGCCTCCTTTGAGTGACGACTATATGGGAAGCTCAGGGTATCACAGACGACCAAATGAATAAATCCACATTGGTTAGTGCTTTGTAGGACCACGCACTAACATGGTACATTAAGTATAGTACTGATAACCCAACATCCACATTGGTATATATCCAGGCCACGCTGAATAGAGAATTCAATAGACCTAAGTCTCAAGCATAGTCGATTGTGGGATTCAAGGAGATCACGATGAATCCTAAGGAGACACCATGGGATTTAGATCAAAGATTGAAGTGTATGATCCATGAAGCCAACATGAACCTAACTGATGGGCAGCACCTCGAATGGTTCATGGCCTCACTCCTGCCCCACCTAAGGGTTGCACTATCACAACAAAATATTGGAACCTAGGCAGAAGCTTTGGAAATCACGATGAGACTGCATGAGACACCAATGTAGGATGCTAATATGGGGGTTGCGGAGATTCATGCGTAGTTGAAAAACCTTTGTTCGAAATGCAAATTCTGAAGAAGGACAAAACAACTTGGCCAGAGGCACGTGAAGAAGTTTGGTGCCCAAAATGCAAAGGTTAGGGGCATGACAAGGATCACTGCCTAGTCTTCGAGAACTATGTTGTAGTAGGGGGACCAATGGCTCTATGGCCAGAGGCTGTAGTAGGCCAACTGCAGGGCCCGCGCTATGGTGTGCTATATGCTAGGTGACTCGGAAACATGCGACCGACAATTTCCATTTGCTGCAAAAATTTGTACAGACACCACAACAGCTCTTCTACATTTTTTGTCAATCCGTAGGTCATGACAAGCACAATTGCTATAGTTACAAATTAATTATGGATAGGACACCTGCATACAGGGTGCAGGTAGAAATATGGCCTACGAACCAAGGCATTGGTGGAATGCGAGGTGAGTATCAGGGGTGTGGCCAAGGCCGAGGTGGAGGAGGGCCTATTAGAGGTCGAGGACAGCTAATTTATTACAATTGTGGAGGCCTAGGACACTACTTGAGGGACTGTCTGAATCTAACGTGAATGTCATGCTGCTATTGTACTCAGTTTGACCATGCAATTGAGGATTTCCCTATATTTTTGGCTAAGATTCATGAAAAGGGTGCACAGCCTCTATAGCCGACATAGAACCTCCAGATGATGAGGGCTGAGCCTTGCGAGGAAGATCCTAAGGTAAACATTATGTTGCAAAGCAGAACTACGACTAGGGAGGACAAAGGCAAGTGACCTGCAAAAGGTGAATGGGTCCACAACGCATGAGAAAGGAAGACTGGGTTTGATTTGGAGCACGTAAAAGAAACATTTATGGAAGCAAAGAAAAGCTTTGCTGAGGCATCTACCTCAGGAAGTCAAGAGAAACAAGTTGAAGAAATGGACCCATCCATGATTACCACATTCTTGGAAACCTACATGAAATTTATCCATGATAGTAAGGCTGTGAAGGGCCTACAGGAATTGATCAATCGGTGCGCTGGCAAGGATGGAGCTACTAGTGAACCATGCCTAGTCAAAAAGCTTGGCAAGTATAAGGTAAGGACTGGGCGTGAGATGAGACTCACTACGCAAATAGGGGAATATGAAATGGACCAAGTTATCCTAGATCTGGGGTCTGACACGAATGTTTTTCCAAAGCAGACATGGGAAAGAATGGGGAGACCTGTGCTCTAGTAGTCTCTGATCCAATTAAGGATGGTGAATCAACATAAAATTATCCTGATGGGGAGGTTGCAAGGGGTAACAGTTGACATCGAAGGCACAAGTGCACTGGCGTATTTTGAGGTAATAGACATTGTGGATGATAGAAATCCCTACCCTACACTCCTTGAAATCGATTGGGCCACTGACTTGAATGGGGTAATCAACCTAAAGAAGCGAAAGATGATATTTGAAAAGAAGTCTCTCCGCATAGTGGTGCTGCTGGAGCTTGCAGAAGGACCACGCTATACAAAACTAGTCCGTGATTATGAAAGTGATGATGATTTAGACTAGAGTTACAAGATAATGGTGTGAGACCAGAATTGGGAAAATCCAACAGAATATGGGTGTATCGCATGGGACCGTGAGAGCTCCTGCACATCAAATTCGAACCAAGAATTAGAGCACTAGCAGAATCGACTGCATGAAGTATCTATGATAAATTGTAATATGATGACCAAGTCATTGCACTGTGTGTCATCAAAAGTAATAGATTTGCCTCACTGTGATGGGCTAACTGATGTTGATCACTTTTTGAATGAATTTGAGAGAGAAGTTTTGGAGAAACATCGCTTCCAGGCCTTGGAATGGGTACTACGCACTATGCCTACAAGATGGTGGGGTATGCACAAGGATAATTTCGGTGATTGGCGCAATTATATGAGGATGATGATAATATGTTTTGGACAGTCGAAAGTGCGGATGATAAACAAGTTTGATGGAAGGGATGATCCGCGTGGTCACCTAGCCAAATGGACTAAGGCTCATGGAATGGATCCCCAGCCTAAATGGGTGCATCTGTTTTTCCATGCCCTGGATGTCATGCCAATGAATTGGTACTTGAAAATAGAGCTCCGCCATGGCACTAAAGAATGGAACATCTTGCGCCAGGGGTTTATAATGACATTCAGCTTTGGGGATGGGTTTGACTGTATTGACATGACGCTACATGAGGTTAAAGCAGTTATCTTTAAGATACCACAAGATCCTTTGGACCTAATTCAACCTGATTGGACTACCCAGTTGAACCACACGTTGGAATTCTATAACGTGACCGCTAAAGAGGAAGATGAGGATCCCAGAAAGATTAATATTCCAGAAACTGAGGGTCACCGTGAGGTTGAAGGTCCATATATAGAAGATCTAGACATAACCGCACCACTAAAAACTAGGTAGGTCAACATTGGCACAGAGGCGGAACCGAAATTTGCAAAGGTTGGGGACTATTGGGATGATACGTCGATAGACAAGGTCGCTGAGCTCCTCCGCGAATATCAGGATTTGTTCCCCCCGAAGTTTTTTGATTTGAAGGGGATAATAGGAGATCTAGGTGTCATGAATATCACCCTGAAACTAGACGCAAAACCTGTAAAACAAAGACCTTACCACCTTAATCTGAAGTATAAGGGAAGGGTCCGTGTTAAGTTAGATAAGATGCTCACGGCAGGAATTATTGAACTAGTGGAAGAATCTGATTAGGTAAGCCCGATAGTGGTTCAGGAAAAGGAACAAAAAGAAGAATTAAGGATATGCATGGATCTCTGGAAATTGAATGATGCTTGTGTGCATGATCCATTCCCGACCCCGTTCACTAATGAGGTCCTAGATAATGTAGGCAGCTAAGAAGCATACTCTTTCACTAATGGGTTCTCTGAGTACCATCAGATCAAAATCATGCCTGAAGATAGAAGCAAGATGACCTTAGTCACTGAATGGGAATATTTTCAGTACACCGTAATGCCTTTCGGGCTAAAGAATGCACCAGTACTCTTTTCATGCGTAGTCATTGCGGCATTCAAAGACTTCACTCATAAGTTTCTGGAGGTATACTTTGATGATTGGACATTGTTTGGGTTGGTCAAGCACCATGTGGCAACTCTGCACTTGATGATGGATACCTGTGAGAGATAAGATCGGGCTCAATCTGAAGAAGTGTATGTTTTGTTTCCCTTTTGGGATCTTGCTGGGTCATGTGGTATGCAGACAAAGATTGATGGTAGACCCCACGAAGGCCATAGTGATAATCAACTTGGAGGTGCCAAGGAATGTGAAGCAGTTGCACACAATTCTAGGTCATACCAAGTACTATAGGAAGTTCATCAAGAGCTATGCCCACATCACCATGAATATGGAGAAATCGTTGAAAAAGGATGTTGCGTTATGTTGGAATGATGAATGTCAGAAGAGCTTGGATGTGTTGAAAGAGAAAATGGTCACCACACCAATCCTAGTCTTCCCGGACTTGAAGAAGGAATTTCATGTGCACATGAACACATCATGCATTGCGCTGGGGGCCATGCTAACACAGGCCAGTGAGGGAGAACTGGATCACCCTATAGCGTTCGCAAGCAGGAAGCTGTCTAAAGCAGAGAAAAATTATTCCACAACAAAGTGTGAAGGATTAGCTATGGTGCACGTGCTCCAAAAGTTTAGGCACTATTTGTTAGGTGGAAATTTTAATCATTCTAAATTGAAGTACTTGGTCAATAAGCCTATGTTGAGGAGGAAGATTTTCAGATGGTTATTTTTGTTCTAGGAGTATGACTTTGAAGTTATTGTGAAGCCAGGATGACTGAATCCAAGACTTGATCATCTATCGTGCATTTAAACAGGAGAGGAGCCTGCTAATTTGGAGGAGGGGCTACCTGACGCACAGCTCTTTGCAGTGCGCATCACAGACAACCACTTTGAAGATATCATACACTTCCTGATGACGGGAACTACTCCAAAAGGGTATACAAGCCAACATAAGAAGGAGTTAGTGGTGTGTGTGGCAGACTTCTCTGTCATTGCAGGAAACCTGTATAAAATGGGATCAGATGAAATATTGTGACGTTATGTACCTGACTTTGAATGAAGCAACATCCTCTCGGAGGGTTATGGAGAAGCTGCAGGAGGACATTATGCAGGGAAAGCAACAACGCAGAAGGTTCTATATGCTAGGTTGTGGTGGCCAACCCTGCATAAGGATTCGAAAGCATATGGGCATGTGATGCATGTCAAAGGACTGGCAGGCCGTTGCAAAGGGATGAACTACCTCTGATGCCACAGGTGACGTTACAACCTTTCGAGAAGTGGGCAGTAGACTTTGTGGGTCCAATTTAACCTCAAGGAAAGAAGATGGGTGCACAGTACATCATCACCACGACTGAGTACTTGACTAGGTGGGTGGAGGCACAGCCTGTGAAGGATTGTACAGGCATGACTAAAACAAAATTTATTTTTGAATATGTGTTGACAAGATTTGGTTGTCCAAAGATCTTGATGAGCAATCACAATACACACTTTCTTAACAAAACAATCAGCGCAGTGATGGAGGAATTTCAGGTATATCATCAGAAAAGTACACCTTATCACCCGCAAGCTAATGGGATGGTGGAAGCATTCAATAATATATTGGAGAGCGCACTGATGAATGTCTACAATGCTTAGCAAAATGACTCAAATGTGTGCATACCAGTAGTGCTATGGGCCTACACAATGACTTGCAAGAAGTTGACTAGGCAAATGCCATTCAGACTCGTGTATGGCATAGAAGCTATGATGCCAATGGAATACATTATACCTAGTCTGCACATAGCAACACTCATAGGAATGGAGGACGCAGAGCCCTAGAAGAGAGGCTTGTGCAACTAGCAGAGCTTAAGGAGGATCGAGTTTTAGCTGGATTTCATCAACAAGTTCAAAAGGAGCATGAAAAGGCATGGCATGATCGGCACATCAAACTACGCACCTTCAAGGTAAATGATCTAGCCTTGTTATGTGACAGTAAATTTGATAAATTTCTAGGGAAATTTAGGATGCACTGGCTGGGGCCATACATCATCAAGGAGATTACCATTGGTGGAGTAGTTCACTTGGTTAAATTGAATGGAGAACCCTTCCCAGGGAAGGTGAATGGCAGCTGATTGAAGCCATACACCATGATCCAACTAGGTGACTATATGAAGGTAGCACTGTCTTAGCACTCTAGGCAGCTAAAAGGAGGCGCGAGACTATAAACTACACTGCCTAGGTTGGAGAACTACGCGGAATGAGGGAGTGTCACATAGTCCACAACAACGCGCAGAGAGTTGTGTTACCAAGGTAGTAACCATGCAAAGTAGCTGAAAAGTGACCGTTAAAGTCATTGTTCATGATTTGACAATGAAAAAATTACCAAATGGAACAGGGGGTGGCATTTAAGTCAGAATTTATGGGAAAGATCTCTGAAAATATGCCGCCAATATAGCATTAATGATATGATTTTGGGGGGAACAGTCAGATTTGAATTCAAAATGGCCTATAAATTACATATGACCACCCAGCGGAAAACATTTTGCATATTGAGAAATTGTGAGTTATGTTGTGTGATGTGCATGAACTGCACATTTTTCAACGAGCTACTTGATTGCCCAGTGTTCGATCAATTTTTGGAAACTTCCTGCAAAATCATCCATGACATTATTCTAAGAGTAGCAACCATGGACGTTGAAGCAATGACAATCGAAGGAGTTGTTCCGGGAGGTCGTTATGGCAACAGAAGGAGCTGCCCCCGAGGTTGCGCCTATAGAGATACCAGCTGAAGTACCAAAGTCTCCATGGGTGCCTAGACCAAGGCCTACCCTGACCAAGGAGAGTCCCAAGAACAATAAGGGCAAGCAGGCCACGACACCATAGCTGGTGCACACATCTCCCAAGAAACACCCATAGAAGGATAAGCCCACCACATAAGAAAAGGGTAAGACAATTAACCTAGAGCCAGAAGAAGAAGAGATTGAGGATATCTCAATGGATGATAAGGATGTTGGGGTGGAAACAGAGGATGTTGAAATTGAGGGGTCTAACCCCATCACTAAGCTACCTAGGTACATTCCTTCATGCAGGGGCAAGACCAAGTTGCCCAAAGACATTGATGAGAGTAAGGTCACCCTGCACACACCCCTCCTACCGAATCAAATTGTGTTCAAAGCACCGTGCTTGGGGCATGTCCCCCTTTTGAAATTAGAAGATTATGATTTAGCGGACACTAAGGAGTTTCCTCATATAGCAATGGACCAACTCATGCACTGCGTGTTCCACAAAACCATTGGAATGACCGCGTTGGAATTGCAGAAGTGGATGAGAGGTGTGGATAAGGTAGGACTGCCCAACCTGCTATAGGTGCCGCATTACAACCACATGCCCATCACAATGGTGGTGATCAAGAAGCTATTGTGCTTGGTACATGATGGGTGTCTATGGCTGGAGGAGCCGATACCCATCACTGTTATGCTAATCCATAGGAGCACATGGCTGCCATACACAAGGGACAATTTGGCCATGGCGTTTGGCTGAAAGGCTGGCGAGCATGCCCTCGTCGAGGCCATGAAGTAAAATTTCAAAATGATAATGAAGCAGCAAGGCTAAGCCATTACGAGTATCGTTGAGCCCGTGGTTAAAGTGGAAACACAACTCTTGGCAGGGAAGGTCATGTGGAAGTGTCGCACAGATGAAGTGGAGGCACCAGTCGTAGCTTTGGCGGCCCAATGTGCGAAGGGAGTTCAATTTAATCAGGCCTACTACCTCTGCGGTGAGTTCCTCGCAAACTACCGTCAAGTGCAAGATCTCAACAAGCCATTTCACTATGCATGGCTCTTGTTGTCCATAATGTTGGTAGCATGGGAGCTACCCGAAGACAGTCAGTTTCCTCCGGTCCTGTTGGACCTACTAGAGGCAGTGAGGTACGCTTCACTGTGGGCAACTAAGGATCCCCAGCAGATAAAGGATAGCAAGCTATTTTGTATCTTGATGGAGATGAACGTGCATATGGCCATCAACCGTAAGCCATGGTTGTCACCTACCAATTTTGACAGATTGTAGTAGTACATGGAATTCAAGGCTAACTTCCACCACGTCTCAATACGGGCACGAAAGGACCCCGAGCAGAAGTGGCATGACTTGCCCTATTTGGAAACAGATGACGTGATCAATGCGGTCCTTGACCACTGGCCGGCAGAGTGGTGCACTGTCTTGGACTTGGCTATGGGATCGAGCAAGTCTGTTGCACAATGCAAGAAGGAAGAGGCCAAGCTGAAGATGGCACAATTGGCAATGAAAAGGAAAATGGAGGTTGATGACAAGGCTAAGGTAAAGTGCACTGCTGCACAACAATCGGGTGGGAAGGTAGGAGAAGAGGAGCATGGAGATCATAAACCACCTTCACCAAAAATAGAGGAAGAAGAGGAGGAACAGATGGAGTAGGGAGGAGCGAACCCAGAGATGACTCCATTCCATATCAAGGGCACCATAGGACCATAAAAGGTAGGGCTGAGGAAGAAGTACAAAGCTAGCAAGACCTCTCTGGATTTGATCACCCTAATAGAGGGAGATCTGAATGATATAGGGGACGCAGTGCGGGATGCCACCATGGAATTGTCGCAAAAGTTCGAGCAGCAGCAGCAACATGTTTTGGGAGTTATCCAGATGGGTCTACATGAGCTGCAGATCCATGTATCACAGATTCAAACTAGTGTGTGGTCCACCAGTTCGGCCCTTGGCACCTGAGAAGCTGCAAGGATGCTATGCGCAAGGGACTCCTGAGCCATAATACTGCCAGATGGAGTATTGACAATGGAAACTAAAGCTAATAGGCCCACTTTTAGTGCCCTCAAGGGGGTGGGACTTAACTTGGCCATGCTTCCTAGTGAGGCACTTCACCTTCTATAGGATGGTGTGATTACAGAACTTTGGGCCTGTGAACAGCATGCTTTATAGGTGATCAACGATAAAAAGGTCAAAAACGTGTGCAGAGAGACTCCATTGTTTAGCTTGTGACAGACCTGACAAACAAGAATCAACACATAATCAAGGTTGTGAATGAGGCATGCATAACTGTCCCAAAACTAGCCATTCTCGAGGCTAAGCCAGTAGATGTGCAGGTTTGAAAACTCACTATGGGAGTGTATGATGCACACACAGAATTGGAAAAGGTTCAACTGGAGCTGAACCTCAAAATTGCAGAATTTCAGTTGAAGGCCCAACCATTGACTCCATCAGAAGTCAGGGAGCAATGCACGACTGCCGTGACAGATGTGATAGCAACAGTAGTGAGTGTAGTGATAGACTACACTACACTTTTTGAGAAGTCACTTGAGGTACTCACTAGCCTGAAAGAACACCCCAATGTCTAGAGGATGGAGACAAAAGCGTGGGAACTACAACAGTGCTATGATGAGGTTAAAGTGATAGCGTGCACTATTGCCATCACGCAGAGACTCGCGAAGTTGCAGGAGGTCATGGCATTGAAAGAATAGATAGACACAGCTCAGCAAAAGGAAGCCATGCTGAAGGCTCTCTTGAAGCCTTAGTTGGATGAGGCCTACATGATCACAACCACCATTGAAGGTAAGCTACCCAGTCTACAGGAGACTCAGCAGAAGCTACAGGATGATAGCACAGGGCCAGCGATAGAGTAGTTGGTCGAAGAGATGAAGCAGGTGGTAACGCTGTGCACCACCGAGGTAGTAGTTGCCCAAGTGGAGCTGGGAGGTCTTCGTAACAAGATCTCCATGCCATCCAAGTGACTCGAGGGCAAGTCACCATGTTTTTGTTGGGGGCCTATTGGGAACAGGTCCCCTGGGGGTCAATTTTGGGATTACAAACCTAAGTTTTGGGGCAGAAGGCCTGAATTTTGTATAAAGAATGTAAAATCTCCACATTTTGTGGTCGTGGAGCTTGTATATATCTAAATTCAAAGAGGGGTTTCGCCCTTAGTCTAGATAGGTTGTGTCGGTTTTGGAGATCTTCCCTTGGTCTGCGAACCATGGGATTGTATAAAAAGGAGAGTCTTAGAGAGTCTAAGGAAGTTCAGTAGGCATTAGTCATTGATGTAATAGGTTTGTGAGAGCTAAGAGTGGGAGTCTTAGTGAATGAAGAGGCTCTATAGCTAAGTGCGCAGAGGCCTAGGGTAGAAGTCCGCAACTGAGTGTGCGGACCCCTACAGCTGTGTGTGTAGGGCAGTTAGAGTCTATATTGAAAATCTGAATCATTAATAAAGAGACGTGTTTTGAACCTACTGTGTACTTTCCATCTGTGTAAGCGTTATTTCACTTCTGTTATAAATGCTGCGATTATGATATGTTGAATGTTGAGTTTCAGATATAATGTTAAGTTGATGCGTGAAAATATATGTTTCCATCTGTTACATGAATGTAAGTAATAATATATGTTTATGCGAGGATAATCTTAATTGCATGGTAAAGTTGGCTAATACTTAAGACAATTTGGGAAACAAGTCAGTAACCTAATTATAGAGGCGCGTAAGTGCTTGAATCATCGTTTAGGGTTGCGCGAAGGACAGTTGAATACCTTTGTGGAGGTTTTGAAAGACAAAAGAAGAAATACATCGATAAGCCCTCAAGGCTTATCAATTTGCACGAAGACAGTGGTTAAGGTATAATATCGACATCACGAGTATCTTAGGGTGTAGAAATTTGGTTCCTGCATCCCCCCATACTGCTTCCGGTGATACTTCAGTCCATGCTCCGCGGATTGATGTCGAAAGAGCCAGTAGTGTAGGGATTTGCTTGGCTGCTTAAAGCTAAACCTGGATCAGGGCCCATCAAGCCAACACTATGTCATACTAGAAATTTGATTTTGGAGGCCCATGATCGATGGGTATAGTGATCCCATCCCTCCTCGATATTCATGTGGGTATCCTACCATGGCTTCTATGTGCGATGATTCCTCTAGGGCATCTTGGAGAGTTCCAATATTTTGTTGTGTCAACGGTGTTCTTGTAAGGGGTAAGAGCGCTTTAATGAAAAAATCTCTCTGATGGTTGGGATATATGGTATAGCTCAGCTTGCCAATAGCATATTTAAACCTCTGTATCAATTCCCAAGTAGTATCTCCTTATTTTTTCTTGATATCCCATAGCTCAAACAATCCCTATTGATTTGTTTGTGGCACCTTGAATTCTTGAACGAAGCCTCTCTTAATGTCATCCACTAAAGGATTCTAGTTCTATTCTCCCAATTTGATAAACCATCTTAGAGCCCTTTCTCTTAATGTGGTCTGGAACTCAATCAACTTTACATTATCTCGTGTCTGGTGTGATCTCCATATGGCTTCACATAGGTACCAATGTTGTTCTACGTCTTCATTCCCTCTACCATCAAACTCAAGATATCTAGTAAGGGACCCTGCCATGTTGATTCAAGTGTGTGCTAAGAGCACAAATCCTTTGTTTCTTGGTTTCTAAGATCCTTGTAACCCTAGATTACTAATGGATGTATTAAAACTCACTTTATATTTTTCATGCATAATGTGTACTCGTATTACTTTAATAAACTTAGCAAAAATTTTGTCAGGGTTTCTGTAAAGCACTAGGGGAAGGTCAGAGTGAACACTACCTAAACTTTGCAGATTCTACTATTGAACCCTAGCCAACATATCATCCTTGACGAACAATCTTCTCATCACATCACACATCTGACCTTTCATCTCCTCTTCATAGTTGTTGCTAGTGCTTCCTCCTGGCATCTTACCCGCAACCTGTAAGGGAGAGTCCCTGTCATTCTCCTAGCTCCTATCCATCCAGTCACCATCCCTTTCTTTTTCTATGTCTTTCTCCATACTCTTTCCTTCTTTCGGGCTCCTTGACACCGCTCGTGCTTGGTGGGGTCCCATACATCTCTTATTTAGCGCTTATACTGCTCTTTCCTGCCACTTTTGTGCTAGTAGCCCTCTCCTTTGTGCCTTAATGTCTCTAGCTCTTTACAAGCCTTCTATGTCTATTCCTTTAGCAACATCTACATTTCCCCAAATGGTAGCATTCTCCCCTTAGGCCCTTCCCCCAGTACTGGGGTTTTACGCTACCATAGTTTCTACAAGTAAAGGTAACAACCCTTCTTCAACCATAAACATCTTAATCCACAAAGGCACTTTGTTCACTAGTTTTTCTCTTAATCTCAATCTGAACAATGCATCCACCTTTGAAAAGCATTGATAATTCTCTGCCGTGAATTCAACTTCGTACCCTTCTACAATAGTTTGTACCCAGAAATATACTGCTCTCATCAACTCACTATCCAAATGTTGAAGAGTTACAAGGTCTCCGGGAACCTAGTAGCGATGTGCTAGCGTAGTTCCTTCTGGCCGACTCTTTACTTTTAGCCTCCTCAACCAGTTATATAAGCCTTCAGAAACTTACACTAGAAGATCTTGTATTGATCACTCGCGACCTCTGAGTACAAAATCTCTCCACGTACTTTAGTGATAGGTTGGCCTCGACAGGTAGCCTGCTCTGACATGAACCGATCTACTCAGTTATACCACCAATCCCAAATCTCCTTCTTAAATATCCTTGTCACCATAGTCCAAACCAGTGCTTCTGATTTCAGGTCCCAACAACGGAACCATTTGTTGGCACAAAAATGTCATCAGGGAAAGACCCTGGGTTTAGGCACAAGGGGCCAACAAGGGTCCATTGTAGTCTAGGACAATGTCGAAATTTTCACCCTACCCCAAGGGATAATAAGTCTCACCCGAGGCGAGTCATGACCGAAACTAAGAAGGGTTTATAAGGATATCAAGGATGATCCAACCATTACTCTATATACATCTTAAAGCATACATTCATAATAACATTATATCATTATGGATATCATATTCATACGAGGAAAGACCCTCAACCTAAAAAAAATTGAGTAGGCCCACAAATCACAACAATACACATAGATAATACCATGCAACTGGTTCATTTACTCATTCATATTAACCCAATGGAAGATTCATTACAACATACATTCGGCAAAAATCCATGAGAAAATACATAAAATACCTTGGCTGAAGAATGTCTTAGATCTCAGTGTTGGCAATGTTTCCATTGATGTCAAGTTATGTTGTTTGATTAATGTCAATAAATGTTATTGATGTTACTAAACCCACTGATGATAATTTGTGTTGAATGTAAAAGGCTAAAATTGATGTGAAGTGCAAATTTTATGCTAATCATTGTGAAAGCTAAACATTGAGGCAAAATATGGAATATGTATAATTGTTTGAATAGAAAATGTATATAATCCAAATTTGATTTATCTCTTGTAATTATTTATGAATGAGGTGTTAATTCAACTCTATTTCTTTTTACAAACAAGTTTCTGAACTAAAAATGAAAGGACAATCTTGTGAGTAGTTTTGGAAGTCCAGGAGACTTTGTTTCATTTCATATTCCTCCAAATAATACAAATATCCAAGAGGGCTTTCTTATAAAATAGACAATTTGGAATGGAAAAGTGTTCCTTTTTACCATATATGGAAGTGGTCTGCACCATAAAAGGTTGAGCAGTAGCAGAAGAGAATAAGTGTAAATAGAAGGAGAAGTTTAGCAGAAACGTTGACAACAAAATTGGGTATGAGGTAACTAGCACTAATGACTTGAGAAAATTTTGTTCTTTTCTATGTTGCAGCTTGAAAAAGAACATGTTGTAGCATGTTGGGGTAGGAGCCTCCTGTGGGTTATAGCCTGCAGAAAACTAGTGGGATTTGAATCTTTCGTTGAGGTAGGAGCCTCTTATAGGTAGGAGCCTACAAAAACTCTGATGTAAAAAGGTGTAGAATCTTTCTTTCACATCACTTTCAGCCTAAAAGTTCATGGTTTTATCTCTTTGGGGTTTCCACTTATATCTCATGTCTTCATGTGTTTGATTCTTGCATGTTGTATGAATGCAATGTAGTCTTGGTAAACATATCAGCAAATCGTTCTCCTTGAAATATGAAAAATAAATACAATAACTATTAAGCACATAAATAAATCATTAATCGCATATGAAGAAGATAAATTGAGAAGAATTAAATGAATAAATTACTAATTCACCCCCCCTAGTAATTTCCCTTGTCAAATATCAATTGGTACCAGAGCAGGTTCCTTCTATAGTAGTCTAACAACTGGAAGGAGGTCCTAAGTAAGTAAAATGGCTAGCCAAGAAGGATGTTCAACAAATAAGGCACCTCTATTTACTGGTACAAACTATGACTTCTGGAAAGTAAGAATGAAGACATATTTAATGTCTCTAGGAGTAGAAGTCTGGTCTGTTGTATTGATGGGGTATGAAGAACCAAAGGAAACAACTAGTGATAAAGATGCCAAACTGAACTTTGTAGCTAATGCAAAAGGTATGAATGCACTTCTGAGAGGTCTACGTGAGTCTGAATTTATCAAAGTAATGCATTGTGAGATAGCTAGAGGTATTAGGGATAAATTAGAAAATATTCATGAAGGAGATAAAAAGGTGAAGATGGCCAAATTACAATTTTATAGAAATCAGTTTGAAACATTAAAAATGAATGAATATGAAGATATAGCTAAATTATTTCTAAGAGTGGATGAAGTTTTGAATATCATGCTGGGTCTAGGTGAAACAATCAACGAAAGTGTAATAGTTCAGAAAATTTTGAGGTCATTACCTTATAAATTCAATGCTAAGGTTTTAGCTATATAAGAAACAACAAACTTTGATACCTTGAACAGAGATCAACTACGTGGCTCTTTGATAGTGTATGAGATGAGAATTCCAAAATGAAAGGCAACCAGTAGAGAGGCATCTTTCAAGGTAGACAAGCACACAGAAGAAAAGGAGCGGTCATGCTTAGGTTCTGATGAAGAAGAAGCAAAATTCATCAGATTGTTGAAGAAAGGCATAGGTAAGTATAAAGGAAAAGTTTCATTTAAGTGTTTTAATTGTGGAAGAGTGGGAAACTATGCATCAAAATTCCCTTTTAAGGAAGAGGAAAATCAGTTTAAAAGGAAAGAGATGAACAAGTCTAACAAAATACATAATGAGAGGCAATTTAAAAAGAAAAATTTCTATGCTTAAGAAGATAGTAGTGGATCTGAAATCTCTAACGAATCATCTAGTGAAGATGGAACAAGTGAATTTATACTAATGGCCTTGGAAGAACTTGAAAAGGATTATCAGGAATATGAAGAAGAAAAGGAAGGTGAGGTAGACCTTGAGTGGGGGTTAATTAGTGCACTAGATGAAATAGAAAGGCTTAAACTTAAGAATAGAAAGCATAAAGAGATCCTATTAAAATATGTAAAGGAAGAATCAAATTTAGAATACATTATCAAGTTGAAAGTTGAACTTGAAGAAGCAAAGAAGGTGGAAGACATTTTCTTGCAGCAGATAAAAGAGAAAAACCAGGAGTGTGAGAAATTGGAGGAAGAGATGGTATTCCTAAAGAAAAAATTAGAGAAAGCTCAAATTGAACTAAATATAAATATTCAGCAGATAAAGGGATCTGAAAAATTGGATTTGATATTGAACTCTCAAAGGTCTCCACTCATAAAGACAAGGTTAGGTTATGAAGGAGAATCCAGTAAATCTAACGCAGAGGATAAAAGGACAATTACCTTTGTAAAAGCTGCTAGGAGAGAGGATGACAACTCACATCAATCTAAGAATAAAAAATTGAGCAACAATTCTTCATCAAGTGAACAACTAGAAAAGGACATTGTCGGTGTAGTACAAGAAACAAAAGAAATGGGAAATCAATACACAACCTATCAGAAACCTCACTTCTTCAGAAGACAAGGTTATCAAATGTCAAGGTGGTTAGATTCACAAACAATATCCTCTACCAGGTATAGATATTTGTTCTATGGATATTGTTATTATTATAAAAAATTTCAACATAATGCCATAAATTATAGAGCTTATGTCAGAAGAATTGACTTTGGAAATTTTAAGATGAGAAAGAATGGATTCACAAATGTTAAAAAAAATATGAATCTAGACAAAAATGCATTTGCTCCATTCCTTGATATCACAGAATGTTTCTGTTGTCACAACTTTGGGCACAAGACATATGAATGTAAGTTTAAAAACAATATATTAACATACCAGAATGCATATAAAACAATTGGATGCATGCAATGGACAAAGAATATAGAAGAGAAGAAACCTGACAAGTGTGACTTAGTTTTGTATGCTCAATATCAAAATAATGAATGGTACGTGGATAGTGGTTGCTCTAGACATATGACAGGAGATAAAAGCAAGTTTTTTTTCCCGCAATGAAAATAAAACTAGAAATGTCACATTCGGTAATAATGAAGGAGGTATAATTAAAGGAAAGGGTACAACTTGCCTAAACAATAGAAGAGGAAAGGCTCAAGATGTACTATTTGTAGATGTTCTAAAACATAACTTGTTGGGCATAAGTTAGATGTGTGACGAAGGTTGTGATGTTATTTTTAGAGCTCAAGATTGTGAAATCAGGTTAACATCTACAGGGAAGGTTTTGGCTAAAGGAGGTCGAACTGAGAATAATGTATATATATTGAAAAAAGAGAATGAGGAATGCTACATCAGAAAACAAGATGAATCCTAGCTATGGAATAGGAGATTGGGGCATCTCAACTTTGATCACATCTCAAACTCAGTAAGAAGAAAGCATTCAGAGATATACCAATAATAAAAATGTCTCAAAGCATTATCTAAAAATCATGTCAAATGGGAAAATAAACATGAACACCATTCAAAGTCAAAGATAAACTATCAAGTAGTAATCCCTTGTAGCTAGTTCATATGGATCTATGTGGGCCTTCCATAACAGAAGCACCAGGAGGAGAACAATATTTCATGTTGGTAATAGATGACTACTCAAGATTAACATGGGTGGCATTTCTTAGATATAAGTCAGAAGCATTTGAGAAATTCAAAACATTTAAGGCATTGGTAGAAAATCAAACATGGTGCAAAATAAAGTGCATAAGGTTAGACAGAGGAGGTGAATTTACATTAGATGAGTTTGCATACCTATGAAGGGAATGAGGGATAAAGCAACAATATACTATTGTAGACACACCACAACAGAATGGAGTCACAGAGAGACAAAACAGGTATGTTCAGCAAATAGCTAGAGCCATGATGCAAGAAAGAAACATTTCTCAAACCTATTAGGCAAAAGCGGTGCATATAGGAGTACACATTCTCAATAAGGCACATCTTAGGCCAAATTGTGATAAGACACCTTATGAACTGTGTCACGGGAAACCAACAACAATCAAACATTTCAAATTGTTCGGAAGTAAATTTTACATCAAAAATAATGATGAGAAGCTAGGAAAGTTTGATGCTCAATCTGATGAAGGAATATTATTGGGATATTCCTTAAAAATTAAAGGATACAGGTGTTATAATAAAATACTGAGAATATTATGGAATGCATAGACGTAAAGGTTGATGATGAGCTACCCAATAAGAACAATAACACAGGTTTTATCAATCCTTCGAACCATCATCATCATATCAATAAGGAGAATGAAATACAAGATGAAGAATTAGTAGATACTGATACTCATACAAAAGGACCTTCAAGATACACTCAAAAGAATCACCCTAAAAATCAAATTATTGGAGATAAAAGTGAAGGAGTACAAACAAGGAGAAAACTAGCAGAAAAGTCTGGGCAAGGTCATATAGCCATGTTGTCACAAATAAAGCCAAAGATCTTTGAGGATGCAAGTAAAGACAAAATTTGGATAGATGCTATGAATGAGGAATTATACCAAATTGAGAAAAACATGACTTGGGAACTAACACCAAGTCCTGTTAGAAAGAATATCATTGGCATAAAATGGTTTTTCAAATATACAATGAGTGAACATGGTCAAGTTGTTAGAAACAAAGCCAAACTTGTGTGTAAGGGATACTCGCAAATAGAAATACTTGATTATGAAGAAACCTTTGCACCAGTCGCAAGATTGGAGTCAATCAGGATGTTTTTGGCCTTTGCATGCTACAATGATTTCAAGGTGTATCAAATGGATGTGAAATATTCTTTCCTAAATGGTGATCTTGAGGAAGAAGTCTATATGGAAGAACCTGAAGGTTTCTCATTGAAAGAAAATCCTAATTATGTCTACAGGTTAAAGAAAGCACTATATGGTCTTAAACAAGCACCACGGGTGTGGTACTCTAGACTGGACAAGTACCTTCAAAAATAGGGGTTCAAGAGAGGAGGAGATTATAGTAATTTGTACATTAAGGCAAATGGAGATGAATTGTTGGTTATAGTTGTCTACATGCATGATATTATGTTTGGCAACAATAAGAATCATCTAGTAGAATGGTTTTCTGAAGAGATGAAGACCAAATTCGAAATGTTTATGATCAGAGAACTTACCTTCTACCTAGGACTCCAGATCCTACAAAACCCTAGAGGCATATTGATTTCTCAAGAGAAATATCTAAGAGATATGTTGAAAAGATTTCAAATAGAAGAGTGTAAACTGTCTCAAACCCATGAGTACGGAGGTAAACTATGTGAAGATGATGAATCACTTGATGTGGATCAGAAGCAATATACATCTATTATAGGAATTCTGTTATACCTAACAGCTTCTCGACCAGATATAATGTTGGCAATCGGATTAGTAGCAAGGTATCAATCAGTCCCCAAACAAAGTAATTTGTTAGCAGTAAAAAGAATATTCAGGTACTTGAAGGGGACTACAATCTATGGTCTATGGTATCCAAAAGGAAAGGATTTTACTTTGACAGCATACAAAGATGCAGATTGGGAAATTTGTGTGGATGACAGAAAAAGTATGAGCGGTGGTGCATTCTATCTAGGAGAATCATTGGTAGCACGTCTAAGAAAAAAACAAACATTAGTATCTCTATCTACTGCAGAAGTTGAGTACATAGCAGTTGTAGCATGTTGCACCCAAGTATTGTGGATGAAACAAACACTGCAAGACATGAAGGTAAATTTTAATGAACCTATATCTATCAAGTGCGACAATACAAGTCCAATAAGAATTTCAAAAAATCCTATGCTCCATTCAAAGACGAAACACATCCCTATAAAGTACCACTTTCTTAGAGAAAAAATGGCTGAGAAAATAATGAAGATGGAGTACATACCCACAAAGGAACAAATAACATACATATTTACAAAACCCCTTGCTAAAGAACCATTTGAATATCTAAGAAACAAACTAGGGATAATATCTACAAACTCTCTTCACTAATCTAACTTCAAAAGGAGAACCTAAAAGAATAGAAAGTATATGAAATTTGAGCAAGATCTAAGGGGGAGATTATAGGGGAAAGAAGAAGTAAAGAAGAGGAACACAAAGATTATGATCATGACAAGAATTTGAAGCATTTAAATAGGTCTAAATAACAAAACCATCATCAAAGTGGGAAATCAAGTCATGTTTCCTAGGAAATATCAACATCAATTAGGTTCACCATTCAAAATCCCATTCTTCAATGGAATTTTTTTTTCATATGCATAAACTTGTAAATAAATTTATGCAAGTAGACACAGTACTAGTACTGTTAAGACAATTGCATATCTATTTGGTATCTATTCACTTTATGTTGAAAGTTAAGCATAACTTATTGTGAAATTGCATCATCAATCTTGCTCAAGATTCTTCATTCTCTAATTGCACCAATTAACATTGTGATGATTCAAGTTAAACATTTGATGTATAAATCTTGAGAGCCATCCAAATATAAACATGGAAGCAAGAGCAAAAATACTTCCATCAAGTAGAGGATCAGACTTTATATATGTTTATGCTTAGTTTATAGATGCATTCATCATGAAGCATCATGAGATCTACATCAGAACCTTATTATTGGCAATCTGCATGAGAAGACTTTTGTATCAGCAAGTAATCAACTACTGTACCAATTTCACTGCATCACTAGGATTTCCTTAAATCCCTCAAGACTATTATTTTGATCACTATTGTGAATGCTTAAAGGAGAAATAGAAATTATCAACAAAAGATGAAAGTTCGGAGAAATTGTAGCGAGAGCATTCTCCTTTAAAAAATAAAAAATAAATAAATAGAAATTATTCTTGCTCTACAATCTCATTTCAAAGAAGCAACAGATTTTTGAAGAAAAATAGGACTCTACAATATCAAATATCCTAGGAGAAATATCCTTCAAATAAACATATTGAAGGACTCAATGCAGAAATCAACATTCAAATTTATTATACTGCAGAAGAAAAAGAAAATTTATACAAAACATGTCTCTACAAATTGAAGGCCATGGGTGATTGAAACACCATGCCTCACTCAATTGCAACACTTCAGCTTCATTACTATTGTCGTAAGGATTTAGATAACACTGATGCTACATGATCAAAGTGAATTTATGAAGAAATTTTTGCAAAGCATCTCCATGTGAGTGGAGGAAGATCAAATTCCTTCACCTGAAAGAGTAAATCAAGAGTCAGTAATCCTACAAAAGAAGAAATGAAATTGTATAAAGAAAGCATTCTCCATGTTCATACAAGATTCAGAAATCAAATCTCATACATCTCATAACAAACAAATGAAGAGACATTTAAATACATTGTTTTGTCAAATCTATTCTCTACAAGCATTGAGATGCAGTTTTTGGGCATTCAACTCCAAGAGAATCCAAATAACAATAAAATGTTAAATAGGATATTGCCAGTACATGCCATTGAAAAGGGCATCACCAAGCATTGATCATTGTCCTACACAAAAAAAGGTGTGGGGGGGGGGGTGCCGGGGGAGAGATATAATAGCTCAAGAAATCAGAGAAAGTAAGCATAAAGAGGAAAATTGGCATCCATCAAAGAGAACCAAGCACTCAAAATGATTTCAATATATCATGATAAAGTATGAATAGTGATAAGGAGAGTAATGCAAGGACAAAGAAGAGTAACATTCAAATTGCAATTATGAAGGTCAAAAATTTGACTGGAGCAGAGATGTCAGGGATAGAAAGACAGAACCATACTTAGCATTGACAACCAGTGAATAGGAGCGATGCTAAAATTCTCTAAGCTATCATGAAATTTCTTGAGACAGTGGAATAATTGTATGGATCATAATAACAACATACATAGGAATACTGGGCAGTGGAACAATTGTGTGCAACAGAATAATAATGATGACTCACAAAGGAATAATTATATGCAGCATTCATATTTTATATTAAAAATGTTTTTTCCCAGCATTAATCGCTAGCTTGCAACAATCGTTGTGGTTATTATGGAATTCAAGCATTCATTATCATTATTATTGTTGCACAATGGATATTCTGTTGGAAATAATACTGAAAGGGGGGGGTGAATCAATATTATCAAATCTATATAACTTTTTCATTTCCATAGTCTAAGTCATATATGCTGCTTCAGTTAAGAATACCCACGTATATTCAATAAAGATTCAGTTAATTGATCTTCAATGAGTGCATTAGAACATTATCAACCATATTAATAGTAAACAGGTGCAATAAAATAGAACATATCATCACACATGAGCCACACACATGAACACCATGATATAAGGTGGAAACCAAATGTGGGAGAAAACCACCTGCTACAAATCATCTCAATCTTCTTCTTAATAAGAAAATCCTTTTACAAAAGTTCTGTACTAGTGCAATCCTTTAACAGTATGCAGGCTACTACCTGCAGAGAGCTACAACCCTCTCCCGTTCTCCAGTCTCTCCTAGAAGGGAGCTACAACCCCCATAGTTCTTGTACTAGCCGATCCATTTACTAGTACACAGGTTGTTGCCTGCTACAATGCTCCAAAGTTTTCAACTGCTACTCGAAGGGAGCTACCACCCCCTTAGCTCTTGTACTAGCTAAGATACTAGTACGTAGGCGTCGGACTACAATCTTCTCTCCTCTGGGTACCACGTTTCATACATTTTCAGACTGGATACTCCTAAAGCACAACACATAATATGAAAGGCCACGTTTCATCCAATTTTCATACTGGACCCACTAATATCATTGAAGCTCATAATCAATCAATACTAGCATCATCAATCTTCGAATTACCCAATACTGAATCAATGCTTTCACCAAAGCCACCCCGTATACAGATCTGCAAATATTTCCTTATAACTTTGCAACTGTTCCATACATCAAACATACCCAGATCATACCATTCATAAAACATACGTCAATAATTCAGATCTAGTCTATCAAACCAGATAATGATAAACATTCCAATCCTTAAGATCCCGATCCGTCAAGTATCAATTAGATATGCAATCAACCAACTTCCTTGTGCATAAACTGAATTAATACTTTCTCAGCACACAACAACTAGATATCAAATCAGAACCTTGAACACCGCAGTAATAGATAAAAACAGCTAAAACATATTTCAAGTAAAGTCTGCAACTTCACCAACAGAAACCTGCGTACAGATCTATAAATTCATTCTTTCAAACATTCAAATATTAGTTAACCCAGATTATTAGATTTATAGATCAGGCGTGCGCCACATATCACAGATCAAAATCATATAGAGATACCACTATTCCAGCCTTAAGATTTAGACCCATCAATAGAACTTATCCTTCTCCTTGCGCTCAGGTTCCTTCTTTATTCAGATCCAGATCTGCACCATAACCCAATCACAGTATTCTAGATCTAGCAAATAATTCAGAAGATGCCTTGCCAAATGATCTCCTTCCTCTTTTATAGTCTTAGGCCTTTCACAATACCACGGTCCAAAACCATAATAACACAATACCATGAACCCAATACTTGGGGTCAACACTTTTGGATGCAATACCACGGACCAAAACCATAGGATCAAAAACTGTCGGACTAATACCATGAGCCAACCATGAAAGTGCATGAACTTTTCTCTTCATGAAAGGAACTTTTCTCTACATGAAAGTGCGTGAACTTTTCTCTATATGAAAGAAACTTTTCTCTGCATGAAAGTGCATGAACTTTTCTCTACATGAAAGAAACTTTTCTCTGCATGAAAGTGCGTGAACTTTTCTCTACATGAAAGAAACTTTTCTTTGCATGAAAGTGCGTGAACTTTTATTTACATGAAAGAAACTTTTATCTTCATGAAAGTGTGTGAACTTTTCTCTACATGAAAGAAACTTTTATCTTCATGAAAGTGCGTGAACTTTTCTCTACATGAAAGAAACTTTTCTCTGCATGAAAGTGCGTGAACTTTTCACCATATGAAAGAAAATTTTCTCTGCATGAAAGTGCGTGAACTTGAAAATAAATTTGCTGCACTATAATTTATCATTTGTGTGATTTGCCATCAAGGACAACACTTGTCTCATAATGCCAACAATCTCCCCCTTTGGACTTGATGGCAAGGCTAACTTGTCATACTGAGAATTGTCATTTGATTCCTTTGAGCTGTCCTGCATCCCATGTATTATGTTACATCTGATATCTCTTCTATAGATTCATCTGATTGTATATAAGTGAGATGTTATTCTATGAGTGGGTTGCCATCAAGTACAACACATGCATCATAATGTCAACAATCTCCCCCTTTGGACTTGATGGCAACAACACCAAATCACTCTCCCCCTTTGACATCAAGGGCAAAGGGCGGACCAACATATTCTCTTCCTTTGCTGTCCATACTCCCCCTGAGTACATGCGAAATCTCTGAATGAGCTTCCCCTTTGTATATGCCATGGTGCACCAATCTTTCCATGCTCTTTTTGAGAACATGCTGAAATCTCTGCTCTGCTGAAATATGCTTGTTCATGCTCCCCCTAACTGTAAGCAAGGTCTGCGAAAAGATGTTCTACAAGAATAACATAACTCTATACATCATAAATGACCTTCCTATCACCAAATACTCATACATACATCTATCTCCCATCACAATGGTTATATACCAAAAGTTTACATATGATAACATAAGAGAATAACATCATTCATCCCAGGCATAGTGGGGAAACCAACATAGGCCGTTACATGACCTAAAGAGATCTCATAAAATGACTACAATAGATAGAGACACACTATTACATCATGAGTCTTGATATGACCTTTACATCGAATGATATACATGACATTTATAACAGAGACCAAACACCTAAATAAGATCATGATAAACATCAACAACAACACTGTATGATCTGCTCCATAGCATCTGTCAACAACAACTAGACCACCAACTTGTATTAGTGCATGAATCATCAAGGTATGTACGTAGCAACTCATCCTTTTGAACATAATTCTGTATATATAGAATCATTCACATTCTATCATATGTGAGAAACACCATAGCCATCCACATCTGCATGAAACAAGTATCATCAATTGGGAATATCTGCATCAATCAACATATGTACGAAACAACCTATCATCATATAGGTAAGAACTCATCATCATCATGTCTCCAACAATGCAACTTTGAATAATCATTCATGTATCCAACCAACAATCCTCATCCATATATGTGCCAAGAACAACAGGAATCTGGCATCATAACTGTAAAATATGATCTTTATGCATATGACGACAACAGCATATGAGTGACTCATCATCAAGTAAAGAAGATGTGAATTCAAGCTATGTACTTCTCCTTATCCTTATGAAGATCACCATGTAAGCACCATTAGAGAATCAACCACAAATGTGATCTAAATATCAACTATGTAACCCCAAGAATCATCTGAACAACTCATAACCATATCATAGCAAGATAAATCATTTATCCATATAAGCATCATCACCAAGGACTATTAACCATAATTCCAACAATGCATTAAAAGCATATGCTCACCCTAAACCTATGCCATCTTGTTTACTGTCATATCTGATCATGCATATCAGCAAGAAGTATCAAGACATCATCATTATCAAGTTAGAAACAAAACACTGCTAACCATCAAGTCATTTCCACACATCATCAGCAAATTGTCACCATTATCAAACAGTGCAAATAATAAACCGAGTCATAACTGATCCTTTTCCTGAACTTGTCCCTGCTACCTTTCCTCAAACAATCATATACATGACTATGCCATAACCAACTCGCGTATATACGTGACTTCTCTTTAAGAAACTTGCGTATGAGATTTAGGACACTGAAGTTTTACACTTCCAGCTCCCTCTGATTCTGTTATGTTTGTATGTTGTGCTATTCCGCCCCTTTCTGACTGTACTTCTTTCTTCTTCCACATCTTCAAGTGTGATGATGATGTTTTCTCCTTTTGTTATGGTGCCCATACTTTGTTCCTGCATTCCTTAGCTATATGTCCAAGCTTGTTACATGTGTAACATCTTACATGTCTCATATAGAAATCAATGGCTCTGTGACCAAACATATTGCAAGCAAAGCAATATCCATTAAAGTACCTTGAATGTGATGATCTTTCTGCATGATGGTCTTGAACCCTTCTTCTTCTACATCTGGGTGCAACATGTCCAAGATTATGACATACATAACATTCAACATTATTCATAGGAGGAGTAAAAGATTTTCTTTGAAGAATTTCTTTCCTTGGTTGATGATGAGAGTGACCTTTCATCTCCTTATTGAGCATTTCAGATTTTGCAATAGAGTCCCTTGTCTTACTTTGTGAAATAGATTCACCTTCAATAGATTCATGAAAACCAAGACCAGTTTTGATAGCAGGAGACCTTTGACTATTAAGAATATCATCCAAGACTTTAGTACTATCTTGAAATCATAAAAGCTTATCCTTTTCTTCTAATTTACCTTTCAAGATATTTACCTCAACCTGAAGTTGTTCTTCCTTTTCCAGACATTGCTTCTTCAAAATTTCTTCAGATTTTCTTCCTTCTTCCATTTGTTGCCTTAGTTTGACAATCTCCTTTTATTGTTCTTCATTCAGATCCTGCTACATTTGACGGATTCTGAAGGCACATTCTAGCTAAGATTTTAAGCTGATAACTTCATTTTCCTGTTTTTCAATAGTTAGGAGTACATCTTTATTCTGCATCTTTGATTCTTCAAGTTCTTCCTTTAGTGAGAGAATTGTAGCTTCAATCCCTTCATAATAACTGGATCTATCTCTGAGTTTCTTGATTGTTGTGCTCTTTTCATTGACTTCATTTCTTAGAGATGTTACTTCATCCTGCAACTTCTGATATTTATCCTTGAATAACTTCCTTACCTTGCTTCCTTCCTCACGTTGAGCCTTTAGTCTGGTAGCTACTTCTTTGAAGGCACATTCCCTTTTGTTCAATAGATCTTGTTGATCTCTAATTTTTTCTGTAAGCCTTTTGAATTCTGCCTCTATTTGATATCTTTCTTGCTCACCCATAAGAGCAAATTCAGTTGTTTCGTTATCACTTTCATCTTTTCCAAATGGATAGTTACCTGTATCACCAAAGGATAAAAAATTCATACCTGATAGATCTTGTTCATCTTCATTCTGAAGTGATTCTAAACCTGAAGTGCTTCTTCCACATAATCCCCAATCGATGCTCCCACTGTCATAGTTCTTCTGAGATGTCTTCTTCTTCTTAGGTGCTTTCTTCTTAAGCATCTTTCCCATTGTTCCACAGATCTCCTTCAAGCGATCAAGCTTCTACCAAAGGGCCTGCTCTGATACCAATTTTTGGAAATAATACTGAGAGGCGGGGGGGGGGGGGGGGGGTGAATCAGTATTATCAAATCAATATAACTTTTTGATTTCCATAGTCTGAGTCATATATGTTGCTTCAGTTAAGAATACCCACGTATATTCAGTAAAGATTCAGTTAATTGATCTTCAATGAGTGCATTAGAACATTATCAACCATATTAATAGTAAACAGGTGCGGTAAAATAGAATAGATCATCACACATAAGCCACACACATGAACACCATGATATAAGGTGGAAACCAAATGTGGGAGAAAACCACCTGCTGCAAATCATCTCAATCTTATTCTTAATAAGAAAATCCTTTTACAAAAGTTCTGTACTAGTGCAGTCCTTTACCAGTACGCAGGCTACTACCTGTAGAGAGCTACAACCTTCTCTCGTTCTCCAGTCTCTCCTGGAAGGGAGCAATAACCCCCATAGTTCTTGTACTAGCCGATCCATTTACTAGGACGCAGGCTGCTACCTGCTACAATGCTCCAAAGTTTTCAACTGCTACTGGAAGGGAGCTACCACCCCCTTAGCTCTTGTACTAGCTAAGATACTAGTACGTAGGCACCGACCTACAATCTTCTCTCCTCCGGGTACCACGTTTCATACATTTTCAGATTGGATACTCCTGAAGCACAACACATAATCTGAAAGGCCACGTTTCATCCAATTTTCATACTAGACACATTAATATTATTGAAGATCATAATCAATCAATACTAGCATCATCAATCTTTGAACTAGCCAATACTGAATCAATGCTTTCACCAAAGCCAACCCGCATACAGATCTGCAAATATTTCTTTATAACTTTGCAGTTGTTCCATACATCAGACATACCCAGATCATACCATTCATAAAACATACGTCAATAATTCAGATCTAGTCTACCAAACCAGATAATGATAAACATTCCTATCCTTAAGATCTCGATCCATCAAGTATCAATTAGATCTGCAATCAACCAACTTCCTTGTGCATAAACTGAATTAATACTTTCTCAGCACACAACAACCAGATATCAAATCAGAACCTTGAACACTGCAGTAATAGATAAAAATAGCTAAAACATATTTCAAGTAAATTCCGCAACTTCACCAACAGAAACCTGCGTACAGATCTATAAATTCATTCTTTCAAACATTCAGATATTAGTTAACCCAGATTATCAGATTTATAGATCAAGTGTGTGCCACATATCACATATCAAAATCATATAGAGATACAACTATTCCAGCCTTAATATTTTTACCCATCAATAGAACTTATCCTTCTCCTTGCGCTCAGGTTCCTTCTTTATTCAGATCCAGATCTGCACCATAACCCAATCACAGTACTCTAGATCTAGCAAATAATTCAGAAGATTCCTTGCCAAATGATCTCCTTCCTCTTTTATAGTCTTAGGCCTTTCACAATACCACGGTCCAAAACCATAATAACACAATACCATGAACCCAATAATTGGGGTCAACACTTTTGGATGCAATACCACGGACCAAAACCATAGGATCAAAAACTGTCGGACTAATACCATGAGCCAACCATGAAAGTGCGTGAACTTTTCTCTTCATGAAAGGAACTTTTTTCTGCATGAAAGTGCGTAAACTTTTCTCTATATGAAAGAAAATTTTCTCTGCATGAAAGTGCATGAACTTTTCTCTACATGAAAGAAACTTTTCTCTGCATGAAAGTGCGTGAAATTTTCTCTACATGAAAGAAACTTTTCTCTGCATGAAAGTGCGTGAAATTTTCTTTACATGAAAGAAACTTTTATCTTCATTAAAGTGTGTGAACTTTTCTCTACATGAAAGAAACTTTTATCTTCATGAAAGTGCGTGAACGTTTCTCTACATGAAAGAACATTTTCTCTGCATGAAAGTGCGTGAACTTTTCACCATATGAATAAAATTTCTATGAATGTGCATGTGATTGAAAATTGAAAATTTGCTGCACTATAATTTATCATTGTTTGATTTTCCTCAGGAAACATTGTATCAAAATTTAAAATTTATTTATTATTTTTTGAAATGTATAGAAAATTAAATATTTGTTTTTCATCATTTTATCAATCCCTCAAATTAGAATGTTCTTGATTGAATACCAAAAAGAAGTTCTTGATAGAATACCAAACTATCAAAATCCTTTATATGGTCAGGCCGTTGGTCACTGTAATTAATAGATATATTTCAGTTGATGAATTCAGAAGTAGAGAGATTCACAATTCAATTGATTTGGATTTCTTATTGAATTGTATTCAATTCATTACTAGAATTTGTATTCAATTCATATATAGTGTGTCAACATTACGTATATGCACACATTTAAGTGCACACACCTATTGATTTCTATGCATATAGCTTGGATCAATTTATTTGATCGTATTCCATGCATTGGGGTTCAATTGCAAGTCGCCTTGTTATAAACCATTGTATATATATACACATCTACTATATTCACATCTCTCATCTCTTAATAAACGATTGTAAATGAAACGCGTGAAGGAATTAAAATCTTGTAGGAATTATAAAGAATTTATCTTCTTCTTCTATGCATTCTCATTTGACTGAGAAGAGGTATTCCATAATGCATTAGTTTGTAAGGATCGGTGGTGTGGAATGAGAATGGGTGAGAAGATCTCTCACTGTTCTCATATGCCCCTCCAGCCACCACATGCGATGGAGAACGTCCTTTCAGCCATGGGTCAGCAGGTTCTACCTTATGACCACAGCCAAAGATGTCTTTTGAAGCTCACATCTGGCCGATTAGTTTCTCTATTGGCCGATCAATACCAGAAAGACAGGTTGGCATTTATTATTGTAAAGTCATGTGCAGTTTTATTTTCTGCTAAGGACTACTCCTCGGATTTAGCTAATTCTGTGAGTGTTGATATTGTTCATTAAATTAACAATGGTTGGGATCCAATGTTTCCTCTTGCATATTAGAATTTTGAAGGAACTTGAGAAGCTTGTTTGTAAGGTTTATTATCGTCATCATTAGAACTAAAAATTGAAGTCGTAAAAAATGCATTGCCAAGATGAAATCATGCTTAGTCCAAGTGCAAGTTAGGGAACAATAATGAGATAAATGGAAACTAGAAGAGAAAGTGAAATTAGAAAGCGAAAGCGAATGTAAAAGTGAAAGTGAAAGTGAAAGCGAATGTAAATGTCAACTGGAAGAGAAAGCGAATCAAAACATATTACTAGGTGGCATTTGTGACTTGAGTAGTTTGCATATGAAACATTACAAGATGCATATGTTTATTACGTGCAGTCCCAAATCCAGACTAGAAATAATGCTCGATTGTGCTTTGGCTAAAATTGAAAGAAGTCATGCATAAGTTTAAATTTGTGTTGGCCAAGCTGATAACATCCATGTTTTGTTACCACTGTAAAGAAACTCTACAGGAATTCGCAGAAGCCCTGTGAATGTTGGGATTGGAAGCTGCAAAATTATTTAATACATTCATGTAGTGTTTGAAAGTTGAGGTACTGCTATCTGGTTTAAGGCGCAGTGTTATGTTGCTAAATAATTTTCTTTTAAAACAAGATCGAATTTTTCTGTTGGCATGGACATATCTGGGGTCACATATCTCTACTTTCTTTATCCATTAGAATACATTGTCTTATAGTACTTGTTGGAGTCACTGTTCATGATTTTTTTTTTGCTGCAAACACCCATGTGTTGTATTTATAATTTGAACGAGCACATCAGCCTTGTTTTGTATAGCAAGGACATTCCTATTCCTGTATTGGGAATTAGTGACATTTTTATCGTTGTATTGGAGATAAATAATGAGAAGAGGTTATGACCAGCGACTACCCCCACACGTAACCAATCTGGCAAGGCTCTCTTCATATGAATGAATGACACTGAAAAAAATATCTCAAATCACCTATGTTATTCTCTTCATTTATAAAAATCCATCTTATATCTTGTGTTTCCAAGCCATTTAAAAATTATATTGCATGGTTGAGTGATAGAGCATCATATGATTGTTGTTGATCTTAAATTTCCAGAATTTATTGTATACAAACTACAAGTTGAGCTATCAAGAAGGTCTCAGGGATCATTGATGAGGCTCATTATTGGGTAAAATATATTAATACACCTCCAAGCTTACTAAAATCAACTTCTCTCATAATTCCTTACATGTTTTAATTATATTTTGCTTAATGAGATGAGTAGAAGTAAGATGTTATGTCTAGTGGTCTAATGTGCATTGTTTGCAAGGTTTTGGGAGACAATTATGGCAAATTAAGGCTAATTAAGGTGCAGGAACTCGAATGAGACAAGAAGGAGAGATTATAGGAGATGGATATTCCTCAGTAAATCCTCACTCGTTTGAAGATCCCTCAATCAAATCACACCAGATCGGAGTTACAGGTAGCTGAGTCATGAGGAGCATTGGCAACCGAGCCAGTGATAGTTAAGAACCAGTTTATCTTGAGATTGGGAACCAGGAATCCCAAGATTTAAGTAAGTTATTGGAAACTTTAGTTGTATAAATAATTAGGCCTAGAGCCTCAATAGGATTTAGATTTTTTATGCAATATAACTAAGCACTTTCGAGTTGAAGGATTGTGACAAATCACTGTTATGTATTTTTTGATATATTAATGAAAATGAGCATTCCCTTGATCAAGCACTGAGTTGAATGAGAGGGCTGAAGCTCTTGGGTTAGGGCCCAACCCTAGCAGTAGAGGTTCCTCTTACTGTACTTGTATGCTTAGGTTATTTCATAGATTACTTGTTGAATTGATTTTGGCATTGTTACATTGCAAGTATTGGTGAATTTGATTAGTTTGCTTCCATTTGTGCATACCTTTAGTAGTACCATTAGAGAGATAAAGAAATAACAAAAAAGGTTGATAACAGGTGGATCTTGCCTCATTCCTCCCTTTAGGGACCATGGTTTGAGGAAAAACCCTCATTCATCCCAAAAAGACATAATTCTAGTTTGTTATGAAATTTAGGGTTTTTCTACTAACTAGGTCAACATCTTTTAGTTTTCAAAGATAGGATGTAGTTTTCATTTATGATATCTTCATCTGTGTATTAGATTTCATGGTGTTTTCACAATAGGCTGAAAGAATTTCCATGCATGAGCTAGGTAAATAAATGATGACATTCTGTTTTCCTATGTTGATGGAAACCTCTCTTGTTTTGACATGATTTATGGGTAAATGGAAACAATTATGTGTATATTGCAGGAGTTTCAATAGTGTAGGAAGACCTCACATCAGCAAACTCAGCCTAACCTTACCCATCTATGATCACCAAAATCCGCTAAGTCCATAATCTGAGTTATCATTTCACAAGGACAACTTGCCATGCTTGTTGAGGAAATCCAACCATCATACAACTTTGGTTTGAGTTCTGAGGGATTCCTAACCACTTCCTTGCCTTATTCCTTCCCCCACTCATCATTCTAAATCCCCAGACCACTATCCAAATCACTACTTATGATTTCAGCCCATTCCTATAGGAAAACAAGGGATCCTGTAGGTGAATTAGGACATCCTATAGAACAACCTGTAGTGGCCTATTTTGAGCCTGATTTGTGAGAAATGCATCACGAAATATAGGAGAAGAAACCTTCTTTCCTCCCAAGCCATCTGACCCATCACAACCATCTCTCTCCACTCCTAATCCACCTACCATGCAATCAAGAAGAACTATCATTCATGTTTCACAAAAAAAACAAAAAGTAAAAGGTTGTTATGCTCATCCATGGGCACAACAGTTAAGTGTTTGATTAGAATATATTGCATGCTTAGGTTAGTAGGATTTCACATGTGTTAGATTAGAATTCTTCTGAAGAAAGGTATCTTGACAAATAGCTAGATGAGTTGTGTGTTTTAAGTATCTCTTCCAGTCTTTCTTTACTACAGTAGGTAGCATTTCAATTCTCTCAATTAGGGTAAAATTTTCGTTTCTCAGTTGGTAATCAAACTTCTTCTAAATCAATAGAAGGTTGCTTTGAGAAACCCTAGTGGTCTATGGCCAGATCAGCAGTGACAAAAGAGTGGACCCATTTCATATACTTGTGTATACAGTATTGTCACCTCCAAGTTTGTACGAACCCCGACTTGATGAAGTAAAGTTGGTAGCCCCAGGAGTTGCAACATTCTTGCTGTAATACTGGTGCTCATCACTTTTTGGCGTCATTATCGGGGAGGTTTCTAAGTAGACGTGATTTATACTTTATTTCTTCCATTTCTTATCTCTTTCATTCTGTTATTAGTTTCATTTTTACAAGATATTTGTAAGTTGGTTTTCTTTCCTTTCCATTCTGCAAGTGATTTTGTTCAGAAATTAGTTTCAATTTAGTTGTATGTTCTATTATGCAATTAGTCTTAAAGCTTGAAAAAAAAACACTTCTTTCATGCGTCGTAGGAATAGGGATAACTTAGGAAAATTTATACCAAATACCCCCACCACTTCAAATAGCCAACCTTCCCTCTTCTTCGGTGGTTGTGAATTAGAGGACCCCTTAAGCGACAAACCAGAGATTTTTGAAGAGCCTATAGGGGAAGAAGAAGAACCCATTCCAACTGACATAATGGCTGAAAATAGAAATGAAAGGGGAGATAGAGAAAGAATTGAGGGTGCTTTTCCCATCATAGAAACCAATGGGGATGCCAATATGAAAAACATAAGCCCCTCTTCTCTTCCTCACTTCCATGGCCTGACCTCAAAAGATCTAGATACTTTCATGTTTGAATTTGTTGTCATATTAACAACTTATGATTACACCACTAATAATCAAAATTTGAAATTATTGTCATCCGCTCTCAAGGATGCAGCTTTGTGCTGGTTCATGGGTTTACCTGGGGATAGTATCACCACTTGGGCTCGGATGCAGTAAGATTTCAACAACAATTATAGGGAATACTGCAGGTCCAAAGTCACTAAAGAGGAAATTTTTAGAATGACCTTGGGGCATGATGAGTCCTTAGAGGATTATGAGGAAAGATTCCAGCTCAGCTATAAAAGGGCAAGGTGAAAACTTGATCCTGAGTCACTTAAGCTAGTCCTACTCAGGGGGATTAGTGAGGATCTCCTGGATACCCAAAACCTTCTATCAGGAGGGGACCTCTACCAACTACCCTATGAAGACATCAAGATGATTTCTAAGAACCTTTCTAGGGTAGCTAGGAAAAAGGGTAGGGGTAGTCAAATAGTGGACAGCTCATCCTCTTCCAACACATCTATAAAAAGTGAAATTGGAAACATGTTGGAAGATTTTAAGAGTGAAATGTTGCAAGCCCTTGCCCTGCAAATGTACACTATGCAAATCAAGAGGAGGTAGGAGGAAGCAGAGAGAGCATTGGCCATCTTCTTCCCTAGATGCACAAGGAAGCACCCTAGGAATGAATGTCCATTAAACCTTATATAAATCTTCTCGGTTTGTGAAGAAAACAACTCCACAAAAAAGTGCCCTTCTCTACCAACACTAAAAGTTGTGTATCAGGGAACTGAAGGGGTGACTGAAAAGATCTACTACATAAATCAAAGGAGGCCTCATGGGCCTCGACCATACCAGAAGGGCATGCAAGGGTCATCCTATGCATATTATAACCCTAACCAAAACACATCCATTCCCCCTTGGGGCCCCCCTACTCATCCCTCCTGGTCTACACCTTCTCCCTAGTATTTTTCACCTCAGCACCATTCCCAACTGACCAACCAGCCATTTTGGCCATATACACCTTCACAACCTCAGTGGAATACACCACCATAGGGGTGGAGGCCCCCATACAACAATGCTCCAGCTTTATTTCCTTCACCTCCTACTCAACCATAGTTTTTACACCTGCTCCACCTAAACAACCTCAGATGTATGCCCAACCAAACACGAACCTGAAAAATAGATAGGCACAGTAGGTCTACAATGGAGAGACATCCTACCCTGCTTATGTTGTGGAAATTCAAGAAATCAACCTTAGATCTAGGAGAGTGCTTCTGGATAATCAACCTCCATCTCCACCTAGGGAGAGTGAGGAAGAAAGAGAGGAAACTGTGCCTAGAGTGAATCCACCACCCTTTCCTGACAGATTAACTCATCCAGTCCAGCCTATCCCATAAGAGAATGAACTTCTAGGCGAATTGAAAAATCTATGTGTAAAAATCCCACTTCTCCAAGCTATTAAGGATGTACCTATTTACAACAAACTAATTAAAGAGAAGTTTTTCAAACATCCAGGGAGGTGAAAAGGAGACACCCCTACAATTAATGTCATTGGACAGTTATCTGACTTAATGCTGGGATAGTTAATTTTCCAAAAGTATTTAGACCCTGGAAGCCTTGTAGTAGATGTAAAAATCAATGGCACCATTGTCCCACATACATTGATTGATCTTGGGGCTGGCATTAATGTAATGACTAATGAAAGCATGCTCAAGTTGAATCTCCAGGGTTCATTAAGAAAGACCATGACAATTTTGTAGCTTGCAGACCGATCCACAGTAGCCCCTAAGGGGATTGTTGAAGATGTGATTGTTTCCATTGATTCTTGAGAGTAGCCTGCAGACTTATTAGTTCTCCAGCCTATGACCAAATTTAATGTTTATCCTCTCATACTTGGGAGGCCTTGGCTAGCCATTGTCAATGCCTACATCAGCTTCAGAGCTGGAAGCATGACTATCAAAAATGGGCATATATCCAAGAATCTGGTCCTGTACCCTCCTGCTCAACCATCTCTAGAACATGACTTACCTTTATGGCTAGAAGAGGAGGAGGAAGATGAAGTCTACTCTGCCCAACTCTATACCCTAGAAACTTCCATGGGAGGAGGACAACCTGATGAAGATGATTTGATTGAACACATCCTCCAAAATCCAACTCCCAACACCTTGTCTCTAGAGGAAGTAGTGAAGGAAACTAAGAACAACCATTATATTGATATATTCTTAGCTAATTCAAACCCTACTCATGTCAAGACAATAGAATTTGGCCCTAAAAGAACACTGAAAATCAACCCCTCTTTTGTACACCAAGAAGAAGAGTTATGTAATATGCTAAGAGAGAATTTGGATGCCTTTGCTTGGAATTACAAAGAGATGAAGGGATTTCACCCCTCAGTGTGTACTCACCACATTTATATCAAAGAAGGTTGCAAACCAGTCTGACAACCCCAAAGGAGAATGAATCCAGCTCTCAAGGATATAGTCAAAGAAGAGTTGCAAAAGTTGTTGGATGCAGGATTCATCTACCCTATCTCAGACAATGAGTGGGTGTCTCCTTTGGTGTTGGTTCCAAAGAAAAATGGAAAGTGGAGGATTTTTGTTTATTACAGAGAATTAAACAAAGCAAAAAAGAAGGACCATTTCCCTCTACCTTTCATTGACCAAGTGTTAGATGGCCTGGCAGAAAAAAAGTTTTTCTCTTTCTTAGATGGGTTCAGCCGGTACAATCAAATCTAGATTAGCCTAGAGGACCAGGATAAAATCACCTTCACCTATCCTTAGGGTGCTTTTTCTTATAGGGTCCTTCATTTTGGTCTATGCAATGCCCCTACCACTTTCTAGAGGGAAATCTTGAGTATCTTTGAAAAGCTAGTCCATGATGCAGTAGAAATTTATATGGATGACTTTACACCCTATGGGTGTGATTTCTAGGAGGCTCTCTCTAACCTGGGTAAGGTTCTGAACAAATTCATTGAAATTAACTTATCCCTTAGTCTCTAAAAATGTGAGTTCTTAATGACTACAGGGACTAATCTAGGTCACTCAATATGCCAGGAAGGACTGCAGGTAGACCCAAATAAGATAGCCATATTCAAAAGGGTTCCGACTTCGCAAAAACAGAGGGATTTCAGAAGTTTTTTAGGTTTAGATGGATACTTTATGATATTTATAAAATATTTCAGCAAGTTAGCTTCTCCTTTATTTGGGTTATTGGCCAAAGACTCCGAATTTTTATGGTCAGAAAGTTGTCAAGAAGCCTTGGACACCCTAAAGGACAACTTGACCACTGCACCTACTCCTCGAGGCCCAAATTAGGCTCTTCCTTTTCATATACATGATGATGCCTCTCACAAAGCCATAGTAGCAGCTCTAGGCCAGATAGATGAAAAGCTACCTTATGCCATTTACTTCATCAGTAAGAATCTGTCGAAAGTCGAGCTGAACTACACAATTACTAAAAAGGAGCTCCTAGTTGTTGTGATTTCATTGAATAAATTTAGGCATTACATTACTGGTTACCAAACATTTTTACATACTGACCATGTTGCAATTAAATAGTTGATGAATAAACCTGATGTAAATGCCTGGATTATTAGAAGGTTACTTTTACTGCAATAGTTTGATTTAACTATTATTGATAAGCTTGGCGAGGAGAATGTTGTTGCATATTTTTTATCCAGATTGACTTTGCCTGCAGGGGAGGAAGGAATGGTTGATGATCAGTTACTAGATGAACATTTATTCGCCATTTCATTTCTCTCTCCATGGTTTGTTGAGATAACAAATTACTTGGTGTCTGCACAATTTCCACCAAACTTGTCCTCCAAGGAAAAGAGTATAATCATAAGGAAGAGTGCCCCATTCACTTGGATTGGGGGCAATATCTTCAAGCTAGGTCCGAATCAAATTCTAAGAAGATGTGTCAGGGAGGAGGAAGTCTTCGACATCCTCCTGGCCTGTCATTATCAACCTTGTGGAGGTCACTTTGCAACCAAAAGAACAACATCCAAGGTACTACAAGCTGGTTATTACTGGCCCACTCTTCACCAAGATGTGAGGAGGTATACCAATCAATGTGATCTGTGCCAAAGGATTGGGAAACATACCCCAAGGGATGAGATTCCTCTGCAGCCTCAAGTGACTTTCAATCCATTTGATAAGTGGGGCATGGATTTCATCGGGCCCATTGACCCTCCATCCAAATAGAAGAAGTACATCATTGTGTGCATTGACTATTTAACCGAGTGGGTTAAAGCCAAAGCCATAAAAGCAACAACAGAAGAAAAGGTGGTTGAATTCTTAAGGGAAAATGTGTTTTATATGTTTGAGTACCATAGAGAATTGGTCGCTGATCAAGGTAGTCAATTTACACCTCACATGATTGAAAATTTGTTAAGCCGGCACAAGATCAAGCACAAAACATCCACTCCTTACCACCCAAAGGATAATGGGAAAGTGGACGCAACCAACAGAGCACTGGAAGGCATTCTAACCAAGGTGATCGGCAGCAACAGAAAGGATTGGGCAAATAGATTATTTGAGGCCACCTAGGCCTGGTTGAAGGGAAAGTACCCCTAGGGTCCTTTGGGCTAAGACTCTACCAGACTGAAAATTGCTTATTCAAAGAAACACAAACACAGCCATTATCTTCACTTTAAGCAAATTCTAATGTTTAGGGTACGTACCTAAGGTCCTACGTTCGAGAAGGCCTTTAGGGTCCAAACCCTTCTTGGAGTTCCCTTCTTCTTCTTTGACCTGTAAAACAAAAAAATCAAAGAACACAACAGCACATGGACAAATACTTATATGAAAACCATCTCCATGCTATAAAGTTAGTTATAAAAATCTTTAAGTAACTACTTGCATAAGAATTCAAGACGAGAATCTCATAAGCATAAAGAAAGATTGTTTCGGGAACCAAGACATGTTTCTTTTATATAAAGGCAAATAAAGTACATATAACGGAAAGATATCACTTGAAACACCTTCAGCAGGCTCCAAGCAAAGCTTCCTCCCAGATTCATTCCAACCTCAAGCCTCCAACAAGAGCTCCTTCCAAGTCTTACTCAATGATGACATAAAGGATGAATGATCACCAATACACATGGAAACAAGGGTTTCCTATGCAAAATGGGGGAAGTGCAAAAAACACCAAGGACTTCAGACCTGGTCTATGGGGAAAATCTCAGCATAATAATCTTGCTCTTCTTTTCTCTCCCCCTTAGGCCTTCCCTTTGATGTCTTTTTATACCATCTCCAAAGTAGTTTTTTAGTTAGGAGTTGGTTGGGAACAGTTGGGCCACGGGCACTAACAGGTGATCAGCAGGTAAAACCCGCGATCTCCGCCCGAAAATAAGGAATTATTTATTTTTTTAAGTGTTTTAATACATACACGTGGGTTGGGTATACACAGACCCGCATGTACACGTGTTTAACTCAGGGCAATGTCGCGTATAGGGAATAAAACACTGTTTTTTAAATTTTTGGACCAGGTCTAGAAGGAGGGGTTTCCCTAGGCCATGAGTGCAGCATCACAAACCATAAGAGTGAGATTTGGAGCTATAACAGATGCCCCCTAATATATGAGGTCAGAAGGGGAACATGATGGCTGAAATATATTATGTAAGTATATGGAAAGGAACTCTGTCGAAAAACCGAGGAGGACTGCACCAGAATTCAGCCTGCCAAGCCACCGAAAGGAGATCATAAAGAAACACTGTCTGAGGCGGGCATACCCATGCTCAGGAAAAGTAAAGCATGTCCGCATATCAAGTACAAGCGGATCCACTAAGTATACAAGTATAAATGACTGGAAGATACATAATGGATCATCTGATCATAATGAGTAAGTACATGTCTGAATATCACATATAAGACTGTCAATGATGCTGAAAGATGCAACAGATCATTGATATCAAAGACTGATCCCAAAAGGTACCAACTGAACATGATGGAATAGGATGGTACTACACTGCAAACTCAGGTGCCAGCATATAGAATTTCGCCATGACTGACTGCAACATATAAGGTGGAGTGGTGTCAACTAGTAGTAACAGGAGCAACTGTCAAGTGAACCAATGAATGTTGATACAACCTGAGGTCTTCACCGACCGTACATTTCTACACCATGGGAATAAATGATCTGAAGTCGACCATGTGAGAAATTGTTTGATTACCAGTCATTGATGTATACCATTAACAAATGCGAGACTACTCACCGATAATGATAATGAGCGTCAAGGTACCCAGTACAATCTAACAAGTGTGAATAGATGAGCTGAAGTCGAACACCTGTAAGAATCTATCGATCAGGAGACAATGATGGTTTCCCACTGTCGATAGCGAGGAATCTGCCACTAATGACTGAAAACCCCAAGGTACTGCCAAATGGACTCTAGATCTTTGCCCCAGAGCAATGAGTCGGAGTCGATAGGGAAATATCCGCTAGAAGGAAGGCATTAAGGCATCCTCCATCAATCTAGCACGAGTGTAACCCGTAGGCCAATAATGTGGAAGGAATCGGACGAAAAAGATGTAGTAACCCAACCGAAGTACGTTTCCGGCGTACACAAGATGTGGCTAGCGCACGACAGAAACCCTCTAAACCAACCAATAATGAAAGCTGACACAGAGGCGAGGTATCCACCAATAGGGTCAAATGGAAACCAAGGTACTGCACGAATCCCAATGTGTGATAATGTATGCTGATGTCGAACACAAGGGAAACCACTCAGTCAAAGACCCATGATACTGATCGATGCTGAGCACAAGGTGACCTATCAATAATGAAAATAGGGCCAGGGTGCGGCTCTAGGCCTGTCCTCAGAGCAAGGTGTCGTCGTCGATAAGGACAAGACCCGCCAGCAAGAAGTCAATGGAGACCTTCTCAAACCGGCACGAGTAAAGGACCAATATAGCTGATGTGATGATAGACATGATACTGACAACCAGGGATGGCCGACTGAAAAAGAGTCAAGAGACACCGCAGAAAGGCCGACTCAGGCTAACTTCCCTTGAACAAAAGCACGACTCAATGTGACTATATGGCAGCATATAATGAATCTGTATAAGTTCGTCATGCAGGAGGTGCGAACGAACCCTCCATATGATTGGAAGAGATAACCAATCGGGGGAGAACTGACTCGATAACAAGGTTATGGCGTACCTAAGTCAAACTAAATCCCACCCATGCGGAGGAGACTTTGTTTTGAGTGCTTTGTTCAAGGGCGACACGACTGACTCTAGCCGCCAACAATAAATGGAAATAATGTCCCTGTTCCCGCTCTTTTTTGGAATATTCAATTTTTTTTTTTGTCTTTTTCTGATAAGCCGGAAAAAGAATAAAATAATGCTATGGTACAGTGGAAAGAACGAGTGTCGGTGAAACAGATGATCTAGTTCCTGGGAAAAGAACATTCCTATGCTCAATGCAGGGAGGTGAAAACTGGTCAATGACATTCAAAGGTATGTTCCTTCCACAGGTCAAGGTGTGTCAAGTCGCAGAAGTCAAAAGGTATGCAAGGTTGATTTTGCAAATGTCAAGGTCAAAAGTTGGCTTAAACACGAGTCCAAGTGAAGCCGGCTCTAGGCCAAAAGGTGCAAATGGTCAACATGCAATGCAGAAGTACAACCCAACACACATGGGAGCCTCTAGGTTATAAGGCCAGAACGAAGCGAAGAAGCAAAGAGGAATGAGTCTTCAACGCATAAGTCATGGCGGGACTACAGAGGACTCCTGAGCCTAGGGATGAAAAATCAGCATGAGTGCCAAGCGGCAAAAAGGTACTAACTAGGGCACCCATGATAAGGTAGGCTCTACCAAACAAGTCATGATACTTCTAAGCAATGAGAAGGTTCCGCACCATAACTTGGTGGGGGCGATCCTAAGGCAAAATGGGAAAGGAAACTGATAAATGCACAATGCAGGCGGAAAAACCTAACCTATATGCCAGTTTCGAGAACCAATACCTGTCAGAATGGACCAACCATAAACTTCCAAAGGAGAAATCTTCCAAGTTCTGTAAACATAAATAGGAACACTAGACAAGAAGTTAATACATCCCACATATAAATTTCATATAAGATCTTGTGTTATAGAATACAAAACTTGAAAATGCATACCTCATATATACAATATGGTACAGGGAACCACGCAGCCTTGCAGCTTACGCATAATAGTTCTTCTGGACAAACCCCTTGCTGGGATCGGACCAAGGACTCCTTTGGTAGTCATAACTCATGGCTTCAAAGAGTTCCTCCTGTGAAGGCAAAACAAGTTCTAAGAAATCATGAGAACTACAAGGATCAAAAGAGGGAATTAAAGGGTCCCATGTCCCTATAGGATGAATCTCTCGGTCAACTGCCGGGACCAAGTCCCAAGAAGGAGAATAATAAGTCAAAGGATCCTTTTCAGAAGCAATTGAACATTGAGGACTCAATGCCACATAATTAACCCGTGGCGGGGTAGAGTCTACTTGAACACTTGGAACAAACCAAGGGGCATTCTGCAGTAAAGTCGAATTAGGGTGGTGATTATCAGATGCAAGCTGATCAATAGTGACAATATTCCCGTTATGAGGAAAGCACATTACTCGAAAGAGTGAAGACACCACAACATTCATAGCATAGACATAATCACGCCCAAGTAGCATATTAAAATCTAAATGGCTATCAACCACCATCATATCGATTAAAACAGTCTCCCCATCTAAAGTGATAGGCACTTGAGGAAGAACACCCATAGATTCACCAGGCCTTCTATCATAGGCTAACAACTGACTCTGAGCTGTCAACAACTTTGGGGAACCCAAAGCTTTCCAAGTCAAAGAGGATATAATACTTGCAGAGGATCCTTCATCCACCATACATCGATAGACATTTGTGGAATTCACTCTACCTTTACTTGGAAAGGTGCAGCGGAAGGAAGACGAGGCTCAATAAGACTATCCCAATCAAAGGAAACACTCTTAGCACTTGGAGGGGGAACATTCGAAGTAACCGGAATGCCCCCTATACTAGAAGACTCTGTACTAGAGATCAAACAGACTCTTTTGTTAGGCACTTCACCCCCCAAAAGAGGAGTGTAATCGGCCAGCGATTGCACTGGCTCTACCACATTTTCAACCGATGGTTGATGGGATTGATGAGAAACCATATCAGGTTTAGGAGTAGAAGTACTTTCAGACTCAGACCATATCCTTTGGACCTCTGGAATACCAGGGCATAAATGAGTAAGATGGTCTCCCTTGCATATCTTACAAGGGAACTTAGGTTTAAAACTTCTACGTCCAGGTTTCTTATCAACCTCCATTCCGCCAACATGACTAGCAGTGGTTTGCGGAGTGTCCTGAACATGACTTGCAGAGACTAAACTTGTGCCCCCAGCATGACTTGCAGCGGCTGAAGACCCATCTCCAACATGACTGGCAGAGGTTGAGGATGAAGTGCTAGTGTGACTTGCAGTGACTAGATTGTGCCCCTAGCATGACTAGCAGTGGCTGAAGGCCCATCTCCAACATGACTGGCAGAGGTTGAGGATGAAGTGCTAGTGTGACTTGCAGTGACTAGACTTGTGCCCCTAGCATGACTAGCAGTGGCTGAAGGCTCATCTCCAACATGACTGGCAGAGGTTGAGGATGAAGTGCTAGTGTGACTTGCAGTGACTAGACTTGTGCCCCTAGCATGACTAGTAGTGGTTGAAGGCTCATCTCCAACATGACTGGCAGAGGTTGAGGATGAAGTGCTAGTATGACTTGCAGTGACTAGACTTGTGCCCCCAGCATGACTAGCAGTGGCTGAAGGCTCATCTCCAACATGACTGGCAGAGGTTGAGGATGAAGGGATAGAATTATTCTTCTTCTTTGACTTCCTCTTTCTCCTCTTTTTAGATTTCTTGTTACAAGAAGGAGGCGAAGAAGGAATCCCAGATTTCTCTTTGAAAGAAGATGAACAATTAGCACCCATGTGATGCCCTTGAAATAAAGCATTCATCTGAGAAGCTTCAAGAGCATTCGGAATATTCGGAGTGGACCACAGCCAAATGGGTAGTCCAACATTCAACCCAGGAATATTCAAAGTGGCCATCAAGGGAGTACCAACGTTTCCAAAGAAAGGAAAAGCACAAGGATCCCCTTTTGGAAGGGTACCTTGGTTGGTTTCCACAGGAATATTAGCCATATTAAATTGATCCAAAGACCCTTCCCCTACGGGAATGTAGAAATAACTCTTCAAGGAATATGAATAAGCAATCAAAACCTTTGCCCTTGAGGAGGCAACTCCACAACTTCTGAAAGAACGACCAAAAGCCTTTCAAGATTGGTAGAGTGGTAAGCCGGTCACTCAGAACACAAAGTCCAAACGTGACTAGACAAAAATACCTAAAGCCAACTATATACAAGGAACAAAGAGCACACACTATAAAGTCCCTAAAGATACAGCCAGTCAAACAACTTCCGAGTATTTCCGCTCCAGGTGATGAGGACCGGACACCAACATACAAGAAAGTGGAGTCAGGGGCCTTCCAAAGATAGTCTGGGATAATGACAGCCCAGTCCTATCAGCGAAGGTAACAGAGGAAGTTACGCTGACCTCCTAACAACAGCCTGCGATGGTGCAAGCCCCCAAGCTTCGCAAGGCTGCCCTCCAGTAGTACTGTCGAGAGTGATACAACGTCAACCTCAGGTGCCACGGGATTCCCCTCCGCAGCCACCTGTGTAGTTCCCTAGGAGAAGCAACTATGGGCACCAACTCGTCGCAGAAGCCAGGCGGAACAGTCGTGAGGTAAGTTCGGACAAGTAGGAGAGGGGGTATCTCTCTTCCCTGTCTTCACAGACCCTCGTGCTTAACTCCCAGATCCGGAGCTTTCCTGGTCTTCCTAACGCTATTGGATTTTCTCTCGTTATTCAGACTCTTATGACCGCCTCAAAGACCGCCACTCACTTCACCCCTTATGAGATTGTCTATGGGAGGAAAGCCCTATTTTCCTTGAATTTGAATAAAACACCTTAAGGATGGTACCACAATTGGATATGGATATCACCAGGGCACACCAAGAAAGGTTTCTCTAGATGAATAGGTTAGATGAATTTAGGATGCAGGCCCTCCTACACACAGAGGTGACTCAAGTTCAAAGGAAAATTTGGCATGACAAGAATATAAAAGACAAACAGTTTCAAGAAGGTGATTGGGCTTTGTTGTATGATTCCCAGTATAAGGATTTTAAAGGCAAATTAAGAACTAGATGGTTAGGTCCTTATGTAATAGAAAATTTTCATGATAATGGTGTTGTGCAGATAAGAACTGTTAGTGTCGGTATCTTCATCCCTCCATCAGTGATTAAAATTCTCTTTTTTCATGCATTCTAGGTGTCTCATCTGATCAGTTGCATTCCATTAGGATCATGGATCATCTGATGGTAGTGGCTCATTATCAAATTTCCCTCATGGACTTTACCTACTGGCCTATTTTTACAAGCTCAGATCATTTACAGTCATCTTTTGTCATTACATTTGCAAAAGCCATTTTTAGGGTTTTTAGGTCTCATTAGGTCTAGGGTTTGCCACCATAGTCATGTAAAAGCTCAATAATGGTAAGCAAGCACATGAGGAGGTCTAATAAGGTCTCAAGATCAAAATTTCAATAATGATATACTCAATAATTGATTTTTTCCTCAAAACCCTATTTTGAGGTAAAACACAGTTTTTATGTTCTATGTACAGAAATTTCATGTAATTTTAATTTTCCTATATGTAATAAGTTCAAAATTGCTACCCTTGATCACCTTGCCAATTCCAGCCACTGCAAGCAAAAACACAAGCATCAAAGCATTAGTTTGTCAAATGATTAAAAAATTCAATTTCAATGGAAAAAAAGAGTCAAAACCAAAAGTCATTTTAACATTAGAAAAGTGGGTTTGAGACGAGTGAAAAATTAAAGGCATTCATATTTAAAGTGAAAAGGGTCCTCTTGGTCATTTTATTATGCAAATTTACTCTTGGAGAGTCAAAAATCGCAATTTGGAGCAAAAGAGGCAAAAACCCTATTTTCTAAGGCAACTTGGCCTGACACTGCGCATCAAGTAGGCGTTGTGCATCAAAGGCAGAACTGCAGTGTAAAATTGAACTGGCATGCATCAGGAGGGCACTGTGCATTGGGCCAGGTGCGCTGCGCATCAGTCCAGTTTGCTCCAAATCATCCCAAATCGTGCCAAATTTCTCAAAAAACCTCAAATTTGCTACATTTTCCCTCTACAAGTAAGTACTCATCCTCCTAAGGTTTAAGTTGAAGTCACATTGGTGTTTCTCATAGATCTTGCATGTGAAGAATGAAACCCTAGTTTCTCTTCATTGTTTGCCATCCAATTGTGTAATTTTCATCCCACCCTTACATAAACTTCATTAAACCCATTTTCACTCTTTATCTACCCTAATACACTTCATTCATCTCATTTCCTCATACCGCACTCCCCTAAAGAAAGAATTTCTCTCACTAAACCCTAAATCCCTAACTAAACCCTAATCTCCCAAAATCATTCCTTTCACTCCCCAATTTCATCTCCCAAGAGTAAAATCTCTTCATACTCATCAATATTGTCCTCTTTCATCACCATTTTCATCATACCTTCATTTCATCATTTTTCCTAAAACAAGCACAATGGCAAGAAACAATGACTCAAGCTATGAGCAAGAAACACAAAGTGATAGTTCAGGAGATAGAAATTTGCAACCTAGGAGACCTCACAAGGGTGGGAAGATCATCAGAGAGGAGCCTATTAGTATTGTTGAACTTCTTGCTTGTCCTCTTGCCACCACTTGTTTCAGATACCAATCTTACTTTGAGTTTTTTGAGATGATAGAGACGGTCAGGTATCATTATGAATTGGCTAGGAAATTTGTCATTAACATGGAGGACAATATGGTACAGCTTGCTGGCATCAACTTCACTCTTTCACCAGCCATTATTGTAGAAGAAACTAAGATGCAAGATGTGGGGAAAGATGGAATAAGAGATAAAATATTAGCAAATAGAACTATGAACCCTACATTAAAGCTAGATATCATATCCAATTGGGCAGGGTGTTTCCTTTCAAGTTTTTGGAGGACCGGTATGTGTCATTAATGAAACTCATCATTAAATTCTTCAGATGTGAGGGAAGGTTCTCCCGACTCTATGCTTATCATATCAGGTTGCTTATGAATTTTACTAGGGTTAGAATGATGAGCATACCATATTTCATTTGCAAAACCATAGAGAGGATGACTGTAATTGCAAAGAGGAAACCTTACCCATAGCAGCTCAATAGCATATATCACTTTGCTGACATCAAAATTGTTGTTTTGCACCAGTTGACTCAGTTGGGAGTGCCATGGGAAACCTTCATTGGCCATGAGATTTTCAAGGGACCTCAAATATTTGCAGAACCTCAAGAGGAAGCTGGACCTTCCAGGCAACAAAGAGAACATGAAAGAAAAACTAAAGAGGCTCACATTCATGTTTTTATCACTTATGAAAAGGGGACAAGAAGAATTTTTTCAGCTGAAAAACGAGTATTATCTCCACCAGGGGTTGAAGGGGTCTCATTCTCTTCACCAGACAACAAGAAAATGTTATCTTCACCTGGGGTGAAAGGGGCTTTGCCTTCTTCTTCAACAAAGTAGGTGTAGGATAGAGGAAAGAAACCATTGCATGATGAAGGGCCTTCTGAAGGTCAAGAGAGAGACTTTATTTTGATTCAGGAGGAGGGTACTGATTTGATCTCTCAAAACTCAAGGCTCAAGGAGGTCATTAGAGAACAAGAAGCTAATATCAATGCATTATCCATCAACCTTGAAAGGGATAAGTGGATCATTAAATACCTTGAGCAGTAAAATAAGTAATTGGAGGATAAACAGATGATCATGGAGCTGCAAACTATCAGGGAAAATCGACAGATGGCAAAAAGAAGGAAAGTCAAGCTGACTTCACTAGAGCAAGAAATAGAGGTTGATCGAGAATCATGGTTGGAAAGAGTGAATGTCCACCTTGAGAAGATTCTTGAAAAAGCTAATAAGGAGAAGAAAATTTTGAGGCACATAGCCTATCACTGTTTGGCCCGGAACAAAATTTGTAAGGTAAGAATAAGAAGACTAAAAGCCAAGCTAGGGAGAGCCTTAAAGGCCAAAAAGGAGCAAGACAAACTTAGAATTTTGGCTAAAGCTTCCTTGGCTCAAAAAAGTAGTTGATCAGCTTGCCTCATGCCAATTTTGAAGAAATTTGGAGAACTTTTTGTCATTTTCAAATTTTTAATTGCAATACACAGGGATTTTCCTCTGATGCACAGTGCCAGTGTTGAGATGGTAAGAAATTTTGAAGAGTGGCTTATATTTTTGAATTTTTCATGAAAAAATATGAAAACCCAGAAAATTTCATGAATTATGGAGGATTTTTGGGTCACCAAAAGGGAAAAGACACCTCAAAATTTTCCTTTTGCCACTTTTTGCACCCATAGGAAGCAATGTTGGGAGAACTGATGTTTGGAGGGGAAATGGACACCAAATTCAAAAATTCCACTTGTCCTAGAAATTAGAGAGATAGGCCTTTCCAACAAGCCAACTTGGAGCAAGTTTGGTGAAGGGGAAGGCCTCCAAATTCAACTGGGAGAAGGCACTTCACATCAAGCAGATAGTGCTGCGCATCAGGCACAATTTGCTCAATTTTACTCAAAACTCAAAATTTTCGCCTAGTTTTTTCTCAGTTTGTTTTTTTCTCTCACTGTCAAAATCATGATGTAAATTGATGTAAATTTGTTTACTTTGATGTAAAAATGATGAAAATTGACTCAAGGAGGTAGATACATCATGTATAGGTGGTTTTGAACTAAATGAATCAGTTTCCATAGTTTTAGAGGCAAGCTGTTTCACTGCCTATTTTTCAGTTCCTAGCTTAGATCTTGTTGAAATAGCTCCTAAACTCATGAATTTGACTCCTAAAGGATATCATAGGTGGTTTGTTACCTATATCTTGTACTTTCTTAGTCACTTGTCAAGGTTGGACTCTTGTGAATGCTTTGAGCATTATTGTACATTCATCTCTGCAGTTTGGCAAGGAAATAGACCAGGGTTTTGTAGCATTTTGTGGGATTCTTGTGGCAAGGTGATTTAGTATTTTTTTTCCTTCTGTGATTCAAGTTATCATGTGTTTGTGTGTGCCATCATCTCTCTCTTTTCATATTAACTAAATGAATCAAGTATAAAGGTGGAATTCATTGATGTTGCAGTGCTCTACCTTAGGGTTTATTTGGTTTTACATGTTTTCAAATGTTTGAAGAGGACTCATGACACTTTCATGCCCTCTCCAACCCCTCACCAGTCTTAAGACTCTCCATTTCACTTAATTCAAAGTACTAAATCATTTTCCTACCTCGCCCCACAAAAACCTTTGCAAGACTATGTCCATTCCCTGGACCCAAAACTGCCTTTCACTTTTGATTAAGCAAACCAACATAAAACTCAATCAAAATTCCCTAAGCATATACCTAGCCTAAAATTAGTCTTTACATCAGTCATCTCAAGCCCCATTGCTATATTTTCCTGAGATTGATAAGGAGAGAGCCCTCTCCCAACCTGGTAGGGCTAGCTACCAGGTTAAGCGCGGTTTGATGTTACCCTAGACATGCCTTTCTCAGCCTGAGGTAGATTTAGGCCATAACATATTAGCGACCGTACTAGGGAAGAAATTTTTTTTTGTTATTGTTGTTTGCTTTGTAGACTACAAACGGAGCCTGAAGTTAGCCAGGTAGCCTTTGAACTTCTCTTGCTTTGCAAGTGCATAAGTAGATGAATGCTGCTTCAGTCAATCTCCGGTTTAGTTTATAAACTGAACATCTGAACTAAAAACTATTACCCCAGTATCTTAAAGCAATTCTAGACTTTGGATGATGAGTTTAGAATTTCATAGGCTGACAAAATTGATAATGTCCATTTGATTTTTGGGAATAATTCAACACACTGGATTCCAGATGATACTCCAGGGCCAATCCTAATCCTGATCCTCCTCCCGTGTATGAAAACCCAAATCTCATCCCAAGAATTCTCCGATAATAAAGTTCTGTGATTCCCATTTTCAGATCTCATTCATGTCCAGTTGTTTTTGAATACCTTGAAGATCTTGAGTTTGATGAACATTTTTATCTATCATTGTTTGAAACTAAATCTGAAAGTACAGTTGGCTCTACTGTTCTAAATCCAGAGTTTGTCAAATATCTTGAAACTGAAAAGGCTAATAGATCAATTGATGATTACATCTTGAATCTTCAAACTTCTATTGTGGCTACAAACATTCCCGAGTTCTTAGAATCTGCATTTGCAACTCTTGGTTCATCTGCTGTTGTATCTGGTTCAGAGATTCCTACTAAAACTCCTTTTATCCCCACCATTCCCGTGCAGCCCACCATATCTGATCAGAGACCCCCTGTCTCTTCTCCCCAATCAACCCCTTCAACACCTCAAAAATCTCACATTTCTTCCCCTCCTTCTACACCTCATACACCCATTACATCGTCTTCTATTGTTGTTCCAAATCCTCCTACATCCCCAAGGCCAGTTTCAAATCCACCTAGAGCAATGGCTACCCAATATGCACCTCTTGTTTTTCCACAAAACTTGGATGCTATGCCTGCTGATTACCAAAGCAAAATTTCATTGTCTGATGGTACCCAAGGTATCACAACGCAGCAACATGTTAATAAGATCACCAATTTCTTTGACCCTCATGAGATAGATGAAGAAAATGTGACCATGACATTATTTGTGCAATCTTTTGGAGGTGAAGTGCGAAAGTGGTTCAGAGCATTGCCAGCTGGGACTATCAATACATTGGCAGTTCTCCAAAGACGATTTCTGGATCGTTGGGAGGTAACGAAAAATCCACTTCAAATTTTTTCCGAATATGAAAACATAAAGAGGAATGTTGGTGAAAGTGTCCAGGATTACTCTGTTAGATTCAATATTGTTTATAATGTAATTCTTGTTGAGATTGCAACAAGATGATGGAGCTTAGTGAAAAGAGTCGCCTTCACTAAGTGGTCCCGCAGCCAAATTATGGCGCAAGTTCTATTTTTGATCCCAACAGGGATGATCACAGTGTGGGTGACCACAGTATGAGTGATCATAGTGTGGGTGACCACAATGTGAGTGATCACAGTGTGGGTGATAAAAGTTTATTTTTAGACTGGCTGTCAAAAATAGAAAAGTCAAATATTATTGTTTGATAATAGTATTTGGACTATAAACTTGATCTTATTCTCTTGGAGCACTTCAGTTTGAGCTACAGATGTGGCCCATGCAGCTTTCAGAAGGAAGTATGCTTTTCTTATGAGTCAGTTGAGTTGTTGCATGCATGACTTCAGTTAGAACTCAATCAGTTGAGTTTGGTGGAGTTGATTGTGGAGTTGATGGAGTTGTGTTCAGTTTGACTTGGTTAAACTAGTTGTAGTTAGTCTAACTGCAAATAGACTAATGATGAGTTGTTAAACTAATTATTAACTCATAATACAACTATAGAATACATCAGTTAGCTCAGTTGCATGTCAGTGCATGTTCAGCTCAGCAGGGACAGGTGTTAGAGGATCAGATTGCTATCAGTTGTGACTATAGCTGTGCATGATGATTTGCACAATCAGAGGGATTGAGTATGCCAATGAATTGGCCAATACCATGAATTGTAGCCTGTGCTCACGTCCAACAGAGTGTGAGTGATTATTTGCAGGTGAAATACGAGTTTGGTAAACCATTCTCATCAGTTCTTGAGCAGGTATTGAGCTAGAGAGGCAGGCAAGTAGTGGAATAGATTTGGAGATCAGATCTGAGTTGTATTGTGTGTAACAGGTGGAGCTAGTACTAGATTGCTTGTGATAAGCATTGTACTTTGTAATGTTACATATTCTCAATCATTAATATACAGCTAGTGTGGGGTTTTTAGCGAGATGCTTTCCCCGGGTTACATACTGTGTTAATGTGTGAATGCTCTTGATGTTTTATTGTTATTGATGCTGCTATATTGATGATCAACGTAGAGGAACTTATGTATTGTGTATGTATTCCACAATAGTACATGATCAGGATAATCTCCATTGTATATGTGTTAAATTATTCAAAATTTCTACATGGTATCAGAGCGAGATAGATAATTGTAGAAAAAGTTTCTACATGGTATGAGAGTTGTTGATCATCAGATCTACTATTCAGGAAGTGTTTACATTCTATTTCTTCAGGCAGAGTCTGTAATCAGGCCAGGTAGCCTCTGGATTCATCCTTCCTTTGGAAGGTGATATATCCAGTGAATGCCCATACAGTCAATCTTTGTACGAGAAATATTGTGTTCTCACTAATCTTAGATCCAAGGCGGTTGAGTTGGTTGCTGGTGGAATTCGAATTTGCAGCAGTGTTTTCTTGGTGACAACGCAGCAATGTCTTTCAACGGATTGCGATTAGAGTATGCTCTTGAGGGCAGCTCAAACTGTATTACATGGAAGGACAGGATGGAGGCAGTATTGGATGATAATGGGCTGAAGGAGTTCATAGAGACGGATGTCCCAAAGCCTACTGATGCTACTCAAGCTAATGCTTGGCAAAAGAAGACCGCAAAATGTCGAAGGATTCTGTTGGAGGGCGTGAAGGATCACATTGTGTCTAGCCTCCATGGAAAGGCTACTCGATATTTGATGTGGAAATCATTAACAGAATTATTCCAAAGCAAGAGCGATCAGAGGAAGCTGGCACTGAAAGATAAACTCAGAAACATCAAATGCGAGAAGGGTGACAGTATACCCAAGTATCTCACGAAGTTCACTCAATGTCGAGATGAGCTGGGAAGTGTGGGGGTTACTGTCGATGATGAGGACTTGGTGAGCTTGGATCTCCTTAGTCTTCCAAAGAGTTGGCATTCCTATAAGGACTCTGTCAATGGTCGGGAGAAATTGCCAGGATGGGAAAGAATATGGTCAGATCTTGTGCAGGAGGAGATCAGGCGGAGTACCAGGGACGGATCTTCACCAAAGGGAGATGATGAAGAGAATTGTGCTTTGGCTGCCAAAGCAAAGAAAGGGAAGAGCAAGAAATCTTCTCAGTCTGGTGCGAAAGGTAAGAAGCAGGATATGTCCAAGGTGAAGTGTTTTCAATGTCACTAGCATGGACACTATGCCACTAATTGTCCGCAGAAGAAGAAGAACAAGCAGGCTGTTGGATCTTCAGCAGGAGAGGATCTAGCCTCATAGTTTGAGCTTGATTTTTCATTGATCGCATGCTTGGTTTCAAGTGTGATGGGATCAGTGTGGTTCTTGGACAGTGGTGCATCTTTTCACATGACGGGAGATAGAGATTTGTTCTCTGATCTGGAGGACAAAGATATTGGAGTGCACATCGAGATGGGCGATGATGGTAGATACAGTGTGACCGGTATCGGTACCATTTCCTTTGAGAGGGAGTCTGGTAAACCCTTCTTATTGAAGGAAGTCATGCATGTTCCAGGATTAAAGAAGAATCTTATCTTAGTGGCGATGTTAGAAGACAAGGGGTATGATGTTGTTTTCAGCGAGGGAAAGGCTTTCCTGCGCAACAAGACAACTGGTGAGACCCGGAAGATAGGGGTTCGAGTGAGGAACCTTTATCAGTTACATGTAGATGGATGCACAACAATGGTGGGCAAGGCAGAAGGATTGGTGAGCCAGGATGATGGCAAGTTGTGGCACAGGAGATTGGGTCACCTTCACCATGGAGCCTTGAAGATACTACAACAGATCACTACAGGGATTCCTAAAGGCACACTTGCGCAGTCAGATCAGTGCAAGGGGTGTAATTTGGGGAAGTTTGTGAAAGACACCTTTCACGAGAAGGATAGTCGCGCCATGACGATCATTGAGAGAATTCACACAGACATGTGTGGACCTTTCTCAGTTGCTTCAACAGCAAAACACAGGTATTATGTGATTTTTGTTGATGATTTCTCTCGTAAGTGCTGGATCTTCTTCATGTAGAAGAAGAGCGAGACATATTCAAAGTTCTGTGAATTCAAATCACTGGTTGAGAAGGAGTTAGGGAAGAAGGTGAAGGCTCCTAGGAGCGATAATGGTGGTGAATATATCTCGGACGAGTTCAAGGATTTTTGCAAGGAAAAAGGGATTTGTAGAGAGTTCATAGCTCCCCATAACCCACAGCATAACGGGGTAGCTAAGCGGAAGAACAGAATGATTGTGGGTGCTGAACGGGCAATGTTGCATGATCAGGGCGGACCCCTTCACTTGTGGGCGGAAGCATGCAATACAACAGTTTATGTGCAGAACCGTTGTCCTCATAGGATACTTGGCATGAGTACACCCGAGGAGACTTATTCTGGTAAGAAGCTTGATCTTTCTCATCTGAGGATTTTTCATGCTAACGTTTACATGCATGTGATGAAGGATGCTAGGAAGAAGTTGGAGCTGACCGCAGAGGTTGGGATATTTGTGGGGTACACTGATACACCCCACAACTATTGTGTGTATTTGCCAGACAGTGGTAAAACTGTCGTGCGATGGGATATAAAATTTCAGGAGGTAAAAGCCATGAAGTGTTCACTTGAGAGGGAGTTACACTTGCATGTAGATGAGGAGCTATTATTTCCTAAGGATGAGCTTCAGGATGTGGATCAGCCACATGATGAGGTTCATGGAGTGGAAGAGACCACTCATGCAGCGCCAACCATCAGAGGGAGAAAGCGCTTGACAGAAGCTGAGCGACTGGATCAAGATGCAGAGAAAGTTGTAGGACCACCTACAGCCCAACGCAGGTAGAGACAATCACCTGATCGGTACACTGGATACATGGCTCTTACGAGCAAGTGTGTTATGACTGAGCCATCCTCTTTCGAGGAAGCTGTGGAGGATCCCGCATGGGTAGATGCCATGGTGGAAGAGTGTGATTCTATTGTCAGAAAAAGTGCATGGGAGATTGTTCCTAGACCGGAAGGGAAATCAGTGGTGGGTTCGAGATGGATCTACAAAGTTAAGCAGGCAGCTGATGGGAGTGTGGAGAAGTACAAGGCAAGATTTGTTGCTCGATTCTTTTCACAGATAGAGGGGATCGATTATGAGGAAACCTTTGCACCTGTGTAAGGTATTCTTCCATACGGACGATTCTTTCTCTCTCAGCGCAGATGGGATGGCACATTCATCAGATGGACGCGAAGACTATGTTCCTCAACGGAGTCATTGAGGAGGAGGTGTACATTGAGCAACCCGAAGGCTTTGAGGTCTTCAGCAGCGAGTCGCATGTGTGCAGGCTCAAGAGAGTGCTGTATGGGTTGAAGCAAGCACCACGTGCTTGGTACACACGGATAGACAACTATTTCATAGGACTTGGATTCTCCAAGAGTGAGGCGAATCCTAACCTATACCAGATTGTGGTGGAGGGTAAGTTGCTTATCATTGTACTGTATGTTGATGATTTGATTCTAACGGGTGATGAGCTGTTGATACTGTCATGCAAGAAGGATCTTGCTACAGAGTTTGAGATGAAGGATTTGGGCCTCCTTCACTATTTCCTAGGATTGGAAATATGGCAGCGCAGTGGTGGACTGTTTATTTCTCAGGGAAAGTATTCTCAGGAGATACTGGAGAAGTTCAACATGCATGGCCGCAAGCCTGTTGATACTCCTCTTCCTGGACGTTGGAGGAAGGAGGATGCCACTTCGGGAGAAGAAGTGGATGCCACTGTTTATCGACAGTTGGTGGGGTCGCTGATGTATTTGTTCAATACATGACCTGATATATGCTATGCAGTTAACCAGCTTTCACAAGCTATGGTTAAGCCTACCAAGCTCTTCTGGAAGGCGGGAAAGCATGTATTGCGCTACTTGAGAGGCACATCGGGATATGGTTTATGGTACAGACAGGAGGATGAGGTGAAGCTATGTGGCTTCACGAATGCAGATTGGGCAGGGAGCCCAACGGATAGAAAGAGCACATCAGGAGGGGTCTTCAGTATTGGATCGATAGCAGTTTCTTGGTACAGCAGGAAGCAGATATCCGTGGCACTCAGTTCAGCGGAGGCCAAGTATATGGAAACAAGTTTGGCTGCATGCGAGGCTATATGGATGAGGAAGATCCGGGTTGGTTTTTTCGGTTCTCATTTGGATCCTACTGTGATTTAATGTGATAACTAGAGTTGCATTAAACTCTCGGCTAATCCTGTATTTCATGATAGATCTAAGCATATTGACATAAGGTACCATCATATCAGAGATTGTGTGCAGCGGAGGATCATGCTACTTTCATACACTCCAATGGAGGATCAGGATGCTGATATTCTGCCGAAGGCTCTCACGAGGAGCAAATTCGAGTACCACCGAGGCAGGATAGGGGTTGCTGATAATCCATATCTTGTCGAAAGGGAGTGTTGAGATTGCAACGAGATGCTGGAGCTTAGTGAAAAGAGTCGCCTTCACTAAGTGGGCCCACAGGCAAATTATGGCGCAAGTTCTATTTTTGATCCCAACAGGGATGATCACAGTGTGGGTGACCACAGTATGAGTGATCACAGTGTGGGTGATCACAGTGTGAGTGATCACAGTGTGGGTGATCAAAGTCTATTTTTAGACTGGCTGTCAAAAATAGAAAAGTCAAATATTATTGTCTCATAATAATATTTGGACTATAAACTTCATCTTATGCTCTTGGAGCACTTCAATTTGAGCTACAGATGTGGCCCATGTAGCTGTCAGAAGGAAGTATGCTTTTCTTATGAGTCAGTTGAGTTGTTGCATGCATGAATTCAGTTCGAACTCAATCAGTTGAGTTTGGTGGAGTTGATTGTGGAGTTGATGGAGTTGTGTTCAGTTTGACTTGGTTAAACTAGTTGTAGTTAGTCTAACTGCAAATAGACTAATGATGAGTTGTTAAACTAATTATTAACTCATAATACAACTATATAATACATCAGTTAACTCAGTTGCATGTCAGTGCATGTTCAGTTCAGCAGGGACAGGTGTTAGAGGATCAGATTGCTATCAGTTGTGACTATAGTTGTGCATGATGATTTGCACAATCAGAGGGATTAAGTATGCCAATGAATTGGCAAATACCATGAATTGTAGCTTGTGCTCACGTCCAATAGAGTGTGAGTGATTCTTTGCAGGTGAAATACGAGTTTGGTAAACCATTCTCATCAGTTCTTGAGCAGGTATTGAGCTGGAGAGGCAGGCAAGTAGTGGAATAGATTTGGAGATCAGATCTGAGCTGTATTGTGTGTAACAGGTGGAGCTGGTACTAGATTGCTTGTGATAAGCATTGTACTTTGTAATGTTACATGTTCTCAATCATTAATATACAGATAGTGTGGGGCTTTTAGCAAGATGCTTTCCCCGGGTTACATACTGTGTTAATGTGTGAATGCTCTTGATGTTTTATTGTTATTGATGCTGCTATATTGATGATCAACGTAGAGGAGCTTATGTATTGTGTATGTATTCCGCAATAGTACATGATCAAGATAATCTCCATTGAATGTGTTAAATTATTCAAAATTTCTACAATTCCAGTTGATATAAAGCCACTAATGGGGATGGATTTGATTAAATTTCCTAATGGATTTGATCTGGACATGGAATATAAATTGAGAGAAAGAGACCCAGCCACATTGGAGGATATGCAGAAAATTGTAATGAGTGTGGAGGCAAATCTGCTAGCTAAGAGAGCTAGAACAAAGACTGAGAAGAAGGTGACCATAAAGGAGGAAGCTTCTTCCTCAGATCACTTGCTTCAATTGAGAAGATGTTTGATAGACTCATTATTACAGATAAGCCTGAGACACAGATCATAAATCCAAACTTTCATGGTCAGCAACAACCATAGTTCAGAATAAAACAATGGGAACAAAGAGCCTAAGACCAAGCAGCACAACAGCATGTTAAAACACCATTACAATAGAATTTTGTACATGGTCCAGAATTAGATGATGATGAGAATATAATATGAGAGGAGAATCATTTCTTTACACCTGATGGTTTTCCAATTTATATCATGGAGGATGAAGAGCATTCAGAAAGCCCAATTATACAAAAGGATGAAGATTTTATCTTAGCAAATGAAACAGTCCTAGAAGAAGAATCTGATGAATATCAGAGGGGATACATTAATGCCTTGACAGCCCAGCAACGACAATATTCACTCAGGAGTAGAGAGGTACCCATCAATTCAATTCAAAAGAGGAAGGAAGCAACACCACCAAAGAATGATTCTCCAAATGTGCAGAAAAAGGGAAAGGAGGTAGCAGATCCTACCACCAGCAAAACACAATCAGAAAATGAAAAGTCAAATCAACCAAGTGCATCAAAGGAGAAGACTGAAAAGAAAGATGCTCCACTCAAAGAGGTAGAAAAAACTACAGCCTTTAGATTAGAGAATGAGATTTCTAAGTTAAAAGTGTCAATACCTTTGACTAAATTAATGAAGAATAGCAATTATAAAGGTCACGTGTCAAATATTTTGAATTTAGATCTGTTATTTGATATGGTTAATGTGGAGGATGACCAGCCCGAGCTTATCTTTGGTCCCACATTAGAAGGTCAATCTAAGGATAGTGATGTAGCTCCTTTTTACATCAGCCTTAGATTGCATGATTATGTCATGCACAATGCCATGTTTGATTCAGGAGTATCTCACAATCTGATGCCAAAGGTAATTATGGAAAAATTGGGTTTAGATATCACTCGCAAGTACCATGATATTTATTCCTTTGATTCTGGTAGGGTCAGATGTATTGATCTCATTAAAGATTTGGTTGTAACTTTAGATCAGATTCTAGCAAAGAATGTTCTTATGGATGTGGTTGTGGCCAACATTCCACCTAGATTTGGCATGCTTCTATCTAGATTGTGGGGTGCAAAACTCAAAGGGACATTGCAGCTAGATTTCTCCTATGCCACTATTCCCGTGTTTGGTCAGTTGAGGAAATTATATTAGGAGAAAAAGATGAAGTATATGATCACAAGCAAGGAGAAACCTTTAAATCATCCAATCAATTATGTACATACAGATTTAGAATCTTTTGTTATTTATTCTGATAGTTTTAATGATGTAAATAGTCAATTAGTTGAAGTTGAAGATATTCCAGAGATCACAGAAAATTTCAGAGCCATACTTGATCAAGAAAGAAAAAGGCTTGATAGTACCACTGAACAATCAACCTTCTGCCAGTAGCAGAAAATTGATGGACAACAAGCAAAGGTAGAAGAGCAGGTAGAATTTCAACACTTGGAGGACGAAGCCGGTTTGTGGAGTATGGACTTTGATGGAGCAATAGGTAAGGATGGTGCTGGAATTGGTATTTGGATATGTAGCCCTGTTTTCCTACCAAACAAAGTCCCGAGTAATGTTAGAGTTTGTTCATATAAATTGGCATTTGACTATTCCAATAATGAAGCTGAATATGAGGCTTTAGTTGTTGGTTTGGAAATCCTCAAGAAGTTGAATGCAAAAAGAATCTTAGTTTATGGTGACTCCGAATTAGTAATCAAGCAATTCAAGGGTGAATACCAAGCCAAACATCCTCGAATGAGGGCTTATCGTAATGTGGTTTTAGATATTTTGAGGTTGTTTCCAAATTATATTTTTACATGTGTCCCTCATGTATAAAATGTTATTGCAGATTCCCTTGCTATAGCTGAAAGTAACTTGAAAATTCTGATGAATTCAAACAATAAGCTTGAAATTCATGTGAAACATCACCCAGTTGTCCCTGATAATCAAAGATATTGGTAGGTGTTTCAAGATGACAAAGATATTGAAGAATTTCTGCAAAATGAAGACAAATACAAAGACACTTCTATCGATGGAGAGCAAGATGATGGTGAATCAGACATAGAGGTAAATCAGATGGAAGTTTTGCAGCTGAAGGAAAATGACATTCCTAAAGGCCTAATACCTTTAGAGGAGTTATTTGATCAAGATGATGTAGCCCGGAAACCAAGCTTGGTGCCGACCGAGAAGGGAGTTGAGGATGTGAATATTGGAATAGCAGAAAATCCAAAGATGGTGAAGTTGTCATAGGCATTGCCTCCTCAGGTAAAGGAAAAATAAATTAGTTTATTGTCTTCAGTTACTGATGTATTTGCATGGGACTATTCATATTTGAAGGAGTACGATAAAAGTATAATTCAGCACATCATTCCAATCAAGCCAAACCAAAAGCCATTTCGACAAAATTTAAGAAGGATAAATCCAAAGTTGCTGCCATCAATAGAGAAAGAGGTGAATCGATTGTACAAGGCTAGTATAATCGTTCCAATAAGATTTTTAGATTGGATTTCAAATTTGGTTCCCGTGCAGAAGAAGATAGGTGAGATTAGATTATGTATTGATTTCAGAAATCTGAATAAGGTGTCTTTGAAAGATAATTATCCATTGCCAAAAATGGACCACATACCTCAAAGAGTAGTTGGAGCATCTTGTATGTTGTTTCTCGATGGGTATTCCAGCTATAATCAAATTCTGGTCCATGAGAATGACAGGGACAAAAAAACATTCACCACTCCATGGGGGACTTTCCATTATGCCAAGATGCCATTCGGATTAAAGAATGCCGGTGAAACTTTTCAGTAGGTTATGGATATCACCTTTGCAAATGAGAAAGATGTATTTTTAGTAGTTTATCTTGATAATTTGACAGCTTTTTCCAATTCAGATGAAGAGCATCTTTACCATTTGAAGATTGTTTTTCAGCGGTCTAGAAAGTATGGCATATCTCTTAATCCAAAAAAGAACTTGTTTGCCATGGATGAAGAGAAGCTTTTCGGTCACATCATATCCAAGGAGGGCATCCGGATCAATCCTGCTCGAGTGGAAGCCATTCAGAAAATTGATTCTCCATGTAGTAAAAAGGAGATCCAAGCATTCAACGGTAAGATGAACTTCTTATGTCGTTTTGTGCCAAATCTAGCTGAACATTTGAGGGAAATCACAAACATGTTAAAGAAACATAGTGTAGTAAAGTGGACCGAAGAAGCTATCATGTCTTTCAATTTGGTAAATTTGGCTCTTTCTTCAACCCCAATTTTAATCAGCCCGGATTATTCTCAAGATTTTATATTCTTTTCATTCACTTCGGATCATACTATGGCAACAATCTTAATGCAGAAAAGAGGCCAGCTTGAGAATCCAATTGCCTTTTTCAGCAGGACAATAAGAGATGTAGCCTTAAAGTATAACATTATTGAAAAGCAAGCTCTTGCCTTGGTAAAAGCTTTGAAAGATTTCTAGGTATATATTCTGCATTCTCATATTCTTTCTTATGTCCCTAACATAGCTGTTAAAGATGTCTTAGTACAAATAGATCCGGAAGGGAGACGAGGCAAATGGATCATAAATTTGTTAGAATATGACGTGGAGATAAAGCCAACAAATCTCATCAAGGGGAAGGGGCTAGCAATTCTGATGGCGGAGTCTAATTTGCATGCCTTGGACATAAATCTGATTGTTGCTATGTCCGAAGAAGATGAAGATAGCTCACTTGTTCAGGTATCTGAAATCTTTCTTCATTCTCCTTGGTATCCAGATGTTGTATATGTGCTCCACCATCTTTCACCACCACCAGGGATGGATAGAAATAAAAGTAGAACTCTGAAATTAAAGATTGCCAAATTTTGTATTATGAATAATGCACTTTATTGAAAAGATCCCGACAGTATTTTGCTGAATTGTTTGGTTGAGGAGGAAGAAAAACAGGTCATGGATGATTTTCACAAAAGGAGGCTGTGGAGGTCACCTATTTTGGAAGACGAAAGCAAACAAAATTTTGAGAGCGGGGTATTATTTTTCTACCCTCTTTACTGATGTGTATAACACTGTTACAAGCTGTCACAAATGCCAAATTTTTCAACGAAGGAGAAAGTTGCAGCCTTTACCTCTCAAGCCGGTCGAAGTTAGTGCTCAATTTTAGAAATGGGGTGTAGACTTTATTGGCGAGATTCATCCTACATCTTTAGCTCAACACAAGTGGATCCTCACAGCGACAAATTATTTCACAAAATGGATTGAGGCGATTCCCACTCGGCAGGCCACCGACTTGGTAATAATTCAGTTTCTCGAAAACAATATTTTGTCGTGTTTTGGTTGTCTTAACAAGTTGATTATAGATAATGCAGCAGCTTTCAAATCTAAAAATATGATTGATTTTTGTAACAAATATCAAATTACTTTGGGGCATTCTACTGCATACTATCCACAAGGTAATGGATTGGCGGAATCTTCAAACAAATCATTGGTCAACATCATTAAAAAGCTGCTGGAAACCAAAAAAAAGAGTTGGCATAAGAAATTGGTCAATGCACTACAGGCTGATAGAGTAAGTCAGAAGAAATCAATAGGCATGTCTCCTTTCAAGATTGTATATGGTGTTGACACAATCTTCCAAACATCTCTCGCAGTCCCGGTTGTTAAACTTCTACAGGAAGCTAGCAGCGAAGAAGATAATTTACAACAAAGAATAAACCAAATGATCCATTTATAGTAGGTGAGAGAGGAATTTTTTCAGAATACCTTCAGGCTGCAAGAGAGAATCAAGAAAATCTATGATTGGAAGGCAAAGGCGGACAAATTTCATATTGAAGACATAGTGCTGAAATGGGATGCTAGAAACGAGGATAAAGGAAAGCATAGCAAGTTCGAGAATCTGTGGAAGGGACCATTCAGAATTGCTGCATATCAGGGTCAAAATGCTTTCCTGCTGAAAGAAATGATCGAGGAAGATTGTCCAGGAGGGCCGGTCAATGGTCAACCACTGAAATGGTATTATCTTTGAGATATTTTCTGCTGTCACATATATCACTGTACATACCATTTTATTTCCTTCATTGCAAAGTGTGTACTATCGTCATTCATTTAGTTTGGGGCCTGAAGTGAAGGCTATAAAACTAAAGGTCTGATGTCAATTTTTAATTACTTAGTGTAGATTGTTTGAGTCAGTTTTCAATCAGTTTTCAGTCTTCTAATTGAGTCAGTTTTGAGTCAAGATATTGGTTTTGGTTTGTTGAAGTTATTGACTCCATTTAGCCCAATGGAATAGGCACTATCTGCTTTCCAAAGATATGTAGTTCTTGGCACCTCCCAGGAGCTACCATCCCCATTGGAGAAAATGTTAGTGTCGGTATCTTCATCCCTCCATCAGTGATCAAAATTCTCTGTTTGCATGCATTCTAGGTGTCTCATTTGATCAGCTGCATTCCATTAGGATCATGGATCATCTGATGGCAGTGGCTCATTATCAAATTTCCCTCATGGTCTTTACCTGTTGGCCTATTTTTACAAGCTCAGATCATTTACAGTCATCTTTTGTCATTACATTTACAAAAGCCATTTTTAGGGTTTTTAGGTCTCATTAGGTCTAGGGTTTGCCACCATAGTTATGTAAAAGCTCAATAATGGTCAGCAAGCACATGAGGAGGTCTAATAAGGTCTCAAGATCAAAATTTCAATAATGATATACTCAATCATTTATTTTTTCCTCAAAACCCTGTTTTGAGGTAAAACAGATTTTTTATGTTCTATGTACAAAAATTTCATGTAATTTTAACTTTCCTATATGTAATAATTTCATAATTGCTACCCTTGGTCACCTTGCCAATTCTAGCCACTGCAAGCAAAAACACAAGCATCAAAGCATTAGTTTGTCAAATGATTAAGAAAAGTCAATTTCAATGGAAAAAAAAAAAGTCAAAACCAAAAATGATTTTAACATTAGAAAAGTGGGTTTGAGATGAGTGAAAAATTAAAGTCATTCATATTTAAAGTGAAAAGGGTCCTCTTGGTCATTTTATTATGCAAATTTACTCTTGAAGAGTCAAAAATCGCGATTTGGAGCAAAAGAGGCAAAAACCCTATTTTCTAAGGCAACTTGGCCTAGCACTGCGCATCAAAGGCAGAATTGCAGTGTAAAATTGAACTAGCGTTGTGCATCTGAAGGGTGATGCGCATTGGGCCAGGTGTGCTGCGCATCAGTCCAGTTTGCTCCAAATCATCCCAAATCGTTCCAAATTGCTCAAAAAACCTCAAATTTGCTACATTTTCCCTCTAAAAGTAAGTACTCATCCTCCTAAGGTTGAAATTAAAGTCACATTGATGTTTTTCATAGATCTTGCATGTGAAGAATGAAACCCTAGTTTCTCTTCATTGTTTGCCATCCAATTGTGCAATTTTCATCCCACCCTCACATAAACTTCATAAAACCCATTTTCACTATTTATCTACCCTAATACACTTCATTCTTCTCATTTTCTCATACCCCACTCCCCTAAAGCAAGAATTTCTCTCACTAAACCCGAATCTCCCAAAATCATTCATTTCACTCCCCAATTTCATCTCCCAAGAGTAAAATCTCTTCATACTCATCACTATTGTCCTCTTTCATCACCATTTTCATCATACCTTCTGTTACAGGGAAAAGTGTCTACACAGAACTTCTTATCCCACTAAGGTGTGATAGCTACCTTAGAAACAAACAAAGTAAAGCTACTTTCATTTTTCCTTTATGAAATATAGATGAGAGAAGAACAAAGAAGACCAACCTCTGTCTTGCGCTAATCCCCTAGTTCGATTCCTCTCTCTCTTGATAGTCTTTCGCTACTTGTTCCCTTGCACGCCCAGCTTCACAGAGTACCTGTAAGATCACAGTAGCATAGCACTATACAAGAACATGGATCTATAATCATAAACAATCTAGGATCAGATGTAAATTGACCATACAAATGCAGAAAACATAAATGACACAAGAGTATGGAGGAAAACTTGAATAGCTTTTATTGATAAACAAGAAAGAGCCAAGGGAGTTACAACCAGTTGTTCTGACCCAGCATCATCCTCTCAGTGAGGAAGCCCCTCTTCACCTCATACAAAGCTTAGATCACCCAACAATCTGATGTTGTCTCAAGAAACCAACAACAATTCCTTACAATATGCAAAATTCCAGCCTCTGGATCTCTGGGATGAGGGATCCATATATAAATATCTGTAAGGGAGATGAGTCAGCTTGTGATTTGATTAGTGTCTTCCCTCTGATAGTTCTTGCTTCCACTTGGATATTGATGATCTCTTACTCATCCTTGGTCGAATTCAGAGAGGCAAGTGTCACAGGAGAAGTTTCTGGAAGTTTCCATGCCTCTCCACCTCGCGGAATGACACTTCCATTTGTCACTTCTCGCCCATCGCACCCCATAGAAGGGATTTTTGAAATGAAACGCACCCACACAGTGTATTTAGGTGAGATGCAACGCACTTTGCCTATGGAGCAGCTGAAATGATCCAGTTTTGACCAGTTCTGAGCAGTTTTTCATGGAGAACTTCTGGGAGAAGCTGTAATCAGTTGACCTTGTTCCTTTAGGGGTTAGAACAACACTTTTAGGGACTTAGGATCCCTTGGTTTATGGAAATTTCATGCTTGGGGTTGTAGTGCCCAAAAATGTCTATAATAGTTGCCCCCTAAAGCATGAGGTCGTTAATCTTTTGATGTCGGGTGAAATGCTTCATTATGAGGATCCGAAGTTCTTTCAAGCTGGGAGGATACCTATAATAAGATACAATACAATACATTATCTTCATAATATTTTCATGATCTAGCTGAGGTGAGCATTCCCATGCTCAGCTTTATAAATTCATTTTCATGTACATAGGACAGACAATCGTCTGATTGTAGACTGATGATTCTGGTAGAGCCATCATCCCTTTGATTGGATGATTATCTGTGCAACAATGATGTACATTTGATGTCTTTATTTCCCTGAATATATATCGCAGCCTGGATGGATGAAACTAGATCCAGGGTCTTCAATCTCGTTTGATCTTCACTCGAAGTACAAGTCTATCCATGTGAGAGATGTTCTAGAGTCGAACATGGAAAGACATCGCCTGATTACCAGCCAATGATGTAAGTTGTTAACAGGCGCAAGAGGAATCACCGATAATGATAATGACCCTCAAGGTACTGTAGTACAATTCACGTGGTGTGAATAAAGGACTTGGCATCGAACACCACGCAAAATATTTCGGTCAAAGGTCATTGATGTAAACCTGTCGCCAGAAGTGAGAAACTTGCCATTGAGGCATCCATGCTTCAAAGTACTGAATGGGGTGTTCCTAGATCGACTTCTTGGATAATGAGCTGATGTCGACAAGAAGTGATCCGTCACAGGAGGGCCTTAATGAATCCCACATCAATGACACAGAACGGAGCAAATGATTTTAATGAAGGTGAAAACAATCTGATGACATAAGGTTCAGGGTGGCGGTCATGAAAGAATGGAGTGTAAATGTATTGTAGCGGGTGAGACACAGGTGAATTCTCTGCATGACTTCTCTTGAACATATCGGCGATACTGACATGATGGACTAGTAGCATTAACCCCAAATGTGGATGGTGTGATGGGACCATGGTGATGTGACCGGTGAATGAAGCAACCCAACCCGACTTGGATGCGGAGTGAAAGTGTCATGTTCAAGAGCGACTCGCTACCAACAAAGTTTCTTCAAGTTTTCTTCCCAATTTTCCCTAGTCATTTCTGACCAGTACCTCTTTATTTTTGTCAAGCTTGAGGAGGATAACATATGATTGTTCTATAATTTGCCCTTCGGGCAAACCCATCACTATGTTTTAACGAGCCTAGCGATAGCGAAACTCGTTCTTGTCTGCTATGGACAAGTTTGTCGCTATTAATTTTTAACGAGTTTAACGACAAAGATAACTCGGTCCTTTTCAATTTTAGAGAGTCTGAAAAGGAACGTAAAGGAAAATCCAAAATTCCTTTTTCGTCATCTAATCCCTTAAGTCCGAAAAAGTATAAAACAATACAGAAGGGATGAATTTTCGATACTTTTAATGAGCCGAACAAAACAAGCGCTCGATCTTTTTGTGTAATAATCCATCAGGTCCAAAAAGATTAAAATTTAGAGGAGGGATAGCACTTCCGGTCCCTTTAACGAGCTGGAGAGGCCAATGGCTCGACAATCTTTTCATATTTTACGAGTCAGTTGAAAAGAGCTTAAAGGAGACTCGTATTTTGAGGAACGAGTGATAAAATTGGGTAGCAGCTGATTCCAGGTAAGGTTTGGAATTTTCCAATTACGGCAGTGTTACAAGGATGGCTAGTTTGATCACTCTTCGCAGCTGTTCCTCAACAAGGGGTAAACAATCAAATGGAGGTGAATGATCGGCTAATACAGAGTGGAGGTGATGATGAGAACACGACCAAGGTTTTTAAAGGCTGAAGTACTACATTCACGATGGTTATTTACCGGCAAATAGTTCATTTTTTAATGAGCTTAAACACGGGGGGAAACATTTGCTCATGGCTTATGTTTATTTTTTAACGAGCTTGAACTATGCGCTAAAACTGCTTGATGCAACGGTCATTTCTTGACTTTAACATAAATAGCTTTGTTCTTTCAAAGATTGTACTGCATTTTCAATTGCTTCATCAAACTAGTTAGAAATGAACAATACATGTTTGAAAAATGAGTTAGAACACTAATATTTTACTCGAATTACGTAAAAGTAATGTAAAAGTGCTTTTACCTCTCATTTTACCATTTCATTTGAACTTTGGTTTGTTGGAGCTTTGGAGGTGCTTTCCCCCCTTGATTTTCATCAACTGATTTTGGGAGATTCTGTGGACGATTCTCGGCGCTGTCTGGACAAGGTAGGAGCTAAACTTGAGCTCTTTCATTTCATGCTTTCCATTTTACATTCTGAGCTTGATTCCTGGTTTTTTTGAGCCTCTGGGGTTTGAAAAACTCGCCCTGGATTCAGCGCACCCTTTGTGTATCGAAAGGTGCGTTGGATGTTGGCCTGTCTACTGGCCATCTGACATGCAATGCACCCAGAGCACTACTGTAGGTGCGATGGGCGCAAGGAAGGAATTTTATGCACAGTTTTTGATGGAAATTTTGCCTGTTTCTTACCAAAATCAGGATCTAACTCTTCTCTTGTTTGTTTTCAGAGATTTTTGGAGCAAGATGACTATTACATGGCGATAACATGAGCATGAAGAAGAGGACATGCTTGCTTTACATGATCCGGTTACAGTAAATGCACTGCGGAACTATGGCTTGCTGAAGTTTTTCTTCATTTCTAGCATGAGACAACAAATCAACTTGCTATAGTATTTACTCGATGCTTGGGATCCTACCAACCAGGTGTTCTAGATTAGGGGAAAATCCATCCCCTTGACTGTAGTGGACATCTATTTCTTGATTGGCTTATCGAGGTGGGGTGCCCCCATCTCTTTATCATGTTCAGCCCGAGGAGGTGAATCTGTGAGAGATTATGTTCGTTGGTATTGCAGAGAGGGATCTCAATCGAGTAAGGACGGCAAGATCATCATCATTGATGTCACTGATAGATCCCTTAGGACTATTCTATTCACTTTTGGTAGGATGGCTGGTGGTGCGGCTCTTCATGTAGCCAACCGATCTTATATGCAGTATGCCTTGGAATGTCTCCAACCGAAGGTGTTCAACTGGGGCGACGCAGTACTTCTTGTGATGAAAGAGCAGTTGACCAAGGTGAAGAGTGGGAGGTTGAAGAACTTTGGTTATGGTTCTATCTTGACCGCCTTCGCCTTGGAAAAGATACCACTGATGCAGCCCCAGTATATTGCACTCGATTTACCTTCACCGATTGAACCACGTATGCAGAGATGGGTCGACCATATGTCTGGGCACGCTGGTCAGTCTCAGATTTCTTTTTCTGATACCTTCTTCAGGTGGTTTGATCGTCAGGAGATGGTTTATTCTGAGTATCCATATGCCGGTATGGACTTCCAGGGTGATCCAGATTTAGTACTGCCGGCTGGCGAACAGTGGGGCGCCATTGGTAAATTCTTTGACCATATCCCTGTTTATCGTTTTTCTTTTATAATGTCCTTGTGCTTTATTCTTTCAAGACTTAATCAAACTCATTTGTTCATGCAAATGTTGGTCCCGTTCGGCCAGTAGTATGCCTGAGAGTGCCAGTTGCCGACCCAGCAGGAGAGGCTGTTGGAAGGGCTATCCTTCGTGACCTCGATGTGGCCGAGACTCTCACAGCATTATAGGAATAGGTTGAGGGCCTCACTCTTGGTATTCCAAATGTGAGGACTGACGAGCTGCCCTTGAGGTTGCAGCGGCATACTACTGGTGTGCCAAGACAATGGACTCGGCTGTTACGCATGATCGCATAGGCTGTGACTTGCTATCACGAGCATCATTAGACTAGGGTGCCCCCTAGCGTTTTGAGTTTTGGGTCATTTGACCAATTTTGTCTTGGTTACAGAACATTATGTGTAAACCATAAACAGTTATATATATATATATATATTTTATTTTTGAAGCTTTATTTTGGTTAAGTTACATGATCCAAATGCAAATATTGATGGTATGCTTCTTTTTATAAATGTTTAAAATATCTATCTAACACATAATTCGCCAATGAGTCAGTTAATGTGTTTAAGGTTCTGGAAATATGCTGATATTGAATAAAATCAAATTGTCTTTCCAAAATCTTAACCCTTAGGAACATGTGATAAATAGCTGGATTTCGGACAGAGTAGATACAAGTGAGTTGTAGTATGACGAGTTATGAGTCTAGCCTGACAATCAGTCAGCGTATACCATGTGTGATGGCATCAGAGAGAAGTTCTATCAACGCGTTATATTCAGCGATGTTATTCGTTGATCGACCAATACATACCCCTCTGAAACTTACTAACTCGCCGCTTGGATCAAAAATGGCCCAGGCCGCGGAAGATAGGTTCCGCGAACTATGACTCGCTTCGTCGGCATATCCGATACATGACTCCAATACGTTTGACATCTGCAATAAATGTAAAACTTGGATTACGACCAAAACAAACACTTTAGTGAAAACAAAAACATAACAAAAGCATACAGGTTACTATACTGAATCACGCATAGTAACGCTTGAGGTACAATCCGTTACGAGGTTGTGCCAGTGGAATCCCGTCATAATCCATTAACTCGTAGGCTCCTTTTGTTAACACTCGCTTAACAATATAGGGGCCCATCCATAAAGACTTGAATTTACCTACCCCCAATTTGTCGGATTCTTGGTCATAAAGCAAGACCAAGTCACCTTCTAAGAAGACACGGGGTTTGAAATTCTTGTCGAACTACGCCTTGACTCGTTTCTTATGGGCTTTGTTAGCCAAAGCGGCATCATGATGGGTTTCATCCAATTGGATTAGTTCCAAGAAACGAGCCTCCTCTTCTGAAGTTCTGGGGAGAAGGTCAATTGCGAGTTTGAGGGATGAGATTTCACACTGGATTGGTAAGACTACTTCCAGGCCACATACCAGTTGGAAAGGTGTAAGCCCGATTCCATTCCTTACCGATGTTCGGTAAGCCCACAAGGTTGAGTACAGGATTAGGTGCCAACTTCTTTTGTGAACTCCAATCATCCTTTGCAGCATGCGCTTCAGGACTTTGTTGATTGCTTCAACTTGTTCGTTGGCTTGCGGGTAATATGGAGTAGAGCTGTCGTGAGACAACCCTAGTTTGGTGGCTAATTCGACCATCATGTGATTGCAAAAATGCGATCCATGATCTGTGACTATAGCTTGTGGGACGCCGAATCTGGCGACTACATGATTGAAAAAGAAGAGGGCAGTTGTTTCACCAATATTATCTAATGTAGGCATCGCCTCGGCCCATTTGGTAAAATAGTCAACTACGACTATGATATACCCATGCCCCTCGGTCAAGGTGGGGTTACATGTCATGAAATCAATGCCCCATTTGGCGAATGGCCCGACAGCAACTATTGGCTACAGAGGTGCGGGTGGTCTTCTGGTTTTGCTATCAAAAAATTGACAAGCATGGCAACTTCTGACTGTGGTTATGCAATCTTTGAACATTGTTGGCCAAAAGTATCCTGCTCGTAAAAAAAAAATTGTGTTGTAGCATAACCGGATTGATGTCCCCCACACGCACCCGAATGGCAATCATTTAGGACTTTTTCGGCCTCCTCATGGTTGAGGCACCTTCTCAGAACCGTATCAATACCATGACGGTAAAGTGTATCACCAACGATCATGTAGTCTTTTGCTTGGTATCGAATACGTTTTTGTTCGAAGCGAGAGGTTGGCCTATATTTTAGGTTTGGAGATAAATGATTATATCCCCATACCACAGATTGCTTGAAGATATCAAAAACAAATTTTCATCCACGATCGTTTCTTGGGATGTTTCATCATTGGACGATGATGGGAGATCACATAATAATTCCGCGAAAACCAGAGCTTTCTTTGACTTGGATTTTACAAATTCCAGATAAAAATCTTGTAGAATTGCTATCCATTTTGAATATTTTCCCCCCAGCAACTGTTGCGACAATATATAAGTCATGGGGTTGCAATCTGACAGAATGGTAGTTTTTCGAAAGAGGACATAGTGTCGAAATCTCTATATCGCTTGAACAGCTGCGAGCGCTAGCTTCTCAACATAAGAATATCTGCTTTCTGTATCATTTAACTTCTTACTTAAATAATATATAGGATGTTCAATTCCATTGTCTTCTTGAACTAAAACCATTGCGATGGTTGTATCCGCTACAGCCAAATAAGGTTAAAGTATTTTTGATAATCAGGAGCGTACATTAATGATGCTTTCATTAGGGAATCTTTTAAAGCATCAAAGGAAGCTTGCGCAACCTAATCCCAGACAAAGGGTACTTCCTTTTTCAAAAGATGCGTATAACCTTTATCAAGTTCGGCGTAATTTGGAATGAACCTCCTCAGAAAGTTTGCTTTCCCTTGGAGTTTCTGAATCTGAAGCAAATTTGAAGGTGGAGGCAAATTTATGATTTCCTGAACCTTACATGGGTCGAGACGAATCCCGTCTTTCGAGACTACAAAGCCAAGTAAACGACCAAAACTGACACAAAATACACATTTGTGTGGATTGATTCGTATCTTGTAGTGTCGGCAACGTAGAAATATCGCTCTTAAATGCTGTGGATGATCAGTCCGCTTTCGCAAATGAGCCGGAAGGTCGTCGAGGTATGGTTGAATGATGTTTTTGATGTCATGGAAGGCATAATTCATTGCCCTCTGAAATGTTGCCCCTGCGTTCTTTAAACCAAAGGTTAATTTTCAATATGCGAACGTGCCCCACGGACAGATAAATGCAGTCTTTAACTAGTCCTGTGGGTGGATATTTATTTGATTATACCCGGAGAATCCATCCATGAATGAAAAGATTTCACATCTGGCGCATTCATCAATTATCTGGTCGATGAAGGGTGTAGGGTAGTTGTCTTTTGGACAAGCTTGATTTACATCCCTATAATCGACGCACACTCTAATTGTTCCTTATTTTTTTATAACAGGGACAATATTCGATACCCAGTCGGTCAGAGGAACTGGGTAAATGAAACCAGCATGGAGAAATTTTTCAACTTCTACCTTAACAGCAGCGGCTTTCTTGGGGTGCACCTGCCATAGCCATTGTCGTACTGGTTTGACATCTGGATACATCTTGATTTCGTGTTCAACGATACTCGAGTCAATGCCTAGCATTTCACTATATGACCAAGCAAAGACATCTCTGAATTCGCGAAAAAGAGCGTTATATATTTCCAGTTCTGAAGGAGAACAACATTTGCCAACATAAATATTCTCTACGACATCTGTTTTTGTCGAGATATTTATGGCGATAGTCTCTTCAATGTTGGACAAGTTTCACTCGGAATCCACCATGTTTACAGTATTTGATAGAAAATAAAAAACTGAAGGATGATAAAGGTCATCAGGAGTGTTTTCTTCACAATCCGGAAGAAGGGAACGATGGTGGTAATCATCCCATGGTGCCCCTTCAATTACCATTGATTGAACAATTCCTTCGTCAGTGACATGCACTCGCGACCAAGGATCTGAAGGGGTACCATATTCCTTAGACCTATCTATCCAAATGCTTGATGAGCATTGATTTGTGTTTGCCTCCCATGCTAGGAACATTGATTGCTACAATATTTATGTTGGGCTTGGAGGCAAAACCTGCGCATGATCCATGTTGATATCGTTTTCTGAGATCTTTTTAGAAGATATCATATTGTAGGTTCCTACCGATGCTACTTCCACCAAATTGATTGGAGGTGGAAGGGCGAAAGTTCTCATTAATATAGGATCTTTTAGTAGGCCTACTCCGATATTTTGAAGCGAATGGGGGCTTCCATGGAACATTGGAATGCTTCCCGTAACTTGAGAACCATTGGGGAGGAAGTTTTGTTGATCGACAATTGTAATCCCTCCTTGAAAGGGAAATGCAATCTTCCTAAAATAGGTCGACACAACAGCAGCCATAGCATATATCCATGGTCTTCCCAGTAGGATGTTGTAATCAAGATTTCCATCGATTACCTCAACATCTATTTCTACTGTTTTCCCTCCTAGTTCAACCTTCAAGTTACTTAGAATACCATATGGGGCATATGTTCATCCGTCAAATGCTTTTAATGTCATCGAAGATCACGACAAGGTTGGAGATCCTAAAGTTTTCCAGCAACTCATCGACATAATACATGTAGATGCCCACTCATCAATAATTGTTCGATGAACAGTTTTGTTGAGGGCTTTCACTTGAACGAGGAAAGCTAGTTGAGCTGGTAACTGAGGATCGTATCCTTTATGATCAAAGGATACAAGATTGGAATCCTTTGGGTCTATCCCACCAATGGCTGATAATAAAGCTTGCTTTTGGGATGGGCATTTTTGTAGTACCTCAAGAGTCAACATAGCAGATGGCGATTGGGCCAAATCTTCCACTATATTATAATGTTGTGCCGCTCTAGCGCGGGGATTAAACGTCGAGTTGTGTACTACTCCCTTTGGCGGTTTTATTGTCAACTCGAGAATGATGGGTGGCACAACTTCTGTCGAAGTTGTTGTCGAACTACTAGGTTGATATTTATCCTTGTTGTTCGACAGCTGTGGATTCCCATAATCTTTGTTTCTTATCGATATCAAAGCATCATTTTGCTGTTTGGAAACCGTCAACATTAGCACTTGAGACGGGGAAGCATTTCCATTGTCAACCAGATTTGTCCCTGGATTTGGAAACGGATCAGTTAATACCGTTGAGGTTTTTGAATTCTTGAAGAATTTCTTAAGCTCAGCTCTATGTGGACAATCTGCGGTCCAATGATCCCCATCGCATATAAAGCATGGATTTTTTGGTTTCCTATTTCCAGGAGGGTTTGTAGAAGATTTTTCAGGTGATGATTCTTCCTGTTTCTTCTTCTTCCCTTTGCCTTTCTTCTTGCCCCCTGGTTGCTTGGTTTTTTTTCCTTTATCTGTCGATACGGCATTTACTTCTGAGGCAAGAAGTTCCTCTTTTTCATTTTGACAGGAAATCTTACGGGCATTTTTAGATGTAGCCTTTGTCAATTTCGTGTTTGTTGCGCCAATCATGCCATTGTCGGCATGAAAGTCATTGTTTGATTTAGGAGGAGGAGGAACAGAGAATTCCGGTCTAGGAGCGTCAGGTATTTTATCGTAGAGCGTGCTAGACTAAGTGTAAATCAAGTCCAAATATTGCACACAAGCGATAACCTGCTCTTTGGTGATGACTCCCCCTTTTTCCACATCTTCTGTGATGGAAGGCAGTAATGACTTGATAAACCATTCAGCTAAGAGCTGATCAGGAACATATGTTTTCACCATTCTATGATGATGTCACCACTCATGTATATGATTAGATATGTGAGTGGCCGTCATTTGTTTGAAATTGGTAAGAAGTTCTGTTCCTGTTTCGTACCTTATCGGTAACTGAAAATGGGTTAAAAAGGTTGTGACTAGGGTACCGAAGTTGTCGAATGAAGCTCTAGGCAATTCGGTATACCATTTTGCGGTCGGACCAGTTAACATCCTCTGAAAAAGGTGAAGCCTAATCGAATCATCATTTAGGGTGTTTGATGAACACCACAGATGAAAGGTCATCACATGATTCGATGGATCTTCACCCGGATTTCCATTAAATTTAGGAATATCTGATGGAAGTTTATGTGGAATCGCTGGCCACCAAGGGGCGTAAGAAATTGGATCGTTTGTTAACCGATTTAAATCAGGTAACTCTAAAGTCGCCACGAAGGGTAACTGTTGATTCAGGTTAGGCGAAGCATACCCAGGATAAGATGGGATTGCCTGAGCAGTTGGTCTTTGCATACCAGCATAATGCATTTGATGCTGGTAACTCTGGTAAGGTTGGTGGGCATGACCATTGTAAAATGGTTGATTTTGACCGTTTTGAATATACGGCTGCCCACTATTTGCAAAGATTTGTTGCTCAGAACCTTGGTATACTTGTTGGAACTGCGGTTGTTGGTATTGCACTAGCCATGGTTGTGAAGCCATGTGCTGTTGCCTGATACTAACTGTTTGACCAAGATGAGGGGTAATTGTACCCGTTTGAACCTGTGTCATTCCACCAGTCGGAGATTGTGGTTGAGTTGCAGGGTCAAGGGGCTGTTGCATTACAACCTGAGAAACCTGAGGTTGGCATACAATAGGCATCGCTTGAACTTGTGACACCGTTACAATAGCTGGCGTAGTTGGTATACTTGACATAGTAAGCATTGTTGCATCGAATATACAACTCTTGGTTGTTGAGGTAGTATCGATACCCAACCGCTTGACGTAATTCCAACATAACCCAAATTTTGTTGCGAACTCCCATATGGCTGTCCTCCCGGAAGGGATAATGAAAGGGCATACTGCCCCCCATACGGTGGTAATCCGGTACTAAAGGGAATGGTTTGCCCTTGAGGGCCGAACTGCCCAAATTGACCTCCAAATGGATCAATTTTTTGAGACTCAACATAAGATTTTCCGGATATTATCCCGGATGAATAAACAGGAACAGACCATACCATCGAAATGGCCCCTGAGTGGGCTCCTTCTAGCGATTGAGAGCTAGTTGGGATAGATGGTATACTGGCAAACATTGTTGGAGTGATAGAAGGGACTTCTGCCATTGTTGTGTCAGACGACACAGTCCTAGATGTTGACGGTTGTTCAGACATTTCTAGTCTATCCAAAAGATTACCTAGCGATTCTATAGGAGCTTCCGCTGGCGGTAGACTAACTTCTGATGAAGAAGGATACAGAGTGATCCCGACTCCAAATTGTGATGGAGTACTAGATGGAGGATCTTCCACAATATCTTCTATAGCAATCAGACCAGGTGGAAGGGGTAGACCGTAAGGTCCGTAGAATATTTCTGGTGCCGAAGAAGGTATGGAATCTACAGCTACAGATGTTTGGGGAGCAACACTCTCCGAACCGGTTGTAGATGGAACTGGTTCAGTGATACAAGTGTTTACCTTCAGACTAGTATCAGTACCACTGTCCTTCTGTGGCTGCTAAACGTCTTCTGTAAAGGCAAGCATACCAGAAATGTTTGGAGTAACCGGAATCTCTGATGTTGTTGGAACACTTGTTCTAACTTTAACAGGAGATTTGGAACCGGTTAAACGAGTTCGCTTTGTCCGTACTAGCTTTGATTCTGGAGACAATGACAGTTGACTCGTAAGCCTCTGCGAACGACGGGGTTTCAATTGAATTTCTTCCATGATTGTGGATTACTCGATCAACTAAAAATAAAGGGGAAGTATGTTTCCGAATTAGATGAATTTTAGATGCTTTGACACAACTTGCTTTTTCAACTTTTAAGAGTCGATAAAAAACAAAATATGACTCTAGTCGCCTTCGATTTTTAATGAGCTTGAAGTGACAAGTGCTCAGATGGACCTTTTCCGTTAAGGAGTCTGAAAAGGAATGAAAGGGACTGCTCTGGAAATCTAGGTAGAGGAATTACCAAACCAATCGCAAAACTGCAGAATAATTTTTACGGTACGACAGTCAATCTTCCTGAATGTTGTGTTCAGTGCATTGCGATCAATATGGCATTAGACATGGATTCCTATGGATAAAGGATTAATCCTATTGTGCTCTCCCAAAATATACTCGACGGTACGTGGGAGCACAAGTCTGTACTGGCACTTATCATCTCAAAGTGGAGGAATCACCCAACCATCAGTGAGAACAACAGTTACCAGGCTTTACGACACCGGAATACGTCTCTAGCCTAGACTTCTAAATGTTGTGTGTTAGGTTCCAAAGCGTTTTTAGATTCATTGAATTTATTTTATAGTTGATCTTGTTTATGAAATTTTCCTTTCAGGTTCACCGCGAGATGTAGATGTATAATTCCTAAAATGCAATCTAAGATGATAAACAGTCTTTTATCTTCTTTGTGCAATGAAAATCCTAGCTACTAAGGAAAGAGAGATAGTATTATTTCACAAAGAGAAAAGGGCACACTCCAAATGCACTGTCCTAAATCAAACCAATCAAACAGTCTAAATGCAAATGCACATGCATGTATTTGTTTTCAGCTTTCTTAGTATGTGAATGGTAAAAAGAAAGCTAATGCAAAAATATGAATTACTTTTCAAGTGACAATTACCAACAAGTTTCTTTTTGAAATCTAAAATGGAGACAATCACAACACTTTACGATTTGGAAATGAATACTTGCTTTCGACACTAGAAAAATTACAAATTCAGACCAAATACAATAGTAATAGGATAATCGACTATCTACAGCAACCAAACTCTTTCCTATGACTGAAAACGACACTTGCGACACTTTCAAATCAAAGGACGACAGTACGATTACGTTACTTTTTGCAAAGGAGAACTGAAAATGACTCAACAAATACACAAAAACATTTACAGTTCTTTTGTACAAAGGAGGTGGAATAACAGCAAGGAAAAGGGGTTTCAAACAAATATACTGATCACAGGTAGCAAAATTCATGAATAGAACTGGAAAGAATGAATCACAGAAACCAAAACTGAACAATGCCTAGTCTGATCAGCGCACCTGTAACACAGGGAATTTGAAATGCAGCGCACCTACTACACTCAGGAAGTGCGCTGAATTTCAGATTCACAGAACAGTACCTGCGCTGGACCAGAGACGAGACTTTGCTTGGGTTCCGGGTCACAGTTTGCAGTTCAGTTCATGGGTTTTGGCCGAGAAAATGGTAATCAGTAATGCAACAATCAGGGGTAGATCTAAGGAGGATCTAAGAGCTACCACAAGGGGCAATCAGAGAGTTTGTAAATCAGTTGTTTAATTTATAAACAAATCCCAGAGATTGACTGAAGCGGCATTTATCTACTTTGAATTTGCATAGCAAATGCAGTTTGAAAGCTACCTGGCTCGACTTCAGGCTCCGTCTGTAAGTTTATAAAATAGACAACAAGGAAGATAAACAAACAAACTAATTTGTCCCTAGCGGAGTTGTTATAGACATTTTTGTGCCTTACAACATTGAGCATGAAATGTCCATAATCTAAGGGATCCAAAGTCCCTAAACATGTTGTTCCTACCCCTAGAGGAACAAGGCTAACAAACCACAGCAATTCACAGAAGTTCTCCACCAGAAACTGCTCAAAAACAAGTCAATTCAGGATCATTTCAGTGGCTACACTAGCTGTTTGCGCTGAATGTCAAAGCCAACACTGGCTACCTGCATTGAATGTCAAAGGGAACACTGGCTACCTGCGCTGAACGAGAATGGACATGTGGCAGGCTCATTTCTCAAGGTGTCAAAACCCAGGAAGCTTCCAAAATGACACTTGCCTCAGGGAATTCGACTGGTGATGAGTAAGAGGTTCCAAATCTCCAAGTGGAAGCAAGAACCTCCAAGTGGACTCAAGAACTGATAGAGGGAGAGGACACTAGTCAGATCTCAAGCTGACTCATCCTCTCTCCAAACATCTATATATGGATCTCTCCTCCATGAGATCGAAAAGCTGGAATTTTGTTATTGCAAAGAATTGCTGTTGGTTTGAGATTGGAATCATTGGGTGCTTAATGCTTTGAAGGGGGTGAAGATAGGAATTCCATTTGCTGGGAAGGAGATGCTGGATTGGAGCCCTCTGGGTTGTATCTCTTCCTGAACCTTGTTATTCATCAATAAAGCTATCTTGGTTTCTCCTTTATGCTGATGTATTTTTGATGTATGAATGCATTAGTATGTTTAGTTTATTTCTAATCCTAAACTATTTATGAATGTGAATATCTGTCTTTGTGTAGTGTTCTTCTCTTGTCACAAGTAGCTGTTCTCTTGTGATCTTACAGGAACCCGTTGAAGCTGGACAAGCAAGAAGGCAAGTAGTTGTTCTCTTGTGATCTTGCATGAACCTGTTGAAGCTGGGCGAGTGAGAAGGCAAGTAGCTGTGAACTCCCAAAGAGAAGAGAGACCAGATCGAGGGACAAACGGAAGACACCGGTAAGTCTATTGATCTCTCTTCTTTCACATTTCATAAAGGAAGAAACCAGAATAGATGTCTCTGTTTGTTGCTAAGGCACTATCACACCTTAGGTGGATAGGATCGTCCTGCATAAGCATTTTTCCCCACAACAGGAGTCGCCATTTTGTTACAGGGAAAAGTGTCTACACAGAACTTCTTATCCCACTAAGGTGTGATAGCTACCTTAGAAATAAACAAAGTAAAGCTACTTTCATTTTTCCTTTATGAAATATAGATGAGAGAATAACAAAGAAGACCAACCTCTGTCTTGCGCTAATCTCCTAGTTTGATTCCTCTCTCTCTTGATAGTCTTTCGCTACTTGTTCCCTTGCACGCCCAGCTTCACAGAGTACCTGTAAGATCACAGTAGCATAGCACTATACAAGAACATGGATCTATAATCATAAACAATCTAGGATCAGATGTAAATTGACCATACAAATGCAGAAAACATAAATGACACAAGAGTATGGAGGAAAACTTGAATAGCTTTTGTTGATAAACAAGAAAGAGCCAAGGGAGTTACAACCAGTTGTTCTGACCCAGCATCATCCTCTCAGCAAGGAAGCCCCTCTTCACCTCATACAAAGCTTAGATCACCCAACAATCTGATGTTGTCTCAAGAAACCAACATCAATTCCTTACAATATGCAAAATTCCAGCCTCTGGATCTCTGGGATGAGGGATCCATATATAGATATCTGTAAGGGAGATGAGTCAGCTTTTGATTTGATTAGTGTCTTCCCTCTGATAGTTCTTGCTTCCACTTGGAGATTGACGATCTCTTACTCATCCTTGGTCGAATTCAGAGAGGCAAGTGACACAGGAGAAGTTTCTGGAAGTTTCCATGCCTCTCCACCTCGTGGAATGACACTGCCATTTGTCACTTCTCGCCCATCGCACCCCATATAAGGGATTTTTGAAATGCAACGCACCCACACAGTGTATTTAGGTGAGATGCAACGCACTTTGCCTATGGAGCAGCTGAAATGATCTTGTTTTGACCAGTTCTGAGCAGTTTTTCATGGAGAACTTCTGGGAGAAGCTGTAATCAGTTGACCTTGTTCCTTTTAGAACAACACCTTTAGGGACTTAGGGTCCCTTGGTTTATGGACATTTCATGCTTGGGTTTTTAGTGCCCAAAAATGTCTATAACACCTTCATTTCATCATTTTCCCTAAAACAAGCACATTGGCAAGAAATAGTGACTCAAGTTATGAGCAAGAAACACAAAGTGACAGTTCAAGAGACAGAAATTTTCAACCTAGGAGACCTCACAAGGGTGGGAAGATCATCAGAGAGGAGCCTATTAGTATTTTTGAACTTCTTGCTTGTTCTCTTTCCACCACTTGTTTCAGATACCAATCTTGCTTTTAGTTTTGTGAGATGGTAGAGAGGGTCAGGTGTCATCATGAATTGGCTAGGCAATTTGTCATCAACATTTAGGACAATATGGTACAGCTTGCTGGCATCAACTTCACTCTTTCACCAGCCATTATTGCAGAAGCAACTAAGATGCCAGGTGTGGGGGAAAGATGGAATAAGAGACAAAATATCAGAAAACAGAACTATGAACCCTACATTAAAGCTAGACATCATAGCCAATTGGGCAGGGTGTTTCCTTTCAAGTTTTGAGGACTAGTATGTGTCATTAATGAAACTCATCATTAAATACTTCACATGTGAGGGAAGGTTCTCCCGACTCTATGCTTATCATATCAGGTTGCTTATGCATTTTACTAGGGTTAGAATGATGAGCATACCATACTTCATTTGCAAAAACATAGAGACAATGACTATAAATGCAAAGAGGAAACCCTACCCACAGTAGCTCAACAACATATAACATTTTGTTGTCATCAAAATTGTTGTTTTGCACCAGTTGACTCAGTTGGGAGTGCCATGGGAAACCTTCATTGCCCATGAGATTTTCAAGGGACCTCAAATATTTGCAGAACCTCAAGAGGAAGCTAGACCTTTCGGGAAACAAAGAGAACATGAAATCAAAACTAAAGAGGCTCACATTCCTATTTTTGTCACTTATGAAAAGGGGACAAAAAATCCTTTTGCAGCTACAAAACGAGTATTATCTCCATCAGGGGTGGAAGGGGTCTTGCTCTCTTCACTGAACAATAGGCAAATGTTATCTTCACCCGGGGTGAAAGGGGCTTTGCCTTCTTCTTCAGCAGAGCAGGTGTAGGATAGAGGAAAGAAACCATTGCATGATGAAGGGCCTTCTGAAGGTCAAGAGAGAGACTTTATTTTGATTCAGGAGGAGGGTACTGATTTGATCTCTCAAAACTCAAGGCTCATGGAGGTCATTAGAGAACAAGAAGCTGATATCAATGCATTATCCATCAACCTTGAAAGGACTAAGTGGATCATTAAATACCTTGAGCAGCAAAATAAGCAATTGAATGTTAAACAGATGATCATGGAGCTGCAAACTATCAGGGAAATTCGACAGATGGCAAAAAGGTGGAAAGTCAAGCTAACTTCACTAGAGCAAGAAATAGAGGCTGACCAAGAATCATGGTTGGAAAGAGTGAATGTCCACCTTGAGAAGATTCTTGACAAGGTTAATAATGAGAAGAAAATGTTGAGGCACATGGCCTATCACTATTTGGCGTGGAACAAAATTTGTAAGGCAAGAATAAGAAGACTAAAAGCTGAGCTAGGGAGACCCTTAAAGACCAAAAAGGAGCAACACAAACTTAGACTTTTGGCTGAAGATTCCTTGGCTCAGAAAATTAGTTGATCAGCTTACCTCATGCCAATTTTGAAAGAATTTGGAGAACTTTTTGTCATTTTCAAATTTTTAATTGCAATACACAGGGATTTTCCTTTGATGTGCAGTGCCACTGGCGCTACGCATTGAGCTGGTAAGGAATTTTGAAGAATGTCTTATATTTTTGAATTTTTCATGAAAAAATATGAAAACGCAAAAAATTTCATGAATTATGGAGGAGTTTTGGGTCACCAAAAGGGCAAAAAACACCTCAAAATTGCCCTTTCTGCCACTTTTTGGACCCACAGGAAGCAGTGTTGGGAGAACTGATTTTTGGAGGGGCAAATGGACACCAAATTCAAAAATTCCACTTTTCCTAGAAAGTAGACAGATAGAAATTTCTAAAAAGCCAACTTGGATAAAATTTGGGGAATGGTAAGGCCTCCAAATTCAGCTGGGAAAAGGTGCTTCGCATCAGGAAGATGGCGCTGTGCATCAAGCACACTTTGCTCAATTTTACTCAAAACTCAAAATTTTCGCCTAGTTTTTTCTCAGTTTGATTTTTTCTCTCTCACGGTCAAACTCATGATGTAAATTGATGTAATTTTATTTAAAAATGATGAAGATTTACTCAAGGAGGTAAATACATCATGTATAGGTGGTTTTGAACTGAATGAATCAGTTTCCATAATTTTAGAGGCAAGTTGTTCCACTGCCTATTTTTCAGTTCCTAGTTTAGATCTTGTTGAAACAACTCCTAAACTCATGAATTCGACCACTAAAGGCTAGCATAGGTGGTTTTTTTCCTATATTTTACTTTCTTAGTCATTTTTCAAATTTGGACTCTTGTGCATGCTTTGAGCATTATTGTACATTCATCTCTGTAGTTTGGCAAGGAAATAGACCAGGGTTTGCAGCATTTTGTAGGATTCTTGTGGCAACGTAATTTAGTATTGTTTTACCTTCTGTGATTCAAGTTATCATGTGTTTATGTGTGCCATCGTCTCTCTCTTTTCATCTTAACTAAATGAATCAAGTATAAAGGTGGAATTCATTGATGTTGCAGTGCTCTACCTTAAGGTTTATTTGGTTTTATATGTTTTCAACTATTTGAAGAGGACTCGTGACAGTTCCATGCCCTCTCCAACCCCTCACCAGTATTAAGACTCTCCATTTCACTTAATTCAAAGTACAAAAGCATTTTCCTACCTCGCCCCACAGAAACCTCTACAAGACTGAGTCCATTCCCCAGACCCAAAACTGCCTTTTGCTTTTGATCCAGCAAACCAACATAAAACTCAATCAAACTTCCCTGAGCATATACCTAGCTTAAAATTAGTCTTTACATCAGTCATCTCAAGCCCCATTGCCATATTTTCCTGAGATTGACAAGGAGAGAGCCCTCTCCCGACCTGGTAGGGCTAGCTACCAGATTAAGCATGGTTTGATGTTACCCTAGACCTTCCTTTCTCAGCCTGAGGTATATTTAGGCCATAACAAGAACCATTGATGCATAGGCTATCCATTTGCTTTTCAATGGGTATAGATTAAATATCTACAAGAATCCCTTGTCAAAGCAAGAATTCATCAATAACATCATCAAGACAGTGATGGTGGTGGAGAAAGTCTCAGCTTCCATCCCACCAAGTCCTTGAAGAAAAAAATAGAAAAAAATAAAGAGACTCAGGTGAAAACCTCCATGAGGCACCTGAGTCCCACTGTTGGGTTGAAAACCTCTTGAGGCGGCCCAAGGGTGTTTAAAAAAAAAAGAGAAAAAATAAAAAGATCTCTGGGTGAAAACCTCTTTTGAGGCACCCAGGGTAGGCAACTAGGATGAAAACCTCCTTGGAGGCAGACTAGTTGTTTTACAAAAGAGAGAGAGAGAGAGAGAGAGAGAGACACCAAGAGAAAAGATACAAAAGATGGAAATTTTGTTTTGTAGGTCAGCAAGAGGAGGATAATCATAGCATGAGAAGGATAGAAGGACCTACAAGAGCCATATTTTAATCCACCTATCTCATATCTTCCACTATTCACCTAGTCTTCCATTTATAAACCCCTCCATCTCATCTCATTCAAACCCTGTGTTTTCTATAGGATTCCATGTAATCCTACAGGATTTTCCTGTAGGAATGACAGTGACCTTGAAAACCACAAGAAGAATAATTCGAGAGCAAGGTGATAACATACGCAGGTGTCTCGATGAAAAACCATTTACTCCACCACACCATAGCCATTCATTTCATCACCATGTCAGCCCTGCATCCATCAAACAAACCAATTCAAAAAATAATACAGATTAGAAAAAGGAAGAAAAAACAACAGAAGAGAGAGAGAAAAGGGAAAGAGGAACCATACCCAAAGGAAAAATATCTCACCTACCATTCCCTACCACCCTTATCCACTCATTCCAACATCCCTCATGCTTCAGAGTTGAGAAAAAAGTATGAAAATTTTAAGGGAGAGGCAGCTACAGAACATCCTGTAGGTATCCTGTAAGAATTCCTATAGCAGCTTATCCCGCAAAGGAAACCATATATATTTTAGCCATCTTCAAAACTGGGACTACAAGGATGAAGAATTTCCTCCAGAGCTCAGTAGCAGCAAGAAGATGAAAAGCAACAAGGTCCAACACCTGCACATCAAAAGAAACAAGCATCAAAAGAGGCAAATACACAGAAAAATATGCAAATTGAAAAGCATAGCAAAGAGGCACCACTGTCTAGCATGCATCATCAACGAAGCACCTACCCATAGGTATGTTATCTTACTCATGCTCTATTGTTAATATGATATGATCAAAACTGTAGGATTATGTGAGAGTTGATTTTATAAGTAAATGTGGCCAGTTAACTTGGCCAACTTCGACGAATCGAGGAGAAGAAAAAAGTTTGACCACTCCACACGTGGAAAAAGTCAAATCAAGAGAAAAAGGGAATAAAGCCAAAAATGGGTAAGTTATGGAGGAAAGGAGTGGGAGATGATTATGAGGTAAGGTGGAATGATGGACTGATAGTGGGACCAACAGTCCAAAAGGAGGTTCTTGTGCTTAGATAGCCAGCACACCACCCCACACAATCATCCATATATGGAAACAAAACATTGATTCCCATACAAAGAGAGCAAAAGAAACTTCAAGAATTCATCAAACGAAGAGGTTTCTCTCGTCCTTCTTGAAGTAGCACCTACAGGAAACAGTCAGCATCTACAGTGCAGAAAACCTATAGGATACAAATGAATCAATGTACAGGACAGTCAGTGGGCACTAAGGGAGGTGAAATCAAGGGTTACCCTCACCAGAATGTAGCAAAGTGAGGTAGGAGCTATACCTTCCATATTTTCCATTTGAAAAAAAAAGGAAATCCTCAATTTGGGTAGGAAATTGCAGTGCATCTCAGGATAGGATAATTGTATTGCATGACACTAAAAGTTAACATTCAAAACTCCCTCACCTACTAGAATTCTTAAATTATATCCACACAAGCCTCTACAATTACCAGGGAAATATGACAGGAGGTTTCAACAAGAGAGAACCCACAAGCACAACGAGGATCCACCAACATCCTCCTGTAGTTGAAATTTTCACAAGGCACCAATGGATGTGATTCTTTGAGAGGATGAGAGGATACGATGATGATGTGGCCAGAGAATTTTCCCTCTCACTCATACCCCTCACTAGGACCAGTGCCACTACTGTGGTGAAAGGTTTATCAATAGAAATTACCCCTGAAGTTATAAGAAGAATTACTACACTCCCTTTAGTGTTACCATGGAGAAAATAAGACAAGGATAACAACACCCTTACAAAGAAAATCTTCCTTTTAGAAGGAGAATAGCTAATGGAGGACAAAAATGGGGTTAGAAGGGAGATCATTCCATACCCTTTGAATGAAGTAAGTTACCACCTCATCAAATATATTTCATGTGAAAGGAGATACAGTGTAGTGTATGGATACCACTTCAAACTCCTCCAAGAACTAAGATTTGGAGAGAACACACCTCTTCATAATAGATTGAGCATACCCTACTTTCTTCTACAATCCATGATAAACATGAGCATCAAAGTTCAGGAGGGAAAACATTAGTAGCTAGCCCATCATGGGTTGATCAAACTCATCCTTGAATATGCTCTACAAAACTTAAGACTCCCTATTGCATGGACAACATTTACAAATATGCAGGCAGAAGGAGAAATTCAAGCTATTGAATATGACAAAAGCCCTATTGCTAGTGAGGGAGAAAAAGAAATAGAAGAGGAAAAAGGAGAAGAAATAGAGGAGGATAGTGAATAAGAAACAGATGAGGAAAATGAGGAAGAGAAAGAGGAGGAAACAAAAGAAGAAACAAATAAGCAGAGTGAAGAAATAGAGGAAGGGGGAGACAAAGAAGAGGATGAGAAAGAAAATGGAAAAGAGGAAACAGGACAGAAGCATGAACAGAGGTCTATAGCTCAAGACAGAGAGGAAGAAGAATCACCAAGGGTATCCCCAAAGCATACAAAGAAAGATGTAGCAACTACCATTACTGCCCTAAGTACACCTGTCAAATCAAAGGGGAAGAGGCAAAGACAAACCTTACTGTACTTCAGGACAAGAAATAGCACTAGGATTAGACAAGAAAGACCTCAAACTCCCACCAAAACTCCAATTGTCATTGAAGATTCACCAAAGCAACAAGAGAAGGCAACACCTCTAAAGAAAAATGAAGGAGAAGGATAATCAAAAGAAGCTTCTCCCAAGTCTACAGTTACCTAGGTTAGGAGGCATATCACAAGGTCATCCTCATCAAAGGGAAAGGTCTCCTACAGGAGACATAGATAGACCTATAGGAATTAGAGGCCATCCTACAGGAAAATCTGTCAAACCTATAGGAAACATAGAAAAGAGACCAGGATGGTATCACTCAACAAGAAACAAAGGAACAAGACCAAGTACTGAGAGAACCTAGTCCATAGCCAAACCTCAGCTCCTACTATAGGTTCATTGAAGGAGGTTAGGTGATACCACCGAATTTTTCCATTCTTCTATTCTTTGAACTTGAAAAATAGAGGGAAAGGACACACAGGTGGATGCAAATTGCCAAATAAAAAGGGGTAGAGTATATAGGCCACATGGAGGAGAAATTGCAGGAGATGGGAAGAGAACTGAGGAGCATAAGAGACAGAGAAGAAATGATGAAATCTTAGTTAGAGGCTGAGAATACATGGCTAAGGAGACAACTACTAGAAAGGGAAAGCCAATTGGAAATTATGGCCAGTTTTTCCATGGAGGAAATCCACTGCAGGATGCTAGCAAAGTCTTATGCCTTGTATCTCAAGGAACAATGGCTACAATTCCAGATAAAGACCCTAGAACAAAGAGGAACTATGCCCTTCCAACACTATAGACAATTCATTGATCTCTGTGATCAAAGCACCTTGGAAGATAGAGAAAAAATATCTGAGTTTTACCTACACAATTTGGCCTTGATAGATTTGAATGTGTGGGACCCAAATCCAAAGCTAAGGGACTTACAATTGATGGCCTTAGCATCATGGATGAATCATGATGAGGCAAGAGCTATAGAGATGAAAAAGGTAATGGAAAAAGAAGAGATAGAACCCCTTATGATCAAAGCTAAACAATCTAAGCCAATAGCTTTCATCAGCACCCACAACCTCATTGCAAATGACCCCAAGCTTGCACCAAGGTACCTTGCTATACAAGAACAAGTAGTCACACACTTTGAAGAAATTCTCATATTAGTAGGAGATGACAACCATCAAGCTTTCCAAAGGAGATGGAACACCTTACCTTATGGCCTAAAAATTAGAGAATATCATTCTCTTGATAGAATTAGAGAGGCACTAAATAGAACCCCAATCTATAAGGAGGCACTACAAAGACTCAAATTCAATTGGATTAGCTTGAGGCTCAGTCGACCATTTCTTTTTGGAATGTTGGAAGGAAGAAAAGAAGAATAAGAAATAAAGCATTGGAAAGAGATAGAAAAGAAGGTGGGATTTTATTCACAGGAGGAAGAGACTGCAAAAGAAGCAAGGGATGTCAGGGAAGCCATAAGAGAAATGAAGGGCATGGACATAGATTGAGTTTCTCAGAGGATGAGAAACTCTTTCACTAGGGGGTGATGATGAGGCTCATCATTGGGTAAAATATATGGACCTCAATACACCTCCAAGCTTACTAAAATCAACTTCTTTCATAATTCCTGACATGTTTTAATTATATTTTTCTTAATGAGATGAGTAAAAGAAAGATGTTATGTTTAGTGGTCTAGCGTGCATTGATTTCATGTTTTTGGGAGCAAATTATAGAAAATTATGGCTAATTAAGGTGAAGAAACTCGAATGAGACAAGGAGAGATTATAGGAGATGGATCTTCCTCATTAAATCCTCACTCATTCGAAGATCCCTCAATCAAATCACACCATCTCGGAGTTGCAGGCAGTCAAATCATGAGGATCATTGGCAATCAAGCCAGTGATAGTTAAGTGTTGGAAATGATACTGGGGCGGGGTGAATCAGTATTTACAATCTATAACTTTTCATTTCCATATTCTAATTTATATACGCTACTTCAATGAAGGTAACTTGCGTGTACACGCAATTGTATTTAAGGAAACCAGCGTATATCCAGCAAACTTATGATTCAATTAATTCCTCATATGTTGATCTTTAATCAGTGCATCAATACTTCATTAACCATATAAACAGTAATCAGGTGCAGTAATAACAAAACAAACCATCAAAAATACTAAACACACATGAACACTAAGATTTAAGGTGGAAACCCAATGCGGGACAAAAACCACCTGCTGCTGTCTTCTTTTAATATAAGAAAAACCTTTTTACAATCTTGTATTGGTGTAGACTCATACCACTACGTAGGCACCCACTTGCAGAAGGCTACAAACTTCTCTCATTCTCCAGCTTCTACTTGAAGGGAGCTACAACCCCCTAGCTCTTGTACTAGCCGATATGTTTACTAGTACGTAGGCACCGACTTATAGAAGGCTATGACCTTCTTTCTTCCTCCAAGGACCACATTTCATAAATTTTCATACTGGATACTCCTGGAACACAACACCACAATCTGAAGGCCGCATTTCCTCCAATTTTCATACTAGACCCATCAATAACATTAAAGCTCAAAATCAATCACCATTGCAATACAACCATCAAATACATCTACATTAACCAATCATTGGAAATCAATCATCAATCTCTAAATCACTCACAACTGAATCACTAAAGTCCCATCATCACTGAAGAAGATCACAATCAACCAATCTGAACATTCAGAATACTGTCATCAAAACACAGTCACCAGAACACAAAGCAGAACCCTAAACTCTGCAACAACCACTAGAACCAACTGCAAATTCAAGTATCATATTTAATAATGTATACACTACTCTGACGAGCCAAACCAGCATGTATATGCACTTTTAACAAATCAAACCAGTGTACAGATTTGTATATATTAACTCATAACTTTGCAGCTATTCCAGACATCAGTCATACCTAGATCATAACATTTATAGAATAGAACATGCGTCAATATTAAGATCTAAACTATACATGATCAAACCACATAATGATAATTCATTTCAAGCCTTAAGATCCTGATCCATCATTAGATCTTATCCCTCATCAACCGCTAAGGTTCTTCCTTGGTTCAGATCAAGCAAAGCACCATAAGCCAATAACCTGCATACTAGATCTCACACTTCATTATATGTTCAATACTTGCACACCTTGGCCTAATGATCTTCTCCTCCTTATATAGTTTTAGGCCTTTCTCAATACCTTGGACCAAAACCACTTACGACCAATACCTTGGACCAAATACCTAGGGTTAATACCTCGGACCAAATACCTTGGACCAATACCTTGGACCAAATACATCGGACCAAAAACTTAGTTTTCCAACATGTACATGATTTTCCTCTTATGAAAGTGTGTGTATACGTTCTACGCTCCTTTTGTTCTATTAACCCACATGTATACGCTACTTGGACAAAGTGAAGCTGCGTATACCTCTCTTTCTTCATTCTTTGGAGTTTGATCTGTAATCCTTTGTTGTTGTACTGTGAACTGTCAACTGAGTGAGTTGCCATCAAGGACAACATTTATATCATAATGCCAACAATCTCCCCCTTTGGACTTGATGGCAACAACAACACCAAGACACTCTCCCCCTTTGACATCTAGGGGAAAGGGAGGACCAAGATATCCTCCCCCTTTGATATACATTATGTTGTCCATGCTCTCCCTGAGTACATGCTGAATTATCTGATTGAGCTCCCCCTTTACACATGCTGAGATGAACTAAACCGTTCATGCTCCCCCTGAGCACATGCAGAGTCTACAAAAATATTTTTCAAAAGAATAACATGACTTTATAACTCAAGTAAGTGAGTATGACCTTCTTATCACCAATGACTCATAAATACATCAATCTCCCAACCAAGTGGGGATACACCAAATGTTTATACATGACTGACATAAAAAATATTACATCATCCTTCTTATGCATAGTGGGGTTACAAATTAGGTCTTTTCATGACCTTTACATCAAATGATATACATGACATTTATAACAAGGAAAACATATCTAAACAAGACCATGATAGTTATCAGCAACTATCATATGATCTGCACCATCAGCAACATCAAGATCAATAGCTTGTATATTTCCATCATCAAAAGAGTCATCTGAATCAAAACAACTATGTGGATCTGTACCAAAATCTTCTAAGATAATGCCAAAAATGCATTATTAGAAGCATATGCTCCCCCTAAACCTGTGTCAACTTATGAGCACCAACACATTTCTACATATCATCAACAAATTGTAACCATCATCAAACAGAGAATATAAGTGACTGAACCATATCAGACTTCTTTTCCTGAGTCTGTCCCACTGCTTTTTCCTCAAAACACCATATACGTGACTATACAGCTTCTAAATCAAGTATATACGCGACTTCTCTTCATAATAGCTGCATATGAAAATTGGAATACTAAATTTTTACACTTTCAACTTCCCTTGGGTCTGTTATGTCTGCAAACTAAGCTATGCCACATCTTTTTGACAATAATTCTGCCTTCTTCAATACCTTGGATTGTGATGATGTATGCTCCTTTTGGTTTGGTATCTGAAATTTTCTCCTGCATTCCTTTACTTTATGTCCAAACTTGATACACACATAACATCTTACATGTTTTGTATTCCTTTTATTGCAATCAATAGATTTGTGACCAAACATATTGCAAGCAAAAAAATATCCCTTAAAGTACCTGGAACGTGATGATCTTTCTGTGTGATGGTCTTGAACTATTCTACTTCTGCATCTGGCTGCAACATGTCCAAAATTATGACATATAAAACAGTCAACATCATTCATCGAAGGAAATAACTGACTATCACTTCCACAATTAGGAGTAAAATATTTTCTTTGAAGACTTTCTTTCCTTGGTTGTTGATGGGGTTGACTTTTTATCTCCTTGTTGAGCATCTCAGATTTTTCATTGGAGTTCCTTACCTCATCTTGTGAGCTAGATTCACCTTCATGAAAACCAAGACTAGTCTTTATATTGGGCGAACGCTAAACTTTGATGATTTCATCTAACGTTTCTGATCCTTTAGCAAATCTAAGATTTAGAGTCTTTGTCTTTTCAAGTTCTTTCCTTATACTTACTACTTCACATTATAATACTTCATTGTGTTTGTCCTTTTCAGTGAGTTGATATGTCACTGTGTTTATGACTATATCCTTTTCTTCCAAACTAATTTTAAGTTGACTGATTTCTTTAAGACAATATTCCATTTCTAAGGCATTATTTTCATATGCCATGTGTAGTTTAATTTCTTGATCATCTTCATCACTATTAGACAAGCCATCACTATCATCATGAGTATAATAACTTCTATTACCTTCTTCAAACATCTTTCCTTTGACATGAGGGCTCTAGCAACGTAATGACCAACTCTACCACAAGAAAATCATTTGAAAGGTAGCTTACCTTTGAACCTTCCAGAACCCCGTTGAAGCTTCTTGAAAAAATTTACCTCATCCTCTTCTTTTGAAATGTGTCCTGATTCATTGTGTTTTTCTTTCTCTTTTCCCTCTGTTGATGCTTTAAATGTTTCTCTCATATCTGATGATCCTCCTTTTCTCATTTCAAAGGCAATTAAGATTTTGTGAAGCTGTGTCATAGTGATATTCTGCAGATCTTGTTTTTCTTCTATGACAGACACTTTGGGTTCAAATTTAGCAGACAAGGATCTCACAACTTTCTCAACTAAGGTAACTTCCTTAATTTCTTCACCCAGATTCTTCATACAATTGACAACCTCATCTATATGTAGGAAGTAACTAGCTATGCTTTCATCACTATGCATCTTAAGAGTTTCATACTGAATTATGAGAGTTTGAAGCTTAGCACGTTTTACCTAAGTGTCTCCTTCATATCTTAGAATGATTTTTTCCCATATTTCTTTGGCTGATTTGAGCTACATGACTTTGACAAACTCTGATTTTGACAAACATCCCAATAAAATAGTGACAACTTTGGCATTGGTTTCATATTTCTTTTTTTTTCTGCCGTGTCTATAGGAATTACTGTTGGAAAGTTATATCCTCCATCCACAATTTCCCAGAAATCTGTTCCAAGATATTGTAGATAGGTTGTGGTTCTTATTTTCCAATAAATAAAATTGCTTCCATCGAAGATTGGCAGTCTGATGGATCCCATGATTTCTTGATTATTCATCTTGATGGATCTTCCTTCAAGCGATCAAGCTTCTTCTAAAGGACCTGCTCTAATACCAATTGTTGGAAATAATACTCGAGGGGGGGGGGGGGGGGTGAATCAATATTTATAATCTATAACCTTTTTCATTTCCATATTCTGATTTATATACACTACTTCAATGAAGGTAACTTGTATGCACACACAACTATATTTAAGGCAACCAACGTATATCCAACAAACTTATGATTTAGTTAATTCATCATATGTTTATCTTTTATCAATGCGTTAGTAGTTCATTAACCATATAAAATGTAATCATGTGCAGTAATAACAAAAGAAACCATCACACCTAAAAAACACACATGAACACCAAGATTTAATGTGTAAACCCAATGCGGGACGAAAACCACCTGTTGTTGTCTTATTTTAATATAATAAAACCTTTTTACAATCTTGTATTGGTGCAGACTCATACTAGTAAAAAGGCACCCACCTCCAGAAGGCTACAACCTTCTCTCGTTCTCAAGCTTCTACTGGAAGGGAGCTACAACCCCCTAGCTCTTGTACTAGACGATATGTTTACTAGTACATAGTCACCGACCTACAAAAGGCTATGACCTTCTTTCTTCCTCCAGAGACCACATTTCATAAATTTTCATATTGGATACTCTTGGAACACAACACCACAATCTGAAGGCCGTGTTTCATCCAATTTTCATACTAGACCCATCAACAACATTGACGCTCAAAATCAATCACCACTGCAATACAACCATCAAATACATCTGCATTAACCAATCATTGAAACTGAATCATAAATCTCTAAATCACCCACAACTAAATCACTAAAGTCCCATCATCACTGAAGCAAATCATAATCAACCAATCTGAACATTTAGAATACTGTCATCAAAACATAGTCACCAGAACATAGACCAGATCCCAGAACTCTGCAACAACCACTAGAACCAACTGCAAATTCAAGTATCATATTTCATAATATATACGCTACTCTGATGAGCCGAACTAGCATGTATACGCACTTTTAACAAAGTGAACCAGCATAAAAATTTGCAAATATTAACTCATAAATTTGCAGCTATTCCAGACATCAGTCATACCAAGATCATAACATTTATAGAATAGAACATGCATCATTATTCAAATCTAGAGTATACATGATCAAACCACATAATGATAATTCATTTCAAGCCTTAAGATCTTGATCCATCATTAGATCTTATCCCTCATCAACCACTAAGGTTCATCCTTGGTTCAGATCAAGCAAAGCACCATAAGCTGAGAACCTGCACACTAGATCTCACACTTCATCAGATGTTCAATACTTGCACACCTTTGCCTAATGATCTTCTCCTCCTTATATAGTTTTAGGCCTTTCTCAATACCATGGACTAAAACCACTTAGGACCAATACCTTGGACCAAATACCTAGGGTCAATACCTCGGACCAAATACCTTGGACCAATACCTTGGATCAAAATACCTTGGACCAAATACCTCGGACCAAAAACTTAGTTTTCCAACATGTACGCGCTTTTCCTCTTACGAAAGTGTGTGTATACATTATACACTCCTTTTGTTCTATTAACCCACATGTATACACTACTTGGACAAAGTGAACCTGCATATACCTCTCTTTCTTCATTCTTTGGAGTTTGATATGTAATCCTTTGTTGTTGTACTGTGAATTGTCAACTGAGTGAGTTGCCATTAAGGACAACATCTGTATCATAATGCCAACATTAAGAACCAGTTTATCTTGAGATTTGGATTCAAACCTCCCTAGATTTAAGGAAGTTGTTGGAAAATTCATTTGTATAAATAAGGAGGCCTAGAGCCTCATTAGGATTCGTATTTTTTATGCAAGATAACTAAGCACTTTCGAGTTGAAGGATTGTGACAAAACATTGTTATGTACTTTTTGATGTGTTAATGAAAATTAGCATTCCCTTGATCGAGAACTGAGTTGACTCAGAGGGTTGAACATATTGGGTTAGGGCCCAACCCTAGTAGTAGATGTTCCTCTTACTATACTTTTATGCTTAGGTTATTTCATATATTACTTGTTGGATTGATTTTGGAATTGTTACATTGCAAGTATTGGTGAATTTGATTAGTTTACTTCCATTTGTGCATAGCTTTAGAAATATCATTAGAGAGATAAATAAATATCAAAAAAGGCTTATAACAGGTCAATCTTGCCTCATTCCTCTCTTCAGGGACCATGGTTTAAGGAAAAACCCTCATTCAGCCCAAAAAGATATAATTCTGGTTTCTTATGAAATTTAGGGTTTTTCTGCTAACTAGGTCAGCATATTTCAGTTTTCAAAGATAGGTTGCAATTGTCATTTCTGATATCTTCAGCTTTGTCTTATATTTCATGGTGTTTTCACAATGGGCTGCAAGAATTTCGATGCATGAGCTAGGAAAATAAATTATGAAATTATGCTTTCCTATGCTGATGTAAACCTCTCTTGTTTTGACATGATTTATGGGTAAATTCCAACCATGATGTGTATATTGCAGGAGTTTCAATAGTGCAGGAAGACCTCACATCAGCAACCTCAGCCTAACCTTACCCATCCATGATCACCAAAAGATGCTAAGTCCATAATCCGAGTTATCATTTCACAAGGAAAACTTGCCATGCTTGTTGAGCAAATCCAACCATCATACAACTTTTGTTTGAGCTCTGAGGGAGTTCTATCCACTTCCTTACCTTATTCCTTCCCTCACTCGCCTTCCCTAAGCTCCAGACCACTGTCCAAATCACTCCTTATGCTTTCGGTTTGTTCCTGCAGGAAAACAAGGGATCCTGTAGATGAATTAGGATATCCGGTAGACATACTATAGGACGACCTGTATTGGCTTATTTTGAACCTGATTTGTGAGACATGCATCACGAAAGATAGGAGGAGACCCTTGCTTGCCTCCCAAGACATCTGACCCATTACAACCATCTCTCTCCACACCTAACCCACCTTCCATACAATCAAGAAGAATTAGCATCCATGTTTCACAAAAAAGACAAAAAGAAAAAGGTTGTTATGCTCATCCATGGTCATAGTAGTTAAGTGTTTGATTAGAATAGATTTCATGCTTAGGTTAGTAGGATTTCACATGTGTTAGATTAGAATTCTTCTTAAGAAAGGTATCCTGACAAATAGATAGATGAGTTTTGTATTTTAAGAATATCTTTCAGTCTTTGTTTATTGCAGTAGATAGCATTTCAATTCTCTCAATTAGGGTAAAATTCTCCTTTCTCAATTGGTAATCAATATTCTTATAAATCAATAGAAGGTGGGTTTGAGAAACCCTAGTGGTTTATCACCCAATTCAATAGTGAGAAAAGAGTGGACCCATTGCATCTACTTGTGTATACAACACTGTCACCTCCAAGTTTGTACGAACCCCGGGTTGATGAAGTAAAGTTGGTAGCCCCAGGATTTGCAGCATTCTTGCTACAATACTGGTGCTCATCAATCACTACAATTAGGTTTATAAAGGAAGCTCCAATCAAGCATGTCATCCTTTCCTTACAAAGGATTCTCTCAACAATATTCTTGTAATACTTTTTAAAGTGTTTTCACAACAATATATTATAGCTCTTAGGATGATTAAAAAATTATTGAAGCATTTTGGATCAATGTTTCTGGAGAAATATTCATTCAATCTGAAGAATCTCTAATAAGCCAACATTCAGTCAATGATGCAGAAAAATACATTGTAGTTTTTAAAACGTTAAAACGATGATGACAGCTACACTGGGAACCATTTTAAAATGCTACAAGTCATTTATAACCCCTTTTAATTGATGTCAAAAGGGGATATAAGTAGAGGTTATTGGCAGCAATGAGAAATAAACAAAGGTTATGGCCAGCAAGGAGAAATATCTTTAAGTACAAAAGGATGAGGACAAATGAGTTGCCATCAATGCCAAAGGGGGAGATTGTTGGGAATGTTGGCATTGATGTCAAGTTATGTTGCTTAATTAATGTCGATAAATGTTATTAATGTTACTCAACCCACTGATGATAATTTATTTTGAATGCAAAAGGCTGAAAGTTATGTGAAGTGCAAAAGCTATGTCAATCATCGTGAAAGCTAAACATTGAGGCAAAATTCGGAATACATATAATTGTTTGAACAAAAAATGCATATAATCCAAATCTAATTTATCTCTTGTAATTATTTCTGAATGAGGTGTTATTTCAACTCTATTTCTTTTTACAAACAAGTTTCTGAACTGAAAATGAAAGGACAAACTTGTGAGCAGTTTGGAAAGTCCAAAATGCTTTGTTTCATTTCATATTCCTACAAAGAATACAAACAGCCAAGAGGGATTTCTTATAAAATAGACAATGTGGAATGGAACAGTGTTCCTTTCTTCCATGTATGGAAGTGGTATGCACCATAAAAGGATGAGCAGTAGTAGAAGAGAAGAAGTGTAAGGAGAAGGAGAATTTCAGCAAAAACCTTGACAATAAAATTGGATATGAGGTAACCAGCGCTTATGACTTGAGAAATTTCTGTTCTTTTCTATGTTGCAGCTTGAAAAGGAACATGTTGTAGCATGTTGAGGTAGGAGCCTCCTGTGGGTTGTAGCTTGCAGAAAACTAGTGGGAGTTGAAGCTTACATTGAGGTGGGAGCCCCTTGTAGGTAGGAGCCTACAAAAGCTCTAATTTAAAAAGGAGTAGAAGCTTGCCTTCACATCACTTTCAGCCTAAAATTTTGTGGTTTTATCCCTTCTGGGTTTCCACTTATATCTGGTGTCTTCATGTGTTTGATTCTTGCATGTTGTATGAATGCAATGTAGTATTGATAATCATATCAGCAAACCATTCTCCTTGAAATCTGAAAAAGAAATATAATAACTATTGAGCACATAAATAAATCATTAACTGCAAAATAAGAATATAAGTTGAGCAGAATTAAAGAAATAAATTACTGATTCACCCCCCCCAGTAATTTCCCTTCCCAAATATCACTTAGGCCAAGCCCATCTCTGACCTTTCCATCACTTTTCCAGTTCGTGTATCAGGTTCTTCTATGTCTCAGACTCCCTCAAATATCCTCCCTTTCTTCATGATATCTTCTCCTTTTATCTACTCCTCTGCTACTCGAACTTCCAATTCCTTTTAGTTTCTATCCCCTCAGTTGTTTCATGTCATCCTTCTTATTCACTCAGCTCTTTCTACTTGCTCCTAACACCTTGTTGCAACTACCCCATGACTGCGTGGTCTTGCTTCCTTTCCTAGTTGTCCTCTCTGCAACTTGACCCTTGCTCACGCCACCTATTTTTCCCTCTTCGTACCTTCAAAACTTTCAAAATTCAAAACGAAGGCCCCAACACTCTATCATAGTCTTAGGGGTTGTCCAATCCCGAATGACTTGGATCTTAGCTGGATCCATATTCATGCCTTGCTTGTCAAATATGTAGCCCAAATATTAGACTCGGTCCATGCCAAAGGAGAAATTCTCTAGGTTGGCTTATAGCTTATGTTATTATAGGGTTTAAAGGACCTATCGAATATGTTGCAAGTGATATAAAAAAATCTTGTTGAAGATGAGGATTTCATACAAACATGCAACCACAAACGAGTTGGTGAAAGGCTACAATATGTCATCCATTAGCAGCATAAAAGTTCCAGGGTCGTTTGTCAACTTGAAGGGCATGACCAACCAATCAAAATGCCCTCCTTGGATTTGAAGTCAGTCTTCCATACATCTATGGGATCTATTTGAACTTGGTGATATTTGGACTTCAAATCAATATTTCTAAAGTATTTGGCCCACTTGAGCTAGTCAAGAAGGTCATCAATCCATGGGATTGGGTACCTGTTCCTAACAATGATTTGATTCAGTGCTCTATAATCAATACAAAATCTCCAATTCTCATCCTTTTTCTGTGCGAGTACAATTGGGCTTCCACAAGGTGAGGTGATTGGTCAGATGTGTCATTCTTGTAATATCTCTTGGATCTATCCTTTGATTTCCTCATTTTCCATAAGAGAGTAGTGGTTTATTAGCCCATTAGGTAGAGGACCTTCGGGACTCAGATCGATCGAGTGCTTGACCTAACAATGTAAGGGTACTCCTATAGGTGAGGAGAAGATGTCCCTATATTCTTCCATGACCTTATCATCTTGCTTCTATTGTGTGGAGGGACCCTTTCCAAGGGTCATGGATGTGGCCACAATATTCCCCTTACTTTGAGAATGAATCAGAAAGAAAACAAATTTCCCTATCTGGTAGATGATCATACTCCATTGCTTAGAAAATATCAAAGAGATGACAATATGTGGGGCTATCTCCGGTATCCTATATAGTTTCCTTCCCAAAGTAATAATAAGAGCGCGAGGCCTAGACTCATACACAACATGACACTTACATAAATATGGTTGGTCTAATAAAACATCCTAAACTTTAAGAGGAGAAACATCACATACTACCTCCTCTGTGAAGGGCTTGATGTTGTACAGAAGGTGGCACTGTTGGCTGACAAAGAGATCTCATCCTTGGTGGAGCCATCTAATGGTATATTGTTGTGGGTGTGGTGTGGTTGGCAGGCCCAACCACTTAATGACATCTTTTAATATGAGGTCCTTTTGGCTCCCACTATTGACAATGAACTGTAATGGAGAACCCTTCGCCCACATTTGTGAGTGGAAGAGACACTCCCCCTCCTCTAGATCTTCTAGCTCAGCCTTCTAGACCTTGGTCATGGCAATGGTGGCATGAGGTTATGCATTAATAATCTACTTCCCTTTGTTGTTCCCTGTGTCAGGTTCTGGCTCAAAATCAGAACATGCGTCAGACTCTGAATATTTTCTCTCGACCACCAATGACTGCATGGTGTGACACTCATTTATGTTGTGGGTGGGGCTCTTGTGGAGCTCACACCACTTTTCTCTATCCTTATTCATCTTCATGGTGTTTCGTTTTTTCTTGTGGCTTTGATGGGTTTTCCTAAGTCATTCCAACTTGGATTTGTCCTTTTTTCTGCGATTTGGGGGTGTTATTTCCCTCCTTCGGATTCACAGATACAAATTCACACTTCTTTTGTTTAAAATTTTGTTCAATCTTGGCAACATATTAGTATGTTGCACCAAGCAAGGAGATGTCCTAGAACTCCATTTCTTCCTTAATGTATTTTTACAGATATCCACGGTACTTTACACCATATGTCACTCAAAGTTTTTGATACCCAACTTTGTGTGGAGGGTATAAAACATATGTGTGATCTCATGCACATCTTGGCCCCTTTGTTGTTGTAGTGTGGTCCATTGTATGTACTTGTCTTCATACCTCCCCACAGGGTAATATTGTTCCTTAACAACATCTCGAAAGAGTTCCAAAAGGGTGTGGTTGTAAACATAGAGGGTTCCTTGGCCCTTTTCTCACAGTAAGCTTCCCACTAGTCATTGATATGGTGGGTGGATGTAAGCAATAAAAAAGTAATATTTGCCCTATTGAAGAACCTATGGACCGAAAATTAACCTCTAAGTACATTTAACCATTTATATACAACATCTACATCTATCTAACCTTCTAATATAGGGATATAGAAGTTCACTTGTAACTTGAAGGTCAGTGCCTCCAGAGTGATTGCTAGATGAATATGTGTTGCTTGTTGGAATTTGTTGAAGGATATGGACAAAGTTGTCCATCATCTCATTCCTTTTCCACCCAAGGGCTTATTCGAGTAACAATTTGATAGGATCTCCTACACCCTCATATTTATTTTCTTCTTCCATGGGAAATCGTCAGTGTCAGCAGGGATGGTCATGCAAGGGCTCATTCAATTTAAATCACAACTCCTTATAACCCGACCTCATTGGGGACATGCACAGAAAAACAAATAAAGAGAAGACTGCTCTGATACCATTGATATGGATTTACGAAGGAATCAAATGAAATACATATTTAAATAGAACACAGAGAAGAAAAAAAAAGAATAGAGATGCAATTAATTAATTAGTAACAAGTACTGAAAACTATATACATCCAGAAGGGAACAAACTAGCTTGGGTGATGGTAACTTATCTCTAAGAAGAGGTGTGACCTATACATGCCTTCTAAACTATGTTAAATGATTATCATAGGGATTTTTATCATAAAGAATAAGTGTGAAACCCTAACCTTAGGAGATGAATCACCAACAGTTTTGGGCCCCGTTGGGGTAAGTTGGACCCTCAACTTCTTGGGGTCATAAATTTGGCATACTATCTCTATTTGGCTATCATAATACCTCATTTTGAATATCTCCATGAGGATACAAAAACAAAAAAAAACAAACAAAAAAAAATTGGGATACTTATTTGTCACTTTTTTGATCTCTCCATTTTCTTAGGAAAATTGTCTTTTAGGACCTCAAAATGACTCGATATGATTAGGACCCGAAAAATTTCCAAAAATAGAAATTTGTGCTAGAATAAAGGAAACTGAAAGAAAACAATGTTGGGGGTCCAAGTGGAATAGGAGGGTGGCCACCAATATCCACTTGGATCAGTCCTCCCCCATTAGGAAGAAATGGTCCCCATTTTATTGAGTGCCTCCATGAGATGAGGAAACTTTTGTTAAATTTAGTCCCTGGTAAGCCACTTGCCTTGGTGCATGAGTTGGCCAACTTTGAAAACCTAATACAATTGGATCCTCTGTTAGTGAGTGTGCTTAATCTGTCTATCCATGATCCGGTCAATCGTGGCATGTTCAATGCAATATGGGTTGAGCTTTGTTGGTATCAATTGCTCAGCAATGAATGATGTGTCTAGTAATGGTGGAAAGTGTGGTCGAAGACAATCCACATTGAACACTAGGTGCAAGCCAAGGAATGTGGAAGAGATCAAAATAATTGTCACCCACAACATTAGTGATTGTGTAAGGCCCATATCAGAGTGGTCAAAGCTTCTCATGGGCTCTAGTAAGGTGTTCCTTTTGCGATTGTAACCAAACTTTGTCACTGACTTGAAACTTATGTGGCACCCGATGTTGATCATGATGTTGTTTGTACTTGGCATTGGCTTTATACAGGATATCATGAATATACTAGTAGATGTGTTGGATGCATTCAATAAATCGAGTGGCTTTATCAGCTTTGGACTGAACATGTGTTGATTCTTCCAATGTAATCGTAAGAGGCATTGTGACATCAATGGGACACAATGGCTGAAATCCCATGCCCACTTGAAATGGGTTGTGGCTAGGTTATGGAGAGCTTTGTTATATTTATATTGCACATAGGGAAGACTCTCATCCCAAGTTCGTGGATGCTTGGAGTTGTACATGCGTAATATGTGCACTATCATCTGATTGATGATGTAAGTCTGGCCATCAATCTGTGGATGGAATGTAGTCAAATTAGTGAGATTAGTGTCTAATAATGACTAGAGGCTCAACCATAATGTGCTCAAGAACTTGTTATCCCAATATGATATAATGGTCTATGGAATCCAAAAATGAATCCACCCTCGTTTGAAGAATATTTAGATACTGTCTTATATTGTGATTCTCTTCTTGCAGGCTATCAATATAGGCGTCATAGAAAATATATTAATGACCACAAATACACAGTCACTACCATGCTTGGTAGAAGGGAGCACAAACATATAGTCCATGGATATGGATTCCCAAGGTCATCTATGAGGAGGCAGAGGAGTGTACATGCATTACTTCTTAATTTTTGTCTTGGCGATGGCATAGGAAGTTCAAGATCTGATATATTTTTCATCATCCTTTTGGATTTTTGGCCAATCAAAATATTTTTGTAGTACTTCCATTGTCTTCTTGACACAAAAGTGTCTTGCAACGCTCCTATAATGTGCCTCCCAAATAATATTGGCATGCTCACTTGAAGGAACACAAAGATGTCCCAAATAGAACAACAATCCATCCTGAAGGTGGAAGTCTGGAATTGGCTTTCCATGCATCAACATCTTGTAGGTGGCAGAAAACTCTAAGTCACTTTCATATCGTTGTGGCCATCCAGAGGTCTTGTACTTGCAAGAGTTGACAATTGTACTTAGTACCACAATCGGGGTTGACTGAGGTAGTCTGCGACATGATTGATTCTTCCCTTCTTGTATTTTATGTTCAGATGGAATTGTTTCAGGTATCTAGACCATTTTTTATGGTGATCATTCTGCAATTCCCCATGTGTTTGCATAAATTGAAGAGGAAAGTCATCTATGTGGATGATCGTCTCCTTCTCTGAAATATAATACTTCCATTTTGACAAGCCTACACAATATATTGCATCTCCTTATTATAGGTGGGGTACCTATGAATAGTATCAGAGAGTGTATCATTGTTATAGGCCACTCAGTGTGTTACATGGTATTTTTTCACACCTCATGTTCACTTCATGTTCCACACCCTGAAGTGCCAAAATGTTGACAACTGTGAAGTGTATTCATCATGAAACACATACTGAAACATCCCTTAAAAATGGAAGAAAAACTACCCTAATTCAGTTTTGGAGAAGGTTGACTAAAACCCTAAATTTCAGGACCAATGCTCTTTGCTCCACTTCCTACCCATGTTGATGGCAAGCTACAGTTCTTAGACCTAACACTTCTAGCACAGGTTTTGATATGAAAACCTGTGCCCTCTTCTGGAAAGTTTTCTCAAAATGGAGGAGAAGCTTCATATGTTGGAAACTTCGAGAAACAATGAGTTATATGTTGTTGGGTAGATATATGGTTGAGCTCTCCCATTTGGAGCTCTTGATCCTACCTTTAAGGGACTTCCCTTTGAGATGTGGACCTTCCTCCCTCTCCCTTCCTATAAATAAAATCCCTTCCATCCCCAAATCGTTGGTCATTGATTGCATGCATTCCTATGTTGAGATTATGCCTAAATTATGCCCATCTAACTTGGAGAATAAGTTCTTGAAGAGTCTTGGCTTGGACTTGGACATCCACCAAAAGGATATCTCCAACATCAAGGCAATGGTTGTTGTTGAGTCACGAAATGGGTATGTAGTTATTATTAATCTCATCATCCTTTTCCTTTATTCTTATCTTTTCTATATCGTAATGCGTTAATATATTGAGGAATTATGGTAAGAAATGAAGGAATTATTTGTAGTTACGATTTAACTAACTTTTACCTGTCTTTATGCAGGAAAACAAAAAAAGGGACAATTGTTGTTCCCTAAAGAAGGAACAACAAAAACCAACAATCAAAGGAAGGAATGTGACATTAATTATCTCCTAATTATCTCACATTAATTATCAACTCGGGTAAGTCCTCTTATTTCAAGAGTGTACACAGTATGTGGCTGCTCTAAATTTAGAGAGTAATGTTTCCTAAATTGCAGTATAGATCTTCTAATACAAGAGTAAACATATGCATCTAATAAATTCAAATTGCAATTATTAAAGAAAACTCAATCCTTTAATGAAATTAAATCTTACAACAATTCGAGTAACAACAACATCGGTTGAGAGTATAGTAGCAATAACTCTTCTCTTCTGAACTAATTTTAATCTAAATCAAACTCAATCTTCATTAAATAATCATAGTAGCAATGATATCAATCTAAGAGTCTAGTAGTGATAATCAAACTCTTTACAGTTGATTAAATAACTTATCTAATGCTTATCTAAGTAACTTAATCTGTAATGAAGAAAAACGGAATCAAACGACAGTGTTGTAAATCATATAAAGCAGAGATATACTGTCAATACAAGAAATAAATAGCGAAGGAGATAAAATCACAGAAAGCAGGAAAATTATCAAACCAATCACACTTGCAAGAATTGGAAATGTATGACACAAAGAAAGCAGTTAAATCCACTAGAGGTCGAGCCCTTAGCCGCCAAAGAACACTGCTAAGCTACTTCAGATAGCGCAAGGGAACAACAACTTCAACTATGTATTAATCATCGAATGTAAATAACAATACAATATAACCATGTTCTCTCAACAACAAGAGTCTGTAATTAAAATTACAATTTCAATAATAAAAAAGATTCCTCCCTTTCTTCTTACAATCATATCCTTTTATAATCAGAAAGGGTAAAAGATTAATGGTAAGTGCGATCCCTCAGGATCTACCGATCCTGAGGGATTTGTAACTGATTTCTAACTTCATACATCCTTTCCTTTCTCACACTGATCCTCCTGATTCACCTTTAGCCTTGTCTACAACCGCCGCATTCCTTCCTTTGCTTGTTGGTTTTTGTTGTTCCTTCGTTAGGGAACAACAATTGTCCCTTTTATTGTTTTCCTGCATAAAGAAAGGTAAAAGTTAGCTAAATCGTAACTGAAAATAATTCATTCATTTCTTACCATAATTACTCAATATATTAATGCATTCTGATATAGAAAAGATAAGAATAAAGGAAAAGGATGATGAGATTAATAGTAACTACATACCCATTTCGTGACTCAACATACTCCCCTGCTTACCTGTTTCATGGCCTCATGAAAAGCAAGTAATTCGTATCTAGAGCAGTTAAAGAGTAGGTTGGAGAAGGAACATTGTAAAGTGGTCTAAAACCATGGTTCTTGGCCAAGAGCTCAAAGATGAGCCATGTCTGTCCTTCATGCAATTTGTATATAGCCTGATAACCTTTAGCAGGATGCCAAATGAGGGGGATACGGAACCGACATCCCAACCAATAAGGTCCTTCTCTCAAGATGAGATTTCTATATGTGACAAAACGTTCTACAACTAGTTTAAAATTTCTGTAATTAAATGGCTCTCTATCCTATACACTACTAGTGGAAACTTCCCACCTGAGCTTGGCTGCAGCCAAAGAGATTTCCTGAATAGAGAGGAAGTATTCTACTCCCTTTTGTACAATCTCTTGCTAAATAGGTCCTAAAATTTTAATCACTCCTTCCCTTGTCATCAAACTCTTGTGATTGGAAAGCACTTGCAAAGGGTGCTTGGGTTCACTTCTTAGCCAAATATCCAGTCCATGCTCTTGTCTTTGGAATGCGTTATGAGCCTTGAACCATTTCAGTTGATTGAATGCAAATGAAATAAAGGCTTGGAATTGAACATCTCCCACAAAAGGGTTGGGATTATTTTCCACCTCTTCTTCTAATACAAAATTGTGTAGGTAAAATTCACAAAGCAACCTTTGAACTTTTACCCCATGCTGTTTGCAACAATTTATAAAATCTTCAATTGTTTTTAGTTCGATTGGTTTTCCAGCTCTCACAGCTTTGATTTTCAACAGCAAGTATCATTCTAACAAAAATAAGGCATAATTATTAACAGTGGATATGCAAGCCATGACATCTATATATAATGAGCAGATAGTGTCTGTTTGACTTATGATCTTATCTAGCCTGAGCTTGGTTTTCTCCAATTTCTCTTCTGCCTTTCGACATTTGTCAAAATTTTCGCTCTCTGCTGTGTTCATGTCCCGAAGCAGCCTCTGCAATTCTCGGTATTTTGCTGGGAAATAGTTTCTTGTTCAAGTTGTTCTAAGGCAAGCCGAGCCTGTGCTAGTTCTTCTTGAAGATTCAATATAATGAGGTCATTATGTGTCATGACATATTTGGCTTGAATGGTTTTCTGAGTACTTCTACTATGAGAAGGGATGCCTACTATCTTTGTTTATTTATTATGGGAGGTCCAAACCTCCGTCTGGGTAGCCATGCTATAGGAGGATACCACCTCCGTCTGAGTATCTATGTTGTAAGAGGCTACATCCTCTATCTGGGTAGCTACTTCTGCAGGAATTGCATGTTGTTCCTTAATAGGTTGAGTGAGTATGGGCTTAGTTTGAGTCCCTGTAACCTTACCTTCGTGCAATTCAGTCTAAACTGTCGCGTTTACTGTCTCCAGGGTTTTGTCCGGGACCTTTCCCGCTGTGATTTCCTTTATTTTTCTTCTGAGCCTTTTTACAGTTTTTCGAAGCTTCTGATGTTCTTTCCTAAGCTTCTTCAGTTTGGCTCTATGATTTTCCAGAGGAGCAACTATTCTGTTAATAGTTTCTGTTTCTAACAAGCCCGGTTGCTCATCCTGGCTCTGTTCTAAAAGGATTGTGTCTCTAGATTGGTAATTATTTTTGTGATTTATTTCTACTCCTTCTTTTTGGCCTATATTTTTCGTGTTTAGGACTATCTGGCTGGTTTCTACTGGAGGCGTGTCACAGGTTGGTTTACCTCTTCTTGAATGGCCTCTGCACATGTTTCTTCTTTGTGGCTTACATCTTCTAATAGAATTCTATTATGGCCAGAGTTCTCTAGAGATTGGGTTGCTCCCAAATTAAAATTGAGCGGGTTTTCAGGCTATATGTATTGATTCATGTTGGCCAGGATCTGGGCCAATTCAAATACATGCAACAAGTCACCTTGGGGACTCCTGCTTGGTGTTGAGGGAAGTCCCGATTCATTTCTTGGTTCATCTCCAGAACACCCTGTTTCTACCTCATGGTCTGATTCAAGGTTATCATGACCTTCTATCTACAAGTGTTGTTCACTCCCTAGGCTGGATAATTCTATAGGCTGACTGATACTACCCTGAGGATTTTTAGCCGCTCCTAATTTTGTCCTCAACCTTGTGGATTGTCTGCGGTTTTGGGGTATGTTCCTTGTAAGGATAGTCTTCCTTTTTGGAACAAGGTTTGGTGCAGGTAGAGCTAAACCTCCATCAAGAGGAAATAGTTCCTCCCAGCTTGTTTGTTGCTGGGCGAGGTTATAGCTCACTATCATCCTAATCAAACAGTGGTGGCTTACTACTGTTTCTATGTGTTGGGACCATCTTATCCTCTCGACAGTGTCATGCAGTAAAAAATTCAAAAACGCAGGTAAATTTACAAAACACTGTTGTTTCAAAACTGCTAAGAGTTTGAGTTGATGCGGCCTTACCACGTCTTTGTGTTTGTCACATGTGATGTAGTTCTGGACCATTCGAGCTAATTCTCTCCATGGCTCTCCAAGAGATTCTGGACAAACACCTTTGCTTTTGATGACTAGCTCTTGTCCTTCATCCTTAAAGGCTTCGATAGCATCATGTAACTTCAATCGCATATTAGCCCATATGGGTCCTTCTGTTGGTAACCCAGGTACTTCTTCTATCACAGCGTCTGATACTGTGACTTGCCTACCCCTTACCATGGATTGTCCATTTTGTAGATTTCATAGGAATTCAATGGCAATTTCTTCGTTGGGTGGCTGAAATCATGTAAAGTATGCTATCCACCCAGCTCGAGCTAAAATTTCTCTAGCTGAATCAGAAACAACCAGTATTAGCGGTTCTCTGTGCATTGTTCTTCCTATTTGCCTATTCCAATAAACTTAAGATATTTTCCTGTTCCAGTAAAATCCATTTTTTTTATCCTTATATATGTATTTGTACACTTGTGCCATAGAGAGGATCATAAAGAGTGAGTAGGGATGGTCATGCAAAGGAAAGAAAGGGTGTTATCACAAAAAAAAAACTCACAAATTGTTGTTCCCTACAAGGAACAGCTGTTGTTCCCTCTAAGGAACAACAATTTCAGCGTGTAGTGTTTTCTTGCTATTCTCTCTAAGGAACAATTATTGTTCTTGTTAGATTTGCTGACATAAGGCCCAAAATTGGATTCATATACATCCTAAAAGTCTCCACTTTTTCTTAGAAGCGTGCTAATGGATCCATTAAGGCACTTGACATTTTCAATTTTGGCTCAAAGATCATTTAATGATCAAAATCGGTGCAAGAGGAACGCCCTTGGAAGGGCAGGAATACACTATCGGGAGGCTCAAATCACTCTAAAACCATGAAAAATCATTAATGCAGGCTTAATCTCGGCATTGCACAGCCACCGTTAGATCTAGCAGATCAACGGCCAAGATCTAGGTGGCAAATCGCATATTGGTCGGGCAGAGGTGACAGGCTTAAGGCGGGTCGCATAAGCGGAGAGCTATGTTATATACATATATAAGGCCCGGGGAATGAGCGGTCAGCGATTGCGATTGGATCGCATCACTGTATCGTATCGGCGTACTACCATGGGGCTAGACCTCCACACATGCATATGGGAAACTTGAAGAGTCGGACTTGACGGCATTATAGCTGGGAATATATGAAATTTGAGATCCACAAGACGATCGTTTTCAATGTATTTCGTTTATTTTTATGGTTTAACGAAAAACACAGGAACAGGGCCGAGTGCGACTTGCGATAACCCTAAGGGCGGACCCGATTGGTAAATAAACCATTTTTGAGGACTTTTAAAGTCTGAAAGGAATAGACATTGGCAGGAGTTTACATCATTACAGTGTTTTCTGTGTAAAACAGAAAACACTCATTATTAAATATTTTGAAGAGAAACTGGGGCCGAGAGGCATCTACAGCGCAACACAGCATTGTTATAGACATTTTTGTGCCTTACAGCTCTAGGCATGAAATGTCCATAAACCAAGGGATCCTAAGTCCCTAAAAGTGTTGTTCCGGCCCCTAAAGGAACAAGGTCAACAAATTACAGCTTCTCCCAGAAGTTCTCCACCAGAAATTGCTCAGAATCAGGATCATTTCAGCTACTCCACTAGCTAGCTGCGTTGCATAGCACCCAAGTACACTAGCTAGGTGCGTTGCAACGCACCTAAATGCACTACCAGGGTGCGTTGAGCGGGAAATGACAAATGGAAGTATCATTCTGCGAGGTGGACAGACAATGGAAGCTTCCAGAATCTTCCCCAATGACACTTGCCTCACTGAGTTCGACCAAGGATGAGTAAGAGGCTCTCAGTCTCCAAGTGGAAGCAAGAACTGACAGAGAGAAGCCACTAGTCAAATCATAAGCTGACTCATCCTCTTTGCATACATCTATATATAGATCCCTCATCCCAGAGATCCAGAGGCTGGAATTTTGTACATTGCAGAGAATTGCTGTTGGTTTTGAGATAGATATCAGAGTATTGGGTGATTTATGCTTTGTTGGAGGTGAAGAGGGGATTCCTTTGCTGGGAGGTTGATGCTGGATTAGGAATCATCGGTTGTAACTCCTCTAGGACCTTCTTGTTATATCAATAAAACTATTTGAGTTTCTCCTACATGCTTGTGTATCATTGATGATTGTTATATTTGCATGTTTAGCTTAACTCTGATCCTAAGCTATTTATGAATATAAATCCATGTCTTTGTGTAGTTTTCTTCTTCTGTGATCTTACAGGGACTTGGTGAAGCTGAGCAAGTAAGGGAGTAGGTAGCTGGAAGCTGTCAAAGAGGAGAGAGATTGGATCAAAAGGACTAGCGCAAGACACAGGCTGGTTCATCCTATTCCTCTTCGTTTATAGTTCATAAAGAAGAATATGAAAGTAGTTTTCCTTGTTTGTTTCTAAGGTCACTGTCACACCTTAGTGGGATAGGGTCGTTCTGAGTAGACACTTTTCCCGTTAACAAAATGGCGACTCCACTGGGGAACGTGTCTAGTTAGTTTGTTTGTGTTTCTCTTGTTGTTTGTTTCATAAACGTAGAAGTAGCAATCGAACTGCATTTGCCATTATCAAATGCAAAGTAGACATCTGCTACTTCAATCCATTCACTAGGTTTGTTTATGATTTGAACAGCTGATTCACAAATGATCTGATTGCCCTTTGTGATAGCTCTTAGACCTCCTTTAAATCCACCCTCTGATTGTGCATTACTGATTGCTTTTACTTGGCCAAAAACCATAGATTAAACTGCAAACCGTGACCCAGAACCCGGATAGAATTCTCGTTTTTGCCCCAGCGCAGGCTCTGTGAAGAGATTCTGCATTTCAACGCAGTTCCCAAGAGGGCTACCTGTGCTGCAATCCAGTTTCTCTGTGTAACAGGTGCGTTGATCAGCCTAGCCCTGTGCAGCTGAGGTTCTTTGCTTCATTTTTTCAGTTTTGTCTCTGATTTTTGCAGCCTGTAATCAGTGTGTGTCTGTTTGAAAACCCCTTTTCTTTGCCTTAATTCCGCCTCCTTTGTACAAAAAGACTGTAGATGTTCTTTGTGTGTTTGTTACATCATTTACAATTTTCCATTGAAAAAGTAGAATAGTCTTACTGTCGTCCTTTGATTTAGATCTGTCGTAAGTGTCGATTTTGATCTTAGGAGAAAGTTTATTTGCTGTTGACAGTCGATTATGCTTTTACTTTTGCCTTTGGTTTGAATTTGTCACTTTCTAGTGTCGAAACAAGTATTTATTTCAAAATCATAAAGTGTCGTAATCTTCTCTACCTTTTGATTTCGAAAAGAAGTTTGTTTGTGTTTGTCGCTTGAAAGCAAATTCAGATTTGTACATCAACTTTCATTTTAGGCATCAATATTAAGAAAGTGAAAACAAATACATGCATATGTGCATTTGCATATTGATAGTTTGTTTGGCTTGATTTAGGAAAAGTGCATTTACAGTGTGCTCTTTGCTCTTTGACGAAAGATTGTGTCTTGCTTTTCCCTTTGTAGCTAGGATTTTCATTGCTGAAAAGAGATAAAAGTTTGCTTATCATCTTTAGATTACATTTTAGGAATTACATCTACATCTCGTGGTGAACCCAAAAGGAAAACTTCTAAGAAAGATAAACTTAAAATAAATTGAATGAATCTAACAACACTTTGGAACTTAATGCACAACATTTAGAGGTCTAGGCTAGAGACGTATTCCAGCGTCGTAAAGCCTGGTAACTGTTGTCCTCACTGATGGTCGGGTGATTCCTCCACTTTGAGACGATAAGTGCCAGTACGGACTTGTGCTCCCACGTATCGTTGAGTATATATTGGGAGACCCCTATAGGCTTAAAACCTTTTATCCATAGGAAGCCGTGTCAGCTGCCCTACTGATCGCAATGCACCGAACACAGCATTCGGGAAGATTGACTGCCGTACTGTAAAAAGTATTCTGCAGTTTTGCGATTGGTTTGGTACTCCCTCTACCTAGATCTCCTGAGCAGTCCCTTTCGTTCCTTTTCAGACTCCTTAATGAAAAGGTCCATCTAAGCACTTGTCACTTCAGGCTCATTAAAAATCGAAGGAGACTAGAGTCATCTTCTATTTTTTCTCGACTCTTAAAAATTGAAAAAACAAGTTGTGTCAAAGCGTCTAAAAATTTATTTTAAATGGAATATTCATACCCTTTTCCTACGTTGATCTTAGGTTGAGAAAATGGAGTCTACCAACCAAGTAATTCCCCTTGGTGGAAATCCTAGTCCCTTCTCCTCTTGGGGAGATGTTGGTGCACCCCATATGGCCACATTGTCGCTTCCAGGACTGACAATTGGCTTGCCAGTATGGATCTTCTCAACCAATGTCGTTCAGAACACCACCATTCCTGAACAATCGAATCAGCAACCAGACGAGTCCAGAGTTGCCCACCAACCTTCTACTTCCTCTAATTCTTCCTCTCCTCCTTCCTCTTCGCTTGATGGGGCTGGCAAAGCCAAAAGTCAAGTTCCTAAGGAGAAGAAGGAGAAGAAGAAGAAAGAGAAGAAGAAGAAGGAGCCAAAGGCGAATGGGGGAAAACGAGTGTCGTCTAACGAAAATCCACAAACTGCACCGACCAGGCCTAAATCGCCATGTGTCATTTGCAAAGGAGACCACTTTCACAGAGATTGTCCTTGCATCCCTCGGATTCTAAGGGACTGGTCTCCTCGTTTGCACAATCCGGTGTCATCAACCTCTGATGATCATGTTGAAAGCACACCGTCAACTAGCGAAAGTGAAGCCCCAGGAAAAAAAGGGAAAGCTAAATTTCCTTGTAAACTGTGCGAAGGCAATCATGCCGTCCACCATTGTCCCTTCTTAGACGAAGAAAAAATAGTTTTGGATGATCGTCCGGTTTCACCGTTACGACTTCCTCCTGGATATAAAAAACTCTTGCCGAGTCCGTCGCTAGTTGAGAATCTAGCTGGCCCGCTCAAGTGGTCGGCTGAAGCGCCTATCATTGAAGATAAACCATATGAATCCATACCAAACGAAAGTCAAAAGGTCGAGGCGGCAGTTGACCCGGTCGTGCCTTCAGAGGTTCTATCTTCGGATGATACAGTCACTGAAGAGAACAAGGATGACACCGTCCAAATTCTCTTCATCAACACAAACTCCGATGAACATGGGGGGAATCTACCCATTCCCTTACCACAGGAGGGAAGTTCGTCAGAGCCATACCCGGCCGTCTACTCGGTCCCACCTCCAAGCAACCTAGTTGTCTCCTTTGACTGGAATCAACTAGGCAGACCCCGTTTACCAGCAAGTGTACCATTCCGAATTATCGTTCAAATATATAGAATGGTCATGGCTGGTCCCATCATAGATGAGGGGGCTTCTGTGAGTATCCTTTCCTCTACTGCTTGGAAAGTGCTTGGTTCGCCATCGCTTTTTCCTGAGATGAGAAATCTGACAGGCTTTGATAAAGGAACCAGTCAACCTTTAGGGATCCTTCCCGATGTACCCATAACATTGAGAATGAAGACAGTTCAAATGAACGTAATGGTAGTTCAAGGACCCTTAGATTACAATCTACTCCTTGGATGAGACTATATTTATTGCATGGGAGCCATCGTCTCCTCACTCTTTAGAGTAATTTATTTTCCGCACGAAGGAAGAGTGGTCAAGCTCGTGGACCAACTTTCATTTCCCGGATCACACATAGCAAATAGTCATATACCATCCCTAAATGGTCTCTTCACGCAAGAAATGTCTCAATCCCCAGTCCGTCCTCCCGATGAGCGCGAGTAATTCAGAGGGATATGACTGAAACCCACGGGGCATGCGTCCTAGTCTGCTTCAGCAGGAAAACTTCGGGTATAGGGTAGGTTTCCGCGGGAGAATATGACTAGTCTGTACCCCGTCCATCAGTGGAAGAGGGGTTATTCTAGAATAAGATTCTCTTGTCAAAGTTATGTGAGTTGGCGGACGTCGTCACTCACCTTTGTTTATCTTAGTAGACATCGCCGAAGAAGTGTTTTGTTTGGACCACGAATAGAACAATCTTTGGGTAACCTGTAAGAGGTAGGCCTTTCCTAATAGAATAAATGTTTTGTCTGCAAATTGAGGGGTAACTTTGAAACCATATTTTATACCTGGGGGCATGCAAACCTTTTAAAGTGCAAGCAAGGGGCGGCTATTTATTTTTTTAAATTTTTAGGACCTCTAACCCTTTAAACTCGTAGGATTAGTCGTCACCGAACTTGCGTAAAGAAAGGATGTGGGGCAAAAATCTAAAAATTGCCATTTTTATATGAGACTTTCTTATCATATGACTGGATTAATCGAGCAGTTTTAGCACATAGTTCAAGCTCGTTAAAAAATAAACATAATACATGAGCAAATGTTTCCACCCGCGTTTAAGCTCGTTAAAAAATGAACTATTCCCCGATAAATAACCACCGTGAATGAAGCATTTCGGCCATTAAAGCCTTGGTCGTGTTTGCACCGTCACCTCCACTTTTCCATTGGCCAATCATTCACCTCCATTTGATTGTTTACCCATTTTGAGGGACAGCTGCAAAGAGTGATTTCACTAGCCATCCTTGTGACACTGCTGTGATTGGAAAATTCCAACCCTTACCTGGAATCAGCTGCTACCCATTTTATCACTCGTTCCTCAAAAGACGAGTCTTCTTTAAGCTCTTTTCAAGTGACTCGTAAAATATGAAAATATTGCCGAGTTTTGGCCTTCCAGCTCGTTAAAGCGACCGGAAGCGCTATCCCTCCTCTAGATTTTAATCTTTTTGGACCTGAGGGATTATTGCACAAAACGATCGAGCGCTTGTTTTGTTCGGCTCGTTAAAACTATCGAAAATTCATCCCTTCTGTATTGTTTTATAATTTTTTGGGCTTAAGGGATTAGATGACAAAAAAGGAATTTCGGAGTTACCTTTACGTACCTTTTCAGACTCTCTAAAAATGAAAAGGACCGAGTTATCTTTGTCGTTAAACTCGTTAAAAAGATTAATAGCGACAAACTTGTCTTTAGACGAGAACGGGTTTCACTATCGCTAGGCTCGTTAAAACATAGTGATGGGTTTGCCCGAAGGGCAAATTATAGAACAAGCATATGTTATCCTCCTCAAGCTTGACAAAAATAAAGAGGTACTGGTCAGCAATGACTGGGGAAAAATTGGGAAGAAACTCAAAGAATCTTTATTGGTAGCAAGTCGCTCTTGAACATGACACTTCCACTCCGTGCCTGAGTCGGGTTGGGTTGTTTCATTCACCGGTCACATCACCATGGTCACACCATACCATCCACATTTGGGGTAAATGCTATCAGTCCATCACATAAGTGTTGCCAACATGTTCAAGAGAAGTCATCTAGAGAAGTCATCCGTGTCCCATCCACTACCATACATTATACTTCATTCTTTCATGACCGCCATCCTGAACCATATATCATCAGATCGTTTTCACCTCCATCAAAATCATTTGCTCCGTTCCGTGTCATTGATGTGGGATTCATTAAGGCCCTCCTTTGATGGATCGCTTCTTGTCGACACCAGCTCATTATCCAAGAATTTGATTTAGGAACACCCCATTCAGTACTTTGAAGCTTGCATGCCTCAATGGCAAGTTTCTCACTTCCGACAACAGGTATACATCAATGACCTTCGACTGAAATATTTTACGTGGTGTTCGATGCCAAGTCCTTTATTCACACCACGTGAATTGTACTGCAGTACCTTGAGGGTCATCATCATTATCAGTGATTCCTCTCACGCTTGTTAACAGTTTACATCATTGACTGGTTGTTACACTAAAATTTGTCACCATGACTATTTGCAGTTAGTATGGCTCCATCAACTGTCATACTATCCTCCTTGGCAAGCCTCATACGTCTGCTCTCCATGTCAAACTTCAAGAAAGAGAGAAAGTCATTAAAAATCTATATATCTCTGGGTACGTAGTTTCTCTTAGCCTTACCTGCGTGTACGCACCCCAAGTTCACAATACCTGCGTACTTGTACGCTCTGTCTATAAAGCAATGGGTGCGTACTCCTGTAAAGGTCAAAAGGCGCAAGTTTCACTCCCAAAAAGTTACTTGTGGTCATTTCTAGAGCATTCTAGAAGCTTGTTTGACGTGTATGAAATGCCTCCAGATGGTTCATGTATCCCTACCAAAGAGGAACTTATCCCATCAAGAGGGGAGCTATCCCATCCAAAGAGGGGCTTATCCCATTGATGGTGGACCTGAATAACTTCCTCTAGAGCACTATAAATATAGGCATTGGGCCAGAGGGAGGGGAGGTTGAAAGCTGAACATTCCTAAGGTAGATGCTGCTGGAATTAGGACTCCCTTGTAAAGCTTGAGAGGAGAGATTCCCATCCTTTCCTAGCCTTATTTGAGAGTGGGTGAGCTGATCAAAGTAAAGGAAAACTCTTGTTGGACCCTAGGAGGGACTTGCACAACACCAAGGCTCAGGTTGTAATGGTTCCTTTTGTTACCTTTTAATGCAAATGAACTTATTTTTCTCAACAAATTGTTATTCATGGTTTGTTTCATATACTCCTTGGTCTATATGATAGATATGTATTGTTTTATGAGTTTATCAGGTGCTATTTAATCTTTTGGCTTGTTAGTGAATGCAGGTTTCGAAGAGAAGGAGGAGCTCATCCGGATCGGCGAGGCTGGACTACTACAAAGCGTTGGACTAAAGGTATGTTAAAGATCCCCTGATTACTTGTATTTACAATGCATGTTTAGAGAAAGGTAGGATTTATTTGTCTTGTTTGTCACTAGAAAGCTTTTGCTTCTAGGGAGGTCGGTTGTGTCCGCACTGTCGACTCTTTCCGCATGACACTGGTAATCAAGCGATGTCTTTCCATGTTCGACTTCAAAACATTTCTCACATGGATCGACTTGTACTTCAAGTGAAGATCGGACGAGATTGAAGACCCAGGATCTAGTTTCATCCATCCGGGCTACGATATATATTCAGGAAAATAAAGACATTGAAATGTATAGCATTGCAGCACAGATAATCATCCTACCAAAAGGATGATGGCTCTATCAGAATCATCAGTCTACCATCAGATGATTGTCTGTCCTATGTACATGAAAATGAATTTATAAAGTTGAGCATGGGAATGCCCGCCTCAGCTAGATCATGAAAACAGTATGAAGATAATGTATTGTATTGTATCTTATTACAGGTCTCCTCCCAGCATTGAAAGAACTTCAAATCCTCCTAATAAAGCATTTCACCCGATAAACGGCCTCATACTTTAGGGGGCAACTGTTATAGACATTTTTGTGCCTTACAGCTCTAAGCATGAAATGTCCATAAACCAAGGGATCCTAAGTCCCTAAAAGTGTTGTTCTGGCCCCTAAAGGAACAAGGTCAACAAATTACAGCTTCTCCCAGAAGTTCTCCACCAGAAACTGCTCAGAATCAGGATCATTTCAGCTACTCCACTAGCTAGCTGTGTTGCATAGCACCCAAGTACACTAGCTAGGTGCGTTGCAACGCACCTAAATGCACTACCAGGGTGCGTTGAGCGGGAAATGACAAATGGCAGTATCATTCTGCGAGGTGGACAGACAATGGAAGCTTCCAGAATCTTCCCCAATGACACTTGCCTCATTGAGTTCGACCAAGGATGAGTAAGAGGCTCTCAGTCTCCAAGTGGAAGCAAGAACTGACAGAGAGAAGCCACTAGTCAAATCATAAGCTGACTCATCCTCTTTGCATACATCTATATATGGATCCCTCATCCCAAAGATCCAGAGGCTGGAATTTTGTACATTGCAGAGAATTGTTGTTGGTTTTGAGATAGATATCAGAGTATTGGGTGATTTATGCTTTGTTGGAGGTGAAGAGGGGATTCCTTTGCTGGGAGGTTGATGCTGGATCAGGAATCATCGGTTGTAACTCCTCTTGGACCTTCTTGTTATATCAATAAAACTATTTGAGTTTCTCCTACATGCTTGTGTATCATTGATGATTGTTATATTTGCATGTTTAGCTTAAATCTAATCCTAAGTTATTTATGAATATAAATCCATGTCTTTGTGTAGTTTTCTTCTTCTGTGATCTTACAAGAACTTGGTGAAGCTGAGCAAGTAAGGGAGTAGGTAGCTGGAAGCTGTCAAAGAGGAGAGAGATTGGATCAAAAGGACTAGCGCAAGACACGGGCTCGTTCATCTTATTCCTCTTCGTTTATAGTTCATAAAGAAGAATATGAAAGTAGTTTTCCTTGTTTGTTTCTAAGGTCACTGTCACACCTTAGTGGGATAGGGTCGTTCTGAGTAGATACTTTTCCCGTTAACAAGCACGACCAACTAGCCTGCAACAGAAATATGATGAGCATCTACAACACAACATAGCCCAAATCAGATACATCATGGAGCAGCACAACGTGACACAGCCAAAAACAACAGAAGAGATTGTGGGCATCTCTATCAAGAGAGAACTCCTTGCCAGCGCAACCAAAATATCAGAGAGCGGTTACTCTTCTATCAGAAGAAGAAACCGTCGAGCCATGCTTGCCTTCAAGGAATCAAAGAAGTTAACAATGCAGATTGAATAGATTGAGACTCCGAGACTTCTAGAGATCTCAGGAGCATTGTAAAGGGCCTATAAAAGGAAGAAAACTAAATGTAGTAAGGGTTCAACTTCTGGATACTGTTGCTACTTTGTTCCTTCAAGCTCTTCATCTTTATTCTAGCAATACAAGCTCCTTTTGCCATCATATGTTCAACATCCATGCTCTTTATTGTTCTATGTTTGCACTTGAACAGTTTGTTCATGTTTCCTTTGTGTCTAAGGCCAGATAACTATTATCTTATCTATGCTTTGATAACTTAGACCTGCAAGATTTTTTGCTGCCTGTAGCTAACCATTCATATGTGGTCATATATGCATCTGCCAGTACAGTCATTGTTATCTTTTGCTCCCTATAACTAGTCATTCAATTATGTTTATATATGCAATCTATTGATACAGTTAGTATTCTACATCTATCCATTAAATTTATAAACTATTGAGCATTAGTGGTTTAAATCCTTGTGTTGTCGAGAGTGTTCATGCATGCCTTGAGTGGGAATAGAGCTGAAATGGTCATCTAACTTGATCCAAACCATCATCCATTCCAATAGTTATGATAGCAATATTGAAGATTATATGTTACCAAGCATCTCCGATCTACAACCTAGGAGAGTTTCCTAGAGTGCTAACATAATTGGCGCTGTTGTTGGGGAGAGGAAATTGAAGCTTAGCTTCTCTGGGAAATGACATAGATCTAGAATTGATGATAGACAAAGTCTGGGGACTTTTTTGGTTGTAATCATCTATCTACCGACTCTACTAGAGGCTGAACCTCTTGGCAACTCCACTTCAGAGTTCTAGCTCAGTTTTTGAGGCATATTTGGAGAATCCTCAAAATCTACAAGCTTACCCAGTGCCTGATCCTGAAAAAATCATCAAAAAGAGAAAGGTATTGCAGAAAGGAGCATCAATTTCAGGCAAACCTTAACAATCTTCTATATCTCTTGAAGAAAAGCTTGTAATAGAACAAATACATGTTGAGACTATAACATCTAATACTAGCAGTGAAGAAAAACTCTTAGAGATTCATAAAGCTCCTTATTCTTTAGGTTCTCATTTTTCTTTAAGCCCTAAGGAAACCTCACCTCCTATCCATCAGACTCCTTTAATCCTATCAGTCACCCCTCAGCCCTCTATCATTCAGACTTCCAATACTCTTTTAGCTACCACAACTATGACAGGTCCACAAACACCTACGAAAATGGAAAGAATCATAGCCACTAGGTATGGGCCTCTCATACTGCCCACTCCTTTAAATGCCATGCCTACTGGAGAATATCAGAAATATAGGCCTAAATTCACTGGCACTAAAGGTGTTACTATTGAAGAACATCTTGAGTCATTCTATAGCTATGCTGATAATCTGGACATTGGTGAGGATGATGTGTGGATGAGATTCTTTGTCCAAAGCCTATATGGAGAGGCTAGAAAATGGTTTAGAGAACTAACCCCAAGATCTATAGTAGACATTGAAGCTTTAGATGATGCATTTCTAAAGCATTTGGGGGATAAAAAGGACCTCCTCTACTACCACACTGAGTTTGGCAACTTAAAGAGAGAAAATGGTGGGTTGCTATTTGTTTTAATAAGAGGTTTAACCATATGTATAGCGAGATACTAGCTGAAGTAAAACCCACTACTACCTCTACTAAACAAACCTATGCCAATGCTTTTGACTCTAAATTCTACCTACTGTTGAGAGAGAGGAAATGTGCTACTTTGGCTGACATGTAGGATGCAGCCTTGCAAGTGGAATCAAACATCATGGCTACAGAGAAGCTCAAGGGAAATTTTGATAGAAGAAGATAGAGATCTGAGTCTTCATCATCCTCTGAGTCATCAAACTCACATTTTCCCTCACATGGATGAAGCCTCAAAATTGTTGGAAAACCTTACTGTTCCACAGCAAGAATTTCCAACTGGTTACCGTAAACTTTCTCCCAACCTATCGTCAACTGACGGAGTGATTGATCTAATTTCAAGTACAGTCGATCACACTCTTCCATTGGAGAGTGAAACTCATGTCACTCAGGTTGATGATCCATTAGTTGATCAAGTGGTCGATTCAGTTTCACATTCGTTCGATCCCACTTTCCCTTTAGAGAGTGAACTTCATACCGCTCAGGTTCTTCTTGTTACATCAGATTCTTCTATGCCGGGGGGCATTTCACCTGCTTCTACAGAACCCCCTCCAAGTACTGAGGTCTTTTCCTTTGATTGGAATAGACTGGCGGAACCTCGTCTTCCTTCCTCCATCCCTTTCCAAATCATTGTCAAGGCTGGTGGTAGGGACATACATCGCACACAGGTAGATGAAGGTGCTTCTGTTAGTATTTTATCCTCAACTGTTTGGAAAGCTTTGGGTTCCCCTCAACTTGCGCCTATTACGCAGAATCTGAAAGCTTTTAATAGAACCTGTTAGCGCTTGAAATTTCACCTCAGGCTGAGAAAGGTAAACCTCAAGGCAACATCAAACCATTTAGCCTCGTAGTTAGCCCTACGGGGCAGGAGAAGGCTCTCTCCGGTCTATCTCGGTAAAATATTCAATAGGTGAGATGACCAATAAGGTAACACTGATATTAGGCTAGTAAACTGATCAAAGAGTTTGATTTGGGGTTTTTTGGTGGCAAATTGAGGAGAGGGCAATTTTGGGTGCGGGGATTGGACACAGTTTCTGCAGGGGGTTCCTTGGGGCGAGGTAGGAGATAGTGTTGATGCCTTTAATTGAGGTGGATGGTCAGGAATGAAAGGTGAAGAGCTAAAGAGAGCAAACAATAACTTTGAATTCTCTTTAGACAGTAGAAAACATTGAAATTAAACAAACTTAAAAGCAGAGCATGGCAAGCATGAATTCTTACTTTAACACTTCATTTGTTTAATGTGCAGAAGTAAAAGAAAGGAAATGAGTCACATAACAAGCTTACAAGGACATTGAGAAACACACCATCAACACATGAGTCCACAAGAATCCCAAAGAGGACTGCAAAACCCTGGTCTTCCTTAGCCAAAAATTGCAGAGATACAGTGAATAATACAATGATAGCTTCTCCCTCAAGAGTCCAACCATGAAAATGAGCAAGAAAGTACATAATATAGATGATCTAACCTCTTTCCCTACCTCCATGGGTCGAGCTCACTATCCTAGGAGCTGTTTCAACCACTTCTAAACTAAGCACTACAAACTAGGCAGTCAAAACAACTTGCCTCTATAAGCTAGGAAACTAATTCATTCATTTAATATTTACCCTTTTCATGAATGAATCTTCTAGAAATGTTACATAAGAGTAAAAGTGTCTAAAAAGTACAATAATTACATCAAAGAGGATCACAATTCACCCCAAAAAGTCAAACTGGGTCAAACTGCGCTTTTCTGAGCTGTACAGTGCATTTTTGGAAAAATTTGCCTGACAGGTCGCGCGCCCCTGCCTGACGGGTCGCGCGCCTTTGGAGCCATCTTTGGGGCACTTTCAGGTGGCCAAATTGAGCAAAAGTAGGCTTGTGGGAAAGGTCCGTGAGTCTGCTTTCCAACCCAACTAGAATTTCTGAATTTCGAGTTCATTTGCCTTGTCAAAAATCAAATCTCCCAAGACTGCTTTCTGCAATTCAAAAAAGTGGCAGAAAGTCAATTTTTACTAGTTTTTTGACTTTCTGGAGGCCCAAAACTTCATCAAATCTCAAGTCCATCCATGAGCATGTGTAACTTTGCATGAAAAATCTAGAAATACTGAGTTTTTTTCAAAAGGAGTTGCCATGATGAAGGGTCGCGCGGGGGGTGAGACCCGTTAATGGGAAAAACCTGCAAATTGCCTGAAAATGCCAAAATTCACCCAAAATTCTCAAAATTTTTTGGGATTTGTGTTGTGGCTAAGCTATTTAGTGCCTTGATCCTTGAGTGAAGCCTCAGCCAAGATACGGAGGGGATTGGGCCTCTTTCTCCGTTTTAGTGCCTCGGTCAACCGCCTTTGAAACATCTTCATCTTTGCCTTGCACACATGCATTCTTGCCTAGTAATGGTTCCTCATGTTCCTCAGAAATTTCTTCTCTTGGTTGGCCTTAGCCAACAGCCTCTCCAAGTGTGCATTTACCTGGATGAGCATGGACTCTCGGTCAGTGGGCAATGGGTCACCGGGTCTTCTTCGGTTCAATATTCGGTCACTACGAATCCTCCACAGCTCATCAAGTGCTTTCTCATCCTCCAACTGTTTGTTGCGCTGCTCCAGGTATGAGATTGTCCATTGTGCACCTTCTGGTCTCTTTTGCAATACCTCATTTTCAGCTCTAAGGTGCTGAATGACCTCCTTTGCCTCTTGGCTCGGAGAAATGGCCTCAAGATCAACAAGCTCAATATCTGGAACTCCTGATGGCCCCTCATCAATCTTGGGCTGCTTGCCCCTCTGTGCTGCCTGTGCTGCTGAAGAGAGCGAGGCCCCTTCCACCTGATGTGGAGATAACACTCGCTGAGCTGATGATGAAGGCGATACCCCTTCCACCTGCTGTGGAGATAGTACTCGCCGAGCTGCTGCAAATAAGGCCCTCGGGCCTTTCTGATAGGTAACCAGAGGTGAGGAGCTGACATGTCTAGTGACAGGGATGTCATGCTGCTGGGATGGTCCTCCCTCCTCGTGAACAACCTCAGGATGTGGCGAGGGTGGTGCTGTGAAAAACCCACGAGAGATGAACTCCTCCCATGAGATGACCTGCTGAGCCAACTGATGCAATACTACAAGCTAAATCAAACCATAATGGTACAGGCTCCTATACTGTTGTGTTGGGCTCTTCCTCTGCAACATGGGCACCATCCTATGAATGTTCTGATAGAAGAAAACAGGGATGTTCATCATCCTCACTCGGGTGAAGTGCATCAAGAGGCGAATATGATATGAATATACCTGTGAAAATCTGCCCTCACAGGTAAAATAGTGCATGATGAGCCTCATCATGGGAGCATACTCGCTCCTGAGAAACCTGAATGGAAACACACCTGCCAAATGTCTCATGAATGGTGGCTGGACAAAAGGCTCAAAGTGAACATTATCCAGCACCTTGCGCTTATTCCACACCTCCCCAACATTAGGTATCCCTGTGGCATGTGAGATCACCTCGGGTGTCAATGTAAATTTCACCCCTACAAGGTTGACATGTCCATCATGCAAGTGTAAAACAAATAGGCGAGCCAACTCTTTGTGGTGTTGAATCTGAGAGATCCTCTCACAAAACGCATAGCAAGACATATACTGGAAACATGTGACTGCCATAGGACAAGCCTGTAACTCTGCTAAAGAGGTGGGCTCCTCTCGCTTATGATGTCCACCCTTACCACCCGTATGAGGCCTTCTCTGTACCTCAATCTCTGAAGCTGATGACTGGTCATCACTTTGCTCATAGGTTTCGGTTTCTGACATTGTTTAAAGAGCAAAGTGGACAAACTGTGCTGCTGTTTCTGCCTGTAAAAAGCTGATTTATATGTTGTTTCAAGGGGACAAGGAACATGAGGGAAATGTTAGGGAAGGGACATTTTTACAAGGAAAATGGGAATACATGTATATAACAGGGAATTTAGGGAAAAAACACTGCAAACATCACTGCACATGCATCATCAAATTCATGTGTTTACATGGGTATTATGAGGGGTAGGGTTTAGGGCTTGATCTTTTATTTTTTTAGGGAAAATGGGTAGGGTTTATTTTCTTTACAAATTTAAAAGGGAAATTTGTATGGACATATAGGGAAAATGAAATGGGAATAAGGGAAAATGAATACAAGGGAAAAAACCATTGAAACAGCGACAAACCCTAGCAAATTTTTACAAATTTACATACAGCCATATGGAGCATTCTCTTGCACAATTTGATCATTAAAAACACAATCATGATGACCTTCAAACATAACCAACAATCATTTCCAAGTTTGGAGAACCTACCTCAAGCAATTTGATGATTTGGCGGGTGCTTGAACAAATTTGCAAAGGGTTTGGAAGGGAGGTCGCTGACGGGTCGCGCGCCTCACCCAACGGGTCGTACGGGCCTGACGGGTCGCGCCCGTTATAAAAATACACTGCAGGAACCCTTCTGATGGGTCGCGCTCCTCTGACGGGTTGCGCGCCTGGCCTGACGGGTCGCGCGCCTGTCAATTGCCCGAATTTGCTCAACTTTAACTCCTTTCACTCAATCACTTGCCCAACTCTCTTGCAACTGTCTTGGATGCACAATGAGAGTAAAAGGAGGGAGATTTGGTCTTTATAGGTTTCATTTGAATAAATTTCATGCTCAAACCCACTTTCTAATGTTTCTCTTTGACACTTTATAAAACTGACTTTTTGGTTTCCTTTGTCCTAAAATTGACTCATTTAGTGCTTTGGCTTGATTCTTTTTGCAGGGAGATCATCTGAGGGATCTTGGCAAGGGGACCAGGGTTGCATACTGTCCACTGAAGTCTTTTGAAATTTCATCACTTTTTACAAAAATTTGAAAAATGACCTTGGCTTTAAAAACAAAGTTTTTAAATCCAAGGTGAAAATTAACTGTACAAGATAAAAAATTTCGAACAAACATCTTTACAAACATCCCTCTGGCTTGCTGAACACTTATTGACCTTTAGAAACATGACCTTGTAGACATACTTGACCAAAACCCTAGACCTAGGAATTTGACCTCAAGACAAGACAAGACAAGCTTGAAAGAGCTTAATGACTGAAATGACCTGATCCAGCAATGCCAAGAGGGGTATAAACACACCAGCTCCTCCATCAGGGTTATGGCATGCCTAATGGGATGCAAAAATTGACACTGATGAGACACCTACTTATGCAAATGCAAAGAGTTTTGATCACTGATGGAGGGCTCAAGACCGACTCTAACATTGGATCCAATGGGGATGGTAGCTCCTTGGAGGTACCAAGAACCTTAGACCTCTGGGAGAGCAGACCAGTGCTTTATTAACATTGGGCAATGGAGTCATTATTTTGAACGGAGAACACAAAACCTTTGACACATTTATTGAATGAAAACTTGACTAAAAAGTGACTGAAACTTAACTTAAACTTGACTCAAACAAACTAACTCAAGACCTGAACTTAAAATTTAAAACTTGATGGCAGTACATAACCGCCTATGTTTCTTACAAGACAACCTACCATCAAACTATATCATAATGCCAATGCAACCAATCAAGAAGATGGCTTCTTGATTGATTCTCCTGATCAGATCTCATGATCAACAATGAATACTGGTAACTGGGCATCCAAAAATATAGTTGACCATATTCTCCTTCATCATTGAATACTGCAATAATCACCTTCACTGCTGACTGTAACAAATCTACCATTGGATCCTGGAAAACATGAAGTTTTGCCACTTCCTGCTGAAAGAACAAGGTATCCTTTGTTTCAAATTCTGATCTGCCTTCATCATGTGCTTCGGTAAAAGTACGCTCATGGGCTTCAAAAAACTCTGAACAGGTAGACAAGTAGATCTCCTCTTGAAATAACATTTCAAAACATGAGACATATGAGGAAGAATCTGAAATGGAATCCTGAATGGTATGATCTTTTGTAGTTTGAATATATGGTAGGTCATCCTCATATGATATGATAGCCAGATTCTCATTACATTCATCAATCATGAGAAAAGAAATTTCAGATGTTTCATGAAACCCAACACTAACATTTCTATCAGCTATCATAGATTCATCTAGAGAAACCTTTTCACTTACTTGAATGAAGATGTCATCTTGCTTTTCATGAACTGACTGAATTACCTCCTCATGCAGGCTCTGTTCTGATGGCATGAGAACATTTGGATCAAAAACTCTGTCTATGGTCTCAACAACAAAACCCTCCTTTTCAGGATTCAGCACAAGGCATGCTTGGTCATCACAATCTAAATCTAGAACTGAAGTAGTTATCTTGTCTTCTTCAATTTGCATGGTGTCTTCTTCTATGGGCAGATCTGAAATAGAACCCTCTCTTTCATCATTTTCAGCCATATGGCCATCTTCAAGCTGCTGATCTTGATTTTGCTGCAAAATTTCTTGATCATCTTGATGGGTATCCACTAGGTTCTCTTCATGTTGCTGAAATGGTTTCTCATACAGAGCCTCCATAATCTCAACGTCCATAAAATTATCATCTTCGTAATATTTCTCAAGGCTTTCAATAAAACTATATGCATGCTGGCAACAGTCTTGAACTAGATTTAATGATGGATAAGAGTCCTTATATCGTTCAATGAACATAGCATGAAAATCCTTTAAACAGTAAATACAAGCAGGCGGTAAAATTTCATACCATGATTGGGCTTTACCTTCCAGAGTGGCCAAGAATATCTTCATCAAGAAATCTTCAGGAAAATCCACCTTCAACTTGCGAATATGCATGTGAAATCTAACCAGATGTAGAGCAGCATCCTTCTTACCATCATCATCAAATGTAGGCAAATTCCTTGACCAATCTACCTTTGGAATTTTATTTGAAAAACCTGGAATGTGATCTCGGCTCAAGGGAGCATATCTTCTTGTGATTTGGTCCATCTTGAAAAGCTCAAAGCCACTGATCTTCCTGCAGTGAAGTCACCATGAAGCATTGATCTCTGAAGTTTTCAGTGAAGGAGTCACCAGTGAATGATTTCAGCCTTGTCAGTGTCTGATCGTTGTCCACTATCAAAAATCAGATCTAAACCTGATACATGTACTGGGGTGAAATGCAAATGAAGTGCTGTATTCACAAGCTCACGGAGATTGACTGAAGTAGCGTTTATCTACTTCCGCTAATGCAAAGCAAAAGCGTTTCGAAGGCTACCTGGCATAACTTTAGGCTCCGTCTAAGACTTATGAAACAAACAAATCAATCAACAGACAAGTTTGTTCTCCCCAGTATGGTTGCCAGTATGTTAGCGCTTGAAATTTCACCTCAGGCTGAGAAAGGTAAACCTCAAGGCAACATCAAACCATTTAGCCTCGTAGCTAGCCCTACGGGGCAAGAGAAGGCTCTCTCCAGTCTATCTCGGTAAAATCTTCAATAGGTGAGATGACCAATAAGGTAACACTGATATTAGGCTAGTAAACCGATCAAAGAGTTTTATTTGGGTTTTTTGGGTTTTTTGGTGGCAAATTGAGGAGAGGGCAATTTTGGGTGCGGGGATTGGACACAGTTTCTGCAGGGGGTTCCTTGGGGTGAGGTAGGAGACAGTGTTGATGCCTTTAATTGAGGTGGATGGTCAGGAATGAAAGGTGAAGAGCTAAAGAGAGCAAACAATAACTTTGAATTCTCTTTAGACAGTAGAAAACATTGAAATTAAACAAACTTAAAAGCAGAGCATGGCAAGCATGAATTCTTACTTTAACACTTCATTTGTTTAATGTGCAGAAGTAAAAGAAAGGAAATGAGTCACATAAAAAGCTTACAAGTACATTGAGAAACACACCATCAACACATGAGTCCACAAGAATCCCAAAGAGGACTGCAAAACCCTGGTCTTCCTTAGCCAAAAATTGCAGAGATACAGTGAATAATACAATGATAGCTTCTCCCTCAAGAGTCCAACCATGAAAATGAGCAAGAAAGCACATAATATAGATGATCTAACCTCTTTCCCTGCCTCCATGGGTCGAGCTCACTATCCTAGGAGATGTTTCAACCACTTCTAAACTAAGCACTACAAACTAGGCAGTCAAAACAACTTGCCTCTATAAGCTAGGAAACCAATTCATTCATTTAATATTTACCCTTTTCATGAATGAATCTTCTAGAAATGTTACATAAGAGTAAAAGTGTCTAAAAAGTACAATAATTACATCAAATAGGATCACAATTCACCCCAAAAAGTCAAATTGGGTCAAACTACGCTTTTCTGAGTTGTACAGTGCATTTTTGGAAAAATCTGCCTGACGGGTCGCGCGCCCCTGCCTGACGGGTCGTGCGACTTTGGAGCCATCTTTGGGGCACTTTCAAGTGGAAAAATTGAGCAAAGGTAGGCTTGTTGGAAAGGTCTGTGAGTCTACTTTCTAAACCAACTGGAATTTCTGAATTTGGAGTTCATTTGCCTTGTCAAAAATCAAATCTCCCAAGACTGCTTTCTGCAATTCAAAAAAGTGGCAGAAAGTCAATTTTTACTAGTTTTTTGACTTTCTGGAGGCCCAAAACTTCACCAAATCTCAAGTCCATCCATGAGCATGTGTAACTTTGCATGAAAAATCTGGAAATGCTGAGGTTTCTTCAAAAGGAGTTGCCATGATGAAGGGTCGCGCGGGGGGTGAGACCCGTTAATGGGAAAAACCTGCAAATTGCCTGAAAATGCCAAAATTCACCAAAAATTCTCTAAATTTTTTGGGATTTGTGCTGTGGCTAGGCTATTTAGTGCCTTGATCCTTGAGTGAAGCCTCAGCCAAGATACGGAGGGGATTGGGCCTCTTTCTCCATTTTAGTGCCTCGGTCAACCGCCTTTGAAACATCTTCATCCTTGCCTTGCACACATGCATTCTTGCCCAGTAATGGTTCTTCATGTTCCTCAGCAATTTCTTCTCTTGGTTGGCCTTAGCCAACAACCTCTCCAAGTGTGCATTTACCTGGATGAGCATGGACTCTCGGTCAGCGGGCAATGGGTCACCGGGTCTTCTTCGGTTCAAGAGTCGGTCACTACGAATCCTCCACAGATCATCAAGTGCTTTCTCATCCTCCAACTGTTTGTTGCGCTGCTCCAGGTATGAGATTTTCCATTGTGCACCTTCTAGTCTCTTTTTCAATACCTCATTTTCAGCTCTAAGGTGATGAATGACCTCCTTTGCCTCTTGGCTCGGAGAAATGGCCTCAAGATCAACAAGCTCAATATCTGGAACTCCTGATGGCCCCTCATCAATCTTGGGCTGCTTGCCCCTCTGTGCTACCTGTGCTGCTGAAGAGAGCGAGGCCCCTTCCACCTGATGTGGAGATAACACTCGCTGAGCTGATGATGAAGGCGAGACCCCTTCCACTTGTTGTGGAGATAGTACTCGCCGAGCTGCTGCAAATAAGGCCCTCAGGACTTTCTGATAGGTAACCAGAGGTGAGGAGCTGACATGTCTAGTGACAGGGATGTCATGCTGCTGGGATGGTCCTCCCTCCTCGTGAACAACCTCAGGATGTGGCGAGGGTGGTGCTGTGAAAAACTCACCAGAGATGAACTCCTCCCATGAGATGCTCTGCTGAGCCAACTGATGCAATACTACAAGCTGAATCAAACCATAATGGTACAGGCTCCTATACTGCTGTGCCGGGCTCTTCCTCTGCAACATGGGCACCATCCTCTGAATGTTCTGATAGAAGAAAACAGGGATGTTCATCATCCTCACTCGGGTGAAGTGCATCAAGAGGCGAATATGATATGAATATACCTGTGAAAATATGCCCTCACAGGTAAAATAGTGCATGATGAGCCTCATCATGGGAGCATACTCGCTCCTGAGAAACCTGAATGAAAACACACCTGCCAAATGTCTCATGAATGGTGGCTGGACAAAAGGCTCAAAGTGAACATTATCCAGCACCTTGCGCTTATTCCACACCTCCCCAACATTAGGTATCCCTGTGGCATGTGAGATCACCTCGGGTGACAATGTAAAGTTCACCCCTACAAGGTTGACATGTCCATCATGCAAGTGTAAAAAAAATGGGCGAGCCAACTCTCTGTGGTGTTGAATCCGAGAGATCCTCTCACAAAACTCATAGCAAGACATATACTGGAAACATGTGACTGCCATAGGACAAGCCTGTAACTCTGCTAAAGAGGTGGGCTCCTCTCGCTTATGATGTCCACCCTTACCACCCTTATGAGGCCTTCTCTGTACCTCAATCTCTGAAGCTGATGACTGGTCATCACTTTGCTCATAGGTTTCGGTTTCTGACATTGTTTAAAGAGCAAAGTGGACAAACTGTGCTGCTGTTTCTGCCTGTAAAAAGCTGATTTATATGCTGTTTCAAGGGGACAAGGAACATGAGGGAAATGTTAGGGGAGGGACATTTTTACAAGGAAAATGGGAATACATGTATATAACAGGGAATTTAGGGAAAAAACACTGCAAACATCACTGCACATGCATCATCAAATTCATGTGTTTACATGGGTATTATGAGGGGTAGGGTTTAGGGCTTGATTTTTTATTTTTTTAGGGAAAAGGGGTAGGGTTTATTTTCTTTACAAATTTAAAAGGGAAATTTATATGGACATACAGGGAAAATGAAATGGGAATGAGGAAAAATGAATACAAGGGAAAAAACCATTGAAACAGCAACAAACCCTAGCAAATTTTTACAAATTTACATACAGCCATATGGAGCGTTCTCTTGCACAATTTGATCATTAAAAACACAATCATGATGACCTTCAAACATAACCAGCAATCATTTCCAAGTTTGGAGAACCTACCTCAAGCAATTTGATGATTTGGCGGGTGCTTGAACAAATTTGCAAAGGGTTTGGAAGGGAGGTCGCTGACGGGTCGCGCGCCTCACCCAACGGGTCGCGCGGGCCTGACGGGTCGCGCCCATTATAAAAATACACTGCAGGAACCCTTCTGACGGGTCGCGCTCCTCTGACGGGTCGCGCGCCTGGCCTGACGGGTCACGCGCCTGTCAATCGCCCGAATTCGCTCAACTTTCACTCCTTTCACTCAAGCACTTGCCCAACTCTCTTGCAACTGTCTTGGATGCACAATGAGAGTAAAAGGAGGGAGATTTGGTCTTTATAGGTTTCATTTGAATAAATTTCATGCTCAATCCCACTTTCTAATGTTTCTCTTTGACACTTTATAAAACTGACTTTTTGGTTTCCTTTGTCCTGAAATTGACTCATTTAGTGCTTTGGCTTGATTCTTTTTGCAGGGAGATCATCTGAGGGATCTTGGCAAGGGGACCAGGGTTGCATACTGTCCACTGAAGTCTTTTGAAATTTCATCACTTTTTACAAAAATTTGAAAAATGACCTTGGCTTTAAAAACAGAGTTTTTAAATCCAAGGTGAAAATTAACTGTACAAGATAAAAAATTTCGAAGAAACATCTTTACAAACATCCCTCTGGCTTGCTGAACACTTATTGACCTTTAGAAACATGACCTTGTAGACATACTTGACCAAAACCCTAGACCTAGGAATTTGACCTCAAGACAAGACAAGACAAGCTTGAAAGAGCTTAATGACTGAAATGACCTGATCCAGCAATGCCAAGAGGGGTATAAACACACCAGCTCCTCCATCAGGGTTATGGCATGCCTAATGGGATGCAAAAATTGACACTGATGAGACACCTACTTATGCAAATGCAAAGAGTTTTGATCGCTGATGGAGGGCTCAAGACCGACTCTAACAGAACCATTAGTGAACCTTTAGGGATCCTTCCTAAGTTTTCTATTACCTTGGAAGGTAAAACTGTCTGTATTGATCTTATGGTAGTTCAGGGTCCCTTGGATTTCAATTTACTCCTTGGGCGAGACTATGTTTATGCAATGAAAGCTGTCGTATCGACACTCTTTCGCATGATGTCTTTCCCTCACAATGGCAGTATTGTGACTGTAGACCAGCTTTTGTTCCCTAGTCTTGTTTCAACTACCCATAATATGACAGCCCTAAATGTTCCTGATTCTAAAGTGGTATCTACCCTGCCACGGGTTAATTATGTGGCAACTGGTCCCATGTTTTTAGTTACCGATGTAAGCGAACCTCTCATTGTTTGCTCATCTTCCTTTGATTTAGATCCGGTAATTGACATGGAAAACTCTATGGGATTACTTGAACACGATGTTCTTATCCCTTTTGAGTCCCTGGACATGTGTTCCTTCCAGAGAACTATTCTTCCTTCTGATGAAGACCTCTTGGAAGCCATGATCAAGGTGTGTCCATTGACATGTCTTTCTTCCTGTTGGAAGCCATGATCAGTGTGTGTGAGGAAAGTTCCTTTTACTGTGTCAACCTCGTTAAAAAATGAATCAGTGTGACGAGGAAAGTTCCTTTTACTGTGTCGACCTCGTTAAAAAATGAATCAGTGGTTACGAGGATAGTTTCCTTTTCCTATCCCAACCTCGTTAAAAAAATGAAACAGGTGTCCGTGAGGAATGTTCCTTTTACTATGTCAACCTCGTTAAAAAATGAATCAGTGTGTGTGAGGAAAGTTCCTGTTACTGAGTCAACCTCGTTAAAAAATGAATCAGGTACGAGGATAGTTTTTTCCTGTATCAACCTCATTAAAAAATGAAACAGGCTAGCATGAGGATAGTTCTTTTACTGAGTCAACCTCATTAAAAAATGAATCAGGTAGATTTTAGGATATGTAGGTAGATTGTAGAAAGTAGGGCTTTGAGGATAGTTCCTGTTACTGAGTCAACCTTGTTAAAAAATGAATCAGGTTTGAGGATAGTTCTTTTCTTGTGTCAACCTCCTTAAAAATGAAACAACTCCCTTTTCAAGTTAAATATTGAAAGTAAACCTTCATTCCATCCATCTGGTTGAATGCAATGAAGCCTGGGGGGCATGTACCTCGCTTTGCATCATTATACTGGGGGCATGCGAACTTTTTGAGCATAGTTCCTTGTCTTGTGTCAAGCTCGTTAAAAAATGAAACAAGGGTAGGTTAAGTAGGTAGATTGTAGAGAGTAGTCATGAGCATAGTTCCTTGTCTTGTGTCAAGCTCATTAAAAAATGAATCAAGGATTTTAGAGCATAGTTCCTTGTCTTGTGTCAAGCTCGTTAAAAAATGAATCAAGGTTTTTAGAGTAGAGTTCTTGTTAGGTAGATTGTAGAGAGTAGTTACAAGCATAGTTCCTTATCTTGTGTCAAGCGCGTTTAAAAAATGAAACAAGGGTTTTGAGGATAGTTCTTTTCCTGTGTCAACCTCACTAAAAAATGAAACAACTCCCACAAGTCTTTCCAAGATCTTGAAAGTAAAGCTTCATTCCATCCACCTCATTGAATGAAATGAAGCTTGGGGGGCATGTACCTCGTTTTGCGTCATTATGATGGGGGCATGTGAACTTATAACAAGCATAGTTTTTCATTTCAAGCTTGCATAAACATGAAACCGAATCCGAGCATAGTTCTTTTCCTGTGTCAAGCTCGTTAAAAAATGAAACAAATCCTCCTCTAATTGAGTCGAGAGTTTGACTAGATCTCATAAATGTTAAGTTGTATATTTAGGTTAGTTATTTCAGTGTTTTGCATAATTTTCTTACAGTTTTAGGTCGAGTCTTTCAAACGATCTCGTTCATGAACCTTCATTCCATCCAGCTTGTACTTAGTTGAATGAAATGAAGCTGGGGGGCATGCGCTCTAGCAGTTATGCTTAGGGGGCATCAAGCACAGTTTTCTTTCTGTTTCAAGCTTGTGCAAAAATGAAACCACTTTGAAGCACAGTTTTTCTCTGTTTCAAGCTTTTGTAAAAATGAAACCTATCTCGAGTCAATTTCAGTTATTTTCAAGACTCGTTAAACTGATGAAAATCTTGAGATTATTTTACTATCTTTCATTCTCGTAAAACAAATGAAAATGCCGAGTTCTTTCCATCTTTTCCTGCTTGTAAATTAAATTGAAAGATGGCCACATGAGTACATTTTTATCATTTTTTTCGAACTCGTTAAAACTTACGAAAAAGTGAAACCTTGGAGTTCTCTTTTAAGCCCTTTTCAGACTCCTAAAACATGAAAAGATTGCAGAGCGTTTCTTTTACACTCGTTAAAACGGAATTAAAAGACGGTCCTCTTATAGCCCTTTTCTGACCGTAAAAACATGAAAAGATTGCCGGATTTTTGTTGTTTCAAATTCAATATTGGAAATAAAACGACGTGTCCTTGATCGCTTTTTACTTTTCAGGTCAAAGACACTAATCATGAAAGTACTCCTTGGTCGCAAGATCAAGCGGTTCTCTCAAGTATTATTTTATACTTTTTCGGGCTTGGGAGACACAACTTTACGAAAAAGTTCAACCTGGAGTCTTCTTAAGTTTTTTCAGACTCTCTAAAAATGAAAAATGCTGAGTTTCTCCTATACTGGACTCGTTAAAATTTCACAGTAAAGGACCTGTTCGATTACAAACAGGAACGGACCACTCCTTCTTAGGGTTCGAATCAAAACTAAGTTGGACTCATTTGAAGGATGAGCTTATAATCAAGCATATGTTATCCTCCTCAAGCTTGTAAAAAATAAAGAGGTACTTGCCAGAAATGGTGGGGGAAAAGAGAGAAAAATGAGCCCATTTGTTATCCTTTGTCTCAGAAGAAACCTTATTACCACTCTTGAACACGACACTTTTCATTCACCTGGGTTGGGAAATCCTTTGCCTCACAGTTGATCAAACCACATTGAAAGTCTTTAGCCGGGTATTAAATTTGGGTCAAATGTCACCAAACCGTCTGTCGTGTCGTTATGTGTTCAAGAGGTCTCTGCAATAAACATTCATCTGCAAAATACTCGTCATCCATTTTGACCATCCCTGAGTCAGTCCTTACAGCTACATTTCTTCAACTTGATCTATGATTTCGTGTTGTGGGCTTGCCTGCAATGGGTCGCTTTCTATCGATATCAGCACATTATCTAGAAAGATGACCTAGGAATCATCAGTACCTTGAAGTCTGCATGCATCAATGGCAGGTTTCTCGCCTTTGACGACAGTTTACATCATTGACTTTCGATCGAAGGATTCCGTGAAATGTTCGACATCAACTCATCCATTCACATCTCATGGATTGTACTGGGTACTTTGAGAACCATTGACATCACTGGTGGTTTCTCTCACGCTTGTTAACAGTTTACATCATTGACTGGTAATCAAGTGGTTTCTACCATGTTCGACATCAACTCATTTATTCGCAAGGATAGAATCGTACCTGTTCGGGAAGTAGAAATGAAGACCCTGGATCTAGTTTCCACCATCCAGGCTGCGAGGAGTTTTGTATACATTATACAGTAGACTAATCATAAACAGATGGTTGCGTCCATACTGTGTCTACAAAAGTCTATGATTATGTTGTACTGCAGAATCATTCCTATATCAGAGCAGTAGATAGTCAATTAGTTAAAGTTTTCAATCTGAGTATGGGAATGCCTACCTCAGCGATGATATGATCATATATATGTATTTTGTGTTGAATACTTGCAGGTTCCGACTGGGCTCTCCACAAGATAATCCTTGAAATGATAAAGTACTTCACCCTTCCTAGATGATATGAAACCCTTATCTACTACAGGCTTCGCACTTTAGGGGGCAATCAGTTACACTAAAATTTGTCACCATGACTATTTGCAATTAGTATGGCTCCATCAACTGTCATACTATCCTCCTTGGAAAGCCTCATACCTCTGCTCTCCACGTCAAACTTCAAGAAAGAGAGAAAGTCATTAAAAATCTATATATCTCTGGGTACGCAGTTCTCTTAGCCTTACCTGCGTGTACGCAGCCCAAGTTCACAATACCTGCGTACTTGTACGCTCTGTCTATAAAGCAATGGGTGCGTACTCCTGTAAAGGTCAAAAGGCGCAAGTTTCACTCCCAAAAAGTTACTTGTGGTCATTTCTAGAGCATTCTAGAAGCTTGTTTAACGTGTATGAAGTGCCTCCAGATGGTTCATGTATCCCTACCAAAGAGGAACTTATCCCATCAAGAGGGGAGCTATCCCATCCAAAGAGGGGCTTATCCCATTGATGGTGGGCCTGAATAACTTCCTGTAGAGCACTATAAATACAGGCATTGGGCCAGAGGGAGGGGAGGTTGAAAGCTGAACATTCCTAAGGGTAGATGTTGCTCGAATTAGGACTCCCTTGTAAAGCTTGAGAGGACAGATTCCCATCCTTTCCTAGCCTTATTTGAGAGTGGGTGAGCTGATCAAAGTAAAGGAAAACTCTTGTTGGACCCTAGGAGGGACTTGCACAACACCAAGGCTCAGGTTGTAATGGTTCCTTTTGTTACCTTTTAATGCAAATGAACTTATTTTTCTCAACAAATTGTTATTCATGGTTTGTTTCATATACTCCTTGGTCTATATGATAGATATGTATTGTTTTATGAGTTTATCAGGTGCTATTTAATCTTTTGGCTTGTTAGTGAATGCAGGTTTCGAAGAGAAGGAGGAGCTCATCCGGATCGGCCAAGCTGGACTACTACAAAGCGTTGGACTAAAGGTATGTTAAAGATCCCCTGATTACTTGTATTTACAATGCATGTTTAGAGAAAGGTAGGATTTATTTGTCTTGTTTGTCACTAGAAAGCTTTTGCTTCTAGGGAGGTTGGTTGTGTCCGCACTGTCGACTCTTTCCGCATGACACTAGTAATCAAGCGATGTCTTTCCATGTTCGACTTCAAAACATTTCTCACATGGATCGACTTGTACTTCAAGTGAAGATCAGATGAGATTGAAGACCCCGGATCTAGTTTCATCCATTCGGGCTACGATATATATTCAGGAAAATAAAGACATTGAAATGTACAACATTGCAGCACAGATAATCATCCTACCAAAAGGATGATGGCTCTATCAGAATCATCAGTCTACCATCAAACGATTGTCTGTCCTATGTACATGAAAATGAATTTATAAAGCTGAGCATGGGAATGCCCGCCTCAGCTAGATCATGAAAACAGTATGAAGATAATGTATTGTATTGTATCTTATTACAGGTCTCCTCCCAGCATTGAAAGAACTTCGGATCCTCCTAATAAAGCATTTCACCCGATAAACGGCCTCATACTTTAGGGGGCAACTGTTATAGACATTTTTGTGCCTTACAGCTCTAAGCATGAAATGTCCATAAACCAAGGGATCCTAAGTCCCTAAAAGTGTTGTTCCGGCCCCTAAAGGAACAAGGTCAACAAATTACAGCTTCTCCCAGAAGTTCTCCACCAAAAACTGCTCAGAATCAGGATCATTTCAGCTGCTCCACTAGCTAGCTGCGTTGCATAGCACCCAAGTACACTAGCTAGGTGCGTTGCAACGCACCTAAATGCACTACCAGGGTGCGTTGAGCGGGAAATGACAAATGGCAGTATCATTCCGCGAGGTGGACAGACAATGGAAGCTTCCAGAATCTTCCCCAATGACACTTGCCTCACTGAGTTCGACCAAGGATGAGTAAGAGGCTCTTAGTCTCCAAGTGGAAGCAAGAACTGACAGAGAGAAGCCACTATTCAAATCATAAGCTGACTCATCCTCTTTGCATACATCTATATATGGATCCCTCATCCCAGAGATCCAGAGGCTAGAATTTTGTACATTGCAGAGAATTGTTGTTGGTTTTGAGATAGATATCAGAGTATTGGGTGATTTATGCTTTGTTGGAGGTGAAGAGGGGATTCCTTTGCTGGGAGGTTGATGCTGGATCAGGAATCATCGGTTGTAACTCCTCCTGGACCTTCTTGTTATATCAATAAAACTATTTGAGTTTCTCCTACATGCTTGTGTATCATTGATGATTGTTATATTTGCATGTTTAGCTTAAATCTGATCCTAAGCTATTTATGAATATAAATCCATGTCTTTGTGTAGTTTTCTTCTTCTGTGATCTTACAGGAACTTGGTGAAGCTGAGCAAGTAAGGGAGCAGGTAGCTGGAAGCTGTCAAAGAGGAGAGAGATTGGATCAAAAGGACTAGTGCAAGACACAGGTTGGTTCATCCTATTCCTCTTCATTTATAGTTCATAAAGAAGAATATGAAAGTAGTTTTCCTTGTTTGTTTCTAAGGTCACTGTCACACCTTAGTGGGATAGGGTCGTTCTGAGTAGACACTTTTCCCATTAACAAGCACGACCAACTAGCCTGCAACAGAAATATGATGAGCATCTACAACACAACACAGCCCAAATCAGATACATCATGGAGCAGCACAACGTGACACAGCCAAAAACAACAGAAGAGATTGTGGGCATCTCTGTCAAGAGAGAACTCCTTGCCAGCGCACCCAAAATATCAGAGAGCGGTTACTCTTCTATCAGAAGAAGAAACCGTTGAGCCATGCTTGCCTTCAAGGAATCAAAGCAGTTAACAATGCAGATTGAATATATTGAGACTCCGAGCCTTCTAGAGATCTCAGGAGCATTGTAAAGGGCCTATAAAAGGAAGAAAACTAAATGTAATAAGGATTCAAATTCTGGATACTGTTGCTACTTTGTTCCTTAAAGCTCTTCATCTTTATTCTAGCAATACAAGCTCCTTTTGCCATCATATGTTCAACATCCATGCTCTTTATTGTTCTATGTTTGCACTTGAACAGTTTGTTCATGTTTCCTTTGTGTCTAAGTCCAGATAACTATTTTCTTATCTATGCTTTGATAACTTAGACCTGCAAGATTTTTTGCTGCCTGTAGCTAACCATTCATATGTGGTCATATATGCATCTGCCAGTACAGTCATTGTTATCTTTTGCTCCCTATAACTAGTCATTCATTTATGTTTATATATGCAATCTATTGATACAGTTAGTAATCTCCATCTATCCATTAAATTTATAAACTATTGAGCATTAGTGGTTTAAAGCCTTGTGTTGTCGAGAGTGTTCATGCATGCCTTGAGTGGGAATAGAGCTGAAATGGTCATCTAACTTGATCCAAACCATCATCCATTCCAATAGTTATGATAGCAATATTGAAGATTATATGTTACCAAGAATCTCCGATCTACAACCTAGGAGAGTTTCCTAGAGTGCTAACATAATTGGCACTGTTTTTGGGGAGAGGAAACTGAAGCTTGGCTTCTCTGGGAAATGACATAGATCTAGAATTGATGATAGACAAAGTCTGGGCACTTTTTTGGTTGTAATCATCTATCTACCGACTCTACTAGAGGCTGAACCTCTTGGAAACTCCACTTCATAGTTCTAGCTCAGTTTGTGAGGCATATTTGGAGAATCCTCAAAATCTACAAGCTTACCCAGTGCCTGATCCTGAAAAAATCATCAAAGAGAGAAAGGTATTGCAGAAAGGAGCATCAATTTCAGGCAAAACTTAACAATCTTCTATATCTCTTCAAGAAAAGCTTGTAATAGAACAAATACATGTTGAGATTATAGTATCTAATACTAGCAGTGAAGAAAAACTCTTAGAGATTCATAAAGCTCCTTATTCTTTAAGTTCTCATTTTTCTTTAAGACCTAAGGAAACCTCACCTCATATCCATCAGACTCCTTTAATCCTATCAGTCACCCCTCGGCCCTCTATCATTCAGACTTCCAATACTCTTTCAGCTACCACAGCTATGACAGGTCCACAAACACCTACGAAAATGGAAAGAATCATAGCCACTAGGTATGGGCCTCTCATACTGCCCACTCCTTTAAATGCCATGCCTACTGGAGAATATCAGAAATATAGGCCTAAATTCACTAGCACTAAAGGTGTTACTATTGAAGAACATCTTGAGTCATTCTATAGCTATGCTGATAATCTGGACATTGGTGAGGATGATGTGTGGATGAGAGTCTTTGTCCAAAGCCTATATGGAGAGGCTAGAAAATGGTTTAGAGAACTAACCCCGAGATCTATAGTAGACATTGAAGCTTTAGATGATGCATTTCTAAAGCATTTGGGGGATAAAAAGGACCTCCTCTACTACCACACTGATTTTGGCAACTTAAAGAGAGAAAATGGTGAGTTGCTATTTGTTTTAATAAGAGGTTTAACCATATGTATAGCGAGATACCAGCTGAAGTAAAACCCACTACTACCTCTGCTAAACAAACATATGCCAGTGCTTTTGACTCTAAATTATACCTACTGTTGAGAGAGAGGCGATGTACTACTTTGGCTGACATGTAGGATGCAGCCTTGGAAGTGGAATCAAACATCATGGCTACAGAGAAGCTCAAGGGAAATGTTGATAGAAGAAGATAGAGGGGTGAGTCTTCATCATCCTCTGATCCTAAGATAGATAAAATGACCAAAATGATCAAGTCATTAGCCTCTGAAATCTCAAAATTAAAGGTTGAGCAGCACCCAGGGAAAGGAAGAGTGCCTACTACCTTTTCTCCTAGAAATCCAAATCCAAATCCATATAGAAGATCTAATGAGCAGTTGCAGATTTTGCAAAGAAATAAAGATGCAAATGAAGACCAAAGGGTGAGGGCTCCTTTTCAAAATACAGTCATGGAAGAAGAGTAGTTTGAGGAAGAGGATGAGATCCATTGTCTAGAAGACAAAGAAAATGCTTCCTTTTTGACCTCGGCTACCTATGAAAGGTCATTATGCAATGACCAGATCAGCCAAGAATGGGATGGTAAAGCTATTCTACAAACTGTAGATTAGAAAAGATAGAATTTGAGGTCAAAGATAAACAATTCCAAGGAAAATCCTATTCAAAGAGTTGTTGTCCCTGCATTACAACAAGCTAATAAGCAAAAACAACCAGCAGTTGATCCCATCGTCCTCCAAGCTCCAACTCATGATGTAAGAGGTCTTGAAAAAACCCCTTATCCTTTCAATTTTCAATTAGAAATTCAGAAGCTAAAGATACCCATGCCTATGATTGAACTATTGAATAATTAATCCTTCAAAAGATCCATCCTTGAGGCCCTTGAGCCTAAATCCATCCAAGCCTCCACTGACCGTATGAATCTCTAATATGACAAGCCAGTTGTTATTCTCAGCCCAATGAATGAGCATTGTGAAGACAACTCCCCATCATTCTATGTCTCTCTAACTGTTCATGATAAAATCCTTCACAACTGCCTTTTGGATACTAGAGCCAGCCATAATCTAATGCCCAAGGCTGTAATGGATGAGTTGGGTCTGGACATTACCAAGACTTATCATGACCTGTTCTCTTTTGACTCTAGAAAGGTGAAATGTCTAGGATTAATCAAAGACCTAGCCATCACTTTATCTCAGCTGCCCATGAAAAGCATGATGATCGATATTGTGGTAGCAGATGTACCCCCCAAGTTTAGCATGTTACTTTCTAGAGGTTGGATCAAGAGACTAGGTGGATCATTACAAAATGATCTGTCTTATGCTATTGTCTCAGTTTTCGGAGGTGAGAGCAAGCGATTATACAGAGAGGCGCAGTTAGCTTATATAATCAGCGATGAAAATAATCCCACCAATCATCCCATATATGCTATCGACACTGATTTTGGAGCTTGTAACCTTCATATTGAAGAATCTCAGCTGGCTTCCACGCAGCTCAGGAAAACAATTTTCCAGATCGCTAAGGAAGGAAACCCACAGATTTGGGATATGTTTTTTGATGGGGCTTGCTCTAAAGAAGCTACAGGGGCAGGCATAGTCCTTGTGTCCCCAACACAGGAATATATTCATTTATCTTTCAAATTGACCTTTCAAGTCACAAAAAACATCGTAGAGTATGAAGCTTTGATTTTGGGCTTGAGCGCTGCTAAAGAAATGGGTATCAAAGGCCTGAAAGTGTTTGGAGACGCAGACCTCATTATTCAGTAGGTAAATAAAACTTTCCAAGCTAAGCATCCAAGGCTGAAGGCATACAGAGATGAGGTATGGAGGCTCAAGGATTCTTTTAACGATTTCAACATTTCTTATATTCCAAGAATGAAGAACCAGTTTGCCGACTCCCTCGTTGTCTTTGCTAGCATGTTTATTCCTCCTTTGCCTCCCAAATTGACATATGAAGTTCAGGTAAATTACAAACCGTCTCTGCCTAACAATGTAAAATATTGGAGGGTTTTTGAAGATGATGAGGAAATTAACAGGTTTCTACAAGTCATTGGGGAAATTTTTGAAACGCACATCAATCAGGAAATCGAAACCATGGAAGAGTGCGGCTAGTTCAAGCTGAGAAATGAAATTGGCCAAAGAAGCATCGTCTAGCTACCCAGCAATCACATACCAAAAGGATTGGTGCCTCTAGAGATGATTTTCGATCATAATGATGTGCCCTATGATGCAGCCAAAATAGAGAATGAGTCTATTGTTTGTAAACATAATATAGGCAACCCAACCCATCCAAAAAACATAAATCTGTCCACGCATTTGTCCTCTGCCCAGAATTCTGAGTATTGCACCCTCAAGAAGAAATTCATTGACATTTTTGCCTTGGAATACAACGATCTTAAAACCTATGATGCAAAAATCATTCAGCATAAGATCCCACTAGAAAAGAACACCATACATTTTAAGAAAAAATTAAGACCCATCAACCCTCTCTTATTGCCTTTAATTGAGAAAGAAATCAAGAAGCTGTTGGCTGCCAAAATCATAGCTCCCCTAAGGTATTCAATGTGGATAGCCAACCTTGTGGTGGTAAGAAAGAAAAATGGAGATGTTATCACTTAGGTTGTCCCCCAGGTCGGAGAAAAGGGATACGACCGAGGTAACCACAAACCAACTTTGGACTGTGTTAACACCCAAGTTGTTCCCTTTGACTGCTAAGGGAATACAGCCAGGGTAACCACTAAATAAGCTTTGGATTACAGGTTCTAGCCTACCTGTAATCAGAGAGAGCTCTCTCTTTTAGTTTTAACTTTGTTTTTGAAGATTTTAGGCTAGTTATGAGGTGGGAGTTTTGTTTAAATTTTGGTTTTCAGCTATCGTTCAAAGAAGGGCATGCAAGCATCAAAGAGAGTTCAGTCCATTGGGCATGTGGAGTCCAGAAATGAATAGGATTTGATGTTTGTGATAAAGAGAGGTTCACTGCAAGGCTAGATGGGTATTCATGATACAAACTTTGAGTTTTAGAAAAGAGACAGTAAAAATTACACCCGGAAAGGCAATCAAGAGTTCTTTCACGGTGCGACACGAAATGAAGAACAAATCCTACTCAGCAGCAAAAGAGAATTACTGAATAAAGACTTATCATGTGATTAGAGCAAATAGGAGCATTTAAGAATTCCATAGTTGCAGCTAACCCTGAAGAAAACATATTTAGTAGTAAGGATTGAGTTTAGGGTGTCTTTAATGGACAAATCCTGAACTAGTCTTTTACCTTTCTACTAAGATTAATCACCATACATCACAGACAGATTATACAAGAAATGAAACACAAATACAGTTAGAGAACACTTATTGTATCACGCCATAACACGAGAATCCTGCAGCAGTCAATAGTTTCATCACAGCACGTCCAAGCCAAACATATCTTCTGGAAACCAACAGCTCCTTTGTATTATATCTTTCAGAGAATATACAGCCGATTTCTCTTTAACAGGTGAGCAACAACAACCCCCAATAAGCTATGCGGGGGTGCATATATACAAAATATCATAGAAATATCTCAACAGTGAGTTATTGCACAATAACTGCTCTTACCAACTTTCAAAGATATTTCTTACAAAATTAAAAGCTACTTAAATGAATATACAACAGCTGCTTGCTGTTTGTCAGAAATTCTTGACTTTTGGGGCAACTGGGTCTGCCGGGTGCTTCGTATTGATTCTAAGTAATAAGCCCTTTATTGCTTTGTCATGCTGCAGCTATCTCAGCCTAGTCATCTACATCTGTCGGTTTTGCTTTAGTGACCAAATTTGTTTGCTGAGTTGGCTCTGTCCCCTCTCTCCAGTCATAGTGAATATATCAATTTTCTGAACATGATGACTTATAATTGATGTACAAAAATTTGGTGAAAAATCTGTTTCTTCACAGCAATGTCTGTATCATGCTTGTCCACCATTCCTGAGTAGGCAACTGATGTCTCAAAATTATGCCTAAGGTTTCATCTGCCTCAATATACTTGTAGTAATTTGGAGGCACTTCAAACAGATGTCTAATTTAATGCATGATGAAAAACAAATTCTCTATTTTGTCATAGAGACTCTGCCCAGATGTAGGCCCTGTTTCCTCTGAGGAACTTGATGCTACAGTGATCTGATTTGTAGCATATGTATTTACCCTCTTGGCATAGTTTTCATGAGATAGTAACCTTCCTGCACTGGTTAGTAAGTTGGGAAGGCCTCTGTTCAGCAATGCTGTAAATTTCTCCATGAATTTGTTCACCTCTGTCTGCATTTCCTGGCACCTTCTATCCAATGTTTGCACATGATTTCTCAAAGTGAGCACCCTTTTTATTAGTAATATGTTATCAGTTCTGTTAGAGATACCCATTGCTGCCAGCTGGGGGCCTGTGCGATTGTTAAGGACATTGATCATCCTATTGGCTATCTCAAGCATATTGCCTAGAGATGCCCTTGCTCTTTGACTTTCATTTTGGGCCCTGCCTATGAGATCTATATGCTCATGGATAGTTTCAATATATTGCCATTGATCTGTTATAGACTGACCAATATTGGCCCACAGGACTTTCTTGATTTCAACCACAACTTTATCAAGAGAGAGCTCTTTCTCCAGTTCTTTTATTTTCTTCTCAAGAGCCCTTACCTCTCTTGTTTTTTTAGCTACACTTTGCTTTGATTTATCATATTTTTCATTAACTGTAGCCAATTTTTCCTTGGCCTCATTTAATTCTGCCATCTAGGCCTCCAAAGCTTGAAGTTCTTTCATCATATTTTGCATATCAAGGCTGGGTGTCTGTCCTGATGTTGTTGCTGGTGCTGCTACTGAAGGGCCTGCCTCTGGTGTTTGTCCTCTGGGAGGACTTATAATTTGAGGAGGTTCCTCAAGGTTAATTACTGGCTGAGGGGGCTGAGATATCTTCCCTCCTTCTTTCTGTCTCAGGGCTGCCTGTAATTAATCGTCCTTCTGTTTCTACCAATTGTTTGTGTAGTGTCAACATCATGGCCACTACATCTTGATCCTTTCTCTGCTGAGCAACATCTTCTATTTGGGGGTGAAGGGTTGCTGGAAGTTTGACCATCTTCCTCAAAGCTGATATATCTTCATCTTTTTTCTTCATGAGCGCCTGCACAGCTTTAGGATCACTTGGGTCATGCCCAAGCTCTATAATGATATCTTCCAAAGACCTAATCCTATTGTCTTTGGCTTGAGATGAAGCTTTCTTCAATTCTAGTTGGGCAGTAGTATTATGGAGAGAATTTTGCAGTTTGTGTGCTAGAAATGTTTTATCTGCAAGAGTAGAGTAGACCATCTCACCCGTTTGCTTATGTAGCTCTATTTGGTCCATTGGGTGGATGTCCTTTGCAAACAATTCTAGGTTGGTCCTGATGTAATCTGCAACTGACTGTGGCTGCAGTAGGGCAGGCATGAAATGGCTCATAGTCATATTCCCCTCTGCAATGTCATATGCGGACATGAGCCTCTGCTGGTTGGTGGGAGCCATCTTGAGCAAACGATTGTAAAGCTAGATTCTGACTGGCTCATTCCTAGCTTTTATATCCATAAATTGTTTCTTGATTCCAGCCTCTGCTCTTCTTTGCTGGCTTGAGGAACTAACCTCTCCTCCAAGTGGTCTCTCTTGTTCCTGCTGGAAGGAACTGGCTGATGCTTCCATGTTAAGGGGGCCCATACCCATGGATGGTCCAATAGGCATCTCTTCTTCAGAAAAAGGGTTTAACTTTGCCTTTTCTCCCCTTGTTGACTTGCTGATGTAGTGAGGGGAGTTTCTTGCTGTCTGTCTGTTGTGGGGGAAAATGCCTATGCAGGACGATCCTATCCACCTAAGGTGTGACAGTGCCTTAGCAACAAACAGAGACAGCTATTCTAGTATTCTTCCTTTATGAATTAAGAATGAAGAGAGATGGGTGGACTAACTGGTGTCTTCTATTTGTCCCTCGATCCGGTTTCTCTTCTCTTTGTGAGTTCCCAGCTACTTGCCTTCTCGCTCGCCCAGCTTCAAGAGGTTTCTGCAAGATCACAAGAAGAGAACACTACACAAGACATGGATTCATATTCGTAACTAGTTCAGGATTAGAAATAAACTAAACATACTAATGCAATCATACATCAAAGATACATCAGTATATAGGAGAAACCGAGATAGCTTTATTGATGAATAACAAGGTTCAGGAAGAGATACAACCCAGAGGGCTCCAATCCAGCATCTACTTCCCAGCAAATGGAATTCCTATCTTCACTCCCTTCAAAGCATTAAGAACCCAATGATTCCAATCTCAAACCAACAACAATTATTTGCAATAACAAAATTCCAGCCTCAAGATCTCATGGAGGAGAGATCCATATATAGATGTTTGGAGAGAGGATGAGTCAGCTTGAGATCTGACTAGTGTCCTCTCCCTCTGTCAGTTCTTGATTCCACTTGGAGGTTCTTGCTTCCACTTGGAGATTGGGAACCTCTTACTCATCACCAGTCGAATTCATTGAGGCAAGTGTCATTGAGGAAGATTCTGGAAGCTTCCTGGGTCTTGACACCTCTTGGAATGAACTTGCCATTTGGAAATTCTCTCTCAACGCACCCTAGTAGTGCTTCTACCTGCATTGTAGTGCAGGTAGCCAGTGTTGGCTTTGACATTCAGCGCAGACAGCTAGTGGAGCCATTGAATTGATCCTGAATTGACTTGTTTTTGAACAGTTTCTGGTGGAGAACTTCTGTGAATTGTTGTGGTTTGTTAGCCTTGTTCCTCTAGGGGTAGGAACAACATGTTTAGGGACTTTGGATCCCTTAGATTATGGACATTTCATGCTCAATGATGTAAGGCACACAAATTTCTATAACAGTTGCCCCCTAAAGTATGAGGCCGTTTATCGGGTGAAATGCTTTATCAGGGGGATCCGAAGTTCATCCAATGCTGGGAGGAGACCTGTAATAAGATACAATACAATACATTATTTTTCATACTGCTTTTCATGATCTAGCTGAGGCGGGCATTCCCATGCTCAGCTTTATAAATTCATTTTTCTGTACATAGAACAGACAACCGTCTGGTGGTAGACTGATAATTTTGATGAAATTATCATCCTTTGAGTAGGATGATTATCTGCTGCAATGATGTACATGTCAATGTATTTATCTTTTCTGAATATATATCACAGCCCGGATGGATGAAACTAGATCTGGGGTCTTCAAACTCGTTCGATCTTCACTCTAAGTACAAGTCGATCCATGTGAGAAATGTTTTGAAGTCGAACATGGAAAGACATCGCTTGATTACCGGTCAATGAGGTAAACCGTTAACAAGCGCGAGAGGAATCACCGATAATGATAATGACCCTCAAGGTACTGCAGTACAATTCACGTGGTGTGAATAAAGGGCTTGGCGTCGAACACCACGCAAAAACTTTCGGTTGAAGGTCATTGATGTATACCTGTCGCCGGAAGTGAGAAACTTGCCATTGAGGCATGCAAGCTTCAAAGTACTGAAGGGGTTGTTCCTCGATCAACTTCTTGGATAATGAGCTGATGTCGACAAGAAGCAATCCGTCAAAGGAGGGCCTTAATGAATCCCACATCAGTGACACGGAACGGAGCAAATGATTTTGATGGAGGTGAAAACGATCTGATGACATATGATTCAGGGTGGCGATCATGAAAGGATGAAGGATAATGTATGGCAGTGGATGGGACACGGTTGACTTCTCTGAACGACTTCTCTTGAACATATGGCGACACTTATGCGATGGATCGGTAGCATTACCCCAAATATGGATGGTATGGCGAGACCATGGTGATGTGATCGGTGAATGAAACAACCCAACCCGACTGTGGTGCGGATGAAAAGTGTCATGTTCAAGAGCGACTTGCTACCATCAAAGTTTTCTCGAGTTTCTCCCAATTTTCCCCAATCATTGCTGACCAGTACCTCTTTATTTTTGTCAAGCTATAGGAGGATAACATATGCTTGTTCTATAACTTGCCCTTCGGGCAAGCCCATCTCTATGTTTTAACGAGCCTAGCGATAGTGAAACTCGTTCTCGTCTAAAGACAAGTTTGTCGCTATTTAATGCATTTAACGAGTCTAACGACAAGGATAGCTCGGTCCTTTTCATTTTAGAGAGTCTGAAAAGGTACGTAAAGTCAACTCCGAAAGTCCTTTTTCGTCATCTAATCCCTTAAGTCCGAAAAAGTATAAAACAATACATTAGGGATGAGTTTTCGATAGTTTTAACGAGCCGAACAAAACAAGCGCTCGATCTTTTTGTGCAATAATCCCTCAGGTCCAAAAAGATTAAAAACTAGAGGAGGGATAGCTCTTCCGGTCGCTTTAACGAGCTGGAAGGCCAAAACTCGGCAATCTTTTCATATTTTACGAGTCAGATGAAAAGAGCTTAAAGAAGACTTGTCTTTTGAGGAACGAGTGATAAAACGGGTTAGTAGTTGATTCCAGGTATGGGTTGGAATTTTCCAATCACGGCAGTGTCACAAGGATGGCTAGTGAAATCACTCTTCGCAGTTGTTCCTCAAAATGGGTAAACAAACATATGGAGGTGAACGATCGGCCAATGGAAAAGTGGAGGTGACGGTGCAAACACGACCAAGGCTTTAATGGCTGATAATATTACATTCACAGTGGTTATTTACTGGGATAGTTCATTTTTTAACGAGCTTAAACGCGGGTGGAAACATTTGCTCGATCTTATGTTTATTTTTTAACGAGCATGAACTATGCGCTAAAACTGCTCGGATCTTGCATTTATTTTTTAACGAGCATGAACTGTGTGCTAAAACTGCTCGAAGATAAGTTTGCATGCCCCCAGCATAACAACGCAAATCGAGGTGCATGCCCCCCAAGCTTCATTGCATTCACCTTGGTGGTTGGAATGAAGGTTTACCTTTGAGATTTGGAAAGGGGATTGTTTCATTTTTTTAATGAGGTTGGCACAGTAAAAGAACTATCCTCATGACTCCTTGTTTCATTTTTTAACGAGGTCGACACAGGATAAGGACCGTCCTCGGAGCCCACTGTATTTACAATATTTCTATTAGGGCGATGATCCACGCTGACAAAATGTTTAGGAATCTTCCGAATCCATTACATATAGAAGATTTCATATTGTAGGTTTCCACTGTGGCCACTTCCGCCAGATTACTTGCAGGTGGTAGGGAAAAAGTACCCATTAAGGCAAGGTCTTTTAGGAGGCCTACAATATTTTGAAGTGAATGATTGCTTCCATGGATCATTGGAATGCTTCCCATAACTTGTGAACTGTCGGGGAGGAAAGTTTGTTGGTCGACGACTGTAATTCCTCCTTGAAAGGGAAATGCAATCTGTAGGTCGACACAACTGCGGCCATGGCATATATCCAGGGCCTTCCCAGTAGGATGTTGTAATCGAGGTTTCCATCAATTACTTCAACATCAATTCCTACTGTTTTGCCCCCTAGTTCAACTTGCAAGTTACTTAAAATCCCGTATGGAGTGTATGATCGTCCATCAAATGCTTTTAACGTCGTTAACGATTTCAACAAGGGTGGTGAGCCTAAATTCTTCCAGCAACTCATCGACATAATACACGTAGATGCCCCCTCATCAATAATTGTTCGATGAACAGTTTTGTTGAGGGCCTTCACTTGAATAAGGAAAGCTAGTTGAGCTGGTAACTGAGGGTCATATCCTTTATGATCAAAGGCCACAAGATTGGAGTCCATTGGGTCAATTTCACCTATTGCTGATAATAAAGCTTGCTCTTGGGAGAGGCAATTTTGCGGTACCTCAAGCGTCGACATAGCGGACGGCGATTGGGCTAGGTCCTCTATTATATTATAATTCTGTGCTATTTTTGCACGAGGATTAAATGTCGACTTGTACACTACTCCCTTTGGCGACTTTATCATTTGTTCAGGAATGGTGGGTGGCACAACTTTGGTCAAAGTTGTTGTCGAACTACTAGGTTGTTCATTAGCCTTGTTATTCGACACCTGTGGATTCCCGTAATCTTTATTCCTTGCCAAAGCATCATTTTGCTACTTTGAGATAGACAACATAAGCACTTGGGATTGGGAAGCATTTTGATTAGCAACCAGTTTGGTACTCGGGCTTGGAAACGGATCAGTCAATACTGCTAAGGTTTTTGAACTCTTAAAGAGTTTCTTAACTTCAGCTATATGTGGACAATCTCTCGTCCAATGATCCTCATCGCATATATGACACCCTGTAGGGGGTTTCCTTTTTCTCCCTTTCTTTTTCTTCTTGCCCCCTGGTTGCTTCAGTTGTTTTCCCTTGTCGGTCGACACGACATTTACTTCTGAGGCAAGAAGTTCCTCATTTGCATTTTGACTGGAAATCTTACGGGCCCTTTTAGATGTAGCCTTTGTCGATTTCGTGTCTGTCGTGCCAATTGATGAGCCCCAATTTTGGTACAATTTGGGCTCATTTTGGCCTATTCGACTTGCTCAAACCATTCATTTTTATTGCTTATGCATGAATTTCTTAGTTTATTCATGTTGTTTGTAGGAAGAAGGGTAGGCACTCTCTCTACGTGACTAATGCATTTTGATTCCAGGTTTTGGCATTAAAAGGGAGCAAAAGACAACGAAAAAGGAGTTAAGGAGACAACGAGGTGGCACTGCGGGTTTTGGGAGAGGATGTCCACGGTTCTAGGGACATCCCTCGTGATTCCCATCAAGAACTCCGAGCTCTAATCCATCTCCCCTCCGAGCTTAAAAAATGGCCAGCTGTTCTACAGGAACAACAGTTATAAACTGCTCTACAGGAACAACAATTATGACCATCCTACAGGATCAGCAGTTAAACTCTAGTTGGACAGCCGAGCTCCTAAAATGTAGGACACTTGTTGGATCATCGTTTTTGTATAAGTATGAAGGCCTTAGCCTTAGATAGGTTGTTGAAACTCTCATATTGCTATTGTAATTTTGGAGCACAGTTCAGTTTTCGTTCCTTTTTGTAAGCCAATTTGGCATGATATCAGTTATGAATAAAGAAGGCAGTTTGTGATCTAGTTCTGAGTTTTTCTTAAGGAGACTATAGCTCTCAGGTTAGGGCCCAACCTGAGAGCCATAGGTCCCCTCTGCTGTAGTTTTGTTTCCATTTCATTTCAGCACTTTGAGCTTTTCATTTACACATGCAATTCGAATTACAGGTTGTTAAGTTGGTCTTTTTCATGAGTTAGATAGGAGTTGCTTATGTTGAATTTGTTTCCACTTGCTTAGTGTAGCAGAGGATAGATATAATCGATTGGAGCTCCAACAAAAAGGTTGTTAAGGCTCACTGCCGTCTCATCTGGGATTGGAGTGAAGTCCATGACTAACCACCAAAAACACGCATTTCTTTACTTGATGATTGCTGCAATATAGTCACAGTCACGTTAGATGCTTCCTTGCCATTCACACCTGCACCACACACCTTCATCACAACTTCATGCACATTCTCCTTCGCGTTTAGATTGTTGTTCATTGAATTCACAAGCATAGGTAGTTTAGGTTGATGCATTTTTGGTTGAGTGACAGTCATAAGCATTTGTTTCACTTACACTGCTCTCCCTCGTTCCATCACTTCGTCCTCCATCTTGATCACGCATGCAACCATATCTTTGACCCTTGCTCCGCTCTGTTATCTCCCAAAGTCTTTCACTCCTCACGTACTCCCATTCTCTAGCCCTTTCATTGACCTAGCCCTCTATCTTCCAACCTACTCCCTACATTCACTCCCTATCCTATTCCTCCACTTCTACAGCCATCACCAGCCTCATTCCTACCTTACACATCTCCCCCTACCATTCCATCACTCCTCCATCACTCCAAACACTCACGGTAGGTCATCCTATAGCCATTTGTAGACATCCTATAGAAAACAGAGTATCCTGTAGGATCCTCCACAGCCATCCTGTAGAAGGCCACTCTCTCGGTTGCTGAGCATCTGAATGCGAGGAACCTCTGTGGATGGATGCTAAGGATCCCTAGGGACCTCTCCTAGCCTTCCCAACCTGTCCCGCGCTTTCCTTCCTTCTTCATCCCATCTGCACAACCAAACCCTAGTTAGCACAAGATCACCATCATTCCACACATTTAAAGGAAAAATACAAAAACATATCTTTCATGATGCAAGTAGTTTAGATCCATGCATTTTCACCTATTAGAGGTAACAACAGCATTGGTAGAAGTTTCATTCACATTTCTTGCATTGTAGAGGTTAGACTAGTTAAAATTAGGGTTTCCTAGGTTTACATGCTTTGATTTGCTTTCAGTTCATTTTTGTCAAGTAGAGTAGCTTTCCTTTGAGATTAGCTTTCGTCCATCAATTAGCAAGCTTCTTCTGAGAGCCTATAGAAGTTGGCTTGAGCCCTAGCGGACTTGTGCCAGCTGACCAAGTGACAGCTGCGACAAGAGCTAGTACTTGTGATCCGGATTTAAACAGGAACGCAACAAATTACAGAGATAACCATATACACAAAGATGCAGCGGAAATAATACTTCATTTCATTAATGGAAAATACTGAAATATGCTTACAAACAGAAATGGAAATAAACTAGCTAGGGCGATGGTAGCTTATCTCTGAGAAGAGATGTGATGGCTACATGCCTCTGAACTGTTCTGAACTGTATTACAATGAGGCTCGAAGGCCTATTTATTGTTGAGAAACAATGGAAAACCCTTCACATAACGAAACCTAACCCTAGAAGATGAAACGCCAAATTGTGGGCCCCGTTTGGGTAAATTGGTACATCAATTTCCCGAGGTCGTAACTTTGGCATACGATCTCCGTTTGACGCGTACGATAGCTCGTTAGAAAGATCTATCCGAGTACTACCACTTTGGGGGGCAACATAGGGCTTGGTCGCCCCAGAATTCCAAAAAAAACGTCGTTTAGGGCCTCAAAACAGCTCCGGAAGTTCAGGACCCGAAAAACTGCTAAAAATAGTAAACTGTGCTACAATTAAGGAAACTGAAAATGCTGAGAAAGACAATGGTGGGGGTCCAGGTGGACCTGGCAGGTGGCCACCAATATCCACCTGGATCATTCCTCCCCCCTTAGGAAGTAATGGTCCCCATTGCGTTGAGCTCCTCCATGAGATGAGGAAACCTCTGCTGAACTTGTTCCCTGGTGAGCCACTTGCCCTGTTGAAGGAGTTGGCCTGCTTTGACAACTCGATACAGTTGGATATGCTGTTGGCGAGTGTTCTTGATCTGTGTGTCCATGATCCGATCAGTTGCAGCTTGTTCCATGCAATCTGGATTTAATTATGTGGGTTTGAGCTGTTCTGCAATGTCGGATGTGTCTAGCAATGGTGGAAAGTATGGCCGAAGGCGGTCCACATTGAACACTGGGTGCAGGCCAAGGAATGGGGGAATGCTGAGCTCAAATGCATTGTCTCCCATTGCCTTAGTAATGGTGTAAGGACCATATCGAAGTGGTCTCAATTTCCGATAAGCTCCAGTAAGGCGTTCCTTTTGCAAATGCAACCAGACTTTGTCGCCCACCTGAAACTTGTGTGGCACCCGGTGTTGATCATGTCGCTGCTTGTACTTGGCATTTGATTTCTCAAGAATGTCATGGACCTGCTGGCGAATATGTTGGATGCGCTCAATGAAGCTGGTGGCCTTATCTGTTTCGGACTGGACATGAGCTGAATTCATGTGAGTAGCTGCAAGTGGCATGGCCACATCAATGGGGCATAGTGGCTGGAATCCTAAACCCACCTGAAAAGGGCTATGGCCAGTGGAGCTGTGAAGAGCTCGGTTGTAGCTGTGCTGAACATAGGGGAGGCTCTCGTCCCATGTGCGTGGATGCTTTGAGTTATACATGCGCAGAATGTGCATAATCATTCTGTTGACAACCTCTGTCTGGCCATCAGTTTGAGGATGGAAGGCTGTGGACTTCGTGAGTTTGGTGTCCAGCATTGACCAGAGACTGGACCAAAATGTGCTGAGAAACCGACTGTCCCGATCTGAGATGATAGACTGTGGGATCCCAAAGTGCACCCACACTCGTTCAAAGAAGAGTTTAGCAGTGGCTTCTGCTGTGATATTCTTCTTGCAGGCCATCATAATGGCCATCTTTGAGAACCTGTCGACGACCACAAAAACACAGTCATTTCCATGCTTAGTGGAAGGAAGGCCTGACATGTAATCCATGGAGATGGATTCCCAAGGTCGACTAGGGGTAGGCAACGGGGTATAGAGGCCTTGCTTCTTAATGGTCGGTTTGGCAATGGCACAGGCAGTACATGATCGGATGTACTTCCCAACATCCTGTCGAAGATTCGACCAATAGAAATAGTTTTGCAGTACTGCCACTGTTTTCTCGACCCCGAAATGCCCAGCAGCCCGACTGTAGTGTGCTTCCCAAATCATCTTGGCACGCTCGCTTGAAGGAACACAGAGGTGACCGAGGTGGCATAATAGGGCATCCTGGAGGTGAAAATCTGCAACCTGCCGACCCTCCAAGAGTGTCTGGTATGTGTGGCCGAATTCTGGGTCGCTTTTGTAGAGAAGTGGCCAATTAGAAGTCTCGTGCCCGCAAGAGTTGAGCACGGTGGTTAGCGCCATGATCGGTGGTCGACTGAGGCAATCTGCAACATTATTGGTGCTGCCCTTTTTATACTTGATATTCAAGTGAAACTGTTGCAGGTATGTAGACCACTTCTGATGGCGATCATTCTGCAATTTCCCTTGGGTCTGTATGAACTGCAGAGGTCGGTGGTCTGTGTGGATGACCGTTTCCTTCCCCAAAATGTAATGCTTCCATTGTCGGCAGGCCTGTACAATGGAATACATCTCTTTATCATAAGTGGGGTACTTCCGGACTGTGTCTGAAAGTGTTTCACTGTGATATGCCACTGGATGTCCATGTTGAGTAAGGACTGCCCCAATAGCATAGTCAGAGGCATCTGTCTCGACCTCAAATGGTTGTTGTAAATCTGGTAACGCGAGCACTGGTGCCGTGCAGAGGCGATCCTTCAACTCCCTGAATGACTTCTGTTGAGATTCAGACCAAAAGAATTTTGCTTTCGCCCCGCCCTTGGTGACTTGACTCAAGGGCCAAGAAATATGAGAAAATCCCAACACAAACCTGCGGTAGAAGTTGGCAAGACCTAGAAAGCTGCGGAGCTCTGTTAGAGTGGTTGGAGAGGGCCAATCCCGAATGACTTGGACCTTGGCTGGATCGACATGCACCCCCTGTTCATCAATGATGTATCCCAAATACTGAACCTCGGTCATGCCAAAAGTGCATTTCTCCAAATTGGCACATAGCTTGTGTTGTCGCAGTGTTTGGAGAACCTGTCAGATGTGGTGGAGGTGCTCTTCCCAACTCTGGCTGAAGATCAGAATGTCATCCAAGTATACTACTACAAAGGAGTTGGTGAATGGCCGCAAGATGTCATCCATTAGCCTCATAAAGGTTGCAGGAGCATTCGTCAATCCGAAAGGCATGACCAACCATTCGAAGAGGCCCTCCTTGGATTTGAAGGCAGTCTTCCACACATCTGAGGGTTCAATTGGTACCTGGTGGTATCCTGACTTCAGATCGATCTTGCTGAAATATTTCGCCCCCTTTAGTTGGTCTAGGAGGTCATCAATCCGCGGGATCGGGTACCTATTACGGACAGTGATCTTGTTCAGCGCCCGATAGTCAATACAGAGTCTCCACGTCCCATCCTTCTTCTGTACCAACACTATCGGGCTCCCACAGGGCGAAGAACTCGGACGGATGTGACCTTTCTGCAGGAGCTCCTGAATCTGTCTCTTGATTTCATTGTTCTCTAGAACGGAGCGCCGATAAATTGGTCCATTGGGTAGCGGCGCACCTGGGGTCAGATCGATGGAGTGCTTGACTTGACAGTGCAGAGGAACCCCTGCCGGGGAGGTGAAGATGTCTTCGTACTCCTCCACAATCTTGTCCATCTGTAGCTGCCGTGCAGAGGAACCCCGTTTGGAGGCCGCGGCCACTGTCTTCTTCTTCCCTTGAGGGCGTATCATCAGGAAAACAAATTTCCTGGTTTTGGAAATGATCTTACTGCATTGTTTTGCAGTAATCAAAGAGATGGCGGCAGGTGGTGCTACCTCTGGTATCCTGAACAACTTATTTCCCAATGTAATAATAACAGCACGGGGCCTTGATTCATACACAGCATGTCGCTTCCACAAGTATGGTTGTCCTAGTAATACATCACAAACTTCAAGGGGAGCAATGTCACACAATACCTCATCCGTGAAGGGCTTGATGTTGTATGGAAGGCGACACTGCTGGCTCACGCGAAGATCTCGCCCTTGGTGAAGCCACCCAATGGTGTATGGTTGTGGATGTGCTGTGGTCGGTAAGCCCAACCGCTTCACGACCTCTGCCGAAATGAGGTTCTTTTGACTCCCGCTATCAACAATGAACTGTATCGGGGAGCCCTTTACCCACATCTGGGAGTGGAAGAGACGCTCCTCCTCCTCTGGATCTTCGGGTTCATTTTTCTGGATCTTTGCGGTAGCAACAGTGGCGCTGGGATCCGCATCAATGATCTGCTTCCCTTTTTCATACCCCTTATCGGGTTCTGACTCAGAGTCGGAACATGCATCTGATTCTGAAACCTTTAGCTCAGCCACCAGTGACTGCTTGGCCCGACACTCACTTGTGTTGTGAGTGGAGCTCTTATGGAACTCGCACCATTTTCCAGTGTCCTTTCTCGGCTTCGCGGCGTTGCTCTTTGCTTGCAGCTTCGGCTGGTTGTCTTGGGCTGTCCCGCCTTGGCTTTGTCCTTTGTTCTGTGGTTTAGGGGCACCTTTCCCCTGCTTTGGATTCGCAGATCCAAAGTCTCGCTTCTTTTGTTTAAACTTCTGCTCGACCTTGACAGCATACCGGTATGCTGCGCCGAGCGAGGGGATGTTTAAGAACTGTATTTCTTCCTGGATGTACTTGTGCAGGCAGCCACGGTATTTGAGTATCAAATGTTGCTCCGAATCCTTGATACCCAACTTTGTGCGAAGGGTATGGAAAAGATTGGTGAACTCCGGCACGTCTTGGTCCCTTCCCTGCCGCAGCGTGGTCCACTTTATGTATTCATCCTCATAGCTTCCGACAGGGTAGTACTGCTCCTTGATGGCATCCCGGAACGAATCCCAGGTGGGTGCGGCTGAAAATAGTGAGCCAGTACTTTCATCCTTCTGCTCGCAGTAGGTTTCCCACCAGTCCTTGACGTGGGGGGCTGCTTTGAGAAGAGCAAAAACAATCTTTTCCCGACTCGAAAATTCATGAACAGAAAAATAACCCTCTAGCAGATTTAACCATTTATCTACGGCATCGGCGTCTATCTGACCCTCGAATATGGGGATTTCAAAATTAACTTGTACCTTAAAGGGTGTGGCATTTCCAGAGGAGCTACTGGAAGCCGATGCGCCGCTTCTGGGTAGCCGCTGAAGGATCTGCGCAAAGCTGTCCATCATCGCGTTCCGTTGTCGCTCGAGCGCTTCTTCGAGCAAGATTTTGATGGGATCTCCTGCCCCCTCGTCTTTCTTCTCGTCCGCCATGGGAGGCCGTCGGGATTTGCGAGGCTGGTCTTGCAAAGGTTCAACCAGTTCAAGCCCTAACTCCTTATATCCCGACCTTGTTGGGGACATGCAAAGAAAAACAGAGAAAAAGCAGACCGCTCTGATACCACTGATCCGGATTTAAACAGGAACGCAACAAATTACAGAGATAACCATATACACAAAGATGCAGCGGAAATAATACTTCATTTCATTAATGGAAAATACTGAAATATGCTTACAAACAGAAATGGCAATAAACTAGCTAGGGCGATGGTAGCTTATCTCTGAGAAGAGATGTGATGGCTACATGCCTCTGAACTGTTCTGAACTGTATTACAATGAGGCTCGAAGGCCTATTTATTGTTGAGAAACAATGGAAAACCCTTCACATACCGAAACCTAACCCTAGAAGATGAAACGCCAAATTGTGGGCCCCGTTTGGGTAAATTGGTACATCAATTTCCCGGGGTCGTAACTTTGGCATACGATCTCCGTTTGACGCGTACGATAGCTCGTTAGAAAGATCTATCCGAGTACTACCACTTTGGGGGGCAACATAGGGCTCGGTTGCCCCAGAATTCCAAAAAAACGTCGTTTAGGGCCTCAAAACGGCTCCGGAAGTTCAGGACCCGAAAAACTGCTAAAAATAGTAAACTGTGCTACAATTAAGGAAACTGAAAATGCTGAGAAAGACAATGGTGGGGGTCCAGGTGGACCTGGCAGGTGGCCACCAATATCCACCTGGATCAACTTGTGCATATAGCACCGTCGCTTCCAAGTTTGTACGAACTACCGGGTTGATAAAATGAGAGACAAGAAGCCCCAGGAGTTGTAGCATTATTGCTACAATACTGGAGCTCACCATCTTTTTGGCGCCGTTGCTGGGGAAGCGTCAGAGTATTAGTAATTGTTGCTTTTCTTCTACTTCCATACTCTTACTTCTGCTCAGTAGTTTACTTCATTTCCCTTTTTGCAAAAGTAGCTTAGCATTTCTTGCTTTCCTAGATTAGCATTTCCTGCTTTCCTAGATTAATATTTCTTGCTTTCCTAGATTAGCTTTCCAATTTTGCAATTTCATTTGAGAAATATAGTTAGTTGTAGATCACTTTGTTTCAGTTTTGCAGGTACCAAAGAAAAAACAAACGCACTCAAAACAAAAGAAAGAAAAGTCCTTTCCATTTCATGCCTCGTAGGAACCGTGATAGATCAGGCAAATTCCTACCAAACACCCCCACCACATCACTGAGTCACCCTTCACTCTTCTTTGGTGACCGTGACCTAGAGGAACCTATAGGTGAACATCCGAAGATATACCAAGACCCTATAGAAGAAGAAGAGTTAGAGACCACTCCATCTGTAGCCATGGCTGATAATAGGAGAGAAGATGAGAGAATAGAAGGAGCTTTCCCCATCCGAGAGACCAATGGAGAGATGAAAATGAAAAACATTAGCCCCTCTGCTTTGCCTCACTTCCATGGACTGACCACTGAGGATCCTGATACCTTCTTGTTTGAGTTTGCTGTCCTTTGTAGAACCTATGACTATACTGAAGATGAGCAAAAGCTGAAGCTTTTCCCTTCCACCCTTAAGGATGCAGCCCTACGCTGGTTCATGGGATTACCTGGGAATAGCATAGCTACTTGGGCTCAGATGCAGCAAGCCTTCAATACCAAGTATAGGGATTATTGTAGGTCCAAGGAAACTAAGGGAGAGATCTTTCGAATGACCATGGGGAATGATGAGTCTTTAGAGGATTATGAGGAGAGGTTCCAACTTAGCTATAAACGGGCCAGGTGCACACTTGACCCTGAATCCCTCAAGTTGTTTCTACTCCGAGGAGTCCCTGAAGATCTCTTAGACACCCTTCACATGTTCGCTGGGGGGGACATTTACCAACTGCCTTATCAGGACATCAAGACTGTGTTCCGAAATCATTCTAGGGCAGCTAGGAAAAGAGGTAGAGGAAATCTCCTCTCCACTGGTGTCCCTTTCTCCAAACATGAGTTTACAAACCAATTAGAAGATCTTAAGAGTGAGGTGAGACAGACCATTGCCATGCAGCTGGACACATTCAGGATCCATCAGAAGAAAGAAGAAGCTGAGAGAGCCTTGGCTATCTTCTGTCCTAGGTGCACCAGAAGACACCCTAAGAACGAATGTCCATTGCATTCGGTTGAAGTGTGTTTCGTTTGTGAGGAGGACCACCCAACAAATCAGTGTCCAACCTTACCTGGATTTAAAGCCATGTACCAAGGGACTGAAGCCCCCACTGAACCTCTCTACTTCATCAACCAACGGAGGCCTCAAGGATCTAGACCTTATCAGCAGGGGATGCAAGGGGCATCTCAAGCTTATTACAACCCCAACCAATCGACTCCTATGCCTTCCTGGGGTCCCCCTGCTCATCCTTCTTGGTCCATGCCTCATCCATGGTCTTATCCACCTCAGTATCCTACTCAACCTCCCTCTCATCCATATCACTCACATACCCAGTCGCAGCCTCAATGGAGTGCTCCTCAGTCGGGGTGGAGGCCCCAATACAACACTCCTCTTGCCATTTTGCCTCCACCACCAGTTCAACCTCAGCCTTTACCTCCTGCTCCTCCTAGGCAACCTCAGATGCCTGCTCAACCGAACCCGAACCCCAACAATAGATAGGCTCAACAGGTATTTACTGGGGAGACCTCATGCCCTACCTATGCTGTGGAGATCCAGGAGATCAATCTTAGATCTGGAAAGACTCTTCCAGATCGCCAACCTCCTCCCCCAGAGGATGAGGAAAACCATCAGGAGAGTGAACCAAAGCCTATTCCACCCTTTCCTGAGAGACTAACAGCCACCACACAACCTAACCCCGAAGAAGATGAGCTTGTGGGTGAGCTCAAGCAGTTGTGTGTAAAAATCCCACTTCTCCAAGCCATCAAGGATGTGCCTATATATAACAAGCTGGTTAAGGAGAAGTGTTTCAAACACCCAGGCAGACGGAAGAAAGATGCCTCAACTATCAATGTCATAGGACAACTGTCTGACCTTATGCTAGGACAAGTCATCTGCCCAAAGTACCTAGATCCTGGAAGCCCTGTAGTAGATGTTCACATCAATGGCACCATTATCCCCCACACCTTGATTGATCTAGGGGCAGCCATCAATGTGATGACCAGAGATACCATGCTTAAACTCAATCTTCAGGGTTCCTTGAGGAAGACCTCGACAGTACTGCAATTAGCAGATCGCTCCACCGTGACTCCCGAACGGATTGTGGAGGATGTCTTGGTCTCTATTGATTCTTGGGAATACCCTACAGACTTCCTGGTTCTGCAACCAAAGGCCAACCTTACTGGATATCCTCTCATCTTGGGAAGGCCTTGGTTAGCTACTGCAGATGCTTACATAAGTTGTCGGGCAGGAAACATGACCATCAAGAATGGTCCCATGTCCAAGCAGCTAGTCCTATACCCTCCTGCCCAACCTTCTTTAGAGCATGATTTACCACTCTGGTTGGAGGAAGGAGAGGAAGATGAGGTGTACTCTGCACCTCTGTGCACCCTAGATACCAATAGAAGAGACCCTCCTACCGAGGATGATCTGATTGAGACCCTGATCTAGAATCCACCTTCCAGTGCACTATCTTTAGAGAAGTTGGTGGAGGATGCCCAAGCTAGCACCTCAGTGGACCTTTGTACAACCGGACCTGTCACTCCCAGAGTCAAAAGTGTGGAGTTTGGCCCTGAGAGAGCATTAAAGATCAGCTCCTCCCTATCTCCTTCCCAGGAGAAGGAGTTGTGTAGCCTATTGGCCAGCCACTTAGATGCCTTTGCTTGGAGCTATAAGGAGATGAAAGGAGTCCATCCCTCGGTCTGTACCCATCATATATACATCAAAGAGGATTGTAAACCAGTTAGGCAACCCCAGAGGAGAATGAATCCAGCCCTTAAAGACATTGTCAAGGAAGAATTGCAAAAACTGTTGGATGCCGGATTCATCTACCCCATCTCAGATAGTGAATGGGTGTCCCCTCTAGTGTTGGTTCCCAAGAAGAATGGGAAGTGGAGGATCTGTGTAGATTACCGTGAGCTGAACAAAGCTACCAAGAAAGACCATTTCCCCCTACCTTTCATAGATCAAGTGTTGGATGGACTGGCAGGAAAGAAGTTCTTCTCTTTCCTAGACGGGTTTAGCGGGTACAATCAAATCCAAATCAGCCCGGAAGACCAAGATAAGACCACCTTCACCTGTCCTTGGGGTACCTTTGCCTACAGAGTCCTTCCCTTTGGGCTATGCAATGCTCCTGCTACTTTTCAGAGAGCTGTCTTGAGCATCTTCTCGGAGTTGGTCCATGATGCAGTGGAAATATACATGGATGACTTTACCCCTTATGGGGCCAACTTCCAGGAAGCATTGTCCAACTTGGTAAAGGTCCTAACCAAGTGCACTGAGATGAACTTGTCCCTTAGTCCTGAAAAATGTGAATTCCTAATGACTGAGGGGACCGTGCTAGGCCATACTATTTCTTCCCAAGGATTGCAGGTGGATCCCAACAAAATTGCTCTCATCAAGAGGGTTCCACCTCCTCAAAAAGTAAGGGATGTCCGGAGTTTCTTGGGATTAGCAGGATCCTACCGGAGATTCATTAAGGACTTCAGCAAGTTAGCCTCACCATTGTTTGGTCTGTTGGCAAAAGATGTGGAGTTTAAGTGGACTGACGATTGTCAGAGGAGTTTGAATGAGATAAAGGACAAGTTGGTGTCAGCACCAATCTTGAGAGGTCCAAACTGGGCCCTACCTTTCCACATCCACACTGATGCCTCAAACAAAGCCATAGGTGCAGCCTTAGGACAAGTTGAGGAAAAACTTCCATATGCCATTTACTTCGTTAGCAAAAACTTGTCCAAAGCCGAGCTGAACTACACTGTAACCGAGAAGGAATTCTTAGCTGTGGTCCACGCACTGGACAAGTTCCGACATTATATTACCGGTTACCAGACTTTTGTACATACTGACCATGCCGCTATTAGATATTTGATGAATAAACCAGATGCGAATGCTCGTATTATTAGATGGTTACTTTTATTGCAACAGTTTGATCTAACCATTGTTGATAAACCAGGGAGAGAAAATGTTGTTGCTGACTTCTTGTCTAGATTGGATTTGCCTGCAGGTGAAGATGGGACGGTGGATGACTAGATGCCTGATGAACAACTGTTTGCTATCTCAGTACTCTATCCATGGTTTGCTGATATAGCAAACTACCTTGTCTCAGCTCAGTTTCCTCCGCACCTCTCTTCAAAAGAGAAGAGCAAAATCATCAGAAAGAGTGCCTCATTTACTTGGATCGGGGGCAACCTGTTCAAGCTTGGCCCCGATCAGATCTTAAGGCATTGTGTAAGGGAAGAGGAAGTCTTTGACATCCTCCTCACCTGTCACGATGGGCCTTGTGGAGGACATTTTGCAGCAAAGAGAACTGCCTTCAAGATTCTGTAGGCAGGCTACTATTGGCCCACACTGCATCAAGATGTCAGAAGATATGTCAGCCAGTGTGACCAATGCCAAAGAATGGGGAACCCGACCCAAAAGGATGAGATGCCTCTCCAACCTCAAGTGACTCTTGAGCCATTTGAGAAGTGGGGCATGGACTTTGTGGGTCCAATCAATCCCTCTTCGAGGCAAAGATCCTACATCATTGTGTGCACTGACTACCTGACGAAGTGGGCAGAGACCAAAGCCATCAAAGCAGTAACAGAAGAAAAAGTGGCCGAGTTCTTGAGAGAGAACATTTTCTATAAGTTTGGCTATCCAAGAGAGCTGGTCACCGATCAAGGGAGCCAGTTCACCTCCCACTTGGTTGAAGATCTCCTAGCTCATCACAAGATCAAGCATAGAACCTCCACTCCCTATCATCCTCAAGCAAATGGGCAGGTGGAGGTCACCAATAGAGCATTAGAGGGGATCTTCACCAAAGTGGTGAGCAGCAGCAGAAAGGACTGGGCAGATCGCCTGGTTGAAGCCACCTGGGCTTACAACACCACTTGGAAGACCACCACCGGCTTCACACCTTATGAGTTGGTCTATGGGAAGAAGACTTTGCTGTCCATTGAGTTTGAGTATAACACTTTGAGGATGGCAGCTCAGCTGGACCTAGATCTCAGCCATGCACAGCAAGAAAGGTTATTGCAGCTGAATGGATTGGATGAGCACCGCATGCAGGCCCTCCTTCACTCAGAAGTGGTTCAACTTCAGAGAAAGGTGTGGCATGACCAACATCTCCATGACAAGCAATTCCAGCCGGGAGATTGGGCTTTGTTGTATGACTCCAGATTCAAAGATTTCAAGGGGAAGTTGAGAACCAGATGGCTAGGACCATATGTAGTGGAGCAGTGCCATGACAATGGATCTGTCCTCATTCGAACCATTGATGAGGAAGCCATTCCCATGCTTGTCAATGGGCACCGATTGAAGATCTACAGGAAGCCTCCCTCAAGACAAGAGTTTATCAGCACTATGGAGAAATCTGTTTTGGTCATAGAGAAGGGTTCTGCCTCCACTTTGGGCATACCCTTAAGAGAAAAAAAAAAAAAAAAAAAAAAAAAAAAAGAGAGAAAAATAAAGATCCTTGGGTGAAAACCTCTCTGAGGTGCCCAAGGCAGGAAGTAGGGATGAAAACCTCATTGAGGCGCTCCTATTGTCTTTCAAAAAAAAAAAAAAAAGAAAGTTTAAAAAAGATCCGTGAGTGAAAACCTCTTTGAGGCGCTCAGGGCAGGTAGCAAGGGTGAAAACCTCTTTGGGGCGCCCCTGCTATCTTTTCAAAAAAAAAAAAAGAGAGAAAAAAGAGAGAAAAAAAAGAAAAAACAATAAGCACAATAAAAGTTTTGCATGCAGATGTTCTATGGAGGAGAAGAAGCCTCTCCACTCCAAGCCAGGGGCCTTCATCATGCTATCAAAGGATGTCATCAACACCTCCTCCAAGAATAACAATGTTTTTCAAGGTATGTGCAATTTTTATCATGATTTGGATCTTCTACAGGAAGATACAGTTTTCTACATGAACAGACAGTCTTCCTACAGGAAGATGCAGATCTTCTACAGGAAAGTGCAAAATTTCTACAGGAAGCTCTGTGCTCTACAGGAAACTTCCTGTAGAAGGTTGCGATGGCCGAAATGTGTTTCAAATGAAGATCTAGCGACTGAGGAGTGGATTGAATGCATGCATGCCACTGATGGCACCCCTGAACATTGCTATTATCTTGCTCCACCATCCTCGTCGCCATGCAACCAAGATCCCTGCAGCAGCACAACAAAGCAATGAGTTCTCGTGAAAAAACATCTGTCAAAGAAAAACCAAGCACCGAGAGCCATACCACATCCACGTTATGCATCAGAAGCGCTGGGATCGTGATCGAGAAGCCAGAACCGCCAGCATGCAGCATGCACCCAAGGAGGTGAGACTGTTGCAAGGCTCCCGCGGGAATCCTGTAGCAGTCAAACCTGCAGGAGTGGATGCCATTCATCGGCTAGCCATCTGCAAGCAAAATGCGGGCGCATGCAACTAGAACGTCCACCACAGCGCCAGAATCCCGTGACCACGAGCCTCCGGACTGTGTAAGCCACATGCAGCAGGTAGATCCGTCGTCCAAAAACCTGAAAATCATATGCAGACGCGCGCAGGTAAGTGTTCTAATCCTTCTCTCCATCAAATCGCATGGATATTACTTTGATTTGTTTTGCATGGCATAAAGGTGAATGGTTGAGCGACAGTAAGGCCAGTTGACTGGCCACATCGGCTAGTGAAGGGATAGTAGGATGATGAGGTGGCAGCCACAACAAAGGACACACGCAGCACGCACGTGAAGATCAGTCCCGTCAACAGTGAAACGAGTTTAATCGAAAAGAGCGGCGGCAGATCTGTGGGAATGAATACGGCAGCAAGTGAATGTGCAGGCAGATGATGGGTGACGTCACCCAACGGTCCGGCGGGGACAACTCACCCCCCGCGCCACGGACTGCGCCGATTCAAAATCTAATCGGCTCGATTAAGCGTGTATATCCATCAACCTCACTTCAAGACTCGAGTAGCTCCTCTGATTACCTCTGCATGTTGATACGCCAAGCTCTCGGCTACCTGAACGCTGGTAAGGCACCTCTCAACCACTGTCCAACTATAGCTCCCCCCGAAGTCTGCGCACTGCTCCTACAGGGACAGTTTCTATAGGAAGCAGTATCTACAGGAAAACAGTCTCTACAGGAAGGTGAAGTCTTCACGTAAAAAAGGTGGCGGAAAAGAGGTAACCCTAAAACTCCTTCCGCAATTGGTTTTCAAAGGTGGCAAGGTCATTATTCACAGTCTGGTCATAAAAGATATTGGATTGCCGTGCCTATACTATCGCTTCTACAGGATAGCAGTATAATTAGACTGTGGTCTGTGAATTCATTGCATGCTCTGTCTCTAAGACCGAATTTCCTTTGTATCTACCGCCTTTGGTCAAAACCACTGTGTTCGTCATGCCTGGTGGGTTTATCAGGCGAGAGCCCACTGATTCAAATACATTAAGGAGAAACCCGGCAGTGGTTGAGCTCTTCACTAGAGCACAATGGATGCCTTTTTGTGATAAGCTACAGGGCTACGATGATGAAGTAGCCGAGGAATTCTTACAGGCCTTGAAGCCTAAATCCCTGACACTGTCCACGGTAAGCTTCAGAGGTCTCAGCCTCCAACTCACCCCAGAGCATATAAGTCGAATCACAGAACTGCCCATGGGTCTGCCGTGGGATAAAGAAGAGCGGAAGCAGAGCCAGCAAGCAAAGAAGGAGTTTTTCACACCTGAGGAAGAATTCTCTGAGGATAAAAACGGGGTGAGGAGGACCAGCCTGTCACCACCATGGAACGAAGTCAGTTTGCAAATTATGAAATATATTACTTGTGAAGGCCGGTTCAGTATCGTGTATGCATATCACTTTCGGCTCCTCACTGAGTTAAGGCACGGAATTGACCTTCCTGCAGAGCAAAAACTAAGCATCCCTTATTATCTCCTGCAGTCCCTAATGGAGTGTGCTACAAAGCTAAGACAGGGCGTCCCTGATCAGATAGCCCATCATGGGTTAATAAAATTGCTTGTGGAGGATGCACTGCACTCGTATAAAGTTCCCCTCTCCTGGGAGTCATTTAGGAATCTAACACGAGATGGGGACATTAAAATGTTGATCGAAGATAGTGGCTCCTCCAGCAGTGAAGACAAGGAAGCGGTGGCTGAAGAAAAGGAGGCTGAAGAAAAAGCTGACTCCCCCATCCCGTCAGCAAGAGAGATACGGTCAAAAAGCAGAAGAGACAAAGTTGGGGCAGGCCATGTCAGCCCAATTACCACTTCAGCACCCATAAGCAAACAAAAGGATCAAACCCCTACAGCAAAGCAAGTAGATGTAAAGACGCCTGCCACGACAGGAAAGGAGACCAAGGCTTCTACAGGAAGCCCAAAAGCAAAGACCAAGGCTTCTACAGGAAGCCCGATAACAGCTTCTACAGGAAGCACAAAAGTACAAAAACAGGCTTCTAGAGGAAGCCATGCAAAACCAAAATCTGAGAAGTAGAAGGTGGATGTTTTAGCCCAAGAGGCAGCGGCTGTATTAGCCGGCCTCAGTACGCCACCTAAGCCAAAAGGAAAAAGGAAGAGGGACCCCCCTCTCTACTTCAAAGCACGGAGAAGTGTTCGGATAAAAACAGGGAAGCCACAGAAGCAGTCCAGCAGCCCAATTGTCATTAAGGATACCCCTGATTCTCCCAAAGAAAAATCCCCCTCAAAGGTCACAGTTACCTACGAAAAGGGAAGTCCGAAGAAGAGCACATGGCAAGACCGAGTGGACCTGTTGGACGAGAAAACCAGGCTACAGGAAGCTGAAAACGTCCTACAGGAACCTTGGCTCGACTACAGGAAACCGAACAAAGAGAAGAAGGAGGACCCTCATCACCAGGGGCGGATGAGGCAGAACTACCTGAAGAAACAGCAAGAGAACATATACCCGAACCTAGCCCTTCGCCCAATCTGAATTCATATTATACCTTCTTGGAGGCGGGCAAGATCATCCCACAAAAATTTACTGTACCCCTATTCTTTGAATTAGAGAAAGAAAGAGTTCGCTCCCATACATGGATGCAAATTGCCAAATCAAAGGGGGTGGGGGACATAGGCCCTCTACAAGATCAGCTCAGGGAAGTCAGAAGCGAGTTCACCATGGCCAAACATGTGGCTAGTTGCCAGCATGCACTTCTACAGGAAGAAAACCAGAAGTTAAGGTTGCAGCTACAAGAACTCAAGGCAGGGGCAGAAACATCCTCCAAGGGCATCACAAATGAACAAGAAGGCAAGAAGGAGCTGACCACCAATCTTGAAGAGCTAAAGACACTTCTACAGGAAGAAGAACAACAGATAAGAATTGAAGTGCAGGCCTTAAAGGAACAGCTGCAACAAAAGGAAACACAATTGGCTTGCATGGCCAGTTGGGCCATGGAGGCCCTGCAGTGCAGACATCCTGCAAAGTCTTATGGGTTATACTTGAAGGATCAGTGGCTACAGTTCCAGATAAACACACTAGCACAAAGAGGTATTGAGCAGATCCATAACCCACAGCAATTCGCTGAAATATGCAGTACTAGCTCAGCAGAGGACAAAGCCAAGCTAGCAGAATTCTTCATCCACAATCTGGTTTTGCCCAACGAAGTCTCTTGGGATCCCAATATCGCCTTGGGCGATCTACAGTTGATGGCGTTTGCTTCGTGGCTGAATCATGAGGATCAGAGGGCCACTGAAGAAAAATCGGTCATGAGTCGAGAAGTGAGGGAGCCACTGTACATTCGGGCAGAACCAGAGGATCCGGTTGCCCTCATCTCAGCCCGCCAGCAGTTATCCAATGATCCTACAGCTTCCTTGAAATTTATGGACCAGCAAGCTCAAGCAATAGCCCACTTTGAGGACATGGACAGATTATTGGGGGAAACTGATGCCCAGGCTTGTGCACGTAGGTGGCATGCCTTGGCACATAGTTTGAAGATCCGGGAGTACCACACCCCGACCAGAATGAGGGAAGCATCGGCAAGAGTAGACCTCTACAAGAGATCCATGCAAAGACTTCAGGCTAGCTGGATTGGCCTTAAACTCAGCCCTCCATTGCTGCTAGGATTGGTCGAAGGAAGTACAGAAAAGGATGACCAGGCACAATGGGAAAAAGTAGAAAACACAGCAGGGTTTCATACCGACCAAGAAGACATCACCACAGAAGCTTGGGATGTAAGGGGAGCAGTGCAAGCCATGAAGGATGAGGATCTTGACTAAGTTGCTCAAGGATGAGCAAATGGTTCAGCTGGGGGGTGATGATGAGCCCCAATTTTGGTACAATTTGGGCTCATTTTGGCCTATTCTACTTGCTCAAACCATTCATTTTTATTGCTTATGCATGCATTTCTTAGTTTATTCATGTTGTTTGTAGGAAGAAGGGTAGGCACTCTCTCTACGTGACTAATGCATTTTGATTCCAGGTTTTGGCATTAAAAGGGAGCAAAAGACAACGAAAAAGGAGTTAAGGAGACAACGAGGTGGCACTGCGGGTTTTGGGAGAGGATGTCCACCGTTCTAGGGACATCCCTCGTGATTCCCATCAAGAACTCCGAACTCTAATCCATCTCCCCTCCGAGCTTAAAAAACGGCCAGCTGTTCTACAGGAACAACAGTTATAAACTGCTCTACAGGAACAGCAGTTATAAACTGCTCTACAGGAACAACAGTTAAACTCTAGTTGGACAGCCGAGCTCCTAAAATGTAGGACACTTGTTGGATCATCGTTTTTGTATAAGTATGAAGGCCTTAGCCTTAGATAGGTTGTTGAAACTCTCGTATTGCTATTGTAATTTTGGAGCATAGTTCAGTTTTCGTTCCTTTTTGTAAGCCAATTTGGCATGATATCAGTTATGAATAAAGAAGGCAGTTTGTGATCTAGTTCTGAGTTTTTCTTAAGGAGACTATAGCTCTCAGGTTAGGGCCCAACCTGAGAGCCATAGGTCCCCTCTGCTGTAGTGTTGTTTCCATTTCATTTCAGCACTTTGAGCTTTTCATTTACACATGCAATTCGAATTACAGGTTGTTAAGTTGGTCTTTTTCATGAGTTAGATAGGAGTTGCTTATGTTGAATTTGTTTCCACTTGCTTAGTGTAGCAGAGGATAGATATAATCGATTGGAGCTCCAAAAAAAAGGTTGTTAAGGCTCACTGCCGTCTCATCTGGGATTGGAGTGAAGTCCATGACTAACCACCAAAAACACGCATTTCTTTACTTGATGATTGCTGCAATATAGTCACAGTCACGTTAGATGCTTCCTTGCCATTCACACCTGCACCACACACCTTCATCACAACTTCATGCACATTCTCCTTCGCGTTTAGATTGCTGTTCATTGAATTCACAAGCATAGGTAGTTTAGGTTGATGCATTTTTGGTTGAGTGACGGTCATAAGCATTTGTTTCACTTACACTGCTCTCCCTCGTTCCATCACTTCGTCCTTCATCTTGATCACACATGCAACCATATCTTTGACCCCTGCTCCGCTCTGTTATCTCCCAAAGTCTTTCACTCCTCACGTACTCCCATTCTCTAGCCCTTTCATTGACCTAGCCCTCTATCTTCCAACCTACTCCCTACATTCACTCCCTATCCTATTCCTCCACTTCTACAGCCATCACCAGCCTCATTCCTACCTTACACATCTCCCCCTACCATTCCATCACTCCTCCATCACTCCAAACACTCACGGTAGGTCATCCTGTAGCCATTTGTAGACATCCTGTAGAAAACAGAGTATCCTGTAGGATCCTCCACAGCCATCCTGTAGAAGGCCACTCTCTCGGTTGCTGAGCATCTGAATGCGAGGAACCTCTGTGGATGGATGCTAAGGATCCCTAGGGACCTCTCCTAGCCTTCCCAACCTGTCCTGTGCTTTCCTTCCTTCTTCATCCCATCTGCACAACCAAACCCTAGTTAGCACAAGATCACCATCATTCCACACATTTAAAGGAAAAATACAAAAACATATCTTTCATGATGCAAGTAGTTTAGATCCATGCATTTGCACCTATTAGAGGTAACAGCAGCATTGGTAGAAGTTTCATTCACATTTCTTGCATTGTAGAGGTTAGACTAGTTAAAATTAGGGTTTCCTAGGTTTACATGCTTTGATTTGCTTTCAGTTCATTTTTGTCAAGTAGAGTAGCTTTCCTTTGAGATTAGCTTTCGTCCATCAATTAGCAAGCTTATTTTGAGAGCCTATAGAAGTTGGCTTGAGCCCTAGCGGACTTGTGCCAGCTGACCAAGTGACAGCTGCGACAAGAGCTAGTACTTGTGCATATAGCACTGTCGCTTCCAAGTTTGTACGAACTACCGGGTTGATAAAATGAGAGACAGGAAGCCCCAGGAGTTGTAGCATTATTGCTACAATACTGGAGCTCACCACCAATCACGCCATCGATGGCATGAGAGTCATTGTTTGATTTAGGAGGAGGAGGAATTGAGAATTCTGGTCTAGGGGTGTCAGGTATTTTGTCGTAGAGCGTGCCAGACTGAGTATAGACCAAGTCCAGATATTGCGCACGAGCGATGACTTGCTCTTCCGTTACGACTCCCCCCTTTGCCACATCTTCCGTGATTCTAGGAAGTAAGGATTTGATAAACCATTCAGCTAATAGCTGATCGGGAACGTACGTTTTTACCATCCTACGACGACGTCGCCACTCATGTATATGATCAGATATGTGAGTGGCCGTTGTCTGTTTGAAGTTGGTTAGGAGTTCTGTTCCCATTTCATACCTTATCAGTAATTGAAAATGGGTTAAGAAAGTCGTGGCTAAGGTACTGAAGTTGTTGAACGAAGCTCTAGGCAATTCAATATACCATTTTGCCGCTGGACCAGTTAACGTCCTCTGAAAAAGGCGAAGCCTAATCGAATCATCGTTTAGGGTGTTTGATGAACACCACAGATGAAATGTCATCACATGATTCGACGGATCTTCACCCGGATTTCCATTAAATTTAGGAATATCTGACGGAAGTTTATGCGGAATCGTTGGCCACCAAGGGGCATAAGCAATTGGATCATTCGTCAGCCGGTTTAGATCTGGTAATTCTAGAGTTGCTACAAAGGGCAACTGTTGATTCAGGTTAGGAGAAGCATACCCAGGATAAGATGGAATCGCCTGAGCAGTGGGTCTTTGCATACCAGCATAATGTATTTGATGCTGGCAACTTTGACAAGGTTGATGGGCATAACCATTATAATATGGTTGTTGATAACCGCTTTGGAAATGCGATTGCCCATTACTTACAAAGACTTGTTGCTCAGGTCCTTGATATGATTGCTGGAATGGGGGTTGTTGAGTTTGAACCAGCTCTGGTTGTTGAACCATTTGCTGTTGACCAATACTGGATGATTGACCAAGATGAGGAGTCACAGTACTTGTTTGATCCTGAGTCGCTCCAGATAAGGAGGCACTAACCTGAGGTTGTGATTGAGTCGTTGAGACAAGAGGCTGTTGTATTGCAACCTGAGGCTATTGGGGTTGACATACAACAGGTAGCGCTTGTATTTGCGACGCAGTAACCATAGCAGGTATAGTGGGAATATTCGACACAGGGTGGACTGGTTGCATTGAATATACAACCCTTGGTTGCTTAGGCAGTATTGGTACCCAACCGTTGGATGTAATTCCAGTTTGACCTGAACTTTGTTGTAAACTCCCATATGGTTGTTCTCTGGGAGGGAACAATGAAAAGGCATACTGCCCTCCATATGGTGGCAATCCAGTACTTAAAGGGCAGATTGGCCTTTGAAGACACATTGGATCAATTTGTTGAGTTTCAACATAAGAAATACCAGATGATAATTCGGATGAAGAAATAGGAACTAACCATGTCGTCGAAGCAGTCCCTGATGGGACTCCGGCTTGTTGTTGATAACTTGCTGGGACAGATGGTATACTATCGAACATCGTTGGGGTAGCAGCAGGAGGCTCTGCCGCTGCTGTGTCGGATGACACAGTCCTGGATGTCAACGGTTGTTCAGACATATCTAGTCTATCCAAAAGATTTTCTAGCGATTCTACAAGAACTTACGATGAAAAAAGACTAACTTCGAAGATCAACGAGGGAATGGTGATGATTATTCCGTTTAAAATAAATTTTAACGACGCTTTAGACACAACTTGCTTTTTCACTTTTAAAGAGTCGAGAAAAAGCTAAAGATGACTCTAGTCTCCTTCGATGTTTTAACGAGCCCGAAGTGACAAATGCTCGGATGGACTTTTTCTGTTATAGAGACTGAAAAAGGCCAAAAGGAACTGCTCTGGAGTTCTAGGTAGAGGGTGTGCCAAAATTTTCGCAAAACCGCAGAATACTTTTTAGGGTACGGGCGGTCGATCTTCCTGAATGCTGTGTTCAGTGCATTGCGATCAGTAGGGCGGTCGACACGGCTTCCTAAGGATAAAGGTTTTATGCCTATAGGGGTATCCCAATATATACACGACGGTACGTGGGAGCACAATCCGTACTGGCGCTATCTTCCCTCAGGAGGAATCACCCACCATCAACGAGATCGATAGTCACCAGGCTTTATGACACCGGAACACGTCTCTAGCCTATACCTCTATGTTGTGCGTTATGTTGCAAAGCGTTGTTCAGTTCATTCAATTTATTTTATGTTGATCTTTTTAGAAGTTTGCCTTTTGAGGTTCACCACGAGATGTATGATACAATTCCTAAATGCAGTCTAAAGATGATAAGCAAGCTTTATATCTTTTCAACTTATGAAAATCCTAGCTACAAAGGGAAAAGAAAGACACCATCTTTTCTCAAAGAGCAATCAACACACTCTAATGCACTTTTCCTAAATCAAACATGCAAACTATCAAAATGCAAATGCACAATGCAGGTGTTTGTTTTCCGCTTTCTTAGTATTGATGCCTACAAAGAAAGCTTTTTGTACAACTTTGAATTTGCTTTTAAACGACCAATACAAACAAGTTTACTTTTTCGAAATCAGAGAGGGTAGAAGAGATTACAACACTTAACGATTTCCGAAATGAATACTTGTTTCGACACTTAAAAGAGACAAACTCAAACCAAAAGCAAAAGTAAATGTATAATCAACTTCAAACAGCCAATGAACTCTCTACTAAGATCACAATCAACAGATCTGAATCAAGGGCTACAGGATGACTATTTCACTCTTGCAAAGGAAAACTGTAAATGACGCCAAAAACACATAAAAACACTCACAGTCTTTTTGTACAAAAGGAGGCAAAATTTAAGCAGAGAAAAGGAGTTATCAGACTGGTACCTATGCTGGTTACAGGCTGCAAAAATCAGAGATCAAAACAAGGCAAAACAGAGTAGAGAACCCCAGCTGCACAAGGCCTAACTGGTTCAGCGCAACCTCAACACAGGGGTTTTGACATTCAGTGCAGGTAGCCTTCACGGGGCCTGCGTTGAAATGCAGAACCTCTTCACAGGGGTCACGCTGAAGGAGAAACGAGAGTTTCTCACTGGGTTCTGGGTCACAGATTGCTATTTAATCTACAGTTTCAGGCCAAATAAAAGCAACAAGCAAGGTACAATCAAAGGGATGCTTTGAGGGAGTACTAAGATCTATCACAAAGGATCATCAAATCATTTGTGAGTCCATTGTTCAGATCATAGACAAATCCAGTGATTGGATCAAAGCAGCAACTGTCTACTTTGCATCTGAGAATAGCAGATGTAGTTCGATTGTTGCTGTTGAGTCTATGAAACAAACAATGATAGAAACAAAAATAAAATGACTAAACAGATCTCCCCAGCAGAGTCGCCAATTTGTTGTGGGGAAAAATGCCTATGCAGGACGATCCTATCCACCTAAGGTGTGATAGTGCCTTAGCAACAAATAGAGACAGCTATTCTAGTATTCTTCCTTTATGAATTAAGAATGAAGAGAGATGGATGGACTAACCGGTGTCTTCCGTTTGTCCCTCGATCCGGTTTCTCTTCTCTTTGTGAGTTCCCAGCTACTTGCCTTCTCGCTCGCCCAGCTTCAAGAGGTTTCTGCAAGATCACAAGAAGAGAACACTACACAAGACATGGATTCATATTCATAACTAGTTCAGGATTAGAAATAAACTAAACATACTAATGCAATCATACATCAAAGATACATCAGTATATAGGAGATACCGAGATAGCTTTATTGATGAATAACAAGGTTCAGGAAGAGAAACAACCCAGAGGGCTCCAATCCAGCATCTCCTTCCCAGCAAATGGAATTCCTATCTTCACTCCCTTCAAAGCATTAAGCACCCAATGATTCCAATCTCAAACCAACAGCAATTCTTTGCAATAACGAAATTCCAGCCTCAAGATCTCATGGAGGAGAGATCCATATATAGATGTTTGGAGAGAGGATGAGTCAGCTTGAGATCTGACTAGTGTCCTCTCCCTCTGTCAGTTCTTGATTCCACTTGGAGGTTCTTGCTTCCACTTGGAGATTGGGAACCTCTTACTCATCACTAGTCGAATTCACTGAGGCAAGTGTCATTGAGGAAGATTCTGGAAGCTTCCTAGGTCTTGACACCTCTTGGAATGAACTTGCCATTTGGAAATCCTCGCTCAACGCACCCTGGTAGTGCTTCTACCTACGTTGCAGTGCAGGTAGCCAGTGTTAGCTTTGACATTCAGCACAGACAGCTAGTGGAGCCATTGAATTGATCCTGAATTGACTTGTTTTTGAGCAGTTTCTGGTGGAGAACTTCTGTGAATTGCTGTGGTTTGTTAGCCTTGTTCCTCTAGGGGTAGGAACAACATGTTTAGGGACTTTGGATCCCTTAGATTATGGACATTTCATGCTCAATGTTGTAAGGCACAAAAATTTCTATAACACTGTCCCTCTTCCTCGTTCTCTCTTCATTTATTGGGGTTTGAAGTACCGAGGTATCCATTATTGTTTCCTGCCTTGGAGGCACACTTTCTTGAGCCTGTTTCTCTGTGGATACAGGGGCCTCAGCCATTTCCTCTTGCTTTTCTGCCTGTTCTTTCTGCTATTCTGTTGTTGGGAGTGTCTGCTCCTGCTCCGTTTCTTTTCCTTTATCTGTGCTAGCTGCTTGAGGAATAGTTTGAGCTGCTTGCTGGGGAACTGTAGAAGATGAGGTAGCTGCTCCAAGTTGAGTATGATAAGAAGAAGAAACCTGTCCACAATATTCCAAGTCAGCTTCCTTCTCAAGTTTCTTTGCTTCTTTTTGTGCTATTTCCTCTTTAGAACTTGCCTCTTCTAGGGTGCCCTCTTTCCATCTTAACAGATTTGCATATTTTTCGATATGAGGCAACCAGACATGATCATAGCTAGCCAACTTATATTTGACCCTTCTAAGATTAATGAAATGATTGGGATCATAGGGTATCCAAAGGAAACTGGTTTGCAACCCGAGGCGTTGCAGGATCTTATCTGCTTCTTGCCATGCCTCTTCTCTTTTATTATAAATAAATGGGCCTAGCTGGTTTCTGACTTTGAGTTGTACCTTCTTATTTTTGCTGTGGAAATGGACCATGTCTGCATTTCCAAATTGTATGAAATATTCTAAAGAAAAAAGTCTCATAGGGACATATCTTGGTAGCCTATATGGGGCTAACTCACAACCATATATTCTGATCACTGTATGGTGTTGGTAAAAGTACCAATCCCCAATGCTGTAGGCCTTTGAGAGCTGGAGGATTCTTTGCATCTCATCTGTCAATCTTAGAGGAGGGGAACTCAACAGCAAGGACATGGCTGGGTGGATAAAAAGGTCTATGAATTCACAGTAGCTATATGGTGAAAAAGATATGTGATGAAAGATTGAAGACCAAAATACCACAAACCTTTGGTTTCCCTGAGCATCAAACTTCTTGAGAGTAACAGGGAAGCTATCAGGCTGATAAAATAGGAACAAGTGATAGATGTAAGAAGTGTATCTAAATATCCTTTCCCTCTCTAAATTCATCAATTGCTCATGAATTTTATTGGCAATGTATGTAGCATAATCATAGTGAACAGAAGGAGGCTTTCCAGGGGAGAAAATAGACATCATGGCCAGAATAGTTTCATCAACATCCTCAGATGATCTATATCCCAGGACATAACTGATCATATCCACAAGCATTTTTCCCAACTCATTGAGATATAAATTTCCAATAGGAGGAGTCCTCACAGTTTGAGAGTCTGATTGAATGAATAGTTGATTAATCTCTATGATTTGGGCATTGGACAACTTGCCTCCTTGCTTTATCAAGTCCATCATAGATAGAGGAGTCAATGGCTTTGTAGTGTGAAAGTGCAGCATTTGATTTATAGCCTCAGGGGTGACATGGAACAAAACTGAGCCTGAGGGATTGAGGACAGCTCTCTGACATGGGTCATAGTTGGCACTGCATCGATGGATTAAATCTGGGAGGACATTGACTTGAGGAAGATTGAAAATGGGCAAATTGGAGTCCCAAATCCCTAGAATATCATTTCCACTGAGGTGTTCGGCTTTCAGCTCATTGAGTACATGAATATGGTATCTGTTGTACTCTGGGATTACTTCTGCCATCTGGTAGTCTCTGTCGGGCAGGGGCAGCCATTCTAGCTCTCTTTATGGGGCATTTAGAGGTGGAATGTTTAGAGCTACTGGTGTCTCCATGGGTTTGGTGCTCTTCAAGCAAAATTTCACTTTGGAATGTGGGCAAATGCAGCTTTGTGCGGTGAATTGAGGTAAAATGTTTTTTCACTGAAAATCAGGGCAGTTCTGGTGTAAAAGGGGCACAATTGGTCAGTCTTGGGAGGAATTGAATCACTAGTAGGACAAAAAAGCTTGAGTTTCAGGGGAAAATGGAAGTTCTGGGCGTTTTTTTTTTTACAGCGAAGAACGAACTGAACCAGGTGCAGGAACAAATGGTAAATACCTGGTCACGGCGCGATGGGTGGAAGCTTATCCAAGCTGAGTTTTGGGCGGCCATGGCTTTGAATCGATTTTTTGCAGGTTGGCGGCGAGAAGGACGTAAAAATTCATGCAGGAGGCATAACAGTATTTTGGTGAAACATGCGAAAAAACGCAATTTTTGGCGAAAATATTGGAAATTTGGCCTTTGGCGCGCTTTTCTCGGATGACGCCAGCATGAGGTCATAGGTGGGGTCATGGTACGGAATGATGACGTGGCGGTCTGTGAGTGGTCCACGTGGACGGGGGACGTGGCAGACAGCTCGGGGCGCTGGCGGGTCGGGTGCTGATGTGGTGCTGACTCGGCAATGGCGTGGAGTTGACGTAGGGCCGACTGGGTGGGCGGTAAGCGAAAGGCGGTAAGCGTAATATCAGACCGCTTAAGGTACGGGCGCAGTTTTGGCAGGAGACCACCCGATACAACCCAGGATTGATGCATGTCCGAGCCTTGACGTCACCCTCTGACGGATTTCGGGCACTAACGTATAGGCATCGGGGGTGGTCCGATATTGCTGTGAGCCGTCGGATGGGAGGGCCCAGATCCGATGGTCGACGGGAGGCAGAGGTGATCAGACAATACGGTGAGGAGCAGACAATAAACAAATGATATTTATGGAACGGCGTGCCAGGTACAAAACTTAGGACAACGGCGGATTTGTGGGTTTTGTAATGTTTTTTAGAACAAATGGGTTTATTGCTATTTATTCAAAACAAGGGGTTAGGGCTGTTAAACCAAGCGGATCTCGGTTTAATCCCAAGACATCATATTAGTGCTATTTTGCTTTTAGCGCTTTAATTTCTTTGCACTCCGACTTTTTAGAACTATAAGGCTATACTGCCTAGGGGAAAGGATATATACATATTTTTGGGGTTTTTTTATGTACAATAGTGATATAATAATGGAGAAAAGGAGAACATAGGGAGTTAAGTATTGATAGAGTTAGTAGTTAGTATTGGATGGGAGACATGGAAGGGAGGATGCAAACACTAAGCTTTTTAGGGAAGAAACTTAGTTATGAGAGTAGATCAAAATGAAAAGATTTTTACACAGGAAATGTGGCTCTTTATGTAACAAGAACCAACAAAAGAGTTTGACTCCTCTTATGAACAAAGGTGACAGTGGGATGTTAGAAAGAAGTTTGACAGGGAATGATTGGGAAGTTAGACATGCTTCACTTCGTTGCTACAAAATTGCTAAATAGGAAGATCTGCACTTGCCACCATGTGTTTCCTTTGCTTAGGCCAATGATATGAAAGAAATCATGCTTCTGCAACCCCATCTACCTACCCATTCTATTGCCTAGCATTTTTTGTTACTTCAAGGAGGGTGCACATAGACTGGCAAACCCTCAATTGCTCTTTTTCTTTTCTTTTTCCATTTTCTTTTGATTTTCTATCTAAGGCTAGCCTTATTACTTCCAAGGCCCCAGATTAAGTAGTTGGGAACCTTCATTCTCTACCTAACTACTGATCTGCCAAGATTAAACAGTTTGGACAGATTTCTTTCTCTAATCTACAATAAAAATTGAAATGTGGCATGACCCAACTTAGATTGTTGGATCACCCATTCAGAAGTAGGACATTCATCAAACAACTGTAAATAGGTGTTTTCCACAAAATATGAGTTCTTTGCATCGCCAAAGTAGAGCATATTTGGCACTTCCCCTGCCAATCATGAAAAATGAAACCTATTGGTATAGATAGCTAACAGTGGCTCCACTTGGGGATGGTTTTTCTACTTGAAAGACCAAGAACAGCAGGTCAGACTGCCTTGGCTTTTGACTTCTTATCAAAACTTGAAAGCTTTCTCTTTGGATTTCAAAACTAGAATCTTTCACCATTGTGGAACTTCTGAAATAAAAAGCCTTTTCCTGCTTATTTACAAAACTTCTGAAGCTGCAGTATCTATATGCTGAAAGAAAATACTATATACAACTGATAATGTACAGGGCAAAGCCATGTTATATACATGGAAAGTAGTCAAAATAATGCTTTAACATCCGGCCATTCATAGGGCCCTCTTCAGCTTTAGTTTCATCCAAATTCTTCAAGAAATAAGTGTTATTTCCTTGTACTGCTTGAATTACAAAGGGTCCCCTCCAAAGGGAGTCAAATTTGCCATGCTTTCCCTTGTCTTCTCTTCTTGAATCCCATTTAAGCACTTTATCACCAATAAAGAAATCTTCAGCCTTGGTTCTTCTATCAAAGGCTTTCTTCAGCTTCTCTTGTAGGACTTGAAATCTATTGTACACTTGATCTCTGGTTTTCTATAAACAAATTATCTGGTCGATTCTTCTTTGCATGTCATTTGGTTTAGCCTGACTTTCTTGAAGTAGCTTCATGATAGAGACCCCTAATGATGAAGGGAATTTGGCTTCCATTCCATAAACCAACTCATATGGGCTGACCCCAATAGATCTTTTAGTTGTTAACCTGTCTGCCCATAAGGCATTTACAAGCTTCTTATGCCAATTTTTCTTATTCTCTTCCAGTATCTTCTTAATGATGTTGATAAGGCTTTTGTTAGATGAATCAGCTAAACCGTTGCCTTGAGGGTAGTATGCAGTAGAATGGCCCAAAGTGATATGGAATTTGTGACAAAAGTTCACCATCTTCTTGGATCTAAAAGCAGCAGCATTGTCTGTGATAATCTTGTCAGGACAACCAAATCTGGAAAGAATATTAGTTTCAAGGAACTGAATGATAGCAGAATCATTTGCTTGTCTGCATGGAACAACCTCAATACATTTAGTAAAGTAATATGTGGCTATTAGGATCCATTTATGTTGGCCTGAAGATGAAGGATGAATTTCCCTAATGAATTCCAAGCCCCATTGCTGAAAGGGCCTTTCTGTTGCAATAGGCTTTAAGGGAAGTGGTAGTAACTTTCTTTTTCCCTCAAACACTTGACACTTGTGACATGAAGTGGTAAAGTTTTTAACATCAGAGAACAGAGTGGGCCAATAGTAACCTGCCCTTAATATCTTATCCACAGTGGATTTCCAATACAAATGTCCACCACAATCACCTGCATGGAATTCTTTCATAACATTGTTAGTCTCATCCATATTCAAGCAATTCAGCAATATACCTTCATGATTTTTCCATAGTAAATTACCATCTATAACACAAAATCTTGAAGCTTTCATTTTTAGAAATCTAGATTTGGTTCTGGACAATCCTGGGGGAGCACACAGGTTTTGCAATATATAACAGATATCAGAATACCACAGGGATTGTTCAAAGGCTGCATTGATCTTTGGAGTTGCCAGCTCCGGTTCATTGTCCAGTTGGTTAATATCCAAGGCTTGGAAGTTTGCTTCTGACATCAATTTAGCCAAACCTTGCCCCTTTATCGGTTTTGTAGGTCTAATTTCAATGTCAAATTCCAAAATGTTAGCAATCCATTTTCCTCTTCTACCCTCTAAGCTTTCTTGAGTCAATATGTCTTTCACAATGGCATTCGGTACATAAGCAATAACATGGGAGTATAGGATGTAAATCCTAAAGTCTTTGATGGCCTTGACCAATGCATAAGCTTGCTTTTCCATGATCTGATATTTCAGAGGTGCATCTCTAAGGGCTCTACTAAAGAAAGCAATAGGTTTTTCATTCCCTTGATCATCTTTTTGCAATAAGACAGCAGCAATGGTATGCTGGGAGGCAAACGAGAAAATAATAAATTCTCTGTCAAATTGAGGATTTGTTAAGACTGGGGTTTGGGTAAGGGCCAATTTAATACCTTCAAAAGCTTGATTTTCTTCTACTGTCCACTTCACCTTAGAATCCTTTTTTAGCATGTTGTTTAGCAATCTGATCAATTCTGCTAAGTTTGGGATAAATCTCCTTAAAAAGTTGATCTTTCCCAAGAAAGCTTGTAATTCTTTAATATTTCTTAGATGGGGCATTTGTAAGATGGCCTGTATTCTGTCTGGATCAATTCTAATGCCATCCTTTGAAATGATATGACCCAATAGCTTACCCTCTTCCAAACCAAATAGAGACTTCTGGGGATTTAAGGAAATTCCATATTTCCTACATGTTATGAATATTTGTCTCAAGTGTTTCAGATGTTCTTGGTCAGATTTTGAAAAAGGTGTGAGGTCATCTACGTAAATAACAAGGAAATAATGAATCTCTTTAGAAAAAGCAATATCCATTGCTCTCTAAAATGTAGCTCCTGCATTTTTCAACCCAAAAGGCATTTTGACATACTTGAAAGTTCCCCATGGGGTTGTGAATGTTGTTTTATCCTGATCATCAGGGTGGACTAGGATCTGATTAAAGCCTGAAAATCCATCAAGCAATGAGATTCTTGAAGCCCCCACCACTCTTTGGAGAATGTGATCCATTTTGGGTAAGGGATAATTGTCTTTGAGGGACACTTGATTCAAATTCCTTAGATCAACACAAAGCCTAATCTCACCAGTCTTCTTTCTTGTGGGGACCAAATTTGAAATCCAGTCTGAAAACCTGATTGGTGCTATGATACCGGCTTTAAACATTTTTTGTACCTCTTTCTCAATGGAAGGGAGAAGCATAGGGTTGATTCTTCTTAATTTTTGCTTGTATGGCTTTTGATTAGGCTTGAGAGGGATGGTGTGTTGAATAACAGAGGTGTCATAGGATTTCAAATCCTCATAACTCCATGCAAACACATCTTGGAACTCTTTAAAGAGGTCAATGTATTTGGGCTTTTGGTCAGGAGGTAAAGATGTAGACAATTTTATTATCTTGGGTTTTTCAGTAGTTCCAATGTTGCATTCTTCAATGGCAGCATTAAGGGGTTGCATTTTTGGTTTTCTAGGAGCATCATTTGAGTCAAAAATGTCCTCCAACGGAGTCAGGCCTGTTGGCAGAAAATTATCTTTTAGTTGTATGACTTCAGCCTCTGCACCAGCTATTTCATCAAAATATAATTGTTTGAGTTCTTGTATATTTTCCTTGTCAAAGGTTGTTGGGCAAAGTATATGATTTGCTATTTTGGGCGATATAGTTGTTTGGTCCTGTTCACTTAGTGGTTGTGTGTTTTATACAGAATCAACATCAATGTTCAAACCTGAAAATTCATGCTGCAAGGTCAAGAAACTATTTATTTGTGTGTCATCCTCAAATACTTGCCAATCTTTAACATTGTTCGGGATAGAAGGTCTGTGTTTTATCTCAGCTGTGAAACAATGGTTGGGTTCAAAAGGAAATTTGCATGTACTGGCAAATGTAGCTAAACTATGGGCATGAAGGTTGTGGGTTCTAGATATTTTGGTGATTTGAAATTCAGTGAAGGCCTTGAGTATTTCAATAGCAGCAGACCTGTATGACCTTAGTCTTTTGTCATTGGTGACAAAATTGCCTTTCACTTGTTGAATAATGAGGTCTGAGTCTCCCAAGATTGAAACTTTCGTGGCCTGTAAGGATCTCACTAGTTTGAGGCCTAGCAGAAGAGCTTCATACTCTACCATATTATTAGTACATCCGAAATTAAGCCTATAGATTCGACCTTCTGCATAATTTCTTTGTTTGTTATGAATCCACACTCCAGCCCCTGCCCCTAATTTGTTGACTGATCCATCAAACTCAAGAAACCAAAGGATTTCTTGATTTAGGGGAGATCTAACAGCTTTTCTATGACTTGGGATTATAAGCTGGAGATCTTGTCTTTCATCTGGTTTGTCTTCTAGAACGGTCTCATCAATTGGTTGCCCAACCTTGATTTCTTGGGAACTTGATTGCTCATTCATATGCAAATCTTGTTCAAGTAAGACAGATTTATCTCCACATATTGGACTTATATCATCATTGAACAGAATGAAGGAATCCATGTCTGAATGGACTGCATAAATAGGGAAATTTTGAGGTTTTTCTTCACTGCTCACCATGTATTTCATGAGTGACTCTCTGTATAGCCTCTTTGGTTGCCCAAAGACCGAGATAGTGGCATATGACATGTCCAATTGCAGGGAACCTTGGAGTTTGGCTCCCCATGATCTTGATAACAGCATTCCATATTTAGGTGGGATATTAGCAACTACAACATCCATTAAGATTGTTTTATTTGGGTACTGGACAAGGGAAACACATAGATCTTTTATCAAGCCTAAACACTTAACTTGGCTGGAGTCAAATGAAAATAGGTCCTTATATGGTCTTGTGATGTCTAGATTCAATCTCTCCATTACTGACTTAGGCATAAGGTTATGAGAGGCGCCTGAATCAAACATTGCATTGTGTAATATTTTATCATGAATATGCAAGCTGACATAAAAAGGTAAGATTCCAGTGCTTCCTGTCTTTCCATCAACTTCTGGACCGAAAAGTAATTCTGGGGTATCATCCAACACATTGACATCATCCATATTATGGGTCAGTTGAAGGGACTTCTTGATTTTTTGCTTGTAAATGTTATGTTTGGCTAGCTCTGAAAGAGGAATCGCTATCTTTAATTTACCAATTTCAGCTTCTAAGTCAAAAGGTTTTTCAGATTGGATCTTGGTGTTCTGGTTAACAACTTTTTCTTTCTCAATTGAGTTTTTAGAGGCTTCTTCTTGACTTTCAATCTGATCTTGAGGCTTGTCCTTTTTGCTCATCTTTTGAAAAGTGTTGCTTGGATTGTGTTGTAAAGGCGGTCTAGCCAATGGTTGTTGATTTGAGGGAAATGCTTCAGTTACCTCTTCAACTGTTACTTCATTTGTAATTGTATCAGTTTTGTTAATTGGCTCTGTGATAATAAACTTCTTAGGCAATGGGGTATCCTTTGTTTTCTCAGGTTGTGTCACATTTATAGTTCTGCTTCTCAATTTGTATTGCTTATGAACTTCAAAAACAGCTGTGTCATAGCCTTGTTTGAAATCAAATGATTCACCTGATTTGGTATGGAACTGATTGATGTCATCATCCTCATGATCTTCTTGACTCAGAAAAACTTGTTGATCTTCGTTCAGGCCCATCAAATTAATGTGGGTATCATCTATCTGCTCACTAGAAGCAGATGCTTCAGCATAGTTTTCTCGGAACGAAGGCCTAATCTCAGGTTCAGGGCTGGCCTTGCCAACATTAGGATTTTGATTTCTTCTAAAATTGGGATTCCTGATAGGATTATTCTGTGGTGCCTCCCATGATGATTTCCTCTCAACAGATTCTACTCTGTCACCTAATCTATGCATACCAGTGATTATTGCTTCTAATTTTTTATCCCAGCCTGAAGGCTCTTCTTTGAAGGTAGTCTTTCTTTCAGTTCTGGTCCTATTTCTCTTAGCTATCAGGTTGGCTTCTACACTAACTGCTATATCTTGCATCTCAGCTAAAGTTCAGGGAGCTCTTTCTCTCAATTGGTATGCCATATCTGAATCAAACCCATCAGGAAAGGTGTATAGAGCCATATCAGGTGGGGTCTCAGATTTTGGGGGATAGCATTGTAGACATTGTTGAATCGAGCACAATAGTCCAAGACAGTTTCTTGGGGACCTCTTTTGATAGCATTGTATTCAGATAAAATATGGAGTGGATCCTTTTTCTTCTCCCATCTGTTGATAAAGGTTTGATAGAGGGCTTCGGGGTCAGCTATGGAGTTTGTTGGGAGTGACCTAAACCATGATCTTACATCTCCTGTTAGGCTTTGCACAAAAATTTTCATTCTAACCCCATCATCATCTATCTCATAATTTTCAAAATAATCCTGCATTTTCTTAGTATGTTGAAGGGCTGAATGAGAGCCAGTACCATCAAAATATGATATTTTGATTTGATAATCTTGGGGCATAGGCCCTGAATTGGCCGGTAACTGCAGTGGAGCATATCTATTAGCCATGTTTGGTGGGACAATAGGGATAACAGGAACAAATGGGACAAGGGGAGGAAAGGGGATGAGAAGGGTATGTGCAGTTGATGGAGGGGTTGAAAGGACACCTTGTGAAGTGGATGAAGAACTAGGAGAGTGTGGAACTGTGGTATGAGGATGTAAAGAAACCTTAGCAGGGGTTGGAATATTAATTTGGAATCCTGCTTCAGAACTTGAATCTGATAAAGTCCCTTCTGATTTGTGTTTCTTAAGGATTCTTGGAATCAAGTTTGGATTTTGAAACTCAGGTGATGGATCTGGATCTGGGTTAGATCTTGTATAACGAGTTTTCTTCTTAGGAGCCAGCTTCTATGATTTCCTTTGGGAGAATTTTCTAGGAAATATTAATCTTTGAAAAGGACTGATCAAGTATAGCACAACTGTATGGAACTTAAGACTGAATAAAGATTGACTAAGGCAGCTTTTATATACTCCTGCAAATGCAAAGCAGAGGCAATTTCTAAGGCTATCTGGCTGTCACTCAGGGTTTATCTACAGTATTAAGAATCAGACAGGGGTTTATGAACTTCATTCAGGTTCCCAGTGGAGTCGCCATTTATGTTAACACCCAGGTTGTTCCCTTGACTCCTGAGGGAATATGGCCGAGGTAACCACTAACTAAGCTTTGGATTACAGGTTCTAGCCTACCTGTAATCAGAGAGGGCTCTCTCTTTTAGTTTTAACTTTGTTTTTGAAGATTTTAGGCTAGGGAGTTTTGTTTAAATTTTGGTTTTCAGCTATCGTTCAAAGAAGGGCATGCAAGCATCAAAGAGAGTTCAGTCCATTGGGCATGTGGAGTCCAGAAATGAATAGGATTTGATGTTTGTGATAAAGAGAGGTTCACTGCAAGGCTAGATGGGTATTCATGATACAAACTTTGATTTTTAGAAAAGAGACAGTATAAATTACACCAGGAAAGGCAATCAAGAGTTCTTTCACGGTGCAACACGAAATGAAGAACAAATCCTACTCAACAACAAAAGAGAATTACTGAATAAAGACTTATCATGTGATTAGAGCAAATAGGAGCATTTAAGAATTCCATAGTTGCAGCTAACCCTGAAGAAAACATATTTAGTAGTAAGGATTGAGTTTAGGGTGTCTTTAATGGACAAATCCTGAACTAGTCTTTTACCTTTCTACTAAGATTAATCACCATACATCACAGACAGATTATACAAGAAATGAAACACAAATACAGTTGGAGAACACTTATTGTATCACGCCATAACACGAGAATCCTACAGCAGTCAATAGTTTCATGACAGCACGTCCAAGCCAAACATATCTTCTGGAAACCAACAGCTCCTTTGTATTATATCTTTCAGAGAATATACAGCCGATTTCTCTTGAACAGGTGAGCAACAATAACCCCCAATAAGCTATGCGAGGGTGCATATATACAAAATATCATAGAAATATCTCAACAGTGAGTTATTGCACAATAACTGCTCTTACCAACTTTCAAAGATATTTCTTACAAAATTAAAAGCTACTTAAATGAATATACAACAGCTGCTTGATATTTGTCAGAAATTCTTGATTTTTGGGGCAACTGGGTCTGCCGGGTGCTTCGTATTGATTCTAAGTAATAAGCCCTTTATTGCTTTGTCATGCTGCAGCTATCTCAGCCCCGTCATCTGCATCTTTCGGTGTTGCTTTAGTGACCAAATTTGTTTGCTGAGTTGGCTCTATCCCCTCTCTCCAGTCATAGTGAATATATCAATTTTCTGAACATGATGACTTATAATTGATGTACAAAAATTTGGTGAAAAATCTATTTCTTCACAGCAATGTCTGTATCATGCTTGTCCACCATTCCTGAGTAGGCAACTGATGTCTCAAAATTATGCCTAAGGTTTCATCTGCCTCAGTATACTTGTAGTAATTTGGAGGAACTTCAAACAGATGTCTTATTTCATGCATGATGAAAAACAAATTCTCTATTTTGTCATAGAGACTCTGCCCAGATGCAGGCCCTGTTTCCTCTGGGGCACTTGATGCTGCAATGATCTGATTTGTAGCATATGTATTTACCCTCTTGACATAGTTTTCATGAGATAGTAACCTTCCTGCACTGGTTAGTAAGCTGGGAAGGCCTCTGTTATGCAATGCTGTAAATTTCTCCATGAATTTGTTCACCTCTGTCTGCATTTCCTGGCACCTTTTATCCAATGTTTGCACATGATTTCTCAAAGTAAGCACCCTTTTTATTAGTAATATGGTATCAGTTCTGTTAGAGATACCCATTGCTGCCAGCTGGGGGCCTGTGCGATTGTTAAGGACATTGATCATCCTATTGGCTATCTCAGGCATATTGCCTAGAGATGCCCTTGCTCTTTGACTTTCTTTTTGGGCCCTACCTATGAGATCTATATGCTCATGGATGGTTTCAATATATTGCCATTGATCTGTTATAGACTGACCAATATTGGCCCAAAGGACTTTCTTGATTTCAGCCACAACTTTATCAAGAGAGAGCTCTTTCTCCAATTCTTTTATTTTCTTCTCAAGAGCCCTTACCTCTCTTGTTTTTTCAGCTACACTTTGCTTTGATTTATCATAGTTTTCATTAACTGTAGCCAATTTTTCCTTGGCCTCATTTAATTCTGCCATCTGGGCCTCTAGAGCTTGAAGTTCTTTCATCATATTTTTCATATCAAGGCTGGGTGTCTGTCCTGATGTTGTTGTTGGTGCTGTTGCTGAAGGGCCTGCCTCTGGTGTTTGTCCTCTGGGAGGACTTATAATTTGAAGAGGTTCCTCAAGGTTAATTACTAGCTGAGGGGGCTGAGATATCTGCCCTCCTTCTTTCTGTCTCAGGGCTGCCTGTAATGCACCCTCTGTTGCTATCAATCGTCCTTCTGTTTCTACCAATTGTTTGTGTAGCGTCAACAGCATGGCCACTATATCTTGATCCTTTCTCTGCTGAGAAACATCTTCTGTTTGGGGGTGAAGGGTTGCTGGAAGTTTTACCATCTTCCTCAAAGCTAATATATCTTCATATTTTTTCTTCATGAGCGCCTGCACAGCTTTAGGATCACTTGGGTCATGCCCAAGCTCTATAATGATATCTTCCAAAGACCTAATCCTGTTGTCTTTGGCTTGAGATGAAGCTTTCTCCAATTCTAGTTGGGCAGTAGTATTATGGAGAGAATTTTGCAGTTTGTGTGCTAGAAATGTTTTATCTGCAAGAGTAGAGTAGACCATCTCACCCGTTTGCTTATGTAGCTCTATTTGGTCCATTGGGTGGATGTCCTTTGCAAACACTTCTAGGTTGGTCCTGATGTAATCTGCAGCTGACTGTGGCTGCAGTAGGGCAGGCATGAAATGGATCATAGTCATCTTCCCCTCTGCAATGTCATATGCGGACATGAGTCTCTGCTGGTTGGTGGGAGCCATCTTGAGAAAATGATTGTAAAGCTGGATTCTGACTAGCTCATTCCTAGCTTTTATATCCATAAATTGTTTCTTGATTCCAGACTCTGCTCTTCTTTGCTAGCTTGAGGAACTAACCTCTCCTCCAAGTGGTCTCTCTTGTTCCTGCTAGAAGGAACTGGCTGATGCTTCCATGCTAAGGGGGCCCATACCCAGGGATGGTCCAATAGGCATCTCTTCTTCAGAAAAAGGGTTTAATCTTTGCCTTTTCTCCCCTTGTTGACTTGCTGATGTAGTGAGGGGAGTTTCTTGCTGTCTGTCCCTCTTCCTAGTTCTCTCTTCATTTATTGGGGTTTGAAGTACCGAGGTATCCATTGCTATTTCCTGCCTTGGAGGCACACTTTCTTGAGCCTGTTGCTCTGTGGATACAGGGGCCTCAGCCATTTCCTCTTGTTGTTCTGCATGTTCTTTCTGTTGTTCTGTTGTTGGGAGTGTCTGCTCCTGCTCCATTTCGTTTCCTTTATCTGTGCTAGCTGCTTGAGGAATAGTTTGAGCTGCTTGCTGGGGAACTGTAGAAGATGAGGCAGCTGCTCCAAGTTGAGTATGATAAGAAGAAGAAACCTGTCCACAATATTCCAAGTCAGCTTCCTTCTCAAGTTTCTTTGCTTCTTTTTGTGCTATTTCCTCTTTAGAACTTGCCTCTTCTAGGGTGCCCTCTTTCCATCTTAACAGATTTGCATATTTTTCAATATGAGGCAACCTGACATGATCATAGCTAGCCAACTTATATTTGACCCTTCTAAGACTAATGAAATGATTGGGATCATAGGGTATCCAGAGGAAACTGGTTTGCAACCCGAGGCGTTGCAGGATCTTATTTGCTTCTTGCCATGCCTCTTCTCTTTTATTATAAATAAATGGGCCTAGCTGGTTTCTAACTTTGAGTTGTACCTTCTTATTTTTGCTGTGGAAATGGACCATGTTTGCATTTCCAAATTGTCTGAAATATTCTAAAGCAAAAAGTCTCATAGGGACATATCTTGGTAGCCTATATGGGGCTAACTCACAACCATATATTCTGATCATTGTATGGTGTTGGTAAAAGTACCAATCCCCAATGTTGTAGGCCTTTGAGAGCTGGAGGATTCTTTGCATCTCATCTGTCAATCTTGGAGGAGGGGAACTCAACAGCAAGGACATGGCTGGGTGGATAAAAAGGTCTATGAATTCACAGTAGCTATATGGTGAAAAAGATATGTGATGAAAGATTGAAGACCAAAATACCACAGACCTTTGGTTTCCCTGAGCATCAAACTTCTTGAGAGTAATAGGGAAGCTATCAGGCTGATAAAATAGGAACAAGTGATAGATGTAAGAAGTGTATCTAAATATCCTTTCCATCTCTAAATTCATCAATTGCTCATGAATTTTATTGGCAATGTATGTAGCATAATCATAGTGAACAGAAGGAGGCTTTCCAGGGGAGAAAATAGACATCATGGACAGAATAGTTTCATCAACATCCTCAGATGATCTATATCCCAGGACATAACTGATCATATCCACAAGCATTTTACCCAACTCATTGAGATATACATTTCCAATAGGAGGAGTTCTCACAGTTTGAGAGTCTGATTGAATGAATAGGTTATTAATCTCTATGATTTGGGCACTGGATAGCTTGCCTCCTTGCTTTATCTAGTCCATCATAGATAGAGGAGTCAATGGCTTTGTAGTGTGAAAGTGCAGCATTTGATTTATAGCCTCAGGGGTGACATGGAACAAAACTAAGCCTGAGGGACTGAGGACAGCTCTCTGACATGGGTCATAGTTGGCACTGCATCGATGGATTAAATCTGGGAGGACATTGACTTGAGGAAGATTGAAAATGAGCAAATTAGAGTCCCAAATCCCTAGAATATCATTTCCACTGAGATGTTCGGCTTTCAGCTCATTGAGTACATGAATATGGTATCTGCTGTACTCTGGGATTACTTTTTCCATTTGGTAGTCTCTGTCGGCCAGGGGCAGCCATTCTAGCTCTCTTTGTGGGGCATTTAGAGGTGGAATGTTTAGAGCTACTGGTGTCTCCATGGGTTTGGTGCTCTTCAAGCAGAATTTCACTTGGGAATATGGGCAAATGCAGCTTTGTGCGGTGAATTGAGGTAAAAAGGTTTTTCATTGAAAATCAGGGCAGTTATGGTGTAAAAGGGGCACAATTGGTCAGTCTTGGGAGGAATTGAATCACTAGCAGGACAAAAAAGCTTGAGTTTCAGGGGAAAATGGCAGTTCTGGGCGTTTTTTTACAGCGAAGAACGAACTGAACCAGGTGCAGGAAGAAACGGTAAATACCTGGTCACGGCACGATGGGTGGAAGCTTATCCAAGCTTAGTTCTGGGCGGCCATGGCTTTGAATCTATTTTTTGCAGGTTGGCGGCGAGAAGGACGTAAAAATTCATGCAGGAGGCATAACAGTCTTTTGGTGAAAAATGCGAAAAAATGTGATTTTTGGCGAAAATATTGGAAATTTGGCCTTTGGCGCGCTTTTCTCGGATGACGTCAGCATGACGTCATAGGTGGGGTCATGGTACGGAATGATGATGTGGCGGTCTGTGAGTGGTCCACGTGGACGGGGGACGTGGCAGACAGCTCGGGACGATGGCGGGTTGGGTGCTGATGTGGTGCTGACTCGGCAATGGCGTGGAGGTGACGTAGGGCCGATTGGGCGGGCGGTAAGCGGTAATATCGGATCGCTTAAGGTACGGGCGCAGTTTTGGCAGGAGGCCGCCCGATACAACCCAGGATTGACGCGTGTCCGAGCCTTGACATCACCCTCTGACGGATTTCGGGCGCTAACGTATAGGCATTGGGGGTGGTCCGATATTGCTGTGGGCCGTCGGATGGGAGGGCCTAGATTCGACGGTCGACGGGAGGCAGAGGTGATCAGACAATACGGTGGGGAGCAAACAATAAACAAATGATATTTATGGAACGGCGTGCCAGGTACAAAACTTAGGACAACCGCGGATTTGTGGGTTTTGTAATATTTTTTAGAACAAATGGGTTTATTGCTGTTTATTCAAAACAAGGGGTTAGGGCTGTTAAACCAAGCGGATCTCAGTTTAATCCCAAGACATCATATTAGCGCTATTTTGCTTTTAGCGCTTTAATTTATTTGCACTCCGACTTTTTAGAACTATAAGGCTATACTGCCTAGGGGAAGGGATATATACATATTTTTTGGGGTTTTTTATGTACAATAGTGATATAATAATGGAGAAAAGGGGAACATAGGGAGTTAAGTATTGATAGAGTTAGTAGTTAGTATTGGAAGGGAGAAATGGAAAGGAGGATGCAAACACTAAGCTTTTTAGGGAAGAAACTTAGTTATGAGAGTAGATCAAAATGAAAAGATTTTTACACAGGAAATGTGGCTCTTTATGTAACAAGAACCAACAAAAGAGTTTGACTCCTCTTATGAACAAAGGTGACAGTGGGATGTTAGAAAGAAGTTTGACAGGGAATGATTGGGAAGTTAGACATGCTTCACTTCGTTGCTACAAAATTGCTGAATAGGAAGATCTGCACTTGCCACCATGTGTTTCCTTTGCTTAGGCCAGTGATATGAAAGAAATCATGCTTCTGCAACCCCATCTACCTACCCATTCTATTGCCTAGCATTTTTTGTTACTTCAAGGAGGGTGCACTTAGACTGGCAAACCCTCAATTGCTCTTTTTATTTTCTTTTTCCATTTTCTTTTGATTTTCTATCTAAGGCTAGCCTTATTACTTCCAAGGCCCCAGATTAAGCAGTTGGGAACCTTCATTCTCTACCTAACTACTGATCTGCCAAGATTAAACAGTTTGGACAGATTTCTTTCTCTAATCTACAACAAAAATTGAAATGTGGCATGACCCAACTTAGACTGTTGGATCACCCATTCAGAAGTAGGACATGCATCAAACAACTGTAAATAGGTGTTTTCCACAAAATATGAGATCATTGCTGTTAGAAAATTATATATTACGGAGCAATGGAACACATATAATATTGCAGAAATATAAACACAGAAAACGCACAAAACAAGAGAGACACAGATATACATGGTTCACCCAGTTTGGGCTACGTCCACCCCGAACAGCCAATCCTTCCTTTCTATTATCCAGCAAAATGAAGAGATACAACCTACAACAAAACTGCTGTAATATCCTCTGTTTTCTCTCACAGTCTCACCTCTATGTTTCTCGCTCACCGAATACACATCTATATCACAGCCTCAAATACGATGCCCTCATATAAGGAGAGGGGTTGCCTTCTAGGGCAAAAAAAAAACCCTAAACTAAACATAAGTTCTACTGTCAGATCATCCGCCTAATGAACGGCCCAGATTGACTAGAAATTACTATACTTTTACAAGGCAATTTTGCAGCTATTTTTAGCTTCGAGGGCGCTGCCCCCGAAACCCCCCGCCAGGGGGGGCCCGATCTGATGGTGGACGGAGCGCGGAGTTGGCGGGAGAATAATGGACGGGCACGCGAATATGCGAATCTTCATACGGCGTGGCGGGGGGGTTTAGAACTTAGGAAATGTGGGTTATGGGGTTGTTTAACGAGCGATGTTAATGTTTTATGCACACAACTTTAGGTTAAGGGCGGAAAAGAGGGTTTTTCAGGGCTAGGGTTAGGGAAAAAGGTTGTTAGCATGACCAGGTGTCACACTAACTCCTATAGGACGCGGATGGGTTCATGATAGTCCCAGGTGGACTATTATGTCCCAGAACTGATAAATACATAGCTATAGTGCTAGAGGGCGGGGTATGTATATAGGGGAGTTATTTAGTATAGATTTAGTAGGGGAGGGGGAAATAGATAGGGGGCTATATAATATAGTCAGGAGTTAATATGGAGATGATGAGAAAGCGCTAAGGTAAGGGACCTTAGGCCATTTTGGGGGAATAGGACTTTGTAATAGAAGAATGGAAATCCTTGAGTAAAGCAGATCTTCATCAAGGCCAATGATGTGGAAAATGATGACTAAGAGGCATCAAGCAGATCTTGACCTCTTTGGGAAAATTAGTGAGTGATTTGGGGAATAAGAATGAACAGGGGAGTTAGTTATGTCCAGCTTGACTTCCTCCTGATGAAGACTGCATCATGGCTGTGATCTGCAAAGATATAACACTTAGAAACACAAAATTGATCATGAATCATCATTCTGCAACCTCAAAAAACTACCTACCCGGCCTACCATCCTGACATTTTTTCTTCTATTTGGTTTCGGTGCACTTAGACTTGCAGAGCCAGCTTTACAAAATTTTTCTTTTTTCTGTTATCCTATCTAAGTCTACACTTATTTATGCCAAGGGCCCAGATTAAGCAGTTGGGCTCCTTTGATTCTCTACCTATCTACAAATCTGCCAAGATTAAACTGTTTGGACAGATATCATTCTCTATATTCTAAAACAGGAAATTGAAACCTAGGGAGACCAAGTTTAAGCTGTTTGGCCCTCCCTTTTATAGAACAAAATGGTTGAGTCATAAAAATTGGAATTCAGTAGTGGCATTTGGATTGGCACACTTTCACAGTAGCTTCTTTAACCTCTTTTTGGAAATATGGAACACTGCAGCATGCAAAGTATGACATATTTGGCATGTAAAGATGTCAATCATGAAAAATGAACACCTGTCGCAACAGGAGGCTAACAGTGGCTCCACTTGGGGATGGCTTTTCCTTGTGAAAATCCAAGAACAGCAGGTCAGACTACCTTGATCTTCTGTGGTTGCTGTGGATTGAAGGAACTTCTTTATGTTGGCTGTTAGATAATTAAAACTTTGTAATAAAAACAACCTCCTCCTTAACTGAAATATTGTGAAATGCATAGCACTGCCTGCTTTCTTCTGCATGCTTGCTATTATGTAGAATGTTGCTTGAGTATTGCGTTTGAAACCTTTTCAAAACATGGATCAAAACTGATATGTTTGCTTTACTTTGCTTTGACAAGGGTGCTGATATGTACTGAAATACTGGTCTGTTTTGCTACCTTTGACTGAAGATTACCAACAACTTCCCTTTACCATGAGTTGTTGTGATGTGACTGTGCCATTTTTGCTGTTTTGTTGAGGTTAGTGCAGAGACAGAGCTTTTGAACTGGAGCACTTGTATTGGCTGTGTCTTCTCAAAATTCACTGCTGCTCCCTTGACAATAGGTTTGCTATAAAAAAAATGAGAACAAAGTGCTAATATATACAAATATCGCTGTACAAAAGATATATACAAAACTGCACTGTGTCCCTTAAAAGGGATCATGGTAATGTTTTAACATAAGGCCATTGACAGGGCCTTCTTCAACAGAACTATCCCCTACAGACTTGATAAAATAAGTGTTATTTCCCTAAACAACAGAAATAATGAATGGTCCCTTCCATAAAAAATCAAACTTGGTATGTTTGCCTTTGTCTTCTCTTCATGAGTCCCACCTTAGAGCTTTGTCACCAATGTAAAAATCTTCAGCTTTAACTCTCTTATCAAACATCTTTTTGAGTTTTTCTTGCAAAATTTGAGCTTTGTCATAAACGTTTTCTCTGGTTTGCTGAAGATGAATGGTCTGATTGATCCTTCTATGAATGTCATTTGGTTCAGCCTGAATTTCCTATAACAGCCTGATAGTAGGAATGCCCAGGGATGATGGAAATCTGGCCTCCATGCCATATACTAGCTCATAAGGGCTCATTACAATGGATCTCTTACTTGAAAGTCTGTCTGCCCATAGGGCATTTACCAACCTTTTGTGCCAGTTCTTCTTGTTCTCTTCCAGCACTTTCTTTATGATGTTGATGAGGCTCTTGTTGGATGATTCAGCCAAGCCATTTCCTTGAGGGTAATAGACTATAGAGTGGCCCAAGGTAATATGAGATTTGTGGCAAAAACTAACCATCCTTTTGGATTTAAAGGCAACAGCGTTGTCAGTGATGATTTTCTCAGGGCAGCCAAATCTAGAAAGGATATTGCACTCAAGGAATTGGATAATGACGGTGTCATTGGCTTTCCTGCAGGGAATGGCTTTGACCCACTTAGTGAAATAGTCGGTGGCTGTCAAGATCCATTTGTGCTAGCCTGAGGAAGAGGGATGGATTTATCCAATGAAGTCAAGACCCCATTGTTGAAAAGGCTTCTCGGTAGAGATGGGTTTCAGGGGAAAAGGTAACAGCTTTCTCTTGCCCTCAAAGACTTGGCATTTGTGGCATGACATGGTAAACTTCCTTACATCTGCAAAAAGAGAGGGCCAATAAAAACCAGCCCTTAAAATTTTATCAGCAATGGATTTCCAATATAGATGTCCTCCACAGTCACCTGCATGGAATTCTTTCATGAGATTGTTAGTTTCGTTCATGGTTAAACAGTTAAGCAGTATACCTTCATGATTTCTCTAGAATAATGCACCATCTATGACACAAAACTTTAAAGCTTTCATTTTCAAAAATCTTTTCTTGGTTCTGGACAATCCTGGGGGAGCAAACAGGTTTAACAGTACAAAACATATATCAGCATACAATGGGGATTGCAAAAAGGTCTCACTGATATGTGGAGTCGCCAGCTCCTGTTCATTGTCCAGTTGGTTAATGTCTAAGGCTTGAAAGTTTGTTTCAGACATCAGTTTGGCTAAACCTTGTCCCTTTATTAGCTTGGTTGGTTTTATTTCTATGTCATACTCAAGGATGTTTGCTATCCACTTGCCTCTTTTTCCTTCTAATCCCTCTTGGGTCAATATGTCTTTTATAGCAGCGTGTGGGACATAGGCAATCACATGGGAATACAAAATGTACACTTTGAAATCCTTGATGGCCTTAACAAGTGCATAGGCCTGCTTTTCCATGATTGGGTACTTCAAAGGGGCATCTCTTAAAGCTCGGCTGAAAAATGCAGTCGGATTTTCAGCTCCCTACTCATCCTTTTGCAAAAGGACAACAGCTATGGTATGATCAGATGCAAAAGAAAAAATGATAAAATCTTTGTCAAATTGTGGGTTGGTGTGGATAGGGGTTTGTGTTAAGGCAGATTTGATACTCTCAAATACCTGTTTGGTTTCAAGAGACCATTTTACCTTGGCATCTTTTTTTAACATATTGCTTAACAGTCATATCAGTTTAGCTAGATTTGGAATAAATCTTCTTAGGAAGTTGATTTTCCCAAGGAATGCTTGTAGCTATTTTATGTTTCTTGGATATGGGATTTGGAGGATGGCTTGGATTCTTTGAGGATCAATTCTAATCCCATCTTTTGATATGATGTGACCGAGTAATTTGCCTTCTTCAAGGCCAAATAGAGACTTCTTGGGGTTCAAGGAAATGCCATATTTCCTGCATGTGATGAATATTTTCCTAAGATGCTTAAGGTGCTCTTTATCATATTTGGAAAACGGGGTTAGGTCATCAAGATAGACAACTAGGAAGTCATGTATTTCTTTGGCAAAAGTAATATCCATTGCTCTTTGAAAGGTTGCACCAGCGTTTTTAAGTCCGAATGACATCTTAACATACTTAAATGTTCCCCAGGGTGTGGTAAAGGCTGTCTTGTCTTGGTCATCCGGGTGAACAAGTATTTGATTGAAACCTGAAAATCCATCTAGCAAAGAGATTCTAGATGACCCCACTAATCTTTGTAAGATGTGGTCCATTTTGGGCAAAGGATAGTGGTCCTTTAGGGAGACTTGGTTTAAATTTCTCAGATCTACACAAAGTCTAATCTCACCTGTCTTTTTTCTTGTAGGAACTAGGTTGGATACCCATTCAGAAAATCTGATGGGTGCTATTATGCCTGCCTCGAGCATCCTCTTTACTTCCTTCTCAATCATGGGAAGAAGCATAGGGTTAATTCTCCTAAGTTTCTATTTGAAAGGTTTCTGGTTTGGTTTTAAGGGAATAGTGTGTTGGATCACCAAGGTGTCATAGGATTTCAAATCCTCATAACTCCAAGCAAATACATCTTGGAATTCTTTGAACAAATCAATGTACTTGGGCTTTTGATCAGGTGGTAAATTTCTGGACAATTTGATCATTTTGGGATTCTCTGGTGTCCGGATGTTGTGTTCTTCTATAGCAGTGTTCAATGGTTGCAATTTTGGCTTTATAGGAACATCATTGGTGTCAAACATGTCTTCTAATGGGGTTAGGCCAATAGGCAGAAAATTATCCTTCAGGTCAATGATTTCTGCCTCTGTTTTGGCAATTTCCTCCAAATGTATTTGTTTCAGCTGTTCTATGTTTGTTTTGTCAAAACCAGTGGGGTTTAGGATTTGTTTGTCTGTTGTAGTTGTTACAACCTACTGGTTTTCATTTGTTTGCTATTGGACATCGTTCATAGCATCCATGTCAATGTTGATATTAGAGAACTCATGCTCAAGGGTGAGGAAATTGTTGATCTAGGCGTCATTTTCAAACACTTGCCAATCTTTCACGTTGTTTGGGACAGTGGGCCTATGTTTTATTTCGGTTGTGAAGTGATGGTTTGGGTCAAAAGGAAGCTTGCATGTACTAGCAAAGGTGGCTAGGCTGTGTGCATGAATGTTATGCTCTCTTGAAATTTTGGCCAGTTTGAATTCAGTAAATGCATTGAGTATATTAGTGGCAGTAGTCCTATAGGCCCTCATTCTATTGTCATTGGTTACAAAGTTACCTTTCATCTACTGTATGACTAGGTTAGAGTCTCCTAAAATAGACACCTTTGTAGCTCCTAGAGGTTTGAGCAGTTTAAGGCCTAAAAGCAGAGCCTCATATTCTGCCATGTTGTTTGTGCATTTAAAGTTCAGTCTGTAGGCATGACCTTCCGCATGGTTATCATGTGTATTGTGAATCCACACACCTGCCCCTGCTCCTAGCTTGTTGACAGAGCCATCAAACTCTAAATACCATGTGATTTCTTGCTTGTGGTTTGTGCCAAGAGTTTAAGCTATGTTAGGATTGGGTAGAGTTGAAATTTCTATTTGGGAAGTTTCTTCTATCATGCTGGTTGCACTAATTGTTGTGACAGTCTCATGGGTATATGCAGCCGATTCTTCATTGGTTTGTGCTCGTTGTTCTAGAGCCAACGGCTCATCATCAGTTAGAGAATTTGTATTATCATTAAACAAAATAAAAGAATCCATATCAGAATGGATTGAGTAAATGGGAAAATTTTCAGGCTTACTCTCACTACTCACCACATATTTCATGAGGGTTTCTCTGTACAGTCTCTTTGGTTGCCCAAAGACCGAAATAGTAGCATAGGAGAGGTCTAGTTGAAGGGATCCTTGGAGCTTTGCTCCCCATGATCTTGATAGGAGCATACCATATTTTGGTGGGATGTCAGCCACTACCACGTCCATGAGGATGGTCTTATTGGGATATTGGACTAAGGAGACACACAAGTCTTTGATGAGGCCTAAACACTTGACTTGACTTGAGTCAAATGAGTACAAATCTTTGTAGGGTCTTGTAATATCAAGGTTCAGCTTTTCCATAACTGCTTTGGGCATCAGATTGTGTGATGCTCCTGAGTCAAACATAGCGTTGTGCAGAACTTTGTCATGTATATGCAAACTGACATAAAAGGGTGGAATAGGTCCATATGTTGATTTTCCATTAACTTCTGGGCCAAACAATAGTTCAGGGGTATCATCCAGGACATTTACATCATCCTTATTCTCTGGGATTTGAAGTGATCTTTGAATTTGTTGCCTATATACATCATGTTTGGAAAGTTCTGAGAGGGGGATGGATATCTTCAACTTGGCTATTTCTGCCTCTAAATTAAATGGCTTTTCCAATGGAGTCTTGGTATTGATGCTGGCAGTTTTTTCTGTTTCATTTGAATTATCAGCGTTTTGCTCTTTTTTATCAGTGTTATGGGAATTGATTTCTTGCAGTTTTTCAACTTCAGGAAGGCCTTTTGGAACGTTGTTCAAGTTTTGCTCAGAGGAAGAAGGTGTCAAAAGCTGATCTACATAAGGTTGTGTTTCTGTAATGTCTTCTACAGTTACTTGATGCGGGTTTGGGACAGTTGTATCAGCTGGTTCTGTTATGACAGCCTTGCTCTTAATCTTGTTGGGCTGTTTGCCATCCTTTATTTTGTTAGGTTCAGAAATGTCAATGGTTCTAGTTCTCAGCTTGTATTGTTTGTGTACTTCATACACAACAGTATCATATCCTTGTTTAAAATTAAAAGACTCGCCAAACTTAGTCTGAAATTGACTAAAGTTATGCTCATCTTGGTCTTCTTGGCTCAGGAAAGTCTGATGCTCACCTTTTAGATCCATCAGATTCATGTGAGTGTCTTCTGTTTGCTCATTGGATGTAGATCCTTCAACATAATTATCTTGAAAAGGGGGTCTTATGTCATGGTCTGGGCTTGACCTACCAACATTTGTGTTCTGCGTTTTCCTAAAATTTGGGTTCCTTATGGTATTGGACTGTTGCCCTTCCCATGATGATCTTCTCTCAACATTTTCTACTCTTTCTCCTAGCCTTTGTAGGCCATTGATAATCGCATCAAGCTTGTGATCAAAGGCTGAGGGTTCTTCCTTAAAGGTGGTTCTTCTTTCCATTCTGGCTCTGTTTCTTTTGGCAATTAGGTTGGCCTCTACGCTGACAGCAACATTTTGCATGTCTGCAAGGGTCTGAGGAGCTCTTTCTTTTAACTGGTATGCCATATCTGGATCGAATCCATCAGGAAATTTATACAAGGAAAGGTCAGGTGGGGGTCTTAAGTTCTGTGGTATTACATTATAGACATTGTTGAACCTTGCACAATACTCCAAGACAATCTCCTGAGGACCTCTTTTAATTGTATCATATTCAGCTAGTATGTGCAAGGGGTCTTTCTTTTTCTCCCATCTGTTGGTAAAGGATTGGTAAAGCTCATCTGGAGTAGTTATGGAATTTGCAGCAAGTGATCTAAACCAAGATCTTACATCACCGGTTAAATTTTGAACAAAAAATATCATTCTTACGCTATCATCATCTATCTTGTAGTTTTCAAAATAGTCTTGCATCTTTTTGGTATGCTGAAGGGCTGTGAAAGGACCGGTGCTGTCAAAATAGGTAATTTTAGATTGGTACTCCTGAGGTAAAGCCCCAGGATTAGCAGGCAAATGCAGGGGTGCATACCTATTAGCCATATTGGCAGGGATAAGTGGGACGAAGGGGATAACAGGCACAATAGGGATAATAGAAGTAACTGGAACAACAGTTGTAGTTTTTGTACTACGTGCAGTGAATGGAGGTGTGGATGGAGTACTTTGAGATGTGGATGATGAATAAGGGGAAGTAGGGGTTGAACGAAATAAAACTTTAATAGGGGTTGGAACACAACTCAGAGGAGCTACTTTAGGACTCAAATCATCAAAATCTTGTCTTTTCTCTTACTTCCTGAGGATCTTTGGGATTAGGTTCGGATTCTCAAAAACAGCTGGAGGGTCTGGATTTGGATTTGACCTTGTATATCTAGATTCTTTTTGGGAGCCAGTTTCCGAATGTTGTTTTTTGGTATTTTTATGGGAATATTTTTGAAATCGGCAAGGAACTGTTAGATTTTGAAATGGCTGTGTATAGTTTAAAACTAGCATGAAGATTGACTGAAGCAGCTTTTATTTGCTTCTGTTAATGTAAAACAGAAACAGTTTCAAAGGCTTCCTGGCTGACATTCAGGCTTCATCTGTAGTTTTAAGGGATATATAGCAATTAGAAAATCGATTAGCTTAGGGGATTTTTCCAACCTTCTTAGTGAAATTAACCGAGGATTTCCCTATTGGATTCGCCATTATATTATCACTCAGGTTGTCCCCCAGGTCGGAGAAAAGGGATACGGCCGAGGTAACCACAAACCAACTTTGGACTGCAGGTTCTAGCCCACTTTCAGTCAGAGAGGGCTCTCTCTTTATGATTTAGCTTTGTTGATGATGTTCTTATGCTAGCTATTAAGTTCAGGGATTTTTTGTTTGTGTTTTGTTTGTGTTTTGGTGGGAAAATTGATGTTTTCAAGTAAAGAGGCAAGTGTGGTGTGAAAGTTTCAAACCATTTGGGCATGGAGTCAAGGATGTAAGACTGCTGGTGTGTTTTCTTGGTCACAAGAGGAATAAGGAGCAAGGTAGCTGCACATGGAACAATTTTCCAAATTTAAAAGATGGAAAGAATGCTAAGGAAGGAGAAGCAATTAAGAATCTCTCAATCAGCTTAACACAGGAAAGTGGATGATCTCTATCCAAGGGCAGTAAAGAATCCTTAGATAACTATCAAACACATGTGAATAAGAGTAAATATGAGCCACAAGGAATTCATATTCATGTCCAGTTCATTTCAGATGAAAAAACATAAAGAAATAAGAAAGTTCTAAGCTAATCTTTCTTTTAGCTATTTAGATGGTGAAAAATGAAAACAGAGGTAAGAGGCACTTATTGATTCATGTTGCAGCACAAGAATTCCATCATTCAATCTCTAAAGACCAGTAACAACACATCAGGCAGTCATTCTTCCAATCTCTTCAGCAATCTATGATTAAAGAAAAATATCAGACATACAGTGCAAGTCTCTAATGAAAAGTTATCAATCAACCAACCCTTGAAACAATACAGTGGGTGGTATATATAGGGAAGATTCTCCAAAATTGTTTATTACAGTTGTGACCTAAACAGGTCTGAGAGTAAATGATTACTTTAACCTAAACTTATAAATGCAAAAAATATCTATGAGCTGCACTGAGGGCAGCCGTATCAGAACTGAATCAATGCGTTGTCCTCAGTGGCTTGGTGCAGTGCTTCTGCAATAACTGTGCATGGACTTCTGCTTCATTGTAGTTCGGTGGCTTTAAGTGCTTTAACTGTGATTTGAGAGCTGGGATGGGCTTACACCTCTTGACTTGACTCTACTGGAGGCCAATTAATGCTGACTTGCCTTGGGAACTGAAGATTTCCAATAAAAAATTAACTAATACTCTTTGCCGCTTTGTCTCTCCTCTGATACTCTTTGATAAATGAATTGGGTTGGTTTCTCTCTCGCTACAGGTCAAATCAAAACTTAATAGTCATTTTTCAGCCCTCTGTTTTTTTTAGAATTGTCTTTTGTTCATCTATGCATGCTTCGCAAAGAAAAATGGGTCATTCGGTGCCTTTTGGGCTTGTTGGGGGCTGCGCAATGAGGGATTTTCCATTTCGGCCCTTTTCCCGTAGCCATGCGCGATTAGCGCTAGGCGCTAATCGCGCATGAAAAACTACCTCGGAATTTGAATCCGGGCGTCCTAAGCACGATTTTCGCCTTTCACCTCAAAATTGATGATGATGTCAGCATGACGTCATCGGGTGGGACCATGGTACGGCGGATGACGTGGCAGGGTGACGTCAGCATGTACGGTCGATGACGTGGCAAGGGTGACTCGGCAAGAGGCCAACGTGTGCAGATGACGTGGTGAAGGTGACTTGGTGGACAAGTGGAACCGGACAGGTGACATAGGGCGCGCGTACCGAGGGCGGAAAGTGGTTGCATCGGACCGCTTTCTGTACGGGGGCGGTATCCGTCAGAGCCCCTCCGATGCAATAGGAAGTGGACAAGTGTCTTTTGGTACAGGGAAAAAAACCGCCTCGCCATAGGAAGCTAACGTCCGAGCAACGGGGCACCTCCGAAAACGCCGAGAGCCGTCAGATGGGGAGGGCCCGATCTGACGGTGGACGGAGCGCGGAGCTGGTGGGAGAATAATGGACGGGCGCGCGAATATGCGAATCTTCATACGGCGCGGCGGGGGGCTTTAGAACTTAGGAAATGTGGGTTATGGGGTTGTTTAATGAGCAGGGTTAATGTTTTATGCACACAACTTTAGGTTAAGGGCGGAAAAGAGGGTTTTTCAGGGCTAGGGTTAGGGAAAAAGGTTGTTAGCATGACCAGGTGTCACACTAACTCCTATAGGACGCGGATGGGCTCATGATAGTCCCAGGTGGACTATTATGTCCCAGAACTGATAAATACATAGCTATAGTGCTAGAGGAAGGGGTATGTATATATGGGAGTTATTTAGTATATATTTAGTAGGGGAGGGGGAAATAGATAGGGGGCTATATAATATAGTCAAGAGTTAATATGGAGATGATGAGAAAGCACTAAGGTAAGGAACCTTAGGCCATTTTGGGGGAATAGGACTTTGTAATAGAAGAATGGAAATCCTTGAGTAAAGCAGATCTTCATCAAGGCCAATGATGTGGAAAATGATGACTAAGAGGCATCAAGCAGATCTTGACCTCTTTGGGAAAATTAGTGAGTGATTTGGGGAATAAGAATGAACAGGGGAGCTAGTTATGTCCAGCTTGACTTCCTCCAGATGAAGACTTCATCACGGTTGTAATCTGCAAAGATATAACACTTAGAAACACAAAATTGATCATGAATCATCATTCTGCAACCTCAAAAAACTACCTACCCGGCCTACCATCCTGACATTTTTTCATCTCTTTGGTTTGGGTGCACTTAGACTTGTAGACCCAACTTTACAACTTTTTTCTTTTTTCTGTTATCCTATCTAAGTCTACACTTATTTCTGCCAAGGGACCAGATTAAGCAATTGGGCTCCTTTGATTCTCTATCTATCTACAAATCTGCCAAGATTAAACTGTTTGGACAGATATCATTCTCTATATTCTAAAACAGGAAATTGAAACCTAGGGAGACCAAGTTTACGCTGTTTGGCCCTCCCTTTTATAGAACAAAATGGTTGAGTCATCAAAATTGGAATTCAGCAGTGGCATTTGGATTGGCACACTTTCACAGTATCTTCTTTAACCGCTTTTTGGAAATATGGAACACTGCAGCATGCAAATTATGACATATTTGGCATGTAAATATGTCAATCATGAAAAATGAACACCTGTCGCAACAGGAGGCTAATAGGAGAAATCAGGCTTTGTTTCAACTTCATAAATATGAACAAGTGCTCTAAAAAAGATAACTATCCCCTACCCAAGATGGAACACTTGCTGTAAAGAGTTTCAGGGGCCAGAGTTATGTCTTTCTTAGATGGATTTTCAGGTTACAATCAGATAGTTGTACATCCTAAAGATTAGGAAAAGACCGCCTTCACTACTCCTTAGGGCACTTTCATGTACTCCAAGATTCCTTTCGGACTGATGAATGTTGGGGCTACTTTTCAGAGGGCCATGGACATAGTCTTTGTGGGAGAGAAGGGCAAGTTTGTCCTTATTTATCTTGATGACATAATAGTCTTCTCCAGCAGCCACAAAGACCATTTACAACATTTAAGGAAGGTCTTCCTAAAGTGCATACCGTTTGGAATCTCAGTGAACCTGAAGAAGTCACAGTTTGCTCTAGAAGAAGGCAAACTTCTGGGACATATTGTTTCTGCTGAAGGTGTGAAGATTGATCTAGCAAGGGTTCAATCCATTTAGACATTCAATCCTTCCTAGGTAAGATTAACTTTGTAAGGAGGTTCATTCGAAACTTTGCAGACCTAGTTAAGAACATCACTTCCATGTTGAAGAAAGGATCAGAAATAAAATGGACAGCTGCTTCAAGAAGCTCTTTTGAAGCCATCAAGCAAGCTATCATGGAAGCTCCCACTTTAATCATCCCAGATTACACTAAGGAGTTTTGTATCTTCTCTTTTTCCTCTTATGATACACTTGTAGTAGTTCTGTTGTAGAAAAATGATGAAGGCATAGAGCACCCTGTGGCCTTTTTCAGCAAAACTTTAAGGGATGCTGAACTAAGGTATGACCTTATTGAAAAACAAGCTTATGCTCTCATAAAGTCTTTAAAAGTATTCAGAATTTATATTTTGCATTCCAAATTAGTTGCATATGTACCTTCAGCCTCAGTAAAGGATGTCTTAACTCAGCCAGATATTAATGGAAAGAGGGAAAAATGGATTGCAAAATTTATAGAGTTTAACATAGAGGTGAAGCCCACTAAGCTTGTCAAAGGCTAGGGCTTGGCTAAACCTATGGCTGAAGAAAATTGCAGCTTGTTAGATATAAATTCCATGGGTTTAAATTCAGATAATGAACAAACAGAGGGAATAGCAGAAGAGCAAAAGGAGAATCAGTCTTTGGCTGAAAATCTAGCTACATGTGAATGGTATTATAACATAGTTCATTTTTTGCAAAAGCTAGAAGTCCCTCCAGGGCTTAGCTCAAGTCAAGCTCGTGCCATTAAACTCAGATCAGCCAAATTTTTCATTAATAAAAATATGCTCTATTGGAAAGACCCATCAGGAATCCTCTTGATATGTCTAGATAAAGAACAATCTATGGAGGTAATACACCAATTCCATTCTAGCATCTATGGAGGGCATCATTATTGGAAAACCATAGCCCACAAAATCTTGAGGGTTGGATATTATTGGCCTACTCTGTTCTCTGATGTGTTTTCTTTTGTAAAATATTGTGACAAGTGTCAGAGGTTTGCAGGAAGACAGTAGCTAAAATCTCTGCCCTTGAAGCCAGTACATGTCAATGGTCCCTTTCAGCAGTGGGGCTTGGACTTTATAGGTGAGATCAACCCACATTCCAGTGGCCAACACAAATGGATCTTAGTAGTAACTGATTATTTCACCAAGTGGATTGAGGCTACACCCACTAAGAATGCCAATCATCAAGTTGTCATAAAGTTCTTGAATGAGAATATTTTCACTAGATTTGGTTGCCCAACCATACTAGTCACTGATAATGTAGCAGCTTTCAAGGCAATAGAATTGATGGATGTGACTGAATCCATGGGCATTCAAGTGGTGCATTCTACCTCATATTATCGTCAAGGCAATGGCCTAGCAGAATCATCTAACAAAATTCTAGTAAGGGCAATCAAAAAGCTGTTAGAGGACAACAATAAGAGCTAGGATTCCAAGTTGAAATTTGCACTATGGGCTGACAGAGTTACCATCAAAAGGTCTATAGGGAATTCTCCATTCAAACTAGTTTATGGTGCTGATGTTGTTTTCTCCATCCATCTCATTCTCCTTTTGGCTAAGTTATTGCAAGAAGAACAAGATGAAGAGAATGATATGGTAAGAAGAATGAATAACCTGGTTGACTACATCAGATAAGAGAGTAGCTAGCTGAGAAATCAAAGGCTCATCAGAAGGCAATCAAAGAAACTTTTGACAGGAAAGAAAAAGTGGACAAGTTCCAAGTTGGTCATTGGTTGCTTAAATGGGATGCACTTAAGGAAAAGAAAGGCAATCATGGCAAATTTGACTCCTTATGGATAGGTCCTTTTATCATCGCTCAAATTTAGCAGAACAATACATTCATTCTACACAGTCTGGAAGGAGGAGACACTCTTGGTAGCCTAGTAAATGGGCGGTTCTTGAAACTTTATTTCATTTAAGGCTTTAAATCCTTGTCATTGTAAATATGTTTTTCTAGTTTTCATTTTCATTATAAGAAGACTCCATGCCCAATGGAACACTAGAAGGAAGATTTAATTTTGTTTTACAAGAAAGGCATTGATCTGAGGCCCTTGAAACCTCACAGGGAGGATTTCATCCCCAGAAGGATCCAATGTTAGCTTCACTGACATAAGGCCCAAAATTGGATCCATATATGTCCTAAAAGTCTCCACTTTTTCTTAGAAGTGTGCCAATGGATCCATTAAGGCACTTGAAATTTTCAATTTTGGCTCAAAGATCATCTAATGATCAAAATAGGCGCAAGAGGAACACCCTTGGAAGGGTAGGAATGCGCTATCGGGAGGCTCAAATCACTCTAAAACCATGAAAAATCATTATTGTAGGCTTAATCTGGGTATTTCACAACCACTGTTAGATCTGGCCGATCAACAACCAATATCTAGGCAGCAGATCACATATCGGCCAGGCAGAGGTGACAGGCTTAAGGTGGGTCACATCAGCGGGGAGCTATGCTATATACATATATAAGGCTCGGGGAATGAGTGATCAGCGATTGCGATCAGATCGCATTATTTTATCGCATCGGCATACTACCATGGGGCGAGACCTCCACACATACATACAGGCAACCTGAAGAGTCGGACCCAACGACATTATAGCTGGGAATATATGAAATTTGAGATTCGCAAGAGGTTCACTTTCAATTTATTTCGTTTATTTGTATGGTTTAACGAAAAACACAAGAACAGGGCCGAGTGAAACTTGTTATAACCCTAAGGGCAGACCCAATGGGTAAATAAACCATTTTTGAGGACTTTTAATGTCCGAAAGGAACAGACATTGGCGGGAGTTTACATCATTGCAGTGTTTTCTGTGTAAAACAGAAAACACTCATTATTAAATATTTTGAAGAGAAACTGGGGCCAAGAGGCATCTACAACATATCTCAGCATGCCCAACTAGCCCGCAACAGAAATATGATGGGCATATACATCACAACATAGCCCGAATCAGATACATCATGGAGCAGGACAGCGCGACACAGCCGAAAACAACAAAAGAGATTGTGGGCATCTCTATCAAGAGAGAGCTCCCTGCCAGTGCACCCAAAATATCAAAGAGAAGTTACTCTTCTATCAGAAGAGGAAACCACCGAGCCATGCTTGCCTTCAGGGAATCAAAGCAGTTAACAATGCAAATCGAATAGATTGAGACTATGAGCCTTCTAGAGAGCATAGGAGAATTATAAAGGGCCTATAAAAGGCAGAAAACTAAATGTAATAAGGGTTCAACTTCTAGAGACTGTTGCTACTTTGTTCCTTCAATCTCTTCATTTTTATTCTAGCAATACAAGCTCCTTTTACCATCATATGTTCAACATCCATGCTCTTTATTGTTCTATGTTTGCACTTGAACAGTTTGTTCATGTTTCCTTTGTGTCTAAGGCCAGATAACGGTTATCTTATCTATGCTTTGATAACTTAGACTTGGAAGCTTCATTTTTGCCTGTAGCTAACCATTTATATGTGGTCATATATGCATCTGCTAGTACAGTTAGTATTATCTTTTGCTGCCTGTAGCTAGTCATTCATTTATGTTTATATATGCAATCTGCTGATACAGTTAGTATTCTCCATCTATCCATTAAACCTATAAAATATTGAGTGTTCATGCATGCCTTGAGTGAGAATAGAGTTGAAATGGTCATCTAACTTGATCCAATAGTTCTAAGAACAATATTGAAGATTATATGTTACCAGGCATCTTTGATCTACAACCTAGGAGAGTTTCTTGGAGTGCTAACAGTTCCCTCTAAGGAACAATAGTTTCGACATGCATTTTTTTCTTGATGTTCCCTTAGACAAGGAACAGCGGTTGTTCCCTACAGGGAACAACAATTTCTGTGTATAAATTGCTTTGTTTCTCCCTATAGGGAATAGCTATTGTTCCTTATAAGGAACAACAATTTTTGTGTGCGTTTTCTTTGTTATTCCCTGTAGTGAGCAACTACTGTTCCCTACAAGGAACAATAATTTTACAGTGTCTATTTCCCTTGCTATTCCCTACAGGGAACAATTGTTGTTCCCTATAAGGAACAACAATTTTCATATGGATTCCCTTTGTTGTTCCCTACTAGGAACAAAATCGTTTTGGGTCAGTTTTTTTGTTGTTCCGTATAGGGAACAACTGTACAACACATTTTTTTGCGATTTTTCTTTGTTATTCCTTACAGGGAACAGCTGTTGTTTCTTCTAAGGAACAACAGTTTTTGTGTGAAGTCTTCTTTTTGTTGTTCCTTTAGGAAATATCATTTTTTGAGTATTCTTTTTGTGAGAATTCCCTTTCTTTCCTTTGCGTGACCATCCCTGCTCACTCTTTATGATCATCTCTATGGCACAAGTGTAGAAATGCATATGTAAGGATAACAAATATGGAGTTTACTGGAACAGGAAAATATCTTGAGTATTATCATCTTTTACAAGATTTCTTTGTATTGATCGAAAAGAAAGGACACAACCATCTATATCAATTCACTATCCCCAATTCCACTATAAATTGAATTGATTGATTATATGTACCATGTTGGTTCTCCCCTAGCCCCTATAACTCTCTCTGTTCATTATCATTAATAAGGTTAAGGGCATACTTTTTTTCTCTATTGATATGTTCAAACTTCTTCTGCCATCCCTACTCTTAAGGAGTGATGAGCCACCCTCTATATATAAATAGGAAGTGTTGTTCAAAAAACAAATTAGAATAATATACATGTATTTACTAACAATTGTATGATTTTTTCCACAGATGGAGGATAGGGGGTCTCATCATAGCCAGCCTACCATGATCATAAGGAAGCATTGAAGTGGCATTCCCACTATGGCCACCACACTAGGGATATGATCCAGTGGATGCACCAAGAAATAAAGTCCTTGGAATAGGAAGTCTCATTATGAGTCGACCTGCCCACCTTTCGCTACTTCCTAGTGAATGGAAATGTGCTCATCTGGTTACCATGCCAGCGCATTGGTCTCCACTCTAGATATTATAATGCACTTCCCTAATTATGCATAGAGGACCATGGTTCCAAAGGGTTAGAAAGCAACTCTGCCGAGGCTATAGATGCCTGTAGGCAACAGAAGCTTTGCTAATGGTATTGAAGTTTTATTTTATACATCAATAGTTATTATAATACCCTCTTCTTATGTTTTATCTTTACTACAAAGAGATTATATTCCTAACTTCCATTGAACCTTTATGTATGCGATATCTTTTAAAAATCAATCACAATAGTTTTAAGTGGAATAACGGTAGTAAAGTATTATTCCCTACGTAAGTTGTCCTTCTTCCTTTTTCATATCACCCCACAACATCTTATCAATTATTGATAATTCTCGTTATATGCATTGATTTTATCACTCTGATATCCTTTATGATTATTTCATTAATATGCGTACCTTGCCACTTTCAGCACCCCTGTACTCCACCGCCAGTGCATTATCCCTTCACTTATTCGGTCATAGGTGACCTATTATTTCAAAAGGGGGGTGAGGAGCTCCAGTGTACTTATGCATGCGTGTCATCTTTTTATTTGATTTTTCAAGGCAATATGACATCCCATGATCACAGAGCATGTGGCATCATAACGACATTTATGCTTATAAACTATCACCCAATATAGCCATTATAACCATTTGTTGTTCCATCACTCGGCTCTATTTGTTGTTGTGCTATCTCTGCTACAGTAATCGTTTGTAGAATTTAGGCAATATGGGAGGAAGAAAAATGCGTAGAGAACCGCTAATGTTGGTTGTTTCTGATGTAGCCAAAGAAATTTTAGCTCGAGCTGGGTGGATAGCATACTTTACGCGATTTTAGCCACCCAACAAGGAAATTGCCATTGAATTCCTACGAAATCTACATAATGGACAATCCATGGTAAGGGGCAGGCAAATCACAGTATCAAACACTGTAATAGTAGAAGTATCCGGGTTACTAGTAGAAGGACCTATATGGGCTAATAAGCAACTGAAGTTACATGATGCTATCGAAGCCTTCAAGGATGAAGTACAGGAGCTAGTCATCAAAGGCAAAGGCGTTCAACCAACATCTCTTGGAGAGCCATGGGGAGAATTAGCTCAAATCATCTAGAACTACATGACATGTGACGGATGCAAAGACGTGGTAAGGCTGCGTCAACTCAAACTCTTAGCAGTTCTGAAACAAAAGTGCTCTATAAATTTACCTACATTTTTGAATTTTTTACTACATGACACCGCCGAGAGGCTAAGATGATCCCAACAAATAGAAACCGAAGTAAGCCACCACTGTTTGATCAGGCTGATAATGAGTTATAACCTCACCTAGCAACAAACAAGCTAGGAGGAACTAGTATTTGCTCTTGAAGGAGGTTTAGCTCTACCTGCACCAAACCCTGTTCCGAAAAGGAAGAGGACTATCCTTGCAAGGAACATACCCCAAAAGTGTAGACAATCCACAAGGCTAAGGACAACATTAGGAGTGGCCGAAAATCCTCAGGGTAGTATCAATCAGCCTATAGAATTATCCAGCTTAGGGAGTGAACAACACTTGCAGATAGAAGGTCAGGATAACCCTGAATCAGACCATGAGGCAGAAACAGGGCATTTGGAGATGAACCAAGAAATGAAGCGGGACTTCCCTCAACACCAAGCACGAGTCCCCAAGGTGACTTGTTGCATGACTTTGAATTGGCCTAGATGCTGGCCAACATGAACGAATACATACAACCTGAAAACCCGCTCAATTTGAATTTGGGAGTAGCCCAATCTCTAGAGAACTCTAGCCACAATAAAATTCTATCAGAAGATTTAAGTCGTGAAGCAGAAACAGGTGCAGAGGCCATTCAAGAAGAGGTAAACCAACCTGATGACATGCCTCCAGTAGAAACCAGCCAGATAGGCCTAAACACGGAAAATATAGTGTTAGCCTCTCTCATAAAACAATAATAAATCCAAAAATAAATTAATTAATTAAATATTCCAAGTTAGGAATTTGTGCCTAACTCTTGGGTTGTTCCTCTAAGATAGGAGTTAGTTTAGGTAACTCCTATATTGGTGTGTCTGGTGAGAAATTATCTCAACCAAAGGAGAAATTATCTCAACCAAAGGTGTCTAAGATAGCACGCACTATCTTGAGAACACTATCTCTCATCTATTTATTTGTAACACTATATTCAATTATTAGTAATGGGTAATGAGAGAGAATCCTTGAGGAAGCATGAGGCTTCAACCTTTTTCCGTCAATATTGTGTCTCTAGTTTTTATATGTGTTTTTCTGTAATTTGTGTGAGTTAATCTCATTTTCATCATGTGGTATCAAAGCTAGATCTGAACCTGTGTTGTGAGGAGATGCATCTGAATGTTATTGCAACCTGAGTATTCTGGACTGAGCAACCTGCGTATGCAGCCATACTTCAACGGCTTGAATGGATGTTCCTTTTCCGTTCGAATCCTGTAGCTGAGAATCATATAATAAAGCTAGGCGGGGCGCTCTTTCGATTGCCTCCATTTCTGAAAGCCATGGAATCCAATCCTTGCGGTTTGATTCGCTTTCTGAATGAATGGTCGTGATGAATCAAATTATTTCATTGAGATCAGATTAGCTAGGATCCATGGCCACCAATGGAATGCAACTGGGTTTACTGCTATGCCTTTTATTGGCTTGTCTTCTCGGCTCTTCCCAGTCTTTGATGCCCTGCTTCTAAGGTATGGGCGATACTGCGGACTACTTTACAGTGGATGCCATGACGAAGCTCCCTGCGATGGGCTGGACAGCTGCTGCAAAATTCATGACAATTGCGTTGGGGACATCGGTTATTTGAAAGTCAATTGCAATCAGAAATTGTTGAACTGCCTCAGCGCTTACAACAGTTCTGGATAACCTCAGTTCCCAGGCTCCACGTGTAGCATTGACACGGTTATTAGTACCATCTTCTTTGCCATCGAGGCAGGCGTGAAGATTCAGTCCTTGGTGATATGTAAAAGAAACGCTTGTTGGAGGAAGGGTTGAGTGAAGAAGCAATACATGAAAGTGAGCAGATTATGATGGCAGAGTTCTCTACGTTGCAAAACCAATTGAATCTTCTTCAGCGAAAGCAATTTCTTTTAATTGAAACTTTGAGGCAGCTAGAGAAAAATTTGATCTGGAGACAAAGGTTGTAGATAAAAGTCAGCATCGTTCAAAGCAGGCTTCATCCTCAAAAACCAGAAAAGGAAAACGAGGAAGGAGGGAGTCTTTGGTCCATGATTAAAGACAATATGAGCCGTGATTTATGATTTTTATATTCGCATTTGAAAGGTAAACTCACTTTTTCATAACGTGATAAAATCCATAAAAATTTTAATTGAAGAGAGGTATCATAGACTGCCCGACTTTTATCATTCGTAATTCACCTAGTGGGTAAAACTCTTTTCTAATCAAGTAGAGACCTGAAAGAGGCCATTGAGGCCGGATTGAGAACCAACTCGGGATCCAGAGGTTCACTGTGAAGGAGCAAAAGATTCCTAAACTCTTCCTCCAAACGAACCATTGCAATCTGCAATACATTCTGTGCCTTATGAACATCGGCCTGGGGCAGCAACACGTCCAAATGGAGTAATCTTTTTAAAGGTTTTACGCTTGGGAAATTGGGCATTTCCAAAACGTGAGTTTACAACCTTTTACTTATATTTTTCTTAAGCCCTATGCACAAAAAAGGATGAGTGGTGTAATGTGAAGCGGAGTTTTTATTATGTTTGAGTTTTAAGTGGACATGACTTCGTTAAAGTGTTTTTTGGAGAGATAAGGAGTGGCTAATATTTTTTAAATTTTTGTAATGAGGTATGCTGTTTAATGTGTAAAAATGTTTTTTTGAAGTGCCTTGGCGAGATATAAGGAGTGACATAAGAAAGAAGATGAGTGGATAAGGTGCATTATATTTTGTAATTTGAAGAATATTTTGTGTAGATATAAGTGTATTATTTTGTATTTGGAGTGGTAAGGGAAAGTTGTTGTAATTCACAGTATTGTTTTACTTTGAGAGGGATCGTGTTACTATCTATTCATATTTTGAAGGCGAGTTGTTTCAAAGGGTTGTCAGCTTGGTATTATCATTGCTTTAGATGTACTCAGTGATTAATAAAGATATCATTTTTTAGTGTTGATGTGTCCTAGATCCGCCCGAAATTGAATAAGGGGATCTAAGGTACACTATGTGTGCTTGATGGCGCATGTGTTTTAAGGATTCATGTTTTTGCTTTTTGATCTGTGTCTAGTTGTGACACATCAATAATTTCATCGCATACATAAAGCAAGCACAACACATAGCTGCAAGAACAACACTACAACAAATAATCAAAGTTTTCAACATCAGCATTCTACCTCAACAAACAAATTCACTCAAATACAATTCATGAATCTGCAAACTTCAGCATTTCAAAGAAAAGTCTACATCACTACAATCAAGTTAATGAATCTGTAAACTTCAACGTTTCAGCGCACAGTCTACATCAACATTATTGAACTTGTAATCAAACTCAAATCACATTGAATTGTAAGGGTGCATTCTCAGTTGAAACCGACACCCACGTCTTGAATTGAGTCATTGTAGTGAATCATTGAAATCATTGTAAGCTTTTTGGGTGCATTTTCGACAGTGTTTGACACCCTTCCTTTAAAAGCACAATCAAGTGAGTCCATGAGTTTTAACTCCTTGAAACAATCATCACAACAACCACAACAAGTTCAACTCTAACACCAATCAAGCAAGTTGAGATCAACAAATCAAGCGAGCGTGCCAGTCAAGTCCCATAGCAAGCGAGCCTGTCATTCAAGTAAAGTGAAACAGTTCAAAGCACGACATCTATGACAAGAGAGCCTGACTTCAAGTGAGCAAGTTCAGATGGTGCAACATATTCAGTTGTTAAACATTCTTCACAGTTTGATCATCTCCAGTGATGAAGACATGGTGCACGTCAACAAAGAAACTCTTGCTGATCTTTCACGGAATCTACAACAAACACATGAAACCATTGAGTTTCTTCAACTAGAATCGCAACTACAAAGAGATGAGCTGCAACAGAAGATTGCTTCTTCCAAGTCATTCAACCATGCAGATGAAGATAAAGATGTTGATTCCCAATCACTCATCCAAACAACTTCAAGTGTCAAAGTTGCTCATGATCAAATTCCAATTTCTTCCAAACCCATCATCAAGCCCTGGGAAGAGATTCGAAATAACAAGAATCGACGAGGCTTAGGATATGTCCCTGATTAAACCAACTTAAAAATCCCAGATTATTCCAAGCCAATTAAGTTCGTGAGTGCAGGATTTCTTGAACCACTCACCTCAGCAGGTTCTGAGAAAGTAGTAGTCAAACCGAATTGCACGCAACCTGAAGTTCATGTTCAACCGAAATGCTCTCATTGTCAAAGAGACGGTCATATGGAATATCAGTTTTTTGATCTCCATCTGTGTTGCCATTGTGGCAAGCCCAATCATTCTTCAGAAAAATGTCACAACCAACAAAAATCAGGCAGATTGAAGATACATTATGAATGGATCGACCCTTGGGAATGGTCATCCACAGTCAAATGATTGTCTCAGTTCTACAATCGACTACAATCACACATAGTGCAGCCAGCAGTGAACCGATGATGGTACTCTCATGCAGTTGAATGAGGGAGTACGACAGTGAAACTCTCCTACACCTGAAGGGGGGGAGTTCAAATATATTTTGGAGAAGATTGTCTCTCCTTTCAGCTGACAAAGGGGGGAAAATGTCAATGAAATTGACAAGTGGTTGTCAGACTGAAAGTCTCGACAACATCAACGAAGTAGCCAGTGGGCATCTTCATCAGCCAGTGGGCATTTGTCATCAGCAGTGAGCATCAACAAATTCGCCAGTGGGCGATTGACAGCCAAAGCAGCAGTGAGCAGCTTTCATCATAGCAAAAACAACATTGAGTTGTTTTTCGACATCTTCAGCCAATGGGCGATCATCATCAGCAAACACGCCAGTGGGCGTTCATCAAATTGTGTCAGTGGACACCGGATGTTGTTTTCAAGAAAAGGACAGTTGGATCCTTTTGCGGCTTGGCACATGATGAAGTTGTCAAGCGTCCCTCTGAGATGAATCAGTCATGCAGCTGACTTAGTCTCTTCATATTGCGGTTTGTTCAGCATCCAGATTTGGCGGTTTTTTTAGGCAATGTTTTTGAGGATCAACATGAGAACTTGGAAGATGGTTCCTCATTCTTATTTTGGATTTATCATTGAAGGGGGGAATGTTAGCCTCTCTCATAAAACAATAATAAATCCAAAAATAAATTAATTAATTAAATATTCCAAGTTAGGAATTTGTGCCTAACTCTTGGGTTGTTCCTCTAAGATAGGAGTTAGTTTAGGTAACTCCTATATTGGTGTGTCTGGTGAGAAATTATCTCAACCAAAGGTGTCTAAGATAGCACGCACTATCTTGAGAACACTATCTCTCAATCTATTTATTTGTAACACTATATTCAATTATTAGTAATGGGTAATGAGAGAGAATCCATGAGGAAGCATGAGGCTTCAACCTTTTTCCGTCAATATTGTGTCTCTAGTTTTTATATGTGTTTTTCTGTAATTTGTGTGAGTTAATCTCATTTTCATCATATAGGCCAAAAAGAAGGAGTAGAAATAAACCAAGAAAATGATTACCAATCTGGAGACATGGTAATTTTGGAACAAAGCCAGGATGAGGAACCGGGCTCATTAGAAGCTTAGGAAAGAACAACAGAAGCTTCGAAAAACTGTAAAAATTCTCAGAAGAAAAATAAAGGAAATCACAGCGGGAAAGGTACCGGACAAAACCCCGAAGACAATAAATGCGATAGTTCAGACTGAATTGCACAAAGGTAAGGCTACAAGGACTCAAACTGAGCCTACACTCACTCAACCTATTAAGGAACATCATGCAATTATTGCAAAAGTAGCTACCCAGATAGAGGTTGTACCCTCTTACAACATAGCTACTCAGACAGAGGTGGTATCCTCCTACAGCATGGCTACCCAGACGGAGGTTTGGACCTCCCATAATAAAGAAACACAGATAGTAGGCATCCCTTCTCATAGCAGAAGTACTCAAACAACCATTCAAGCCAAAGATATCATGACACACAATGACCCCATTATATTGAATCTTCAAGAAGAACTAGCACAGGCTTGGCTTGCCTTAGAACAACTTGAACAAGAAACTTTTTCCTAACAAAAATACCAAGAATTGCAGAGGCAGCTTTGGGACATGAACACAGTAGAGAGTGAGACTTTTGACAAATGTCTAAAGGTAGAAGAGAAATTGGAGAAAACCAATCTCAGGCTAGATAAGGTCATAAGTCAAACAGACACTATCCACTCATTATATACAGATGTCGTGGCATACAGATCCCCTGCCAATAATTATGCCTTATTTTTGTTAGAATGATACTTGTTGTTGAAAATCAAAGTCATGCGAGCTGGAAAACTAAACGAATTAAAAACAATTGAATATTTTATAAATTTTTGCGAATAGCATGTGGTAAAATTTGAAAGGTTGCTTTGTGAATTTTACCTACACAATTTTGTATTAGAGGAAGAGGTGGAAAGAACCCCAACCCTTTTGTGGGAGATGTTCAATTCCAAGCCTTTATTTCGTTTGTAGTCAATCAACTGAAATGGTTCAAGGCTAATAATGCGTTCCAAAGACAAGAGAATGGACTGGATCTTTGGGTAAGAAGTGAACCCAAGCACCCTTTGCAAATGCTTGCCAATCACAAGATATTGATGACAAGGGAAGGAGTGATTAAAATTTTAGGACCTATTCAGAAAGAGATTGTACAGAAGAGAGTAGAATACATACTCTCTATTCAGGAAATCTCTTTGGCTGCAGCCAAGCTCAGGTGGACAGTATCCACTAGTAGTGTACAGGATAGAGAGCCATTTAATTATACAAATTTTAAACTAGTTGCAGACCATTTTGTCATGTATAGCAATCTCATCTTGAGAGAAGGACCTTATTGGTTGGTATGTTGGTTTCGTAGCCTCATCATTTGGTGTCCTGCTAAAGGTTATCAGGCTATATATGAATTTCATGAAGGACAGACAGGGCCCATCTTTGAGCTCTTGGCAAAGAACCATGGTTGTAGACCACTTTACGACGTTCCTTCTCTAGCTTACTCTTTAACTGCTCTGCATACGAATTACTTGCTTTTCATGAGGCCATGAAACAGGGTAATCAGGGGAGTATGTTGAGTCATGAAATGGGTATGTAGTTACTATTAATCTCATCATCCTTTTCCTTTATTCTTATCTTTTCTATATAATAATGCGTTAATATATTGAGGAATTATGGTAAGAAATGAAGGAATTATTTGCAGTTACGATTTATCTAGCTTTTACCTTTCTTTATGTAGGAAAACAACAAAAGGGACAATTGATGTTCCCTAAAGAAGGAACAACAAAAACCAACAAGCAAATGAAGAGATGTAACGGTTGCAGACAAGGCTAAAGGCGAATCAGGAGGATCAGCGTGAGAAAGGAAAGGATGTCTGAAGTTAGAAATCGGTTGTGAATCCCTCAGGATCAGCAAAAACCAACAAGCAAATGAAGAAATGTGGCGGTTGCGGACAAGGCTAAAGGCAAATCAGGAGGATTAGCGCGATAAAGGAAAGGATGTCTGAAGCTAGAAATCGGTTGCGAATCCCTTAGGATCGGGAGATCCTGAGGGATCACATTTACCATTTATCTTCTACCCTTTCTGATTATAAAAGGAGATGATTGTAAGAAGAAAGGGAGGAATCTTTGTTATTATTGAAATTGTAATTTTAATTACAGACTCTCGCTGTTGAGAGAACACGGTTGTATTGTATTGCTATTTACATTCAATGATTAATACATAGTTGAAGTTGTTTTTCCCTCGCACTATCTGAAGTAGATTTGCAGTGTTTGCTGGCAGCTAAGGGTCTGGCCTCTGGTGGATGTAACTACTTTCTTTGTGTCATACATTTCCAATGCTTGCAAGTGTAATTGGTTTGATGATTTTCCTGCTTTCTGTGATTTTATCTCCTTCGTTATTTATTTCCTGTATTGACAGTATATCTCTGCTTTATATGATTTACAACACTGTCGTTTGATTCCTTTTTTCTTCATTATAGATTAAGTTACTTAGATAAGCATTCGATAAGTTATTTAATCAACTGTAAAGAGTTTTATTATTGCTATTGGACTCTCAAATTGATTTCATTGCTATTAAGATTATTTAATGAAGATTGAGTTTGATTTAGATTAAAATTAGTTCACAAGAGAAGAGTTATTGCTACTGTACTCTCAACTGATGTTGTTGTTACTCGAATTACTTTAAGATTTAATTTCATTAGAGGATTGAGTTTTCTTTAATAATTGCAATTGGAATTTATTAGATGCATCCGTTTACTCTTGTATTATAATATCTATACTGTAATTTAGGAAACATTACTCTCTGAATTTAGAGCAGCCACATACTGTGTACACTCTTGAAATAAGAGGACTTGCCTAGGTTGATAATTAATGTGAGATAATTAGGAGTTTTAAAATGCACCTTTTATCAGTCAATAGTTGTATGCTTCCCTTTTTGATTCATTAATATATACATCTGATGTTCAATTTCCATAAATGTCTAAATATTTATGCATTTATCTTGATATTCCTTGATCTATTAAGTAGTTTATGTTTGATATGTACTATGTAAGGTCTTGTATTTTGCATTGTCTTTTGATCACTCTTGCATGAACTCAGACGTAAAGAAAAAGCAAGGAGCAAGCCTAGAAGCTATGAGATCGAAGGCATCACCAAAGGATTGAGTGATTAGCATCAGAGCGAGGTATGTTTCTTCTTCTCTCTGTATTTTTAAACGTAAGCTAGGAAAGTATGCATTAGTTTGTTTAGTTTGTTGCTAGAACCACTTATTGGGCTAGAGAGACCGCCTCTATCCATAGAGGGGATTTATTTTCACAACAAAATGGTGGTTCCACTGGAGAATCTATAGCATCTTCAATCTCTTTTCTTGATTTTTTCTTTTGATCACTTTCACCGACCATTGAGTTCTCAACTAGTTTGAGCCTGCATAGGTCTTCACATTCACTGATTAATACCTTAGAGTGCCGAGTCTGGATTGTTTTGTGAAATCTTGCTTATTTTTTCCATATTCCTTGCCCAACGTAGTTTTTATCTGAACAGTTGTGATGCCAACACATTTTTACTTGGAATAGTCATGCTGACTTCCATTTCAGCATGGATTTGGCTATTACAACCACATTGATATCAGAGTTTTGGAATAAATTAGGGTTTCTCTGTCAAAATCCAGTGTGTCTTGGCCCCTAAGGTCTTTTCCTTGTCTTTTGTGATTGTATTTATTAGTGTTTTTCCTTGTCATCTTGGTTAATTAGCAATTTTTTGTCTCTTTGGCTTTCAAGTGCTTCGAGTGAAATTGGATTGCTTCTAGGGTTTTTAGGTCATTTTATTGTCACTTGTTGCTTATGAGTGTAACTGAGATTTTGATTTGTTGGTTAATTAGATCTTGTTTTTTGAAGAAATCATTCAAAACATCAATTTTCATTGGTTTTACCTTATCTTTTACAAAGTTTCTTTTTTATTACATTAGGCCATCTTGCATTTGAAAACCATCTTTTTTGTCCATCAAGCATAGATTAAATTGCTTGATTTACAAGCTGAAAAGAGTGCATTGTTTATTTGTTCAAAAGGGAAAAAGTGAAAAGTGTTTTAGTTTAAGTGCTTTCGAATTCGAATTGGTGTTGCTTTGATTGATGCCTTGGTTGCATTAGAATAATTTGACTCAAATTTTCATTTTTCTATAATTGATGCTTTAGTTGCATTAGAGAATTAAAAAATCAAAGAAAAACATCATTTATATAAGTGCATCTTAGTAAAAGTGAAGATCGTTTTGCTTTTTAAAAGTTGCATTTAGGATAATGAAAAGTGAAGATCATTTTTATTTTTGAGCATCACATTTGGAAAGAAAAAGTTTAAGTTAGTAGAAGTCATGTTGTTTGATGCATTTTGTTTGATTCATTATTGATTGAAATTTCTTCCCTTGATTATTCTAGCTTTCATTGAAATGGAAAGTTTTATTTTTCCCATATAGTTGCATCTTAGGGATTCAGGTGACACCATTTTGAGCCCAAAATTTAAACATAATTCAAGATAAATGTTAAAATTTACTCAATCATTCTAAGGAGAATTTGGAACCTACTGCAAAAATTTAGAGGTATAGGCTAGAGACGTGTTCAGGCATCTATAAACCTAGAAGTCGTCGTTATTTGCTAGCATTGTATCACGGGGGTGAAATCTTGTTCCACCTACAGAGGTATATGGGATCGTTATCCAGTACTATCGGGTATATCGGAGGCACTCCACATATGGCGAGTATATGGGAATGCTCTCATCGAATGGTTATGCATTAGACAATGCTAAAACAAACTTGTGCTCCCCATACCATCACATGTATATTGGGAGACCCCACTAGGTTGATATCCTTTACCCATAGGTAACCGAGTTCGCCACCTTGTAAACATGATACACCGAACACAAAATTCAAGGATATTGGTCGTCGTATGTTATGTCCTTGATTTTGGCTAAGGTGTATATAGTGGTTCACGGATACTTGGTAAACCCTCTTGCCTAGATTACCCTTTTTTATTTATTTATTTTTTAAGTTTTAAAATTTACTGCCCACAATAACATGTCTTACCCATGCAGTTCTTCTTGGCCTCATTATTCCTTATTAATGGTAAATTTTAAGAAAAGGTCATCATGGCAGAACCATCCAGTTCACCTTATCTATCCCCTTCACAGTTTGACATTGAAGGGTCACAACAAGGACTCCTCCCTAAGATTCTATATTCACTTTAAAGTCAAGGTTTTTAACTTAGAATTCTATCGAGTATTCAACCCCTTGCTTCTCGTCCTCCACCTCGAGATTCATTGTCACCATCTCAAGAATCTGAACCAAAAATTCCTAACGTTCTCAATGATTTTTTCTTTTTCCCTTGAATATGCTTTATAATCCCTTGATTATATCTCCTCAATGCCCATATAGTTCATTTTATAATCTCGGCATACCTTTGGAACCTTCTCCTCAATCATCATGAATTCCTCCTCACCAACTATTTCCACCCATGGCATCGAAAGGTGAGATTCCAACATATCCTCGAAATTATCCTTTGAAAGTCTCAACGACTGATACTCCAAGTCTTGGTGATGAATCTAAATATCACTTTCCTGAAAGTAGTGAACCTTTATTCCCTTCAAGTTATACCTCTCTTACTCATTTAGTTTCACATACCCAAATCACATATTCTCTTTATCATCATCCAATATGGTGATCTAGTGTTACGCCTACGTCTGGTCCGTTCGTTTCGAACGTGGCCTCTCAAATTCCTATTCAAACTATAGTTTCTTCAATTCTTGTTCAACCTATGGTCACGGTTGGGGCATTTAATGTCCCCATAGGTACTTCAACTCCTCTTTCAACCACTACATTGGTTACACCTCCTCCATTGAGTGGGAAATATGTACCACCCCCTATCCCACAACATGGGGGGAAACCACCTCCTCTGTATGTACCTCCTGTTTCTGGTGGAACCTATGTGAGTGGATCTCAAAATCGCATTATGGGACAAATTCAAATAGTTGGTAGTATTCCTTCTAGACCTGGTCAAATTCCTTACCAGTAGCCTCTTTTGGATCAGATACCTTACCAACATGAATACCATCCTTATGGTTCATAGCAATCTCAAAATTCACCTTTCAATCAACAGGTAGGATCCCAAATGTAGTCTAGTCCTAAAACTTCATTTGGGTTATCTGGTCAGTTTCTGTCTACTTCTGGAATTTATCCTTTAGGAGAAGATAATCCTTTGCAACATGGAACCTATAAATATCAATAAGGAACCTATCAAATTCCACAAGGAACCCATCTACAACAAGCACCTTTTTTACAACAAGTACCTTACATGCAACAAGGGTCTTATCAACAACCTTTGCAACAATAAGGGAAACCATTACAGTAGCAAGGCCAACCATTGCATTAGCAAGTTCAACCCTTGTATCAACAAGGTCAACCATTTCAGCAGTAAGGTCAATCATTGCAGCAGTAAGGTCAATCGTTGTATCAACAAGGTCATCATTACATCAACAACCTTATTCTCAATACTCCTCGCAGGTTTTTTATCCACCCTATGGTTCTCAATGGCATATTTTGAGTCAATATCAACCTTTTCATGGTAAAAACCCACCTTTGTGGGGATAAAATCAACATTTATATGGTCAACATTCATCTCAGTGAGGGCAGTATCAAAATCCCTATGGTCAAAATTTGCCACTATGGGGGAAAAATCAGTACCAAGAAGGTTGGAATCCTCAATTTGGACCTTATCAAAGGGCTTTCATGCCTTTTAATGCTCAATTGTCATTCTTAGTGACTTTGGAGTTACCGGATGTGTCGAGGCTCACAAACAACCCAATACTTCATTCACTGTATTAGCCTCTGGAGAAGACCCCTAAGCTCACGTCATGAACTACCATTTATGGTGTTCATCTAACTCTTGGGTCAATGATTCCTTTTGATTGTGTCTTTTCCAACGAACTCTAATGGGTGTTGTCACAAAATGGTATATCAAGTTACCTCGAGGTGCCTTTCAAGATTTCAACAATTTAGATATGGATTTTCTTACTCACTTCCAGCTACTAGTTCAATATGACATTGGTACCCATCTCCTAATGTCTTTGAAATAGAATATTGCTACCCACATATCCAATCACATCCATGAATGGAGACGTTGACGTTTCCTTATTAAGTTCAGAATCTCTTATGAACTTTTAACCGAATGGTTTACTAAGTCATTCGTTAATGAAATCGCCAAAGAAATAGACATGGGTGGTTGTGTGATTGAAGAACAAGCCATCGCCAATGCTCAGTATCTAAATTTGGTATACTAACAATCTGGCACAATGTATGATCTCTTACCTGATGCTCTGTGACCCTCAAGTGATTCAACATCTTCTAAACCTACAGAGACCCCACCCATTGATGGTATTTTTGGGTCAGTAGCTCAAACTTCTATTAATGCTTCTTCTGCTTCTATGAAGAAATCTGCTCTGGCTACTATGCCTTCTCCTCCTTCTAATACTCTAATAAAATCCTAGTAAAACTTTTGAGGCAAATGTTGTCCAATCTACCACAGTAGACAAAGCCTCAAAAGGAAAGAACAAGGGTAAAGGTAAGGCTAAATATGATACCCTGAAATAGGATCCTCCTAAACCATTTGTTGATAATGCATCCAAACACAAGTTGAAATATCCTTGTGTTATATGTGATGAAGATCATTATACCAAGGATTGTCCCTGTTGTGCTGAGGTTATTCATTTCTTAAGAGGCACCCTAGGGACACTGCCTGTGTTGAAAGAACCCTTTTTCTCACAAAAAACATCATTGGTAGATCAACCTCAATCCTTTACATCTTTAGGTTCTCAAGTTTTTATGAGTGGAATGAAACATGTCTTTTTTGCTACTTGATCAAAATATTATCAGACTCCTACCCAAACCGGTTGTGGAAATGATGCCACTAATATGCCTTTTACTTCCACTCCACCTATTTTTGGTCCCCTTCATATTGAACGACCTAGTAATGATTCCATTATCCCTCCACCTCCTAAAGGTGTTCTTCGGAAGTCATCATATAATATGAATGCATGAGATTCTCAACATTATAATATTGTGGAAGATTTAGCTCAAGTGCCTTTGGCAATGTCATCTTTGGAAGTCCTCCATAATTTTCCAATGCAAAGGAAAGAATTACTATTTTCCATAGGTGGAATTGATCCTACCGATTCAAATCTAATTAATTTTTACCTCGAGAACGATGTTCCTCATCTCCCGCATCAACTTCCCTTCTTGATCAAGTTATTATCAAGGGTAATACTATTCATAGAATTGTTATTGATGAGGGTGCTTCTACTTGCATCATGTCTCTTTCATGTTGGAAATATATTGGCTCTCCACCTCTCAACTAGTCCCCCAATACCTTGGAATCCTTATATGGTAGACGTTCATGTCCATATGGTACTGTCAATGACTTGTCGATACCTTTGGAAGGAAAAACCATTAACCTAGAAGTAGAAGTTGTCGATGCCAATCTAAATTACAATCTTCTACTTGGTCGTAGTTGGACCCATTCAATGTTTTGCATGGTTTCCACTTTATTCTGAGTGTTCCATTTTCCTCATCAATGAAAAATAGTTATTGTCGATTAGCTCGCGTTTTTCTCTTACAACTCTTCAAATGGTAATGTGCCATATGTTGGGAATACCGATATTCCTTATGAGAGTGTTGGGGCGGGTATTTTTAAATACTCTTCCCTTATGGGAAGTTTTTCCCTTACACCTCTGAACGTCACTTCAATTAACATTATCTCGACTTGTCATGATCCTGGGGTCATTCCCTATCCTGATCAGATTGATAGTTTTTTCAATGTTATGTCACTTAGCCCTGTAGAGCAAGCATATCAAGCTATCGTTTCGGCTTTTGCAAAAATTCTTAAATTCATGATCATTTCAGTCTAAATCTAGATGCATATTTACAATCTCCTTGGCTTGGTTCTAGGGATTCTCTGGATCCTTTGAATGAGACATTTTCGTTTGAAAAGAGTATCACAGAAGTTATGTCTCTTGAGGAAACTCCATGGAATGATTCCCATCATCGTTCCTCATTTCTCCCAAGCCTTAGTGAGATCTCTTATTATTTAGAGACCTGTGTTTCTGATGTACCGAATCATCCACTTCAAACACCTATTTTGGTTCATAAAGTGTTGTCCGAAGGAAACATGGGGAACATTTTAGCTATAATTCCCATTGACATCTCTGTCACACCAGGGATTGTCGAGAATATCCATGTTGGGGTTTCTTGTTCTCCAGATGAGATCAAGATTTATACTGCCCTCTTCAAATAATTTTGTGATGTATTTGCTTGGCCATACAAAGAGATTCCTGGCATAGATCTAAGAATAGTAGTGCAAGAGATTCCTACTTATCTAGATGTGAAGCTCGTTCATCAGCGCCTTTGTACCATGCACCCTAGAAAGGAAACTGCCATAAAGGGAGAAGTTGGAAAATTCTTAAATCTGGTTTCTTCTATCCTATTCCATTGTCATATTGGGTTTTGAATATTGTTCTTGTGGCTAAGAAACAAGGAACTATCCGTGTTTGTGTTGACTATAATGATATCAATCAGGCATGTCCTAAAGATAATTATCTTACTCCCTTTATAGATCAAATCATTCACAAATGTGCCAGGAGTGAAATTTTTTCCATTATGGATGACTTTTCTAGATACAACTAGATTAACATTCTTCCCGTTGATCAACATAAAACGGCTTTCATTTTTCCTTAGGGAACCTTTGCTTACAACAAACTTCCTTTTGTTTTGAATAATGTTGATGCTACTGATGAGCCTCATCATTGAGTAATTATATGTGCCTTAATTGTCCTTAATTCACCTCCTAGCTTAGTCAAACCAACTATTCTCATAACTTATTGCATACTTTTGATTATATTTTGTTTATGAGATGAGTTAGAGTTGGATATTTGGATTTGTGGTCTAATGTGCATGTAATGCAGGAATAAAACATAAAAGCAAGGAGAAATGCAAGTATAAAGGATAAAAGCAAGGAACTATGGCAAAGACCTTGGTAAAAAATTGAATGGGACAAGGGAGAGTAAATATACGAGGTAAATCCTCCTCATTTACTACCCTTCCAGTCGAATATTCCTCCATCAATTCGGAGTGCAAACAACCATCACTTTGAAGAATAGAAGACAGACGAACAAGTGAAAGGGACAGAAACCAGTTTATCTTGAGTGGAGAGCCAAGCCTCCCTAATGGGAAGAAAGTTGTTAGAGACTTCATATGTATAAATAGAGAGGCTTTGGACCTCAGTAGGAATCAGACTTCTATTGTAAAACTCTGTTTTATTTATGAGCTGCAAAGACTTGTGACAGTTTGTTCTGTAATCCATGGTTTTCATAATAAGAATGAGTTATGTTTAAGACAGCTCTGAGTTAACTCTGAGGGCTGAAGCTCTTGGGTTAGGGCCCAACCCAAGCAACCAAAGCTCCTCTTTACTATACATATATGCTAGCATACTGTTCTGTTCTTTTTATCTGCTTAAGTAGTTTTATGATTTTCACTGTTTATTTTATTAAGTAAGTTGCACTTTCATTACAGCAATATAGCATAGATTATTCATAGTTTTCCTATTCATTTGCTTCAATAGCTGTATTTATTGTATTTTAGTTCCATTTATGCCTTCTTTCAGTTCACAGGTTAGTTAGAGGAAAAAGATCACTATCAGGTTGTGTGCAGGTGTCTCGGCCTCATCTCCTCCCTCTGGGACCATGACTTGAGGAAGAGACCCTTCAGCAACCCTAGAAACATAGGTTTCTGGTTCTTGCATGAGCTACGAGTTCGATGTTTGATGCATTTATTTGTTCACCTTCACTAGTTTTCTCTGTCATTTTCCTTTGAAACCGCCTTAAGCATGTTCTTCATGCATCACCTCCTCATCGTCCAATCCACAAAAAACCTTCACAATCACCGTCTGATTCACTATTTTCTCCAACTACTGCCTCGCATGGAGTCTACCACTTACTTTATGCACTTTAAGTCCCCACCCTCGATCTACCTTGCCTGATATAATGGCTATCACATCACCCAACCACTTTAGGCTCTTTAAATCCCCACCATTGATCTGCCTTGCCTAATTCGATGGCTATCGCTTCACTTGATCGCCAACTAGCTTAGCCAATCTACACCATTGATCAGACCCGCCTAATCCAACGGCTATCGTGAAATCTCACGCGGAATAGTGCACGAACGTTATCCACCTGAGAGCACGCAAGAAAAGTGGTTTTCTCATTCTATGTGTCGCACAGTAAGGCTAATCGCGTGAAATTTTAGAATTCTGCTTACTGCCTTGAGGGAATTCGAGAAACTACATACCACCTTAGAAACCTGCTCCATCATTTCCACATTTTTCTTTTCCCCATGATACAATCTCCACCATCCATCTCTTGACTTCACCAGCACGATAAGATCTCAATCGTCCATTGCTCATGTTAGCCTCGTTCGTCCATCTCTTGACTTCACCTGCGCGATTAGATCTCAGCCATTCATCTCCTATTAACCTCGTTCGTCCATCCACTCACTTAATCCCTCGTGTTACGTTCTCCAACATGCATCCTGTTCATTAACCCTGTTCATCCATTTATTCTATTAAGCCTTCACGATAAGATCTCCATCGTTCATCCTGTTAGTTAACCTTGTTCGTCCATCTATCTATGTAACCTCCTGTGGTCCGATCTTCGTTGTTCATTTTCCTTTCACCCGACTGATCCAACGGTTCTTGTGTACTGTTTCTCCCTCACATCCTCCTTTCACTGATTTCATCCTCTGACTGCTCTTCTGCTTGAAATCTGAGTTATTTTAGTTCTTTGTTTACACCTTAGTCTAGTTTTGATGCTCTTTACTTCTGCAGCTTAGATAATTAGCATTAGGTTAGTGTTTTTTAAGCAATTTTGCTTAGCCTAGTTGTTTAATTGGTTAGTTAGGTTATGGTGTGGTTTATCATTACATGTTTTCTTCAAATACTGCAATAGAAGTAGCTCTCCCTTAGGATATATTTGCTCTTCTTCCATCAAAGTGTTAAGCTTCTTCTAACCCTATAGAAGTTTGGCTTGGAACCCCTGGGATATCTTGCCAGATGAGCAGTGACAACGGGCAATACCTTCACTTCTACTTGTGCATATAGCACTATCACCTCCAAGTTTGTACAAACCTCGGGTTGATAAGTGAATTTGGTAGCCCTCAGAGTTGCAGCATTCTTGTTGCAATACCTAGGCTCATCACTTTTTGGCACCATTTCCGGGGAGGTGTCTAAGTAAAAATAATTACTGGTTTCTTCTATTTTCTAGTCTCCAACTTTCTTTTCTTCTACTTCTAGTATTCAATCTTCTTCCGTTAGTTTATTTCTACAAAAGTAATCTAGGAGCTTCCTTTTTTTCATTTGTCATTATCTGCTTCCTTTCCATTCTGCAAGTACTTTCTAGCTTTAAGGAAAATCTTACAAAAACCAACCCAAAAACATTTCCTTTCATGCCTTGTAGGTTTTATCACTCATAAATTTCTCAAGGTTAAAGAAAGAGATTTCCTAGGTAACCACAAACCAACTTTTAGGCTTAGGCTCTAGCCAACCTAAGTCCAGAGAGGGCTCTCTCTTTATAATTTAACTTTTTTTTGGGTGGGATTTTAGGCTAGTTCTTAGTGCTCATTGGATTTTGATTTTGAAATTGAAGTTGGGTGGTGGAATCCTAGGAATATATGGATATAGATCAAGGCCTTCAAGCCATTAGGCTATGGAGTCAATCAAAGGATGGCTTAACTAGATTAGATCAATCACTAAAGGAAGAGTTCACAGGGCAGGCTAGCAAAGCAAAAGGAAAATCTGTAGGTTCAAATGGATGAGGTAGTCCTAACCAGGGTAAAAGGGAAATGAAGAATCCTTAAATCAGGATCAAGATGAAGAACATAAGGAGATCAGTAGAAAAGGGCAACTAAGAATCCTTTACTATGGACCTAAGGGGGGGAACTACGGAAGTAAGGGAGCAATTAAGAATTCCTAAACCAAGATAGTTTAGCAAAAAACATAGAGAAAGTAAACAATCAAGACAGAGAGCATTAAAGCTAATTCTGAAATATCATTCCTTATTTACCATTCATATTTCATAGAGAAACATGTGAATATTTATAAACATGAAGAGAAAATAGTAATAAACATGAGAGATAATACTTATTTGATTTCCATTGTGCACAAGAATCCTATGAAATGTATTTAACTTTATTCCATGATCCAGCAAGCCAATCCAGTCATGATTACAATAGCTCCTTAACTTGATAAGAAAATGTCTATAGAAATGTCTTTGAATCCACACTAATTACTTCAAATGAAGAAGTATTTATGCAATTTCTAAATTGAAATATTTTGAAAAAATATCAAGATTGGTTTACAAATATCTCAAATTGTTTTACATTAATAGAACGTAAATAAAGGACATTCAAAACTAATGAATCTATTTGGCACTAATTTTATGGATTTATGGTGACAAAGAAGAGAAATTCGAATTTGATAGCAACTCTTAAGTGATGATGAGGCATCCAAGTCACTAACTACATCATATCTTTGTGCATTCTGCCCCAACAATTCTGCAAAATTACGATCCATTGATACCTTTGTTTATCTCAATCTGAGATAGATATGAAAAAAGTGAAAGTGTTTATTGCATATAAGTATGTTTTTGAGATAAACCTCTCTCAGTTTCCCAAAATTCAACTCCAGCTGTTAACAATATTCTCTGTAAAAATATGTCAAAAACAGGACTTTGCACAATCCAAAAAATAGGCTGTGAAGACATGCACTTATCTCCCTTTTGGTAATACCTGTGTAAAAAGTGAGATAGGTTTTTGTATATTAGCCTTTTAGGAACACAAACCTCCTCCATATCTCAAAATACATCTTGCATTGGTCACAATAGTTTCTGAAAAAATATGACTTAAACAGGAAATTTCTGAAGAATGTACCATTTCTACTATGATTTCATCTTTTAACCTTAAATTTATTTTAACTATTTTTCACTTTAATTTGGATAAAATTCATTGTTGTTGGTGAAAGTGTTTTCATCTCTGTTTAACCCATACTACATCCATGTTTACTTTTACTGCTTACTTTTACTGTTTACTTTTATCGCTCTGTTTTTTTATCTTTGTTCACTTTGACATGAATCTGTATGTTTTGTAACTCTCTTCCCTGCTGTTTATCTTCCTACTAGCTGATTTACTTGACATGGTCTTCAATCTAATAGTATTTAACCCTAATACACTTTGACTGTTCTTTACTGTGTCCTTTTACCTTCACTGTATATTTTAGGTTTTTACAGTCTGTTTCAACAGTAAATCATTTAATTTCATGTTTCCTCTGCTTGTCTTTTAACTGTATGTTTATTTCTCATATCTGCTTGAATAGATTTGATAACAATCTTGGAGTAAACATGTCTTATGACTAGTATTAAGACTGTTTATCCAAGGCTATGGTCTTTTGATCACTTGTAAAATAAAACAAACTGTTAGGAATCGTTGGGTTGATAGGGAGGGTCATTAATGGCTTTATCGAGCTTTATAGGTCTATGGAGTGAGTCCAAAGTGATTTCAGGACGTAAACCATGCTTGAATTGGTTAGCAGAGGCCTCAGGTGGTGTAGAAGGGTTACACAAGGTTTTCCTACAAAAACAGGCGAAAACAAGCAACACTAGGGTTTTTGTGTTTAAATGGGTACATGTTTGATTTGTTTGAATTTTAGTGCAAAGTGGACAGTAGAAGGTTTGTCATGTAGAGGGTGGTGGTATACAGTTTTCTTCACACCGCTTTTGGGTGCTGGGTGGTTTTGGGGGGAGGTCTCCCGATTCCATAGATTGAACGAAACATAGCACAGGGACTCGTCCCGAAACCACTCATATCGGGCAGGTAACATTCGGACTTCGGGCGCGCCCAATATTGTTAATAACTGTCAGATCAAAGGGGAGGTGATCTCACAGTGATCGGGTTTAGGAGTTGTGTAGAGGGTAATGGAGGGGCCCAGCTAATGCTTAAGCGTGGTGGTTTTAATTAAATGATGGATTAAGGTGGGGTTAATGCATCAGGCATGATTTGATGGGTTAATGGGTTTAATTTAATTAATCGCAGATCGATTAATTATGTCTTGGTCAGGGTTGGGTAATATAAAGTTTATATTTCAAACTTTTGGGGTAGGAGTATTAATATTAAGGGGGTTTAATAAAATATACAAGAAAGGGGTTTTTTCAAGAATTACCATATAAATAATGTTAATAGTTAATATGAAAATTATCGGGGATAAATGAAGTGCGCTAAGCATAATGTGTTTTTGTAATTTTGCTTTTTACATAGTGTTGGGAATAATACTGAGAGGGGGGGTGAATTAGTATTATCAAGTCAAATATTTTCTTTTTCACACACAGATCATATATGCTACTTTAGTTAGTGAAAACCGCGTATATACGCAACTACAGATAAAGAAACCAGCGTATACCATGCAGACTTATAATTGAATTTATCTTATAGATGTTGATCATTAATCTGTGTATCAGAACAGTAACTAGAAACAGTGAAACAGAGCAGAAGACAATCACACACAAGAACACAAGATATAAGGTGGAAACCCAATGTGGGTGAAAACAACTTGTTGTAATTCGTCTCTATCTTCTTTTAATTAGAAACTTCTTTTTACAATGTTTCTATACTGGTGCATTCCTTTACCAGTACACAGGCTGCAACCTGCAGAGAGCTACAACCCTCTCTTGTTCTCCAGCTTCTCCTGGAAGGGAGCTACAACCTCCTTTGCTCTTGCATTAGCCAAGATACTAGTACGTAGGTGCTGGCCTACAGAAGGCTACAACCTTCTCTTTCTTCCAGGGACCACGTTTCATAAATTTTCAGACTGGATCCATGAAAATCAATCAAACATCAAGAATTTCTACATCAAACAATCTCATTTTCACCAATTAAAACTGAATCAAATAGAGACTTCTCTGACAACTGTACCCAAAACACAGTAACAGTAACTACACACCAAATTCTAAACCCAAAACACTGCAGCAATAAATAGAAGCAGCTAGAACAAAATTCAAGAGACGTACGCTATTTCAATAACCAGAAACCTGCATGCATATGCTTTTGTGTTTGGACCAACCTGCGTATACAATGTTTTTACTCACGAAACCATCATGTATACACGCTTTCGATTCACTGAACCTGCGTATAGATCTATAAAGGATAATTCACTCTTTCAAATATTCAGACATTAGTTAACCCAGATTACCAGATTTATAGACCAAGCATGCACCACATATAACGGATCAAAATCATACAAAGATACTATTATTCAAGCCTTAAGATTATGACCCATCAATAGAACTTATCCTTCTCCTTGCGCTCAAGTTCCTCCTTCATTCAGATCCAGATCTGCACCATAACCAGTATTCCAGATCAAGCACTTTTCAGATATTCAATTATTCAGATGATCCTTTGCCAAATTATCTCCTTCCTCTTTTATAGTCTTAGGCCTTTCACAATACCATGGTCCAAAACCATAACAAAACAATACCATGGACCCAATACTTGGGATCAACACTTCTAACAAGATACCATGGCCCAAAACCATAGGTTCAATTACCAAGGACTAAATACCACAAACCAAAAGTAAGTTCTCCAACATGTACGTGCTTTTCCTTGCATGAAAGTGCGTGTATACGCATACGTGCCTTTGGAATGTCTAACCCGCACGTATGCGCGTCTTCATCTAGGTGAACCTACGTATATATATTTTTCTTCATTCTGAGAGCTTGAACTGAGATCTGTCACCAAAGTGAGTTGCCATCAAGGACAACACCTGTGCCACACCAGTGCCATAGGGCCAACCTCTGTCATAAAGCCAACAATCTCCCCCTTTGGACTTGATGGCAACCCCAAAATTGTCAAAGTCATTCTCCCCCTTTATCATCAAGGGCAAAGTGTTATGCTCCCCCTGAGTACATGCTAAAATCTCTACTCTGTTGTGCTGGCCATGCTCCCCCTAACTGTAGGCAAGATCTGCAAAAATATGTTCTTCACAAAGAACAATGATTTATACATCATAAAAGACCATCCTATCACCAAAAGACTCTATACAACATCCATCACCCAACCAACTGGGGATCATCCACCCAAACAAGTGGGGATACATTAGAATTTTACATATGACAACCAAGAACATTACAACATTCATCCCAGGCATAGTGGGGAAACCAACATAGGCCGTTTACATGACCTTTATTAAAAGATAGAGACGAAATATCTAGAGCAAGACTATGAAAGTCACCAGTAACTAATATCAACAACACTATGCAGATCAGCAACCATGCTCTCCTTCTGCTCTCCTTCTGTAGATGATCCCTCTAAACCCAAACAACTTGTGTACTCGAACCAAGAGATTCTAATGAAATGCCAACAATGCATTATTAGAATTTTATCTGCTCCCCCTGAACCTGTGCCAGATGGTCTCTGTCAAACCCATATCAAACTCTGTTCAACCAGAGTCTGACCCCATTGATTTCCTTCAAACCACCATATACTCGACTGTATCTGCATAAATCGGCATATGTATGTGGATCCCTTTCATGCAACTCGCGTACACCCATATTTCTGTGAAACAGACAGGTTTCAACAGTAAGATGATGCATCAACTACCCCCAGCTTTTGTCTGAGGTATTCAAAAGTTTCCCTGGGCAATGATTTTGTGAGAATATCAGCAACTTGTTCCTTAGAGGGAACATACTCCAATTTGACCTTTTGTTCCAATACTTGTTCCCAGAGAAAATGATACTTGATCGGTATGTGCTTAGTCTTTGAATGCATGACAAGATTCTTTGAGATACTGATAGCACTTGTATTATCACAAAAGATGGAGATAGGTGGAGTACAAATGGTTTGAAAATCGTGCAAGGTTTGCATCATCCAAAGGAGTTGTGTGCAACAAGATGCAGCAGCCACATATTCTGCTTCAGCTGTAGATAATGCAATTGAGCTTTGTTTCTTGTTGAACCAAGATACTAATCTGGAACCCATAAAGAATGCACCACCACTTATGTTTTTTCTGTCATCCATGCTTCCAGCCCAATCTGCATCTGTATAAGCATTAAGTGTGAGATATGTACCTCTAGGATACCATAAGCCATAGTTTTGAGTTCCTTGAAGATACTTGAAAATTCTCTTTACTGCCTGCAGAAGCGTTTCCTTTGGATTTTCCTGAAATCTTCCAACCATTCCCACTGCATGCATGATGTCTGGTCGGGTACCTGTTAAATAGAGTAGACTTCCAATCATGGATCTATAAGTTGGTTGATGCACTGCTGCTGATTCATCATTTGCACTTAGGCTGCATCCTGTAACCATAGGGGTACATACTAGTTTCGAATCTTCCATGCCATACATCTTCAAGATCTGCTTGAGGTACTTGGTTTGAGATACAAAGATACCACCTTATTTTTGTTGGATTTGTAAACCAAGAAAATATGTCAGTTCTCCAAGCAAGGACATTTCAAATTCTTTCTGCATCACCAAGGCAAAGTTTTGACTCATAGCTTCTTCATTGCTACCAAAGATGATATCATCAACATACACAACAAGTATTAGCAATTTGTCATTTTCAATTTTTATATAAAGATTGCTATTTGCTGATCCTTTTGAGAAACCTTGTTGATGAAGATATTTGTCCAGATGATAATACCAATCCCTTGGAGCTTGCTTAAGACCATAGAGAGCCTTCTTAAGTCTGCATACAAGTTTTGGATCATTTCCAAGGATGAATCCATCTGGTTGCTCAATATACACTTCTTCTTCTAAGTATCCATTGAGAAAAGCAGATTTCACGTCCATTTGAAATACTTTGAACTTCTTAAAACTAGAGAGAGCAAGGAACATTCTGATGGCCTCAATTCTAGCAATGGGAGCAAATGTTTCTTCAAAGTCGATTCCTTGATTTTGAGCATACCCTTTACAAACAAGTCTAGCTTTGTTTCTAATAAATTCCCCATTTTCATTCAAATTGTTTTTGAATATCCATTTTGTCCCTATGACATTCTTATTCTTTTCAATCTGCTCAAGTTCTTCATCCATTTCCTTGACCCAACATTCATCTTTGCATGCCTCTTTTACATTTTGTGGTTCAGTGGAGGAAAGCAATGCCAAATAGCTTGAAGCTTCTGCAATTGTTCTTCTTGTTTGTATACCTGCCTCTTTCTGCCCCAGAATTTGAGATTCAGGATGATTCTTTTGAATGTATCTGGATAGAGTCTTATCTTTTATCCTTATCTATTCTTCTGGTGCCTCTTGAGCTTCTTCTTCATCATAATTCTAATTTGATGTTGAAGGATAGTCCTCATCATCTTCAAAATTTTCGGAACTTACTTGCCTATGAATGTTTCCTTCTTCGTCAACCACTACATCAATGTTGTCAAAAATTCTTCCAAGTCTTTTATTGTAACACTTGTATGCTTTGTTGTGGGGAGAGTAACCAAGGAGAATGCCTTCATCTGCTCTAGGTTCAAACTTGCCAAGGTTTTCATCAGTATTTTTAATATAGCATTTACTTCCAAAGATTTTGAAATGTCTTACCGTAGGAGTCTTACCATACCAGAGCTCATGAGGAGTTTACGTGCTGTTCACCCAGATGTTTGTCTTGTTGAGAATAACAATAGTGCAAATGCAGCTTCACCCCAGAAAGTTGCGGAAGTTCCAGATTCATCCATCATAGCACAAGCCATTTGTTGAACCATTCTATTCATCCTTTCCACCACTCCATTTTGCTAAGGAGTCCTTGCAGTAGAGAATTTCCTTCTTATTCCATGTTCTTCACAAAAATCGAAAAATTCATTTGAGGTAAACTCCCCACCTCTATCAGACCTGAGGCATTTGATTTTTTGATCTGATTTGTTTTTAACCAAGGCTTTGAAATATTTGAATTTTTCGAAGGCTTCGTCTTTGTGCTTCATAAGTCCTATCCAACACATCCTGGAGAAGTCGTCAATGAATAATATAAAGTATTCTTCTCCTCGAGGTGACCTTTTCCTAGATGGACCACATACATCAGTATGGACAAGTTCAAGTGGCCTGCTAGCTGATCCTTCCTTCTCAGGGAAGTTAGTTCTGGTTTGCTTGCCAAACTGACATGATATGCATATTGTATTGTCTGGAATAAGGATGTCTGGAAGACCACGAACTGCCTGATATTTTCGTGTTTTCCTTATCTGAGAGAAGCTAAGATGCCCCAACCTTCTGTGCCATAGCCAGTGTTCATCATTCTTTCTTAGATAACATCGATGTTGTCCTTCTTTGAATATGTATAAATTATTTGGAGTTCTTATGCCTTTGATCACTGTTTTTCCTGTATCAAGATCACGAACACTGCATCCATTTGATCGAAATATTACCTCAGTTCCTTGATCGCACATCTGACTGACACTCAATAGATTATGCTTTAAGCCATCCACATACATAACATTTCCAGCTTTGACCTTTTCTTTCAACTGAATAGAACCTTTACCTTTTATGAGTGCAGGGGTGTCATTTCCAAATGAGACCTTCTTCTCCTTTTCTAAGGCACTATATGACTAAAGTTTTTCTTTATCACCTGTCATATGTTTCGAACATCCATTGTCGATGTACCATTGATTTTCCTGCCCTTCCGCATATAGGGCTATACCACATCTTTCTAGTTACGATTCTTTCATTCTCCATGTTTTGGCACTTGAGGCTTGTTCCTTTTGAGTTGTCTACCAAAACTTGCTTCTGCATTCAGAATCTTCATGACCGAAGTTGTTACAGATAGAACATTCTATTTCATTTTCAAGAGCAAACAATTTATTGTAGGTTCTTTTCATGATTCCAGTCATACTTCTTTGTTTTTGAGCTTCTCTAGTCATGATTGTCTTATAGGCAACACATTGAGCTGCTTTGTGACCAAAGTTATGATAAGAGAAACATTGGCCATTAAAGAAACTCCTACGATTATCAAATCTACCAACCAAGTGATTGTAGTTTCTATTGACATCCATTCTTGAGGCAAATTGAGAATGTTTTACCTATGGCTGGCTGTGGCTTTTGTTCATCCTTAAAGTAGATTGCTCTTGATTTACCTGGTAGTATTTGTTCATTCTTGAGGTAAATTGTCCCTGATTTACCTAGTGATCTCCATTGGGCCTTTGCTCACTTCTCCTTGCTGCATCAAGATAACTTTTGGAGGTAGATGGTTTCTACGCTTGAGATGCTTCTTCATTATATCCCAGACCTGTCTTGATTAGTGGAGAACGCTGCACTTTGATAATCTCATCTAACGTTTCAGATCCTTTAACAAATCTAAGATTAAGAGCTTTTGTTTTCTCAATCTCTTTTCTAAGTCCCACAATTTCACATTCTAACTTTTCATGATGTTTTTCCCTTTCAGCTAGTTAGAATTGCAGAGTATCAATAATCATATTTTTCTCTTCTAAACAAATTTTGAGTTTAGAAATCTCTTCATAAAGATTTTCATCATCTATAGCATCTAAGAAACCATCATCTTCAAAAGCCATTAAAATTCTGTAATTATTACCCTTTTCATCTTCATCACTATTTGAAAGTCCATCACTGTCTTCATGAGTGTAATAGATTTTCTTATTTACATTCTGTTTCTTGTTCCATCTAACTAGCTCCTTACCTTTGTCAAGCTTATCTTTGTGAGGACACTTGGCAGCATAGTGACCGACTCTTCCACAAGCAAAACATTTGAAAGGTAACTTACCTCTGAATCTTCCAGCACCCCGTTAAAGGTTTTTGACAAAATTTGGTTCTTCCTCTTCTTCTGACATATATCCTGAGTCATAGGAATCTCCTTTGCCTGAAGCCTTGAATGAAACTTCTCTCTTGTCTGATGGTCCTCCTTTTCTCATTTCATAGGCAGTTAGAATTCCATGCAGCTGTGACATGGTAAGGCTCTGTAGATTCTATTTTTCTTCTATTGCAGAAAATTTTGATTCAAACTTATAGGACAAATATCTTAGAACCTTTTAAACCAAAACAACCTCCTTTATTTCTTCACCCAAGTTTTTCATACAATTAACAATCTCATCTATGTGTAGGAAATAGTTAGCCACACTTTCATCATTGTGCATTTTGAGATTTTCATATTGAATTCTAAGAGTTTGTAGTTTTGCTCATTTTACCTGTTCATCTCCTTCATAGATCAGAATGATCTTGTCCCTTATTTCTTTTGTGGTTTTATACTGCATAACCTTGACGAATTTTGATTGAGATAGACTTCCTAATAGAGTATTGATAGCCTTTGCATTTGTTTCATACTGCTTCTTCTCAGCTGGATCTGTAGGAGTAGCTGAAGGAAATGTGTACCCTGTATCTATGATATCCCAGACTTCTGTACCAAGAGATTGAAGATAGGCTGTAATTCTTATCTTCCAATAGACAAAGTTGGTCCCATCAAAAATTGGTGGCCTAATTGAGGCTTCTCTCTCATAGTTGCTCATGATGATAGATCTTCCTTTAAGCGATCAAGCTTCTTCTGAAGGACCCGCTCTGATTCCAATTGTTGGAAATAATACTGAGGGGGGGGTGAATCAATATTATCAAGTCAAATATTTTCTTTTTCACACCGAGATCATATACGCTACTTCAATTAGTGAAAACCGCATATATACGCAACTACAGATAAATCAACTAGCGTATACCATGCAGACTTATAATTTAATTTATCTTACAGATGTTGATCATTAATCTGTGTATCAGAATAGTAACCAGAAATAGTGAAACAGAGCAGAAGATAATCACACACAAGAACACAAGATATAAGGTGGAAACCCAATGTGGGTGAAAACCACCTGCTGCAATTCGTCTCTATCTTCTTTTAATTAGAAACTTCTTTTTACAATGTTTCTGTACTGGTGCAGTCCTTTACCAGTACGCAGGCTGCAACCTCCAGAGAGCTACAACCCTCTCTCGTTCTCCAGATTCTCCTAGAATGGAGCTACAACCCCCTTTGCTCTTGCACTATCCAAGATACTAATACGTAGGTGCTGACCTACAAAAGGCTACAACCTTCTCTTTCTTCCAGGGACCACGTTTCATAAATTTTCAGACTGGATCCATGAACATCGATCAAACATCAAGAATTTATGCATCAAACAATCTCCTTTTCACCAATTAAAAATGAATCAAATAGACACTTCTCTGATAGCTGTACCCAGAACACAGTAACAGTAACTACACACCAAATTATGAACCCAGAACACTGCAGTAATAAACAGAAGCAGCTAGAACACAATTCAAGAGACGTACACTATTTCAATAACCAGAAACCTGCATGCATATGCTTCTGTGTTTGGACCAACCTGCGTATACATTGTTTTTACTCACAAAACCAGCGTGTATACGCTCCTTCGATTCACTGAACCTGCGTACATATCTATAAAGGATAATTCACTCTTTCAAATATTCAGACATTAGTTAACCCAGATTACCAGATTTATAGATCAAGCATGTGCCAGATATAATGGATCAAAATCATACAAAGATACTATTATTCAAGCCTTAAGATTATGACCCATCAATAGAACTTATCCTTCTCCTTGCACTCAGGTTCCTCCTTCATTCAGATCCAGATCTGCACCATAACCAGTATTCGAGATCTAGCACTTTTTAGATATTCAATTATTCAGATGATCCTTTTCCAAATGATCTCCTTCCTCTTTTATAGTCTTAGGCCTTTCACAATACCACGGTCCAAAACCATAACAAAACAATACCATGGACCCAATACTTGGGATCAACACTTCTGACAAGATACCATGGCCCAAAACCATAGGTTCAATTACCAAGGACTAAAAACCATAGACCAAAATTAAGTTCTCCAACATGTACATGCTTTTCCTTGCGTGAAAGTGCGTGTATACGTATATGCGCCTTTGGAACATCTAACCCACGTGTATACACATCTTCGTCTAGGTGAACCTACGTATATATCTTTTTCTTCATTTTGAGAGCCTGAATGTCACTAGAGTGAGTTGCCATCAAGGACAACACCTGTGCCACACCAGTGCCATAGTGCCAACCTGTGTCATAAAGCTAACACATAGAACATTATAACCTAGGCTAAGTGCATTTTTGTGGGTTTTTCATAAAAAGGGGTATCCATGGGGGTGATTGCTTTTCCTTAGGAAAATGGTGTTTTAACCGTAGGAAAAGGGATTTATTAGGGAAAATGAATGAATTGAAGGGGGTGAATGTTTAAGAGGGGATTTTTTTGTACTTAAGGTCTATAAGTCATTAGGTCGAGGGTCTGGTCCCTCAAGAAGTTAGAGAAATGCTCTGAGCTCCTTTGACTTAAGATTTTAGGTACTTAAGAATTTTCTTGGAAATTAGTTAAGTGAAAAGTGTAATGAGTGAGGGAGGTTAATTTATTTTACTTTTTGGATTTGATAGATGCCCAATTATTATCCATACTTGGAACTTTGATGATGAAGGTGATCAACATGATTTTATCTAACAATCATCACAATTTTGCAAGCATTCTTCTACTTACCCACCTACTCATCCTACCATTTTTACTTCTCTTTATTAGGGTGCACTTAAGCTGGCAAACCCTTATCAAATCATTTTTCTTTTCTTTTACAATGGTATTCTAACTAAGTCTAACCTTATTACATCCAAGGGCTCATATTAAACAGTTTAGCTCCTTCTTATTTATTCTATCTATCTAATTATCTGCCAAGATTAAACAGTTTGGTCAGATTTTATTCTCTAGCTAAAAACATGAAATTCAAAGCATGGAATAACCAAGATTAAACTGTTTGATTACCACGGATTGTGGCATGAATAAAAAGCTGCACATAATCATTATTATGCATAAAAAGTAAATAGTAGTGGCATTTTGACTTGCACACTTTCATGGTCTTTTTGTTTTTAGGGTTCATATTCTTTCATTTTTTTTACCTTCTCTTATTCTTTTTGTCCTTTGATTTTTCTTTTAGGACATACCCTCTTTACATTTTTTAATTTTTATAATATGGAAAACATTTGAAGAAAGCAAAGATATGTACATATTACAGGTTTAATCTTAATCATTCAAAAATTATGACTCTTATTGGTATAGGAACCTAAAAGTGGCTCCACTTGCGGATGGCATTTCCTTGTGAAATGTCAAGAACACCGTTGACTAGTAGTCTGATCCATTGGGCCAATATTACACATGTATATGATCTATTGTATAATCTTTGTGACTAAAAATCTTGACTGAAATTGTAGCCTTTTCTGCAAACTGAAATCTGATCTAACATAAACTTGCCGTTGAAAATTGAATTTATTCAAACTGAAATCCTACCTACTTACTCTAATTAGCTTTCTGACTGCTGGTTAAGTAAAATGAAACAACCAATGCAACCACTCAAGCATTATATATATTGATGGATTTTGTTTCTTGGGCTTGACTGTGATTAAAACTAAGGTTCTAAAGCCAAATATAACCTTGTCAACCAATAAGAAGATAAGGAAATACTTGTTTTCTTTTGTAGACTCTAAAAACTGTACAAAAGGATCTTCCAAAATACATACACTATTGTTCAACTGATTTAAGAAATTGCACACTTGTTTTGGATGGATTTCATGGCATGAAATTGAAATGTCACTTTATCTTTAACAGCCTGTAGACTTTCAGATGAGCTTTGTGATGATACTTCTACTGATTGAAATGTTTGTCTGGTGAAACTATTATCATCTTGATTTTGACTCTCATAGTCTGTTAATGGAGAAAAATTCTGATTACATTCATTATCCATCCTATCAATTATTGGATCATAAACAACATGGAAGGATTGATGCAATTTATTGCATATAGGTTTCAATGGAACTTCATAGGTTTCTACAAGATACTCATCCTTTTCTTTAGAGATGTTATACCACATTTCCTTTAAATGCTAAAATGATTCAAAACAAGGAGGTAAAGAAGCTTCACTTATTTCCAAATTTTCTTCACTTTCATAGCTGATATGGATAAAATGATCATTGTTTTCAAGCTGCTGAAACTGAATTTCCTTATTCCCCAAACTAGCTTCTAATTGCTCTATAAATTTAGTTTGCTTTTGAAGAACATAATTATCATCATATTGATCATATTTAGGCAAATCATTAAAATAAGTAATGTCATCAAACATACACATTAGATGAGCAGATTGCTTCTCCACATATTGCTCTATAAATCTATCTTCTGATCCATGGTAGTTGGAATTAGCAGGAATTTTTTCATGGCTATCAACCTCTTATTTTTTTGAAATAAATGTGTCATGGTGATTTTGATAAAATAATTCATCTTTCATGGTGATCTTCTGCATCCTTTCCTCTATTTTCTTCATCAAAATGTCAAGTTTTTCCTCTGCAGTGTTGTTTTTCTCTGCTTCTGATTTCAACCTTTCTATTCTAATTTACAGATTAACTTCTACATCTATTGCAATGTTCTGCATCTGTTCTAGTGTTGAGGGGTTTCTTTCTCTTAGCTAAAATTCTATCTCTAGATCAAATGTTCTTGGATAATGCAAAAGAGATGAATCAGGGGGAGGTCTTATATTTGATGGCGTTGAATAATAGGCTTGATTAAATCTGTCTGAAAATTGTTGTATTGTTTCATCTGGCTATCTTTTTAACTTATTATATTCTTCTATAATCACAAGAAGATTGACTTTGATTATCCATCTTTCAAGGAAAATTTTGACAAACTGTTGGAAATTCGAGATGCTTGCAATAGGTAAATTTTTGAACCAACTCTTCACTCTACTTTGCAAAGAAAGAGCAAAAAACCTGATAATAACATCATTTTCATCAATTTCAAATAAGTCTAGATAATTCTCAAAACCTTGAATATGTTTTTGAGTAGTGATACCATTCTCTCCATCAAACCTAGGGAGGTTCTTGTAATAATTGTTAGGGAAAGCATGGAGTGTAGGAGGTAAGATGAGTGGCTTATATCTATCAGGAACTTTATGAGGTAGTGGAATATGTACAGGGATTGTATGATTAGTCTTGATTGTTTGATGCTCCTCAATTGGAAAATGATCTTCATAAGAGTTAGAAGATTGGTGTTCAAATGTGTAAGGAGACTTTATATCTACATTTTTCAAAGGGAAATAACAAAAAAATTAATCTAAAATATTCTCTAAAATACAATATACATTGAAACAATTTATCAATGAGAAAGAACATAATGTCTTGGATAACAATCCAAGTTAAAAGCATGATCTTTTCACATAGTTCTTTCAGGTTCATTCCTCTAATGGAGTCTTGATTGTGGAATTGATTTGGAGTCGCCAGGTGGATGATTTTAACCTTTGTGTGTCTGATCACTGTCCACCATCATAGATCAGATCTTAACCTGTAAAAGATTTCTAAAGAAAATGTTAGTTCTCCACAGCGGAGTCGCCACTACGTTATCACTCAGAAATTTGTCAAGGTTAAAGAAAGATATTTACGAGGTAACCAAAAACCAAATTTTAGGCTTAGGCTCTAGCCAACCTAAGTCTAGAGAGGGCTCTCTCTTTATAATTTAACTTTGTTTTGGGTGGGATTTTAGGCTAGTTCTTAATGCTCATGGGATTTTGATTTTGAAATTGAAGTTGGGTGGTGGAATCCTAGGAACAGATGGACAGAGGAAGTCCTTCAAGCCATTGGGCTATGGAGTCAATCAAAGGATGACTTAACTGGATCAGATTAATCACTAAAGGAAGAGTTCACAGGGTAGGCTAGCAAAGAAAAAGGAAATCTGCAAGTTCAAAAAGATGAGGTAGTCCTAACCAAGGTAAAAGGGAAATGAAGAATCCTTAAAATAGGATCAAGATGAAGAACAAAAGGAGATCAGTAGCAAAGGGAAACTATGAATCCTTTACTATGGACCTAAGGGGGGGAACTACGGAAGTAGGGGAGCAACTAAGAATTCCTAGACCAAGATAATTTAGCAGAAAACATAGAGAAAGTAAACAATCAAGACAGAGAGCATTAAAGCTAATTATGAAATATCATTCCTTATTTACCATTTAGATTTCATAGAGACACATGTGAATATTTATAAACATGAAGAGAAAATAGTAATAAACATGAGAGATAATACTTATTTGATTTCCGATGTGCACAAGAATCCTGTGAAATGACTTGTACTTTATTCCATGATCCAACAAGCCAATCCAATCTTGTTTACAATAGCTCCTTAACTTGAGAAAAAAATGTATGTATAAATGTCTTTGAATCCACACTAATTACTTCAAATGAATAAGTATTTATACAATTTCTAAACTGAAATATCTTGAAAAAATATCAAGATTGGTTTACAAATATCTCAAACTGTTTTACATTAATGGAACTTAAATAAAGGACATTCAAAACTAATGAATCTATTTGGAAATATTTTATGTATTTATGGTGAAAAATAAGATAAATTCGAATTTGATAGCAACTCTTAAGTGATGATGAGGCATCCAAGTCACTAACTGCATCCTTTCTATGTGCATTCTGCCCCAACAATTCTGCAAAATTAGGGTCCATTGATACCTTTGTATATCTCAAAACGAGATAGATATGTAAAAAGTGAAAGAGGTTATTGTAGATAAGTATGTTTTTTATATAAACCTCTCTCCGTTTCCCAAAATTTATCTCCATACGTTCACAACATTCTCTACAAAAGATGTCAAAAACAGGACTTTGCACAGTCCGAGCAATAGGTTGTGAAGACATGCACTTATCTCCCTTTTGGTAATACTTGTGTAAAAAGTGAGATAGGTTTTTGTATATTAGCCTTCTAGGAACACAAAACTCCTCCAGCATCTCAAAATACATCTTGAATTGGTCACAATAGTGTCTGAAAAACTATGACTTAAACAGGAAATTTATGAAGAATGTACCATTTCTGCTCTGATTTCATCTTTTAACCTTAAATTTCTTTTAATTGTTTTTCACTTTTACTTTGGATAAACTTCATTGTTGCTGGTGAAAGTGTTTTCATCCTGTTTAACCTTTACTGCATCCATGTTTGCTTTTACTGTTTACTTTTACCGCTCTGTTTTTCCATCTGTCTTCACTTTGACATGAATCTGTATGCTCTGTAACTATCTTCCTTGCTATTTATCTTCTTGCTAGCTGATTTACTTGAATTGGTATTGAATCTGATACTCTTTAAACCTAATACACTTTGATTGTTCTTTTCTGTGTCCTTTTACCTTCACTGTATATTTTAGAATTTTACTGTCTATTTCAACAGTAAATAATTTAATTTCATGTTTCCTCTGCTTGTCTTTTAACTGTATGTTTATTTTCCATCTCTGTTTTAATGGATTTGATAACAATATCAGAGTAAACGGGTCTTATGACTAGTATTAAGACTGTTTATCCAAGGTTGTGGTCTTTTGATCGCCTGTAAAATAAAACAAATTGTTAGGAAAACGTTGGCTTGACAAGGAGGGTCATTAATGGCTTTATCGAGCTTCATAGGTCTATGGAGTGAGTCCAAAGTGATTTCAGGAGGTAAACTATGCTTGAATTGGTTAGCAGAGGCCTTAGGTGGTGCAGAAGGGTTACATAGGGTTTTACTACACAAACAGGTGAAAACGAGCAACAATAGGGTTTTTGTGTTTAAATGGGTAAACATTTGATTTGTTTGAATTTTCGTGCAAGGTGAACAGTAGACGGTTTGTCATGTAGAGGGAGGCGGTATGCGGTTTTCTTCACACCACCTTTGGGCGCTACGTGGTTTTGGGGGGAGGCTACCCGATTCCATAGACTGAACGACACGTAGCACGGGGGCTCGGCCTAAAACCACTCATATCGGGCGGGTAACGTTCGGATGGTGGCTCATATTGAACAGTTGAGCACCTTTTTATTTACTCTACCTATCTAATTATTTGCCAAGATTAAACAGTTTGGACAGATTTTATTCTCTAGCTAAAAACATAAAATTCAAAGCATGGAATAACCAAGATTAAATTGTTTGATTACCATGGATTGTGGCATGAATAACAAGATGTGTTACACAGTAATTTGTCACTGTCTTCCTACCAGTCTTCCTACTGTGTCATGAGTTCAAATTAATCATGCTCATGCTCTCTAATATTGCCAAATGACCCACTTTGCCAAAGTTTTACTATCATCGCGACTGTTGTTAAAATAAAAACGCTGATTGGCACTCCATAACAGACCGAATGTGCTGCTAGCGTGGAAGTACACGTGATTCCAGCGCTGGTCGAATTTCATGAGACATCGCATCTGTTATGTATATCTGATCGCGCTGATATGACTTTCTTTGTTATTCAGTAGAGATGTCAGCGCACCAGTGCAGTTATGAGCCCACGCTGATCCAGTTTGGGCGAGTTTGTTCTAACAGCCGGCCTTCCAGATGACTCCAGACCTGGTTGTTGGCCTTGTAAATGTCGCCCTCCCTTCTCTAGCATGTCTGTTTCGTCATTTGAGCCACCTTCCTTGGAGATAAGCTCATCCTCCCACCATTCATGGAGACTCCTTCTCCTACTTAAGCCTCCACCATTGCCATGAGCTGCTAGTTTTTGGAATTGATAGTGCTTGGAGTGTTGATGCTAGTGTGTGGGCTTGATAGGTAGCTGGTGTGACAAGTGTGGGATTGCTAGAGAGCTTAAGGAAGGTTGTGAAGTGTTTCTTTCTTGTGTAAACTTGTGTGAGAGAAAGCTTTTGTCTTGGGAGATCTACCTCCAAGGGTGAATGCTTAAGAGACTTGCTGGCTGGACCCTCTTGAGAAGGATTTGACGTCAGAACTATGGTTGTATTATTCTTTGTTTATTAATAATAGACGACTATCATTATGGTTCCACTCTTAATGTCTTTATGATGATGTTTGAGTTATATCTTTTCTGACTGATATATAGTTACATCTACTGGATTTTATGCTTGTGTTTGTATCGTTCTTTGCATGTGCAGGTGTCCGTGCACGAGGATCGTGAGGATTGTGACCAGCCGGAGCAAAGGGACGGGAGCGTCAACTCTTCTACAGGTACGAGCGTTGGAATCTAGGTAGGCCTCCATCATTGGTCTTTTACTTGTAATTAGGAACCTGCGTGTTAGTGTTGTTTGATTGTTGCTAGACCTTGTTTGGACTAGTAGGGATCGCCTCTGTCCACAGAGGGGATTTACCTCCACAACAATTTTAGCGACTCGACTGGGGAATTTTTTTTTTTTACCTTGTTGTTTGATTTGTAAGCTTTAGACGGAGCCTGAAGCACGGCCAGATAGCCTTCGAAATGGTATTTCTCTGCATTAGCGAAGTAGATCAAAGCCACTTCAGTCCATCTCCGGTTTGGTTTATGAACTGAACAGCTTGGAGCTGGCTTTTGTCCTTTTGTGTTCATTTTTTACTTGAGTTTGATTTTTGCTCTCTTTTCAAAGTTTGGGGATTGGTTCTCTGTTTTTGGATTTCCTGGTTCGATCTGGAAGGTGCCTTGATTGTTTAAAGACTGATTGTCTTGGTTTGGGAGTTTTTGGCTTGATTGTGCCCGTTTTTTTAGCTTCAGTGCGGTTTATAATAAAACAGTCACGCTTCCATCACATAGCTGTTTCTTTGACTTCTTCATCATCGCGTTTATACACTGAACAGTCGCGACGGTTCTTGTTATCGGACCAGCATGGTTAAGCTGTGTACTTGCGCGCTAACAGCACTTTGTTGCTACGCGTGGTTTCTGATCAGTACTTTGTTGCTGTGTATCACCCATGCTGATACCTGTAGAATTGGATTTCTTCAATTCTGCCTCCTGAGCCTGTTGGTCTTGCTATCCCCTGCTGTTCCCAGTTGGTTTATGACTTGATTTTCATTGTCTGAGGATTGAAGCACTTTCTTGTGAAGTCTTGTTGAGCGGATCTTGCTTTTTGTGTCTTGTGACCTAGTTTTATCATTCCAATTTCGTTGGATCGGCTTTGCTTGGTTACTCGCTTACAAAGGTTCGTTTACTGCTTGCTTTTGGTTTTGCGAAACCTTCCTCTTTGCTTGCTTTTGCTTGGTTGTTTAGGTGATTGTTATTGAACCAATCTTCGCATTATTTCGATTACTTCTCACTACCCGGACACGGATCACAGTTGTTTGGGGTCAACTGGTTCTTTTCACATTTGTTTGTTATTATTTCTCAAAAGTTTGTTTAATGCATTTTTCCATCAAAAAAAAATCTCTTTTGCTTTGTATTGGTTAATGAGAACTAGAAGCTTTTCCTTTTGATTAATGATTAGTGATCTTAACGAAAAGATTGTGAATTTCCATTAGCTGCATCAGAGAAGCTGTTTGTTTTTTTGTGATCATTTCATTTGTATGAAAGCCTTCTAACTCTCTCGTAATTAGCATTCATCGAATGGAATGACATATTTTGGCATATAGTTTGAATTTAGGCAGTTTTGAGAGTTTTCATACGGTAGGGCCTGAAAATCGAAACCTAATTCAAGATCAACCCTAAAATGAACTGAATGAACTTAAAAACGCATTGGAACATAACACTCACTGTTTATAGGTCTAGGCTAGAGACGTGCTCCGGTGTCGTTAAACCTAGTCACTGTTGTTTCACACTACGGTTGGGTGATTCCTCCTTTTGTGACTCGATAGTGGTCTAGCACGGATTTGAGCTCCCACGTACCGTCGTGTATATAGAGGAGACCCCACTAGGTTATCATCCTTAATCCACAGGAAGCCGAGTATGCTGCCTTACAAGCCGTAACGCACCGAACACAGCATTCGGGAAGATTGACTGCCGTATGGGAAGTCCTTGGTTTTCATATGACTGCCAAGGTGTATATGCAGTTTTACGGATTTGTTTGGTAAACCCTTTGCCTAGTTTCTCCATAGTAGTCACTTTTGATCCTTTTCAGACTCCTTAAAAGAAAAGGCTCACTTGAGCAGTTTGTCACTTCGGGCTCACAAAACATTCGAAGGTGACTAGAGTCACCTTTTTGTCCTTTTCTCGACTCTTAAAACATGAAAAGGTCAAGTTGTGTCCTTACGTCTTAAAATTTATTTGGCCACGATTAACATTACCTGGTTAGATCTTGTGTGTGTTAGTTTGAGTAGGGTCCTTTATCGTTAGATTCCCTTAGGTCTTGTTTGAAGTTTGTCACCCTGGCTGAACCGTCGACTCCCGTTCCAAGTGATCAAGGGTCTCCGTCTTCCGTTTCTCCTAAGGTACCGGTTGTAAGTGATACTATTCTTATTATCTCGAGTATCCAACCGATCAACTCTCGCGCTCCGGACGACGAAGGTTACGAAATTCATTGGAACCCCATCTGGGAGCCTGAAGAGGACGATATTCCTTTTACCCCGCCTGGTGTTTCGTCTCCAATGTCTACCTCTCACATGGATGAGACATCTCCTAGAGTGAGTGAGACACCTGTTTTGTCGAATATCGACACTCCCATCCCAGCTACTTCTCCGCTCCCCCACGCTATCAGTCGTTGAGGGATAGGGTAAATGCCGGGATCCCTGCTTCGACTATGTGGGACCCCCACATCACTCCCACCATGGGATCTTTTGTTTCACAAGTCCACAGTACACCTGTCACTTCAGTTCCAACGAATCCAACTATCTGTGTAGCACATTCAACTCCGGTTGTTAGTGCCGTTACAACGTCTTCAGCTCTGAATACTGGTGCTGGTCCCCCTCACGGTCAAGTGAGTAGTGGCTAGCCGGCACACTCACCCAAAGTTGTCCACGCTGCAAAGAGTGCACCACCCTCTTCTGCTCCCATTCCAGGAGGGGGGCCGTATGATCAGTATGGGCAAGTTGTTTAGGATCCGAACGCGCAGGGTCCTTTCTATTATTACGATTCTACTGGTGAGTTCCTTTATCGTTCTGGACCCTTGCCTACTCAACCTATTGTTGAGGTATCGGTACCATTATCCGTTGCTTGGAATGCCACCACTTTCCATGGAGGCCAAGCAATTCCTGCACAGCTTCAAGGACCGCCTAACCAAGGCCAGCCGTCTTATATGCAAACCCCCCAAGGGCAGCAATATTACGGCCAGTCTTACCCAGGACAACCTGGGGACCCACAAGGACAACCCTATTAGGGACAACCTTCAACCGCTGGTGGTCCATCTTTCACTTATCTGAATCAACCTTCTGGTTATCCAGGGCAACCTGGTACCCATCAAGGTTACCCGTCTGGACAACCAGGACAACCTTACATCCAACAAGGACAACCTGGTATCCAGAAAGGTTATCCCTCTGGACAAGCAGGACAAGCTTATATTCAACAAGGTCAACCGGCAGTCCAACAGGGGTATCCTTCTGGGCAAGGGGGGCAGCCTTACGTATAGCAGGGCCAACCCACTGCCCAGCCAGCTCATCCTTCTGGGCAAGTGGGTTAGCCTTCCATACAGCAGGGCCAACCCACTGCCCAGCCTAGTCATCCTTCTGGACAGGCTGGCCAACCTCAAGGTCAACCAACCATCCAGCCCGCTCAACCATCTATTTCGCAAGGACAACCCTTGGTTGCACAAGGACAACCTGGTACCCAACAAGCACATCCTTCTGGGCAAACGGGTCCGTCCCAAACCCAACCAGCACAACCTTCCGGCTAGATGGTCCAAGCTTAACCTGTTCAAGGACATCCTTCTGGGCCCCAAACTCAAATTGGTTATCAGATGCAAGGTGGGTTGCAATCCCAACCTTCTTACCAAGCGCAGCCTTCTTACCAGGCTCAGTATGGAGCTCAACAACCATACGGTTACCAGCAACCCCAGGGGCAAACTCAGTTTACCCCTTATCAAAATTATCAACAAATACAGGTCACCCCTTATCAGAATTATCAGCAACAGTATGTTGCACCTGCAAGTCAAGTTGCTAATTCATGGGGTGTTGGGGGGCAGATCCAGGGTCAGTTGTCTGCTTATGGACAAAATCCTTATGGATAGAACCCCTATGGGCAAAATCCCTATGGGCAAAGCCCTTATGGGCCAGGTCCGTCCGGACAAAGTCCATGGGGGCAACCACCACTTGGTTGGAACCCTGGTACTACCTCTCTTCCATAGCCACAAATGTCCTTTAATCCTTAGTTACCTTTCTTAGTGACATTGGAACTGCCAGATGTGTCCAAATTGACAAATGATCCCATTCTTCATAATCCATATTGGCCACCAGTTCCAACTAAGATACCCGGTGATTGCCCAAAATTCGATGGCAAAGCTGGCGAGGACCCTCAAGCCCACGTTATGACCTATCACCTTTGGTTTTCATCCAAATCGTGGCTTGATGATTCCATCCAGCTCTGCCTCTTCCAAAGGACTCTCACCGGCTCAGCCGCTAAGTGGTATATTGAGTTGAATTGCGGAACATTTCAAGATTTCAACTCATTGGCTATGGCTTTCCTAACTCATTTTCAGTTACCCATTCGGTATGAGACAAGGACACATCTCCTTACGTCTCTCAAACAGGACACGGCCATGCATATATCTGATCATATACATGAATGGAGATGGCGTCGTCGCTTGATCAAATTCTAGATTCCTGATCAGCTCCTAACCGATTGGTTCACAACCTCCTTTGTCCCTGCGATCGCGCGAGACATTGCCATGGGAGCTTGTGTAACTTAAGAGCAAGCTATCGCGCGCGCTCAGTACCTCGACTTAGTTTATTCTCAGTCAGGTACTTTATATGATTATTTGCCAGACGCCCCGAGACCCGGAGCATCCAAAGCTCCACCCAAACCATCTGTTGACGGTGTTATTGGCTCTGTAAACGCATCTTCAAAGAAATCATCCGCGAACCCTGGGAAGCAAAAGCCGAATGCTTCTAGCGAAAACACTTCTCAGGGTCAATCTAATTCTGGAAACTCTTCCGAGGTTAACGCCATCCAGTCCACCACGGTGGATAAATCCTCGAAATGGAAAAAGAAAGGGAGAGCCAAGAATAAATCCGAACAGCCCAGACAAGACTCCCCTAAACCTCCACCCGAGGAAGGAGCCAAACGTAAACCTAAGTATCCTTGTCTTATCTGTGATGAGGATCACCACACTAAAGACTGCCCTAGGCGGTCCGAAGTTAGTCGATTATTGAAAGGTGCTCCTAGGACTCCTGTTGTGCTTAAAGAACCTTTCCCTTCACAGCAAACTCAAATGGTGGCAGATCCATCGCAACCCTCTTCTTCATTCGGCTCTCAAGTCTTTATGACTGGTACGATTCCCATCCATGTCACTACTTGAGCAAAAGAATATCCATCTCATGCCAGGAAAGAGCCGGAGGTCCCCTCCAGCGCTCCTCCATCCAGTTCTGGTCCACTCCACATCGAAAGACCTAGCGCTGAGACGACTATCCGACCCCCTCCAAAAGGTGTACTCCGGAAGTCTTCTTACAACCCTAATGCTCGTGCCGCCCAGCACTACAGCATTCTTGAGGACTTAGCTCAGGCCCCGTCTGCTATGTCCACTCTAGAAGTGCTCCGGAGTTGCCCCTCCCAGAGGAAGTCCTTGCTATCGGCCATTGGTGGCATAGACCCAGCTGACTCGGATCTGATTTCTTTTGACCTCGAGGGCCATACGCCGAGACTGCCTCACCAAGTCGCTTTCCTCATATAGGTCATTATCAATACTAAAACGATTCATCGTACAGTCATTGATGAAGGTGCCTTAACTTGCATCATGTCTGTTGCCTGTTGGAAAGCTATTGGTTCTCCGACGCTGAGCCAATCTCCTATGACATTAGAAGCCTTTGATGGAAGAGAGTCTGTTACACTAAAAAATGTCACCTTGACTACTCACAGTTAGTATGGCTCAAATCAACAGTCATGCTACCCTCTTAGGCAAGTCTCATGCCTCTGTTATCCATCTCAAACTCAAAGAAGAGAGAAAGTCTTGTAAAAACTATGTTTATCTCTGGGGTCGCAGGTTCTCTCTAGCCTTACCTGCGGGGACGCTGACCATGTTCACAAAATCTGCGTCCATGGACGCTCTGTATGTTAAGGGACAGGTGCGTCCCTCTGTAAAAGGCAAAATGCACGAGTTTTATCTTGAAAAAGTTACTTGTGGTTACTTCTAGAACATTCTAGAGGTCGGTTTGATGAAATGGATGCGCCTCCAGTTGGTTCATGTATCTCTATTAAGGGGGAACTTATCCCATCAATAAGGGACCTATCCCACCCAAAGAGGGGGATGATCCCATTGATAGTGGACCTGAATAACCTCTTTACAGCACTATAAATAAAGGCATTGAGCCAGAAGGAGAAGAGGTTGGAGCTATACATTTTCTTTGGGTAAATGCTGCAGGATTTAGGTCTTCCATTAGAGCCTTTGTGAGGAGAGATTGTCTTCACTTGATTCTACTTGGGAGAGGGTGAGCTTTGTCAAAGTAGAGGAAAACCCTTGATGGACCCTGGGAGGAACTTGCACAACACCAAGGCCAGGTTGTAAGAGTTTCTTTGTTTCGTTATTAATACAAACTGGTTTATTTTTCTCAATAGCTTGTGTTAATGAGTTATTTCATGTGTTCCTTGGTCTGCATGTTGAATATATGTTTTATTATATGAAATGCAAGTGCTTGGTAATTGTTTGATTGTTTGTGGTTGCAGGAATTGACTTGAAGGAGGAGCTCATCCGGATCGTCAAGAACGGACTTCAACAACAGCGTTTTGGAATAAGGTAAGCCTAAACACTTGTAGTTTTCATGTTGTAAAAGGTGTATTTAGAGAAAGATCACTCCATTTTGTCTTGTTTGTCATTAGAATGTCTTAGACTTCTAGGAAGGTCAGTCGTGTCCGCACCCTTGACAAATTCCGTGTGACAAATTGGCGACTCCGCTGGGGAATCCATTAATGAGAGAGTCTTTTCCTTTATATGAACTTTGCTTTGAGAAAATCATTTTTATTTTCTGGTTTTTGACTGTGAGAATTAGTATTTGGGTGGCTTAGCTTTAGATTTAGTTAGATTTGGTTTTTCTTCATTTTTCCAGAAGGACGCACCCTCTGAGTACTGCACAGTGCGTCTTTGGACGCGCTGTTTCCGTTTGCACAGAGCGGGGCCGCACCTGTGACAACGGGTTGCCTGCGTCTTCCTGTAAAACTTAAGAAAATTCCATTTTTGCTTTAAATTCCTTTTAGATTTTGATTTTCCTTAGTGTTTTCTGCCCAGATCCTTTAGTACCCTGTCAAGAATTTTCACCTGAACTTGTTTTGTGAGCTTTGAGTGTTTTAGTGGTTTTCAACGAAGTTTAGACCTAGGGTTTGATTTTTGGATAGGTTTTGTAGTGACTTTGATAGTAGAAAGTTGTCCAGCCTTAGATCTCTCTGGTTAGTCAACCTTCTTAGAAGTCGGGCCTGTCGTAAAGTCTCTTTGTGTGAGCAACTTGCCATTTGAGTTGTTTTGGGTCAAATTTCGAATTGCTTGTTTATAAAGTATTGATTTCCATTTTACAAAAAGAACAAAAAGATTAGAATTTTGTTTTGACTAGTTTTTGGTTCTGCAATAAGCTAGTCCTTGATTTGATTGTGATCAAGTAAAACACCTTAGAAATAATCATTGTTAGTTTTGGCCTCGTTAAGATTGCTTAGAGTAAATTTGCCTTTAGTTTGCTTATGAGTGCATTTTCATAGATTTTAAGAGTTGTTAAGATTGATTTTTTGGTTATATTAGATTTATTTGCTTTAATAAAAGAAAAATACAAAAACATCTTCTTTAAAAGTCTTGTTTCAAGTAGCTTTTTGTTTTTGAAAGAAGAAAAGAGTTTTTTCGTGCATGTAAAGAGAGGTTATGTTTTTATGCTTGGAAAAGAAAAACGAATTGTTTCTTTGATTGTCTTCAATTAAGAAGTTGCTTTTATAAAGATTGCATTCTCTCAACTTTTTAGTTAAGCAATTCATCGAAAAAGTAAAGTAGTGGATAAATCATTCTAGGTGCATTTTGTAGTGGTTTCGAGTCGAGTCAACACACCACTGGTTTCACTTCCATCACCTTTTGACTTAAGAAACAACCTTAAAAGTAACGCTTAAATTAAAATCAATCTAGTAATCTTTATTTTTCTAGGGCTCTGAAGCACCAACATAGCTTAGGCTAGGGTCTTGGAGTAGGTGAGTACTTAACTCTCCAAGACTACAAAACCAAACAGATAGTCTATCTTGAGTAGAACAAATCCAATTGTTTCAGTTACATTCTGGGAAAGCTCCTCTTAAAGGAGAAGCACGAGCTCGTGTCCGAACCAGTGAGGGGATCATTCCTCCCTCGTTGGGAACGACGCCAGGCAGTACGTATTACAAACGGTAAACCTCGGATTAACCATTGTCGAGGAGCCAGGGGTCACTTATCGGTAAACCTTGGATTGTTGTCAAGGAGCCGGTAAGGGGATTGGAGCTTGCTACTCTGCCCTTGCGTGCTGTCGGAGTTTAGACTGTTCCCCCAGGTGTAATTGTTGTGATTGGTAACCTTAGTGGCCATAATATCTAGGATTCTACCCAAGGTGACGGTGGAGGGAAGGTCCCACTGTACCTGGAGCAGACGTCGGTTATACTCACTTGGATTTTCTGGGGGGTTCGCTTCACTTCGAGACGGTTAAAGTGGAGGAACTTGGTCCAGTCTATTCATTAAGCAGGTTGCCGGGGTAACTGTTCCACCCACCATTTCTGTACTGAATCCTGCGAGGTTGGGCCTAATCACCAACTAGCGCTTTTGGTCCGGAAGACTACTGTTTGTGTGTGGTTTGACGCTCTAGATTATTTAGGCGTGTGCTTCAAATTTGTTTGGTTCTTTAGAAGACTTTAGGTGGTTTGATTTGAAATTTTTTACTTTGTTTTCGTGTGTTGTAGTTAAAATCTTTAATTGTGGCGGAATTACCGAGACAGTCCCGTAGACTTCGGGGCAAGTCTCCTGAGATTGTTACCGGAATAGATTTGTTAAGAAAACTCCGTAAGTCGCGGGGTGAATCTCCTGAAGACATTCCGGGTCATTTAGAAGGGTTAAAGGTCCTTGTAACTCCTCCTAGTGGCAGTAGAGTAGGATCACCTGAAGAAGGAGAGTTTTCCTTGGTAGTCCATCCAGATTACCAAAGTTTAGAAACAGGTTACAATCCCGAAGCTGTTACAGTTTCCGAGCTTGCTGGTAGTTTTTCATCTGCCAGTGAAACAGGCGAAGAACCTGAAATTTCCGAACCTGTTACTCCAACTCCTAGTGTTCCTGATTCACCAAGAATAGAAAGAATTATCACCGAAAATCTTCCTGTTGGATTAATTGCTATAGAAGAACTTGTTCCAGAGGAAGAAATAGGCGTTTCTGATTCTGAAGATCTAATTACCCTTGATCTAAGGGAGCGTGAATCCATCTTTTACAGTCCTCCTAGAAGTGAATCTTGGTACCTTGCATTAACCAATTTTTTAGACAACTCAGTAGGTTTTTCTACACCTCGTACTCCTATTCCACCTAGAGGAATTCATTCTCCTGTAAATATGTCTGGTCAGTCATCTGTGTTTTCGCAAAGTCCTGAATCATTTTTACATGGCGGTCCTTCTGTTCCTACTGGGTATCAATCACTTTCTGGTACCTTTGCGGGAGCATCTCCTCAACCCATTGATCATGGGTTATTAGTTGGAAACAGTGGTAATGTACCATTGAGTATAGGTGATGTTTATATGATGTCAGGTTCAACTCCCATTAACCAACCTCAAGGTGGCCAATTACCGCCTGGGGGGCAACCTTCGTTAATGCCTGGGGGGCAACCTCAAGGTACTTCATTCGTGACTGGGGGGCAACCTCAAGGGTATCAACCCCAAGGGTATCAACCCCAGCCTCAATATGTACCCCAAAGTCAACCTCAGTATCAATATCAACCTCAAGGATGGCAACCTCAAGGATGGCAACCCCAAGGGTATCAACCCCAAGGGTATCAACCTCAAGGATACCAACCTCAAGGTCAAGGTCAACCCCAGTACTCGTATTTACCTCAAGGTTATCAACCTACGGGTCAATACCCTGGTCAAGGTTATCAACCACCTCAAGGGCAATCATATGGGACTGCACCTTACAGTTATCAACCCTATCCTCAATACGGCTATGGATCTCAGTATCCTCAACCTGTTACGAGTCAATACCCTGGAATGTTAACATGGGATCCGTCACAGGGTCAACAGATGTCGCAACCAAGTATACAGTCGGTACCTCAAGCAGGACAACCTGCAGTTCCTGGTCCACCCCAGCAACCGCAACCTGTCCAGTCAAGTGTTCAGACCCCTGTAACTTCCGTAGTTACTCAGCCGCCAATTGCACCTGGTACTCCACCTCACACGGCTGCAGCAACTACCGCTTCATCTACCATGCTTACCTCTGGAGTATCGGCAGCTCCGGTTTCTACTGTCCCTGTAACCACTCCTCAGACATCTGTACCGTTGTCTGGACCTACGGTTCAAACCACAGTCCAGATGCCTGCAGGCCAACCTGGTACAAGTACGGTTGTTACTACTCAACCTCAATTTGTTCAACCTCCGTACCAGGGACAGTATCAACCTGGGCAAGCTGCCCAACAACCGGTTTACCAGTATCAACCGTATCCTGGGTACACTTATCAACCACCTCAGCAACCCCAGTACGGTCCGGTTAATCCTGGTTTTCCAGGAGGATATAATATCCCAAATGCGACTCCTGTTCCTAGTTATCCTGGATATCCTCCTCCTGGGGCTGGTATTGTGACTCAGAGTTTTAGAGATCCTAACCGGCAGTTACCGTTTATTGCGACTTTAGATTTACCCGACTTGACGCGCCTAACGAACGATCCAATTCAATATCTTCAGTTCTGGCCGCCAATGCCAAATAAGTTGCCCAGCGATATACCCAAGTTCGAAGGTAAGTCTGGAGAGGATCCGTCTAATCACGTGATGACTTACCACCTCTGGTGTGCATCAAATTCCATCTCAGATGATTCCATCCGCTTACGTCTTTTCCAGCGTACACTCATTGGTCTCGCAGCCAAGTGGTACATTGAGTTACCACGGGCCTCTTTTTACAACTTTAGCCAGTTAGCTACCTCGTTCTTAACTCATTTTCAGTTACCAGTCAGATACGATAATGGTACAGAATTATTAACTTCGCTAAAACAATCGACATCCACGTACATTTCTGATCACATCCATGAGTGGAGACGTCGAAGAAGATTAGTGAAAGTTTTTATCCCGGACCAAATCTTAGCTGAATGGTTTGTCAAATCATTATTACCAAGAATTACTGAAGATGTAGCTAAGGCCGGAGTAGTTACTGAGGAGCAAGTCATTGCTCAGGCACAATACCTTGACTTAGTTTACACTCAGTCGGGTACGTTACATGAGAAAATTCCGGATCTTCCAAAGTCAAACCAAATCGCTGCTGCTCCTTCGGGATCTCATGCCGCTGATGGTATGATTGGTATCGTGACTACGAAGAGTAAGAAGAAGTCTTCCAAGGCCTCCAATACTCCAATTATCACTTTGCCTGATTCTCCGACAGGAGAGTCTTCTCCTCCTGAACTTACCGCCGACATTCACGCTGTAGAGTCATCTACGGCCAAATCAAAAAACGGTGGAAAGAAGAAAGGAAAGAAGAAGGCTAAAGCAGACAAGGCTCCAAAGGAGAAAACGGAAAAGTCGGAAACCAATGACGAAAAACGCAAACCTCGATATCCTTGTCTTATTTGTGAAGAAGATCATTTTACGAGAGACTGCCCTCATCGGGCCGAGGTAGTGAAAATAGTCAAAGGTTCTCCCACTCCTGCTGTGTTAAAAAATCCATTTCCAGAGCAGGAGAATAAGATGATAGGTTCTTCTTCGAATGCCAGTGAAGAACCCATTTTGATGATGTCTCATGTCAGGATTGCGACTCGATCGCAAGATTATGGTAGTAAGGCTCCTGTTGATGGTAAGGAAGCAGAATCTTCTCACTCTAACCCATCAACCTCAGCTCCTGGTTCCGATCCACTACAGATCGAAAAACCTAACCCAGACTTAGTGATTAAGCCGCCCGCCAAGGGTGTACTTCGAAGGTCTGCTTTCAATCCACATGCGAGAGCAGCCCAGAATTACAACATTGTTGAAGACTTAGCTGTTTCACCTTCAGCAATGTCGGCACTCGAAGTGCTGCAATCATGTCCAGCGCAACGAAAATTGCTTTTGTCGGCTATTGGAGCTGTCGATGTTCAGGACCCGAACCTAATGATCTTTGATCTAGAAAGTAGTACACCGCGTCTCCCCCATCAAATGGCTTTCCAAATCCCAGTGATAGTCAAAAACAGGCCTATTCATCGGACTGTGATTGATGAGGGAGCTTCTACGTGTATTATGTCGATTCAATGTTGGAGATCGCTTGGTTCTCCTTCGTTGAACCAATCCCCCACCATCCTTAAGGCCTTTGATGGCCGTGGGTTCCGTCCGTTTGGTATTCTACAAGAATTGCCTATAGGGGTCGAAGGTAAAACCGTTAGTCTGGATGTGGAAGTGGTTGATGCCCCTCTAGACTACAACCTTCTTTTGGGTCGAAGTTGGTCATATGCTATGACAGCGGTCGTTTCATCGGTCTTCAGAGTCATTAAGTTTCCACATAACGGTAAGATCGTGACTATTGATCAGCTGACATACTTTTCATCCGACCCAACCTCTTCAGAAACTATCCAGCATGTTGGTAAAACGACAATCCCTTATAGGGACATTGGTGTAGGTTTAGTTAAGGATTCCGGTTTACTGGGAACTTTTCCTCTCCCTCCACTCAATGCAGACCCTTCGTTTGCAACAATTCATATGATCACGTCAGAAAACATTATTTATGATGATCCTTGGTATGTTCCATCTGACTCTGAGCTAGACTCACTCGGTGATGTTATGCCGTTGAGTCCGTATGAGATTGCTTATGAAGCTCTTATGTCTTTTACCGATTTTCATTCAACCGAAACCAACCAAATGAATGTGGTCAGTGAAGAGTCACTTTTCACCTCACCCTTAGAACGGATAACGTTTCCCGAAGAAGTGTCATCTGACGAACAACTTCGCGAAATCCTAAGTGTAGATGATCTACCATGGGAAGATCTCCATCACAGATCTTCGTTTTTACCTAAGGGCGATGCATTTGAAAATGATTTTTCATCTATCTTTACCGCTGAATATGTCAAAGACGCTCAGGATCCAACGAAACATTCTGATTCAGAGCTGAATTTAGGGAATATTTCTCGTACTATTCCCATTGATATTTCAGTGAAGCCCGGAATCGAGGAGAACATTCATATAGGTGCCGCATGTACTGAAGAAGAAATCCAAACTTACAAGGCCCTATTCCAAGAATTCCGCGACGTGTTTGCCTGGTCTTACGAGGAAATGCCGGGAATTGATCCTGCCATTGTTGTTCATGAAATCAAAACCTACCCGGATGCTAAACCCATTCGGCAACGGTTGCGTCAGATTCACCCTCGAAAAGCGGCTGCGATTAAAGCAGAAGTCGAAAAGCTGTTGAAAGCAGGTTTCATTTATCCGATCCCGTTAACGGATTGGGTATCGAATATTGTTCCCGTCAATAAAAAACAAGGAACAATAAGAATCTGTATCGACTATAGGGATATAAATCGAGCTTGTCCAAAAGACAACTATCCTACGCCTTATATCGATCAAATTATTGATGATTGTGCCGGAAGTGAGATGTTTTCCTTCATGGATGGTTTCTCAGGCTATAATCAAATCAATATTCTACCTGCCGATCAACCAAAAACGGCATTCATTTGTCCATGGGGGACATTTGCTTATTGCAAATTACCTTTTGGACTTAAGAATGCCGGGGCCACTTTTCAACGGGCAATGTCTTATGCATTTCATGACATCAAGCACATTGTGCAACCCTATCTCGATGATTTGCCTGCTCATTCTTTACATCGAGCTGATCACCTTGTCCACCTACGAGCAATCTTTATGAGGTGTAGGCATTATCGAATTCGGTTGAATCCCCACAAGTGTGTTTTCTGTATAGAAACAGGTCGATTGCTGGGATTTGTTGTTTCAAAAGCCGGCATTCGCGTCGATCCCTCGAAAGTCGAGGCTATCATCAAATTGCCTCCTCCTTCGAGTTTGCGCCAACTCCAAAGTTTGCAAGGGAAAGCGAACTTTTTACGCCGATTCATCCCAAACTACGCCGAGGTCACTAAAGGTTTTACACGGTTGTTGAAACAGAACGCACAATTCTTTTGGGACGAGATTGCCCAACAATCTTTTGATGCACTGAAACACGCGTTGACCCATGCACCGTTATTGCATCCTCCCAACTACAACCAGGACTACTTCTTATACCTCGCAGCTTCGCATTCCACCATTGGAATGGTGTTAGTTCAAGAAGATGAATTCAAAGCAGAGCATGTGATATATTATCTTAGTAGAACCTTAAATCCCACTGAGTTAAAATATTCGCATGTGGAGAAATTGGCCCTGGCAGCCGTTCAAGCTGTCCAGCGTTTTCGTCACTACATTCTTCTCCGCAAGACTACAGTTATTTCGGATTGCAACCCTATGATTTATATTTTGACAAAACAACTGCTAGGGGGCAAGTACTCTAAATGGATTGTTATCCTGCAAGAGTTCGACTTGGAGTTCGAGAAGTCCAAGTCTAAGAAATCTTTAGTTTTTGCGGAATTGATGTGTGATTTCCCGAGTGCTGACACAGAGACTGTGGCAGAGGAGTCCATTGCGGACGAATCTTTGTTTCTTATTAGCACTTTAGATCCGTGGTATGGGGATATAATCATCTATCTCCAAACCCAAACCTTTCGGCCTGAAGCTTCCAAGGAAGACCGTCGAAAAATTCGGTTTCGATCCCAGCAATACAGAATTATTGGAGATACACTTTATCGCCGGGGGGCAGACTTAGTTTTTCGACGTTGTTTAACTCACGACGAGGCTGAGAGAGTTTTGAATGATTGTCACTCTGGAGCATGTGGCGGTCATATGTCTGGGTATGCCACAGCTCAGAAGGTGTTGCGCGCTGGCTATTTCTGGCCGTCTATGTTTAAAGATTGTATCCTTGCCGTCAGAACATGCCACAACTGTCAAGTGTTTGATCGAAAGATGCGCGCTCCACCTGCTCCTCTCCACCCTATAATTGCCGCTGGTCCATTCGCCAAATGGGGCATTGACTTTATTACTTGTAACCCTCACTCGGCCGGGGGGCATGCGTATATCATCCTCGCGGTTGATTATTTTACAAAATGGGCCGAGGCGATGCCTACATTCGACGCAAGCGGCAAGACAGCTGCAGTTTTCGTATTCAATCATATCATAACTAGGTTTGGTGTCCCACAAGCAATCATTACTGACCATGGGAGCCATTTTCGAAACGTCATGATGACTGAGCTTACAAGCCAGCTTGGTTTGCGCCACGATAGCTCTACTCCTTATTATCCGCAAGCCAACGGTTTGGTTGAGTCAATCAACAAAGTTCTAGTCATCATGATTCGACGGATCATTGGTATCCATCGAACGAATTGGCATAACATGTTATTTTCGGCGCTATGGGCATATCGAACTTCAGTGAAAAATTCAACAGGTTTCACCCCTTTCCAGCTAGTTTATGGCTTAGAAGCTGTGTTACCTATTGAATGCGAAATCCCATCACTTCAAATGGCTGTCGAATTACTTCCAGCTACTTCCGAAGAGGAGAAACGGTTATTATACTTGGCTAAATTAGATGAGACTCGACGTGACGCTACTTTAGCTATCGAGACTCACGCGAAACGAATGAAAGCTCAGTACGATAAAAATGTAACCCCTCGAAGTTTTTCGGAAGGAGACCTAGTACTATTATATGATCAAGCTAACGATAAGCTAGGTGCCGGAAAATTCGTTCCCATGTGGCATGGGCCCTACATTGTAAAGCGAAAGCTAGCAAAAGGGGCTTATGAGTTAGTTGATTTTGATGGGGACTCTTTGGGTAAACCCAGAAATGGACTTTACCTAAAGAGGTATTATGCTTAAAATGATGGGTATGGAGAAATTTTTAGATAGGTTAGATTTCTTTTCTAGCTAGCAAGTGTGTTAGTTTAGTCAGTGTGCTTAGCTTAGCGAGTGTGGTTTTTCGTCATTATTCTGGCTTATCTTGGTTTTACTCTTGATATTGTAGATGTCGACGCCTCTCCAAACATACATTGGATTTGCTGATGGTGCTTGTCGTAATACACGGAATATCTCTTCCGCAGCTTGGGTTATCTATTCGCCCTCTGACGAGTTAGTTTCTATGCATGGGGTAAGCCTCGGTCAAACAACGAATAACATTGCAGAATACAGTGCAGTGGTTGAATTATTATCCGAATCTATTTCATTTGGAATTCGACGTTTGATAGTGAGGTTAGATTCTGAACTTGTTGTATTACAGCTTAATAGAGTTTATGCCATTAGAAATCCTGTGTTATTAAGGTTGTTTTTGAGAGTGCGTCTCTTGGAACGTGAATTTGATTACATTGAATATCAACATATTCCAAGGTCCCTGAATACATTAGCAGATGCAATTGCTTCTCGAGTGTTGGACAGACATTTATAATAATCATGCAAGTAAATTTAAAAACATTTCATCATACATGTTAAACAAGATAAGCCGGTAATAGTGATATATATATAGATAGAAGTGTGTCAAAAAATATATACATCGTCTTCGATCATAGGTTGAAAACACCTTATGATCGGCAAAATGATAGTACAAAAAGTCAAAAATGTCACATGTGACTACAAAAGTGACTAGTCAATCACTGGTGGTGCTCTCTGTACGACACCACTGCGCGGGCTACCTTACGCAAAAATCTCCTAAACGGTCCAGGGACCGCGACTACGAAGCGCTGAAGCCTGATAGGAATGTCGTCCATAGTAGTCTCAGGTATATCTGCCGTGAGACGCTCTAGATCATGCTCCAACTCAGCTAGTACTTCTGCTGTCGCGTCCTGTGGGACCGGTACCGGTGCAGCTGGATGTAGTCTATCATAAGGCCGGAGGTTGGCTGGACGCTGTGGACCAACATCTGCATTTTGAAAAAGTTTTACTATTAATTTTGAGACGATATATATAAAAAATACAAAAAATACATAACTAGAAAACTTGTGAAAATAAAAAGTACCTCTGTCGTCCCATTGTTCTCCCTGTGGAAGAACCATGTCCGGATCACCTCTGAAATCCATTCCGGCATACGGAAAGTCCTGTATCACAAAAAGCTGGCCCTCTAACCAGTCAAAATAACTATCTGAGAATCGAACTACTGTCGCGCCCTCGTCAGGATGCCGGGCCATCACCGCAACCCATCGTATCAGCTTTGGCTGCTGGGGACCCAAGATATCAACAGTGAGTTGCTGAGGGATCAGCATTGGAATTCTCTCCAAGGCAAAGCTCACGACTATAGGCCCATATCCAAAAGTCTTTAGTCGTCCGTTCTTTGCCTTGGTCAGTTGGCTCTTCATATGAGCCGACACAGCTTCACACCAGTTGAAAATGGTGCCTTGGTAACAGTCAATTGCCATCCGCATTTGGGATCCGGAAGCAATGTGTAAAGCGGCCGCGCCGCAAATTCTGGTAACCGTGAACGCTATGACTTTGAGTTCCGGTAGAGTGATGTGTTTTATCTCTATGCCTTTCGAATGGTGAGCCCCACGTGTGCACCAATCCTCGCGGAGACTATCAAGGGATTGGCCACCCGGCCTAGTCCCCGCAAGACTGAGTTGCTCACCTCTGTTTGGCAAGCCAGTGAGAAAGTATACATCCGAGGGCTCTATCTCGAGCTGGTGCCCTCCTATGTAAAAGCATTGTTCTTGAACGTTCCATCGCTCAACCAGCCATTCCAAGAATCTTACCTGGCCCCTCATGCCCGGTATGGTCCAATATTTGTATAATCCGCATGCTCTTAGGGCATCCAGGGAAGGTTGATGATTTATTGCAGCTTCATCTTCCTCTACATGCTCTCTTTCTCTCCAGTCTAACATGATTAATGCCCTGCATATCAAAAATAGCAATTAGAAATTGATTTGGGAATTTTTGGTGGTTTTTTGAGAGAGTTGGGGTTTTGAAATGCGCGTTTCTCGGAGGACGCACCCCGGCTTTGTAGCACAGGGCGCCCGGACGCAGCTGGCCTGAAGGCGGGCTGCGTCTTCCGACCGTTTTCCCGTATGAGAAAAAGTCGGGGGACGCAGGTCACCCGAAGGGCACCTGCGTCCGCCGAGAGGCGCATTCCAAAACCAAAACCCCCCCAAAAAATGAAACTAAAACCTAAAAATTGATTCTAAACGGATAGAAATGCAGAGTAGGATGTGTAAAATACCTGGATGAGACGGCGTTCGATTCCGACGGTCAGATTTTCCGCAGCGACCACGGGAAGTTTCTTGTCAAAAGCTCCTTTTTCAACCTCAACAGTGAAACGGTAAAAATGACATGGTAAAAGGTCTTTTTATAGGTTTTTTGGATGAATTAGTTCATTTTTTACCATGAAAAGATGTTTTTGAATGTATTTTTGCCTATTTTAAACAGGTATGAGTAATGTGTTGCTTTTGTGCAGGACAAAGGGATTTCGAGGGAAATTGTAATTTTTTCACAAACAAAAATATCAGAGTCATCTTTTAAGCCCTTTTCTGACTCCTAAAACATGAAAAGATCGCCGAGTGTTTCTTTTTCACTCGTTAAAACGGAATTAAAAGACGGTCCCCTTTTAGCTCTTTTCTGACCGCAAAATCAGGAAAAGATTGCCGGGTTTTTGTCGTTTCGAACTCGATAAGGAAATAAAACGACGTGTCCTTGATCGCTTTTTACTTTTCAGGTCAACGACACTATTATGAAAGTACTCCTTGGTCGCAAGATCAAGCGGTTCCCCCAGGTATTGTTTTATACTTTTTCGGGCTTGAGGGACACAAATATACGAAAAAGTTCAACGTGGAGTCTCCTTTAGTTTTTTCAGACTCTCTAAAATTGAAAAACGCCGAGTTTCTCCTATACTGGGCTCGTTAAAACTTTTACAGTAGAGGACCTGTTCAATTACAAACAGGAACGAACCACTCCTTCCTAGGGTTCGAATTTAAACTAGGTTGGACTCGTCCGAAGGATGAGCTTATAATCAAGCATATGTTATCCTCCTCAAGCTTGTTAAAAATAAAGAGGTACTTGCCAGAAATGGTGGGGGAAAAGAGAGAAGAATGAACCTGTTTGTCACCTTTTGTCTCAGAAGAAACTTTATTACCACTCTTGAACACGACACTTTTCATTCACCTGGGTTGGGAAATCTTTTACCTCACAGTTGACCAAATCACTTTGAAAGTCTTTAACCGGATTTCGGGGATTAACTTTGAGTTATTCGTCACCAAGCCATCTGTTGTGTCGTTATGTGTTCAAGAGGTCTGCAAGCAAAACTTTCATCTGCAAAATACTTGTCATCCATTTGACCATCCCTGAGTCAGTCCTTACAGCAACATTTCTTCAACTTGAACAATGATTTCGTGTTGCGGGCTTGCCTGCAACGGGTCGCTTTCTATCGACATCGACACATTATCTAGAAAGATGACTTAGGAATCGACAGTACCTTGAAGTCTGCATGCATCAATGGCAGGTTTCTCGCCTTTGACGTCAGTTTACATCATTGACTTTCGATCAAAGGATTCCGTGAAGTGTTCGACATCAAAACATCTATTCACATTTCACGGGTTGTGCTTGGTACTTTGAGAACCATTGACATTACTGGTGGTTTCTCTCACGCTTGTTAACAGTTTACATCATTGACTGGTAATCAAGTGGTTTCTACCATGTTCGACATCGAATCATTTAATCACATGGCTAGAATCGTACCAATTCGGGAAGTAGAAGTGAAGACCCTGGATCTAGTTTCTACCATCCAGGCTGCGAGGAGTTTTGTATTCATTATCTATGTAGACTAATCATAAACAGATGGCTGCGTCCATACTGTGTCTACAAAAGTCTATTAAAATGATGTACTGCAAGATCATTCCTGTATCAGAATAGTTAGTCCATTAGTTAAAGTTTTGAATCTGAGTATGGGAATGCCTACCTCAGTGATGATATAATCTTATCCATGTATTTTGTGTTGAAAATTGCAGGTTCCAACCAGGCCATCCACAAGACAATCCTTGAAATGATAAAGCGCTTCACCCTTCCTAGAATTACAAAACCCTATTCTATTCCAGGCTTCGCACTTTAGGGGGCAATCTGTTACACTAAAAAATGTCACCTTGACTACTCACAGTTAGTATGGCTCAAATCAACAATCATGCTACCCTCTTAGGCAAGTCTCATGCCTCTGTTATCCATCTCAAACTCAAAGAAGAGAGAAAGTCTTGTAAAAACTATGTTTATCTCTGGGGTCGCAGGTTCTCTCTAGCCTTACCTGCGGGGACGCTGACCATGTTCACAAAATCTGCGTCCATGGACGCTCTGTATGTTAAGGGACAGGTGCGTCCCTCTGTAAAAGGCAAAATGCACGAGTTTTATCTTGAAAAAGTTACTTGTGGTTACTTCTAGAACATTCTAGAGGTCGGTTTGATGAAATGGATGCGCCTCCAGTTGGTTCATGTATCTCTATTAAGGGGGAACTTATCCCATCAATAAGGGACCTATCCCACCCAAAGAGGGGGATGATCCCATTGATAGTGGACCTGAATAACCTCTTTACAGCACTATAAATAAAGGCATTGAGCCAGAAGGAGAAGAGGTTGGAGCTATACATTTTCTTTGGGTAAATGCTGCAGGATTTAGGTCTTCCATTAGAGCCTTTGTGAGGAGAGATTGTCTTCACTTGATTCTACTTGGGAGAGGGTGAGCTTTGTCAAAGTAGAGGAAAACCCTTGATGGACCCTGGGAGGAACTTGCACAACACCAAGGCCAGGTTGTAAGAGTTTCTTTGTTTCGTTATTAATACAAACTGGTTTATTTTTCTCAATAGCTTGTGTTAATGAGTTATTTCATGTGTTCCTTGGTCTGCATGTTGAATATATGTTTTATTATATGAAATGCAAGTGCTTGGTAATTGTTTGATTGTTTGTGGTTGCAGGAATTGACTTGAAGGAGGAGCTCATCCGGATCGTCAAGAACGGACTTCAACAACAGCGTTTTGGAATAAGGTAAGCCTAAACACTTGTAGTTTTCATGTTGTAAAAGGTGTATTTAGAGAAAGATCACTCCATTTTGTCTTGTTTGTCATTAGAATGTCTTAGACTTCTAGGAAGGTCAGTCGTGTCCGCACCCTTGACAAATTCCGTGTGACAGAGTCCCGTCCTTATGGTATCCTCCAACGATTGCCCATCTCCTTGGAAGGAAAGATGGTAGAAGTGGAGGTCGAAGTTGTCGATGCTAATCTTACCTACAACCTCCTCCTCGGACGTAGCTGGACATACGCCATGCAAGCTATGGCCTCCTCTCTTTTCCGTGTCATTCGTTTCCCCCATCAAGGGAAGATTGTCACTGTGGACCAGCTCTCCTTCTTCGCCTCCTCTTCCGAAGGCAACGTGCCTTTCGTGGAGCATACCTCCAAATCGTGTGAGAGTGTGGGAGCCGGGCTCTTTAAAGATCCCACCCTGATGGGTGTCTTTCCCCTTCCACCTCCTAATCTCGCTCCTATTAACATGATTTCCGTGTGCTCTGATCCGTGGGTCCTTCCTCCCACCGATCAGATAGAATCTTGGGGCAATATGATGCCGTTGAGTCCCGCCGAGCTCAACTACGTCGAAATCATTGCTGCATCGGCTCCCCCTCCCGAGCCTGCTCCTTTGAGTAGTGTTCCCGACTCGTATGTTCATTTCCCTTGGCTTGGAGATGATGCTACTTCGGATCCATTAAAGGAAATATTTCCTTCCAATGAAGCCATTATAGAGACCATGCCTCTTGAGGAACCTCCTTGGTCTGATTATCACCACCGTTCCTCATTCCTCCCTGTCCATCAGGAAATGATCGCCTGTCTCGAACGGTTTGCTTCTTGTATCCCGTTTCAGCCCCTTCAAATGCCTATTCAAATTTATCAAGTGACTTCTGAAGGCAATATGGGAAACATTACGCAGACCCAACCCATCGACATCTCTATGCAACCAGGGATTGTTGAGCACATTTACATTGGAGTCACTTGAACTCAAGAGGAAGTTCAACTCTACACCGATCTTTTTCGCGAATTTCGTGATGTCTTCGCTTGGTCCTACAAAGAGATGCCCGGCATTGACCCTAGCATAGTGGTGCATGAGATACCTACATATCCGGGTGCTAAGCCCGTTCGTCAACGCCTACGCCCCGTGCACCCCTGAAAGGCTGCAGCCATTAAAGCAGAAGTCGAAAAGCTTCTCAAGGCTGGTTTCATTTACCCCATTCCACTTACGGATTGGGTTTCTAATATAGTCCCTGTGAATAAAAAGCAGGGCACCATTCGAGTCTGTGTTGATTAGCGTGATATCAACCGCGCCTGTCCTAAGGATAACTTCCCCACACCCTTCATCAATCAACTCATTGATGAGTGTGCAGGAAGCAAAATATACTCGTTTATGGACGGTTTTTCTGGGTATAACCAAATCAATATCACTCCCGCTGATCAGCATAAGACGGCCTTCATCTATCCTTGGGGCACTTTTGCCTACAAGAAGCTCCCTTTCGGTTTGAAGAATGTCGGTGCTACCTTCCAGTGTGAAATGTCCTATGCTTTTCATGACATCCGTCACATTGTACAGCCGTATCTGGATGATCTTCCAGCTCATTCAGTCAAACGTTAGGACCATCCTTCCCATCTTCGTGAAATCTTTCTCCACTGTCGACACTATCGTATCAGGCTCAATCCTCATAAATGTGTCTTCTGCGTTGAATCAGGCCGACTACTCAGGTTTATCGTCTACCGAGAGGGCATCCGTCTGGATCCCCTCAAAGTCGAGGCTATTCTGAATCTTCCTCCCCCTGCTTCTTTGCAACAGTTGCAGAGCTTGCAGGGCAAAGAAAATTTCCTAAGACGATTCATTCTGAATTATGCCGAGGTGGCTAAAGGTTTTACACGGTTATTAAAGCGAGACACACCCTTTCATTGGGATGCTATCACTCAGGAGTATTTTGAGTATCTCAAGGGTCTCCTTGTTTCTGCTCCATTATTGCGACCTCCAAACTACCACCGTGATTATACTCTGTATCTGGCTGCCGCCGATACCGCTATCGACATGGTTCTCGTGCAAGACGATGATGATGGCAATGATCACGTCATATATTACCTCAGCCGCAACCTCCTGGATACGGAAACTCGATACACTTACGTCGAGAAGTTGGCATTGGCCGCCATTTGTGCCATCCAACGCTTCCAGAATTATATCTTGTTGCGCACCATGACCGTGATTTCTGACTGCAACCCGATGACGTACATTTTGTCACGTCAGTTACTAGGGGCAAATACTCAAAGTGGATCGTCATCCTCCAAGAGTTTGACTTGGAATTTACTGCTACCAAGTCTAAGAAGTCCTTGGTCTTTACTGAGTTACTTTGTTCTTTGCCATCTCCTTCTACACCTCCTCACTCAGAGGATCATATCCCAGACGAAACTCTTTTTCTGATCAGCACCCTCGATCCCTGGTACGGGGATATTATTGTCTATTTGCAGACGTCCTCTTTCCGCCCCGCTCTATCCAAAGATACTCGGCGGCGGATCCGTCATCAATCTCAAACCTATCGTATCATAGGAGACACCTGTACCGCCTCGGCATTGATTCTGTTCTCCGTCGATGTCTTACCCTCGAGGAAGCTGAGAGAGTCCTCAATGAATGCCACTCTGGCGCCTGTGGTGGCCACATGTTCGGATATGCCATAGCTCAAAAAATCCTTCGCGTTGGTTACTTATGGCCCTCCATTTTTAAGGATTGCATTCTTGCTGTCCGCTCATGTCATGCATGCCAGATATACCAGCGGAAGATGCGTGCGCCACCAGCCCCGCTGCACCCTGTGGTGACCGTAGGCCCTTTTGCAAAATGGGGCATTGATTATACAACCTGTAAGCCTCGCTCAGCCGGGGGGCATGGGTTTATTATCGTTGCCGTCGATTAATTTACAAAATGGGCCGAGGCCATGCCCATATTAACTGAAGACGGTCATACAGTGGTGCAGTTTTTGTTCAATCATGTTATTACGTGGTTCAGAGTTCCGCAGGCCATCGTCACGGATCACGGAAAGCATTTCCGTAATCACATGATGACCGAACTGACAACCCAACTAGGCTTACAGCATGATAGTTCGACCCCGTACTATCCTCAGTCCAACGGAAAGGTTGAAGTTGTTAACAAGATTTTGGTTACGATGCTTCAACGTACTATTGACATGCATAAGTCTAATTGGCATCTGATGTTGTTTCCTGCCTTGTGGGCCTACCGAACCTCCGTGAAGGACGCCACCGGTTTCACTCCATTACAATTAGTTTACAGACTGGAGGCTACCCTTCCTATCGAATGTGAAATTCCTTCGTTGAAAATAGCCGTCGAGTTGCTTCCCAACACCACTCCGGTGGAGGAACGGCTTCTTTATCTAGAACGGTTGGACGAGACCCGTCGCCTAGCCTCTCTAGCCATCGAAGCTCAAAAGAAGAGAGTCAAAACTCACTTCGACAACACTATCCATCCTCGTTCCTTTGTTGAGGGAGATCTAGTCCTGCTATACGACCAGGCAAATGACAAGCTGGGGGCAGGCAAACTCGAGCCCATGTGGATAGGCCCTTATATTGTAAAGAAAGTGTTGCAGAAGGGGGCATATGAGCTAGTTGATTATGAAGGTAATCCTCTTGATAAGCCCCGCAACGGGCTATACTTGAAAAAGTACTATGCATGATTTCATGCACTTCAATTTATACATGCGTGTGTGTTAGCAAGTGTGTGTGTGTGTGTGTGTTTTCATGTTTTTGGCTTGGTGTGAAAGCGTGATTGCTCCTTATTGTGTTTTTTGCTTCTTGTGCAGATGTCGGGTGCACCTTATATTGGTTTCGCTGATGGTGCCTGCCGCAGCACTCACATTTTTTCCTCTGTGGCGTGGGTGATCTACGATCCTCACGGTGAGTTGATAGATCTTCAGGGTGTGTGTTTAGGTTGTACTACAAACAATGTCGCTGAATATAGTGCTGTTATTGAATTATTAGCCGAGGCGATTAATCTCAATATTCATACATTGGTTGTTAACCTAGAATCTCAACTTGTTGTCCATCAGCTCAATGGGCGATATTCCGTTAGAGACCGTCACATTTTAAGGTTATACTTACGTGATAAATTGTTAGAAAGGAATTTTGACTTTATTACATATCAGCATATTCCACGACGATTAAACACATTATCTGATGCATTGGCTAATCATGTATTAGATAGACATTTGCGTAATTTATAATCAAAACATCATACAAGCAAGCACATAAAAGCACAATAATAAACCATAGGAATATGTATATATATATATATATATATATATATATATATATATATATATATATATATATATATATATATATATATATATATATATATCGTGTGGCGCACCAAGGCGCTCAAAAAATAAGTGTATATGTCTAGATAAGGCCTGTGTTCTCGGTACATCTGAGACACATGTCTCTCAAAAAACCATCAGTAGGAAATAAAGACCTAGATATCTACTGTGGTGGGTTATGCTCTCTATAATCTGCAGCCGCTCATGCCACCCGCCTCAAAAGGCGGTGCATCCTAGGTTCTACCCCCACTGTATGGATCTGAGATGCTATGGGGACCTCCTCTATCCCCTGGTAATCTGGAATCCCTGACAGTAAGCCCTCGAGGTTCCGTATCACGGTCTCCATCGTATCGACTCCCGGAGGAGCCAGGGCCAGAGCTCCAATGCCCTATGCATTCCTCCGTGCCTCTGGGGCTAAGCCAAGGGGTCTCCTCGATCCTACATCTGCATACCATAGCATTCATCGTTAAGACATGTACATGAAAAATCAAAAACATTACAAAAATAAAAAATCAAAAAAGAGATCAAGTGGCTTACCACCATCGTCCCACTACTCTCCAGCAGGCAGCGGCATGTTTGGGTCTCCACGGAAGTCTATGCCAGCATATGGCCATTCCTCCACAAAAATAGTCTACCTATCCAGCCACTCTCGGAAGTACACTCCCCATGCCACTAGTCGACCGCCACCTCCTCGTGGCATGACATGGCCCCATCGTGTGGCCCTCGTCTCTCGGGGGCCTCTAGGTGGATCCACGACCATGTCCTGCAGTTGTAATGCCAGTACCCGCTCCAGCATGAGCGGGACTAAAATCGACCCATAGCCAAACTGCTTTGACTCACCACGTCGGCAGTTGGTCAGCTGTCTTTTCATACTGGTTGTTACTGTCGCTGCCCAGTTGAATATGGTAGGATTCAAGCATTCGAGAGCCAATCAGAGATGGGATTTCGAGGCCTCGTGATTGGCCAAAGAGCCCGCTGCCCGAGTCACCATGAAAAGTATGGTTCGAAGGACGATGTCCTCCGCCGTAGGAATAGCTACTTTCCCACATCGCGACTTGTGTGCCTCTGGGCACATCTGGGCCATCAACATATCCAGAGTATCACCGCCGGGTCGCTGCCCCTCCAGAATGGGCATCTCACCTCGACGTGATAACCCAATCAAAAAATAGATATCTGTATAGTCAGACTCAATGTCTCGGCCTCGGATCACAAATTTTCCATCAGTGGGATTCCAGGCTCTGATAAAAAATTCAAGAAGGTCAGGTTGTGCTCGCAGGTGCGGAGTTAGGAAGAATTTGAGCAACCTGCATGCCCGCATTGCATTACGGCACCCAGCATCGGCAAATGCCGCTATGTCCTCATTATCATGAGCTCGCTCCTACCAAACGAATGCCATTTTACACTGCATGATCAAAAAAATTCATTAGGGCCCTGTCCATAAAGTTTCATACGTTCAATTTGTTAAAAAACTTGTTGCGCGGCATCAGCGCGACTGTTTTTAAAACAGTCGCGCTGATCATGGTGCCCTTTGATATTTTTCCTGGGTCAGCACGGAAGTACATCACTCTTCCGCGCTGATCCGGGGGTGGTCTGTGTAAATCTTTTTCGATCAACGCAGACCCGATAAGGAAATCCGCGCTGACCGAGAGTGGATTGAGTTTCAAAAAATCCGCCCCAACCAGCACTTCCCACCGTTGAAATGCATCTAAAATACTTCAAAATGGAGCATAGAGGAGGGTGAACCTACCTGGAACAGATTGCAAGATGGTTGATGCGCGTACGGAGTGGAATTCGGCTCGTCAACCTCACAGCTCCAAGACGTCCTCCAAAGCTCCAAATGGTAACAATGGTAAAAAACTTTATTTACCCCCCTATTTATGGTAAAATTTCATAATTAAATATTATTTTTCATAAATGTGGGATTTTTATGATGATTTTTACCATGTGCTTGGTGCCAATATAGTTTTACTATGTTTTTATGCATGTGGTCCATATTATCTCGAACAGGTTTACGCGTGCGGTGTTTCTTGTGCAGATTCTCATGCCGGTGGAATTACGACGGTTCTATACACACTTGGTCCCGAAACATCGTCTTTAAGCTCTTTTTCGACGTGAAATAAGAAAAGATAGCCGAGTCCCCCTCTCGACTCGTTAAAAGAAACGAGAGGCGGTCGCCTTTAAAGCTCTTTTTTTCGACCGTTTAAACTAAAAAAGATTGCCGGGTTTTTGTCATTTCGAACTCGTTATTGGCTCCAAAACGACGTGCTTCTGACCTCTTTTCTACTTTTTTGGGTCAAAGTCACTACTTACAAAAAGTACTCCTCGATCATATTGGTCGGCCGGTTCTTTCGAGCATTGTTTTATACTTTTTCGGGCTCGAGAGACACAACTTTACGAAAAAGGACCCCCCTGGAGTTCACTTTTCTACTATCTTTTCAAACTCTCTAAATAGGAAAAGACACTTAGCTCTTCCTTTGTCAGGCTCGTTAAAACTCAATGACATCAGATTCTATCAAAATGACACCTTCCAAGCATATGCTATCCCCGTCAAGCTTGTCATCAAAAAGAATCGGGGTACTCGCCAGAAATGGTGGGGAAAATGGAATCATAATCATTATCGTGTCGGTAGTATGTCGCTCTTGAACATGGAACTTGTCTGCATTCGTGTCTGGGTGGGAACCTCTCGTCTTGTTTTACACTGGCCTCCATGGGTTTGGGTTATCGTGTTTGACTTTTCATCTGCTCATTGACTTGTCACCATGACCCTTGATCATATAATGTCAAATACTGCCAAGCCCACTGTTGTGCCACCGATATGTTCAAGAGAAGTTGACCTCTGCAAGAATACTCAACCCCCCCTCTGATACCTCACACAAAATATCTTATCCTTCACTGTCTCATGTCGATGATGTGGGAAACATTATGGCCCACCTTCGATCAAGGTCACTTCCTGTCGACTTCAGCTCATTATCCAGGAAGTTGACTTAGAGACTCCCTTCAGGTGCCTTAGAGCCTGCATGCCTCAATGGCAGGTTCTTCGTGTTCGACGTGAGGTTTCCATCATTGGCCTCTGATCGAATGATTATGCGGGTGTTCGACGCCAGTTCATTGATTCGCACGCCGTAGATTGTACCTATAGTACCTTGGGGGCCATTGTCATTATTGGTAATACCTCTCGCGTCTATTAACAGTTTTCATCATTTGACTGGTAATCAGATGATGTTCATGCATGTTCGACTTCAGCTCATATATTCACATGCTTGGACTGGTACTTTGTTCAGGTCGAGATGGAGCGCAAGACCCTAGGTTTTGTCTATTGAAATCCAGGTTGCGATTTTTTGGATTATCATGATCATTACATGACTCCTTGATGGATGGTTGCGCCCATACCTGAGTCCTCATGGATGGCTGCGACCATACCTTTGTTATTATCATCATGGTCTCTTTAGCTGGGTGGCTGCGTCCATACCACAAACCTCCTTCGTATGTCTTTTGGATGTCTGCGCCCATGCCTAGACTACATGTAATTGATTATTAGAGATATCAGTTGTACATACGTGCAGGTTCTTCCTGGTGGTGTTCCAGTTTAGCCAGTTTCGTAAAAAATTTCACCCCTCCCACTCTCTCGGGCTTCATGCTTTAGGGGGCATCTGTTACATAGTAATTTGTCACTGTCTTCCTACCAGTCTTCCTACTGTGTCATGAGTTCAAATTAATCATGCTCATGCTCTCTAATGTTGCCAAATGACCCACTTTGCCAAAGTTTTACTATCATCGCGACTGTTGTTAAAATAAACGTGCTAATTGGTGCTCCATAACAGATCGAATGCACTGCCAGCGCGGAAGTACACGTGATTCCCGCGCTGGTAAAATTTCATGAGACAACGCATCTGTTATGTATATCTGATCGCACTGATATGACTTTCTTTGTTATTCAGTAGCGATGTCAGCGCACCAGTGCAGTTATGAGCCCACGATGATCCAGTTTGGGTGAGTTTGTTCTAACAACCGGCCTTCTAGATGACTCCAGACCTGGTTGTTGGCCTTGTAAATGTTGCCCTCCCTTCTCTGGCATGTTTGTTTCGTCATTTGAGCCACCTTCCTTGGAGATAAGCTCATCCTCCCACCATTCATGGAGACTCCTTCTCCTACTTAAGCCTCCACCATTGCCATGAGCTGCTAGTTTTTGGAATTGATAGTGCTTGGAGTGTTGCTGCTAGTGTGTGGGCTTGATAGGTAGCTGGTGTGACAAGTGTGGGATTGCTAGAGAGCTTAAGGAAGGTTGTGAAGTGTTTCTTTCTTGTGTAAACTTGTGTGAGAGAAAGCTTTTGTCTTGGGAGATCTACCTCCAAGGGTGAATGCTTAAGAGACTTGCTGGCTGGACCCTCTTGAGAAGGATTTGATGTCAGAACTATGGTTGTATTCTTCTTTGTTTATTAATAATAGACGACTATCATTATGGTTCCACTCTTAATGTCTTTATGATGATGTTTGAGTTATATCTTTTCTGACTGATATATAGTTACATCTACTGGATTTTATGCTTGTGTTTGTATCTTTCTTTGCATGTGCAGGTGTCCGTGCACGAGGATCGTGAGGATTGTGACCGGCCGGAGCAAAGGGATGGGAGCGTCAACTCTTCTACAAGTACTAGCGTTGGAATCCAGGTAGGCCTCCATCATTCGTCTTTTACTTGTAATTAGGAACCTGCATGTTAACGTTGTTTGATTGTTGCTAGACCTTGTTAGGACTAGTAGGGATCGCCTCTGTCCGCAGAGGGGATTTACCTCCACAATAAGATGCACACAATAATTATTATGCATAAAAAGTAAATAGTAGTGGCATGTTGACTTGCACACTTTCATGGTCTTTTTGTTTTTGGGGTTCATATTCTTTATTTTTTTTTTACCTTCTCTTATTCTTTTTGTCCTTTGATTTTTCTTTTAGGACATACCCTCTTTACATTTTTTAATTTTTATAATATGGAAAACATTTGCAGAAAGCAAATGTATGTACATATTACAGGTTTAATCTCAGTCATTCAAAAAGTATGGCTCCTATTGGTATAGGAACCTAACAGTAGGAATAGGGACAATTTAGGGAAATTCTTGACAAATATCCCCACTTCTTCTTCTCTCTTCTTCTTCTATGATTGTGATTTGGAAGAATCTTTAGGTGAGCAGCCTTACATATTTGAAAAACCTACATGGGAAGAAGAAGAGGAAGAACCCATTCCTACTAAACCAATGGCTGAAAACCTAAATGACAGAGGAAATAGAGAGAGAATTGAGAGTGCCTTCCCCATCAAGGAAACCAATGGGGACACTAAGATGAAGAATATAAGCCCCTCTGCTCTACCTCATTTCCATGGCCTAACCACAAAGGACCCCGACACTTTCCTATTTGAGTTTGTTGTTATATGTCGAACCTATAGATGATGAGCAAAAGTTAAAACTATTTCCATCTACCCTTAAGGATGCAGCATTACGTTGGTTCCTGGGTTTACCTAGAGATAGCATCACAACTTGGGCTCAGATGCAGCAGAATTTCAACAACAAATGTAGGGACTATTGTATGTCAAAGGATACTAAAGAAGATATTTTCAGGATGACCATAGGCCAGGATGAATCCTTAGAAGACTATGAAGAAATATTCCATCTCAGTTACAAAAGGGCCAGGTGCACACTTGACCCTAAGTCACTAAAGTTGGTCCTGCTTAGAGGAGTAAGGGAGGATCTTCTGGATATCTTACATATGATAGCAGGAGGAGATGTAGACCAATTACCCTATGAGGATATTAATATTGTCTTTAGAAACCATTGTAGGGCAGTGAGGAAAAAGGGTAGGGGTAGTCAACATATGCCTAGTACATCATCCTCCAACTTATCCATCAAGGGTGAAATTGGAAATATGCTGGAAGATTTCAAAAGTGATGTGCTTCAAACCCTTACCTTGCAATTGGACACCATGCACATCAAAAGGAAGCAAGACAAAGAAGAGAGAGCCTTGGCCATCTTTTTCCCTAGATGTGCTAGGAGGTATCCTAGGAACAAATGTCCATTAAACTGTATTAAGATTTGCTCAATCTATGAAGAAAACGACTCCACAGACAAGTGCCCTTCTTTACCTAGACTCAAAGTGGTATATCAAGGAGCTGAAGGGGTCACTGAGCAACTTTTCTACATCAACCAAAGGAGACCTCCTGGGCCTAGACCATACCAGCAGGGTATGCAATGGTCATCCCATGCATATTACAACCCCAACCAAACCACAACTATACCTTCTTGGGGACCCCCTTCTCATACTTCCTAGTCTACACCCCCTCCTTGGTCTTATGCACCTCAGTATCAATCCCAACTAGCCAACCAGTCATTTCAACATTATGTCTAGCCACAACATCAGTGGAATACCCCACACTAGGGATGGAAGCCCCAGTTCAACAAATATTCCAGCCCTATTTCCTCCACCACCTACCCAACCATAACTCCTACACTTTGCTCCACCTAAGCAACCCCAGATGTCTGCCCAGCCAAATCCAAACCCAAACAATAGGCAAGCTCAACAAGCATACAGTGGAGAGACATCATACCCAGCTTATGATGTAGAAATCTAGGAGATCAACCTAAGATCTCAGAGGATTCTCCCAGACAACCAACCTCCCTCTCCTCATAGGGAGGTTGAGGAAGAAAGAGAGGAAATCAACCTTAAAGTAAATCCACCCTTTCCTGAGAGAATAATCCAACCACTCTAGCCTACCCCAAAAGAAACTAAACTTCTGGGAGAATTGAAAAAACTATGTGTAAAGATTCCCCTTCTCCAGGCAATCAAAGATGTTCCCATTTACAATAAGTTGATTAAGGAGAAGTGCTTCAAGCATCCACGAAGAAGAAAAAGGGATGCCCCTACCATTAATTTCATTGGGCAGTTGTCTGGCTTAATGCTGTGGCAGGTAATCTATCCAAAATATTTGGACCCTAGAAGCCATGTAGTAGATGTGCACATCAATGGCACCATTGTCCCACAAACTCTGATTGATCTTGGGGCTGCCATTTATGTGATGACTAAGGACACCGTGCTCAAGCTCAACCTCCAAGGGCCATTGAGGAAGACCACAATAGTTCTGAAACTTGCAAACCATTCCATAGTCACCCCTGAGGGAACTGTGAAGGATGTGATGGTCTCCATTAACTCCTGGGAGTACCCTACAGATTTCCTAGTTCTCTAGCCTAAGGCTAAGCTTATTGGTTACCCTATCATCCTTGGGAGGCCATGGTTGGCCACAGCTAATGCTTACATTAGCTGTAAAGCTGGGAATATGACTGTCAAGAATGGGCATATGTCCAAACAATTAATCCTATACCCTCTTGCTCAACCTACCCTAGAGCATGATTTACCTTTATGGTTAGAGGAGAAGGAAGAAGATGATGTTTATTCTGCCCCAATTTATGCTTTGGAAGCAACCATAGGAGGAGGACAGCAAGATGAGGATGACTTAATTGAACACCTGCTCCAAATTCCAACTCCTAGTTCATTACCATTAGAAGAGGAAGTAAGGGAAACCCAAAATAATCATCCCATTGACTTATGCTTCGCCAGTTCCAACCCACTTCGTGTCAAAACCATAGAATGTGCCCCAGAGAAAACTTTGAACAGTAATCCATCTTTTTCTGCTTTAGAAGAGGAAAAGTGTTGTGGGGAAAAATGCCTATGCAGGACGATCCTATCCACCTAAGGTGTGACAGTGCCTTAGCAACAAACAGAAACAGCTATTCTAGTATTCTTCCTTTATGAATTAAGAATGAAGAGAGATGGATGGACTAACTGGTGTCTTCCGTTTGTCCCTCGATCCGGTTTCTCTTCTCTTTGAGAGTTCCCAGCTACTTGCCTTCTCGCTCGCCCAGCTTCAACAGGTTCCTGCAAGATCACAAGAAGAGAACACTACACAAAGACATAGATTCATATTCATAACTAGTTCAGGATTAGAAATAAACTAAACATACTAATGCAATCATGCATCAAAGATACATCAGTATATAGGAGAAACCAAGATAGCTTTATTGATGAATAACAAGGTTCAGGAAGAGATACAACCCAGAGGGCTCCAATCCAGCATCTCCTTCCCAGCAAATGAAATTCCTATCTTCACCTTCCTTCAAAGCATTAAGCACCCAATGATTCCAATCTCAAACCAACAGCAATTCTTTGCAATAAAAAAATTCCAGCCCCTAGATCTCATGGAGGAGAGATCCATATATAGATGTTTGGAGAGAGGATGAGTCAGCTTGAGATCTGACTAGTGTCCTCTCTGTTATAGACATTTTTGTGCCTCGCATCATGGAGCATGAAATGTCAATAATCACAGGGATCCTCAGTCCCTAAACATGTTGTTCTTACCCCTAAAAGAACAAGGTCATCAAACAACAGCACTTCCAATCAGTTCTCCACCTGAAAACACTTCAAAACAGGCTTATTTTGGATCATGTCAGCTCCTCCACTGAGCTTCTGCGCTGGAATGCAACTGTCCCTCCTTGTACCTGCGCTGGAAGTCAAATCTAATGAAGGCTACCTGCGCTGGGCGAGATTGGCCAAGTGGCACAGTCATTCTGCAAGGTGTCAACTTCCCAGGAAGCTTCCAAACTGACACTTGGTTCATGAGATTCGCCCTGTGATGAGTAAGAGGTACTTGACCACCATGTGTAAGCAAGGATCTCCAAGTGGACTCAAGAACTGAAGATTAACTGAAGAGGGAGAGGACACAAGGCAGCTTCATGTCAGTCTCAAGCTGACTCATCCTTTCTTCTTCTCTCCTATATATAGAGCTCTTCTATGAGGTCTAAGGAGGCTGGAATTTTGTGTAAAGCAAGGAGGTGTTGTTGGTTTACAGTTAGAGCTATTGGGTGATTGTTTTACTAGAGGTGAAGAGGAGAGTTCTTGCTACTGGGGAGGTGCTGCTGGATTGGAACCATCATTGGTTGTAACCTTCTCAGAACCCTGTTACTTCTATCAATAAAGTTTTGCATGTTCTCCTATATACTTGTATTGCATTGATGTATTGTATTTACATGTATATTTGATTCACTCTAATCCATGTATCAGTTATGAGTACTTGTATCTTGTAGTTTGCTCTCTTGTTTTGTGCAGGATCTGTGTGTAGCTGGACCGGCAAAGAGAGCAAGGAGCTGGGAACAAGAGACAAAGAGAGAGGACAAGGATCGACTAAGCGAAAGACACCAGGTTGGTTAATCTTTCTTCATTCTCTCTGTACTTTCATAAAGGAAATCATCAAAACTTTACTTTCAGTTATTGCTAAAGACTGTCACCTTTAGAGTAGGGATAGGGTCATCCGCATCGGATACTTTTCCCCACAACACTCTCCCTCTGTCAGTTCTTGCTTCCACTTGGAGACTAAGAGCCTCTTACTCATCACTAGTCGAATTCCTTGAGGCAAGTGTCATTGGAGAAGATTCTGGAAGCTTCCAGGGTCTTTCCACCTCGTTGAATGAACTTGCCATTTGTCACTTCCCGCTCAGCGCACCCTGGTAGTGTTTCTACCTACGTTGTAGTGCACCTAGCTAGTGCAATCTCTGCATTTCAGCGCAGACAGCTAGTGGAGCCTCTGAATTGATCCTGAATTGACTTGTTTTTGAGCAGTTTCTGGTGGAGAACTTTTGTGAATTGCTATGTTTTGTTAGCCTTGTTCCTCTAGGGGTAGGAACAACATTTTTAGGGACTTTGAATCCCTTGGATTATGGACATTTCATGCTGAATGCTGTAAGGCACAAAAATGTCTACAACAAAAAGTTATGCAACATGTTGAGAGAGAACCTAGAAGCCTTCACTTGGAGTTATAAGGAAATGAAGGGAGTACACCCCTCATTGTGTAATCACCACATATATAACAAAGAAGGTTGCAAGCTAGTCAGGCAACCACAAAGAAGGATGAATCCATCTCTTAAAGACATATTCAAATAATAACTGCAAAAACTGCTAGATGGAGGATTCATTTACCCTATCTCAGGTAGTGAGTGGGTCTCTCCTTTAGTGTTAGTTCCCAAGAAAAGTGGTAAGTGGAGAATTTGTGTTGATTATAGGGAGTTGAACAAAGCCACAAAGAGGGATCATTTTCCCCTACCCTTCATTGACCAAGTGATAGATGACCTAGCAAGGTAGAAGTTCTTTTCTTTCCTAGATGGATTCAGTGGGTACAACCAAATCCAAATCTACCCAAAATACCAGGATAAGACCACATTCACCTGTCCTTTGGGTAGTTTTGCCTATAATGTCCTTCATTTTGGCCTATGCAATGCTCCTGCCACTTTCCAGAGAGCAGTATTGAGTATTTTTGTTGAATTAGTACATGATGCAGTGGAAATATATATGGATGATTTTACACCTTATGGCTGTGATTTCCAAGAAGCCCTGACTAACCTAAGCAAAGTATTACACAAATGCATTGAAATGAATCTGTCTCTCAGTCCAAAAAAATGTGAATTCTTAATGGCTAAAGGGATTGTTCTAGGTCATTTAATATCTCAACAAGGACTGCAGGTGGACCCAAACAAAATAGCAATCATCCAAAGGGTCCCACCTCCACAAAAGCAGAGAGATGTTAGGAGTTTCTTAAGGTTAGTTGGATACTACCGGAGGTTCATAAAGGACTTTAGCAAGTTTTCCTCTCCTTTGTTCAGGTTGTTGGCCAAAGATTCTGAGTTTATATGGTCAAATAGTTGTCAAGATGCCTTAGACATTATAAAGGGTAAGTTAACCACTGCACCAATCCTTAGAGGCCCAAAATAAGCCCTTCCTTTTCATATTCATGTTGATGCCTCACACAAAGCCATAGGAGTAGCCTTAGGTCAGCAAGAGGAGAAATTTCCCTATGCCATCTATTTTATCAATAAGGACCTGTCAAAGGCTGAGCTAAACTATATTGTGACCGAAAAAGAACTCATGGTTGTTGTGCATGCATTAAAGAAATTTAGGAATTACATTACAGACTATCAAGAATTTGTGCATACTGATCATGATGCAATCAAATATTTAATGAACAAACCAGATGTGAATGATAGAATCATAAGATGGTTTCTATTATTACGGCAATTTGATCTAACTATTGTTGATAAACCTGGTAAGGAAAATGTTGTTGTTGTCTTTCTATCTAGGATGAACCTGCCTGCAGGTGAAGAAGGAATGGTGGATGACCAACTACCAAATAAGCATTTGTTTGTTATTTCAGTTCTCTCTCCATGGTTTGCTGATATAGCAAATTGTCTAGTATCAGCATAGTTCCCACCAAACTTGCCCTCCAAAGAAAAGAGCAAGATAGTCAAGAAATGTGCCCCTTCACCTGGATTGGGGGAAATTTGTTCAAACTTGGCCCAGATGAAATCTTGAGAAGGTGTGTAAGGGAAGAGGAAGTCTTTGACATCCATCTGACCTGCCATGATGGGCCTTATGGAGGTCACTTTGCAACAAAGAGGACAACATTCAAAGTGTTACAAGCAGGCTATTATTGGCATACTCTTCATCAGTATGTGAAAAAGTATATTAGTCAGTGTGATCGGTGCCAGAGGATGGGAAAGCCTACTCCAAGAGATGAAATGCCCCTACAACCTCTTGTGACTTTCGAGCCATTTGACAAGTGGGGCATGGACTTCATTGGGCCTATAAACCCTCCTTCAAAGAGAAAACAACACATCATTGTATGCATTGATTATTTGACTAAGTGGGCTGAAACCAAGGCAATTAAGGTAGCAACAGAAGAAAAGGTGGCTAAGTTCCTAAAGGAGAATATATTCTACAATTTGGGTACCCTAGAGAGCTAGTCATAGACAAAGGCAGCTATTTTACCTCCAGCATCATTGAAGAACTACTCAGCCATCACAAAATAAAGCATAGGACCTCCACTTCTTATCATCCACAAGCTAATGGTAAAGTGGTGGTGACCAATAGGGAATTAGAGAACATCTTAACCAAGGTAGTGGGTAGCAATAGGAAGGATTGGGCAGAGAGAGACTAGTTGAGGCCACCTAGGCCTATAATACAACATGGAAGACCACCACTGGATTTACACCCTATGAGCTAGTCTATGGGAAAAAGTCTTTATTGTCAATTGAGTTTGAATATAACACATTGAGGATGGCAGCCCAACTATATTTGGATCTCAGTCATGCACAGAAAGAAAGATTGTTACATTTAAATGGCTTGGATGAATTTAGAATGCAGGCCCTCCTACATACAGAGATAGTTCATCTTCAGAGGAAGATTTGGCATGGCAAACATATCAAAGAGAAGAAATTTCAAGAGGGATATTGGGAATTGTTATATGATTCAAGGTATAAATACTTCAAGGGCAAGCTAAGGACAAGATGGCTCAGACCTTATGTGGTGGAAAGATGCCATGACAATGGTTCAGTGCAAATCAGAACTATTGATGAAGAAGCCATTCCATTGTTAGTTAATGGACACCGATTAAAAATGTACAAGAGGCCTTTATCAAAAAAGAGTTCACTGACAGTATTAATAAGACAATGATGATGGTAAAGCAATTTCTAGCTCCTCCCTCATCAATTCATTGAAAAAGGAAAAAAGAATAAGGATTCAAGTGAAAATCTCCATGAGGCGCCTGAGTCACATATTTGGGTTGAAACCCTCTTGAGGCAGCCCAAGGATGAAAAAAAATTTGAAAAGGAGTAAGAATATCCTTGGGTGAAAAACTTCCTTCAGGCGCCCAGGGCAGATATCTAGGCTAAAAACCTCTCTAAGGCAGCCTAGGTGTTTTTTTTTTAAATAGAAAAATAAAAAAAAATAAAAAAAAAACATAATTATTATTTACAGGTGGGTGAAAAAGAAAAGAAAGGACCAAAGAGAATATCCAAATGGAACCCTGCCTCACATATATTCATCTCCTCCACTCCTTACTATGCATCCCTCCATCAATCCCATTGTTTTTCACTTCATTGCTTCAATTCAGGTGAAGATTATGTTTTTTACCAGAATCACCTCAACCATTACCATCATCCCTGCATCCACACACACACCTACTCCCTCTGTCCATTCATTACAACATCCTCATAGCACCAGCCAACAACATGATCAGGAAATTCTAAGGGAGACACCAAACATTGCCAAGTAGTAATCTAGGAGCTCCACAGTAGAAACATCAAATCTAGAAGCTCCACAGTAGTAGCATCAAATCCTGGAGCTCCATAGCAGCAGCAACAGCATCAGATCTTCAGTCATAGACACCTACAAAAGCTAATAAACCATCAGCAGACAGCATAAGAGGAAGAAGAATGACCATCAGCAGCACCTATGATCTTTGACAACTACAACATGGCATCAAAACCACAGGTAAGTATCCCACTCACTCACTCATATGCATCATTTGATCAAAAGTTGTAAAGGTTAAGAGGTAGTTGGTTTATAAGTGAAAAGGTGGCAAAAAGGAAATTCTTTAATAAGTCAAAAGGGAATGCAAGAGTCCATAGATACAATATTGTTATGGAAACCATTTGATAATTCTTGAAGGATTAAGATTTGGGGTAGAAACTCTAGTTCACCAAAGATTCAATATACCCTATTTCTTGATGCAATCACTCATAGACTCCAACAACAAAGTAAAGGAAGGAAATTCCCAGTAGTTAGTTCACCATGGATTGATCAAAATCCTCATTTAGGATGCCCTCCAAAACCTCAGGATCCCTATAAAATGGTCAGTCTTGAGAGGCTTACCAGTAGAGGATGACATCAAAACCCTCATCTATGATGTTAGTCTTTCTGTCAGTGAGGAGGAGGCAAAACAAGAAGAAGATATAGACCTAGATGGGATGAGATGGATGAAGAAAGAAACTAATACAAAGGAACATGCTGAAACACAATGAGGATGATGATGAAACAAAGGAAGAAACTGATGGAGATGAGAAAGAAAAACAAAAGGAAGAAGATAAGAAAAATAGAGAGGATAGCTACAAGAAAAGGAAAACCAACTAGCATGTATGGCCAGCCTCTCCTTGGAGGCCATCTAGTGTATGATTCCAGCTAAATCCTATACTCTTTACCTCAGAGAACAATGGATGCAATCTGACATTAAAACACTAGAACAAAGGGGCACCATGCTATTTCAGGACTGCAAACAGTTTATTTATCTTTGTGATCAAAGTGCACTAGAGGATAGGGCCAAAATGGCTGAGTTTTACTTGCACAAAATGCCCTCACAAACATGAATATTTGGGATCCTAATGTAGAGCTAGGAGATATAAAATTAATGGCTTTGGCAACATTGAAGAACCATTCGAAGTCAAGGGCTGCAGAGATGAAAAGAATATTGGCCAGAGAGAAAAATAAGCCTCTTCTCATTAGAGCTGAAAAATCAAACCCATGGCCCTAATCAACACCCATAATCTAATTGTAAATGATCCTCAGCTAGCACCTAGATATATTGCTACCCAAGAGCAAGAAATTTCACATTTTGAGGATATGTTTAGGCTACTAAGAGATGATAATATACATGCCTGCTAAAGGAGATGGAGCACACTGCCACACAACTTGAAGATCAGAGAATATTACTCCCCTAAAAGGTTGAGAGAGACACTTGATAGGACACCTATGTATAAGAAATCAATGAAAAGTTTGAAGGTCAATTGGATAGGCCTAAAAATCAGTCCACCACTACTGCTAAGGATGCTAGAAGGGAGAAAAGAAGAAGAGGAAAAGAGGCAGTGGGAAGAAGTAGAAAGGAAAGTAGGCTTCTATAAACAATAAGAGGAGACCACAGGAGAAGCATGGGATGTTAGAGAGGCTACCAAAGCCATGGAGGACATGGACATTGACTAAGTTTCTTAGAGGATGAGCAACACTTTCAATAGGGGGGTGATGATGAGCCTCATCTTTAAGTAATTATATGGGCCTTAATTGTCCTTAATTCACCTCCTAGCTTAGTCAAACCAATTATTCTTACAACTTATTTCAAACTTTTGATTATATTTTGTTTATGAGATGAGTTAGAGTTGGATATTTGGCTTTGTGGTCTAATGTGCATGTAATGCAGGAATAAAATATAAAAGCAAGGAGAAATGCAGGTATAAAGGATAAAAGCAAGGAACTATGGCAAAGACCTTAGTAAAAAATTGAATGGGACAAGGGAGAGTAATTATAGGAGGTAAATCCTCCTCATTTACTACCCCTCCATTCAAATATTCCTCCATCAGGTCAGAATGAAAATAGCCATCACTTTGAAGACTAGAATACAGTCGAGTAAGTGAACGGGACAGAAACTAGTTTATCTTGAATGGAGAGCCAAGCCTCCCTAATGGGAAGAAATTCGTTAGAGACTTCAGACGTATAAATAAAGAGGCTTAGGACCTTAGTAGGATTCAAAATTCTATTGTAAAACTCTATTTTATTTCTGAGTTGCAAAGACTTGTGACAATTTGTTCTGTAATCCATGGTTTTCATAAGAAGAATGAGTTATGTTTAATCTAGCTCTAAGTTAACTACGAGGGCTGAAGCTCTTGTGTTAGGTCCTGACCCAAGCAGCCAAAGCTCCTCTTTACTGTACATATATGATACCATAGAGTTTTGTTCTGCTTATTTGCTTAAGTAGTTTTATGGTTTTCACTATTTGTTTGCTTAAGTAAGTTGCACTTTCATTACAACAATATAGCGTAGATAATTCATGGTTTTCCTATTCATTTTCTTTAGTAGCTGCATTTACTATAGTTTACTTCCATTTATGCCTTCTTTCAATTCATAGGTTAGTTAGAGGAAAAAGATCACTATCAGGTTGTGCGCAGGTGTCTCGGCCTCATCTCCTCCCTCTGGGACCATGACTTGAGGAAGAGACCCTTCAGAAACCCCCAAAAACACAGGTTTTTGGTTCTCGCGTGAGCTATGGAGTTCGTTGTTTGATGCAGTTATTTATTCACCTTCACTGGTTTTCTTTGTCATTTTCCTTTGAAACTGCCTTCAACATGTTCTTCATGCATCGCTTCCTTGTCATCCGATCCACAAGAAACCTTCACAATCACCGTCTGATTCACTATTTTCTCCATTAGTTTCCTTGCGTGGAGTCCACCACTTAATTTATGCACTTAAGGCCCCATCGTCGATCTGCCTCGCCTGATCTGATGGCTGTCGCGTCACCCGATCACTTTAGGCACTTTAAACCCCCACCATTGATCTGCGTCGCCTGATCCAATGGCTATTGCTTCACCCAATCGCCAACTAGCTTGGCCGATCTCCACCATTCATCAGCCCCGCCTGATCTAATGGCTATCGTGCAATCTCACGTGGATTAGTGCACGAACGTTATCCACCAAGAGCATGTAAGAAAAGTGGTTTTCTCATGCTATGTGTTGCGCAGTAAGGCTAATCGCATGAAATTTCAGAATTCCGCTTACTGCCTTGAGGGCGTGCGAGAAACTACTTACCGTCTTAGAAACATGCTCCATCGTTTCTGCATGTTCCTTTTCCCCGTAATAGGATCTTCGTCATCCATCTCTTGACTTCACCCGCATGATAATATCTCAGGCATTCATCGCTCCTGTTGGCCTTGTCTGTCCATCTCTTGACTTCACCCACATGATAAGATCTCAGCCGTTCATCACTCCTATTAGCCTCGTCCATCCATCTCTTGAATTCACCCACGCGAGTAGATCTCATCCATTCATCTCCTGTTAACCTCGTTCATCCATCCACTCACTCAATCCATCACGATATGATCTTCGTCGTGCATCCTTTTCATTAACCCCGTTCATCCATTTATTCACTTAAGCCTTCACGATAAGATCTCCATCGTTCATCCTATTAGTTAACCATGTTTTCCCATCTATCTATGTAACCTCCTACGGTCTGATCTCCCTCGTTCATTTTCCTTTCACCCGATTGATCCAGCGGTTCTTGTGCACTGTTTCTCCCTCACGTCCTCCTTTCATTGATTTTTTCCTCCAACTGCTCTTTCGCTTGAAAGACGAGTTAGTTTAGTTCTTTGCTTACACCTTAGTCTAGTTTTGATGCTCTTTACTTCTGAAACTTAGATAATTAGCATTAGGTTAGTGTTTTTTTAGAAATTCTCCTTAGCATAGTTATTTAATTGGTTAGTTAGGTTATGGTGTGGTTTGTCATTACATGTTGTTTTCTTCAAATACTGCAGTAGAAGTAGCTCTCCCTTGGGATTGATTTGCTCTTCTTCCATCAAAGAGTTAAGCTTCTTTTGACCCTATAGAAGTTTGGCTTGGAACCCTTGGGATCTATTGCCAGATGAGCAGTGACAACATGCAATACCTTCACTTCTACTTGTGTGTATAGCACTGTCACCTCCAAGTTTGTACAAACCCCTCGTTGATAAGTAAAGCTGGCAGCCCTGGGTGTTGCAGCATTCTTGTTACAATACCTAGGCTCATCAGCTACCTTCCAACGAGCGATGTCTTATACCTTTCATGATATTAAGAATATCATTCAACCTTATCTCGATGACTTACCAACACATTATGCTAAGTGTCACGGCCATCCTAATCACCTTTGAGAGATCTTTCATCATTGTCGACACTACAATATTCATTTAAATCTACATAAGTCTGTCTTTTGCATTGAGTATGGTCATCTCTTAGTGTTTGTCATGTCCAAGGAAGGCATTCGAATCGATCCCATTAAGGTGGAGGCCATCAGGAGTTTTCCCCCTCCATATTCTTTACATCAGTTGCAAAGCTTACAAGGGAAAGCGAATTTCCTTTGTTGTTTTGTCCCGAATTACACTGAACTTGCCAAGGGATTTACTTGTTTTTTAAAGAAAGGGATCCCATTCATTTGGGATGAAGTTGATAAAAATTCCTTTGATGCATTGAAGAATTCCCTCATTAGTGCTCCTTTATTGCATCCCCCAAATTATCACCGCGATTATTTCTTGTACTTGGCTTCCACCGATGGTACTATTGTTATCGTACTCATTCAGGATGATGATTATGGAGACAAACATGTGATTTATTACCTGAGTCGAAATATTTTTGACGCAGAAACTCGATATGTCCATGTCAAGAAACTAGCTTTAATCGTTGTTCATGTTGTTCAATGCTTTCAGAACTATATTCTCTTACGAAAAACCACTATGATTTCTGACTGCAACCCTATGACATACATTCTGACTCATCAGTTACTGAGGGGAAAGTATTCTAAATGGATTTTAATCTTACAATAATTGATTTGGAATTTTTTAAAGCTAAATTAAACAAATCACCGGTTTTCGCTGAGTTAATTTGTGACCTTCCTTCTGCAACCACATCTACTTCATCTGACGAGATGTTTCCTGATAAAAATATCTTCCTCATCAGTATTTTCGATCCATGGTACGGAGATATCATTACATATCTCCATACCCAAAACTTTTGACCAAATTTATCCAACTCTGAACGTCAACATATCCGAAATCAGTCCTAACCTTACCAAATTATTAGAGATATTTTGTACCATGTTGGTGTTGATTCAATCCTTCGTCAATGTTTAACGCTTGAAAAAGTTGAGAGAGTCTTAAATGACTGTCACTTTAGGGCCTATGGTGGTCACATGTTTGGATATGCTACGGCTCAAAAATCCTTTGTGCCGGTTATTTTTTGCCTTCGATCTTCAAAGATTACATTTTAGTAGTCCAAAAATGTAAAGCTTTCCATATTGATAACCCCAAATAGCATGCCCCACCTACACCCTTTCCAAAAGAGGTATTTATTTCATGAAATGTAACCCTCGCTTGGCCAAGGGGCATGGTTATATCATTGTTGACATTGAGTATTTCACTAAATTGGCTGAGGCGGTGTCCACATATGATTCTGAAGGTAAAATTGTGGCTCAATTATTTTTTATTCACATCATAGCTCAATTTGGTGTCCCTCAAGCCATCGTCACTAACCATGGCTCTCATTTTTGAAATTATATGATGATAGAGCCTACTGCTCAGTTGGGTCTGTGTCACGAAAGCTCAACTCCTTACTATCCACAAGCTAATGGCCAAGTTGAGGTAGTCAACAAATACATGGTTACAATGCTTCAACATACTGTTGAGATGCATAAACGAAATTGGCGCCTTATGTTATTTTCAGCTCTGTGGGCATATCGAACCACAGATAAGATAGAAACTAGATTCACTCCCTTTCAATTGATGTATGGTCTAGAGGCAACCCTTCCGATTGAATGTGAGATACCTTCATTGAAACTAGTTGTCGAATGACTCCCTGACACTTCACCGAAGGAGGAATGATTAATTTACCTTGAAAGGCTTGACGAAACTCGCCATATTGTTGCGTTAGTAATTAAAGCTCAAAATAAACTATTTAAAGTACAATGCAATAAAATTGTTACTCCCTGTGTTTTTGCTAAAGGTGACTTGGTCTTGTTATATGATCAAGCCCATGATAAATTGGGAGCTGGGAAATTTGAGCCATTGTGGCATGGACCTTACATTGTTAGATGAGTATTACAGAAAGGTGCCTATGATTTGGTTGACTATGAAGGAAATTAGTTGGCTAAGCTCCAAAATGGGCTTTACCTCAAGAAGTGTTATGTGTGATTTTGTGTAAATACTTTGTACATTAGTTTGTTATTCATTAGTGTGCAGTTAGGTTTTGGTGTGTTTTTTTGCTTTTGCAAGCATGTTTTCCTCTACTTACCATGTGTTCTACTTGGTTTGTAGATGTCATTGAAACTTTATTTTGGTTTTTCTTATGGAGCTTATCGTAGTACACAAAATTTTATCTTTTACCACATAGGCAATCTATGAACCTAATGGTGAGTTAGTAAATTTACAAGTCATATGTTTAAGTCATACTACTAATAACATTTCTGAATATAGTGTGATTATCAAGCTTTTGTGAGAAGTCATTGCTCTTGGCATTAGCAAGTTATTCATTAATCTTGATTCACAACTCATTGTACAACAACTTAATGGAAAATATTCAGTTAGAAACCCTCATATTTTGAGAATGTATTTGTGAGTTCATCTTTTGTAATGAGACTTTGATTATATCACTTATCAACATATTTTGAGACATTTGAACACATTAACAGATACACTAGCTAATTATGTATTAGATAGACATCTGCGACATATGTAAAACAAAAACAATCACACAGTGATCTGAAAATGTGTGATTGTCCTCTGACGCTTTGCAATCTCTTAAATTATGTCTTTAGTTCATAATTTATTCACATATGAATAATCAAACTTTAATGAACTTAAAGACGAAAAATATTTGAAGCATATAAATGAGATAAAGCAAGAGACACAACCAGTTCATGACAGAGTTCACCCCTCCTAGTCTACGTCTTCGGGCCCTTCTCAAAAGGCTAGGTCACTTTATTGATATCATTACAAAGTGAGTACATCATTGTCTCTTTAGAGTCAAGCTGACGATGGAGTGTTTCGCTTGAAGAAACATCCTCCTACAGAGAAATCTCACCCTTGAACTGACTCAATTCTACAAAGAGGTAATTGCGCCATTACAAAGAAGACTAGGTAGCAAAGGTCCTTGTAATCAAACTCAATATCAAAAAAATAATAATATGTCGGCTTTGAAAAGTCTGTTTACATCAACTTCACCATTCTGGAATGTTCTCGCAAGAATCAATGGTTACTTTCAAAAGATAGGCCTCGATATCAGCTTCCCAATGCAACTTACAGATCTCAAAAAGGCCCAATATTGGCTTCACTTTCCAACTCTCATGGTCGATGGCGCAATGGCAATACATTTTATAAATCCCACGGGCAGGTCCCGGGGTCAAACCTGCGAACCTCTCAGGATTGGGTTTTGAAAATATAGCAATATGTTATAACAAATGTATTGATATGGCAATCCACTACAACCATATTGTAATATATGGTATATCAAATATCATATGGTTTTACAAAGGTTCGACGATGGTATGATTATACAACCCATGGAAATTCATTATATAACTTTGGCATTTGTTTCAAAAAAGGTTGGACCAACAGATATATGAGAACCTTCATGGAATTCAACATTCGACCTATGGAATTTGTTGTTAACCATAGATTGGCAGCATCAATCCCCGTGCCATGTGACAATGCAACTCGACCCATGGTATATTACCATTGGAGCTGGTTGATAAATACTCCTATAGCATTTGAGATTTGTTATATGGTTAATAGCCATATATTAAACATAGTATATGTACCACTCCATGCCAATCATTGGAGACTTTACTATGTTGGCATCAACGCTAACATGTTTGGAATCGATGCCTAAATGATCTATGGGTTTGGTGGGGCCACCAGATGTGGCGGGCTCTGCCAACCCTTACCCCATCATACAAACACAATGAAACTTAAATATAAGAATGCATACAGTATTTAACAAAGCAAATTCATGGTATAATGGTAATGTTTTGTGATGTTGTTGCGAAGGTCGTAGGTTCAACCCACAATCTTGGTGGTTTGACATGTGTGCCACCTGCCTTGCTCTGTGCATGCCACTTGTCCTGCTTTGACACTATCCATGTGGTCGTTTCATAGCCGCACACTATTTTTACCACATCAACATCTATGGGACCCACACTACTGACTGTGCAGTCCCTTTTTTCCTTTTGGAGAAAAACTTCAGAACATGTTTTCTCCCTCATACGCAGGTCATTTTACAAACCGAATATACCACCAAAATCAGCGTGATGAGCTCTTTGAATTGGTGTTGGCTTCATGATCATTTGATATTGTTGGTTTTTGAGAATTTTAGGATCTACTACTATCTATGACCATCTTGGCCTGAAAACATTACATAGCCAATATGACTAGACTCAATCAAGATCCATCTGGATCACATAGTGAACATAACATGAAAACATATATATATATATAGTGTTTGCAAAAATATTATTACATCAAAATGTCAAAAACTGTGCTCTGAGACACATGGCTTCTCAAGCCTATACAAGCGCGGAAAATAAAGACTGAGAGACATCCGCCCACGTGGTACTCATGATATCACGAAACAGCTCTAATGACTATGTTCAATAACCAACATAGTCCGATAGGTACCCCTAAAGTGTGCCTCTGATATCGTAGTAGCACCACATCAATCGACGCATATTCTAGAATTCCCCTTGTCAGGAATTCCAAATTATGCTCCACCTCAACGATCAAATTTTCTCCTTCCTCATAAGGGGCATCTTGTATCTAGCGTTCCATTCATCTAGCTATTGGAGAAACCCTTGGAGGTATCTCTGGTCCAACATTTGCAAATATCACAAGTATCAAATCTCAGTACACATATATAAAAAAATTAAAAACTTCGAAACTTTAAAAATTGGTTTTTACTTGCATCCACTGTGCACCTGGTGGAAGTGGAAGGTCAAGATATCCTCGGAAATCCATGCCAGTAAATTCCCAATCATATATCATGATTATTTGTTGTCACATCCATCCAAAAAATGTTGGGGGAAAATACATCTGTAGAAAGCCTCCCTACCGAGGCATAAGCTCACCCCACCTCATCAACCATGGATCTTTGGGCGCTGGTGCATCCACTTCTATCCGTTGATATCAAAATAATGGCACACGTTCCAGGAATAACACCACCAAGATGGATCTAAAACTGATTTGTTTCATCCTTCAATACTTGCACTTTGTAATTTGGCTCTTCATATTGAACAACAAACCCTCACACCAGTTGAAGACCGTGGGACTCAGACAATCGATTGCATACTAGAAATGATACTTTGTTTCTTCATGCAACGCTTGAGCCCAGTTGTTCAGGCCATAGTATTCAAGATTGTTTGTAGTGGGAGATTTTTTATGGTATTTATATCTATCTTCCCACTCTAGGTCTTTTGAGTGCCTAGACAATGCCTCGTAATCAACATATCCATGCTCTCTCCTCCAGTATGTGAACCAAATAAATAAATCTGTTGTCCCTTTCCAAACAAGCCAGTAATTAAATAAATGGTTGCGACGTATATTTTGATTTCTTGGTCCCCAATCATGATGAGTTGGCGATCCATATCCCACCAACTAATTAAGTGTTGTAGTAGCTCTACGTGGGTCCTAATACCAGGAATTTGGAATAAATTTCAATAACCTATAGTCTCAAAGGGAAACAATGTAATTTAGGTCTTGGGTTGCCTGATGGTCTTCGGATTCATCTCCTATTTCTTTCCATTAAATCACCATATTTGGTTGATTAATCTGTAAAACATCCATCAAACAACATTTCATGAGTTTCTATGGAAGAAAATCTGGAAATAAATCATTAAACTTGGAGAACTTTAGCAAAAATTTGCAACTCTACGTCAGCGCGATTGTCTATGATTTTTTCCTCGCTTTCATCACGCTGCCATAGTTGGTCATAGGGTGAACAACATGAGTCTGATGGGTAAAACCTGCGTTGGTCTCCCTCGACATTATTTTTTGCCAAAACCTCTATGAAACCTACTCCATGGATGAAAATTCATAAAAATACAACCAAATGGAAGACATGTGACAGATTTCTTACTTGTAGTGAATGGCTCAACGAATGGTGTCCAAGATTGATTGTACCCTCGACTTGAAGATCAAGGTAAAATATGGTAAAAATTCTCTCTCATTTGCAAAATGGTAAAATGGTGAAAATGATTTACTTTTTGAGCTTTTTATAGTTTTTTTAAATAACATTTTTACCAAATTAGGGCATTTTTCACTTATATTTTAATATTTTTCATCGAAATTGGTAATGTACGTTTCCCTTGTGCAGTAACAGGTCATAGAACATGGTGACGGTGATTAATTACACCTGATTCAATGAGTTTTACTTTATCACTTTTCAGACTCATCAAAAATAAACGAAAAAGAGACCCCCTGGAGTCATCTTTAAGCTCTTTTCTGACTCTCAAAACATGAAAAGATTGTCGAGTACTTGTCATTTTGAACTTGTTAAAGTAAATGAAATGATGTCTGCTTAGTATAAGTTTAACCCTTTTCCAAACTGAGATAAACTATTGTACGCAAAAAGGAATACCTTAGCCAAACATGGCTAAGAGGTTCTCATGGATATTGTTTTCTACCTTTTCTGATTTAAGAGATGATTTACGAAAAGGGACCTTTGGAGTTTTATTTTTCGTCTCTTTTTCAAACTCTCTAAACATAAAAATATGCCGAGTTTCACCTTTGTCGGACTCATAAAACTTAAACAACGTTGGACTTGTCATCATGATGAGATTGATTTTCTCCTTCCTAGGACTACTTAAACTTACTGGGATGGATTCATTCGAAGGATTAACTTATATGGCAAGCATATGCTATCCCCTTCAAGCTTGTGATAAAAAATAATGGGGTACTCACTAGAAATAGTGGGGGGGGGGGTGGGGGAATGAAAGTGAACATCTCTTGTATTTTATGTAAAGGCACCATGTCACTCTTGAACATGACGCTTATATGTTGCTCATGACGGGTTTGGGATATCCTCACTTCATCATTTGCCTTCCTAGGTTTGGGAAATCCATTTTCCCTCTCATCTAATTATACTGCTTCATCATCATGACCTCTAATCCCATGTTGATTCAAATGCTTCCAAACTCCAGAGTCATGTCATCAATATGTTCAAGATAATTCTTATCTACAATTTTTCCCGCTTATACGCTATCTAATATTCCTACCACAGTCTTGAATCAAACTTACCTACTCTACTATATCCTTTGTTTCATGTTGATGATGTGGGTTACATGATGTCCCTCCTTAGACAGATCGCTTCCTATCTACTTCATCTCATTATCCAGGAAGATGATATAGAAACTCTCTTCCAGTACCTTGAAGCTTGCATGCCTTAATGGCAAGTTCTTCAAATTCGACGATAAGTTTACATCATTAGCCTTTGATCGAATGATTCTACAGGTGTTCAAATTTAGCTTCATTATCCACACTCGTAGATTGTGTTGATTGTACCTTGAGATCCATTGTCATTATTGGTGGTTTCTCTCATGCTTGTTAACAGTTTATGTCATTAACCGGTAATCATGTGGTTTTCTATCATGTTCAAATTTGACGCATCTATTCACATGCTATAATTTGTACATTGATAGGATCAGGATAGATCTCAAGACCCTGGATTCCATCTTATAAAATCAAGGTTGCGTGGAGTTGTGAGTTATTTATTATTGTACACATGATTATACGGATGGTTGCGATCATACCATGGGTCCATATATATGATCCTTTCTATTCGGATGGTTGCGTCCATACTTTGGATCCATGCACATGATCCCTTCTATTCGGATGGTTTTTCCCATGTCATTGATTCATGTATTATTAGATTCCTATTCGTGTATCATTAGGCATGTTTATATCAGATATGTCATATATGTATATGTATATTCTTGATTTTCAGGTTGCCTGACGATGTTTTTCTAGTCCTTGCCTTGACTTGTAAAGCATTTCACCTGTCACTCCCTGTTCCGCCTTCATGATTTAGGGGGCATCTATTACACAATATTTTGTCACACCTCCTGTTCACTTCTTGTTCCACATCTAGAAGAACCAAAATGTTGACAATTGTGAAGTGTATTAATCATGAAACACATACTGAAACATCCCCGAAGAATGGAAGAAAAACTGCCCTAAGTCAATTTTGGTGAAGGTTAACTAAAACCCTAAATTTCAAGATGAACGTTCTTTTCTCCACTACCTGCTTGTGCTGATGGCAGGCTGCAATTCTTAAACCTAGTGCTTCCAGTGCGGGTTTTGAAATGAAAACCCACGTTGAACCTCCTTTGTTAGGTTTTCTCAAAATGGAGGAGAAGCTTCGTATGTTGGAAACTTCGAGAAACATCGAGCTAGATGTTGTTGGGTAGAGATATGGTCGAGCTATCCCATTTGGAGCTCTTGATCCCACCTTTGAGGGTCTTCCCCTTGATATGTGGGTCTTCCTCCCTCTTTAGTGGATCCATAAATCCCTCTCCCTTTATATAAATCAAATCCATTCCATCCCCAAATGGTTGGTCATTGATTGCCTGCATTCTTATGCTGATATTATGCCTAAATGATACCCATCTAACTTGGAGAAGGAGTGTTTGAAGAGTATTGGCTTAGACTTGGACATCCACCAAAAGGATATCTCCAACATCAAGGCAATGGTTGTATGCTTCCCTTTTTCATTCATTAATATATACATATGATGTTCACTTGCCATAAATGTCTAAATATTTATGCACTTATCTTGATACTCCTTGATCTATCAAGTAGTTTTTGTTTGATATGTATTATGTATGCTCCTGTATTTTGTATTGTCTTTTTATCTCTCTTGCAAGTACTTGGACGTAAAGAACAAGCAAGGAGTGAGCCTGGAAGCTAGGAGATCGAACCCATCACCAAAGGATTGAGCAATTAGGATTAGAGCGAGGTAGTTTTTCCCTTCTCTCTATATTTTTAAACATAATCTAGGAAAGTATGCATTAATTTGTTCATTTTATTGCTAGACCCACTCATTGGGCTAGAGAGATCGCCTATGTTTGTAGAGGGGGTTTATCTACACAACAGGGTGCCCTTGCCGAGTGAGGATTGCACCAATGGCATTATCTGAGGAATATGTCTCAATCTCAAATGGTTGTTGTAGGTCTAGAAAGGTAAGGATTGGTGAAATCAAAGGTGGTGTTTCAATCCAACAAATGCCTTTTGCTATGACTCGGACCAAAAAAACTTCACTTTTTCTCTGGTCTTGGTAACTTGAATAAAGTTTCGAGTAATATGAGAGAAACCCAACACGAATATCTGGTAGAAATTAGCAAGGCCCAAGAAGATGTGAATCTCTGTCACAGTCATGGGGGTTGGGAAATTCTGAATAACTTTGATCTTAGTCGGATCCAGATGCACACCTTTCTCGCTGATTATGTAGCCCAAATATTGGACTTGGTCCATGCTAAAGGAGCACTTCTCCATATCCATTTTCATCTTCTTGGTGCCATTATTTTCTTGTGGCTTCGATGGGTTGTCTTAGTTCATTCCACCTTGGCTCTATCCTTTGTTCTGTGGTTTTGGGGTGCTCTTTCCCTACATCAGATTCATAGATCCAAATTCGTGCTTCTTTTGTTTAAATTTATGTTCAATCTTGGCAGCATTATTAGTATGTTGCACCGAGCGAGGGGAGGTCCAAGAACTCCATTTCTTCCCGAATGAACGTGCACACAGTCAAGGTACTTGAGCACCATATGTCACTCAGAGTCTTTAATACCCATATTTGTGTATAGACTATAAAAAATATTTATGATCTCATGCACATCTTGGTCCCTTTTTTTGTTGTAGTGTGGTCCATTGTATGCACTTGTCTTCATAGCTCTACATAGGGTAATATTGTTCCTTTACAACGTCTCTAAAATATTTCCAAGAGGGTGTGGCTATAAATAGAGAGGTTCCTTAACCCTTTTCTAACAGTAAGTTTTCCACCATTCCTTGACATGGGGGGTGGCCTTAAGGAATGAAAAAATAATATTTTCCTTATCAGAGAAACTATGGACCGAAAAATAACCTTCCAGTAGACTTAACCATTTATCTACAACATTTTCATATGTTTGACCTTCGAATATAAGGATATAAAATTTATATTTACCTTGAAAGGGGTGGCATATCCAAAGTGACTGTTGGATGTAGATGCATCACCTGTTGGCATCCGCTGAAGGATTTGGGAAAAAAATTCCACCTTCCCATTCCCTTGTCACTCGAGGGCTTCTTCGAGCAATAATTTGATAATATCTCCTAATCCCTTCTCTTTCTTTTCTTCCGCCCCCGTCGGTGTCAGTAGGGATGGACTTGCAAGGGCTCAACTAGTTAAAGTCTGAACTCCTTATACCCTTACCTCATTGGGGACATGCATAGAAAAACAGAGAAAGCATAGATCACTTTAATACCACTAATACAAATTTATGAAGGAACAAAAAGAAATACATATTTAAATAGAACACAGAGATGTAACAAAATAACATAACTTCAATTAATTAATTAATAATAAGTACTGAAAACTATTTACATGCAAAATGGGACAAACTAGCTCAGGTAATGGTAGCTTATTTCTAAGAAGACATGTATGTATACATGCCTTCTTAATTGTGTTACAATGAGGCTTGGAGGCCTTTCTATCATAAAGAAGAAGTGTGAAACCCTAACCCTGGGAGATGAAGCACCAATAGTTTTGGGCCCCGTTGGGGTACGTTGGACTGCTAACTTCCCAGGTTCGTAACTTTGGCATATGATATTTTTTTTGCTAACATAATAGTTTGTTTCGAAGATCACCATGAGGAAGCCAAAAAATAATATGTGAAACAAATTCATGGAATTTTCCAATGTCTCAATTTTCCCAAAAAGAAATGTCTTTTAGGACCTCAAAATGGCTCTGGAAGTTTACGACCCAAAGAAATTTCAAAAACATAAAGGTGTGCTAGAATTAAAAAAACTAAAATGAAACAGTGTTGGGGGCCCAACTAGAATAGACAGGTGGCGACCAATATCAACATAGATCATAATGGGCCCCATAAAGTCTAAGGCCAACTTCTCAAATGCATCCATGAGAATTTGAAATTGAAGAGGCATCTCATCAGCTATAACTAGATGACCCATTCTTTGATAATCGTCACAGCTCCTCACATACTTCTTGGCATATTTAAAGATACTTGGCCAATAATATCCTAGCTCGAGGATTTTATAAGTTGTCATCTTATCTAAACAATATCCACCACATGGCTCATTGTGACATGATTTCAAGATCTCTAACATCTCATCCTCTCTAACACATCTTTGGATAACCATGTTTATTCCAGTATAGAAAAGGTGTCCTTGAATTCTAGAGTATTTAACACTTTTCTGGTCACCTTTTTCTTTTCCTTTGATGAAAAATGTGATGGATATTTTCTTGTAGATAAATATTGGCAATGTCAACAAATCAAGAAGATACAATAGAAATTCCAAATAAATTTTCATCTAGAAAACTATCTATTACAATAAAGGTCTCACTCGGACTATTCATATGAGAAAGGAAATTTTCTACCTTATTTTCTCTCCCATGTCTGTCTAACATAGTGATATTAAGCCCCTACAATAACAACAACCATTTTTTTATTTTCCATTTTTTATTGGTTTGTTCATTAAGTATCTAATGGCAAAATGTCAATATGCACAAAGACTTCATATCTAGTAATGTAATGTTGAAACTTATTAACTACATAAATAACTGCCAAAAATTCCTTCTCTGTAATAGTATAATTAAGTTCATCTAGATTCAAGTTTTTGCTGCTAAAGTAAATGTTCTTTTTTGTTCTCTTTGTCCTAAAACTGCTCCTATGGAAACATCTATATGTGTGTGTGAAAAGGTGATTTCCAATCAAGTCCTCTTAATATAAGAGTTGTAGAAAGTTTTCTTTTAAGTATATTAAAAGCAACTTTGTAATCATTATCCTAACAAAATTTGACATTCTTTGCAAGAATATTAAATAAAGGCAAGCAAATTTTTGAAAAAATGTAACGAAGTGCATATAATACCTCGCATGTCCTAAAAATATTCTCACGTCCTTTTGAGAAGATGGAGCTGGTAAGTTGACAATCACACAATCTTAGTTGTATCAACCCTAATTTCCAAAAAAGATACATGATGTCCAAGAAAAATCCCTTCATTAAACATTAAAAAACATTTTTCATAACTTAAGGAAATATTTGTTCTTGACATCTCTTTAAAACTTTCTTTAGGTTATCTCAGGCTTCCTTGAAAATATTTCCAGACAATAAAATCATCCATATACACTTATACACAATCATGGATCAAATTAGAAAAAATGGCCAAAAGTGTCCTTTGAAATTTGGCATGCACATTATAAAGTCCAGAGGGTAACACTTTATAAGCGTAAGTGGCCTGTACTACAAACTTGAAGGTTTATTGAAAATTTGCAAGTAAATTTTTATGCCTTTTAGGCAATGGGAAAAAGTACATGAATTAATGGTTTCTAAACTTAGTTTACATCATAAAAATAGATACAAATATACCATTCACACCAACACAAGACAACAAAATGATAAAGGAGTTCATCCTTGTTGGGCTACATCTCCTCGTTCATCTTCCAATGCTGGGCCCCGTTCATTAAGTTCTCAAATATGTGATTTCATGGGTTAACAATGCTTAGAATGTAAAAATAATGTCTCCAATGGCTTTATAATAGTAAAAAACCCCAAGATGGGCTCTTGTTGGGCTCAATTTGGCCAAAAAGTGAAGAAGTTATGCTCTAGAGAAGTTTTGTTACTTACTACTCTACAAACTAGACTCCCCTGCCAATTGTTCTACAAATTTCGCCTTTTCCGAACCGCCAAGAGACATTTTCACCTGACACCAGCATGATTCACATTATTTCAGGTGCAATTTTTCGATTGGTTTAAATTCCTAATGACCCCTATGGGCGGAAAAATATGGCCACATGGGTCATACACCTGGGGGATGGGGCTAACCACAAACCCCCACCAGCATAGGCCCCATGTCCTCTGTGCCCTCAATTTGATGTTGCCACCTAACCTAAGGTTGTCCCCAAATTCCTACATCAATTGTTTAACTCCATGCCCATGGTTTTATTGCGTTGCATATGACCTTGGCTAGGGCTATAGTTTATCCCCCCTCTTATCAGCACTCCAGTGCTCTATTGTCGGTCCCATGGTAATACATGTGCCCTCAACCTGGGCCTAACCCCAGGCTCCTAAAAATTAATGTCTTTCTGCTTGCACAATGGTGATATGGCTGATACCAAACCTTGATCCAAGGTTAAGGCTAAGCCCTCTGCTCCCTATTTCTTGTGGTCTCGTGGGCACGGGGTGACCAGGGACTAGGGCTTGGCCCGACCCCATCCTCGATTTGCATTCAATGAAAGTTTAAATAGAACTTTGGAACTATGATAGTTAAGTCCCACTGGCAGCGTAACGATAGAGCATTGCACTGATATGGTTGAGGTCTCATGTTTGACCCCCACGAAGGCCAGTTCATGCCATAACCAAATTTTGTTCAACCCTAGGGTGCCATGTGGTAGCTTATGATTGTGCCACGTGGCACGCATTCTTTGGTCCAACCAAAACCATCCACAACCAATCATAAGCTGCCAATTCAAACCAATCTGGTGAGGCCACTTGGTATCCTGACATTGGCTCGAGAAACACAGTCAACCTGCCCAGTTAGCATATGGACTGCCTAGTCCGTAGTCCTGCTCTTCACCCTGCAAAAAATTTAGTTGTTTAGGAAAATGATCATAACATGATATCTATATCACATGATATTGGTTTTGAGCGATTCAAGTTGTGTTGGATTCAGGGCGATGAGATACACATTTTCACACCAGTTTCAAGCACTCTTAAACACTTTGATTTTTTAGCACTTTATGTAGGTTTTAACCCCGTACAGAAATTACCTGAATAAGAATTCTAAAACAAAGAAAATAGACAATGTGAGAGCATAACACATATACACAGATATTTTCCCCTGGATCCCAAAACTGGCACTACCAGATTGATTTTTCATTATGTTCCTTTCAATGTTAAAATACATATTTATACATGTCGAAGCATCCAATACCATGGATTGAAAACCATTGCGTCCAAAACCATGGACCAAAAACCATCGCGTCCAAAACCATGGACCAAAAACCATTATGTTCAAAACCATGTGCGAAAAACATGCATAAAACCATAGATAGGTTTGCCCAACCTAATATAGGGTCCAAAAAAAAAAATTCACAGGGCGCTGCCTCAAACCCCGTAAATGGGGGCAGCCCACCCCCTCTAACCCCCCGGTGAACTACGTAGCCTAGTCGTGGAAAGAATATAACACAACCCAACATTCTCCCACTTGTTGTTTTCTTTCCACAGGGGGCCATAGGAGAGCTTAGTCATTTATCCACCCGTGCAATACCCATTGTTTCTCTACACCAAGAGAACTTCTCATAGCTCACAGATTTTGTCAATGCATCTGCAATATTCTTCAAAATGTCCACCTTTACCAGCAACACCTTTTTGTCTTCTATCATTTCCCTCACAAAGTGATACTGAACATCAATGTGTTTTTTCTTTGAATGGTAAGCAGGGTTCTTTGCCAAGAAGATTGCACTTTGGCTGTCGCAGTCTATCCTTATAGCTCCCTGTACTACCCCCATACTTGAACACAATCTATGCAACCAAATTGCTTGCTTGCTTGCATGAGTAGCTGCCATGTATTCTACCTCTGTAGTTGATAGTGCCACTACATATTGTTTCTTACTCATCCAAATGACTGCACCTCCAAATAGGTTAAACACATACCCACTTCTAGATCTTCTCTGATCCAAATCTCCAGACCAGTATGCTTCAACAAAGCCATGAATATCCAACACTCTGTCCAATCCTAGTCTTCCTTGGTAGCACAAGCCATAATCACTAGTGCCACGCAAATACCTGAAAACCCGCTTCACTGTTGTCCAGTGCTCCTTCCCTGGTTTTGACATAAACTTGCTCAATACTCCCACTGCATGTGCAATGTCTAGTTTAGTACAGACCATCGCATACATCAGGCTACCAACAGCACTTGCATATGGAACACGAGACATGTCCTCTTCCTCTTCTTGTGTCTTGGGACACTATTCAGCATATAACTTTACACCTACAAGAATAGGAATCTTCACTGGTTTAGTATCCTGCATATTAAACCTCTGTAATATTGTCTCGACATACTTCCTCTGGTTTAACCAGAGATTCCTCTTTTCCCAGTCTCTTTTAATTTGCATGCCCAAATATAGTTTGCAGCACCAAGATCTTTCATGTCAAATTTGGAGGATAATTAGGTCTTCAAATCCTGGATAATTTCTTTGTCATTTCCAACCAGCAACATATCATCCACATACAAGACCAGATAAATAACACGGTCACCAATTAATTTAAAATACACATAGTGATTTTATTTGCTTCTTGGGAAGCCAAGTCCCCATATAAATGTATCAAATTTCTGATATTGCATCCTTGGTGATTGTTTTAACCCATATAGAGACTTCTTTAACTTGCATACCAGTTATTTCTTACCCTTCACCTCAAAACCTTCAAGTTGCTTCATTTAGATCTCCTCTTCTAGATCTTCATGAAGAAATGTTGTCTTCACATCCATCTATTCTACCTCAAAATCAAAAGCAGCAGCAACAGATAAAAGTAATCTAATAGAAGCTACCTTGGCAATAGGAGAAAAAATGTCACCAAAATCAATTCCCGACACCTGGGAATAACCTTTTGCTACCAACCAAGCTTTGTATTTCTCGACCTTTCCACCTGCATTTGTCTTCTTCTTGAAAACCCATTTGCTGCCAATGGGTTTCCTTCCAGCCGGAAACTACACCAGATCCCAAGCCTCATTTTTGTGCAAAGATGCCATTTCATCAACCATGGCCTCTTTCTAGAATTTTCCATCCTCTAAATCTACTGCTTCCTTCACAGCTCTGGGATCATCATCAGTAATAGATAAAGAAAAATTTGAACAAAAAGCAAATGGACTATACCTTTCTAGTTTCCTTCTTTCTTGAATTGATCTTCTCACACCCGGAGTTTATGGCTCTTCATCTTCTGATTCCTCTTCTATTGTAGAGTCTACTTCTTCCTCCTTAAGCTCAAACTCTATCTTCTCAGGTTCTTTTGGTTGGAATTCATGTTTAATAGCATCTTTCAACTCTTTGAACACCACATCTCGGTTGTACACAACCTTCCTTGTTACTGGGTTCCAAATCTTATAACCCTTTTAACCATCCTTATACCCAATAAAGATGCACTTTTCAAATTTACTGTCCAACTTGGTTCTTTTCTCCTTTGGAACATGTACATATGCATCACATCCAAATACCCTCATATGTGAATGAGAGGGTTTCTTACCAATCCATACCTCTTGTGGAGTCTCATCCTCCAATGCTGATGAAGGTGATCTGTTGACCATGTAACATGCTGTCTCCACCACTTCTGCCTATAATTCTTGTCCTAACTCAGCACCACTAAGCATGCTTCTTTCCCTTTCCATCAATGTATTGTTCATTCTTTCTGTAACTCCATTTTTCTCAGGTGTGTATGGAGTAGTATTCTCTCGTGCTATACCACACTTCTTACATAGTTCTTCAAATTCCTTGCTGCAAAACTCTCCACCGTTATCTGACCTCAACACCTTTATCTTCTTCTCTGTCTGGTTTTCCACTAGAGCCTTAAATTCTTTAAACTTGTCAAAGACTTCAGATTTCTTCTTAAGGAAATAGATCCATGTATTCATTGAGAAGTCATCTATAAATGATACATAATACATAGACTTACCCAGTGACGGAACCTTCACAGGTCCAAACATATCACTGTGCACAAGCTCTAATATCTATTTCGCCCTCTTACTACCAGAGGGGAAACTCACCCAATTCTGCTTCCCATATACACAATTTTCACAGAAATCAAAATCCAGAGAGCTATTACTCATATCTTTACCATGAAGTATTCGAAGGCCCTTCTCTCCAATATGTCCAAGCCTTTGATGCCACAACATGGTCTTCTCTCCAGAGACAACTAGATTTTATGCTCCACTTTCAGGAACCACAGAACTATTGCACTCATCAACAAAAATGCTATCTTGCAGCTTGTATAGAGTTCCAATCTGAACTCCCCACATCAATACCAATGCTCCCCAAACCATCTTGCAGGTATCCTTCTCGAACATTGTTTTTACACCTGCATCATCCAACTTGCTTACGGAAATCAAATTTATGGCTAATGTAGGAATATGCAAAACACCCAAAAGTGTTCTAACCCTTCCACCTTGCAACTTCAACTTTACTTTTCCACGACCAACGATTCTAACCTTCATGTCATCCCCCAAGAAGACATCACCACCATCATATTTCTCATACTCGCAGAACCACTCTCTATGGGGAGTGAAGTGAAAGGATGCACCTGGGTCAATCAACCATGCCTCATGATCTACATGTGTACTTGAAGAAGCCAAGTACACATCCCCACCTTCATCTGAAGTGGTTTTTGCCTCTGCAGAAGGAGCATCATCAGATCCCTTTCCTTTGTCAGGAGTGTTAGAGTCCTATAGTGATAGGATTCATAATTTTGAATTGGCTAAGGTTAAGCCTTGTAATATTGTACATACCTTTGTTTTCTGCAAATCTTTTCCATATTAAAAATTAAAAAATATAAAGAGGGTATGTCCTAAAAGAAATATCAAAGGACAAAAAGAATAAGAAAATATCAAAAACTGAAAATATATGAATCCCAAACAACAAAAACAGATCATGAAAGTGTGCAAGTCTAAATGCCACTATTATTTTACTGCTTTACTATCTTAAATAATGGTTGTGTGCAGCTCGTCATACATGCCACAACCCATGGTAGTCAAACTGCTTAATCTTCACTATTTCATGCTTTGAATTTTATGTTTATAGTTAGAGAATAAAATCTGACCAAACAACTTAATCTTGGCAGATCATTAGATAGGTAGAGAAAATAAAAGCAGCTCATCAATTTAATCTGAGCCCTTGTATGATATAAGGTTAGAATTAGATAGTTTACTTTTTAAAAGAAAAATGAATGACAAGGGTCTGCTAGCCTAAATGCACCCAAATAAAATGAAGAAAAAATGTTAGGGTAAGTAATGGGTAAGTAGAAGAAAGGTAGTTGAAGTATGAAAATGATTGGACAAAAGCACATTTATCATGCTTAATTATATGTTTCAATATGCATGAGCAATTAAGATAGAAAATACAATGGTTTGAAACTTGATTTAATTAACTCCCCCTCATTCATTTCATCCTTTTACTTACTAATTTCCACATCCACAAGTAAGTGCTAGTACTGAAAATCCTTCAAGTCATAAAGGCTCAGAGCATTTCTCTGACTTTTGGTGGGACCGGACCCTCGACTTAATGAATTATGAACATAAAGTGTTAGAATTCCCTTCATAAAATTCATTTACCTTCATTTCCCTAATAAAACCCCTTTTCCTAAGGTTAAACTCCATTTTCCTATGAAAAGTAAACAACGCCAAGTTAAAATTCCATTTCATTCAAAATACCCACAAAAAGATTTTATCCTAAGTATAAAGTATATGTGAATAAAATGCACAAATATTACATTATGCTTAGTCGTATTTTCACTCCGCTCATTCCATTTCATATTAATTTTTAACATAATACTATAGCTTCGTATACACCTTTTCCCATATATAATTAAATCCCTTATATAATACACCAACCCTTAGTTTAGCTATAAATTATACTCTTACCCCATATTCCCAACAAAACCCACTTAATTCACCACTTCTCGTTAAAGCTAAAGTAATCCCATCATTAATCCCCGCTCGATTATTTAAATCCATGACTAACTCATAAATAATTCCAAACCGCCAAGGATTAAAGCATCGCCCCCCCCCGAAACCTCTATCCATTTCATCCATGCACATTTGTCACCTGACTGTCATCTGATCATCAGCGCCAGCATCTGATGGTCCACAGCGATATCGGGTTCACCAAATGTCCGACATTTACCCGCCCAATAAAGTGGTTTTTCCCAGTCTCCCATCTGCCACGTGTCAAGCACTAACATATATCAGGTGACCCCTCCAAAATACAGCCTCCTCCATGAAAGCGGTGTGATGGCTTGGGAAACCACCTCCCTGCCCAACCCAAAAAATGGCCCACTGGTCATTTGTAATTTACTCACCAAAAAGTGACCGTTGTTCAATAAAAAGGCCGAGAAGCCCTATTTCACCTTTTTAGCTCATTTTATTTATAAACGTCTGCAAGCCATTGCGACACCTGCAAACGCTGAAATCGACAATTGACCTCAACTTCACTCCTGAACAAGTTGCAGAGACCCCAATCAAGCTCTCAGTCCATACCAGAGCCATTCAAACTTTTGTAGTTGCTGAGAACACTGAATTTAAAGTTAATTTACCAAAATTCCAAGTAAGTTAAAATAAATTACCAAACACCCTTTCAAATTTGAAAACGTTCAGTCTTTAAAGTGTTTTAATTAATTAAAATTAATTAAAATTACTTTAAATTTAAAGCGCATACCCAAACCCTTATAAAAGTTTTCGAGTTTCCTTCAAAACCTTCGAATAAACCAATATTTCCAAATTCAAATCCACAAGAACTGAATTATGGCTGCCCCCGTCGCCATGGATGTCAGACCTGTCATGACCCCCCATTTGGACCTTGACCACCTTCCCCTGGTGGACAGGGATTTTCAAATCAAAGACACAAGTGCCTATGAAGTCCTGCTCAAAATTCATTGTTTGAGTAAGGACAAATATCTAAACCACACTGATGACATTGGCCTTTGGGACTCCAATTTTCCAAAATACCAGTTTCCACAAGTACATATCTTTCCTAAGATTGTCCATATGTGCCATGCCTGTTACATTCCCATCCAGAGAGCTATAATGTCCCCTGACCAAAAAGTCTTGTTTACTATCACAGCTGAATCAATCAATGAGATGTTGCAAGTCCAACCAGGTCCAAACCTGACCCCACTCTCCATTGGAGATTTTTTAGACCGGTACACCAAATTGAGTCCATCTAGACTGACCCAAATATTTCAAACTTTCATTGTAGAAGAGCATCACATTCCTAAAGATGCCCCTCCATATGTTTCTGCCATTTTCTCTGAAATGGGAAAGAAATTTGTAACCATGATCTCATGTATTCTAAGCTATACCACAAATGAATTTGTTGATGATCTCATCGTGGCCTTCATGTCCATTTTCACCCCAGGAAATCCTTCTGCTACTTTGTACAATTATGCCCAGTTCATAGCTGAAAGCATGCATGAGAAATTTACCAGAATGCACAATGAGAGAGTATTCAAGTACTCATCTATACTTTACCGTACGTTTTTGTATTATCAGTCAGATAGTTTTCCCTTCACCATCTAGAAGATGGATACTAGAGGCCAGCCTAGGTCTTTCATATTTTGGACACCATTATTCCACAAGCATTCATCACCATACACCTATACAAATTTCATTGACTCTTTCGTCCATCCAGTCATGACCATGCTGACAGGAAGCCCTCCACCCAGGATAAGTCAAGAAATAAAAAGAGTGCTAAAATTGTCCAAGAAAAGTAATGTGGGAGATTGGTACCTTTACCAAAATCACATTGAAATAATAATCTATGGTTTCCAGCTTGCCCCATACAAACTACCCAAATACCTCCCCATGAGGTTATTTGCTCTAGAGTATTATAGGCAGATAATGAACTCTAATGAAGTCAACTTTGTCTCAGCAAAGGTGTTATCACCAAAATAGGACCCTGATAGGCTGCTGATCAGACAATCTTAGTGTAACTATTTCAAACCAAACTTTTGGCTGAGGCTTAGCCTCCTCAGCCTGAGAGGGCTCTCTCAAAGGGTTAAAGATTTTGATTAAAGAATAAGATAGATGGCTAACTCTATAGTTTGTGATTGTATATGTTTATAGGTTGAAAGATGAAGGTTGGCTACCATTGGGCTATGGAGTCAAAGTATGTTCAGTACCACAGCAAGATCAGCTTTAACATGAAGTCAGGGCATAGAGAGTTTTTATACATCAACAAAACAAAGATACAATGCAAGGAAACACAGTTTATAAATACATGAAGGAAGTTAGAGCATCATTGATGAATTCTAAGTAACATGTATTCATACCACTGCAAGTAAGTGAAAGAGGAAAGCCATGAGACAATAGGACATTAAAAACCCTCTTTGAATCCTGAGTAGTGAAGCCAAAACATTCTACCTAGCATGGAAGTCAAGGCATTATAGAGTTCAAGTGCAGAAATGCAAATATAAAACAGTGAAACACAATTAGTTTATCTATGAAGGAAGTCAGAGCATCATTGATGAATTCTGAGTATCATAAGTAAACCTCACTGCAATGTAAGTATTGGAAGATGCCATCAAAACAAGAACATACAAGAACTCTTCATGAATCTTGAGTTGTCTAAGTAGAAATTCTGCATTAGGTTAAAAATATACACAGTCTGCACATAGAGCAGCAATTGAGCCAAAAAGTCTCCAACCCCTTGCTAATTCGACCTCTTGCTCTATATAAAGCATTTACAATTAGGATTCCATCATCCCTCCTCAAGAGAATTCGAATTTGCCATCAGTGACACATATTCTAACCATAAAACAAACCATTAAATGTATTTGACACCTAACTAGTAGTCCTAGAGACCTAATACAACTAGGAGTGTAACTCCTTATTATGATTACAACAAACTTATCTAAACATTTAAAGCATTCTTTGACACCTAATACTCCATGAGGTCGAATTTGATGAAGCCTCCCACGTGGTCACCCAACTGCTGATGAGAAACCCTAGAATTTAGGGAACATGTTTCCCTGTTTTTAGGGTTAGATCCTTGAAAATTGCAGAGCCTTTATCTCTTCATAAATGACACATTTTACGAAACTGAAGGAGGTTTTTGTATCCCATGATGTCTAGAACAAAAACCTCTCCTGGTTTTTTAAAATATTTCTCCAGCTGTCCAGAACCTGTCCTTGAAAAACACGTGGCAAACAGGGAAAAATCCGTTTTCTGAAATTAGGGTCTCAATGAAAGCTTCTTATCTCCCAACTGAAAACACATACGAATAAAGTGAGATAGGTTATTGTATCTAGACATGTTATGAAGAGAAACCTCCTTCATAATTCCAAGATAGCCTTTCATGTGACCAGAAACTGATTTTGAAAAACACTACTAAAACCAGTAGACAAAGCTTGACTTTCTGCAGTTTCGTAGCGCAAGTTTAACCATAAATTACTCCCACCTCAGAATGAATTTGAAGAAACGGAAAGAGGTTTTTGTAGTGCAGCATGTTAGGAAGAAAAGCCTCTTTCAGTTTGCAAAATTAAGTTCTCAGCTGCTCAGAAAGCTTTTAGAAATTGACTAGTAAAAGCAGAAAACAGAGTTTCTTCAGCTGAAACAGGCTGCTACAGGGGTTTCGCAGCGCGCTGCGAAAACACTGATTTCTAGCGCAAAACAGGATTTTTACACTGTCTGTGCTACGAAAACGTGGATTCGTAGCTAGTTTCAAAATTTCTCCTTATCCTCCTCAAAGCTCTGTCTTTCTTCTTGACTGCTGGCTGCCTTGTTTCTATCATTCTTGTACATTGGTGATGGTTGTACTGATGATGATATTTTCCTTTCTTTTGACATTTTCTCCTTTGAAATTTCTTTAGACAAAACAACTTGGAAGAAAATACCTTGCTTAATTCAGGAGCTGCCTTGCTTGAATTTGATGAAGATTTCTGCTCTCCTTTTCCTTTGAAATATTTTCAGTGATAACAGTGGCTCCACTTGGGATAGTGTGCCCTTGTGGTACACTAAGAACCTGCAGTTCCAGTGCCTTATCCTCTTATCATGAACAAAAATTTATTTGACAAACATCTTCTTTAAGTTCCTTGGGCCTTCACCTCTGGCTTAAGCTTGATGATCACTGTAGGAGAAAGAATTCTATATCTACTGAAAAATAAAAATGCTCAGTCACCTTGAGCTTATTTGCACTTTCCTACCTACCTACCCTATCAGCTGCAAGCTCCACTTGTAGCTCAAGGAACATGAAACTTCCAATAAATCCAGTCATCAATCTGATCTGAAACTTGGATCTCCTTACTGTGCTTGAAGCATAAATAAACCAGATACTGAAATAACCAAGGAAGCATGAGGTGCAACTGTTCTTCAAGATGAACATATAATTGGAAGCCTGAACAGTAAATCTTTTCCATGTATTCAGCTATAGGGTCAAAAAACACATGGTTAGTTTGATGATTCTCATAACATTTTATATCTTCTAACAACTTATCCTCAACCACACAAAATTCCTTTGATGTGCTATCCAACTGCCTTTCTGCATGATGCCCACAAACAATGGAATTTTCCTCATTATAAAGATCATTCTTTGATGCAAGCTGCTGCAAGGAATCACAAAAATGAACAACCTTTTCCTCTGCCTGAGGGTCATAAAAAATTTCTTCCAACATTTCTTCTTGCTGTGCGTAATCATTTTCATCTTCATTATGATTCGAAGACTAAGAAGTCTGCTGCATCTCTACATCAATATCAGAGGATTGAACATGGTTTTCATAAGTAAACCCCTGCTGATCTTCATGCTGCATTTCATGAGATGTTGTACTTTCTTCTTGGTGCTGAAATGCATTGTTATGAAGAGCCTCTAAAATTTCTTCATCCATAAACTCATCATCATCATAACAATCCTCCAAGTACTGAATAAGACTTAAAGAATGTCTACAGCAATCTTTGAGCAACAATAAGGAAGGATGACATTCTTTATACATGTCATAGAAGACATCATGGAAATCAGCAAGAGAAGATAATGAACCATTTTCCAAACTTTTATACCAAGACCATGCTTTTCCTTCTAAAGTGGCCATAAACATCCTCATGAGACAATCCTCAGGAAAGTGAACCTTAAGACTGCGTACATGCATATGAAACCTAACCAAATGAAGAGCATCATTGTCTTTCTTTTCATCTTTGAATATCGGAAGATCCTCTAACCAATCAACCTTTGGCATAGGATTTGGAAAACCAGGGATATGAGACCGATTCATAGGAGCATACCTGGCATTCATTCTTGCAGTGGAACTCATTTTGAAACTTCATCAAGCTACTGATCTTCTAGCAGTGGAGTCACCTTACAATTTCTTATTCAATGTGTGGAGTCGCCAAGGTAGTTTTGCAGCCTCAAAGATGTCTGAGCTCCTGCTACCTTCAGAAGTTCAACCATTGATTTCGGGAATGAATAGACTTCAGGCTCCCGGCAAACGCACCAAAATGTTATCACCAAAATAGGACCCTGATAGGCTGCTGATCAGACAATCTTAGTGTAACTATTTCAAACCAAACTTTTGGCTGAGGCTTAGCCTCCTCGGCCTGAGAGGGCTCTCTCAAAGGGTTAAAGATTTTGATTAAAGAATAAGATAGATGGCTAACTCTATAGTTTGTGATTGTATATGTTTATAGGTTGAAAGATGAAGGTTGGCTACCATTGGGCTATGGAGTCAAAGTATGTTCAGTACCACAACAAGATCAGCTTTAACATGAAGTCAGGGCATAGAGAGTTTTTATACATCAACAAAACAAAGATACAATGCAAGGAAACACAGTTTATAAATACATGAAGGAAGTTAGAGCATCATTGATGAATTCTAAGTAACATGTATTCATACCACTGCAAGTAAGTGAAAGAAGAAAGCCATGAGACAATAGGACATTAAAAACCCTCTTTGAATCCTGAGTAGTGAAGCCAAAACATTCTACCTAGCATGGAAGTCAAGGCATTATAGAGTTCAAGTGCAGAAATGCAAATATAAAACAGTGAAACACAATTAGTTTATCTATGAAGGAAGTCAGAGCATCATTGATGAATTCTGAGTATCATAAGTAAACCTCACTGCAATGTAAGTATTGGAAGATGCCATCAAAACAAGAACATACAAGAACTCTTCATGTATCTTGAGTTGTCTAAGTAGAAATTCTGCATTAGGTTAAAAATATACACAGTCTGCACATAGAGCAGCAATTGAGCCAAAAAGTCTCCAACCCCTTGCTAATTCGACCTCTTGCTCTATATAAAGCATTTACAATTAGGATTCCATCATCCCTCCTCAATAGAATTCGAATTTGCCATCAGTGACACATATTCTAACCATAAAACAAACCATTAAATGTATTTGACACCTAACTAGTAGTCCTAGAGACCTAATACAACTAGGAGTGTAACTCCTTATTATGATTACAACAAACTTATCTAAACATTTAAAGCATTCTTTGACACCTAATACTCCATGAGGTCGAATTTGATGAAGCCTCCCACGTGGTCACCCAACTGCTGATGAGAAACCCTAGAATTTAGGGAACATGTTTCCCTGTTTTTAGGGTTAGATCCTTGAAAATTGCAGAGCCTTTATCACTTCATCCATGACACATTTTACGAAACTGAAGGAGGTTTTTGTAGCCCATGATGTCTAGAACAAAAACCTCTCCAGTTTTTTTTAAATATTTCTCCAGCTGTCCAGAACCTGTCCTTGAAAAACACGTGGCAAACAGGGAAAAATCCGTTTTCTGAAATTAGCGTCTCAATGAAAGCTTCTTATCTCTCAACTGAAAACACATACGAATAAAGTGAGATAGGTTATTGTATCTGGACATGTTATGAAGAGAAACCTCCTTCAGAATTCCAAGATAGCCTTTCATGTGACCAGAAACTGATTTTGAAAAACACTACTAAAACCAGAAGACAAAGCTTGACTTTCTGCAGTTTCGTAGCGCAAGTTTAAACATAAATTACTCCCACCTCAGAACGAATTTGAAGAAACGGAAAGAGGTTTTTGTAGCGCAGCATGTTAGGAAGAAAAGCCTCTTTTAGTTTGCAAAATTAAGTTCTCAGCTGCTCAGGAAAGCTTTTAGAAATTGACTAGTAAAAGCAGAAAACAGAGTTTCTTCAGCTGAAACAGGCTGCTACAGGGGTTTCGTAGCGCGCTGCGAAAACACTGATTTCTAGCGCAAAACAGGATTTTTACACTGTCTGTGCTACGAAAACGTGGATTCGTAGCTAGTTTCAAAATTTCTCCTTATCCTCCTCAAAGCTCTGTCTTTCTTCTTGACTGCTGGCTGCCTTGTTTCTGTCATTCTTGTACATTGGTGATGGTTGTACTGATGATGATATTTTCCTTTCTTTTGACATTTTCTCCTTTGAAATTTCTTTAGACAAAACAACTTGGAAGAAAATACCTTGCTTAATTGAGGAGCTGCCTTGCTTGAATTTGATGAAGATTTCTGCTCTCCTTTTCCTTTGAAATATTTTCAGTGATAACAGTGGCTCCACTTGGGATAGTGTGCCCTTGTGGTACACTAAGAACCTGCAGTTCCAGTGCCTTATCCTCTTATCATGAACAAAAATTTATTTGACAAACATCTTCTTTAAGTTCCTTGGGCCTTCACCTCTGGCTTAAGCTTGATGATCACTGTAGGAGAAAGAAGTCTATATCTACTGAAAAATAAAAATGCTCAGTCACCTTGAGCTTATTTGCACTTTCCTACCTACCTACCCTATCAGCTGCAAGCTCCACTTGTAGCTCAAGGAACATGAAACTTCCAATAAATCCAGTCATCAATCTGATCTGAAACTTGGATCTCCTTACTGTGCTTGAAGCATAAATAAACCAGATACTGAAATAACCAAGGAAGCATGAGGTGCAACTGTTCTTCAAGATGAACATATAATTGGAAGCCTGAACAGTAAATCTTTTCCATGTATTCAGCTATAGGGTCAAAAAACACATGGTTAGTTTGATGATTCTCATAACATTTTATATCTTCTAACAACTTATCCTCAACCACACAAAATTCCTTTGATGTGCTATCCAACTACCTTTCTGCATGATGCCCACAAACAATGGAATTTTCCTCATTATAAAGATCATTCTTTGATGCAAGCTGCTGCAAGGAATCACAAAAATGAACAACCTTTTCCTCTGCCTGAGGGTCATAAAAAATTTCTTCCAACATTTCTTCTTGCTGTGCGTAATCATTTTCATCTTCATTATGATTCGAAGACTGAGAAGTCTGCTGCATCTCTACATCAATATCAGAGGATTGAACATGGTTTTCATAAGTAAACCCCTGCTGATCTTCATGCTGCATTTCATGAGATGTTGTACTTTCTTCTTGGTGCTGAAATGCATTGTTATGAAGAGCCTCTAAAATTTCTTCATCCATAAACTCATCATCATCATAACAATCCTCCAAGTACTGAATAAGACTTAAAGAATGTCTACAGCAATCTTTGAGCAACAATAAGGAAGGATGACATTCTTTATACATGTCATAGAAGACATCATGGAAATCAGCAAGAGAAGATAATGAACCATTTTCCAAACTTTTATACCAAGACCATGCTTTTCCTTCTAAAGTGGCCATAAACATCCTCATGAGACAATCCTCAGGAAAGTGAACCTTAAGACTGCGTACATGCATATGAAACCTAACCAAATGAAGAGCAGCATTGTCTTTCTTTTCATCTTTGAATATCGGAAGATCCTCTAACCAATCAACCTTTGGCATAGGATTTGGAAAACCAGGGATATGAGACCGATTCATAGGAGCATACCTGGCATTCATTCTTGCAGTGGAACTCATTTTGAAACTTCATCAAGCTACTGATCTTCTAGCAGTGGAGTCACCTTACAATTTCTTATTCAATGTGTGGAGTCGCCAAGGTAGTTTTGCAGCCTCAAAGATGTCTGAGCTCCTGCTACCTTCAGAAGTTCAACCATTGATTTCGGGAATGAATAGACTTCAGGCTCCCGGCAGACGCACCAAAATATTATCACCAAAATAGGACCCTGATAGGCTGCTGATCAGACAATCTTAGTGTAACTATTTCAAACCAAACTTTTGGCTGAGGCTTAGCCTCCTCGGCCTGAGAGGGCTCTCTCAAAGGGTTAAAGATTTTGATTAAAGAATAAGATAGATGGCTAACTCTATAGTTTGTGATTGTATATGTTTATAGGTTGAAAGATGAAGGTTGGCTACCATTGGGCTATGGAGTCAAAGTATGTTCAGTACCACAGCAAGATCAGCTTTAACATGAAGTCAGGGCATAGAGAGTTTTTATACATCAACAAAACAAAGATACAATGCAAGGAAACACAGTTTATAAATACATGAAGGAAGTTAGAGCATCATTGATGAATTCTAAGTAACATGTATTCATACCACTGCAAGTAAGTGAAAGAGGAAAGCCATGAGACAATAGGACATTAAAAACCCTCTTTGAATCCTGAGTAGTGAAGCCAAAACATTCTACCTAGCATGGAAGTCAAGGCATTATAGAGTTCAAGTGCAGAAATGCAAATATAAAACAGTGAAACACAATTAGTTTATCTATGAAGGAAGTCAGAGCATCATTGATGAATTCTGAGTATCATAAGTAAACCTCACTGCAATGTAAGTATTGGAAGATGCCATCAAAACAAGAACATACAAGAACTCTTCATGAATCTTGAGTTGTCTAAGTAGAAATTCTGCATTAGGTTAAAAATATACACAGTCTGCACATAGAGCAGCAATTGAGCCAAAAAGTCTCCAACCCCTTGCTAATTCGACCTCTTGCTCTATATAAAGCATTTACAATTAGGATTCCATCATCCCTCCTCAATAGAATTCGAATTTGCCATCAGTGACACATATTCTAACCATAAAACAAACCATTAAATGTATTTGACACCTAACTAGTAGTCCTAGAGACCTAATACAACTAGGAGTGTAACTCCTTATTATGATTACAACAAACTTATCTAAACATTTAAAGCATTCTTTGACACCTAATACTCCATGAGGTCGAATTTGATGAAGCCTCCCACGTGGTCACCCAACTGCTGATGAGAAACCCTAGAATTTAGGGAACATGTTTCCCTGTTTTTAGGGTTAGATCCTTGAAAATTGCAGAGCCTTTATCTCTTCATCCATGACACATTTTACGAAACTGAAGGAGGTTTTTGTAGCCCATGATGTCTAGAACAAAAACCTCTCCTGTTTTTTTAAATATTTCTCCAGCTGTCCAGAACCTGTCCTTGAAAAACACGTGGCAAACAGGGAAAAATCCGTTTTCTGAAATTAGGGTCTCAATGAAAGCTTCTTATCTCTCAACTGAAAACACATACGAATAAAGTGAGATAGGTTATTGTATCTGGACATGTTATGAAGAGAAACCTCCTTCAGAATTCCAAGATAGCCTTTCATGTGACCAGAAACTGATTTTGAAAAACACTACTAAAACCAGTAGACAAAGCTTGACTTTCTGCAGTTTCGTAGCGCAAGTTTAACCATAAATTACTCCCACCTCAGAACGAATTTGAAGAAACGGAAAGAGGTTTTTGTAGTGCAGCATGTTAGGAAGAAAAGCCTCTTTCAGTTTGCAAAATTAAGTTCTCAGCTGCTCAGGAAAGCTTTTAGAAATTGACTAGTAAAAGCAGAAAACAGAGTTTCTTCAGCTGAAACAGGCTGCTACAGGGGTTTCGCAGCGCGCTGCGAAAACACTGATTTCGTAGCGCAAAACAGGATTTTTACACTGTCTGTGCTACGAAAACGTGGATTCGTAGCTAGTTTCAAAATTTCTCCTTATCCTCCTCAAAGCTCTGTCTTTCTTCTTGACTGCTGGCTGCCTTGTTTCTGTCATTCTTGTACATTGGTGATGGTTGTACTGATGATGATATTTTCCTTTCTTTTGACATTTTCTCCTTTGAAATTTCTTTAGACAAAACAACTTGGAAGAAAATACCTTGCTTAATTGAGGAGCTGCCTTGCTTGAATTTGATGAAGATTTCTGCTCTCCTTTTCCTTTGAAATATTTTCAGTGATAACAGTGGCTCCACTTGGGATAGTGTGCCCTTGTGGTACACTAAGAACCTGCAGTTCCAGTGCCTTATCCTCTTATCATGAACAAAAATTTATTTGACAAACATCTTCTTTAAGTTCCTTGGGCCTTCACCTCTGGCTTAAGCTTGATGATCACTGTAGGAGAAAGAAGTCTATATCTACTGAAAAATAAAAATGCTCAGTCACCTTGAGCTTATTTGCACTTTCCTACCTACCTACCCTATCAGCTGCAAGCTCCACTTGTAGCTCAAGGAACATGAAACTTCCAATAAATCCAGTCATCAATCTGATCTGAAACTTGGATCTCCTTACTGTGCTTGAAGCATAAATAAACCAGATACTGAAATAACCAAGGAAGCATGAGGTGCAACTGTTCTTCAAGATGAACATATAATTGGAAGCCTGAACAGTAAATCTTTTCCATGTATTCAGCTATAGGGTCAAAAAACACATGGTTAGTTTGATGATTCTCATAACATTTTATATCTTCTAACAACTTATCCTCAACCACACAAAATTCCTTTGATGTGCTATCCAACTGCCTTTCTGCATGATGCCCACAAACAATGGAATTTTCCTCATTATAAAGATCATTCTTGGATGCAAGCTGCTGCAAGGAATCACAAAAATGAACAACCTTTTCCTCTGCCTGAGGGTCATAAAAAATTTCTTCCAACATTTCTTCTTGCTGTGCGTAATCATTTTCATCTTCATTATGATTCGAAGACTGAGAAGTCTGCTGCATCTCTACATCAATATCAGAGGATTGAACATGGTTTTCATAAGTAAACCCCTGCTGATCTTCATGCTGCATTTCATGAGATGTTGTACTTTCTTCTTGGTGCTGAAATGCATTGTTATGAAGAGCCTCTAAAATTTCTTCATCCATAAACTCATCATCATCATAACAATCCTCCAAGTACTGAATAAGACTTAAAGAATGTCTACAACAATCTTTGAGCAACAATAAGGAAGGATGACATTCTTTATACATGTCATAGAAGACATCATGGAAATCAGCAAGAGAAGATAATGAACCATTTTCCAAACTTTTATACCAAGACCATGCTTTTCCTTCTAAAGTGGCCATAAACATCCTCATGAGACAATCCTCAGGAAAGTGAACCTTAAGACTGCGTACATGCATATGAAACCTAACCAAATGAAGAGCAGCATTGTCTTTCTTTTCATCTTTGAATATCGGAAGATCCTCTAACCAATCAACCTTTGGCATAGGATTTGGAAAACCAGGGATATGAGACCGATTCATAGGAGCATACCTGGCATTCATTCTTGCAGTGGAACTCATTTTGAAACTTCATCAAGCTACTGATCTTCTAGCAGTGGAGTCACCTTACAATTTCTTATTCAATGTGTGGAGTCGCCAAGGTAGTTTTGCAGCCTCAAAGATGTCTGAGCTCCTGCTACCTTCAGAAGTTCAACCATTGATTTCGGGAATGAATAGACTTCAGGCTCCCGGCAGACGCACCAAAATGTTATCACCAAAATAGGACCCTGATAGGCTGCTGATCAGACAATCTTAGTGTAACTATTTCAAACCAAACTTTTGGCTGAGGCTTAGCCTCCTCGGCCTGAGAGGGCTCTCTCAAAGGGTTAAAGATTTTGATTAAAGAATAAGATAGATGGCTAACTCTATAGTTTGTGATTGTATATGTTTATAGGTTGAAAGATGAAGGTTGGCTACCATTGGGCTATGGAGTCAAAGTATGTTCAGTACCACAGCAAGATCAGCTTTAACATGAAGTCAGGGCATAGAGAGTTTTTATACATCAACAAAACAAAGATACAATGCAAGGAAACACAGTTTATAAATACATGAAGGAAGTTAGAGCATCATTGATGAATTCTAAGTAACATGTATTCATACCACTGCAAGTAAGTGAAAGAGGAAAGCCATGAGACAATAGGACATTAAAAACCCTCTTTGAATCCTGAGTAGTGAAGCCAAAACATTCTACCTAGCATGGAAGTCAAGGCATTATAGAGTTCAAGTGCAGAAATGCAAATATAAAACAGTGAAACACAATTAGTTTATCTATGAAGGAAGTCAGAGCATCATTGATGAATTCTGAGTATCATAAGTAAACCTCACTGCAATGTAAGTATTGGAAGATGCCATCAAAACAAGAACATACAAGAACTCTTCATGAATCTTGAGTTGTCTAAGTAGAAATTCTGCATTAGGTTAAAAATATACACAGTCTGCACATAGAGCAGCAATTGAGCCAAAAAGTCTCCAACCCCTTGCTAATTCGACCTCTTGCTCTATATAAAGCATTTACAATTAGGATTCCATCATCCCTCCTCAATAGAATTCGAATTTGCCATCAGTGACACATATTCTAACCATAAAACAAACCATTAAATGTATTTGACACCTAACTAGTAGTCCTAGAGACCTAATACAACTAGGAGTGTAACTCCTTATTATGATTACAACAAACTTATCTAAACATTTAAAGCATTCTTTGACACCTAATACTCCATGAGGTCGAATTTGATGAAGCCTCCCACGTGGTCACCCAACTGCTGATGAGAAACCCTAGAATTTAGGGAACATGTTTCCCTGTTTTTAGGGTTAGATCCTTGAAAATTGCAGAGCCTTTATCACTTCATCCATGACACATTTTACGAAACTGAAGGAGGTTTTTGTAGCCCATGATGTCTAGAACAAAAACCTCTCCTGTTTTTTTTAAATATTTCTCCAGCTGTCCAGAACCTGTCCTTGAAAAACACGTGGCAAACAGGGAAAAATCCGTTTTCTGAAATTAGGGTCTCAATGAAAGCTTCTTATCTCTCAACTGAAAACACATACGAATAAAGTGAGATAGGTTATTGTATCTGGACATGTAATGAAGGGAAACCTCCTTCAGAATTCCAAGATAGCCTTTCATGTGACCCGAAACTGATTTTGAAAAACACTACTAAAACAAGTAGACAAAGCTTGACTTTCTGCAGTTTCGTAGCGCAAGTTTAACCATAAATTACTCCCACCTCAGAACGAATTTGAAGAAACGGAAAGAGGTTTTTGTAGTGCAGCATGTTAGGAAGAAAAGCCTCTTTCAGTTTGCAAAATTAAGTTCTCAGCTGCTCAGGAAAGCTTTTAGAAATTGACTAGTAAAAGCAGAAAACAGAGTTTCTTCAGCTCAAACAGGCTGCTACAGGGGTTTCGCAGCGCGCTGCGAAAACACTGATTTCGTAGCGCAAAACAGGATTTTTACACTGTCTGTGCTACGAAAACGTGGATTCGTAGCTAGTTTCAAAATTTCTCCTTATCCTCCTCAAAGCTCTGTCTTTCTTCTTGACTGCTGGCTGCCTTGTTTCTGTCATTCTTGTACATTGGTGATGGTTGTACTGATGATGATATTTTCCTTTCTTTTGACATTTTCTCCTTTGAAATTTCTTTAGACAAAACAACTTGGAAGAAAATACCTTGCTTAATTGAGGAGCTGCCTTGCTTGAATTTGATGAAGATTTCTGCTCTCCTTTTCCTTTGAAATATTTTCAGTGATAACAGTGGCTCCACTTGGGATAGTGTGCCCTTGTGGTACACTAAGAACCTGCAGTTCCAGTGCCTTATCCTCTTATCATGAACAAAAATTTATTTGACAAACATCTTCTTTAAGTTCCTTGGGCCTTCACCTCTGGCTTAAGCTTGATGATCACTGTAGGAGAAAGAAGTCTATATCTACTGAAAAATAAAAATGCTCAGTCACCTTGAGCTTATTTGCACTTTCCTACCTACCTACCCTATCAGCTGCAAGCTCCACTTGTAGCTCAAGGAACATGAAACTTCCAATAAATCCAATCATCAATCTGATCTGAAACTTGGATCTCCTTACTGTGCTTGAAGCATAAATAAACCAGATACTGAAATAACCAAGGAAGCATGAGGTGCAACTGTTCTTCAAGATGAACATATAATTGGAAGCCTGAACAGTAAATATTTTCCATGTATTTAGCTATAGGGTCAAAAAACACATGGTTAGTTTGATGATTCTCATAACATTTTATATCTTCTAACAACTTATCCTCAACCACACAAAATTCCTTTGATGTGCTATCCAACTGCCTTTCTGCATGATGCCCACAAACAATGGAATTTTCCTCATTATAAAGATCATTCTTGATGCAAGCTGCTGCAAGGAATCACAAAAATGAACAACCTTTTCCTCTGCCTGAGGGTCATAAAAAATTTCTTCCAACATTTCTTCTTGCTGTGCGTAATCATTTTCATCTTCATTATGATTCGAAGACTGAGAAGTCTGCTGCACCTCTACATCAATATCAGAGGATTGAACATGGTTTTCATAAGTAAACCCCTGCTGATCTTCATGCTGCATTTCATGAGATGTTGTACTTTCTTCTTGGTGCTGAAATGCATTGTTATGAAGAGCCTCTAAAATTTCTTCATCCATAAACTCATCATCATCATAACAATCCTCCAAGTACTGAATAAGACTTAAAGAATGTCTACAACAATCTTTGAGCAACAATAAGGAAGGATGACATTCTTTATACATGTCATAGAAGACATCATGGAAATCAGCAAGAGAAGATAATGAACCATTTTCCAAACTTTTATACCAAGACCATGCTTTTCCTTCTAAAGTGGCCATAAACATCCTCATGAGACAATCCTCAGGAAAGTGAACCTTAAGACTGCGTACATGCATATGAAACCTAACCAAATGAAGAGCAGCATTGTCTTTCTTTTCATCTTTGAATATCGGAAGATCCTCTAACCAATCAACCTTTGGCATAGGATTTGGAAAACCAGGGATATGAGACCGATTCATAGGAGCATACCTGGCATTCATTCTTGCAGTGGAACTCATTTTGAAACTTCATCAAGCTACTGATCTTCTAGCAGTGGAGTCACCTTACAATTTCTTATTCAATGTGTGGAGTCGCCAAGGTAGTTTTGCAGCCTCAAAGATGTCTGAGCTCCTGCTACCTTCAGAAGTTCAACCATTGATTTCGGGAATGAATAGACTTCAGGCTCCCGGCAGACGCACCAAAATGTTATCACCAAAATAGGACCCTGATAGGCTGCTGATCAGACAATCTTAGTGTAACTATTTCAAACCAAACTTTTGGCTGAGGCTTAGCCTCCTCGGCCTGAGAGGGCTCTCTCAAAGGGTTAAAGATTTTGATTAAAGAATAAGATAGATGGCTAACTCTATAGTTTGTGATTGTATATGTTTATAGGTTGAAAGATGAAGGTTGGCTACCATTGGGCTATGGAGTCAAAGTATGTTCAGTACCACAGCAAGATCAGCTTTAACATGAAGTCAGGGCATAGAGAGTTTTTATACATCAACAAAACAAAGATACAATGCAAGGAAACACAGTTTATAAATACATGAAGGAAGTTAGAGCATCATTGATGAATTCTAAGTAACATGTATTCATACCACTGCAAGTAAGTGAAAGAGGAAAGCCATGAGACAATAGGACATTAAAAACCCTCTTTGAATCCTGAGTAGTGAAGCCAAAACATTCTACCTAGCATGGAAGTCAAGGCATTATAGAGTTCAAGTGCAGAAATGCAAATATAAAACAGTGAAACACAATTAGTTTATCTATGAAGGAAGTCAGAGCATCATTGATGAATTCTGAGTATCATAAGTAAACCTCACTGCAATGTAAGTATTGGAAGATGCCATCAAAACAAGAACATACAAGAACTCTTCATGAATCTTGAGTTGTCTAAGTAGAAATTCTGCATTAGGTTAAAAATATACACAGTCTGCACATAGAGCAGCAATTGAGCCAAAAAGTCTCCAACCCCTTGCTAATTCGACCTCTTGCTCTATATAAAGCATTTACAATTAGGATTCCATCATCCCTCCTCAATAGAATTCGAATTTGCCATCAGTGACACATATTCTAACCATAAAACAAACCATTAAATGTATTTGACACCTAACTAGTAGTCCTAGAGACCTAATACAACTAGGAGTGTAACTCCTTATTATGATTACAACAAACTTATCTAAACATTTAAAGCATTCTTTGACACCTAATACTCCATGAGGTCGAATTTGATGAAGCCTCCCACGTGGTCACCCAACTGCTGATGAGAAACCCTAGAATTTAGGGAACATGTTTCCCTGTTTTTAGGGTTAGATCCTTGAAAATTGCAGAGCCTTTATCTCTTCATCCATGACACATTTTACGAAACTGAAGGAGGTTTTTGTAGCCCATGATGTCTAGAACAAAAACCTCTCCTGTTTTTTTAAAATATTTCTCCAGCTGTCCAGAACCTGTCCTTGAAAAACACGTGGCAAACAGGGAAAAATCCGTTTTCTGAAATTAGGGTCTCAATGAAAGCTTCTTATCTCTCAACTGAAAACACATACGAATAAAGTGAGATAGGTTATTGTATCTGGACATGTAATGAAGGGAAACCTCCTTCAGAATTCCAAGATAGCCTTTCATGTGACCCGAAACTGATTTTGAAAAACACTACTAAAACAAGTAGACAAAGCTTGACTTTCTGCAGTTTCGTAGCGCAAGTTTAACCATAAATTACTCCCACCTCAGAACGAATTTGAAGAAACGGAAAGAGTTTTTTGTAGTGCAGCATGTTAGGAAGAAAAGCCTCTTTCAGTTTGCAAAATTAAGTTCTCAGCTGCTCAGGAAAGCTTTTAGAAATTGACTAGTAAAAGCAGAAAACAGAGTTTCTTCAGCTGAAACAGGCTGCTACAGGGGTTTCGCAGCGCGCTGCGAAAACACTGATTTCGTAGCGCAAAACAGGATTTTTACACTGTCTGCGCTACGAAAACGTGGATTCGTAGCTAGTTTCAAAATTTCTCCTGATCCTCCTCAAAGCTCTGTCTTTCTTCTTGACTGCTGGCTGCCTTGTTTCTGTCATTCTTGTACATTGGTGATGGTTGTACTGATGATGATATTTTCCTTTCTTTTGACATTTTCTCCTTTGAAATTTCTTTAGACAAAACAACTTGGAAGAAAATACCTTGCTTAATTGAGGAGCTGCCTTGCTTGAATTTGATGAAGATTTCTGCTCTCCTTTTCCTTTGAAATATTTTCAGTGATAACAGTGGCTCCACTTGGGATAGTGTGCCCTTGTGGTACACTAAGAACCTGCAGTTCCAGTGCCTTATCCTCTTATCATGAACAAAAATTTATTTGACAAACATCTTCTTTAAGTTCCTTGGGCCTTCACCTCTGGCTTAAGCTTGATGATCACTGTAGGAGAAAGAAGTCTATATCTACTGAAAAATAAAAATGCTCAGTCACCTTGAGCTTATTTGCACTTTCCTACCTACCTACCCTATCAGCTGCAAGCTCCACTTGTAGCTCAAGGAACATGAAACTTCCAATAAATCCAGTCATCAATCTGATCTGAAACTTGGATCTCCTTACTGTGCTTGAAGCATAAATAAACCAGATACTGAAATAACCAAGGAAGCATGAGGTGCAACTGTTCTTCAAGATGAACATATAATTGGAAGCCTGAACAGTAAATATTTTCCATGTATTCAGCTATAGGGTCAAAAAACACATGGTTAGTTTGATGATTCTCATAACATTTTATATCTTCTAACAACTTATCCTCAACCACACAAAATTCCTTTGATGTGCTATCCAACTGCCTTTCTGCATGATGCCCACAAACAATGGAATTTTCCTCATTATAAAGATCATTCTTTGATGCAAGCTGCTGCAAGGAATCACAAAAATGAACAACCTTTTCCTCTTCCTGAGGGTCATAAAAAATTTCTTCCAACATTTCTTCTTGCTGTGCGTAATCATTTTCATCTTCATTATGATTCGAAGACTGAGAAGTCTGCTGAATCTCTACATCAATATCAGAGGATTGAACATGGTTTTCATAAGTAAACCCCTGCTGATCTTCATGCTGCATTTCATGAGATGTTGTACTTTCTTCTTGGTGCTGAAATGCATTGTTATGAAGAGCCTCTAAAATTTCTTCATCCATAAACTCATCATCATCATAACAATCCTCCAAGTACTGAATAAGACTTAAAGAATGTCTACAGCAATCTTTGAGCAACAATAAGGAAGGATGACATTCTTTATACATGTCATAGAAGACATCATGGAAATCAGCAAGAGAAGATAATGAACCATTTTCCAAACTTTTATACCAAGACCATGCTTTTCCTTCTAAAGTGGCCATAAACATCCTCATGAGACAATCCTCAGGAAAGTGAACCTTAAGACTGCGTACATGCATATGAAACCTAACCAAATGAAGAGCAGCATTGTCTTTCTTTTCATCTTTGAATATCGAAAGATCCTCTAACCAATCAACCTTTGGCATAGGATTTGGAAAACCAGGGATATGAGACCGATTCATAGGAGCATACCTGGCATTCATTCTTGCAGTGGAACTCATTTTGAAACTTCATCAAGCTACTAATCTTCTAGCAGTGGAGTCACCTTACAATTTCTTATTCAATGTGTGGAGTCGCCAAGGTAGTTTTGCAGCCTCAAAGATGTCTGAGCTCCTGCTACCTTCAGAAGTTCAACCATTGATTTCGGGAATGAATAGACTTCAGGCTCCCGGCGGACGCACCAAAATGTTATCACCAAAATAGGACCCTGATAGGCTGCTGATCAGACAATCTTAGTGTAACTATTTCAAACCAAACTTTTGGCTGAGGCTTAGCCTCCTCGGCCTGAGAGGGCTCTCTCAAAGGGTTAAAGATTTTGATTAAAGAATAAGATAGATGGCTAACTCTATAGTTTGTGATTGTATATGTTTATAGGTTGAAAGATGAAGGTTGGCTACCATTGGGCTATGGAGTCAAAGTATGTTCAGTACCACAGCAAGATCAGCTTTAACATGAAGTCAGGGCATAGAGAGTTTTTATACATCAACAAAACAAAGATACAATGCAAGGAAACACAGTTTATAAATACATGAAGGAAGTTAGAGCATCATTGATGAATTCTAAGTAACATGTATTCATACCACTGCAAGTAAGTGAAAGAGGAAAGCCATGAGACAATAGGACATTAAAAACCCTCTTTGAATCATGAGTAGTGAAGCCAAAACATTCTACCTAGCATGGAAGTCAAGGCATTATAGAGTTCAAGTGCAGAAATGCAAATATAAAACAGTGAAACACAATTAGTTTATCTATGAAGGAAGTCAGAGCATCATTGATGAATTCTGAGTATCATAAGTAAACCTCACTGCAATGTAAGTATTGGAAGATGCCATCAAAACAAGAACATACAAGAACTCTCATGAATCTTGAGTTGTCTAAGTAGAAATTCTGCATTAGGTTAAAAATATACACAGTCTGCACATAGAGCAGCAATTGAGCCAAAAAGTCTCCAACCCCTTGCTAATTCGACCTCTTGCTCTATATAAAGCATTTACAATTAGGATTCCATCATCCCTCCTCAATAGAATTCGAATTTGCCATCAGTGACACATATTCTAACCATAAAACAAACCATTAAATGTATTTGACACCTAACTAGTAGTCCTAGAGACCTAATACAACTAGGAGTGTAACTCCTTATTATGATTACAACAAACTTATCTAAACATTTAAAGCATTCTTTGACACCTAATACTCCATGAGGTCGAATTTGATGAAGCCTCCCACGTGGTCACCCAACTGCTGATGAGAAACCCTAGAATTTAGGGAACATGTTTCCCTGTTTTTAGGGTTAGATCCTTGAAAATTGCAGAGCCTTTATCTCTTCATCCATGACACATTGTACGAAACTGAAGGAGGTTTTTGTAGCCCATGATGTCTAGAACAAAAACCTCTCCTGGTTTTTTAAAATATTTCTCCAGCTGTCCAGAACCTGTCCTTGAAAAACACGTGGCAAACAGGGAAAAATCCGTTTTCTGAAATTAGGGTCTCAATGAAAGCTTCTTATCTCCCAACTGAAAACAGATACGAATAAAGTGAGATAGGTTATTGTATCTGGACATGTTATGAAGAGAAACCTCCTTCAGAATTCCAAGATAGCCTTTCATGTGACCAGAAACTGATTTTGAAAAACACTACTAAAACCAGTAGACAAAGCTTGACTTTCTGCAGTTTCGTAGCGCAAGTTTAACCATAAATTACTCCCACCTCATAACGAATTTGAAGAAACAGAAAGAGGTTTTTGTAGTGCGGCATGTTAGGAAGAAAATTCTCTTTCAGTTTGCAAAATTAAGTTCTCAGCTGCTCAGGAAAACTTTTAGAAATTGACTAGTAAAAGCAGAAAACAGAGTTTCTTCAGCTGAAACAGGCTGCTACAGGGGTTTCGCAGCGCGCTGTGAAAACACTGATTTCGTAGCGCAAAACAGGATTTTTACACTGTCTGCGCTACGAAAACGTGGATTCGTAGCTAGTTTCAAAATTTCTCCTTATCCTCCTCAAAGCTCTGTCTTTCTTCTTGACTGTTGGCTGCCTTGTTTCTGTCATTCTTGTACATTGGTGATGGTTGCACTGATGATGATATTTTCCTTTATTTTGACATTTTCTCCTTTGAAATTTCTTTAGACAAAACAACTTGGAAGAAAATACCTTGCTTAATTGAGGAGCTGCCTTGCTTGAATTTGATGAAGATTTCTGCTCTCCTTTTCCTTTGAAATATTTTCAGTGATAACACAAGGAAAGAACTCATTTCAAGGTCAAAAATCAATTAGGCCCTTTCATTTGCAATTCTAGAGAAGTAGGGCAGGAACTAGATCAAATTCAGCAACAAATGAAGTTTCAAGACAGTTTCATGTGGAGGTATGACCCTCAAGGGTTTATCACCAAAATAAGACAAAAGGTCAAATTTGGACCTTACATTCATCACCCCATACCATAAATATAAAGATATGGCAATCAATCTGAGTGGTTGGAAAACACTCTCATAGACAGGGATAATACAAAGGTAGATGTTGAAAATACCTTGTTTGATTTAGAGAGACAACTTGATGAAACCTCATTCCTGCAGGTACCACATCAAGAAGGAACCATCAGTGCCCCTGCTTTTTTGCAGACTCCTCAAAATGAGGAAAAGAATACCAAAAGGAATAGAGAGGGAGCTTCTAGTTTAGGTATGGACACTTCAAATGTGCAGTATGAAGCCAGCCAGAGCAAAAGGCCAAGGCTCAATCCTATTTCAGAACAGGAAGACACAAAAGGGTTAGTAGAAATAACTAATACCGAGCTAGATATGAGCAAGGGCACAGCTCCATCTGGAAAAACACAGGAGCCATCTACATCACAGACTCAAATGTTAGAAACATGGCTCAGTGTAGAAGTCTCCTCATTTAACAAACCTTCTAATAGAGATACAGACATTAAGGACGGGTTCAAGGAAATCAAAATGAGAAATGAGAAACTCAAGGCACAATCCTATGCAAAGTATCTCAAACTTACACCCACCAATCAAACTAGGTTGATGTCAGCTTTTGAGATCAAGGAAGGAAAGATGCAAATGTCCTTCATAAAGCCAATTGTGCAACAACCAAGAACATCAGCAGATTTCAAGAGGATTGATTTTGAGGTATTGGAAAGGGACATTCATCCCATTGACCAAATTGAATTTCACAAACATGCTAGAGAAATGATTTACTCCACCCTTACAGGAAAGCCATATCTGCCCATCCATTGCAGAATTCATTGAATAACATCTCAACCCAGTATCAGTTGGAAAAGGCCTCCTCATAGGCCAAAGACACCAGAATCAAGTCTTTGGAATACTTGGTAATTGAGTTGGGACATGATAGCAAAGACATCAAGGCCACTAAACAATTAATCAAAAGGAAGAATGATGACATTGCATCACTCAAGTAGAAGTTGAAGATACCTCAAATACAACACCCCCAGACACAGGAAGTTTTGGAGAACCAAACAAGACATGAAGAGTTGATGGACTTAGTCCTTAAATTAAATGATCAATTGAGGGAAATAGAAAAGGAATTAGATAGCCTAATCCAATTAAAGAAAACTGATATTGGCACTAGCTCGGTGAATGTCATCCCAGCAGTCACCATGGTTGTTCCTTCCACATTGGCAGCCTCATTGGCTCCCACAACTCCAATGGTCACAACACAACTAGTTTCCACATAATCTACATCAGAAATAGGTACATCAGGGGAAGAAGCAGCAAAATTGGTTAAATCTATGGAATAAATGTCCATACAGACAACATAGATGAATAAGCTCAAAGAAAAGGTGACAATCTTGGAAACTAATTACAAGCTTTCCAAAATCATGCACAAAGAAGAAGTGCAAAAGGCTTCCAGGATGAGTGAAAGAGTGAAAGCCTTGGAAAAGGACTTGACATTGAAAGAACCCCTTGGGCAGGCTAAGGAACAACTATTGACCAATATCATTAACTCTATCAATTATATTTGGCCATCTATTCAGGTCATTTTGAGCAAGTAGAGTTGATAAAGCTGGCTACAGAGGCCATCCAAAGAGTAAAAGAAGAATTAGGAAAAATTCCATAAGAGGCTACTAGAATTATCCAATTACTTAACATCAAGAATAACTATGAACTTCAGGAATTGGAAATAGAAGACAGAATAAAGAAAATTTTGGAGGTTAGAAAGGTCCTCTCCAAGAGGAACTTAATGCAAAACTTAGAGGATAAGTGTCAGAATATTCAAATAGCCATCGACAGTTTTATGGCTAAGTTCAAAACTTTGAGAGAGAAGGGATTACCCAATCCCTTAGTGATAAATGAAAAACTCATGACATAAGAGGATTACAACAAGAAAATTAGAGAGATAGCAAAGGATCAGGTGAATACATCATCAATGAAGGCATTTCCAATAGGCAAAGTACTCTACTAGACATTTGAAAACTTGTTTTACCTCCAACAAGAGGTAAAACACTTATTTATCAATAAGCCTACTTTTTCTAAATACACCGAGGCAGATGAAATATATAGGAGGATGCTAAAAATCCAATTACCTGATGCTGAAACATGGGAGAAATTAACTGATTTATTGTAGAAATATGCAGTAAAAAGGTTAATGTACAGTAAAAGTAAAACATCATGGTAAAAGGATGAAGACGGATCAGTAGGGTCAAAGTGTATCAGATGAAAGGCTAAAGTAAATGAAGCTTTGAGCCTGAAAGATCAAACAACAAAGCAGCATAAAGGGCTAAAAATCAAACCATAAAAGACAGCAGTACTAAAATAAAAGGGACAGCATGAAACAGTTCAATAGTTGTCTCTATCTTCTTTCAAGAAGATATTTTCTTTCCTAGATTAAATCTCAACTTAGTTTGAGATATTTTGAAATAAACTTTTGTAAAATACTTCACAATTTTAAGTATGTAAGGTGGATTCTATCAGACATTTCTATAGACTTTTTGATCAAGAAGACCTAGAAGGTTATTGTATCAGTTGATGAGCCAAAAAGCTAGATTGATTAATAAATATCAGACTGTTCCAAGGATTCATGTGTTAAGTGAATTTCAAACAAGTATTTTCATTGTCATTTTTCTCAAAGTTATTCATAATCTTATATGTGTTTCAATCTAAATGCTATAACTAGAATAATATTTCAAAACTTGTTTAAATCGCACTCTGTATTAACAGTTAAACATTTGAATGTTTTGTTCTGATATTTAAATTAAGGAATTCTTAATTTGTCTTTGGTTTAGATTGATTTCATGAATAATCCAAGTTAAAGGATTCTTAGCTACCCTTTGATTTCGATTACCCTTGCCTTCCTCATTCATTATCCAGGTCTGAGAACCCTTAACTGCTCTCTCACCCCGAGTGAAACCCTTTCACCCCTCTGTCTCAAACATTTGAAATACACTCCGCTATATTTCCCTTGGAACATCCCCTTTAGTGAGTTAATCCAGTTTTGCTTCCTTATTAGTTGACTCCATGTCCCAATGGTCTAAAAGACATCAATTTATCCATCTGTCTAAGTAGATCCCACCACCAAATCTCAAACACAAATCAAACACCCCTTGAGCAATCATAGCTAGCCTAAAACATCTTAACTAAAACAAAGTTAAATTTTGAAGAGAGAGCCCTCTCTGAGCATTAGGAAGGTTAAGCCCTGATCTCCAAAAGCGGATTGTAGTTACCTTTGGTTTTTCCTTCTTATTACTTCAAAGGAATTATCAAAGTGATAACATTTTTGGCGACCATACTAGGGACTTCGATCCTCAGTCTCATAAAAACTTTAAGGAAATCTTCAATCAAATCTTGAGCCCCTTAAGGTCATTACTTGAAGTAAGTTTTCAGAAAATTTCATAAAAAGAGATTTAAAACTTAAAATTCTGGCTCCTAAAAAGATTCTCTACACTAGGGCCAACCCAGATCCAAACCCTACAACTATAGTGGGTGACCCAGATAGAATTCTAAGGAAGCCAGAAAACGAAGAAAGTCAGGCCAAAAGTATCCAGCTAGACAGATCCAATTCACTCCTTGAGGAGTTGTCAACTTTAGAAGAAGTCCCTTTTGATTTGTCATTTGACCTCTCACTATTTAGAACCAAATCTGAGAATGATATCCATGAAATAGTTTTAGACCCTGAGTTTACTCAACTCATTGAATCAAAAAGGGTTATTCATCCAGATTTGGATAAATTTGTCTTAGATTCTTTTGACAAGTTAGAAGCCTTGACCTCTACGCTGATTAGTAATATAGATAGTGCTTATCTTCAACAATTTTTAGAGCTAGCTGCCCTTATTGCTGCTGCCTCTCAAATTTCTTCACAGTCTTCACTCATTGTAAATCCACCTTCCATTACCACAAATTCATCAATTGTATCTACCACAATTCAATCACCTAAATCACTTATTAATCAGTCATCTTCATCATCATCTATTTCACCTCCATCAGTTTCAAGCCCTTCTTCAACCACCACAACTTTACCCCCCAGTCAAACCAGAATCACAACAATGACAAACATATATGCTCCTCTTATTTTACCTGCCCAACTCCATCCCATGCCTACAAATTATCAGAGTAATATTTTCTAGTTTGATGCTACTGGTCATTACACTACCCAGCAACATGTAAACAAGATGTCTGACTTTTTTGAATTACATGAAATAGATGATACAGATGTCCAAATGAAACTATTTTCCCAAACTTTAACTGGTGATGTCAAGAAATGGTTGAAAGCCTTTCCTGCAAACCTGTTGTGCTGTGCAACAACCCCCCATTTCATAAATTTTTTCTTTAAAATCATAATATGAAATGGGTCCCTTTTTAAACATAGATGTGTGAATAAATTTGTATTAACTTATTCTTAGAAAAAACCTCATCAAAAGGTCCAATTGAAATATGATTTCCCTTTTAAAACAATGATAAAGAGGCCTTTTAAAACAAATCATAAAGCTTTTATTATTACGATAAAGCGATCACAAGATCGCATATCGCAATAATTAAAGGAACATAAATAGAGGCCCATTGAATAACTCCGATCCGAAGAAGGAAATTGCTATCGGATATCGGGGAAAGACAAAGTGCATCATTCATAAGGCATCCCCCATTCCTCCGATGTGATAAAGGCATCGCTATCGGCAATCGGCTGTGGTAATCAACACGTTAATTGTGGCACCTTCGAATCCCTCGATGCGATAAGGCGTATCGCCATCAGCGATTGGCGATTTCGCAATGGCATAAGTAAAGTGACCCGAGCCCTACCCCGATTGCGATGCATTAAATCAGGGTGCGTGTTTCTAAACATATTAAAGATTGGCATGCATTGTATCACCTTTGGTGATTGAAAGATATTTTGGATTATTATGAAAACCCTCCCTTTCATGATGCCAATCATCAAATGCGATTAACCACCAAAAATATAAGCCACGCTTGAATCAACAGACATTATGATGGATTATTTAAAAGCCTCCTTATCATGACTGACAGGTGAAGCATCCAATTAATGAAGCAGTTAAGACAATATTTTCCACTTAGATTCTATCTGCGGCAATTTTTACCACGATCTTTTATTATTCATACCTCTTTCATATTGGCTCTTGTTATCTGTTTCTCTATATCACGCTGGTTTCCTTCCTTGTGCAGAATTTCATCGAAGTTCCAAGTTTTAAGAAAATGGGAAAGAAATCTAAGAGGTCCACTGCGGTAGCGGCCCCTGCAGTTATTATTGATTGAGGCAGAAGAACCAGAGGAAACAGAAGAAGAACCTACTGTAGACTCAACTAGCAAATCAGAAGCCTCATTGAAAGATTTGGCTGGCTCGTTTTTACACAGGATAGCAGCTCGGGAGAAAATTCTCCCTTACACTGATGTGGTCAGATGGGTGGTCGAACAAATTCCTGTTTCTAATAGGACCTTTTGCACAATTGATGGAAGATTTTTTGGTTCATTTCGGCCTGATGACTTGAGGAAAATGTACCATTTGCCCGAGCTAGAAAAGAAATACAACAAAGCTTTTCTAAAGAAATTCGCAAATGAGAATGAGACGGAATCAGCCCCGATTAGACAATGGAGACAGAATCCAGCAAAGCACAAACATGAGTCGTCGGGTAAGTACTCAGTGGATTCCTTAGCATCTCCTTACTGTTACGCTGGGGCAATGATGTGTAGGATATGGGGAATGCATGATTCTGCAAAATTTGATATCGAAATGGTTCCTTTAATGGAAGCGGAAACTAGTAGTTATATCATGGATTGGGCCAATATATTGTCTAATAAGTTAGCCTCTGCAATTCTTGATTTTAGATTCAATTCAAGCAAAACCACCCAGACTATTCCTCCCTTCTATTACAGTGCTTATGTTATGGATATGCTTTGTTTTAATTCTTAATACCCGATACTTGGGTGGAGGTGGACGCCACAGGACCCTAAGCCAATTCACATCTACCATCAGATGTTATGGAAGGCACATTATAAAGACCACTTGTATCAAATCTGTAATGGTTTCATGTTGCCTATCTATTATGCTATCTTTGATAAGCCTGCCCCAAGGATTTCTGAGGAGGCCAAAATTGACTTGACTGCTGTGGGGAATTGGTTCGGGGAAGATAAATTCACATATATACAGGTGTTTTGTAGTGCCAAAAAACCCATGTCCTCCCATTATATGTGTTGAATAAACTGTTGGCATGAGAATTAGCTTACCAAATCACAACCGCTGGAACGTCCAAAACTCTTAGGACTTCCAAAAATCAGCTATGGCCCATATTCCCTTTAAGATGTGGTGTTTATACCATACTTGATTGGAAACATGCTGAGAAGGAGGCAGGGAAAATAAATATGCTCAATCTTGTGACCATCCCTAGCAGGCAATTCGATCCCCGAAAGGTTGCCTATAATGTGCTTGAACAGGCCAAACTTACTAAGTTTGACCATGAAAAAGATCAATTTGATGATTTATTTTCTTCAGCATAATCTTTGTCTCAGGTTAAAACATTGGCCAGGATGAAATATAATGATGATGGGCTGGTAGAATTCAATAGGCTCAGAGAACAGAGGTTGCAAACTCTGCCTCTGGACTTGTTGGCCACTACACCAACAACTAAGTCAAGCAAGCCTGGGCAGAAGAGTATTGACGAGTCTCCCGCTACAGAGGAAATTCCTGAAAAGAGACAGAGTAGGAGAAAGGAAAGGAGCAGGAAACAGAGCAGGAAAAAGGGACGAAGCGTGACAATGAAGTTATTGATTTAGAGACTCAAATTGATCCCAAACTCCTCCAAGAGTGGTATCAATTTGACTCTATTATAAACAATCTCGAGACTCCACCAGGATTCGGCATACCCCAAGTGACAGACATTCAAGAAACAACGACAACTACGATTCCGATGGAAGGAACCAGCGACCTACCCAGTAGTAAAGATGTAGAAATAATCCCCAAAAATCCATCCAATCAGATTGTTTTATAGGTAGAAGACATACCACCACTAGACATCTTTTACAGTCCTAAACACAGGGCTGTGGTGAAAAGACAGAGGAAAAGGAGGAGACTTGATCAATCTTCCCTTTTGCCAGATCAAACAAAGATGGCTAATGTGGTGTGGAAGGAGGAACTGAACCCTTCCGATGACCTTACGAAACTCTCCCAGTATGCCGAAGCATATTCGGCAGCCACCATGGATAAAGCCTCGGAAGTGAGCAGTCTCCTTAAGGAAAAAGATCAAATGATTGATTCATTGCAGTCGCAGGTGTCCGAAGCACAACAAAAAATAGAAAAATTGGAACAACAACTATAAAAACAGTGGCAGACAAACATCCAATTAACTGAGCAATTACACAAATAGAAACAGAGGATAGATTCGAGTTCAGTACAGAAACAGAAGGAACTATCTGAAGCGGTGGCCAAATTAAAGGTGATGAACGAACAAATGAGCAAGACTAAGGATGAGTAAATCACTCAATTGTCACAAGAAGTGGAAAAGTTCAGGAGCCTTCCTCAAGTAGTAGAGTTCAGAATAGAAGCTCTACAAATCAATAAGGCATTGATTACACAGCTAAAACTGCTATGTCATATAATTTCTTTGGCTAAACCTCTTTTTGAAATTACTACATCTATAGTTGATAAATCAGTTGAAGCTAGACAGGATTTAGAACAAGCTGATGAGACCTTAACAAATTTTCTCGCTTGGCAAGACTCCCTTGAAGGACAGGCTTCTGATCTGCCCAAAATTATTGAGTCACACAAAGACATCCTGTTTCTAGAATGGCAGACCCAATTAATGAAGGCAGAAAGAGAAACCTCAAGATGTCGGTTATCTACTAGTAATTTAATTGAATTTGTGAATGACACTCTTTATCTATCTAATATGATTTCACAGTGTAATCTAGGAAAATTAACATCGGCCAAAGCCTTGGATCAAACATGCAATCAGGAGTTGGAAAAGAAAGGAAGATTAATCGCTGGCATCCAAAGTTTAACTTGGGATACCTTTTGGTTTTTCTTAATCAAGCCATACAGTCAGAGGGCGATGCTCAAATGTTTAATTGATGCTATTAGTTGCATGATCCCCGAGATCCAAGATGCCACATATTCATCTCAACTGAATTCTCGCCTAATCTGCCCCCCAGAGTTGCAACTGATGTTAGATATCTGCCAGCTCAAGCCAAAGGGGGATCATTCGAAGCAATGAATCATGCTGCCGACTGAGGACAAGCCGATTTTGAGGAGATATTCATAACATAGTTGCACCAATTAATTACCACTTTTATTTTGTAATTAGTTAGCTTAATTAGTATTTATAGGCCCTTTCATGCATTTGGAAAGGGTCCTCAGTTTTTGTATAAACTCAAATCAGGAAGTCACACTATTGTGCTCCTGATCTATTTTTTATAAAGACTGGGCCAGTATTCTGAATTTTGACAAAGAAAGCTTTGATGATCTGTGCACTATTGCCTTTTGTGGAAGTGTTTCTAAGTTGGAAAAAGGAATGTGAATGTGATTGATATTGGGAGTGACTCGAATAAACATATGGTACTATTATCTATGCTCTTCTGTCATTTTTTTGTGAATCTACATTCGTTAAATTTTGCTATCATTGAATATATATATGTGCTTTAACAACAATCCTTGTACTTTTCACTATTGAATGTCCGAGGATTGTTATTCTTTCACTCATATCTATGTCTATGATATATATGAGAAATAGTGTAATAATGTTTGCTTGATTGCTTTGTTCAACTATTTGGGCTTAGTAATTATCATATGAATAAACATCTTTGCTTACCAACAAGAGTCATCTATATGCCTGTTTGTGAATGAAGACCATCCAAAGTTACACTAAAAGCAGTAATTTCCCGGGATAGAATAGTTGTTTATATTTTACTTCTAGATTAGATCATTCACCCATTATCATTAGATATTAGAAAATCAATTATTTATCCATCCCATATACCAGTCATTGGGAAACTGGTCCCATTATATCCAGTTGGAGCCACCACACCAAACGGAAAAGGAGTTGCCTTTAAGGTCCGGACCGGGTGGTTATCCCCGATGTTGATGCAATGATTTTCGAGGCATCAACACAACCATATTACCAACTTAGCAAATTTTCAAAGGTTATTCATTGATAGGTGGGAAAGAAAGAAGAACCCATTGCAAATACTTTCTTAATATGACAATATTAGGAGAGCTCCCAACGAGTCAGTTCAGGACTATTGCACTAGGTTTAATAATATCTATAATGCAATTCCAACCAACATTAAGCCTCCACCTGACTTAGAATTAATTAAGTTCCCTGATGGTTTTGATGCTGATATGTCATGCCAGCTAAGGGAGAGAAATTTTGAAACACTGAAAAAATGCAGAGTAATGCTATCAGTGTAGAGGCCAACCTATTAGCCCAGAAAGCATGAATGAGGAATGAAAAGAAAGTTGTATTTAAAGAAGAAGCTTCAACTTCAGATGGAAAAGTAGATGTTTTAGCTAGAACTTTAGAAAAAATCATGGATAGGTTAGATATCATGGATAGGAGAAATCAATGGGAGAATCAACAACAACAACCCCCAATAAGAAACCCAAATTTTAGGAAGAACCCTAATACTGCAAAAATTGCTACACTAAAGCAACATATTAGGCCCCCCTTCAAAGAAAACTATGTTGAGGAGTCACAAAACCAAGAAGTAGATGATGATACCCATATTAACTTACTGGAAACCATAGAGGAAGAGACTATTTTTCTTACTCAAGAAGAACAAGAGTTATATATGCTTCAGCAGTTACAATTAGAATCTGGTGAAACTTTTGATTTTAAGCAGGAATATGAGTCAGCTATATATGAGGTACATAAAGAATATAGCTTGAGAAGTAAGAAGAATAATGAGATTCCCATTAAAATATCCATCCAAACCCAAACTAAGATAATAAAAGAAGCTCCAGTTAAAAAATAGTGCAAATTCTCCCTAGGGGAACACTTGAAACTTCAACCCCTAGGATTGTAGACATAACCTCCATTGAAACCCAAACAGAGCCAATTACTAAAAACAATCAAGATAAAAGAAATCAAGGAAAAATAGTAGAAATACAGACTGAAATTCCTACCACTGAGAAACATGATAAATACACTCAAACTGCACACATTAAGGAAGATCTGAATCAAATAAACAAACCTCGGCTCCCTTTCAATATTAAAAATGAAATAGCTAAATTAAAGATATCAGTTCCTTTGACCGAACTCATAAAGAATGAATCTTATACGTCACAGATGATTGATACTTTGAACATAGGAGAGGGATAGGATTCTGTTAATTTGAATGATGACTGGCCTGAATTGTTGTTTGGGCTTGAGGCCAATGGAATTCATCAGCAAGGGGGAGTTCCTCCTTTTTACATCAACCTAAACATTCATGATAAAATTTTGCATAACACTATGTTGGACTCAGGAGCATACCACAATCTCATGCCAAAGGAAATAATGGAAAGACTGAACCTAGACATTACTAGGCCTTATAAGGATTTATTTTATTTTGACTCCAGCCAAGTTAAGTGCCTTGGTTTAATTAAAGACTTATGTGTGATTCTTGTCTAGAGCCCTGCAAAGAGCATTCCAATGGACATTTTAGTTTCATACATCCCACCAAAATATGGAATGCTACTATCTCGCTCATGGGGAGAAAAACTGCACGGATCTTATGCTACCATATTTGTTTTTGGCCAACCAAGAAAATTATATAGGGAGACCTTGATGAAGTACATGGTCAGTAGTGAGGAAAAGAGCCCCAAAACTTTACCATATACTCCATGCACTCAGATATGGACTCCTTCATCTTATACAATGCAGAAAATGATAAAAAGGAAATCACAGCCAAAGACCTTAAGTACAAAACAACTGACAGTGAGAACATAATCCATGAGTCACTTTGGCATTTAGACTTTGATGGGTCTATAAATAGGTTAGGGGCTAGTGCAGGAGTGTGGATCCATAATATGGAAAATAACCATGCTGAGGAACATGCTTTCAGATTGAACTTGAAATGTACCAATAACATGGCTGAATATGAAACCCTAATTCTAGGGTTCCAATTGGTTAGGAAATTGGGAGCCAAAAGAGTTTCTGTCATGGGAGACTCAGATTTGATTATGAAACATATCAGTGGTGAATATTCTATAAACAACCCTATGCTTGGTAGATACAGAGATATTGTTTTAGACTTGGTCAAGGACCTCCTAGAATCAAACTTTGCTGCCATTCCTAGAAAACAAAACATGCAGGCCCACAGTTTGGCTACCTTTGCTAGTACTTGTAAATTTCCATTTCAACCAAACCACCAGTAAACTACAGAAGTCAGACACAAGCCTGTTATACTAGATAACCTTAAGTATTGGCATATTTTCTCTCAGGACTCCTAGATCTATGATTTCATGAGCAATGAAGGTGAATTTCAGAATTGCAAGATAGATATTGATTGTACAATAGATAATAATATAGAAAGTAGCTTAGATGTAAATATTTTTGATGTACATGAACCAACTAAATTTACTAAAGTATAAATAGATAGTTTAGAGAATGTAGAGATATATGAAATAATGGATGATGATCCAGACATTCCTAAAGCCAAAAAATAATTTTTTGCCTAAAGGATTAGTACCTTTAGAGGATTTGTTTGACTCTAATGATGTAGCTAGGAAACCCTAGATGGAACCTCTAAGAGCTGACATAGAAGAAGTTAATATAGGAATTGAAGATAATCCAAAGTTGTTACAGCGAAAAGTGTCTACTCAGAACTGCTTATCCCACTAAGGTGTGATAGCTACCTTAGAAACAAACAAAGTAAAGCTACTTTCGTTTTTCCTTTATGAAGTATAGATAGAGAAGAACAAAGAAGACCAACCTCTGTCTTGCGCTAATCTCCTGGTTCGATTCCTCTCTTTCTTGATAGTCTTTCGCTACTTGTTCCCTTGCACGCCCAGCTTCACAAAGGACCTGTAAGATCACAGTAGCATAGCACTATACGATAACATGGATCTATAATCATAAAGAATCTAGGATCAGATGTAAATTGACCATACAAATGCAGAAAACATAAATTACACAAGAGTATGGAGGAAAACTTGAATAGCTTTTATTGATAAACAAGAAAGAGCCAAGGGGAGTTACAACCAGTTGTTCTGACCTAGCATCATCCTCTCAGCAAGGAAGCCCCTCTTCACCTCATACAAAGCTTAGATCACCCAACAATCTGATGTTGTCTCAAGAAACCAACAACAATTCCTTACAATATGCAAAATTCCAGCCCCTGGATCTCTGGGATAAGGGATCCATATATAGATATATGTAAGGGAGATGAGCCAGCTTGTGATTTGATTAGTGTCTTCCTTCTGATAGTTCTTTCTTCCACTTAGAGATTGATGATCTCTTACTCATCCTTGGTCGAATTCAGAGAGGCAAGTGTCACAGGAGAAGTTTCTGGAAGCTTCCATTGCCTCTCCACCTCGCGGAATGACACTGCCATTTGTCATTTCTCGCCCATCGCGCCCCATAGAAGGGCTTTTTGAAATGCAACACACCCACACAGTGTGTTTAGGTGAGATGCAATGCACATTGCCTATGGAGCAGCTGAAATGATCCTGTTTTGACAAAGTTTGAGTAGTTTTTCATGCAGAACTTCTGGGAGAAGCTGTAATCAGTTGACCTTGTTCCTTTAGGGGTTAGAACAACACTTTTAGGGACTTAGGAGCCCTTGGTTTATGGACATTTCATGCTTGGGGTTGCAGTGCCCAAAAATGTCTATAACAGTCACCCCCTAAAGCATGAGGTCGTTAATCTTTTGATGTCGGGTGAAATGCTTTATTATGAGGATCCAAAGTTCTTTCAAGCTGGGAGGCGACATGTAATAAGATACAATACAATACATTATCTTCATAATATTTTCATGATCTAGCTGAGGCAGGCATTCCCATGCTCAGCTTTATAAATTCATTTTCATGTACATAGGACAGACAATCGTCTGAGTGTAGACTGATGATTCTGATATAGCCATCATCCCTTTGATTGGATGATTATCTGTGCAGCAATGATGTACATTTGATGTCTTTATTTCCCTGAATATATATCGCAGCCCGGATGGATGAACTAGATCCGGGGTCTTCAATCTCGTTCGATCTTCACTCAAAGTACAAGTCTATCCATGTGAGAGATGTTCTGGAGTCGAACATGGAAAGACATCGCTTGATTACCAGCCAATGATTTAAGCTGTTAACAAGCGTGAGAGGAATCACCAATAATGATAATGACCCTCAAGGTACTGCAGTACAATTCACATGGTGTGAATAAAGGACTTGGCATCGAACACCACTCAAAATCTTTCGGTCGAAGGTCATTGATGTAAACCTGTCGCCGGAAGTGAGAAACTTTCCATTGAGGCATGCAAGCTTCAAAGTACTGAATGGGGTGTTCCTAGATCAACTTCTTGGATAATGAGCTGACGTCGACAAGAAGTGATCCGTCATAGGAGGGCCTTAATGAATCCCACATCAATGACACGGAATGGAGCAAATGATTTTAACGGAGGTGAAAATGATCTGGTGACATAAGGTTCAGGGTGGCGGTCATGAAAGAATGGAGTGTAAATGTATTGTAGCGGGTGAGACACAGGTGAATTCTCTGAATAACTTCTCTTGAACACATCGGCGACACTGACATGATGGATTGGTAGCATTAACCCCAAATGTGGATGGTGTGATGGGACCATGGCGATGTGACCGGTGAATGAAACAACCCAACCTGACTTGGATGCGGAGTGAAAGTGTCATGTTCAAGAGCGACTTGCTACCAACAAAGTTTCTTCAAGTTTTCTTCCTAATTTTTTCCCCAGTCATTGCTGACCAGTACCTCTTTATTTTTTTCAAGCTTGAGGTGGATAACATATGCTTGTTCTATAATTTTCCCTTCAGGCAAACCCATCGCTATGTTTTAACGAGCCTAGCGATAGTGAAACTCGTTCTCGTCTATAGACAAGTTTGTCGCTATTAAAATTTTAACGAGTTTAACGACAAAGATAAATCAGTCCTTTTCAATTTTAGAGAGTCTGAAAAGGAATGTAAAGGAAACTCCAAAATTCCTTTTTCGTCATCTAATCCCTTAAGTCCGAAAAAGTATAAAACAATACAGAATGGATGAATTTTCGATACTTTTAACGAGCCGAACAAAACAAGCGCTCGATCTTTTTGTGTAATAATCCCTCAGGTCCAAAAAGATTAAAATTTAGAGGAGGGATAGCACTTTCGGTCCTTTTAACGAGCTGGAGAGGCCAATGGCTCGGCAATATTTTCATATTTTATGAGTCAATTGAAAAGAGCTTAAAGGAGACTTGTCTTTTGAGGAATGAGTGATAAAATGGGTAGCAGCTTGATTCCAGGTAAGGTTTGGAATTTTCCAATCATGACAGCGTTACAAGGATGGCTAGTGAGATCACTCTTCGCAGCTGTTCCTCAAAAAGGGGTAAACAATCAAATGGAGGTGAATGATCGGCCAATACAGAGTGGAGGTGATGATGAGAACACGACCAAGGCTTTTAAAGGCTGAAATACTACATTCGCGATGGTTATTTACCGAGAAATCGGTTCATTTTTTTTTATTGAGCTTAAACACTGGGGGGAAACATTTGCTCATGACTTATGTTTATTTTTTAACGAGCTTGAACTATGTCTTAAAACTGCTCGATTAATCCAGTCGTATAATAAGAATGTCTCATATATAAAAACGGCAATTTTTAGAGTTTTGCCACACATCCTTCCTTTATGCAAGTTAGGAAACGACCAATCCTACGAGTTTAAAGGGTTAAAGGACCTACAAATTTAAAAAAATAAATAGTCACTCTTCGCTTGCACGCCAAAAGGTTTGCATGCCCCTAGGTATAAAATAGAATTTCAAGATTACCCCTTCTTCTTTCCGTTAAAACATTTGTTTTACCATGAGCAGTCCACCTCTTACAGGTTACCAAAGATTGTTCTATTCACGGTGTAAACAAAACACTTCTTCGGCGATGTTTATCGAAATAAACAAAGGTGAGTGGCAATGCCTACCAACCCACATAACTTTGACAAGAGAATCTTATTCCAGAATAACCCCCTCTTCCAATCACGGACGGGAGTACAGACTAGTCATATTCTCTCGCGAAAACCTACCCTATACCCGAAGTTTTCCTGCCGAAGCAGACCAGGGTGCATGCCCCCTGGGTTTCAGTCATGTCCCCCGAATCATTCGCGCTCATTAGGCGGACAGAATGGAGATTGATGAGACATTCCTTGTGTGAAAAGACCATTCAGGGATGGTATATGACTATTTGCTCTGTGTGATCTGGGAAATGAAAGCTAGTCCATGAGCTTGACCACTCTTCCTTCGTGCGGAAAACACATTAATCTAAAGAGTGAGGAGACAATCGCTCCCATGCAATAAATATAGTCTCGTCCAAGGAGTAGATTATAATCCAGGGGTCCTTGAACTACCATTACATTCATTTGAACGGTTTTCCCTCTCAATGTTATGGGCACATTGGGAAGAATCCCTAACGGTCGACTGGTTCCTTTGTCAAATCCTGTTAGATTTCTCATCTCAGGAAAAAGCGATGGTGAACCAAGCGCTTTCCAAGCAGTTGAGGAAAGGATACTCACAGAAGCCCCTTCATCTATGATGGTACCGGCCATAACCATCCTATATATTTGAACAATGATACGGAATGGTACACTAGTCGGTAAACGGGGTCTGCCTAGTTGGTTCCAATCGAAGGAGACAACTAGGTTGCTTGGAGGTGGGACCAAATAGACGGCCGAGTATGACTCTGACAAACTTCCTTCCTGCGGTAAAGGAACGGGTAAATTGCCCCCATGTTCATCGGAGTCTGTGCTTACAAAAAGAATTTAGACGGTGTCATCCTTATTCTCTTCTGTGATTGTATCATCTGAGGATGGAACCTCTGAAGGCAAGACCGGGTCAACTGCCGCCTTGACCTTTTGACTTTCGTCTGGTATGGGTTCAGATGGTTTGTCTTCAATGATAGATGCTTTAGCCGACCATCTGGGCGGGTCAGCCGGTTTTTCAACTAGTGACGGACTCGGCAAGAGTTTTTTATATCCAAGAGGAAGTCGTAACGGTGAAACTAGACGATCGTCCAAAACTCTTTTCGCCTCGTCTAAGAGGGGACAACGGTGGATGGCATGGTCACCTTCGCACAATTTACAAGGAAATCTATATTTTCCTTTTTGTCCTAGGGCTTCACTTTCACTAGTCGATGGTGTGTTTTCAACATGATCATCAGAGGTTGACGACATCGGGTTGTGCAAACGAGGAGACCAGTCCCTTAAGATCTGAGGGATGCAAGGACAATCTCTATGATAGTGGTCTCCTTTGTAAATGACACATGGCGATTTAGGCCTGGTCGGTGCAGTGTGTGGATTTTCGCTAGATGACGCTCGGTTGCCCCCTTTCACTTTTTGCTCCTTCTTCTTCTTCTCTTTCTTCTACTTTTCCTTCTTCTTCTTAGGTACGTAATTTTTGGCTTTACCAACCCCATCAAGCGAAGAAGAAGGAGGAGAGGAAGAATTGGAGGAAGTAGAAGGTTAGTGGGTAACTCTGGATTCGTCTAGTTGCTGACTCGACTGTTCAGGAATTGCGGTGTTCTGAACGACAGAGGTTGAGAAGAGCCATATGGGCAAGCCAATTGTGAGTCCTGGAAGCGACAATGTGGCCGTATGGGGTGCACCAACATCTCCCCAAGAGGAGAAGGGACTAGGATTTCCTCCAAGGGGAACTCCTTGGTTGGTGGATTCCATTTTCTTCAACCTAAGATCAACGTAGGAAAAGGTGATGATTATTCCGTTTAAAATAAATTTTAGACGCTTTGACACAACTTGTTTTTTCAATTTTTAAGAGTCGAGAAAAAAACAAAAGATGACTCTAGTTGCCTTCGATTTTTAATGAGCCTGAAGTGACAAGTGCTCAAATGGACCTTTTCCGTTAAAGAGTCTGAAAAGGAACGAAAGGGACTGCTCTGGAAATCTAGGTAGAGGGATGACCAAACCAATCACAAAACTGCAGAATACTTTTTACGGTACGGGAGTCAATCTTCCCGAATGCTGTGTTCAGTGTATTGCGATTGATAGGGCGGCAGACACGGCTTCCTATGGATAAAGGATTAAGCCTATTGGGGTCTCCCAAAATATACTCGACGGTACGTGGGAGCACAAGTCCGTACTGGCACTTATCGTCTCAAAGTGGAGGAATCACCCAACCATCAGTGAGAACAACAGTTACCAAGCTTTACGACTCCAAAATACATCTCTAGCCTAGACTTCTAAATGTTGTGCGTTAGGTTCCAAAGCGTTGTTAGATTCATTGAATTTATTTTATAGTTGATCTTGTTTATGAAGTTTTCCTTTCAGGTTCACCGCGAGATGTAGTATAATTCCTAAAATGCTATCTAAGATGATAAACAATCTTTTTATCTTCTTTGTGTAATGAAAATCCTAGCTACTAAGGAAAGAAAGACAGAATCCTTTCACAAAGAGCAAAGAGCACACTCTAAATGCACTTTCCTAAATCAAACCAATCAGACTGTCTAAATGCAAATGCACATGCATGTATTTGTTTTCGACTTTCTTAGTATGTAAATGATAAAAGGAAAGTTGATGCACAAATATGAATTACTTTTCAAGCGACAGTTATCAACAAGTTTCTTTTCGAAATCGAAAATGGAGACAATCACAACACATTACGATTTGGAAATGAATACTTGTTTTCGACACTAGGAAAATTACAAATTCAGACCAAAAACAATAGTAACATGATAGTCGACTATCTACATCAATCAAACTCTTTCCTATGATTGAAAATGACACTTGCGACACTTTCAAATCAAAGGACGACAGTGCGATTATGTTACTTTTTGCAAAGGAGAACTGAAAATGACTCAACTAACACACAAAAACATTTACAGTTCTTTTGTACAAAGGAGGCATAATAACAGCAAGGAAAAGGGGTTTCAAACAGAGATATACTGATCACAGGCAGCAAAATTCATGAATAGAACTGGAAAGAATGAATCATAGAAACCAAAACTGCACAATGCCTAGTCTGATCAGCGCACCTGTAACACAGGGAATTTGAAATGCAGCGCACCTACTACACTCGGGAAGTGCGCTGAATTTCAGATTCTCAGAACAGTACCTGTGCTGGGCCAGAGACGATACTTTACTTGGGTTCCGGGTCACAGTTTGCAGTTCAGTTCATGGGTTTTGGCCAAGCAAATGGTAATCAGTAATGCAACAATCAGGGGTAGATATAAGGAGGATCTAATAGCTACCACAAGGGGCAATCAGAGAGTTTGTGAATCAGTTGTTTAAATCATAAACAGATCCCAGAGATTGACTGAAGCGGCATTTATCTACTTTGCATTTGCATAGCAAATGCAGTTCGAAAGCTACCTGGCACGACTTCAGACTCTGTCTATAAGTTTATGAATTAGACAACAAGGAAGATAAACAAACAAACTAATTTGTCCCCAGTGGAGTCGCCATTTTGTTACAGGGAAAAGTGTCTACTCAAAACTGCTTATCCCACTAAGGTGTGATAGCTGCCTTAGAAACAAACAAAGTAAATCTACTTTCATTTTTCCTTTATGAAGTATAGATAGAGAAGAACAAAGAAGACCAACCTCTGTCTTGCGCTAATCTCCTGGTTCAATTCCTCTCTTTCTTGATAGTATTTCGCTACTTGTTCCCTTGCATGCTCAGCTTCACAAAGTACCTGTAAGATCACAACAACATAGCACTATACGAGAACATGGATCTATAATCATAAAGAATCTAGGATTAGATGTAAATTGACCATACAAATGCAACAAACATAAATTACACAAGAGTATGGAGGAAAACTTGAATAGCTTTTATTGATAAACAAGAAAGAGCCAAGGGGAGTTACAACTAGTTGTTCTAACCCAGCATCATCCTCTCAACAAGGAAGCCCCTCTTCACCTCATACAAAGCTTAGATCACCCAACAATCTGATGTTGTCTCAAGAAACCAACAGCAATTCCTTACAATATGCAAAATTCCAGCCCCTGGATCTCTGGGATGAGGGATCCATATATAGATATATGTAAGGGAGATGAGTCAGCTTGTGATTTTATTAGTGTCTTCCCTTTGATAGTTCTTGCTTCCACTTGATGATTGATGATCTCTTACTCATCCTTGGTCGAATTCAAAGAGGCAAGTGTCATAGGAGAAGTTTCTGGAAGCTTCCATTGCCTCTCCACCTCACGGAATGACACTGCCATTTGTCATTTCTCGCCCATCACACCCCATAGAAGGGATTTTTGAAATGAAACGCACCCACACAGTGTGTTGAGGTGAGATGCAACGCACTTTTCCTATGGAGCAGCTGAAATGATCCTGTTTTGACCAATTCTGAGCAATGTTTCATGGAGAACTTCTGGGAGAAGCTGTAATCAGTTGACCTTGTTCCTTTAGGGGTTAGAACAACACTTTTAGGGACTTAGGAGCCCTTGGTTTATGGACATTTCATGCTTGGAGTTGCAGTGCCCAAAAATGTCTATAACAAAAGCTCATTAAGATATCTAAACCCTTAACCCTAGAGGAAAAGGTCAAATATATAAATCTGTTTAAGGAGTTCCGGGATGTATTTGCCTCGAGTTATGAAGACTTAAAATCTTATGACACCAGCATAATCCAACACAAAATACCTTTAAAAGAAGATCATAAACCTTTCAAATAGAAACTTAGAAGGATAAACCCAGTTCTTATGTCATCCATAGAAAAAGAGGTTAAAATAATGTTTGATGCCCAAATAATAGCACCCATTAGATACTCAGACTAAACTTCAAACTTAGTTACAACTAGGAAAAAGACAGGTGAAATTAGACTTTGTGTAGATTTTAGAAACTTAAACAAGTTCCCTTTAAAGGACAACTACCCCTTACCAAAAATGGACCATATATTGCAAAGGGTAGTGGGCTCATCTAGGATTTCACTATTAGATGGATTCTCTGGCTATAACCAGATATTAGTCCAACATGAGGACCAACCCAAAACTATGTTTACTACTCCTTGGGATACCTTCATGTATTTGAAGATTCCCTTTGGATTAATGAATGCAGGTGCCACATTTCAAAGAGCTATGGACATAGCTTTTTCCAAGGAAATCCATGATTTCTTAGTAGTATACCAGGATGACATCACAGTCTTCTTTAAATCTAACAATGAACACTTAGACCATCTCAGAAGAGTATTTATCATAATGCAGGAAATTTGTGATTTCTTTAAATCCTAAAAAGACACTTTTCGGTCTAGAAGAGGGAAATTTGTTAGGACACATCATATGTAAAGATGGGATTAGGATAGACCCTACTATAATAGAATCCATTTTGACCATTCCCCACCCCCGAAACATAAAAGACCTACAACCATTTCTAGGTAAAATTAACTTTCCTACGAGATTCATCTCAAATCTAGCAGAATTAATTAGGGAATTAAATAACATGCTAAGAAAGGATTCATCAATCAAATGGACATTGGAGGCCAAACAATCCTTTGAAGCTATTAAAGAAGCATTAACCAAGACTTGAGTCCTCATTAGTCCTGACTTTAGCAAACATTTTATTATCTTTTATTTTGCTTTAGAACACACCATTGGAGTTGTCTTGCTACAAAAGAACAATCAAGGATATGAACAACCAATAGCATTCTTTGGTTAATCCTTAATAGATGCCACACTCAAATACAATATCATGGAAAAACAGGCATTAGATTTCGTTAAAGCTATCAAAGATTTCAAAGTAAACATTCTGTACTCTCACATTATTGCTTATGTTCCAAACTCTGTAGTTAAGGACATTTTGACTCAAAATGGGCCTGAAGGAAAAAGAGGCAAATGGATTGCCACAATATTGGAACATGACATAGAGATAAAACCCACCAAGCTCATCAAAGGCCAAGGTTTATCCAAAATCATGGTTGAATTGAACTGTCAGGCCCTTGATATCGACTTCATTAGTGCCCTTGATGATCAGGAGGAGATGGTGACTCCATAGATCAGTGAACCTTTTACTGATTCACCATGGTATGCAGATATTACATTTGTATTACTAAATTTACAAGCTCCTCCTGGATTGACAAGAACTAAAGCTAGATTCTTACAAATGAATTCATTAAGATATTGCATTATAGATAATGCATTGTTTTGGGAGGACATTAGTGGTATTCTCTTAAAATGTTTATTAAAAGATGAAGCTGAAAAGATTTTACAAGAGTTTCACGTAGGGGACTGTGGAGGACACTTGTACTGGAAGAGTACTGCTGGCAAGATTCTGAGGGTTGGTTTCTATTGGCCTACTTTGTTTACAGATGTTAAAAAACATGTGACCTCTTGTCATAAATGCCAGATTTTTTAGGGAAAGAGGAAACTCTTACCCTTGCCTCTTAAACCAATTTCCACTAAGATTCCATTTCAACAATGGTGGTTAGACTTCATTGGAGAAATACACCCCACATCCTCAGCTCAGCATAAATGGATTTTAACAGCCATAGACTATTTTACCAAATGGATAGAGGCCATACCTTCTAGGCAAGCCATAGACACTGTCATAATCACCTTCGTAGAGAGTAATATCCTTTCAAGATTTGGATGTCCCCAAAAGCTCATTACTGATAATGCAACAACCTTTAAGTCTAAAAGAATGATATATTTTTATAACAAATACCATATCACCCTTGACCATTCCACAACCTATTACCCTCAAGGTAATGGACTAGTAGAGTCATCCAATAAAAGCCTGATCAATATTATCAAAAAGTTACTGGAGGATAATAAAAAGACATGGAACAAGAAGTTAGTCAATGCCTTATGGGTAGATAGACTAACTACTAAGAAATCCATTGGAATATCACTGTATCAGCTGGTTTATGGGATGGATGTAGTTTTTCCATCATCCATGGGAGTGCCAGTCATGGAAATCCTTGAGGAATTACAGGTGGAACTGAATGACATTCAGAGAAGAATAAACCAAACTATACACCTGCAGTAGACCAGGGAAGAAGTATATGTAAAATCACAGGTAATCTAGGAAAAAATCAAGAAAGTCTTTGATAAAAAGACTAAAGAAGATGATTTTCACATAGGAGACAAAGTCCTTAAGTGGGATTCAAGGAGAGAAGATAAAGGAAAGCATGGAAAAATTGATTTTCTGTGGCAGGGGCCTTATGTCATTTTTGGCAACAAAGGCAACAATGCCTTTTTCTTGAGAAACGTAGATGGATCAGATCTACCAAGAGGACATGTTAATGAGAGGACTTTACTTTCCATCTTTGTATATAACATTACAGAGTGTAGATTGGATTGGATGGTAATCCTTTGAAGTTGAAGCCCAGAAAGAAGGCCCTAAGCTTTCAAAGATTTACTTTCATAAGTATCAATAATGCAGATTCATAGAAGGACACTTTGCAAGGTAACTTCAACCACAATTCAAAGGCTATTGATCTTTAGAGTTCTTGACATTTCACTAGGAAATGTCATCCCCATGTGGAGCCACTGTTAGAGTCCTATAGTGATAGGATTCATAATTTTGAATTGGCTAAGGTTAAGCCTTGTAATATTGTACATACCTTTGCTTTCTGCAAATGTTTTCCGTATTAAAAATTAAAAAATGTAAAGAGTGTATGTCCTAAAAGAAATATCAAAGGACAAAAAGAATAAGAAAAGATCAAAAAATGAAAATATATGAACCCAAAAAAACAAAAACAGATCATGAAAGTGTGCAAGTCTAAATGCCACTACTATTTTACTACTTTACTATCTTAAATAATGATTGTGTGTAGCTTGTCATACATGCCACAACCCATGGTATTCAAACTGCTTAATCTTCGCTATTTCATGCTTTGAATTTTATGTTTATAGTTAGAGAATAAAATCTGACCAAACAGCTTAATCTTAGAGATCATTAGATACGTAGAGAAAATAAAAGGAGCTCATCAGTTTAATCTGAGCCCTTGGATGATATAAGGTTAGAATTAGATAGTTTACTTTTTAAAAGAAAAATGAATGATAAGGGTCTAATAGCCTAAATGCACCCAAATAAAACAAAGAAAAAATGTTATGGTAAGTAATGGGTAAGTAGAAGAAAGGTTACTGAAGTATAAAAATGATTGGACAAAAGCACATTTATCATGCTTAACTGTAGGTTTCAATGTGCATGAGAAGTTAAGAAAGCAAAAACAATGGTTTGCAACTTGATTTAATTAACTCCCCCTCATTCATTTCATCCTTTTACTTACTAATTTCCCCATCCACAAGTAAGTTCTAGTACTAAAAATCCTTCAAGTCAGAAAGGCTCAGAGCATTTCTCTGAATTTTGGTGGGACCGGAACCTCGGCTTAATGACTTATGAACATCAAGTCTTAGAATTCACTTCATAAAATTCATTTCCCTTCATTACTTTAATAAAACCCCTTTTCCTAAGGTTAAACTCCATTTTCCTATGAAAAGTAAACAACCCCAAGTTAGAATTCCATTTCATTAAAAATACCCACAAAAACTTTTATCCTAAGTATAAAGTGTATGTGAATAAAATGCATAAATATTACATTATGCTTACTGGTATGTTCACTTTGCTCATTTCATTTCATATTAATTTTTAATATAATACTATGGCTCCCTATATACCTTTTCCCGTATATAATTAAATCCCTTATATAATACCCCAATCCTTAGTTTAGCTATAAACTATACTTTTACCCCATATTCTTGACAAAACTCACTTAATTCACCACTTCTTGATAAAGCTAAAGTAATCCCATCATTAAGCCCCGCCCGATTATTTAAACAATGATTAACTCTTAAATAATAACAAACTGCCAAGGATTAAAGCACCACCCCCCCCCCAAAACCTCTGCCCATTTCATCCATGCACATCCATCACCTGACTGTCATCCGATCATCAACGCCCACATCCAACAGTCCACAGCCATATCGGGTTCACCCGATGTCCGACCTTTACCCGCTCGATAAAGTGGTTTTTCCCAGTCTCCCATCTGCTACGTGTCAAGCGCTAACATCAATCGGGTGACCACTCCAAAATACCACCTCCTCCATAAAAGTGGTGCGATGGCTTGGGAAACCACCTCCCCGCCCAACCCGAAAAACCGCCCACTGGTCATTTGTAATTTACCTGCCAAAAAGTGACGGTTGTTCAATAAAAAGGCTGAGAAGCCCTATTTCACCTTTTTTTCTCATTTTCATTGTAAAACTCTGCAAACCATTGCGACACCTGCAAATGCTGAAGTCACCAATTGACCTCAATTTTACTCCTGAACAAGTTGCAGAGACCCCAATCAAGATCTCAGTCCATACCATAGCCATTCAAACTTCTTCAGTTGCCGAGAACACTGAATTTGAAGTTAATTCACCCAAATTTTAGGTATTTTAAAATCAATTACCAGACACCCTTTCAAATTTGAAATCATTCAGTCTTTAAAGTGTTTTAATTAAGTAAAATAATTGAAATTACTTTAAATTTATAGCACATACCCAAACCCTTCTAAAATCTTTCGAGTTTCCTTCAAAACCTCTAAATAAACTAGTATTGCCAAATTCAAATCCACAAGAACTGAATTATGGCTGCCCCCGTTACCATGGATGTCAGACCTGTCTCGACCCCCCATTTGGATCTTGGCCACCTTCCCTTGGCGGATAGGAATTTTCAAATCAAAGACACAAGTGTCTATGAAGTCCTGCTCAAAATTCATTGTTTGAGTAAGGACAGATATCTAAACCACACTGATGACATTGGCCTTTGGGACTCCAATTTGCCCAAATACCAGTTTACACAAGTACATATCTTTCTTGAAATTGTCCATATGTTCCATGCCTATTACATTCCCAGAGAGAGGTATAATGTCACCAAAAAGTCTTGTTTACTAACAACTGAATCTCAATGAGTTGTTGCAAGTCCAAAGGTCCAAACCTAACCGCACTCTCCATTGGCGATTTTTTAGACAGTACACCAAATTGAGTCTGTCTAGACTGGCCCAAATTTTCATTTCATGTAGAAGGTATTCCTAAAGACCCCTAATGTTTCTAGGGGGAAAGAAAATTTATGACTCAAACTAAGACAAAAGGAAAGCCTCAAATTGCCCGGACATGAGAAATTTACCAGAATTGACATTCATCACCCATACCAAATAGAAATAGAGAGAGGTATGGCAATCAATCTGAGTGGTTGGAAAACACTCTCATAGATAGGGATAGTACAAAGGTAGATGTTGAAAATAACTTGTTTGATTTAGAGAGACAACTTTATGGAAGCTCATTCCTGCAGGTACCATAGTAAGAAGGAACCACGAGTACCCTTGTTGTTTTGCAGACTCCTCAAAATGAGGAAAATAATCCCAAAAGGAATAGAGAGGGAGCCTCTAGTTTAGGTATGGACACTTCAAATGTGCAGTATGAATCCAGCTAGAGCAAAAGGCCAAGGTTCAATCCTGTTTTAGAACAGGAAGACGCAGAAGGCTTAGTAGAAACAACTAATACTGAGCTAGACATGAGCAAGGGCATAGCTCCATCTGGAGAAACACAGGAGCCGTCTACATCACAGACTCAACTATTAGAAAGGTAGCTCAGTGTAGAAGTCTCCTCATTTAACAAACCTATTGATAGAGATAGAGACATTAAGGACAGGTTCAAGGAAATCAAAATGAGAAATGAGAAACTAAAGGCACAATCCTATGCACAGTATCTCAAACATACACCCACCAATCAAACGAGGTTGATGTTAGCTTTTGAGATCAAGGAAGGAAATATGCAAATTTCCTTCATAAAGCCAACTGTGCAACAACCAAGAACATCAATGGATTTCAAGAAGATTGATTTTGAGGTATTGGAAAGGGACATTCATCCCATTAACCAAATTTAATTTCACAAATGGGCTGGAGAAATGATTTACTCCACCCTTACAGGAAAAGCCATAGTTTCCCATCAGTTGCAGAATTCATTGAATAATATCTCATCCCAGTATTAGTTGGAAAAGGCCTCCTCATAGGACAAAGACACCAGAATCAAGTCTTTGGAAGACTTGGTAATTGAGTTGGGACATGATACCAAAGACATCAAGGCCACTAAACAATTAATCAAAAGGAAGAATGATGAAATTGCATCACTCAAGAAGCAGTTGAAGATACCTCAACTACAGCACACCCAGACACAGGAAGTTTTGGAGAACCAAACAAGGCATGAAGAGTTGATGGACTTAGTCCTTAACTAAATGATTAGTTGAGGGAAATAGAAAAGGAATTGGATAGCCTGATCCAATTAAATAAAACTGATATTGGCACTAGCTCGGTGAATGTCATCCTAGCAGTCACCACTGTTGTTCCTTCCACATTGGCAGCCTCATTGGCTCCCACAACTCCAATGGCCACAACACAACCAGTTTCCACAGAATCTACATCAGGAACAAGTACATTAGGGGAGGAAGCAGCAAAGTTGGTTAAAGCTATGGAATACATGTCCACATAGACAACAGAGATGAATAAGCTCAAATAAAACGTGACAAGCTTGGAAATTGATTACAAGATTACCAAAATCATGCACAAAGAAGAAGTGAAAAAAGTTGCCAAGATGAGTGATAGATTGAAAGCTCTGGAAAAGGGCTTGACACTAAAATAACCCCTTGGGTAGGCTAAGGAACAACTATGGGCCAATATCATTGACTATGTCAATGATATTTGGCCATCTATTCAGGTGATGTTTGAGCAAGTAGAGTTGATAAAGTTGGCTATAGAGGCCATCCAAAGAGTAAAAGAAGAATTAGGAGAAATGCCATAAGAGGCTACCAGAATTATCCAATTCCTTAATAGCAAGAATAAGTATGAACTTCAGGAATTGGAAATAGAATACAAAACAAAGACAATTTGAAGGTTAGAAAGGTCCTCTCCATGAGGAACTTAATGCAAAACCTAGAGGACAAGTGTTAGAATATGCAAATAGCCATTGACAGATTTATGGCTAAGTTCCAAATTTTGAGAGAGAAGGGATTACCCAATCCCTTAGTGATAAATGAAAAACTCATGACACAAAAGTATTACAACAAGAAAATCAGAGAGATAGCAAAGGATCGAGTGAATACATCATCAATGAAGGCATTTCCAACAGGAAAAGTACTCTACCAGAGATTTGAAAACTTGTTTTACCACCAAAATGAGGTAAAACACTTGTTTATCAATAAGCCTACTTTTGCTAAATACACCAAGGCAGATGAAATATACAGGATGATGCTAAAGATCCAATTACCTGATGCTAAAACATGGGAGAAATTAACTGATTTACTATAGAAATATGCTGTAAAAAGGTTAATGTACAGTAAAAGTAAAACAACATGGTAAAAGGATGAAGATGGATCATTAGGGTCAAAGTGTAGCAGAGTCAAAGTGTATCAAATGAAAGACTAAAGTAAATGAAGTTCCAGCGTGAAAGATCAAACAACAAAGCTGCATAAAGGGCTAAAAATCAAACCATAAAAGCCAGCAGTACGAAAATAAAAGGGATAGCATGAAACAGTTCAATAGCTATCTCTATCTTCTTGCAAGAAGATATTTTCTCTCCTAAATTAAATCTCAAATCAGTTTGAGATATTTTGTAATAAAAAGAAGACCCAGAAGGTTATTGTATCAGTTGATGAGCCAGAAAGCTGGATTGATTAATAAAGATCAGATTGTTCAAAGGATTCATGTGTTGAGCGAATTTTAGACAAGTATTTTCATGTGTTATTGTCATTTTTCTCAAAGTTATTCATAATCTTATATGTGTTTCAATCTAAATGCTATAACTGGAATAATATTTCAGAACTTTTTTAAATCACACTCTGTCTTAACAGTTAAGCATTTGAATGTTTTCTTATGATATTTAAATTAAAGAATTCTTAATTGCTCTTTGGTTTAGATTGATTTCACGAATAATCCAGGTTAAAGGATTCTTAACTTCCCTTTTATTTCAATTACCCCTTCCTTCCTCATTCATTATCTGGGTCTGAGAACCCTTAATTTCTCTCTCACCCCGAGTGAAACCCTTTCACCCCTCTATCTCAAACATCTGAAATACACTTTGCTATCTTGCCCTTGGAACATCCCCTTTAGTGAGTTAATCCAGTTTTGCTTCCTTATTAGTTGACTCCATATCCCAATGGTCTAGAAGACATCAATTTATCCATCTGTCTAAGCAAATCCCACCACCCAATCTCAAACTCAAATCAAACACCCTTTGAACATTCATAGCTAGCCTAAAATATCTTAACTAAAAAAAAGTTAAATTTTAAAGAGAGAGACCTCGCTGACCATCAGGAAGGCTAGGTCCTGATCTCCAAAAGAAGATTGTGGTTACCTTTGGTTTTTCCTTCTTATTACTTCAAAGGAATTATTAGAGTGATAACAAGGAGCTTTAGATTTACAGTCCCTTTTGTAGTACCCTTCCTTTCCGCATTTCGAGCAAACTACCTTTACAGGTTTTCCTGATGATTTAGATCTCCCTCTAGATTTAGATCTCCCATTCGATGACTTATTTTTGTTTTTGTTCTGGGACCATCCTCGTACAGACAAGGCATCACCATTCTGGCTCTCCAGATTTTTCATCTCATCTCCTCCATCAGCAAGGATGAGACTATTTCATCAAACTGCAAGGTAGTTGCATTGCTACCTATTGCAATAACCAAAATATCCCACGAATCTGGTAGAGAACACAACAAATTGATGCACTTATCTTCATCTAAAATTTTAACATCAACAGACAATAACTGACTTACCACAATATTAAATGCATTCAAATGCTCTGTCACTCAGTCTCCATCTTTCATCCTTAGGTTATACAGCTTTTTCCATAGGAATAGTTTATTCACCAGATACTTATATTGGTACAAATTCCCTAACTTGTCCCACAAAGTCTTCGTCGTAGCGTCCCCTGATACATTCAGCAATACTTAATCTGAGACACGCAGTTGTATTGTGCTCTTTACCTTCCAATCCAACTTCTTCCATTATTCATCAGACACTCTCGTTGGTTTAGTACCTGGATCTACCACGATCCACTGATCTTTATCCACCAACAGATCCTCCATATTGAGTTTCCATAACTCAAAACTCTGACCATTAAATTTCTCCATCTCTATCTTTCCATTTCTCGCCATGTTCTTTCACCACTAGAATTGATCTCGCAGATCTCCCACTGAACAGGGTCTACCACAGGCCCAAGCGAAACCCCTCAGCAACAAAGCTGTCCCCTTGAAGCCAAAACAGCTTTGATACCAAATGTAGGTTTTAACCCCGTATAGAAATTACCTCCATACAAATTATAAAACACAGAAAATAAACAATGTGAGAGCATAACACATAAAACACATATACACAGAGATTTTCCACTGGATCCCAAAACGGGAATACCAGATTGATTTTTCATTATGTTCCTTTCAATCTTACAATACATATTTATACATGCCGAAGCATCCAATACCATTGACCGAAAACCATTGCATCCAAAACCATGGACCGAAAACCATCACGTCCAAAACCATGGACCGAAAACCATCGCATCCAAAACCATGTGCGAAAACCATGCACAAAACCATAGCTAGGACTACCCAACCTAATATAGGGTCCAAAAAAAAAAATTCTCGGGGTGCTACCCCGGATCCTATAGAGAGGGGATACCCGCCCCCCTCAAACCCCCCTATGACCCCTCCATTGCGCAATCAATGCAATGAAGGGGGGCTTCGCCCCCCCCCCCCCCAACCCCCCTGTTAACTACATGGGCTAGTCGTGGAAAGAATATAACACAACCCAACACTTTATTGATCCCCTGGATCACTCCTCCCCACCAGAAGCTTTTGGACCTCCAAAATACTATTTTTAGTCAACAAACAAATGAGGCTACAGTTGTTTCCTCATCCTTCCAATTTCAATCCATTTGGATTTTCTTGGATTTGTACCTTTTAGACCCATATGAAGGTACTTCACATTCCCTCTTCTTGAAGTTCTTGTTTTTTTTTTATCAAGGATAGTATCTTGCTACAATTATTCAAGATATTCAGGAGAGAAATATTCTATTGAAGGAATTTGAACATTCTCTCCTTGATCTTCAATCAAAGGAGGCTCATAAAATTTCAATTTCTCTTCACCTTGAAGCTTTTATTTGCTGATGCAAAGCCTTACTTCATCTCCAACCTAAAAACTATGGTCAACATGATGATTATCATGTCTAGCCTTGTACTTGGCTTCACTCTTCACCAAATGTTCTTGTACCATCTGATTCACCAACTGAATTTGTAATGGTTGATTAAGATTTAAATTAATGTTGTACGGAATTTACCTTTCAATGCATTGAAGGCTTCTTGCTTCTTGCCTCCCCATTGAGAGACATGTTTCACCCTTGTCAAAGCATGCAATGAAGCTAGCTTTGTCTTGAAAGCGGTTTTCCATGTATCACCTTCAGCAAGTCTTATTTGATGGTAACCACTTCGCAAGTTCAACTTAGTGAAATAAACAACATCCTTCAATACGTCCCCTATGGGCAAGTAAAGGTTGTTTTCTCTTGGTCTTCTAGAGCTATTCTTATCTAATTATAGCCACATAAACCATCGAGGAAATAAAGGCACTTCTTTCCAGCCAATTTATCAAGGACTTGCTCTATGAAAGATAAAGGGAAATGGTCATTTAAAGTAGCTTTATTAAATTCCCTGTAGTTTATACATACCCTCCATTTACCATTCTTTTTTAGGACAATAACAAAGGGTGAAACCCATTGGCTATCAAATATAAGGTAGATAAAATATACATCTAATAGTTTCTAGAGTTGTTTTTTACTATGTCTTTCAAGGCAGGGTTCATTCTTCATTGTGGTTGTCTAACACGTTTAACATTCTCTTTTATGTATATGTGATATGTACATGTGTATTAGTATAATCCCAAGAAAAATATTTGGAATATTCCTGCAAAAATTCAATTAGTTGTTCTTGTTGGAAATCATCTAATTTAGAATCAATATTCAAGATTTTTCCAAGAGAGTTCATTGATTTTATTGCAGGAATGCAATAGAGAATGTACAGGAAATACTAATAAATAGGAATATGTTAAATTTTCCATTGTACATGTTTCCTAAAAATGTTGTCCTAAAAGAGAATGAAGAGAAAAAAATTCAGAACTCAATAAAGCTTGTGTAGAATTTCCAGGAATTTATTTATTTATTATTTTTATTATTATTATTATTCTATCTATCTATCTATCTATCTATATATATATATATATATATATATATATATATATATATATATATATATATATATATATATATATATAGATAGATAGATAGATAGATAGATAGATAGATAGATAGATAATAATAATAATAAAAATAATAAATAAATAAATTCATATTTCAACAAATCTTCTTCAAAGTTTTGTGTTGTAGCATAACTTACTAATGATTTCCCCATGAATACTTTGGAAAATTAGGATGAGAAATGAAATGATTAATTTAATTTTCATCAGTATTTTCTTTAAAGCTTCTTCAATGGTTAACATAGGTTGAATTATTTCATCTACTATATCATGGTCATCTAGCCATTCAAGTTTCTTTGATCCATCTACTATTTTAGTGGGGGGGTATAATGTAATATTTTTTTGTCTCGTCATCTTCTTTTGTTGTCATGTTTTCATAATGACAGCTAATGAATGTGTTGGTTGTAGCCAAACCAGGTCTCCCCAAAATTAAAGGATGTCCACCTAAAGTAGATTTGGGTTGAAGGACCATAACATATACTTGATAAGCCCAAAAGTCAATAGAAACAATAAGGTCTTCTATAATTCCCTCAAGTTTTATCTTTGACCTATTAGCCAATTATAAAATTGCGGGGGTTGGTTGAAGGCTATCAATTTGTAAGCTTTGCATGGTTTCCTTGTTTATTGCATTTATGACAACACCTAAATTAATTAGAGTATTGGGAATAGAAAATTTGTTGAATGACATTGTTAAAATAGGTATCCCGGGGTCAACATACTTTTCTGCATTGACTTCAGTAGTCAATTTTGATTTGCAATTGGTTGGGAAGGAAGTTGAGTAGCTTGTGGGGGTGGTTAATTAGATGGAAGTTGTAATTGTAATTGTTGGGGTTGGGTTAATTGTGGTTGTTGAAGAAGGGGTGGATATCCTTGTTGCATATGTTGGTAACATTGATATGGTTTTTATTGATATGGCGGTTGAAATTGTTGAAATTTTTGTGGTGGTTGATAAGGGTGGGAAGGAACATTTACATAAGTGATTCCTATCCAACCTTGTTGATAGGGTTGGTTTTTAAATTGTTGTTGAGGCCATGCCTGCAGTAGCATTGGATAATTCCATGTGTTTTGAGGAGGATTATAATATAGAGGATTTTGTTAACTAGGGTCTTGATACATACCTTCTCCACGTGGTTTCCAAGGTCTCTAGGGTGAAACATAGTAAACTAATTATTTATTCCAAGATTCTCCTTGGAAAGTTGCTTTTGGTTCAGGTAATGTGGGACATTCATTAGTTTTATGCCTTTATACACAAATCAAACAAATTTGAATACTATCTAGAGGGAATTCTCTTAATGGATGATTCTTTTTTGTATTTAGTATAGAAAATAAATAAAATTGACTCTTGCTCTTCTTCCTTTTTCTTATTTTTTAAATAATCTATTTAAGAAGAAAGAGTGTTTAGAAGATAAATCTTGAAACCCTCTAACAAATTTCCTAATTTTTCTCTACACACCTCCCGTAGATGATTTAATAACTTTTGTAAGAGGATTTCTTAACCCTGCACCAATTTTAACTTTCCCTATCAAATATTTCCTACACAAATCACTAATTTTATCATATGTCAGATGAGAAATATCATCGGCACTCATTAAATTAAGTATGTCAATGAATTCATCGTGAATGCCTTTTAAAAATATTGTGTGGATTGTATTAGGATTCAAGTCATGTTGTTTTTATTTTTCCAAATTATACAAAATATTTCTAAGTATTCCTCTAGACTCTCATTTTCTTGTTACATCATTCTAAATATATCCTCTTAAGAATACCTAGGCCTACAATAGGTTTATATTTACCAAGAAAAGATTTATTCATGTCATCCTAATGTGTTATGGTACCTTCACCTAGTCCCATAAACTATTGTAATGCAACTCCTTTCCATGTTGCAGGAAACAATCATAATTTTTGTGCATCAACGTTATAAGCATAGTTGTGACATATAATATCAAATTCAAAAAGGAAGGATTCGGGGTAAGTTACCCTACCATAAAATGTTGGCAGAACAACTGGTGGGAAACCCAAATGTTGCTTCCCTGTCATCCTATTCATCTTATGGTTGTCTATTTCTTCGTTCTCCTCCACCTTCAAGTCTTTCACCTTCGCCTTCTCTAAGTAGGCTCCTCTTGCAATAGATCCTTTGTCCTCCTCTGCCATATATTGTTCCAAAGTCTAGTGCACTCTTTAGTCCACCTTTATATAGAAACATTTGAATGTAGTTCCAATTGAACCTCTGATGTATCGCTTCATGTACTTAAACCCTTTTGTGCTTCTATCAAACTTTCTACAGTAAATGATTCCTTTCCTCTACCTGTAGTTAAACTAGTATATAGTGGGTTTCTTTTTTCTGATATATTTCTTTGAATTCTTCCTCTACCTATTGATTTTATAATGAATCTTCCTTTATTATCCCTTAATCTATACATACAATACTTAACATGTTAGTATTTGTCAGACACACTACGATGTTGGCACAGGTTCTTACCTCTCATCTTATATTCTTACTCCCCCATTTAAAAAAATTATATTATAAATTAGAATAAAGAGAATTCCTAAATGTTTTTTTTTCTTTTCAAATCAAAATTGAATTCCTAGCTCCAATTCTTCTCCACCTCCCCGGAAACGACACTAAAATTTCAATTCATAATGGGACAAATGTCTTAACACTTATTTTTCAATCCAAGTTAAGTAATCTTCAAAGGTAAAGACGCCATGTGTGCAAACTAGTTACTTAGGATTTCTTATGCAAGGTAAAATCCAATTTAAAATAGGTAATTCCCATAATTGATTTGTACTTAAGGTTGTTTTCAAAAGTTTTGAATCCAACTATTGACCTTACTATGGTAAAACTACAAATCCAAATAAATACATCACACAATCACACTAGATGTTTTTTTGAAAACGTACTTCGTTTAGTTAAATTCATCTATAAAGTCTAATGAAATATATTAAGGTGAAAACCTGTGTTCTAAGGGTAAAAGGTGAAGGCACTCCAAACAATTGAAAATGTTAAGTTGAAATTCAAATTCTTTTCAATCCAATTTTCTAATTATCACTCAAATTATTCTAATTCTAGCATATTCAATGACTAAAGGTAACTTCTAAAACACAATAGAAATTATAAAGAACAATTCCAACTTGATCTATGTCGTTAAACAACACCAGGTCACTTAAAAAGTCATGTATAAGAAATTATAGGAAACATGAAGTATTCACAATCTACATACTAATTAATCAGAATTATTAACATAATAAGTCTAAGCGCGTGTAACCTTGTTGAAACTTTTGAAAATAAGTAAACAACACATACCAAGGGGGCCTCCTGGAACATGTTGCTATACAAGATACTCAAAAGTTGGAAAAATATATCACACCATGTCACAAAATAGGTGTTTAATATTAACGCAACTTCAAATCATTAGTACAAATAATAATGTTTGTTCCAAAATAACAAGTAAGAATGACTCACAAACTTTTTTTCTCTTAAATCATTCTTTTTATACAAAATCTATGAGGCTAGAACTGAATTTTCCCAAAAATGGGGTTCAATTTAGCATATTAGGCAAATAGAATATCCAAGATAGATAATAGAAGTCCAATGTGGTGCTATATAGTCTTCCTTGATCTTGGCTGACTTCAAATTCTAATCCTTAGGCCCTAATCTTTGAATCCCAATTGTTGGAGACAATTTTGCTAATTTTTCTAACTAACTATAAGAATTTCTGAACTAACACCCTGTGTTGAGTTCAGGGCAGCGACTAACTACAAAAAGTTTGAATAGATATTTATCCATCTCATGAAAAAATTGAATGTCCTCCAAGTTTCAGATTTGAATTTGCTGACGTGGAACCATATGAACCTTGGAGGAATTGCAGGAATTCACTTCTAGTTGATATTGTATGATTGCAGGAAATTCATGAAGCTGTTAAGTTTCAAATTTAATAACAAAATAAGGATTTTAATCGATATTTATGAATTAAAAATAATTAATTTATCTAAGAAGGATCATTTACCTTTATTATGCCTTTTATGCCATTATCCCTATAAAAATTGGTAAAAAGAAGGGGTTTTGGCTCAAAAATGAAGATGGAACAATAAGTAAGATGGTGAAGAAAATGTCAAAATCGGCACCCAACACATTCCTTCAAATGTTTTCTCAATGTGCTCAAAATTTCAAGGTTGGATTCTTCTTAGAAAATGAATTATAGCAAAATTTATAAGTTCACCCGTTTAATATTGATTTTATGACTATTCACAAACCCTAACTTCAATAGAGTATATCTCCAAAATATATCAAATTATAACTAACAAAAAAGTATTTGACATACCTGGCTATGTCTTCTAAATCAAATTTGAATTTCATGGTCTACAACATCCCAAAACAAAAATTATAGAGAAAATCCTAAGATGACTTGTTTGAAACAAAATTCATAATCAATCACAAACCCTACTTCCACAACTTATATCTTTGAAAGTATAGTGAACCAAAATTTGAAATTTTAACCAAATTTCCCCTTAATCTCTCCTTGATATGATCTGGATTTATGAAGGAATGAAATGAAATATAGATTCAAACCAAAACACAGAGATACAATGAAACAAAAACTTCAATTAATAAATAGCAATTGTTGAAAACTATTTACATGCATAAGAGAAACAAACTAACTCATGTGATGGTAGCTTATCTCTGAGAAGAGATGTGATGGCTACATGCATTTGAACTATGTTATAATAAGGCTCACGGGCCTTTTTATCATCCAAAAACAACGAAAACCCTAAATGTCCAAAAAACAAACCCTAGGAGATGAAGTGCCAAAAATTTATGGGCCTTGTTGGGGTTAGTTGGAACATCAACTTCCCAAGGTCGTAACTTTTACATGCGATCTCCATTTGCCACATACGATACTCCATTAGAAATATCTATCTGAGGAATACAATTTTTGACTTAAAATCCTTGCCGCAAGCTATGGGTTTGCATGTTTTCCAAAACAACGTTGTTTAGTGCCTCAAAATGGCTATGGAAGTTTAGGACCCAAAAAACTACCAAAAATAGTAAATTGTGCTAGAAATTATGAAATTGAAACAAAATAGTATTGAGGGTCCAAATGGAAAAGGTGGGTGCCCACCAATATCTACATAGATTAGTCCTCCCCGCTTAGGAAGCAATGGCTCCATTACATTGAGTGGCTCCATGAGATGGGGAAACTTCTACTGAACTTGATCCTTGGTGAGCCACTTGCCTTGGTGCAAGAGCTAACAGGTTTTGACAACCCGATACAGATGGATCCTTTGTTGGTGAGTGTTATTCATTTTTGTTCCCATGATCCAAAAAATTGTGACATGTTCAATGCAATATGGGTTGAGTTGTGTTAGTGTTAGCTACTCAGCAATGTCTTGTTGGCTTATTGGGGCCTGACCCAGGTTCAGAAGTGATTTAGCCAAACAAATCCCACACTACTGGCCCTTTCGGCAACAGTCCGTGGAGCGCAAACTGAAGTCTCACCCGAGGTAGTAGGGGAGGGTGCTGGAACCAGGTTTCTGCACCCTTGGGATGTCCTGATGTGGTCTGGATGGGGTCGTGAACGATTTTGTGTCCTCGCACTACTCTATACTGCTCTCAAGCTTCCACGTAGATCTGCGCCTATGTGATTTGTTATTAACAAGTTTATTATAGATCTGATCTACCTCTTAAGGTCTTTAAGCAAACATTTAACAGTAACAACTAGTGTGCGCAATCATAAATATGCATAAATTCAGAACATAAGAAACAGATAGATTCGTGATAAAGCACACAATGATTTAGAAATTATCTCCTTTCCAGTACAACCAGATCTGCCTTACCCACTCAGCTACATGGGTTCGCACACACAGCTGCATACTCTACCAGGCCTTTGCACAAACAGCTGCAGAGCCTCTATCTATCTACCAACACCCTTGACTCAGACTTACAGACGTAGAAAGAGAATATTGCCTTCATAAACCCATAACATTCAGATCCAAAAAAAAAAATTGCCTTCTAACCTTAGGGCCTTGCTCTATTTATACATTCCCATGGTCTGTAGACCAAGGGCAGGCCGGCTCACTTTCTATTTTCTTACATTATTTTCGGGCGGACAACCCTTTGACTTGACTCATTACATTTCGCGCTCCGTGCATCTCGCGAAGCCTTTACCATACTATTACCAAAATTGTGGGCTTTGAGCCCCAAAACCATTACGCGTGTCCTCTACTACCCAACATGTCTAATGTTTCCAACATTGGTGGAAAGTATGGACAAAGACGGTGCACATTGAATATTGGTTGCAATCCAAGGAATGGGGGATGTTGAGCTCAAAAATATTTTCACCCATAACCTTGGTGATGGTGTAAGGTCCATATTAGAGTGGTTGAAGCTTTTGATGGTATCTAGTAAGGCATTCCTTCTAGAAATTCAACCAAACTTTGTCACCTACTTGAAACTTATGTGACACCTAGTGTTGATCATGATATTGTTTGTACTCGGCATTGGCTTTATCTAGGATATCATGAACCTATTGGTGGATGTGCTACATGCATTAAATAAACCTAGTGGTTTTATCAACTTTGGATTAAACATGTGCATATTATGTCTATGTAGTCAAAAGAAACGTAGCCACGTCAGTGGGACACAATGGTTGAAATCCCATGCCCACTTGAAAGGGGTTTTGACTAGTTGAACTACAAAGAGATTTGTTATAATTGTTTTGCACATAGGTAATACTCTCATCCCATGTATGTGGATGCTTGGATTTGTACATGCGTAGTATGTGCATTATCATCATGTTGACAACCTCTGTTTGGCCATCATTCTGAGGATGGAATGCAATTAACTTGGTGAGCTTAGTGTCCAACAACGAATAGATGATCGACAAGAATGCAGTCATGAAATTGCTATCCTAATTTGATATAATGGTTTGTACGATCCCAAAATGTAAGTTCACTCTTTCAAAGAAGAGTTTGGCAATGTCTTATGTTGTTATGCTCCTCTTGCAAGCCATCAATATAGCCATCTTATAAAATCTATCAACGACCACAAAAACACAGTCATTATCATGCTTGGTATAAGGAAGGCTAGATATCCAGTCCATGGAGATGGATTCCCAAGGCTACTAAGGAGTAGGTAGAGGAGTGTACGGGCCTTGCTTTTTCATGGGTGGCTTAGAGATGGCATAGGTAATGCAAGATATGATATATTTCCCAACATCTTGTTGGAGTTTTGGCCAATAAAATAATTATGTATTATTGCCACGGTTTTCTCTATTAGAGTCCTATATTTTATAGGATGACTTGTGTTGTGTAGGTAAATCCTCTTTGTAGACAGAGATGATCCCTCTAGCCCAACGAGTGGGTCTAGAAAAAAATGAGACAATATACAAGACACTTTCCTAGATTACAATTGAAATAAGAGAAGAGAAAGGAGACCTCCCTCACTCTAATGCTATAATGCACTCCTTTGTCAAAGATCTTGATCACTTTCTCCCTCATGCTCAATCCTCTCTACTCATGGCATTTTAATACCTGCACAAGAGACCAAAAATACAACAAAGCATAAAAGTGAAACAAACATAACCAAATGTAATCCATTTAACATATCAAGGAGCATTAAGATAAATGAAGCATTGACACAAGCATTTATGGAAAGTAAACCAGCAGTTGTATATATTAATAAATAAAAGAGGAAGCATACAACCCAGGCCTTGATTTTAGTATCCCTCCTTGATTGAATGTCCAAGTCCAAGCTCAAGATCTCCAAGAACTCCTATCCAAGCCAAAATGAATAGAATTTAGGACCTATCTCAGCATAAGGGTGAAAATAATTAGAGACCAACCATTTGGGAATGGAGGGGAATGAATATATAGGTAGGGAGAGGGAGTTAGGGTCTCACCAAAGATAGGGGAAGATCCTCATCTCAAGGACGAAGCCCATAGGGATAAGATAAAAGGGTAATATTGGGAGAATTCAACCACATCCACAATGAACATCATCCAGCTCGCCATTCTGAAAGCCTATAGATCATGAAGCTTCTCTTCCTCTTCGGGAAAAATTTCATTTTAGGGATCAGCACGAGTATCCAGGCCAAATATACATTTGTAGCGCAAGGCACATATGGTGAAACTTGCCATCAACACAAGGGGGAAGTTTCATAGTCGTGCTAACCTAGAAATTAGGTTTTTTGATCTCACCTTCTTAGGAAAATCTCAAGGCAATTCAACATTAGTTCTTTAGGGAGGATCTGGACTACATATCAGGATGGGTACACAGCAAGGAAAATTTTAAGAACCCCCCCTAAATTGACATGTATAATAAATGGGCGAATCTTCATGGTATATAGGAAAAATCGAAGGCGATTTTATCAATAATATCATATGTATATATAATTTTTTGGAGAATCTCTCACCAGGCATGGCGATTTACTCAATTATAAAATCTTGTGTTTATTGAATACACAAATGAAATCATTGCATTTCTTTAAAATATCTTTTGAAATCAAAGTTACCGAAATTACATATCGATAACCCAGTGGGTGTAGGATAAAATTCACTCGGCCATTCACAGAAAGCATGAGAAAAAACCTAATACTATATATAAAACCAAGAAAAATTCAAATTCATCACTTCTAGGGACCTCGTAACCACCCTGCCAATACACAAGTATGTTCCTGTTTGCAATTAGAAAAATTACCCAAATTACAATCTGTTTACTCTAGCATATGTTGGAAAGTTATAGAAGGATGACCAGTGCAATCAATCCATTCCTTTTAGCCTTGGATTTGCTTCAGTTTAAAATAGAAGTATACAAATATACTTGTCCAATGGCTATGCTTTAACCATTCACCTTAAGATGTTTTTACAATATAATTTCCTAAGTCTATTTAATATCTTCATTATCATAAAAACGAACCTATATCCATCTTAACTCCACATCTACCACTCTTAGGGGGATGAAACCTATTTATCCCTCTAATCACTTGGTAGACCCAAAATTAAGATGGATCTAAGATGATAGAATTTCCCCTTTAAATAGTCTATGCTCACATGAATACCATGGTATTACCATGGGTCAATACCATGGGTTATCATAAACCTAGAGCTTAAAAATTACTATTAGTAATTTATAAAAATTAATAAAATTAATAGTTGATTTTTTATTTTTTATTTTTTTAACCAAGCTAAAATGTTTAACATACATTAAATTACAACATCCATTTTTACTCTTGATCGGATCAAATATTTTTTCACTCTATGCTAGTTTTCATATCACAATATTTGATACCTCTTGGGGGTTAGTAGATCTAGAGTAAAGATGGATCTATGCTGGTTTAATTCCCCCATTTAAATAGGCTACATTCCAGGTGAATACCATGGGTCAATACCATGTGCCATTTTGGTGAATACCATGGGTCAATACCATGTGCCATTTTTATTTTTATTAATACTAATATTAGGGTTAATAATGTTTTTTTGCATGGTATTAATAACAATCTAGTCCATGGTATTTGTCCCATAGTATTTTGCCCATAGGTTTCACCTAAATATAACGCATTTTTTGAGTGTTCGTAAATATAAGGTGACTTATGGAGTAAATATAAAAGAATATTTTATTTGTTTACCATACCTCTCGTTTATTTATATTTTTATTAATTTACCATACCTCTTTTACAAATATGGTATTTGTCCCATAGGATTCACTTAAATAAAACCTCTTTCTTGAGCTTTCATAAATAGAACAAGGGTTATGGACTAAATATAAAAATAGGTTTTATTTATTTACCATGCGTCTGGTTTATTTATATTTTTATTTATTTACCATACCTTTTGAGTAAGTATAAAAAGACATTTTATTTATTTACCATACCTCCACTTTACTTATATTTTTATTTGTTTACAACCTTGCACGTATATAAGGTGACTTATGGAGTAAATAGAAAAAATGTTTTATTTATTTACCATACCTCTCATTTATTTATATTTTTGTTAATTTACCATACCTCTTTTATAAATATGGTATTTGGGCCTTTGGCCCATAAGATTCACTTAAATAAAACCTATTCTTGAAAATGGCCGAATGGAAGGTTGTAACTCCTAATTTCAAGGGTTAAATTTACCTTTTTTACCCTCTCCCTTAAAATAAGGTGGGCTATTTGAGGTGATTTGTAAAAATGTACTATGATACAAAATATTCGCCCACTAAAAATTTAAAACCCCTTAATTTCGCCAAAGGGCGAACATTCGCCCCTAAAATTTTCTATGGTACACAACATAGTTGTCAAGTTTTGGGCACTCCGCAGTATGACACAGGGAAGTGCAGGAGGTGTGACAAAATATTATGTAACAGATTCCCCCTAAAGCATGAAGGCAGAATAGGGAGTGATGCCTGAGATTCTCTATGAGCTATTGCAAGGACTAGAACAAACACCGTCAGGAGACCTGAAAATCAAGGATGCATATACATATGCACATCTGATATCTTTGTCATATTTAACAAAACATAAATCCACAGTATGGACGCAGCCATCTAGGTAGAAAGGACCATGTGAAAAGATCCATGATGTGGGCAGAGCCATCCGAATGAAAAGGATCGTCTAGAAATATAAGATTCATGAAATGGACACAACCACTCGATATGGAAGGATCATCATCATCATAGATATAAGGTCCCACGATACGGCCGCACCCATCCGTATAGAGGAAACATGTATATAATCATGAATAATACATAACTCTACGGAGCCTGAGTTATATTAGACAAAACTTAGGTTCTTGCGCTCCATCCCAACCCGATCAAAGAACGAATTCTAACATGCAAATGAACGTGTCGAAGTCGAACATGCTAGAAAACCACCTGATTGCTGACCAATAATGTGAACCATTAACAGGCATGAGAGAAACCACCAATAATGACAATGGCTCTCAAGGTATGAAAGTACAATCCGTGAATGTGAAAATGAAGCTGAAGTCGAACACTCGCGGAATCATTTGATCAAAGGCTAATGATGAAAACTTGATATTGAATGCGAATAAATTTCCATTAAGGCATGAAAGCTCTAAGGTATTAAAAGGGAGTTTCTAAGTCATTTTCCTAGATAATGAACTGAAGTTGACAAGAAATGACCCATTGAAGGAGGGTCATAATGATTCCCTCATCATCGATGTGGAACAAGGAATAAAGTGGAATAAATGAGTATGATCCAAGATTGTGGCAAAAGGTTGGGCAATGTATAGGTAGTAAAAACTATAGATAGGACTTCTCTTGAACATATCAGTGACACGACTCAAGAGTTAGCAGCATTTGACTCAACATAAGATTAAGGGTCGTGATGACGAAGTGGAATAGTCATATGAGAGGAAAAATGGATCAGCCAAACCTGGAAGGACAAGTGACTAAGTGAGGATATCCCAAACCCGACATGAGAAACATATGAGTGCATGTTCAAGAGCGACATGCTACCTATACAAGAGATGTTTCACTTTCACTTTTTCCCCACTATTTCTAGTAAGTACCCCAATTATTTCTAATCACAAGTTTGAAGGGGGTATCATATGCTTGCCGTATAAGTTCATTCTTCGAATGAGTCCATCATAGTAAGTTTTACAAGTCCTAGGAAGGAGAAACTCGGCCTCGTCATGGTGACAAATATTTTGTCATTTAATTTTTTATGAGTCTGATGGAATAGTAACTCAGTATCTTTTTCATATCTAGAGAGTTTGAGAAAGAGACGAAAAATAAAACTCCATCAGGTCTCTTTTGGTAATTTGTCTCTCGAACCCAAAAAGGTAGAAAACAATATTTGAGAGAACCTCTTGGCCATATCGACCAAGGTGTTCCTTTTTCGTAGATATTTAATCCCAGCTCGAAAAAGGGGTGAATATACTAATATGACATCAACTCATTTATTTTAACAAGTTCGAAAAGATAAGTACTTGGAAATCTTTTCATTTTTCAAGAGTCAAAAAAGAGCTTAAAGAAGACTCCAAGGGGGTTCATTTTTCGTTTATTTTTAACGAGTCCAAAAAAGAGATAAAACAAAACACGTTGAATCGGTCAAGAATGATCACCATTACCATCAAAAGATCTTGTAACTACACAAAGACATCCACACATCACTAATATCGAGAAAAATAATAAAATATTGGTAAAAATGTATTTGCAAATTTATAAATAGGCAAAAAGTAAAAACATTTTTACTATTTCACTTTGAGTAATTTGGAGAGCTCATTTTACCCTATTTTCTCTAATTCTTCAAGAAAGCAGTGTGGTATATCTAGGGCACCATTTCACAATCCATCAGTTGTTGGTAAGCACTCTTCCTTTTCTCTTTCTTTTCATACTATTTTTCTTCCATTTCATAGAAATTTTGACCATTTGAGAGGAGGTTTTTCGTTTTTATTTTTGGGGGTGATCAGTGTGAGTCTAATCATTGGATCCATGCTAATCACCCCAAAGCCCAAAATACCCTTGCACTTCCAGCGTAAAATTAATTCGAACATTCGCGTTGGGCACAGAGCAAAAAATAAAACAAAAAATACACTTTCTCGGTCGGTTTTTTCGAGATTTTAATCCATGGAAAAGCTTCTAAATAGTGTTTATGGATTATTTGCAGGATATTTTTATGAATATGGCCATCGAATGGAAAGAAAGAGGAAATGAGGTGAAATACCACCAAGCTTCCCAAAGCGCAGCATGTATTAATGCTATGAGGGACTCTAGACTGTTGAAGTTCTTTCAAACTCCGAGACTCAAAGCTCAGAATGAGTTGCTAGAGTATATGATAGGATTATGGGATATCTGTCGTGAGATCTTCATCATTGGAGATCAAGAACTATAACTAGAGGTATCTAACATCTACTTCATCACTAGACTATCCAGGAGAGGGGAGAGGCTCCAACTCTTTGGAGCTCGTACTCGAGAAAGAGCACTAATACCCTGATCAGAAGGCAATGCCTAGATGCATAAACAACCGTGAGCAGAAAGGTCAAGATAGTAACCATCAACAACCTTCTCTTGAGGATGATTCTACATACCATGGCACATATAGTTGGGGCTCAAGCATTGCATGAGGCAATGAAATCTCAATCCCAATACGTGGTGGATCGTCTTACTCCAATAGTGTTCAATTAATGCGAAGGGTTGCTGGTCAACCTGAAAAGATAGTTGACCAAGTACAAAACAGGTAGGTTGAAGCAGTTTGGGTTTGGATCGATATTAATCACATTCTTCTTGGAGTGTGTGCCTTTTCTTGGTACCAGTGGGTAGAGGTAGATGATCCAGCTCTAAGAGATCTGAGTTTACTCAAATGGAGTGAGATCATGCCTCAAGGCAGAGGAGGTCAACAGGTGCATTTCCCTATGGAATTATTTGGTTGGTTACACCAACAGTTGATCGTGGTAGATGACTATACCTATGTAGGCACAAACATCAAAGGAGACCCAGATCTTCCTCTACCACCTAGTGCACAATGGACCGATGCAGGTAAAAACTTGTTTTTTTTGGAATTTTCCAAGTTTTATGATTTTTTTTAAGTGTATTTGAGAGTTGACTTAAGATAATTTTGCAGATCTGGAACCAAAAAGACCCATTGGAATGTATCTGATAGCTCGGTGAGTAGCATGCCCAATAGAGGAATATTCTTCATATGAGGAAGGATCTGACCCTATAGTGGAGATGGAGTGAAACATGGAAATCCTTACTCGAGGGATTCCATAGTACCCTACCATAAATGACGTGTCGTTGCGGTACGAGAGGCATACAATGGCAGAGTCTGCGAGACTTTGTCGATTGTTAGGTCGAGTGATTAGAGTTGTCTCATGCTATCATGAGCATCATGTGGGCAAATAGCCTATTCTAGTTGTATTATCTGCACTGTTGTAGGCTTTGAAAGTCACGTGTCTCATAACACTATTTTTTGAGATTTTGATATAACAAACTTTGACATATTTGATATATATATATATGTGTGTGTGTGTGTGTGTGTGTGTGTGTGTGCGTGTGTGTTTCTATTTTCCAGTTATGTGTTCATATGATGTGTTCATTTTCTTACAAGTGACACAAATGTCTATCTAAAACATAATTTGCTAATGCATCTATTAACCTATTCGAATTTTTTGGAATGTGTTGATATGTAATGTAATCAAAGTTCCTTTCCAATAATCGAACATGTAGATATATGTGCAAAATTTATGGATTTATTACTGAATAATGACCATTTAATTGTAGCACAACGAGTTGTGAATCTAACTTAACAACCAAATTTCGGATTCCGAGAGAAACTGCTTTTGATAACAGTTCAATAACTGCATTGTACTCGACAACATTATTAGTTGTTTGTCCTAGGAAAATACCTTGTAAATTGTTCAAATCGCCATTAGGGGCAAAAAGTTCCCAAGCTGCGGAGGATAAGTTTCATGTGCTATGACAAACACCATCAGAAAAACCAACATAATGGTTTGACAACATCTACAAACCAAGTAGAACACAAGGTAAGCAGAAGAAACATGTCTGCAAAGCAAAAAATCACACCAAAAAATCAAAATTCACACTAATGAATTCACACATTAATGTACAAAAGTATCTACATGAATGATCATGCATAATACTTTTTCAGATAAAGCTCATTGCAAGGTTGTGCTAACGCATTACCTTCGTAGTCAACCAACTCATAGGTGCCTTTTTGCAAAACATGTTTAACAATGTATGGTCCATGCCACATAGGTTCAAACTTCCTAGCTCCCAACTTATCGTTGGCTTGGTCATACAACAAGACCAAGTCACCTTCAATGAAAACTCGTGGAGAAACAGTTTGATCATAATGAGCTTTAACTCATTTTTTATGTGCTTCAATAACCATCGCAACAATACGACGGGTTTCATCAAGCCTCTTGAGATAAAGTAAACATTCCTCTTTAGGTGATGTATCAGGGAGTAGTTTGATAGCTAGTTTTAATGAAGGAATTTCACACTCGATAGGAAGTGTCGCCTCTAAACCATATACCAACTGGAATGGAGTGAAACCAGTGATTGTCTTAGCCGAGGTTCAGTAAGCCCAAAGAGCCAAAAACAACATGAGATGCCAGTCTTTTTTATTCTTTCCAATGGTACGTTAGAGCATAGTAACTAAGACTTTATTAATCACTTCAACTTAGCCATTGGCCTATGGGTAATAAGGAGTTGATATATCATGACGAAGACCCAATCGAGTAGTAAAATCTGCCATCATGTACTTATGAAAATGGGATCCGTGATCAGTGATAATGGCTTGAGGGACCCCAAAATAGGTTATGACATGGTTAAAGAGGAACTGAGCAGTAGTTGCAATGTATATGTGGGCATTGCCTCAGCCCATTTAGTAAAATAGTCAATGGAAACGATGATATAGCCATTCCCCCCCCCCCCCCCCCGACTGAGTGAGGGTTATAGGTCATGAAATCGATGACCCATTTAGCAAATGGGCCTACGGTAATAACTGGGTGAAAGTGTGTTGTCGAGGTGCATTGTTTACGGTTATATATTTGACATTCATGGAACTTTTGAACCACCAAAATGCAATCTTTGAAGACAGAAGGCCAGAAATAACCAGCGTGAAGGATCTTCTAAGCAGTGGCATAGCCTAACATGTGACCACCACATGCCCTGGAGTGGCAATCATTTTGGAATCATTTAGCCTCTTCAAGCGTTAGACATTTACGAAGAACAAAATCAACATCGACTCGGTACAATATATCACCAATAATACGATAAGGTTGAGATTGATGCCAGATGTGGTGATGGTCAAACCGAGACAACTCGGATCGAAATGTTTGGGTATGAAGATAAACAATAATATCTTCGTACCATGGGTCAAGAGTACTGATGAGAAACAAAGTTTCACCAGGAATCTACTCAGTAAAATCAGTGGAGGTGTGTGCAAGCAAGGGCGCAGATCAATTTGGCAAAAAATAGTGACTGCTTTGATTTGGCGGAAGTAAACTCCAAATAAAATTCTTGCACGATAACAATCCATTTAGATTATTTTCCCCCAAGAAACTGACGGGTTAGAATATAAGTCAAGGGGTTACAATAAAAAATCATTGTGGTCTTCCGTAGAAGAATATAATGATGAAATCGTTGGACAGCATGGACCACTGCCAAGGAAAGCTTCTCGACATGAGCATATCAATTTTCTGTGTCAATAAGATTTTGACTCAAATTATAAAACAAGTGTTCATTGCCATCATCATCATCCTCGACAAGTACCATGGCAATGGTATTGTCATTCGTGTCCAAGTACAAGAAATAATCGCGGTGGTAATTGGGGAGATGCAATAAAGAAGCACTAATGAGTGTTTACTTTACAGAATTGAAATATTTTTATCCCAAATTAATGGTATCCCATTTTTAAGTAAGCGAGTAAATCCATTGGCAAGCTCAGCATAATTCAGGACAAAACGACAAAGAAAATTGGTCTTCCCTTACAAACTTTGCAATTGGTGCAGGGATGAAGCAAGGGGTAGATTTACAATATCCTCTACTTCCAGAGGATCTATTCTGATGCCTTATTTGGACACAACAAAACCCAAGAGGTGACCAGATTCGATGCAGAATACACATTTATGTGGATTGAGATGGATATTATAGTATCTACAACATAGAAATATTGCTCGAAGGTGGTCCGGATGGTCACGACACTTAGAAGAATGAGATGGTAAGTCATCTAAATAAGGTTGAATGATGTGTTTAATATTGTGAAAGGCATATGCCATCGATCTCTGGAAGGTAACACCAGCGTTTTTAAGACCAAAAGGATCTTGTATAAGCAAATTTATCCCATGGACAAATGAAAGCAGTCTTGTGTTGATCATCATGTAATATTTTAATCTGGTTATAACCAGAAAAACCATCCATAAAAGAAAATATTTCACTCCTAGCGCACTCATCAATGATCTGATCAATAAAGGGAGTGGGGTAGTTGTATTTAGGACATTCACGGTTGATATCACAGTAATAAACACAAACTCGAATTGTTCCCTACTTTTTAGTGACGGGTGCAATATTGGAAACCCAGTCTGTCAATGGGAGGGGTAAATAAAACCAGCTTTTAGAGGTTTTTCAACTTCTCCTTTAATAGCAGTGGCCTTTCTAGGATGCACCCAACAAAGTCGTTGACAAACGAGCTTCGCATTAGGATATGTGGGTATTTCATGCACCACTATAGCTAGATCAATACCAGGCATTTCCTCATACAACCAAGTGAAGACATTGCAAAACTATTTAAAAAGGTTAGTGTAAACCTTGATCTTTTCTGGAGAACAAGAAACCCCAATGTGGATGTTTTCAACAATTCTGGGTTTAATGGAAATGTTGACTGGCATGGTAGCAATAATATTTCCCATATTACCCTTGGATAGAACTTCATGCACCAAAACAGGTGTTTGAAGTGGATGCATCGGGTTATAAGAAACAAAAGTCTCAAGACACGAAGAAATATCACTAAGACTTGGAAGAAATGAGGAAGGATGATGAGCATAATTCTAGGGAGCTTCGTCAAGAGACATAACCTCAACAATACTCTCGTCGGTGGGAAATATCTTGTTCAAGGGATCTAGAGAATCGCAAGAACCAAGCCATGGAGATTGTGAATATGTGTCCATGTGCATACTGAGAGCAGTATGACTTTCAAAAACAGCCGCTGAAGCCAAAATAACTTCCTGATAAGCTTGTTCTAAAGGACTTAGCGGCATAGCATCTCCGAAAGAAGAAACTTGATCTGGAGTAGGGATAATCCATGGATCACATGAGGTTGAGATCATGTTGACTGTTATGCTCTTAACCTGCAAAGCGATACCCAAACAGAGAATTTGCGAAGAAAAGATACCGAGAACACAAAATATGCGAAGAAAATATACCCAGAGCACAAAATAGCAATGATTTTATTATCCAGAGAGAAATGTTCACAGGCCTCTTCGAGGGGGCAACCTCCAATAGAGCAGAGCTCGATTACAAAATAAGACACAAAACTCCTCGCAGGGAGTCTCTATCCTTTATATATGACTCATACATGCAATACCACGAGCCAATATCGTGGATTTTATTAATACCATCTATCTAATACTACCGCCCATTTACCATCTAACTAATACTTTCGCCCATTTGCAACTAACTGTGGTCCCGTCATTAATTGCGGGTTAACCACTTACAATTATTAATATGGGGTTTATTGACTCTTGACTATGACGTGATCCCATGACATAAATAAGGGGGTTAGGGTGGGACCCTAACATGCCCTCCCCCTTAAGACTAGCCTTGTCCTCAAGGCTGAAGCTGCGGAAACTGCTGAAGAATAGCGGCTGGTTCCCAAGTTGCATCTTCCGGCGAGGTGTCTTTCCATTTGACTAGGACCTCCTTAATCACGCAGCCATGCAGGTGCTTGTCTCGTGTGTCTAGACCCTGTTCAGGTTGAAGCCAGATTGATCCTTCTTCATCCAATTCAGGTAGACTGGTTTGAACTCGGCAATTGTTCCCAATCACTTTCTTGAGGCACGATACATGGAAAACTGGGTGGATTTTTGCTGTAGGTACTTGATATGGTCCGTAGAATTTTGGAGAGAGCTTTTGAAAACCCTTGTCTTTGAGTGATGTTTGCTTATATGGTTGCAGCTTCAAAAAGACCTGATCCCCTTCTTGAAATTGGCGCTCTGAGCGATGTTGGTCAGCCTGTTGCTTCATACGGTTCTGAGCTTGATGAAGATTTTCGCACAAGTGGGCCAGCATGGTTGCACGGTGTTGTAAGAGTTGATCCACTGCTTGTACTTTGGAGCACCCCGTGAGATAAGAAGTAGGGGACGGCGGAAGTTGTCCATAGACTGCTTCATAGGGAGTCATTTTGGTGGTGGCATGATAGTTGGTGTTATACCACCATTCCGCCAGAGGTAACCACTGTGCCCAAAGGTGTTGTTTTTATGAAGTGAAACACCTCAGGTAGGTTTCTAGGCATTTGTTGACGTCTTCGGTTTGACCATCTGTTTGCGGATGATATGAAGTACTGAGTTTGAGTTGAGTGCCTTGTATTCTGAAGAGCTCCTGCCAAAAATTACTGGTGAAGATTGGGTCGTGGTCGGACACAATCGAAGTGGGCATGCCATGCAATTTGAAGATTTGATCCATGAAAGTTTGAGCAACCAAAGTAGGTGTGAATGGTTGGGGTAGAGCGCAGAAATGAGCATACTTCGATAGTCGGTCCACAACCACCATGATGACTGATTTGTTCCCAGACTTTGGAAGACCTGTAATGAAATCCATGGAGACCTCCATCCAAATTGACGCCGGAATGGGCAATGGTTGTAATGTGCCTGGTGTGTTGACGGTTTCCCCCTTGTGGCGTTGACAGACATCACATTCTGCTACAAAAGTAAGGATGTCCTATTTCATGCCGGTCCAAAAAAATGATCTTCTGGTGCGAGCGTATGTCTTCTGAAAGCCCAAATGTCCTGCAATGGGAGAGGAGTGCAATTCTGCCAAAATGCGACTTTTGAGGGTGGATGTTGGTGATATGACGACTCTGTCCTTGTAGCGAAGAATATCATTCTGCCACGAGTAGCCCTTGCTGGAATTAGGATCTGCCTGTAATTGAGAAATGAGTTGGGAGAGCTCAGGATGTGAAAACCATTCCTCGCGAGCCTCTTCAATCCAGTCTGGAATGGGGAGGGATATTGTGAGCAGAGTACTTTCCTCCTCAAATTGGCGTGACAATGCATCTGCTACCCTATTGTCTTTCCCTTTCTTGTAAATGATCTCATAATCATAACCCAGCATTTTGGCTAACCATTTATTTTGTTGGGGGGAAGATAGGCGTTGCTCCAAAAAATATTTAAGACTGTGATGATCTGTGCGGATTTGGAAACGTCGCCCCAACAAGTAAGGTCGCCAGGTCTCAACTGCATGTAAGATGGCCATCATTTCCTTCTCATAGGTAGATTGGCCCAAGTTCTTCCGACTTAGTTGTTGGCTGGTGAAGGCCAATGGTCGCCCTTCCTGCATTAAGACTGCTCCAATACCTGTTCCCGAAGCATCAGATTCAATGACAAATGTTTTGGTGAAGTCCGGTAGTGCTAAGACCGGAGTGGAACACATGGCGGTTTTGAGAGCGGTAAATGCCTGTTGTGCTTCTTCGTTCCAGAAGAAGGAATTTTTCTTGAGAAGTTGCGTCAGGGGCTTCGCTATGCGGCCATAGTTGCGGACAAATTTACGATAATAGCCTGTGAGACCCAAAAATCCTCTCAAGCTTTTCAAGGTCTTAGGTTGAGGCCATTCTTGCATTGCCTAGATCTTTTTGGGATCAACCTTGACACCTTCACGGCCCACAATGGGGCCTAAATACTCAACTTCTTCCATGCCAAACGCACACTTAGACATTTTGACAAATAGTTTATGCTTGCTGAGCAGTTGCAAGAGGATATCTACATGCTTAAGATGTGCCGCCCAAGTGCCACTATAGATGAGGATGTCATCGAAGAAGACCAGGACAAATTTTCTGAGATATGGTCTGAGGAGGTGATTCATAAGGCTCTGAAAAGTAGAGGGGGCATTACAGAGACCAAATGGCATGACCAAGAACTCATAATGGCCTTCATGAGTTCTGAAAGCTGTCTTGGGAATGTCAACTTCCTTCATGCGAATTTGGTGGTAGCCTGAGCGAAGATCCAATTTAGTGAAGAATTGAGCCCCATTGAGTTCGTCCAGCAAATCGTCAACCACTGGGATGGGAAATTTATCTTTGACTGTTAACTTATTGAGGGCCCTGAAGTCTGGACACATCCGCCACTCCCCATCTTTCTTGAGGACCATGACGACTGGAGATGAGTAAGGACTAATACTAGGACGAATGACACCTGCTTCCAACAATTCCTTGATGATTTTTTCTATTTCATTCTTTTGGGTGAACGGATGTCTGTATGGCCGCACATTTGGGGGTTGGGCCCCTGGGACCAATGTGATGCTATGATCATGTTCCCCTCGCGAGGGTGGAAGTTCATGAGGTTTGTCAAAGACCGTCCGATGTTTATTCAAAATCTGTTGCATCTCACGATGAATTGGCGAAGACATGGTATCTACTACCTGGATGGCATTAAATTGAGCTACTACTCCATGATGGCCCTTTTTTAACAATTTTTCCATACGATGCGAGCTTATGATAGAAGGGGCTCTTGCTTGTAGCCCACGGAGGGTATGTGTGTAGTCGTTCTGCTTAAAACTCATATATAACTCCTGGAAATCCATTGTGATTGGCCCAAGAGTGCGGAGCCATTCCGCACCTAGGACAATGTCGCAACCCCTCATGTGTATTGCAAACATATGGGTTTTCAATTGATAATCCCCCATTTGAATTTTGACATTTTCACAGCGACCTTCACATTTCATTGTACCTCCATCTGCAATCTGGACTTGGAAGTTAGAAACTGCTCGGACATAACAATGTGCTGCTTCAGCGATCTTTTGGTGGATGAAATTATGGGTACTTCCACTATCAATCAAAACTATTACTGGCTGATGTTTAAGAAAACCCTTGATTTTGAGAGTTTGAGGTGAAGAAATTCTTGCCAATGCATGTAGCGAAATCATTGGTTCATCAGATACCATCTCCTGTTGGTTATCTTCTTCGGTCGCCTCTGGTTCCTCAAGTGGTGGATCTTCCTCGGTGGAGCTGTAGTCAGTGGCATCTATTTGAAAAAACTTGTGCTCTTTGCATTTATGACCCGGGAATATTTTTCATCACAGTAGTAACATAGTCCTTGCTTCCTTCTTTCGGCCATTTCTGCAGGTGACACCTTTTGAATCTTAAGTGTTTGGGTCATATTGGGAGCCTGTGAGGGACGACCTTTAGCGGGAAAGTTGGGGCGGCTGGATTGAGCTGCTAATGCCCGTTCCACCTTACGGGCTACCTGGCAAGCCTTGTTCCATGTGGGGGGGTGGTGGAGTAGAACCTGAGCTTTGATGGCTTCTTTAAGACCGCTGATAAAGCATTCCATGTAGAATTCATCTGTGAGACCCTTAGTGCGGAAGGCTAAGGCTTCAAAAGCGGTAATATATTCATCCACTGTACCCGTCTGTCGGAGCTTAGTGAGACGCCCCAAAAAAGAGTCTTCCTGTTCAAAGCGATTTCGAAGAGCTTTGGTAAATTGGCCCCAATTCTTAAATTTTCCATTGCAACGCTGATACCATTCCTTCCATTGCCATCGTTCACTGTCCAAGTACATGGTGCCCACCATAAGCTTAGTCCCCTCCTCTATGATATGATTCAATTGAAAATACTGCTCCATTTGTGCTAGCCATGCGGACGTGTGAGAACCGTCAAATTTTTGCATATCCAACTTGGGAGGTCTCTGATTGGGTGGTGGATGGGTGTGCCAGACGTGAGGAGAGTGGCTAGACTCCCCCTCATGGTATTCATGACCCTTATACGCCTCCTCGTGGGCTGGCTCCTTGCCCTTGTCCTGTAGTAGGCAATCTAATCCTTTAAGATGATTTTCGATCCTTTCCACCACAGAGTGGAGGGAGTGCACCTCTTCTTCTAGTTTTTCTACCCTTTCATTGGCCATTTCTTGAGCGCGAGTTTCTACCATACACCCGTCTGACGAAAATTTGGGACCGCCGAAAATTTTTTTACTAAGAATTGAATGGTACCACCTTGCTCAGCTTGTCGTCCTGATTCTGATGGGCTAGGTCACCAATAAGCGCCCTGGAAGATCTCAGACTCTTTTTTTTTTTTTTTTTTTTGAAAACTCCTAACGGAGTTTTACTCCTTTCTGATCAATACTGCAGTCGCCAAATCCTCAAAATGTCAATGCCACCAAAAGTCCTGCGAAAATTATATCCAGGTACAGGAACCCTTTCCCACTACTCCGATCTGGCGAATCTGGGAGATCTGAATGGTGGAACAACTGCTGCTGCTGATCTGGAATGTCCGATCTGGTGGATCTGAGAGATCTGAATGGTGGAACAACTGCTGCCGCTGATCTGGAGATGATGTGTGATCCCTCGAGAGAAAGGGAACTATGGTCTTGGGGAGTGTCAGGTGCTACAGATCGCAATATACATAAGGGTCTAATAGTAGTACTCGGCCCAATGTTTCAGGGCTCTAACTAAGGAGGATCGACCGTACCCTTAGCCGTACCACCCGACTACCCTATCGTATGGGCGAGTAATCTCTCCGAGTGTTGTTCTCGGTGTACTGTAGCCACAAGACGGCCGAAGTTTTATCTATGGCGAGGTTTCAAGGGAGCTAGGGGGCTTCCTATATACCCAGAGGGTACGTGGAAGACAGTCCGTGCGCGGTTCTGTCTAATGCGCTACTACTCGAAGGGGTACCCACAGGGGTTACAAGGGAGTCCAACAGACGTGACCACCTCTTGTATTTCCTGCGTGCATGCCTCCCCAAATCCGCAGGTTTATGCGCTTAACGACAGATCCCGTGGTTTAAAGACGCCGGAACACGTCTCTAGCCTAAAAAATTTTTGCTAAAATTTGGAGATCCCATCGAGCCCTGGAAAGTGCTCTGATACCACTTGTTATGCTCTTAACCTGCAAAGCGATACCCAAACAGAGAATTTGCGAAGAAAAGATACCGAGAACACAAAATATGCGAAGAAAATATACCCAGAGCACAGAATAGCAATGATTTTATTATCCAGAGAGAAATGTTCACAGGCCTCTTCGAGGGGGCAACCTCCAATAGAGCAGAGCTCGATTACAAAACAAGACACAATACTCCTCGCAGGGAGTCTCTATCCTTTATATATGACTCATACATGCAATACCACGAGCCAATATCGTGGATTTTATTAATACCATCTATCTAATACTACCGCCCATTTACCATCTAACTAATACTTCCGCCCATTTGCAACTAACTGTGGTCCTGTCATTAATTGCGGGTTAACCACTTACAATTATTAATATGGGCTTTATTGACTCTTGACTATGACGTGATCCCATGACATAAATAAGGGGGTTAGGGTGGGACCCTAACATTGACCGAAGTGACATGCGGAGGTGGGAGAGAAAAAGTTCCCATTAAAGAATAATATTTGAAAATACCTTCCCCCACACTCTCATAGGGAATATCAGTATTTCCCACATATGGGACATTGCCATTTGAAGCACCGAAAGAGAAAAATGGCAATTGATCAACGGTGACAATTTTCACTTCATGTGGAAAACAAAGCACACGGAACAAAGAGGAAACCACACAGAACATGGAATGAGTCCAACTTCGTCCAAGCAGAAGGTTGTAATTCATATTTTCAGCTGACATCTACTTCTAATTCAACAGTTTTCCCTTCCACTATGATAGGAAAACTTGTGAGAGTACGATAAGGATGGAATCCTCTGCCATCAAAGGCTTATAAGGTATTCGGAGACTAATTGAGAGGTGGAGAGCCAATGGATTTCCAACATGAAACATACATGATGCAAGTAGAATCACCCCCATCAATGAGATTCTGATGAATCATCTTCCCTTTGATAATGACTTGAATTAAAAATGTAATATTATGGAGAAGACGAGGAACATGGTTTTCCATATTAAAAGTGATCAAATTTGAATCCGTAGGATCAATTTCTCCTATAGAAGACAATAATGATTTCCATTGTGTTGGACAAGTTTTGAGAACTTCCAAGGCAGACATCGCTGAAGGTGCTTGAGCTAGATCTTCGATAATACCATAACATTAAGCAGCTCTAGCATTCAGATTATAGGATGACTTCCGAAGCACACCTTTAGGAGGTGGTCGGATGACGGATTCATTATTATGTCTCTTGGTGTGAAGAGGACCAGAAGTAGGTGGAGCAGAAGTATAAGGTGCATTAGTGGCTTCTTTTCCCACCATCTACTTTTGAGGAGTTTGATAATCTTTTGACTGGGTGGCACTAGAAATAGGCACTATGCCACTCATGTAAACCTGCGAACCTAAAGAGGTAAAGGATTGTGGTTGGTCTACCAATTGAGTTTGTTGTGACGGAAATGGATCTTTCAGTACATCTGGTGTCCCTTGAGCGCCTTTTAATAAGCGACTAACTTCCGCACGATGGGGACAATCCTTGGTATATTGATCTTCCTCACAAATGAGGCAAGGATACTTAGGCTTATGTTTGGAGACATCACCAACAAATGAATTAGGAGGATCCTATTTTGGGGTATCATATTTTGCTTTTCCTTTACCCTTTTTTTAACCTTTAGAGGTTTTGTCTGTCGTTGAAGACTGAATGGAATTAACCTCAGAGGTTTTACCAGGATTAAAAGAGGATTTTTTGAAGGAGGATTGGATGTAGTATTCAAAACAGATTTTTGCTTCGAAGAATATTTATTGAAGTTTTAAGACACTGATCCAATAATACCATCGACATGTGGTACATCTGGAGACTTAGAAGATGTTGGGTCTGAAGATGGCTTCGGAGCATCAAGTAAGATCTCATATAACGTGCCAGATTGAGAATATACCAAATCTAAATATTGGGCACGGGAAATGGTTTGGTCTTCAGTAACACAACCCCCCATTGCTATGTCTACAACAATTTTGTTGACGAATGATTTGGCAAACCATTCAGTTAACAACTCATCAAGTATTTCAAACTTGATGAGGCGACATCGACATCTCCATCATGGATGTGATCGAAGATGTGGGTAGTGGTATCTTGTTTCATAGATGTAAGCAAATGGGTACCAGTTTCATAACAAACTAGTAACTGGAAGTGAGTTAGTAAGGCCATAGCCAAAGAATTGAAGTCTGAATAGGTACCTTGAGGTAACTCGATGTACCACTTTGTGGCGGCACCTATCAAGGTTCGTTGAAAGAGACGAAGACAAATAGATTTGTCAATGTAGGAAGTGGAAGAACACCATAAGTGGTAAGTCATAACATGGGCTTGTGGGTCTTCTTCAGATTTTCTTTCAAATTTTAGGCAATCAATAGGAATCTTAGTGGGAAATGGAGGCCAATAAGGTGAATGAAGTATTGGATCATTAGTAATCCTTGAAACAGAAATTGTGGGTTGAAAGGCATGTAAGGCCTTTAATAAGGCCCAGTTTGTGGATTCCATCCTTGTTGGTATGGGTTTTGTCCCCAAAGTGGCATATTTTGACCATATGGAACTTGATTTTGACCCCACTAAGGGGCAACCTGACCATAAGGTGGATTATGCCCCCACAAAGGTGGGTTTTGTCCAGGGTAAGTTTAATTTTTTCCCACCATAGGCCATTGAGAACCATAAGGTGGATAAACATTTTGCAGAGCATATGGATTATAAGGTTTCTGATGCAAATGTTGACCCTGGTAATAAATTTGTTGGCCCTTCTATTGCAGGGGTTGACCTTGTGGCTGCAAGGGTTGACCTTGTGGATATAAAGGTTGGTTTTGTTGTTGCAAGGGTTGACCTTGTTACTACAATGGTTGTCCTTACAGATACAAGGGTTGACTTGGTTGTTTGACAAACTTCCCTTGTTGATGCAAAGGTTGTTGATATAGCTGCAAAGGTTTCCCCTACTATTGTAAAGGTTTTTGATCATTTCCTTGAGGAATTCCTTGTTGGTACTGATATGTTCTAGTTGGGAATTGTCCATATGCACCGAAAAAGGGATTTTGACCATGTTGTATATAAGGTCCTACTTGTGGACTATAAGATGGTTTTTGAAGTGATTTTGAACCATATGGAACATAAGACTATTAGTGGAGTATCTGGGTCAAATACAGTTGTTAATACTGGAGATTACTTGCTCCATCTAGAATAGATGATTTGGCAGGATTAGGAATACCACTAATAGGTTGACTCACTACAACCATGTGAGGTTGTGATCCACTCACATGGGTTCCACTTGAGACAAGAGGGATATTTAGAAATTTCCCCCATGCTACGAATGAGGTGGTGGCACATTTTTTCCACTTGATGGGGGAATTGAAGAACTTACAAACGTATAAACTGAAACTGTCGGTTGCACCGAGATTGTAGGTTGAAACGAAGGTAATGGTTGTGTCAGAACAGTCAGTTGAATCAGAACTGAAGTAACAGGAGTTTGCATAGGGATGTGAGAGGTCATGTTGGAAATAAATGGACCAGAAGTAGGCATAGAGTTCAATGAACAAATGGGATTTTAGTATAGCGAAGAAGCACTGGGAATTCTTGAAACTAGTTGAGACATTGTCGTATAACCATGTGGAAGCATAGCTTCCCTGTTCTTAAGAGGTTATTGAGATGGAACTCTTCCTACATAAGGAAAATCTTCCATAAATTTAGATTTGGAATCATTATCAACACTAGGAGTGTGAGTAGTTGAGACTTCCGGAGGACATCGAAGAGAGGTTGGAAACTCACCTTCTGAAGCCATGGGTGGAAAAAATTGGTGAGGGGGAATCCGAGATGATGGGTATAACTCCAAAGGTACACTAGGAGTATCGTATGGACTATAAGGTTGTTGAGAAGATACCACCAACGGATCAAAAAGTGGATTTAGAGGATATAAAACAAACCTTTGTGGACTCTCAGGGGTTTTTGGATCAGACTCCTGAGATGATGACGAGTCTCGAGGTGGGGGACGAGAAGCAAGGGATTAGATACTTGGGACAATTTCAAGTTCAAATCCTAGGGCTTCAAGTGACTGTGAAAGTTCAATACAAACTCCTTTTGATGACCCTTCAGTATTAGATGATGAAGGGGAATGGTGAGGTGAACGTAATGGTTCAACCACGATGACTTTCTCTCAAAAGAAAAAGGAGAAGAGATGATTTCTTTGAGAGATTTTAAAATTGAGTTTTACAAGGAATTACTCAATATGAGGTCAAGAAACAACTGCATGGGTTTGACATGTTATCGTTGGCAGTTAATTTTTATAACTTAAAACAAAAAATAAATCAAAAAGGGTTATACTAAGCAAGAGGTTTTACCAAGTATCCATGAACTGCAATATACACCTTAGCCAAAACCAAAGACTTGACGTACAGTGGCAAATCTCCTTGAATGTCTATGTTAGTGATGTCTAATGCATAACTATTCGGTGAGAGTGTTCCCATATACTTGCCATACCGAAGTGCCTCCTATATACTCGAAAGTACTGGAGAACCTTCGATATACTTTTGTACTGGAACGGGATTTCACTCCCGGGATACAATGCAGGTAGTTAACGATAGTTGCTATGTTTAAAGATGTCAGAACACGTCTCTAGCCTAGACCTCTAGATATTTCCATTAGGTTATAAATTCTCCTTAGGTTGATTGAGGTAAATTTTAAGTTTATCTTGAATTAGATTTCAATTTTATGGCTCAACGATGTCACTTGAATTCCTATGATGCAACTAAATGAGAAAAATGAAATATTTTCATCTGATGAAGGCTAAACTAATGAGGGAAAAGAGACAAACAAATAATGCATCAATCAAGCAAAATGCATCAAAACATATCTCGACTTTTCGAATGCAAAATGTAAAAAATGAAAACTACTCTTTCACTTTCACTAATGAATGTAATGCCAAAATGAAATCTTATTGTTGTTGGGAAAAGTATCCAATACGGAATGACCCTATCCCACTCTAAGGGTGATAGTACCTCAGCAACAATCAAAGCAAAGCTATTCGAGATTACTTCTTTATAAGATGTAAGAGAGAGGGGGAAGATATCCACTAACCGATGTCTTCCGCTAATGATTGATCCAATCTTCTCTCTTTGCTGCTCGCTCCCAGCTCCTTGCTCTTTCACTGGCCCAGCTACACCAAGATCCTGCAAAATAACAAGAGAGGGAAACTACAAGAAGCATACATTCATAATTGATTCAAGGATTAGAATAAATCAAATACACAAGCATAACAATACACCATTGAGACACATGCATATAGAAGAACCTCAAATACTTTATTAATGGAAGAAGTAAAGTTCAGGAAGTGATACAACCATAAAAGGCCCAATCCAGCATCACCTCCCAGCAGAAAGAAATCTCCTCTTCACCTCCTTCAAAGCAAATCACCCAATAGTTCTAAACTCAAACCAACAGCACTTCCTTGCATTCACAAGATTCCAGCCTCCTTAGACCTCATGATAGAGCTCTATATATAGGAGTTTTGGAGAAAGGATGAGTCAGCTTGAGGCTGGCATGAAGCTGACTAGTGTCCTCTCCCACTTCAGTTATTCTTTAGTTCTTGAGTCCACTTGGAGGTTCTTGCTTCCACTTGGAGATCTAGACCCTCTTACTCATCACCAGTCGAATTCCCTGATCCAAGTGTCATTTTGGAAGCTTCCTGGGCATTGACACCTTGAGGAATGACTGTGCCACTTGGCCAAACTCGCCCAGCACAGGTAGCCTTCTTTGCAGTTGACATTCAACGCAGGTACACAGTGGAGCAGTTGACATTCAATGCAGATGCTCAGTGGAGCAGTTGACATGATCCAGAATTAGCTTGTTTTTGAGTGTTTTCAGGTGGAGAACTGATATTCAGTGCAGTGGTTTGCTGACCTTGTTCCTCTAGGGGTAGGAACAACATGTTTAGGGACTTTGGATCCCTTAGATTATTGACATTTCATGCTTCATGCTGTAAGGCACAAAAATGTCTATAACAGTTGCCCCCTAAAGTATGAGGTCGTTTATCGGGTGAAATGCTTTATCAGGAGGATCCGAAGTTCATTCAATCGCTGAGAGGTGACCTGTAATAAAATACAATACAATAAATTATTTTTCATTCTGCTTTCATGATCTAGCTGAGGCGGGCATTCCCATGCTCAACTTTATAAATTCATTTTGGTACATAGAACAGACGATCGTCTGATGGTAGACTGATAATTCTCTGCTGAAATTATCATCCTTTGAGTAGGATGATCATCTGCTGCAATGATGTACATGTCAAATGTCTTTATATCCTGAATATATATCGCAGCCCGGATGGATGAAACTAGATCTGGGGTCTTCAAACTCGTTCGATCTTCACTCTAAGTACAAGTCGATCCATGTGAGAATTGCGCTGAAGTCGAACATGGAAAGACATCGCTTGATTACCGGTCAATGATGTAAACCGTTAACAAGCGCGAGAGGAATCACCAATAATGATAATGACCCTCAAGGTACTGCAGTACAATTCACGTGGTGTGAATATAGGACTTGGCGTCGAACACCACGCAAAATCTTCTGGTCGAAGGTCATTGATGTATACCTGTCGCCGGAAGTGAGAAACTTGCCATTGAGGCATGCAAGCTTCAAAGTACTGAGGGGGTTGTTCCTAGATCAACTTCTTGGATAATGAGCTGAAGTTGACAAGAAGCGATCCGTCAAAGGAGGGCATTAATGAATCCACATCAGTGACACGGAACGGAGCTAATGACTTTAGTGGAGGTGAAAACAATCTGTGAAATATGATTCAGGGTGGCGATCATGGATGGATGAAGGATAATGTATGGCAGTGGATGGGACACGGTTGACTCTTTCTGAACAACATCTCTTGAACATATAACGACACTGATGTGATGGATCGGTAGCATTACCCCAGATGTGGATGGTTTGGCGAGACCATGGTGATGAGACCGGTGAATGAAACAACCCAACCCGATGTGATACGGAGGAAAAGTGTCATGTTCAAGAGCGACTTGCTACCATTAAAGCTTTGAGGTTCTCCCAATTTTTCCCCAGTCATTTCTGACCAGTACCTCTTTATTTTTGTCAAGCTTGAGGAGGATAACATATGCTTGTTCTATAACCTGCCCTTCGGGCAAGCCCATCGCTATGTTTTAACGAGCCTAGCGATAGGGAAACTCGTTCTCGTCTAAAGACAAGTTTGTCGCTATTTAATCATTTTAACGAGTCTAACGACAAGGAAAACTCGGTCCTTTTCATTTTTAGAGAGTCTGAAAAGGTACAGAAAGCTAACTCCAAAATTCCTTTTTCGTCATCTAATCCCTTAAGTCCGAAAAAGTATAAAACAATACAGAAGGGATGAGTTTTCGATAATTTTAACGAGCCGAATAAAACAAGCGCTCGACCTTTTTGTGTAATAATCCCTCAGGTCCAAAAAGATTAAAATCTAGAGGAGGGATAGCTCTTTCGGTCACTTTAACGAGCTGGAAGGCCAAAACTCGGCAAACTTTTCATATTTTACGAGTCAGATGAAAAGAGCTCAAAGAAGACTCGTCTTTTGAGGAACGAGTGATAAACAGGGATAGCAGCAGATTCCAGGTACAGGTTGGAATTTTCCAATCACGGCAGTGTCACAAGGATGGCTAGGTGAAATCACTCTTCGCAGCTGTTCCTCAAAATGGGTAAACAATCATATGGAGGTGAACAATCGGCCAAATGACAGTGGAGGTGGCGGGTGCAAACACGACCAAGGCTTTTTATGGCTAATAAATTTACGATCATAGTGGTTATTTACCGGGATAGGTTCATTTTTTATTTAACGAGCTTGAATGCGCCAAAACACTACTCAATCTTATGTTTATTTTTTAACGAGCATGAACTATGTGCTAAAACTGCTCGGATCTCGCTTTTCTATTTTTTAACGAGCATAAATTCCGCGGTAAAACTGCTCGATCATATGATCAAATTTTGATTTTTTACCATTACTAGCTTTTCTCTTTTCAAGGATAGTACTGCATTCTCAATTGCTGCAACAAACTTTGTTAGAAATGAATAATATTTGCATGAAAATGAAATTATAACCCTAATATTTCACTTTGAACTACGTAAAAAGCTATTAAAAGGTGTTTTTACCTCTCATTTACCATTTCATTTGCATTTGGTTTGTTGGAGCTCTGGAGGTGCCTCTTCCCCCTTGATTTTCACCAGCTGATTCCAGGAGATTCTGCGGACGATTTTCGGCGCCGTCTGGACCAGGTAGGAGCTAAACCCTAGCTCTTTCTTTTCATGGTTTTCTTTTCCAGTTTCATGCCTGTTTTTTAGTATTTCTGAGCCCCAGGGGTTTTGCTAGGGCGCCCTAACTTCAGCGCAGGTTCCCCATTCAAAACCTGCACTGAATGTCAAGCTGCCTTAAGGCAGCCTGACCTTCAGCGCAGGTGGGACACTTTCTGCCTGCGCTGGGCTCAGAAAACTGGGTTTCCAGGTCATTTTTTGATGAATTTTCGCCAGTTTTTCACCAAAATCAGGAACTTACTCCTTCTCTTGTTTGCTTTGCAGGGAACTTTGAACAAAATGTCCCTTACATGGCGAGAACGAGAACATGAAGAGGAGGACATGATTGCCCTCCATGACCCGGTCACGGTGAACGCGCTGCGGAACTCTGGCCTGCTGAATTTTTTCTGTATCTCTAGCATGAGAGCACAGATTACTTTGCTGCAGTATATGCTTGATGCTTGGGATCCTGTTAACCAAGTATTCCAGATTAGGGGAAAGTCCATCCCCTTGACCATAGAGGACATGTACTTCTTGACTGGGTTGTCAAGACGAGGTGCCCCCATTTCCTTGTCAGGTACGGCCCGGGGGACCGATTCCACCAGAGATTATGTTTGCCAGTATTGCAGGGAAGGTTCTCAGCCGAGCAGAGACGGCAAGATTGTTATCCGTGAGATTACTGACAGGTCTCTCAGGTCCATTCTGTATACCATTGGTAGGATGGCCGGTAGCGCAGCTCTACATGTTGCCAACAGATCTTATATGCAGCACGCCTTGGAGTGTCTCCAACCGAAAGTATTCAACTGGTGTGATGCAGTACTTGTTCAGATGAAAAGTCAGTTGACCAAGGTAAAGGATGGCAAGCTGAAGAACTTTGGATTTGGTTCTATTCTGACTGCCTTCGCCTTGGAGAAAATCCCACTGATGCAGCCTCAGTACATTATACTCGACTTGCCTTCTCCGACCGAGCCACGTATGCAGAGGTGGGTTGATCACATTTCTAGGCATGCTGGTCAACCTCAGATTACTTTTACTGAGGCCTTCTTTAGGTGGTTCGAGCGCCAGGAGATGGTCTTTTCCGAGTATCCATATGTGGGTATGGATTTCCGAGGTGATCCAGATTTGGTGCTACCGGATGGCGAACAGTGGGGCGCTATTGGTAAACTCTTTGACCATATTACTGTTTACTGTTCTTATTTATAATGTTGTCGTGCTTTATTCTATCAAGACTTTTAATTATACTCTTGGGTGCATGCAGATGTTGGTCCTGTTCGTCTAGCAGTTCGTCCGAGACCGCCAGCTGTTGCTCCGGCAGTGGAGCCTGCTAGGAGAGCTATCCTCCGTGACCTTGACGATACTGAGACACTTACAGCTGTGCAAGAGCAGGTTGAGATCCTTAGTCTCGGCATTCCCGATGTGAGGATTGATGAGTTACCTTTACAGCTGCAGCGACACACTATTGGTGTGCCTCGACGATGGACTCGTCTCTTGCGCATGATTGCATAGGTCGTGACGTGCTATCATGAGCACCACTAGGCTAGGGTGCCCCCTAGCATCTTTTTGAGTTTTAGGTCATATGACCAATTTTGTCTTGGTTACAGAACATTATGTATGAACTATATAAACAGCTTATATATATTTTGATTTTCGAGTTTTATTCTGATTGAGTTATATGATCCATATGTATAATCTTTGATGATGTATCCCTTTTATAAATGTTGCAAATGTCTATCTAACACATAGTTTTCTAATGAGTCAGTTAATGTGTTTAAGTTCCTGGAAATATGTTGATATTGAATTGAATCAAATTGTCTTTCCAAGATCTTAACCCTTAGGAACATGCGATAAATAGTTGGATTGCGAACAGAATATATACCATTGAGTTGTAGTATTACGAGCTGTGAGTCTAGCCTGACCATTAGTCGGCGTATGCCACGTGTGATGGCATCAGAGAGTAGTTCTATCAACGTGCTATACTTAGCGATGTTATTCGTTGATTGCCCAATACACACACCTCTGAAACTTACTAACTCGCCGCTTGGATCAAAAATGGCCCAGGCTGTGGAGGATAGGTTCCGCGAACTACGACTCGCTCCGTTGGCATATCCAACACATGTCTCCAGAATGTTCAACATCTGCAACAAATGAAAAAGGTGGATCACTCGACTAGAACAAATACTTTAGCGAAAACAAAATACAACAAAAGCATGCAGGTTACTATTTAAGCATAGTAACGCTTGAGGTACATCCCGTTGCGGGGCTGCACCAGTGGAATTCCGTCGTAATCCATTAACTCGTAGGCTCCTTTTGCTAACACCCTTTTAACAATATAGGGGCCCATCCATAAGGACTTGAATTTACCTGCTCCCAATTTATCGGATTCTTGGTCATAAAGCAAGACCAAATCACCTTCTGAGAAGACACGGGGTTTGACATTTTTGTCGAACTGAGCCTTGACTCGTTTCTTATGGGCTTCGTTAACCAAAGCGGAATCACGATGGGTTTCATCCAATTGGATTAGTTCCAAGAAATGAGCCTCTTCTTCTGAAGTTCCGGGGAGAAGATCGATTACGAGTTTAAGTGACGAAATTTCACACTGGATTGGCAAGACTGCTTCCAGGCCATACACCAGTTGAAAAGGTGTGAACCCGGTTGCGTTCTTTACCGACGTTCGGTAAGCCCACAAGGCTGAGTACAGGATTAGGTGCCATCTTCTTTTATGAACCCCGATCATCCTTTGCAACATACGCTTCAGGACCTTGTTGATTGCTTCAACTTGCCTGTTGGCTTGCGGATAATATGGGGTAGAGCTGTTGTGAGATAGCCCTAGCTTGGCAGCTAATTCGACCATCATGTGATTGCGAAAATGCGACCCATGATCTGTCACTATAGCCTGTGGTATGCCGAACCTGGCGACTACATGATTGAAAAAGAAAAGGGCAGCTGTTTCACCAGTGTTATCTAATGTAGGCATCGCCTCGGCCCATTTGGTAAAATAGTCAACAGCAACTATAATATACCCATGCCCCCCGGTCGAGGTGGGGTTACATTGCATGAAATCGATGCCCCACTTGGCGAAGGGCCCAACAACAACTATTGGCTGTAAAGGTGCGGGTGGTCTCCTGGTTTTGCTATCAAAAATTTGACAAGCATGACAACTTCTGACTGCGGTTATGCAATATTTAAACATGGTTGGCCAGAAGTATCCTGCTCATAAGATTTTTTGTGCTGTTGCATATCCAGATTGATGCCCCCCACACGCACCTGAATGACACTCATTCAGGGCTTTTTCGGCCTCCTCATGGGTAAGGCACCTCCTCAGAACTGTATCGACACCATGACGGTAAAGTGTATTACCGACGATCATGTAGTCTTTTGCTTGGTATCGTATACGTTTTTGTTCGGAGCGAGAGGTGTTTGGCCTGAACTTTTGGGTTTGGAGATAAACTATGATATCTCCATACCACTCATCGCTTACAAATATGAGAAACAAACTTTCGTCCACGATTGACTCTTCCAATGTTTCATCGTTGGACGACGATGGGAAATCACATAATAATTCTGCGAAAACTAGAGCTTTCTTTGATTTGGATTTTACAAATTCCAGATCAAACTCTTGAAGAATCGCTATCCATTTTGAATATTTGCCCCCCAGCAACTGTCGCGACAGTATATAAGTCATGGGGTTGCAATCTGACAAGATGGTAGTTTTCCGAAAGAGGACATAATGTCGAAACCTTTGAATCGCTTGAACAGCTGCAAGTGCTAGTTTTTCAACATAAGAATATTTACTTTCTGTATCATTTAAGTTTTTACTTAAATAATAAATAGGATGTTCAATTCCATCGACTTCTTGAACTAAAACCATCGCAATGGTCGTATCTGCTGCAGCCAGATACAGGTTAAAATCTCTTTGATAGTCCGGGGCGTACATTAATGATGCTTTTACTAGACAATTTTTTAGAGCATCAAAGGAAGCTTGCGCCACCTGGTCCCAGACAAAAGGTACATCCTTTTTCAAAAGACGAGTATAACCCTTAGCAAGTTCTGCGTAATTTGGAATGAACCTCCTCAGAAAGTTTGCTTTCCCTTGGAGTTTCTGAATCTGAAGCAAATTTGAAGGTGGAGGCAAATTAATGATTGCCTGAACCTTGCAGGGGTCGAGACGAATCCCATCCTTAGAGACTACAAAGCCAAGTAAACGACCAGAACCGACGCAAAACACACATTTGTGTGGATTGAGTCTTATCTTGTAGTGTCGGCAACGTAGAAATATCGCTCTTAAATGCTGCGGATGATCAGTCCGCTTTCGCGAATGAGCCGGAAGATCATCGAGATAAGGTTGAACAATGTTCTTGATGTCATGGAAGGCATAATTCATTGCCCTCTGAAACGTCGCCCCTGCGTTCTTTAAACCAAAGGGTAATTTTGGATAAGATAATGTGCCCCACGGACAAATAAATGCAGTCTTTGACTGGTCCTGTGGGCGGATATTTATTTGATTATACCCGGAAAATCCATCCATAAATGAAAAGATTTCACATCCGGCGCATTCATCAATTATCTGGTCGATGAAGGGTGTAGGGTAGTTGTCCTTCGGACAAGCTTGGTTTACATCCCTATAATCGACACACACTCTAATCATCCCTTGTTTCTTCATAACAGGGACAATATTCGATACCCAATCGGTTAGAGGAACCGGGTAGATGAATCCAGCATGGAGGAGTTTTTCAACTTCCGCCTTAATGGCAGCGGCTTTCTTGGGGTGCACCTGCCGAAGCCGTTGTCTTACTGGTTTGACATCAGGATACATTTTAATTTCATGTTCAACGATACTCGAGTCAATGCCTGGCATTTCAGCATATGACCAAGCAAAGACATCTCTAAATTCGCGAAAAAGAGCGTTATATATTTCCAGTTCTAAAGGGGAACAACCTTTGCCGACATAAATATTCTCTACAACATCTGTTTTAGTCGAGATATTTATGGCTATAGTCTCTTCAATATTGGATAAGTTTCTCTCGGAATCCACCGTATTTACAGTATTTGTTAGGAATTCAAAAACTGAAGGGTGATAAAGGTCACTTTGAGTATCTTCTTCATATTCTGGAAGAAGGGAACGATGGTGGTGATCATTCCATGGTGCCCCCTCAATCATCATTGATTGTAAGATTCCTTCGTCAGTCCCATGTACTTTCGACCAAGGATCTAATGAGGTACCATATTCTCTAGACCTATCTACCCAAACGCTTGACGAGCGTTGATTTGGGTTCGCCTCCCATGCTTGAAACATTGATTGCTACAATATTTCTAGAGGGCTTGGGGACAAAACCATTGCACGATCCATGTCGACCTTCGTGGAAGATATCATGTTGCAGGTTTCTACAAACGGTACATTTCCTACATAAATAGGAGGTGGTAGCACGAAATTTCCCATCAATGTGGGGTCTTTCAATAATCCTACTCCGATATCTTGAAGCGAATGGTTGCTCTCATGGATCATGGGAATGCTTCCTGTAACTTGTGAACCATTAGGGAGGAAGTTCTGTTGGTCGACGACCGTAATCCCTCCTTCAAACGGGAATGCGATCCTCCTAAAATAAGTCGACACAACAGCTGCCATGGCATAAATCCATGGTCTACCCAGTAGGATGTTATAGTCGAGATTTCCATCAATGACCTCAACATCAATTTCTACTGTTTTTCCTCCTAGTTCAACCTTCAAGTTATTAAGGATACCGTATGGGGTATAAGTCCTTCCGTCGAAAGCTTTTAATGTCGTCGATGATCGCGACAAGGTTGGAGATCCTAAAGTTTTCCAGCAGCTCATCGACATAATACATGTTGATGCTCCCTCATCAATAATCGTTCTGTGAACAGTTTTGTTGAGGGCTTTCACTTGAATAAGGAAAGCTAGTTGAGCTGGTAACTGAGGATCGTATCCTTTGTGATCAAAGGATACAAGATTGGAATTCTTAGGATCAACCCCACCAATTGCTGATAACAACGCCTGCCTTTGGGTTGGACAATTTTGTAGTACTTCAAGAGTCGACATAACGGATGGCGATTGTGCCAAATCTTCCACTATGTTATAATGCTGCGCCGCTCTGGCGCGAGGATTAAATGTCGACTTGTGTACTACACCCTTTGGCGGTTTTATTGTTAATTCAGGGATGATGGGTGGTACAACTTCTGTCGAAGTTGTTGTCGAACTACTTGGTTGATCTTTACCTTTTTCGTTCGACAGCTGAGGATTCCCGTAATCTTTGTTCCTTGTCGAGATCAAAGCATCATTCTGTTGTTTCGAAACCGACAACATAAGTACTTGTGACGGGGAAGCATTTCCACTATCAATCAGATTTTGACCTGGGTTGGGAAATGGATCAGTTAACACAGCTGAGGTTTGGGAACTTTTAAAGAACCTCTTTAACTCAGCTTTGAATGGGCAATTCTTTGTGTTATGATCCTTGTCATCACATATTAGACATGGATAATTTTTTTTCCCTTTCCCAGGAGGGTTTGAAGAATTTTTTCCAGGGGATGGCTCACCCTGTTTCTTCTTCTTCCCTTTGTTTTGCTTCTTCTTGCTTCCTGGTTGATTGGTTTCTTTGCCCTTATCTGCTGATACGTCATTTACTTCCGAAGCAAGAATTTCTTCTTTTGCATTTTGATCCGAATTCTTACGGGCTTTCTTTGACGAAGCCTTTATCGATTTCGCGTTTGTCGTGCCAATCACACCATCACCGGCGTGAGAGTCACTATTTGATTTAGGAGGAGGAGGAATTGAAAATTCCGGTCTAGGAGCGTCAGGTATTTTGTCGTAGAGTGTGCCGGACTGAGTATAAACTAAGTCCAAATACTGTGCACGAGCAATAACTTGCTCCTCTGTTACGACTCCCCCCTTGGCCACATCTTCCGTAATAGCCAGAAGTAACGACTTTATAAACCATTCAGCTAATAGCTGATCGGGAACGTATGTTTTCACCATCCTACGACGATGACGCCACTCATGTATATGATCGGATATATGGGTGGCAGTTGTCTGCTTGAAGTTGGTTAATATTTCTGTTCCCGTTTCATACCTTATCGGTAATTGAAAATGGGTTAAGAAAGTCGTGGCTAGGGAACTAAAATTGTCGAAAGAGGCTCTTGGCAATTCAATATACCATTTAGCCGCTGGACCTGTCAATGTCCTCTGAAAAAGGCGAAGCCTTATCGAATCATCGTTTAGGGTGTTCGACGAACACCACAGATGGAAAGTCATCACGTGATTCGATGGGTCTTCACCGGGATTTCCATTGAATTTAGGAATGTCAGATGGAAGTTTATGAGGAATCGCTGGCCACCAAGGGGCATAAGCAATCGTATCGTTGGTTAACCGGTGTAAATCGGGTAACTCTAAAGTTGCCACGAATGGTAACTGTTGATTCAGGTTAGGCGAAGCATAACCAGGGTATGATGGAATCGCTTGAGCAGTGGGTCTTTGCATACCAGCATAATGTAATTGATGTTGGTATGATTGATATGGTTGGTGGACTTGACCACTATAAAGTGGTTGGTTTTGACCGTTTTGGATATACGGTTGTCCACTATTCGCAAAGATCTGCTGCTCAGAACCTTGGTATACTTGCTGAAATTGTGGTTGTTGGTATTGCACTAGCCATGGTTGTGAAGCCATGTTCTGTTGTGCTATGCTAACTGTTGGACCAAGGTGTGGGGTAATTGTACCCGTTTGGACCTGTGTTGCCCCACCAGCTGGCGATTGTGGTTGTGACCCATGGTCAAGTGGCTGTTGCATTACAACCTGAGAAACCTGAGGTTGACATGCAACAGGTATCGCTTGAACTTGTGACACTGTTACAATGGCCGGTGTGGTTTGGATGTTCGTCATAGGTACACACTGTTGCATAGAATATACAACCCTTGGTTGTTGAGGTAGCATGGGTACCCAACTACTTGACGCAATTCCAGTATAACCTGAATACTGTTGAGAACTGCCGTATGGATATCCTCCCGGAGGAGGTAATGAAAGGACATACTGCCCCCCATACGGTAGCAATCCGGAACTCAGAGGGATTGTTAGTCCTTGAGGACTGGATGGCCCAAATTGACCTCCATGAGGATCAATCTGTCGAGTTTCAATGTAAGAGTTGCCGGATACTACTCCGGATGAACAAACTAGAACAGACCATAATGTCGAAATAGTTCCTTGGTGGACTCCTTCTAGCGGTTGTGAGCTAGTTGGGACAGCTGGTATGCTGACAAACATCGTCGGAGTGATGGTAGGGGCTTCTGCTATCGCTGTGTCATTTGACACAGTCCTAGATGATGACGGTTGTTCATACATCTTAAGTCTATCCAATAGATTGCCTAGCGATTCTACAGGAACTCCCACTTGTGGTGGATTAACTTCTGATGAAGGAAATAGAGTGACCCCGACTCCAAAATGGGTTGGAGTACTTGCTTGCGGATCCTCTGAAATTTCCTCTATCACAATCAAACCCGGTGGAAGAGGAAGATCGTCAGGTCCGTAAAATATTTCTGGTGCCGAAGAAGTGGTTGTTTCGACAGCGACAGCAGTTTGAGGAACAAAACTCTCTGGACCGGTTACAGATGGAACTGGTTACTTTATACAAGTATTTGCCCCGAGACTAGGATCAGTATTATTGTCCTTCTGTGGCTGTTGAACTTCTTCTATAGAGGCAGGGTTTCCAGAAATGTTTGGAGTAACCGGAACCTCAGATGTAGTTGGAACACTTGTTCTAACTTTTAAAGGAGATTTTGAACCGGTTAAACGAGTTCGCTTTGTCCGTACTGTTTTCGATTCTGGAGACAAAGACGGTTGACTCGTAAGCCTCCGCGAACGACGGGGTTTCAATTGACTTTCTTCCACGATTGCGGATTACTCGATCAACCAAAATATTACAAGGGGAAATTTGTGTTTCCGAATTGAATGAATTTTATTAGACGCTTTTAGACACAACTTGCTTTTTCACTTTTTAAGAGTCGAGAAAAAGCTAAAGATGACTCTAGTCTCCTTCGATGTTTTAACGAGCCCGAAGTGACAAATGCTCGGATGGAATTTTTCAGTTATAGAGTTTTAAAAAGGCCAAAAGAAACTGCTCTGGAGATCTAGGCAGAGGGTGTGCCAAACCTTTCGCAAAACCACAGAATACGTTTTACGGTACGAGTGGTCGATCTTCGTGAATGCTGTGTTCACTGCATTGCGATCAGTAGGGCGGCCGACATGGCTTCCTATGGATAAAAGATATATGCCTATAGGGGTCTCCCAATATATACGCGACGGTACGTGGGAGCACAAGTCCGTATTAGTGCCACCGACTCTCAGGAGGAATCACCCACCTTCTTCGAGATCGACAGTCACTACGTTTAACGACGCCGGAACACGTCTCTAGCTTAGACCTCTCTGTGTTTGCGTTATGTTTCAAAGCATTGTTAGGTTCATTCAATATATTTTAAGTTGATCTTTTTAAAGTTTGCCTTTCAAGGTTCACCACGAGATGTATGATACAAATTCCTAAATGCAGTCTAAGATGAGAAGCAAGCTTTTTCAATCTTTTCGACTTATGAAAATCTTAACTACTGAGGGAAAAGAAAGACATCATCTTTTCACACAGATCATAGAGCACACACTAATGCACTTTTTCCTAAATCAACATGCAAGCTGTCAAAATGCACATGCACAATGCAGGTATTTCTTTTCTCTTTCTTAATGTTGATGTAATACAAAAAGAAAGTTGTTGTATAACTTTGAATTCAATTTCAAGTGAAAGTAAACAAGCTTGTCCAAAATCAAAAGACACCTTAAGATTTACTTGTTTCGACACTAGAAATATATAAATTCAAACCATATGACGAAAGCAAAAGCTCAATCAGCTATGAACAGCAAACAAACTAACTCTTAAGATCAAAACGACACTTATCACAAGTCTAGATCTAAGAGGCCACAACAAGACTAGTTCACTTTCGTTACGGGAAACTGTAAATGATATAAGAAATACACAAAGAACAAATACAGTTTCTTTATACAACCGAGGCGGAATAGTGGCAAGGAAAGTTGGTTTCAGATAGGTACATTGACTGATAACAGGGTGCAAAAACAAGGATGAAAACAGGGCAATAAACAGCAGGGAACCCCAGTAGCACAAGGCAAAACTGGTTCAGCGCAGGTGGTACACTGTCAGTTTGACATTCAACGTAGGTAGCCCCTTCGGGATCTGCGCTGAAATGCAGACTGCCTTCACAGTGCTTGCACTGAAGAGATAAACTTTCGTTTTTCTCAGTTTCTGGGTCACAGATTGCTCAAAAATCAACAGTTTTTGGCCAAATCAGAAGCTATCAATCAAGTACACACTAAGGGATGAAAAGGAGGATGAAAAGCTATCACTAAGAGCTGTTCAGAGTCCTTGTGGATCAGCTCTTCAAATCATAAACATGCCCAGAAATTGAGCTAGAGTAGCTGCCCTCTACTTTGCATTTGAAAGATCCAAATGCAGTTCGATTCGGTACTCTCTGTGTTTATGAAATGAATAGCAAAAACACAAACAACCAACAAGATACGATCCCCAGCGGAGTCGCCAATTTGTTGTTGGGAAAAGTATCCAATACGGAATGACCCTATCCCACTCTAAGGGTGATAGTACCTCAGCAACAATCAAAGCAAAGCTATTCGAGATTACTTCTTTATGAGATGTAAGAGAGAGGGGGAGGAGATCCACTAACCGATGTCTTCCGCTAATGATTGATCCAATCTTCTCTCTTTGCTGCTCGCTCCCAGCTCCTTGCTCTTTCACTGGCCCAGCTACACCAAGATCCTGCAAAATAACAAGAGAGGGAAACTACAAGAAGCATACATTCATAATTGATTCAAGGATTAGAATAAATCAAATACACAAGCATAACAATACACCATTGAGACACATGCATATAGAAGAACCTCAAATACTTTATTAATGGAAGAAGTAAAGTTCAGGAAGTGATACAACCATAAAAGGCCCAATCCAGCATCACCTCCCAGCAGAAAGAAATCTCCTCTTCACCTCCTTCAAAGCAAATCACCCAATAGTTCTAAACTCAAACCAACAGCACTTCCTTGCATTCACAAGATTCCAGCCTCCTTAGACCTCATGATAGAGCTCTATATATAGGAGTTTTGGAGAAAGGATGAGTCAGCTTGAGGCTGGCATGAAGCTGACTAGTGTCCTCTCCCACTTCAGTTATTCTTCAGTTCTTGAGTCCACTTGGAGGTTCTTGCTTCCACTTGGAGATCTAGACCCTCTTACTCATCACCAGTCGAATTCCCTGATCCAAGTGTCATTTTGGAAGCTTCCTGGGCATTGACACCTTGAGGAATGACTGTGCCACTTGGCCAAACTCGCCCAACGCAGGTAGCCTTCTTTGCAGTTGACATTCAGCGCAGGTACACAGTGGAGCAGTTGACATTCAGCGCAGATGCTCAGTGGAGCAGTTGACATGATCCAGAATTAGCTTGTTTTTGAGTGTTTTCAGGTGGAGAACTGATATTCAGTGCAGTGGTTTGCTGACCTTGTTCCTCTAGGGGTAGGAACAACATGTTTAGGGACTTTGGATCCCTTAGATTATTGACATTTCATGCTTCATGCTGTAAGGCACAAAAATGTCTATAACACTTATGAGAAACAAAATCACTTTCTTTCACTAAGATGCACTAATATTTTTTATATTTTCTTTCACTTTGATTCTAAATGCAAACTAATGCATAAGCAAGGGAAAAATGAATTTCAAAACAACTAAAACAAAATTTTCATTCACTTTGGTTTTGAACAAAACGTTTCAATAATACTTAAATGAAGAGATATTTTCACTTTTATTTCAAAACAATGAAATCAAAACAATCATATACTTTTAGTGTCACCAAAGCAAACAATTGTAATCTATGTTTGACAATGGAGCAGAAGTAATTTTAAAAGTACAAATATAATCCAATACTAATGAAAAATACTTCACAAATATGAACTGAAAGCATCTTGAAAATGGTGTCCTGGCTGCAGTAAAACGCCTAGATGGAGGCAATCGATCTCACAAAGACAAGACAAGTGATGAGTGAAGTGTGACCTAGACTTAGAAACCCTAGAATACAATATAATTTCAATCACACACCAATAGAAGAAAAGAGACAATTGCAACCATTAAAGGACAACAATCAAGGCAAACTCAATGAGATCACACTAGAAAAACACTCACAGAGGTTGAACCACACTGAAAATGAGAAGAAACCCTAATTTTTCTCTACTCCCTGGGATCAGTGTGCCTGTAAAAGGAAAAGTAGTGGTGAAAGGCAAAGAAGCATGATTGTTAATCCAAAATAAATGTTTTCAACACTTCTGTAAAAACAAAAAACGCGCTGGGAGAGGAAAATAAGGAAGAAACAAAAAGCTTCAAAAATCATACTAGACTCAACACTCTCAAGCAAAAACCAGTGACTGTATAAACCTACAGTGATGAACAGAAGCTGAGAAATCGACGATTGGTAAAACTAATTAGAGGATCAGATCGAAGAAATGGATGGAAAGGTTATAGCTTCCCTAGTGGAGATGCCATTTTGTTGTGTAGGTAAATCCTCTATGCGGATAGAGATGATCCCTCTAGCCCAATGAGTGGGTCTAGAAAGAAATGAGATAATCTACAAGACATTTTACTAGATTACAACCGAAATAAGAGAAGAGGAAGGAGACATACCTTGCTTTGATGCTATAATGCACTCCTTTGTTGAAGATCTTGATCGCTTGATCCATCGGGCTCAATCCTCATTGCTCATGGTGTTTGAATAGCTCCACAAGAGACCAAAACCACAACAAAGCATAAAAGTGCAACAAACATGATAAAATGCAATCCACTTAACATATCAAGGAGCATTAAGATAAATGAAGCATTGACACAAACATTTATGGAAAATTAACGAGCAGTTGTATATATTAATAAACAAAAGAGGAAGCATACAACCTAGGCCTTAATGTTAGTAGCCCTCCTTGAGTGAATGTCCAAGTCCAAGCTCAATCTCTCTAAGCACTCCTTCTCCAAGCCCAAATGAATAGCATGTAGGCACTATCTCAGCACAAGGGTGAAAATAATTAGAGACCAACCATTTGGGAATAGAGGGGAATGAATATATAGGTAGGGAGAGGGAGTTAGCATCTCACCAAATATAGGGGAAGGTTCTCATCTAAAGGAGGAAGCTCATAGGGATAAGCTCAAAGGGTAATATTGGTAGAATTAGACCACATCCACAACGAACATCATCCAGCTCGTCGTTTTGGAAGCCTCTATATCATGAAGCTTTTCTTCCTCTTTGGGAAAACTTACCTTTTAGGGATCAGTGCAAGTATCCAAGCCATCAGCACGAGGGGGAAGTTTTACAATTGCGCTAACCCAGAAATTAGGGTTTTGGAGCACACCTTCTTAGGAAAATATCAAGGCAATTCTCCATTAGTTCTTCAGGGAGGATCTGGACTACATATCAGGATGGGTACACTACACATTTCTCAAGTTTTGGGCACTCCGAGGTATGACACAGGGAAGTTTAGGAGGTGTGACAAAATATTGTGTAATAACTTGATTGTAGTTGTAATTTGTGTATATGATGATATTGTAAATCATGTTTTATCCTGTAAATTATTTCCAAGCAAAAAAATGAGAAAAAAGATTAAAAAACCTTAGGAAAAATTAATAAAAAGGCTTGCAAATCAAAATGTGCCTTTAGAATAGATTAATCATGCTTAGGATAAATTAATTAGGTTTAGAATAATTAATCGTGTTATTTAATCACGATTAACAATTTGTAATAAGGAATATGGCGCTAAAGTTTTGGTTTTATGATAAAGTTGAAAATGACAAAATGGTTTGTTGACTTGTGTTACAGTGGCCACATATTTCAATGGCAACAATCTACCCCACTTGGATCAATGGAAGGGGATTGATTTCGACCCCCCAAGTCCATTCTACCGTTATCGGCAAGGGGGGGGGGGTCCAAAAAGTGGACTCACTATTCACTAGCCCCACACTACATGGCGGGCGCTCATCACTTCACACCCCTCCCCCCTAAATAACCCTTTACCACCTACCCCCCCCCCCCCCTGAAATATGCCAATCTCCCCATCAACATTTATCTATGACCATCACATCATTCCTTTGCCACATCCTTACTTCCCTGCCACTCATATTCCACCACATGGCCTCCCTCCTCTAGTATAATGATGCACATCCCCTTCCTTTACACTCTATCCATTACAGAATGATCGTTACTATCCAAATGTTTACCACCTGTCATCATACCCACTCCATAACGGACCAAAGATAATGGAAAATTCACAATTTTCTTATAAAAAACCCCAAATTGTTCAGTGTGTTCCCTTTCTCGTCCCCGATAATTTCAGATAAATAGGTACAGGGTTTTAAACTGCCACCTCATCTACTCGATTGCTCGATCACCCCTGTAGATTCCAGTTAGCTATTTTTGACCACGTACCTATCACAGCAACCAGATTCCTCATCATACATTCGAATTTTCTCGGGTAAAGGTCAAACTCCTCACCTTTATTCCTCATTATTCTGAAAAATGGTGCTTAAAGGAAAGTCAAAGAAAACTAGTGAAAATCTGATGATACCTCCTACAATTGACTTGGACCATATCCCCTTGGCAGATCAAAACTACAAAATTGCATAGACCAATTGTGAGTTTGACTTGTTCAAACTGAATAGTTGGCTCAAACAAATCTTTCTAGACCAGAGTGATGAAATCAACCTTTGGGAATCCCTCTTGCCACAATTCATGTTTCCCCAAACTCATCCTTTTCCAGACTTTGTCATATGGTTTTGATCTAGATACATTCCTAGCTAAAGATCCATTGTGGCCTAGAATGGTGACATTCTATTGACTATAACCCTGGATCCCATTAACCAAAAGCTGCAAATCCCCTAGAATGACTCTTTGAGCCCTTTTTCTATAGATTCCCTCATGGAACTCTACTATAAGTTGAACTTCCCTCAGATATTTATGATACTTGAGATTTTCCTACTAGAAGATGTTCAACTCCCAAAGAAGAATCCACCATACCCAGCCTCTATGTTTCCTGAAAAAACTAAACAAATTGTGTCATTAGGTTCTTGTCTACTAGGATACTACTCAAATCAATGGGTAGATGAACCTATTTTAGGTTTTCTGTCCATATTTTCCACAAAAAAAAAAACCTTCTTTAATATTTAATTTTAGTTAATTCCTTGTAGACAACATTCATGACTAATTCCTCAAGATCGCAACAGAAGGAATGTTTAAACATTCATCAGTGTTAGTGTACATATTTTTGTTTCATAAAGCAGACAGATTTCCAACGACCTTGTAGAAATTGGATGATCAAGGTAATGCACAGTCAATTATATAGTAGACCTCTTTAGTAAGGAGGAATTCAAGTGATTTTACCTTTAGTGACTTCATTGACTAGTTTATCTATACAGTGTTGTGTCTTCAAAATAGCAATGTGGAACCTAGAATAGGTTATGAGATTCAAAGAACCTTACACCTCACTGATCAAGCCAAAAATAGGAGATTGGTACTTGTACCATAACTACACAGAAATTAGGGTGTATGGATGTGAGCTGCCACCATACAAACTACCAAAATATGTTCCTATGAGAATTTCCTCATTGGAATATATAAGGAAAATGATCAATATGGATGATTTGCATTTTTTCAGCAAAGAAGAAGGCCCAATTCAAGATCAAAACATAGGTGGGACCATTTATATGCAACAGCAGGGCAGTAGGCACTAAGAATGATACACTTGTCAATAATATGAACTTTTAGTTGAGTTTCACTTGGTCCTATGACCCCTTTGGCATAATTTCCAGTCTAAGAGTGGAGTAGAAGACCACTCCTTATTCTCATACTCGCATGCCTGAGATTGAGAAGTTTATGAACAAAGATCAATGGGAGGATAACACCATGCAGGAAGCTAAGGAGCAGATTTTATCTACAACCACCTCACAGATACTAGTCCCTTAGGCGAAGTGTGATAAAAGGCCCAAATAAGAAGAGTCTTCTCCAGTGATAGAAATTGGAGCCAAGCAGTTCTTAATTTATACAAATAAGCCTAAAACTAATCCAAAACCAATTTTATAACAGGATGATGAAGGAAAGGCTACTATATTCATGACAGGTAAACATGTTTCAACAACACCAAAATATATTTTTGTAGGTACAATACAAGAAGACATTTTTGTAGGCTCTCCATCTTCCTCAGCCTCAAAAGATCCTCCAGATTTAACACAGACAACAGAATTGGCTTAAGTCCAAATAGAGCCCAATATTTTTGCTAAGTACAAAGAAATAAATCAGAAGAATGAGATGCTAAAGGGCAACGCATACACTCAATTCTGGAAGAAAACTGCTTCTTCCCAACACAGGCTTTTGTCAGCCTTTTATACTGAACAAGGGAGAATGTAGATGGGTTTCTTGCAAGCACATGTTCCTTTTCCTAAATGACCAGCAGACTACAAGAAGACAATATTCTCCTTTCACACAAATCAAATCCATCTAATTGATCAGATGGATATGCACAAATAGGTTCAGGAGATGTTATACTCCACTCTAACTAATACTACCATGATAGCTTCAAAATTGTAGGCCTCCATCAGTAACATACATTCTTAGTTAAATTTGAAGAAGATCTCATCTTTGGAAAAAGATACTAGAATTAAGTCATTAGAGGACTTAGTCATTAAGCTAGGTTATTATCCCAGTGATGTAAAAGAAACGGAGGATATTTTAAAGAAGAAAAATGTTGATATAGCAGCTCTGAGGAAGCAGCTCAAGATGCCATCTACATAGGATCCACAGACCAGGGAAATGGGAGAACTGGAAAAACAAAAGGAAGACATGTTCAAGATAATTGAACGGAATGTAAAAATCAGAGAAATGGAGGTGGAACTAGAAAAATTGCTCAAAGAGAAGGAGTAGTCCTCATAGTTGCCTATAGTTCCACTTACAGCAGTACTAATTGTAGTTGCAGGAGAATTAAAGGCTTCAACATCAACAACAAAATCAACACCAACTACATATTCTACCACCAAATTGGTTAAAGCCATGAAAGATATGTCCATTCAAGTAAAGGAGATTGAGAAGTTGAAAAAAAAATTGAAGAATTTATAGGAACAAAATTTGAAGAATGATAACTCCTATATAGAAGAATTATAGAAATCTCACAGGCTTTCTCAAAGAATAGAGTTTTTAAAAAGTGAGTCAGTAATGGCTCAAACTCTAGCACATGCTAAAGAAAACATATGGACGGATATTAATAAATATATAACTGAGATTTTTTTAAAAAGTGAGTCAGTAATGGCTCAAACTCTAGCACATGCTAAAGAAAACATATGGACGGATATTAATAAATCTATAACTGAGATTTTTCCATCAATCCAAATCATTTTCGAGCAGGAAGAGTTGATACAGAGGTCAAAAACATTGATAGAACAAGTGAGGGAAGTATTGGGAGACAAGCCAACTGAAGCAGCAGCATTGATCAAAATCCTAAATTCTAAGACCAAAGAAGAATTAGAGGAGCTACAGATTGAAGATAGGACTGAAATCATCTTAGAAATCAAGAAGGTTTTGTAGAAGAAAAACCTAATGGTTCAATTAGAGAACAAATGCAAGAGTCTGGAAACTGTTGTCCAGAGATTTCATACCAGGTTTAATCTACTAAATCAGAGAGTTTTGCCAGTTTTAGTGGCTTTGAATGATAGGTTAATCAGTTTGAGTGACTACAGTCAAAAAATTACACTATTTCCAAATATAAATCCAAGTTTGCAAGAGTAAAACTAAGTATGATAGGCAAATCTTTCTTGGAGGCTTTAGATTTTGATCTTATCATCAAACATCAGATTAAACATATTTTCGTCAACAAAGCTACCTTTGAGAAATATATCAAAGTTGATGAAATGCATAGAAAGCTAATAAAACTTTCTATCCCTCGTGAAGATCAATGGGATCACTTGAGTGAAACATTTTTCATCTCAGATAGCAAGGTAGCACCTTTTTGGGACCAATCATCAACATCCATCCTCGACAATAGTGCCAGTAGTTCCGAATTCCTAAATTTATGTACTATTTATGTAATTTGTTTTATATATTTTAGGATTTTCTCTTGATCCTTTGACATCAATATATTTTGTAAATATTTTTCTATATGTACTTCATAAATCGAATTAGTAGAGGTTGATGTTTATGTAAAGAAAGGACCATTGATGTAAAGTTGTTCCATAGAGTTCGAGTGGACACATTTCAGTAATACATAAGCTTTTTCAGGATTCTTATGTCAGAGTTTTTGGTGAAGTGATCTTATTTTCTTTAATTGTGTTTTCTCTTTTTTTCGCATGTGTTTCTATTCTCTATTGTTTTAAAGAAATTTAAGTTCAGGATTAGTTTCAGTAGCACCCTGTTCTGGCTTAAAACAATATCAATGTTTTCTACTAAAGTTAAGAAATAGAATTCTTAATGTATCTCTACTTAATGGACACTTAATCATTTCTTCTTTTTCCATCTCATTAAACATATAAGATCCAATAAACTTTCCTACCTTGCCCTATTAGATTTGTTTATAAATGCTCAAATAAATCCATTCGAAGTATATTGAATCCATTACCTAATGGTGTGCTATTATATTATCAACCAAACAACCAAACCAAATCTAAAAGAAAACCATTGAACTTTAATAACTAGCCTAATATCTCAATATAAAAAAATCTAAATTGGAAATAGAGATCCTTCTCTGAAGTTGGCAGGGCTAGATCCTAGCTTCCAAAGTGGTTTTGTGGTTACCTTTGTATTTCTTTCAAAATATTAGGAAATACAAAGAGAAAAAATATTCCAAACCAAATTTTCCTACGACCCAACTATAGTGCATCTCCCAGATCAACTTGGCACACTTGACTGAAGGAACACAAAGGTGCCCCAAGTAGCATAGCAATGCATCCTGGAGGTGGAAGTCTCATACTTTCTTCTCATCCATCAACATCTAGTAGGTGGTCACGGAAAATTCTGGATCATTTTGGTATAGTTGTAGCCATCCAAAAGCCTCGTGCCCACAAGAGTTGAGAATAATATTCAGTGCGACAACTGGGGGCCGAACAAGGAAATCTACAATGTGATTGGTGTTTCCCTTCTTATACTTAATAATCAAATGGAATTGTTGCAGGTATGTGGACCATTTCTTATGGAAATCATTCTACAACTTCCCTTATGTCTATATAAACTAAAGAGGTTAGTGATCTTTGTTGATCATCATCTCCTTCCATAGAATGTAATGTTTCCATTGTCGGCAAGCCTACATGATGGATTACATCTCCTTATCATAGGTGGGGTATTTCTAAATAGTATCAGAGAGTGTATCACTATAGTAGGCCACCAGATGCCCTTGTTGGGTGAGAACTGCACCAAAGGAAATGTTTCATTCAACAAATTCCTTATGTTGTGGCTCGGACCCAAAAAAACTTTGCTTTCACTCCAGTCTTGGTATGAAAGAATCCCAACATGAACCTACGATAGAATTTGTTAAGGCCAAATGAATGGGATCTTAGCCAGATCCACATGCACGCTTTTCTCATTAATTATGTAGCCCATATATTAGACCTAGTTCAAGCCAAAGGGGCATTTCTCTAAATTGGCACATAGGTTTTGTTGCCCACATTTTAAATGACATGTTGAATATGTTGCAAGTGCTCTTCCCAACTCTTGTTGAAGATGAGGATGTCGTCCAGATATACAACCATGAATGATTTGGTTAAAGGTCGCAAGATGTCATCCATTAGCCTCATAAACGTTGCATGGGTATTTCTCAACCCGAAGGGCATGACCAACCACTCAAAGAGGCCCTCCTTGAATATAAAGGCAGTCTTCCATACATCTTTGGGTTCTATACCAACTTGGTGATAGCCAGACTTTAGATCAATATTGTTGATGTACTTGGCCCCCTTGAGCTAGTCAAGAAGGTCATCAATACGTGGGATCAGGTATTTTTTCCTAAAAGTGATCTTATTTAGTGCTTGATAATCAATGTAGAGTCTCCAGGTCCCATCCTTATTTTGTACGACTAAAATTGGGCTCCCGCAAGGTGAGGAACTTGGTCAGATGTGCCATTTTGTTGCAACTCCTATATTTGTTGCTTGATTTCCTTATTTTTTAGAAGGGAGTTGTGTTATATTGGCCCATTGGATAGAGGTGCCCCAGGGGTCATATCGATCGAATGCTTGACCTGAAATTGTAAGAGTACCCCTATGGGTGAGGAGAAGATGTTTGTGTACTCCTACATGACCTTGTCAACTTTCTTTTGTTGCATGGGGGAACGCTTTATGGGGGCCATGGATGTGGCCACAATTGTCCCCTTACTTTGAGGGTGAATTAGAAAGAAAAAAAAAATCCCAGTCTAGGAGATGATCTCATTGCATTTATTAATGGAGATAAAAGAAATTGTAGTATGGGGGGCTACCTCCGGTATCCTATATAATTTTTTTCCCAAAGTATTAATAACAGTGTGAGGTCTGGACTCATATACAGAATGACACTTCCACAAGTATGGTTTTCTCGATAAAACATCACAAACTTCAAGAGGAGAAACATCACATAATACCTCATCCATGAAGGGATTGATGTTGTAGGGAAGGTGACACTACTAGCTTACATGGATATCTCATCCTTGGTAAAGCCACCCGATGGTGTATGGCTACAAGTGTGGTGTAGTTGGCAGACCCAACCACTTAATGACATTTGTTAAGATGAGGTTCTTTTGGTTCCCACTGTAGAAAATTATATGTTGTGGAGAATCCTTCACCAACATTTGTGAGTGGAAGAGATACTCCTCCTCATTTGGATCTTCAGGGTCAATATTTTGGACCTTAGTGGTGGAAACAGTAGCCTTAGGTTCCACATCAGTAAATTGCTTCCCCTTTTGTTCCCTTGTTAGGTTCTAGCTCAAATTCAAAAAATGCATCTGACTTTGAAGCCTTTAGCTCAACTGATGAGCCCCAATTTTGGTACAATTTAGGCTCATTTTGGCCTATTCTACTTGCTCAAACCATTCATTTTTATTGCTTACGCATGCATTTATTAGTTTATTCATGTTGTTTGTAGGAAGAAGGGTAGGCACTCTCTCTACGTGACTAATGCATTTTGATTCCAGGTTTTGGCATTAAAAGGGAGCAAAATACAACGAAAAAGGAGTTAAGGAGACAACGAGGTGGCACTGCGGGTTTTGGGAGAGGATGTCCACGGTTCTAGGGACATCCCTCGTGATTCCCATCAAGAACTCCGAGCTCTAATCCATCTCCCCTCCGAGCTTAAAAAACGGCCAGCTGTTCTACAGGAACAGCAGTTATAAACTGCTCTACAGGAACAGCAATTATGACCATCCTACAGGATCAGCAGTTAAACTCTAGTTGGACAGCCGAGCTCCTAAAATGTAGGAAACTTGTTGGATCATCATTTTTGTATAAGTATGAAGGCCTTAGCCTTAGATAGGTTGTTGAAACTCTCGTATTTCTATTGTAATTTTGGAGCACAGTTCAGTTTTCGTTCCTTTTTGTAAGCCAATTTGGCATGATATCAGTTATGAATAAAGAAGGCAGTTTGTGATCTAGTTCTGAGTTTTTCTTAAGGAGACTATAGCTCTCAGGTTAGGGCCCAACCTGAGAGCCATAGGTCCCCTCTGCTGTAGTGTTGTTTCCATTTCATTTCAGCACTTTTAGCTTTTCATTTACACATGCAATTCGACTTACAGGTTGTTAAGTTGGTCTTTTTCATGAGTTAGATAGGAGTTGCTTATGTTGAATTTGTTTCCACTTGCTTAGTGTAGCAGAGGATAGATATAATCGATTGGAGCTCCAACAAAAAGGTTGTTAAGGCTCACTGCCGTCTCATCTGGGATTGGAGTGAAGTCCATGACTAACCACCAAAAACACGCATTTCTTTACTTGATGATTGCTGCAATATAGTCACAGTCACATTAGATGCTTCCTTGCCATTCACACCTGCACCACACACCTTCATCACAACTTCATGCACATTCTCCTTCGCGTTTAGATTGCTGTTCATTGAATTCACAAGCATAGGTAGTTTAGGTTGATGCATTTTTGGTTGAGTGACAGTCATAAGCATTTGTTTCACTTACACTACTCTCCCTCGTTCCATCACTTCGTCCTCCATCTTGATCACGCATACAACCATATCTTTGACCCCTGCTCCACTCTGTTATCTCCCAAAGTCTTTCACTCCTCACGTACTCCCATTCTCTAGCCCTTTCATTGACCTAGCCCTCTATTTTCCAACCTACTCCCTACATTCACTCCCTATCCTATTCCTCCACTTCTACAGCCATCACCAGCCTCATTCCTACCTTACACATCTCCCCCTACCATTCCATCACTCCTCCATCACTCCAAACACTCACGGTAGGTCATCCTGTAGCCATTTGTAGACATCCTGTAGAAAACAGAGTATCCTGTAGGATCCTCCACAACCATCCTGTAGAAGGCCACTCTCTCGGTTGTTGAGCATCTGAATGCGAGGAACCTCTGTGGATGGATGCTAAGGATCCCTAGGGACCTCTCCTAGCCTTCCTAACCTGTCCCACGCTTTCCTTCCTTCTTCATCCCATCTGCACAACCAAACCCTAGTTAGCACAAGATCACCATCATTCCACACACTTAAAGGAAAAATACAAAAACATATCTTTCATGATGCAAGTAGTTTAGATCCATGCATTTGCACCTATTAGAGGTAACAACAGCATTGGTAGAAGTTTCATTCACATTTCTTGCATTGTAGAGGTTAGACTAGTTAAAATTAGGGTTTCCTAGGCTTACATGCTTTGATTTGCTTTCAGTTCATTTTTGTCAAGTAGAGTAGCTTTCCTTTGAGATTAGCTTTTGTCCATCAATTAGCAAGCTTCTTCTGAGAGCCTATAGAAGTTGGCTTGAGCCCTAGCGGACTTGTGCCAGCTGACCAAGTGACAGCTGTGACAAGAGCTAGTACTTGTGCATATAGCACCGTCGCTTCCAAGTTTGTACGAACTACCGGGTTGATAAAATGAGAGACAGGAAGCCCCAGGAGTTGTAGCATTATTGCTACAATACTGGAGCTCACCATCCTTTTTGGCGCCGTTGCCGAGGAAGCGTCAGAGTATTAGTAATTGTTGCTTTTCTTCTACTTCCATACTCTTACTTCTGCTCAGTAGTTTACTTCATTTCCCTTTTTGCAAAAGTAGCTTAGCATTTCTTGCTTTCCTAGATTAGCATTTCCTGCTTTCCTAGATTAATATTTCTTGCTTTCCTAGATTAGCTTTCCAATTTTGCAATTTCATTTGAGCAATATAGTTAGTTGTAGATCACTTTGTTTCAGTTTTGCAGGTACCAAAGAAAAAAACAAAAGCACTCAAAACAAAAGAAAGAAAAGTCCTTTCCATTTCATGCCTCGTAGGAACCGTGATAGATCAGGCAAATTCCTACCAAACACCCCCACCACATCACTGAGTCACCCTTCACTCTTCTTTGGTGACCGTGACCCAAAGGAACCTATAGGTGAACATCTGAAGATATACCAAGACCCTATAGAAGAAGAAGAGTTAGAGACCACTCCATCTGTAGCCATGGCTGATAATAGGAGAGAAGATGAGAGAATAGAAGGAGCTTTCCCCATCCGAGAGACCAATGGAGAGATGAAAATGAAAAACATTAGCCCCTCTGCTTTGCCTCACTTCCATGGACTGACCACTGAGGATCCTGATACCTTCTTGTTTGAGTTTGCTGTCCTTTGTAGAACCTATGACTATACTGAAGATGAGCAAAAGCTGAAGCTTTTCCCTTCCACCCTTAAGGATGCAGCCCTACGCTGGTTCATGGGATTACCTGGGAATAGCATAGCTACTTGGGCTCAGATGCAGCAAGCCTTCAATACCAAGTATAGGGATTATTGTAGGTCCAAGGAAACTAAGGGAGAGATCTTTCGAATGACCATGGGGAATGATGAGTCTTTAGAGGATTATGAGGAGAGGTTCCAACTTAGCTATAAACGGGCCAGGTGCACACTTGACCCTGAATCCCTCAAGTTGGTTCTACTCCGAGGAGTCCCTAAAGATATCTTAGACACCCTTCACATGTTAGCTGGGGGGGACATTTACCAACTGCCTTATGAGGACATCAAGACTGTGTTCCGAAATCATTCTAGGGCAGCTAGGAAAAGAGGTAGAGGAAATCTCCTCTCCACTGGTGTCCCTTTCTCCAAACATGAGTTTACAAACCAGTTAGAAGATCTTAAGAGTGAGGTGAGACAGACCATTGCCATGCAGCTGGACACATTGAGGATCCAGCAGAAGAAAGAAGAAGCTGAGAGAGCCTTGGCTATCTTCTGTCCTAGGTGCACCAGAAGACACCCTAAGAACGAATGTCCATTGCATTCGGTTGAAGTGTGTTTCATTTGTGAGGAGGACCACCCAACAAATCAATGTCCAACCTTACCTGGATTCAAAGCCATGTACCAAGGGATTGAAGCCCCCACTGAACCTCTCTACTTCATCAACCAACAGAGGCCTCAAGGATCTAGACCTTATCAGCAGGGGATGCAAGGGGCATCTCAAGCTTATTACAACCCCAACCAATCGACTCCTATGCCTTCCTGGGGTCCCCCTGCTCATCCTTCTTGGTCCATGCCTCCTCCATGGTCTTATCCACCTCAATATCCTACTCAACCTCCCTCTCATCCATATCACTCACATACCCAGTCGCAGCCTCAATGGAGTGCTCCTCAGTTGGGGTGGAGGCCCCAATACAACACTCCTCCTGCCATTTTGCCTCCACCACCAGTTCAACCTCAGCCTTTACCTCCTGCTCCTCCTAGGCAACCTCAGATGCCTGCTCAACCAAACCCGAACCCCAACAATAGACAGGCTCAGCAGGTATATACTGGGGAGACCTCATGCCCTACCTATGCTGTGGAGATCCAGGAGATCAATCTTAGATCTAGAAAGACTCTTCCAGATCGCCAACCTCCTCCCCCAGAGGATGAGGAAAACCATCAGGAGAGTAAACCAAAGCCTATTCCACCCTTTCCTGAGAGACTAACAGCCACCACACAACCTAACCCCGAAGAAGATGAGCTTGTGGGTGAGCTCAAGCAGTTGTGTGTAAAAATCCCACTTCTCCAAGCCATCAAGGATGTGAATATATATAACAAGCTGGTTAAGGAGAAGTGTTTCAAACACTCAGGCAGACGGAAGAAAGATGCCTCAACTATCAATGTCATAGGACAACTGTCTGACCTTATGCTAGGACAAGTCATCTGCCCAAAGTACCTAGATCCTGGAAGCCCTGTAGTAGATGTTCACATCAATGGCACCATTATCCCCCACACCTTGATTGATCTGGGGACAACCATCAATGTGATGACCAGAGATACCATGCTTAAACTCAATCTTCAGGGTTCCTTGAGGAAGACCTCGACAGTACTGCAATTAGCAGATCGCTCCACCGTGACTCCCGAAGGTATTGTGGAGGATGTCTTGGTCTCTATTGATTCTTGGGAATACCCTGCAGACTTCCTGGTTCTGCAACCAAAGGCCAAGCTTACTGGATATCCTCTCATCTTGGGAAGGCCTTGGTTAGCTACTGCAGATTATTACATAAGTTGTCGGGCAGGAAACATGACCATCAAGAATGGTCCCATGTCCAAGCAGCTAGTCCTATACCCTCCTGCCCAACCTTCTTTAGAGCATGATTTACCACTCTGGTTGGAGGAAGGACAGGAAGACGAGGTGTACTCTGCACCTCTGTGCACCCTAGATACCAATAGAAGAGACCCTCCTACCGAGGATGATCTGATTGAGACCCTGATCCAGAATCCACCTTCCAGTGCACTATCTTTAGAGAAGTTGGTGGAGGATGCCCAAGCTAGCACCTCAGTGGACCTTTTTACAACCGACCCTGTCACTCCCAGAGTCAAAAGTGTGGAGTTTGGCCCTGAGAGAGCATTAAAGATCAGCTCCTCCCTATCTCCTTCCCAGGAGAAGGAGTTGTGTAGCCTATTGGCCAGCCACTTAGATGCCTTTGCTTGGAGCTATAAGGAGATGAAAGGAGTCCATCCCTCGGTCTGTACCCATCATATATACATCAAAGAGGATTGTAAACCAATTAGGCAACCCCAGAGGAGAATGAATCCAGCCCTTAAAGACATTGTCAAGGAAGAATTGCAAAAACTGTTGGATGCCAGATTCATCTACCCCATCTCAGATAGTGAATGGGTGTCCCCTCTAGTGTTGGTTCCCAAGAAGAATGGGAAGTGGAGGATCTGTGTAGATTACCGTGAGCTGAACAAAGCTGCCAAGAAAGACCATTTCCCCCTACCTTTCATAGATCAAGTGTTGGATGGACTGGCAGGAAAGAAGTTCTTCTCTTTCCTAGATGGGTTTAGCGGGTACAATCAAATCCAAATCAGCCCGGAAGACCAAGATAAGACCACCTTCACCTGTCCTTGGGGTACCTTTGCCTACAGAGTCCTTCCCTTTGGGCTATGCAATGCTCCTGCTACTTTTCAGAGAGCTGTCTTGAGCATCTTCTCGGAGTTGGTCCATGATGCAGTGGAAATATACATGGATGACTTTACCCCTTATGGGGCCAACTTCCAGGAAGCATTGTCCAACTTGGGAAAGGTCCTAACCAAGTGCACTGAGATGAACTTGTCCCTTAGTCCTGAAAAATGTGAATTCCTAATGACTGAGGGGACCGTGCTAGGCCATACTATTTCTTCCCAAGGATTGCAGGTGGATCCCAACAAAATTGCTCTCATCAAGAGGGTTCCACCTCCTCAAAAAGTAAGGGATGTCCGGAGTTTCTTGGGATTAGTAGGATACTACCGGAGATTCATTAAGGACTTCAGCAAGTTAGCCTCACTATTGTTTGGTCTGTTGGCAAAAGATGTGGAGTTTAAGTGGACTGACGATTGTCAGAGGAGTTTGAATGAGATAAAGGACAAGTTGGTGTCAGCACCAATCTTGAGAGGTCCAAACTGGGCCCTACCTTTCCACATCCACACTGATGCCTCAAACAAAGCCATAGGTGCAGCCTTAGGACAAGTTGAGGAAAAACTTCCATATGCCATTTACTTCGTTAGCAAAAACTTGTCCAAAGCCGAGCTGAACTACACTGTAACCGAGAAGGAATTCTTAGCTGTGGTCCACGCACTGAACAAGTTCCGACATTATATTACCGGTTACCAGACTTTTGTACATACTGACCATGCTGCTATTAGATATTTGATGAATAAACCAGATGTGAATGCTCGTATTATTAGATGGTTACTTTTATTGCAGCAGTTTGATCTAACCATTGTTGATAAACCGGGGAGAGAAAATGTTGTTGTTGACTTCTTGTCTAGATTGGATTTGTCTGCAGATGAAGATGGGACGGTGGATGACCAGATGCCTAATGAGCATCTGTTTGCTATATCAGTACTCTCTCCATGGTTTGCTGATATAGCAAACTACCTTGTTTCAGCTCAGTTCCCTCCGCACCTCTCTTCAAAAGAGAAGAGCAAAATCATCAGAAAAAGTGCCTCATTTACATGGATTGGGGGCAATCTGTTCAAGCTTGGCCCCGATCAGATCTTAAGGCGTTGTGTAAGGGAAGAGGAAGTCTTTGACATCCTCCTCACCTGTCACGATGGGCCTTGTGGAGGACATTTTGCAGCAAAGAGAACTGCCTTCAAGATTCTGCAGGCAGGCTACTATTGGCCCACACTGCATCAAGATGTCAGAAGATATGTCAGCCAGTGCGACCAATGCCAAAGAATGGGGAAACTGACCCAAAGGGATGAGATGCCTCTCCAACCTCAAGTGACTCTTGAGCCATTTGAGAAGTGGGGCATGGACTTTGTGGGTCCAATCAATCCCTCTTCGAGGCAAAGATCCCACATCATTGTGTGCACTGACTACCTGACGAAGTGGGCAGAGACCAAAGCCATCAAAGTAGCAACAGAAGAAAAAGTGGCCGAGTTCTTGAGAGAGAACATCTTCTATAAGTTTGGCTATCCAAGAGAGCTGGTCACCGATCAAGGGAGCCAGTTCACCTCCCACTTGGTTGAAGATCTCCTAGCTCATCACAAGATCAAGCATAGAACCTCCACTCCCTATCATCCTCAAGCAAATGGGCAGGTGGAGGTCACCAATAGAGCATTAGAGGGGATCTTGACCAAAGTGGTGAGCAGCAGCAGAAAGGACTGGGCAGATCGCCTGGTTGAGGCCACATGGGCTTACAACACCACTTGGAAGACCACCACCGGCTTCACACCTTATGAGCTGGTCTATGGGAAGAAAGCTTTGTTGTCCATTGAGTTTGAGTATAACACTTTGAGGATGGCAGCTCAGCTGGACCTAGATCTCAGCCATCCACAGCAAGAAAGGTTGTTGCAGCTGAATGGGCTGGATGAGCACCGCATGCAGGCCCTCCTTCACTCAGAAGTGGTTCAACTTCAGAGGAAGGTGTGGCATGACCAACATCTCCATGACAAGCAATTTCAGCCGGGAGATTGGGCTTTGTTGTATGACTCCAGATTCAAAGATTTCAAGGGGAAGTTGAGAACCAGATGGCTAGGACCATATGTAGTGGAGCAGTGCCATGACAATGGACTGTCCTCATTCGAACCATTGATGAGGAAGCCATTCCCATGCTTGTCAATGGGCACCGATTGAAGGTCTACAGGAAGCCTCCCTCAAGACAAGAGTTTATCAGCACTATGGAGAAATCTGTTTTGGTCATAGAGAAGGGTTCTGCCTCCACTTTGGGCATACCCTGAAGAAAAAAAAAAAGAAAAAAGAGAGAAAAATAAAGATCCTTGGGTGAAAACCTCTCTGAGGTGCCCAAGGCAGGCAGTAGGGATGAAAACCTCATTGAGGCGCTCCTATTGTCTTTCAAAAAAAAAAAAAAAGAAGAAAGTTTAAAAAAGATCCTTGAGTGAAAACCTCTTTGAGGCGCTCAGGGCAGGTAGCAAGGGTGAAAACCTCTTTGGGGTGCCCCTGCTATCTTTTCAAAAAAAGAAAAGAAAAAAGAGATAAAAAAAAAAAAAGAGAAAAAACAATAAGCACAATAAAAGTTTTGCATGCAGATGTTCTATGGAGGAGAAGAAGCCTCTCTACTCCAAGCCAGGGGCCTTCATCATGCTATCAAAGGATGTCATCAACACCTCCTCCAAGAATAACAATGTTTTTCAAGGTATGTGCAATTTTTATCATGATTTGGATCTTCTACAGGAAGATACAGTTTTCTACAGGAACAGACAGTCTTCCTACAGGAAGACGCGGATCTTCTACAGGAAAGTGCAAAATTTCTACAGGAAGCTCTGTGTTCTACAGGAAACTTCCTGTAGAAGGTTGCGACGGCCGAAATGTGTTTCAAATGAAGATCTAGCGACTGAGGAGTGGATTGAATGCATGCATGCCACTGATGGCACCCCTGAACATTGCTATTATCTTGCTCCACCATCCTCGTCGCCATGCAACCAAGATCCCTGCAGCAGCACAACAAAGCAATGAGTTCTCGTGAAAAAAACATCTGTCAAAGAAAAACCAAGCACCGAGAGCCATACCACATCCACGTTATGCATCAGAAGCGCTGGGATCGTGATCGAGAAGCCAGAACCGCCAGCATGCAGCATGCACCCAAGGAGGTGAGACTGTTGCAAGGCTCCCGCGGGAATCCTGTAGCAGTCAAACCTGCAGGAGTGGATGCCATTCATCGGCCAGCCATCTGCAAGAAAAACGCGGGCGCATGCAACCAGAACGTCCACCACAGCGCCAGCATCCCGTGACCACGAGCCTCCGGACTGTGTAAGCCACATGCAGCAGGTAGATCCGTCGTCCAAAAACCTGAAAATCATATGCAGACGCGCGCAGGTAAGTGTTCTAATCCTTCTCTCCATCAAATCGCATGGATATTACTTTGATTTGTTTTGCATGGCATAAAGGTGAATGGTTGAGCGGCCGTAAGGCCAGTTGACTGGCTACATCGGCTAGTGAAGGGATAGTAGGATGATGAGGTGGCAGCCACAACAAAGGACACACGCAGCACGCACGTGAAGATCAGTCCCGTCAACCGTGAAACGAGTTTAACCGAAAAGGGTGGCGGCAGATCTGTGGGAATGAATGCGGCAGCAAGCGAATGTGCAGGCGGATGATGGGTGACGTCACCCAACGGTCCGGCGGGGACAACTCACCCCCCGCGCCATGGGCTGCGCCGATTCAAAATCTAATCGGCTCGATTAAGCGTGTATATCCATCAACCTCACTTCAAGACTCGAGTAGCTCCTCTGATTACCTCTGCATGTTGATACGCCAAGCTCTCGGCTACCTGAACGCTGGTAAGGCACCTCTCGACCGCTGTCCAACTATAGCTCCCCCCGAAGTCTGCGCACTGCTCCTACAAGGACAGTTTCTACAGGAAGCAGTATCTACAAGAAAACAGTCTCTACAGGAAGGTGAAGTCTTCACGTAAAAAAGGTGGCGGAAAAGAGGTAACCCTGAAGCTCCTTCCGTAATTGGTTTTCAAAGGTGGCAAGGTCATTATTCAGAGTCTGGTCATAAAAGATATTGGATTGCCGTGCCTATACTATCGCTTCTACAGGATAACAGTATAATTAGACTATGGTCTGTGAATTCATTGCATGCTCTGTCTCTAAGATCGAATTTCCTTTGTATCTACCGCCTTTGGTCAAAACCACTGTGTTCGTCATGCCTGGTGGGTTTATCAGGCGAGAGCCCACTGATTCAAATACATTAAGGAGAAACCCGGCAGTGGTTGAGCTCTTCACTAGAGCACAATGGATGCCTTTTTGTGATAAGCTACAGGGCTACGATGATGAAGTAGCCGAGGAATTCTTACAGGCCTTGAAGCCTAAATCCCTGACACTAGCCACGGTAAGCTTCAGAGGTCTCAGCCTCCAACTCACCCCAGAGCATATAAGTCGAATCACAGAACTGCCCATGGGTCTGCCGTGGGATAAAGAAGAGCGGAAGCAGAGCCAGCAAGCAAAGAAGGAATTCTTCCCGCCTGAAGAATCATTCACAGAGGACAAAAATGGGGTGAAAAGGACAAGCCTGTTGCCACCGTGGAACGAAGTCAGTTTGCAGATTATGAAATATATCACCTGTGAGGGTCGTTACAGCATCATATATGCATATCACTTCAGGCTGCTCAATAAACTAAGACACCAGATTGACCTCCCTGCAGCACAGAGGCTGAGCATTCCTTACTTTTTACTGCAGTCCTTGATGGAGTGCTCTACAAAGCTCAAGGACGGAATCCCTGATTAGATAGCCCATCATGGGTTGATAAAATTGCTTGTGGAGGATGCTCTCCACTCATATAAAGTCCCCCTCGCATGGGAATCATTTAGGAACTTAACAAGAGAAGGGGACATAAAGATGTTGCTTGAAGAAACGGGGTCCTCTAGCGGTGAAGAAGAAGAGCCCGTAGCCAAGAGTAAGAAAGGGAAAAGCAAAAAGGTCCCGACTCCAACACAGAAGAAAGAACGAAAGGAGAAGGAGGAGGGAAAGGATGACAGAGCAAAAGAGGACACCCCCATCCTGTCAGCAAGGGAACAGAGGTTGAAAAGCAGGGCAGTCAAGACTGAGGTGGTCCCTGCCAGCCCAAGCACCTCGTTAGCTCCTGCAGTCAAAGCCAAAAGCAAAATCCATGCAGCCAAGCAAGAAAAGGTGGCGAGAGTTGCATCTGCAGGAACGCAAGCACAGGCTTCTACAGGAAGCCCGAAAACACAAAAACAGGCTTCTACAGGAAGCCCGGAAACAAAGACAAAGGCTTCTACAGGAAGCCCGAAGATCAGTAAGGAGCAGGCTTCTATAGGAAGCCCAAGAGCAACAACCAAGGCTTCTACAGGAAGCCCAAAAATCATTGGAGGACAGGCTTCTACAGGAGGCCCAAAAACGGAGAAAGAGGCTTCTACAGGAAGCCCGAAAGTGCAACCACAGGCTTCTACAGTAAGCCCGAAGACAGAGACAAGGGCTTCTACAAGAAGCCCGAGAGTGGAAAGAGGGGCTTCTACAAGAGGCACGAAGGTCATTGAGAAACAACCTCCTATAGAGAGTCCGAAGACAAAGAAAGAATCTTCTACAGGAAGCCCGAAATCTAAAAAGGAGAGGCCCTCTACAAGGAGCTCCGAGAGAGCAAAACGCAAGAAAGAGAAGGTTGGCATTCTTGAGAAGGAGGCAGCAGTGGCACTGGCTGCCCTCAGCACACCTCCAAAACTGAAAGAGAAAAGGGAGAGGGAGACCCCTCTACCACCTGAAGCCAGGAGAAGCAAGAGGATGACCACGGGCAAGCCACAGCCTCCACCCAGCAGCCAAACCACTTCAGGGGATGTCCCTACTTCACCCAGTACAAGGACCCCCTCTAAAACATCAGCCACCCCCGAAAAGGGGAGCCCAAAAATAACTTCCTGGACACGAAAGATAGGCCAGTCGCCTTCTGAAGCCCGACTCAAGGAAGTAGAAAAGGGGAAGGAAACATCACCCTCATCACCACCAGGGGCAGAGAAGGCAGGGCCATCAAAAGCAGAAAAGAAAGAGCCTGTTCCGGTCCCGAGTCCTCGGCCAAGGACAAGGAGCAGGAGCAAGGTTGCTCAAGGATGAGAAAATGGTTCAGCTGGGGGGTGATGATGAGCCCCAATTTTGGTACAATTTGGGCTCATTTTGGCCTATTCTACTTGCTCAAACCATTCATTTTTATTGCTTATGCATGCATTTCTTAGTTTATTCATGTTGTTTGTAGGAAGAAGGGTAGGCACTCTCTCTACGTGACTAATGCATTTTGATTCCAGGTTTTGGCATTAAAAGGGAGCAAAAGACAACGAAAAAGGAGTTAAGGAGACAACGAGGTGGCACTGCAGGTTTTGGGAGAGGATGTCCACGGTTCTAGGGACATCCCTCGTGATTCCCATCAAGAACTCCGAGCTCTAATCCATCTCCCCTCCGAGCTTAAAAAACGGCCAGTTGTTCTACAGGAACAGCAGTTATAAACTGCTCTACAGGAACAGCAATTATGACCATCCTACAGGATCAGCAGTTAAACTCTAGTTGGACAGCCGAGCTCCTAAAATGTAGGACACTTGTTGGATCATCGTTTTTGTATAAGTATGAAGGCCTTAGCCTTAGATAGGTTGTTGAAACTCTCGTATTGCTATTGTAATTTTGGAGCACAGTTCAGTTTTCGTTCCTTTTTGTAAGCCAATTTGGCATGATATCAGTTATGAATAAAGAAGGCAGTTTGTGATCTAGTTCTGAGTTTTTCTTAAGGAGACTATAGCTCTCAGGTTAGGGCCCAACCTGAGAGCCATAGGTCCCCTCTGCTGTAGTGTTGTTTCCATTTCATTTCAGCACTTTGAGCTTTTCATTTACACATGCAATTCGAATTACAGGTTGTTAAGTTGGTCTTTTTCATGAGTTAGATAGGAGTTGCTTATGTTGAATTTGTTTCCACTTGCTTAGTGTAGCAGAGGATAGATATAATCGATTGGAGCTCCAACAAAAAGGTTGTTAAGGCTCACTGCCGTCTCATCTGGGATTGGAGTGAAGTCCATGACTAACCACCAAAAACACGCATTTCTTTACTTGATGATTGCTGCAATATAGTCACAGTCACGTTAGATGCTTCCTTGCCATTCACACCTGCACCACACACCTTCATCACAACTTCATGCACATTCTCCTTCGCGTTTAGATTGCTGTTCATTGAATTCACAAGCATAGGTAGTTTAGGTTGATGCATTTTTGGTTGAGTGACAGTCATAAGCATTTGTTTCACTTACACTGCTCTCCCTCGTTCCATCACTTCATCCTCCATCTTGATCACGCATGCAACCATATCTTTGACCCCTGCTCCGCTCTGTTATCTCCCAAAGTCTTTCACTCCTCACGTACTCCCATTCTCTAGCCCTTTCATTGACCTAGCCCTCTATCTTCCAACCTACTCCCTACATTCACTCCCTATCCTATTCCTCCACTTCTACAGCCATCACCAGCCTCATTCCTACCTTACACATCTCCCCCTACCATTCCATCACTCCTCCATCACTCCAAACACTCACGGTAGGTCATCCTGTAGCCATTTGTAGACATCCTGTAGAAAATAGAGTATCCTGTAGGATCCTCCACAGCCATCTTGTAGAAGGCCACTCTCTCGGTTGCTGAGCATCTGAATGCGAGGAACCTCTGTGGATGGATGCTAAGGATCCCTAGGGACCTCTCCTAGCGTTCCCAACCTGTCCCACGCTTTCCTTCCTTCTTCATCCCATCTGCACAACCAAACCCTAGTTAGCACAAGATCACCATCATTCCACACACTTAAAGGAAAAATACAAAAACATATCTTTCATGATGCAAGTAGTTTAGATCCATGCATTTGCACCTATTAGAGGTAACAGCAGCATTGGTAGAAGTTTCATTCACATTTCTTGCATTGTAGAGGTTAGACTAGTTAAAATTAGGGTTTCCTAGGCTTACATGCTTTGATTTGCTTTCAGTTCATTTTTGTCAAGTAGAGTAGCTTTCCTTTGAGATTAGCTTTCGTCCATCAATTAGCAAGCTTCTTCTGAGAGCCTATAGAAGTTGGCTTGAGCCCTAGTGGACTTGTGCCAGCTGACCAAGTGACAGCTGCGACAAGAGCTAGTACTTGTGCATATAGCACCGTCGCTTCCAAGTTTGTACGAACTACCGGGTTGATAAAATGAGAGACAGGAAGCCCCAGGAGTTGTAGCATTATTGCTACAATACTGGAGCTCACCATCAACCACTAATGGATACTTAGCATGACACACATTTTTGTTGTGGGTGAGGTTGTTATGGAACTCACACCACTTTCTGGTGTCCTTCTTCATTTTCATGGTGCTATTCTTTGCTTGTGGATTTGATGGGTTATATCGAGTCACTCCACCTTAGCTCTGTCCTTTTTTATATAGTTTGGAGGTGTATTTTTCTTGCTTCATATTCAGAGATCTAAAGTCTCGCCTCTTCTGTTTAAATTTCTACTCGATCCCTCACAGCATATGAGTACGTTGCACCAAGCGAGAAGATTCCAAGAACTCCATCTCTTCGTGGATGTATTTTTGCATAAATCCATGGTACTTGAGTACAAATGCCACTCAGAATCCTTGATACCCAACTTTGTGTATAGGTTATGGAAAATGTTTGTGAACTCTGCCATGTCTTGGTCCCTTCCTTATCGTAGTGTGGTTCACTTTATGTACTTATCTTCATAGCTTCTAGCAGGGTATATTGTTCCTTGAAGGTGTCATGGAAAGAATTCGAAGAGGTTGTGGCTAAAAATAGTGAGGGTTCATCCTCGTCCCTCTAGTCACCAATAAGTTTCCCACCAGTCCTTGACATTGGGGGGTGGCTTTGAGGAGTGCTAAATTACTATTTCCCCTATTGGAAAAATTGAGGACCAAAGAATATCCTTATATCAGATTTAACCATCTATTTAGGGCATCTGCATCTATTTGGCCTGCAAATATAAGAATATCAAATTTAACTTATATCTTGAATACAGAAGCACCTTTGAAGTTACTACTAGATGAATATGCTTTGCCTATTGATTTTGGCCGAAGAATCTAGGAAAAATTGTCCACCATATCTTTCCTTTGTTACTCGAGGGCTTCGTCGGACAAAATTTTGAAAGGATCTCCTACTCCATCATATATATTTTCTTCCAACATGGGAGGTCATCAGGGTTATTGAGGTTGGTCTTGTGAGGGTTCAACCAGGTCAAGTCTCAAATCCTTATACCCCAACCTCGTTGGGGACATGCACAGAAAAATAGAGAAAGAGTAAACCTCTTTGATACCACTAAAATAGATTTATGAAGGAATGAAATGAAATATAGATTCAAACCAAAACATGAAGATGCAGCGAAATAGAACTTCAATTAATAAATATAAAATGGTCAAAACTATTGACATACATAAGAGAAACAAACTAGCTCAAGAAATGGTAGTTTATCTCTAAGAAGACATGTGATGGCTACATGCCTTATGCATTATGTTACAATTAGGCTCAAAATCCTTTTTATCATCAAGAAATAATTGAAACCCTAAACATCCAAAAACCTAACCCTAGTAGATGAAGCGCCAAAAGTTTGTGGGCCCCGTTGGGGTTAGTTGAAACATTAACTTCATGGGGTCGTAAATTTGGCATACAATCTCTCTTTGGCATGTATGATACCTCGTTAGAAATATCTATTCAAGGACAAAAAATTTTGATTGCAAATAACTTTTGCAAACTTTGGGTTTTCCCATTTTCCAAAATAACATTCCTCAAAATGGATACATAAGTTTAAGACTCGAAAAACTTCCAAAATTAATAACTTGTGCTAAAAATTACGAAATTGATTACATCATTACCCAGAAGTTCCACCTGAAAAAACACTCAAAACTGGCCAAAACGGGACCATACTGACTACTCCATGATCAAGGTGCGATGCATACTGGCTGCTACACTAGCTAGGTGTGATGCATACTGAAGAGGCCTTCTGTAGGGTGCGATGAGCGAGAATAGACAAGTGGCAGAGAAATTTTGCTAAGTGGAAGCTCATGGAATCTTCCAGAAACTTCTCCCATGACACTTGCCTCTCTAAATTCGCCCAGGGATGAGTAAGAGATCAATTAAATCTCCTAGTGTAACCAAGAAATATCAATGGAATGACACTAATTAGAAACCTAGAGCTGACTCACACCCTTGCAAGACACCTATAAATGGATCCCTCATCTGAGAGATCTGGAGGCTGGAATGTTGTAATTTGTAAGGAAGTGTTGTTGGTTTATCTGTGAGAAGAGACATTGTATTGTTGGGTGATCTTGCTTTCCACGAGGTGAAGAGGGCTTTGATGTTGGGAGGATGATGCTGGATCAGATAGCTGGGTTGTAATCCTCTATTCTACTATTAATAAATTTCTTTGGGCTTTCCTCCATATAATTGTGTACTTGTGAATCTTGTTATTTGTGAATGCAATTGTATGGTCAATGTATTTCTAATTCTGCATTGTTTATGATATTATAGATCGAGATGCTTTGATGGTGTTTTGTTACTTTGACTCTACAGGTATTCTCTGAAGCAGGACAAGTAGGAGAGGAGTGGCAAGCTTTATCAAGGGAGAGAGAAATCAAGCAAGGAGCCAAGCAGAAGATCCAGGTTGGTCCCCTTTGCTTCTCTCTTATCTGTCATACATAAAGGAAATCACAAATTGCTTTGATTGTCTGTTTCTAAGATAGCTACTCGTCTTAGTGGGACTAGCAGATCGAAGAAGACACTAGTTTTCCAAGAAACAAAATGGTGACTCCACTGGGGAGAGAATATTTTGTTTTTTTGTTATTTTTGTTTGCTTTATAAACTACAGACGGAGCCTGAAGTTAGCTAGATAGCCTTCGAACCGCCTTTGCTATGCAATTTCGAAGTAGATGAATGCTACTTCAGTCAATCTCTGGGTTGGTTTATGAACTGAACATCTGACTTACAAGAATTCTAAGCACCCTCATGGTAGCTCAATAACCTCATAAGATCATAACCATGTACTTTGTTTTTACTGTCCATCATAGCTCAGCCTAAATCATTGAACTTAGTTGCAAATTTTGAGCCAAAACCCAACTCAGTTTCGTTCCCTGTCCCATCGCACTGTCTGTAACTAGAAACATGTATGCATCACACCTCCCGTGTGTTGCAAGTGAGATGCATCCATGTTTCCCTAAAGAACAGGTGTGATGACTAAGTGATATTGTTTCTCTCTTTGAAATTTGGTTTTTTCCTCCTTGTTTTCAGCTCTATTCAGTAGTTTTGTTGCTCATGATCAGTATCTCATTGCTGAAGCCTATTTCCTTTACATATTTTAGCCTCCATTGATTAGGATTTGTAAATGTTTTTATGTATTTGTCAATCATTTATAGTCCTCCTTTGTCGAAAGTAGCTTAATCGAACTGTCATTTTTGATGCAAAAAAGTGTCGTAATTGTCATTTTGAGTCAAAAAGAAGAGTGTCGTAAAGTCTTCCTCCTCTAGATAGTCGATTGTACTTTTGTCATTGTATTTGATTTGAATTGTTAATATTTGATGTGTCGAAAGCGGTTTTCTATTCGAAATCGAAAAGTGTCGTTTTAGTCTTACTTTCATTTTTTGAAAAGAAATTGTCAAAATGTCGCTTTGAAGAAAATAGTTCAGATCTATACTTAGTTTTCCTTTTTGGCATTCTCACATTAAGGAAACAAAAAAACAAATACATGCATTTGCATTTGCATTTAGACTATGTGCGAAAATGATTTAGGAAAAGTGCATTTAGTGTGCGCTCGTTGCTCTCTGTTGAAAGAATCGTAATCTTCTTTCCTTAGTATCCAGGATTTTCATTGCTAAAAGAAAATAAACGACTGTTTATCATTTTAGATTCCATATTTAAGAATTTTACATCTACATCATGCGGTGAACCTTGAAAGGCAAACTTCTAAGCAAGATAAACTCTAAAATAAATCTCAATGAACATAAAAATGCTTTGGAACGTAATGCGACACATCTAGAAGTCTAGGCTAGAGACGTGTTCTGACGTCGTAAAACATGGTAACTATCATTTTCATCGAAGGTTGGGTGATTCCTCCTCTTTGATACAACAAGTGCTAGTACGGACTGGTGCTCCCCGTACCGTCGAGTATATATTGGGAGACAACAATAGGCTAATATTCTTTATCCATAGGAAGCCGTGTCTGCCACCCTATCGATCGCAATACACTGAACACATCATTTAGGAAGATTGACTCTCGTACATAAGTCCTTGGTAATTTCTCTTTAATTTATCACCAAGGTGTATTTTACAGTTTTGCGATTGGTTTGGTAATCCCTCTGTCTAGATTTCCAGAGTAATCGCTTTCATTCCTTTTCGACTCCTTAAAAGAAAAGGTCCATCTGAGCACTTGTCACTTCAGGCTCATTAAAAATCGAAGGCGACTAGAGTCATCTTTAGCTTTTTCTCGACTCTTAAAAATTGAAAAAGCAAAGTTATGTCAAAACGTCATTAAAATTTATTTAAATCGAAATAACATCCCTATTCCTTCGTTGATCTTAGGTTGAGATAATGGAGTCCACCAATCAAGGAATCCCTCTTGGGAGGAATCCTAGTCCTTTCTCTTCTTGGGGAGATATTGGTGCTCCGTACATGGCTGTTGGCTAGTTGAATTATTTATTGATTAAACATTCAAGTACCACATTAATTGTCAACCTGGGAAAGTCTTTTTATTGCAAAGGCTACCACGTACTGTATGTACTTACTCCTAAAAGCATTAAAAAGCTGTAGTATACGTAATCCTTACGCTAAGTTATCACTGTACTGATAAAATGAAAGTAATTAATTAAGATTACAAATCTGAAAGCGAAATGATGGATGCTCTGTTGGCAGAGGATCAGGACCCTATCCTCCAGGTGAGGACGTTCAGCACCTGCCTCTGTAACCAAATTGCTAACACACACTGAACTCGAATTCACCGGTGAAATATCCTTGCACAACTTCAAGCAATGAATGAAACAGAGTACTAGCAAAGCGGAAATACCAGAGGTAATGCTACAGAATCCAAACAAAGTACCATCGGAAAGAAACTATCACACACTTACACACTTTAACAGAAAATTAAATGGGTGAATCTTGTGAGGAAGGTGGGCCCAGTCCCTCTCACAAGATTCCCCGGAACACAAAGACTAGATTAAGTGCTCAGAACAATTCTCTATTCATCTGCCAAAAGATTCAAGTACAATGAAGTTCAGACTTGCTGATGCCTCTCCAAATCTCTCTTACAGATTACACATTAACCCCCTTCTAATGTAGATGTCTCCTCTTTATAGAGGAGACATCTATTACAATAGATTATTACAGTTCATTCAGTTAACCCATTTGATCAAAAATAAGAGTTACAGACCGCTGTTACAACAGTATAACAACATATTCTTTCTTAAGTTCTGGCTGTTACACAGCTGGTAACTGTCTTCGACCATCTTCTTGGGATCTTCACATTCCTTTGCCGTTTCCCCATGTTGTTCCTGATTTAAGCAGTGGTAACTGTGTTCTACCCGCTTTAGATAGCTGCAGATCGTGCCGCGTCAGCGTTCTTCAGATAGTAGCCGGTTGTTATTTCCAGTTGTTGCAAAATAGCCTGCTTTAGATGGTTGCTGTTGCTGACTGTAGCAACTGCGTAGTTGCTGCTTCTGGTGTTGCAGCAACTGCGTAGTTGTTGTTTCTGGTGTTGCAGCAACTGCGTAGTTGCTGTTTCTGGTGTCACAGCAACTATAAATTATAATTCCTATAGGCTTAAGACAATTACTTGACAATTTAATCAGCTTTTCCAAGATAAATATAAAGATACTCACGAATATGCAATGAACAATTAAACATATAGATATGCGGAAAGTCACTTCGTACCTTGGGGTGATTAAGTCATTATGTAATCAAAGCTTACAACTTATGACTGAAAAGGATAATATTAAGGCAAAAATATAAGGTCAAAATAGGTCAATTCTGAGTCCTAACATCCCCCCCAACTGAAGAGATTGCATGTCCCTATGCAATGGCTACTCTGAGTTTGAGTCGGAGTACTGGGATGAACAATGTAGATTACTGAGACAATAGTTATAGGAAGTGCCATCAAACTTCTTTCTGAATCCACAGGCAGTCTGTATTTGCCTCCATGTTCCTGCTTCTTCCCTGCTGGACAATCCAAACTGTCATTTATATTGTTCACCAGACAGCCATAAAAGTGGAAATCTAAATCTGTAACCCATCCAATTTTCAGCACAGTGCTGCATGCAATTAACATAATGAGGTACCCTTGAGAGTGCCACCTGCAAATTAGGTGGATTATAAGGGTGGTATTCCTGCCTCTCCTTGGGGCAGTTCTCCCAAAACAGTTTGTTTGCTTTGACAGCCAAGGATGCCTTAGTCTTTACATAATGCTGACAGTCTTTCAGGACCATTGTTTGCAGTTGCTTAACATGGTCCTTCATTTCAGGATCACTTACCATGCTCAGGTGTTGTGCAATAAAGGTGGCTGCGTTCTGCGGTTCAGCTCTAATCCACAGAAGACAATTCTGTTCATTATGCTGAGCTGAAGCAAAGGCGTTCTGCCATGTAAGTTGATTAGCTAAAAAGGAGATAAAGGCTCTCAGCTGTATGTCGCCGACTACAGGTATCATATTCATATTTCTTTCCTCGGACATGGCTTCATTATGGAGATAGAGCTCGCATAACAAATGTTGATCGTTTTTAGGTGCCTCTGCAAAGTTTTTCATAAACTGCTCTGACGTAACTACCTGATGAGGTCTACCTTCTTTGACAGCCTTTATCTGCAAAAATGTGAGTCTTTCCCTTAAAAATGTTGCATAATTAAAAGAGGGTTTCCTTGTAGCAAGTAGTCTTTGAAACAATTCAAACATCTGGGTCAATCTGGCTTTAAGTTGATTTCTTTATACTGGGCTCTGCACTGCTCAAGTGCTTCCCAGTTCTTGTATGCGTGACTAAACCAGATCCCTTTTTGTTGTTGGAATGCCTTGCCTTGCGACTGCTCATATTCCCTCCACCACTATCCCTTCAATGCTTCAAAGCTATCTGTTTCTGTGCATACATCAGTAATGGAGGGAAGCTATGTCTGTGTAAAGGCATCCACAAGGATAACCTGCTCTGTAGGAATAGTCTGGGATGATCCAACATCTTTTTCTTCATTTCTGGCTAGTGTCTCTTCTTCCTGTTGTACTGATTCATTTTGTTCCATGGTGATTTGGGTGGGCCGGGGTGAGTCTGTGCCTTTTTCCTCATTTCCTTCTTCTTCTTCTTTTTCCTGATTTTCTTCTTCTTCTTCTTTTTCCTGATTTTCTTCTTCTTTTTCTGCTTCCTGATTTTCTTCTTCTTCTTCTTTTTCCTGATTTTCTTCTTCTTCTTCTTTTTCCTGATTTTCTTCTTCTTTTTCTGCTTCCTGATTTTCTTCTTCTTTTTCTACTTCCTTGGCAATTTGAATAGAGCTGGGTGAGTCTGATTTTTCTTCATTTCCTCCTGAAACTATTTCTTTTTCCTCCATAACAGTTTGGGTAGGCCGGGGTGAGTCTATACCTTTTTCCTGATTTTCTTGTGCAACTACCTCTTCCATAGTAATTTGGGTAGGCCGGGGTGAGTCTGTGTTTTCTTCTGCATTTCCTGATTCTTGTGCAACAACTTCTTCCATAGTAATTTGGGTAGGCTGGGGTGAGTGTGTTTTCTCCTCTTTCTCATTCCTTATTTCTTCCTGCATAATTTCTGGGGAACTTGCTGGTTCTTGTGTGTCAGCAAGCCCTTCTGCTTGTTCTTGCGCAATCTCTGGAGAACTTACTGGTTCTTGTGTAGCAGTAAGTTCTTCTGTTTGAACCTGTGCAGTTTCTGGGGAACTTACTGGTTCTTGTGTGTCAGTAAGCCCTTCAGCTTTGTCTTGTGCAGTTTCTGGGGAACTTACTGGTTCTTGTGTGTCAGTAAGTCCTTCAGTTTGGTCCTGCATCTTCTCTGAAGAGCCTGTTGGTTCTTGTGTGACAACAGGTTCTTCTGTCTGCACTTCTTCTGGAGTACCTGTTGGTTCTTGTGTGACAACAGGTTCCTTTATTTCAGCAGAGGATTGCGGCATTTCCGTCTGTATAATAGCAGGCTCTTTCGTTTCATCAACAACATCAGATGCTTCCTTCATTGGCTCTGCCACTACCTTATATCCTGCCTGAGTGTATATTTCACCACAATTGGTACACACATATTCATTATCCTTACTTTTCTCTGCTGCAGACGCTACTCGTGCTAAAACATGCAGGCTAAATTCATTCTGATATGCTTCCTTAACCCTTATTATTTCCTCCTGATAGTCCTGAATCTAAGATTTCAGGAATTCAATTTCTTCCTGTAGGGCAGGTATGGTAGGCTGGTCCTGTGGAGCAGTAGATTCCAATGGAGGCAGAGGTTGTGTTTCATCATTCTGATCAGTATTCCCCACAGGTGGTTCTTGTGTGTCACCTGGGGTAGTGGTTGTTTCTTGTGTTGCAGCCACTTGGTCACTATTATCTTGGGTGTCGGCAGCTGGTTCTTGTGTGTCAGCTGCCTTAAAGTATGATGTCACGAAGCTATGAACGCTCTACATCTCTGCTTCCGAGGGTGAAGGAGAGGATTTTTGAGGACTGGTGGGAGTACGGATCTTTATAGTGATGGGCGGTGAACTGGGGGAATTAGGAGATTTAGCTGCTACCGATGACCGAGTTCTTCTCTTTGGTAGAGAAGTAGGGAATTCAAGCATTTTTCTCTTTAGGCTAGCTTTCTTTAGGATGGGGACAGTAGCCGGAGTAGCAGGTGCCTTAGCTGAAACCCTGGTTCTCCTTCTTTTCGATGGGGTTTTCTTTTCCTACTGCCTTTTTCGTTTAAGCAGGGTAATGGGGATATTATCATCGAAGTCATCAGTAGAAATACCCAGTATGGGAATGGAAGGATTGATTCCTTTGGGAGATGGGGTTGTCCTTGTGGCATTCTCAGCAACTTGCGGGGGTGTTTGCTGGATTTGTTCAGGAATGTGCTCTGCTTGCTGAGGGTTTTCCAGAGGGTTTTGTTCAGGCATATCCTCCATTTGCTGAGGAAGTTCTTCATCTTGCTGAGGTATGTCCTCAGCTTGGTGAAGAATTTCCTCTTCCTGGTGAGGAATTTCATGTTCCGGCTGTGGAATTTGTGCCTCCTGATGGGGATTAATGGGGGGTGGAGGGTTATTTAGAGAGAGGGCTCTATTAATCAGCAATTGGGCTAAGCGGTGGTGTTTTAAGGAAACTAGTGGATGCTTCGCTTTCACAGCATAACGTGACATATTTTGGAGACAACCCAATAGATAATATGGCATGTTTATTAACTGACCATTTCTCAAATGATTTAACAGGACGAAATCGTGCTGGTAAATTACCTGGTAGCGGCCTTCGCACGTCAGATATTGCTTGACAAATTCAACGACTTTCGACCACGGTTGAGGTAACGACCGAAGTGCTACGCCTCTGCCTTTGGTCTCTACGTGCTCGCCTGGTCGGAGAAAATCCTGCTGCGCATTAAGAATCAGGTGCTTTCTGCTGAACCACCGTGTGCCATTAGCTAGTAGCCTGGTAACTTCGGCTATGATTTCCTCTGTGACTGGAACTTGAATTCCCTGGACGACAGAGAATCCTTCTGTTAATTTGCATGCGAATTCAAGGACTTGCTGCTCGTCAAAGTTCGGAAGTCTCCTGAAGTACTCTATCCAACCCGCTTGCAAGAAAATTTGATAAATCTCCGGAAAGAGTTCAAGGACTACTGTCGAGCCAGGCTCATGTGTAATGAGGGTTCCTCCCATAGCTGTTGTTTCAGTAACTTTCTGAGTTCAGAGCCGAGCTTCCAATTTCAGTTCAGAGTAGAACGTCGCAAATGGTAACATGCTGTGATAGGGTGGCTTTTACATATTACCAGGAGAGTTAAGGGTGGCGGTAGTTGGCGTGGTATGTCATTATGAGAGTTGCTTTGGTAATCCCCCCCCCTACGTGTCAATGATATGATTGGAAGTACAATGATTTGATAGTCCTATCAACTTCTCTGCATTATCTATCATTTAATGTCCATACATAATCATGCGTACCTTCGTATTTTACCTATTTGATTGCTGCATCAAAAAGTCTTGTCTTGTCCTGTGCTGGATCATAATGATTACCGCGGATCTACAAGCATGGGAATATCGGTGATTTGTAATGATAATGACGGGAATTGATAGTAGGGTGTTGTAATCATCACAAGAAGTGGTATATTTTATCAAAATTTGTTCCTTGGGGCTGAAGTGGTAAGACTGGCGTTTTCGTACATGAAGTATTCTGCTGGGAAAGATATTCCGTGATCGGGAAGTGATGTTGTAGCACCGGGATTGGTGTTGCAGCCACGGAAAATTGCAGATGTGGCAACAGGGAATGATGTGAGACGTTTGTAAAAACGGGAATTGTGCTGGAGCAATTGGAATGGTGTTGCAGCAACAGAGAATGGTGTTGCAGCAACGGGAGTGGTGTTGCAGCAACGGGGAAATGGTGTTGCAGCAACAGGAGTTCCGAGTCTGCAAAATAATTCCTTTGAAACTTTTGTTCTCAGCTACTTCCCGGGCCAAAATCTGCAAAATACTGAAATGTAATATCGCAATCCTTGGCAGGATTTATTAGTTTCTAAAAAAAGAATATCTAACCTAAAAAAAATTACATAAACAATAGAAACTCAAGTGCTTTGAGGGACAGCAAGTTCCCCTAGAAAAGAATACTGTTTTATTGCCATGCAAGTGGCTTTAAAATCCTCTTTGGAAACCGGCTGCTGATATAACCGAAGTCGGTAGCCATTCACTAATAGTGGTGTTCTGCTTCCATCAATTGTTAAAAGTCTAACTGTTCCATTTGGGAAAACAACATCCACTTCATACGGCCCTAACCATCTTGTTCTCAGCTTCCCTTGAAAATTCTCAAAACGGGAATCATAAAGTAGAGCCCAGTTACCTTTCTGGAACTGCTTTTGCTTGATGGTTCTATCATGCCATCTGCTTCTTTGTTGTTGTATCATAGTTGTTTGATGGACAGCATCCAGTCTTTTCTCATCCAATTACTGCAGCTGCTGCAACCTGGCTGTCTGTGCATCAGTTAAATCAAGGTTAAAAGCTAAGGTAGTTCTTAAGGTTTTAATCTCAAACTCTACAGGAAAAATAGCATTCTTTCCAAAAACTAATTCATAGGGTGAAAAGCCTGTTGTATTCCTCCAAGTGGTTCTATAGGCCCATAGAGCCTCGGGCAACCTCTGAAACCAGTCCCTTCTATTCTCCTTTATCGTTTTTGTTAAGATAGCTTCTATGACCTTGTTGGTACTTTCCACCTGCCCATTTGCTTGGGGGTGGTATGGTGTGGTCATTTTATGCTTGATATGATATTTCTGGAGCGTATCTTTGAAGCCATGAGAATTGAAAGGAGGTCCTCCATCAGTGACTAATTCTCTGGGTAGTCCAAATCTAACAAAGATTTCTTCAAATAAGAATGTTAGTACCGCTTCTTCATTAGCTTTAATGAGTTCTTTGGCCTCTACCCATTAAGTCATGTAATTTGTGCATACTAAAATATAGACTCTTTGATTAGATGGAGGATTAATGGGACCTATGAAATCTAATGCCCATTTCTCAAAAGGTTCAAGAGTTTCCTGGGGATTAAGTGGCATTTCATCCCTATGGTTGGGCTGGCCCATTCTTTGACAGTTGTCACAAGCCTTCACATATTTTCTAGCATCTTTAAAAAGTGATGGCCAGTAATAACCCATTCTAAGTACCTTGTGAGCTGTTCTTTTATTTGCAAAATGTCCTCCACAAGGGCCATCATGACAAGCTTTCAGTATATCATAAATCTCGTCTTCCCCAATGCATCTCCAGATTTCTTGATCTATTCCTGTGTGGAACAGACACTCGCTTATCCAGCTGTACCTAGCACTTTGCTGGATGATATTTCTTCTTTCCCTGTGTGATAGGTGTGATGGTAATTTTCCTGCAACTAGATAATTGGCAATGTCTGCATACCAAGGTGAGTGAGCAGATACTGCAAATAAATACTCATCAGGAAAAGAATCATCTACTGGAGCATTTTCATCAGTTTTTAAATGAGAAAGGAAATCAGCAACTACATTTTCTTTACCTGGCCTATCTACAATTGTGATGTCAAATTCCTGCAACAGTAATAACCATCTGGTGACTCGGGCATTTGTAACTGATTTATTCATTAAATACTTAATGGCCGAGTGATCAGTATGCACAAAGGTAGTGTATCCAGTAATATAATGTCTAAATTTGTTGATAGCATAAATAACTGCTAGAAATTCGTTCTCAGTAACTGTGTAATTTAGCTCAGCTGGTGTCATGTTCTTGCTGATAAAATAGATGGCATAGAGGAGACTGTTTTCTTCCTAACCCAGGACAGCTCCAATTGCCGTGTCTGAGGCATCAGAGGAGATATGAAAGGGTAATGCCCAATCAGGTCCTCTCAAAATTGGGGCTGCGGACAACTGATGTTTAAGTTTATTGAATGAATTTTCACAATCATCAGTCCACTTAAATTCAACATTTTTCATTAACAACACAAATAGAGGAGAAGCTATTTTGGAAAAATCCTTAATGAATCTTCTATAATATCCGGCATGTCCTAGAAAGCTTCTTACATCAGTTTGTGTTTTGGGAATAGGGAGGTTCTGAATTACCTGTATTTTAGCTGGATCGACTTGAATTCCTAAAAATGAAACAAAGTGACCCAATACAATACCTTGATTCATCATCATATGGCACTTTTCAGTGCTTAAAGCAAGGTGTGCTTCTATACACCGCTTAAGTACTTTTTCAAGATTTTGCAGTGCATCCTCAAAGGTCACTCCATAGGGAGTAAAGTCATCCATAAATATTTCCAATGAATCATTTAACATATCAGAAAAGATCCCTATTACCGCTCTTTGAAATGTTGCTGGAGCATTACACAGCCCAAACGGAAGTACTCTGTAAGCAAAGGTCCCCCATGGGCTAGTAAATGTGGTTTTGTCCTGGTCCTGGGGTGCAATCTTAATCTGATTATATCCACTAAACCCATCCAAGAATGAAAATAATTTCTTACCTGCTAAATTATCCAATACCTGATCGATAAATGGTAAAGGGAAATGGTCTTTTTGGGTGGCTTTATTCAATGCTCTGTAATCCACACATACTCTCCATTTCCCATTTTTCTTGGGTACTATTACGAGTGGGGAAACCCACTCACTATCAGATATGGGGTATATAAATCCTGCATTCAAGAGTTTTTGAAGTTCCTCCTCGACAATTTCTCTAAGGTTCGGGTTCATTCTTCGCTAGGGTTGGCAGACTGGCCGGGATCCCTCCTTAATATAAATACGGTGAGTGCATAGTTCAGGGGAGATCCCTTTCATGTCTGTGTAGTCCCATGCAAATGCCTCATTATTTTATTGGAGTAACTTTATTAATTTCTGTTTTTCATTATCAGTCAAATCAGGATTTATATTTACTGTTTTGCCAGGTTCAATTTCAATTGTTGTACTTTTGGAAGGGCTGCCTACTGCTGTCTGAAATAAGTTTTCATCTTTCATGTTCTGCTGGGATTCAGATTCTAAGATTGTAGTGAAGTGATTATATGTTTCAAGGCTGACCGAAGAGGGTTCAGAAATAAAGCTGCTGATTAATTCATCTTCGGTGGAGTCCTTAAAAGTCAAAGCTTGTCCAATAGTTAATATAGGTTGGGTCTCCTCATCCTCATAGTCTACCCATACAGAATTTTCATTATTAATCATGGGTGTAGCATGAGGATAGAGGGTAAGCTGTTTGGTTTCCTGTCCATTAGAGATGGTCATTGATCCAGATCTACAGCTGATGAAAGCATCTGCTGTAGCCAACCAAGGTCTCCCTAGAATCAACGGATGACCCCCCAACTTTGTTTTAGTTTGTAACACCACAAAGTCAACCGGGTAATTCCAGGATTCTACAGAGATTATAAGGTCTTCAATGACCCCTTCAGGTTTAATCGTAGAACGGTCAGCCAACTCTAAGATAGTTGGATTTTCCCTGATAAAGTTTTTTAACTGGAGCAATTATGTTGTTTCGAGTGTCATAATATTTATTACAGCTCCTAAATCTACTAGGACTTTAGAGATAAAGGTTTTTCCAACCTGGACTGTTACTGTAGGGTGACTAGGGTCACCATACTTCACAGGATAATCTTTTTCGATCATTAAAGCAGTTAATTCCCCCATCACATGAACTGTGAGGGGATCCTTAGCCTTCCTTCCAGGCTTTTTTATACAAATGTCTCTAATAGTTCTAGCATAAATAGGAACATCCCTTAATGCTTGCAATAATGGGATTTTAACATACAAGTTCTGTAGCTCTCCTAAAAGGTTAAAGGTAGGTTGTTTAGGTGTTTTAGTGAGAGCCAGCCGTTCAGGGAATGGCGGATCTATTGTTTGATCATTATTATTAGGTGTTGATTCTGTTGTTTCAGCATTATTGTTAGCTGGTTTCTCTTTTCTAGCTTCTTCTTTGTCAGAGTCAGTAATATCATCTATAATGGGTTCAACAATTCTCCCTGAGCGAAGATGAATATCATTACATTGCAGGGGAGAGGCAGGCTGATTTTGAATGTCAATAACTTGCAGGGCTTTATTATTATTTGGATTGGGGTTAGGTTGCACAGGCAGTTGTGGTCTCATTGCCTGGTTATTCGGAGGAGTATTCGATGGTAAGGAAAGAGACTGTTGTTGTTGAGGAAATGGTATCTGTTGGGCTGCCCAGTTTGGATTCCATTGATTAAAATACGGTTGCTAGGGAGCCCAAGGATTCCATATAGTAGGATCAGGAAAAGGAAGATTTGGTTGCTGCATAAGTGGAAAATTCATTGTATTAAAGGGTGGGTACTGCATTTGGTTCATGGGTGGGTAGTTTGTTTGAAAAGGAGAGTTATTATTCCAATGATTGAATGTTGTGTTAGAGCTCATACCTTGTCTTTGTGGCCATTGCCTCCTCTGTGTCATCAGGTACACTGCTTCAGCCTCTTCTTCGGTTGACTGCAGTGTTTCTTTGATTCCAGGCAGAGAGGGGCATTGCTGTGTTTCATGGTCCTTCTCGCAGATTGTGCAGATAGGTATCTTATCCAGTGGGCATTCTCTGAGTGGGTGTTTTTCTCTGCATTTGGAACTGAAAATAGCTAGAGCAGCTTCTGCTTCCGCCTGTTTCTTCTTAACCTGCAGAGCATCAATTTGTGAAGCAAAAGAACTTAGCATGTCAGTTTTAAATTCTTCCAATAAGTTACCTATTTCAGCTCTTGTTGCTCCTCCACTGGCTGACTTCTGAACTCTTGAATACACATTATCTCTGCTTTTTGATCTGCCTGCTGCTCCCCTTGAACATCTCATGTAGAGATTAATAATTTCATCAAAGGGTTCTTTGGAAATGTCCCCTTTTCCAAGCATGTTCAACATGTCCAGGCAGTCATCTCTTACCCCTTTCAGCAATATGGTTTTCAAAATATCTTTACTCATATTAGGATGATCAGACCGCTGCAAATTATACTGTAATTTTTCCACAAAATCTTCCAAATTCTCGTCCTCCTTCTAAACCATTTTAAACAATTCTTCCTTCCTTTCTCTTGTCCGGCAGTAGTCTTGATACTTGGCTAGAAATCCCTCTTTCATCTGGTCCCAGGTGGTGATTGCCTGAGCTCCTAAGCTCATAAACCACCTCAACGCATTCCCTTTTAGTGTTGCTAGAAACAGTTTTAGCTTTTGATTAGGACTTATATAATCATAACTTCTACATAGTATGTCGAATTCAAAGAGCAATTCATCCGGGTCTTCAGAGGATAACCCATGAAAGTTGGGTAATTCCAAGAGTGGAATGTTTTTCATGGGGGTTGTTCCTCTCGGGAGTTCCCCAATAGGGAATTCCAGGGTAGAGAGCGAGTTTTCCCCTCTTCCTTATGTTCTGTTATCCTCCATTGGTCTTTTTCCTGAATCACTTGCTTTATCTTCTGTGTCTTCTGTTTCTTCAGGTTCTTCTACCGGTTCCTCAGTGTATTCTGGTACTTCCAGCTTCCTTTCAGGTCCTATTACTTCCTCCGTCTGTCGGTCTGTTTGTGAGGAGTATTGGATCTGAGGTCTCCGGGAACTTGTCCTTTGTGATGTTTCAGCCTTTGAGATGATTTCGTTAATATAAGTTTTTCTTGCTCCTTTGCCGCCTGTGAAATTAGGTTTCTTGCGTCCTCTCATGCATCTGTTATTCTCAAAAAGAAATCATTAATGCTTTTAGAAATCTCTAGTTGCCTTCCCCGGCAACGGCGCCAAAATGTTGGCTAGTTGAATTGTTTATTGATTGAACATTCAAGTACCACATTAATTGTCAACCTGGGAAAGTCTTTTTATTGCAAAGGCTACTGTGTACTGTATGTACTTACTCCTAAAAGCATTAAAAAGATGTAGTATACGTAATCCTTACGCTAAGTTATCACTGTACTGATAAAATGAAAGTAATTAATTAAGATTACAAATCTGAAAGAGAAATGATGGATGCTCTGTTGGCAGAGGATCAGGACCCTATCCTCCAGGTGAGGACATTCAGCACCTGCCTCTGTAACCAAATTTCTAACACACACTGCACTTGAATTCACCGGTGAAATATCCTTGCACAACTTCAAGCAATGAATGAAACAGAGTACTAGCAAAGCGGAAATACCAGAGGTAATGCTACAGAATCCAAACAGAGTACCAGCGGAAAGAAACTATCACACACTTACACACTTTAGCAGAAAAGTAAATGGGTGAATCTTGTGAGGAAGGTGGGCCCAGTCCCTCTCACAAGATTCCCCGGAACACAAAGACTAGATTAAGTGCTCAGAACAATTCTCTATTCATCTGCCAAAAGATTCAAGTACAATGAAGTTCAGACTTGCTGATGTCTCTCAAAATCTCTCTTACAGATTACACATTAACCCCCTTCTAATGTAGATGTCTCCTCTTTATAGAGGAGACATCTATTACAATAGATTATTACAGTTCATTCAGTTAACCCATTTGATCAAAAATAAGAGTTACAGACCATTGTTACAACAGTATAACAACATATTCTTTCTTAAGTTCTGGCTATTACACAGCTGGTAACTGTCTTCGACCATCTTCTTGGGATCTTCACATTCCTTTGCCGTTTCGCCATGCTGTTCCTGATTTAAGCAGTGGTAACTGTGTTCTACCCGCTTTAGATAGCTGCAGATCGTGCCGCGTCAGCGTTCTTCAGATAGTAGCCGGTTTTTATTTCCAGCTGTTGCAAAATAGCCTGCTTTAGATGGTTGTTGTTGCTGACTGTAGCAACTGCGTAGTTGTTGCTTCTGGTGTTGCAGCAACTGCGTAGTTGTTGTTTCTGGTGTTGCAGCAACTGCGTAGTTGCTGTTTCTGGTGTCACAGCAACTATAAATTATAATTCCTACAGGCTTAAGACAATTACTTGACAATTTAATCAGCTTTTCCAAGATAAATATAAAGATACTCACGAATATGCAATGAAAAATTAAACATATAGATATGCGGAAAGTCACTTCGTACCATGGGGTGATTAAGTCATTATGTAATCAAAGCTTACAACTTATGACTGAAAAGGATAATATTAAGGCAAAAATATAAGGTCAAAATAGGTCAATTCTGAGTCCTAACAATGGCTACATTTTCCCTTCCAGAAATCACAATCAGCCTACCAGTATGGCTATTCTCAACCTGTGTCATTCAAAATATTGTGATTCCTCAGCAATCGAATCAACAACCAGATGATACTGAAGTTGTCCCTTCACCTTCCACTTCGCTTGTTTCTCCCTCCCCTTCTTCCTCTTCGCTTGGTGAAACTAGTGATACTAAAAACCAAGTAGCTGAGAAGAAGAAGAAAGGGAAGGAAAAGAAGAAGAAGAAGTCAGAGGAGCAAGGGGGAAACCATGCATCATCTGGTGAAAATCTGCACACCAAACTTTCCAAATGCAGATCTCCATGCATAATTTGCAAGGGAGACCACCTTCATCGAGATTGTCCCTACATTTTGTGGATCTTGAGAGAATGGTCTCCCCGTTTGCACCATTCGGTGTCATCAACCTCTGGCAATCAGGTTGACAACACACCATCAACTAGTGAAAATGATGCCAATGGACAGAAAGGAAAGGTCAGATTTCCATGTAGGTTATGTGAAGATAATCATGCTCTTCACCGTTGGCCTTTTTTTGGACAAAGCCAAAAGTGTCTTGGATAACAGTCCTGCTTCACCGCAGTGACTTCCACATGGATACAAGAAACTCTCACCAAGTCCTTCACTAGTTGAAAACCCGACTGGCATAACTCAATTTTCGGTCGAAATGCCTATTGTTAGAGTCGGTCTGCTCATCCCTCCGTCATAGATCATTTCTCTTATTGCATTTCATTTTTATGTGTCTCGCTCGATTCACTCAGATGCATTCTGCTAGGGGCATGCCATAATCTAACGGAAGGGTCTTGTCATTCATTACCCCTCATGCCTTATCCTGCTGGCTCAGGTCTGTTCATCAAAATCAAGTTCTAAAGTCACTTACAGTCCTGTTTTAGTCTCTTGATCAGCAGGAGTCATTTCAGTCACTAGGTCTAGGGTTAGTTGATTTATTCTTCAACAATGACCAACAATGCCAGTAGACCCATGAGGGAGGTTCTTAATAAGTTTTCATTTCCAATATTTTCATCATCATATGCTCGACTATGACTTTTATTCAAAACTTTGTTTTGGAGAAAATTTGTCATTTCATTTTGTAATAAATTGCCATGTAATTTTCAAAAGTTTTTCAGTCGTTGAATTCTCCAAGTGCAACCCTGGTCTTCCTTTGTCAAGACATGCCACTATCCCTGCAAAAATAGCCAAACGATTCATCATTCAAGCCAATAATCAAGGAGGAAACAAAAAGACTGAGTTGTATTAACTGTGAAAAAAGTGCCAAGTCAAAACATTACAAAGTGGGTTTGTGAGAAACAAAAATTAAATCCATCACTGTAAGATATTCTCATTGTTTTGAAACATCCATTTGCATCCAAAGGTCGATTGAAAGCCGACTCAAAGTGGTGAGAGGGTGATTTTTTCATTGTGAAAAACCAAGTCTGTGTTCAAACCAGCGCGGTGCATAGAGCAGGTGGCACGGTGCACTGGGGAGGCGCGGCGCACTAGGAGAAAACGTGCAATGTTATTTTACATGGGCGTGGCACACTGGGAGAAAACGTGCAATGTTATTTTACATGGGTGCGGTGCACTGGGAGAAAACGCGCAATGTTATTTTACATGGGCGCGGCGCACTGGGAAGGCGCGGCGCATTGGGTGAGCTGCGCGGCCCATACAACTGACTGGCCCGAAACATTCCAAAATCGCCTCCAATTGCCAAAACCGCCTACATTATCTTGGTTTCAAGTAGTTTGTTGTTTATTCATCCAATTTTGAGGTTTATATTATGATGTGTTGTGATGATTGATTTGGTGAAACCCTAAACAAATAGCTAAACCCAAAAACCTGTTGTTAAGGTTTCAAATTTATTGTTTGTCACCAAATTCATTCCCCCATCCCATTTCTCCCTTATTTTCATCATTCCTAAGTTTCCATACTCCTTAAAATCATCAAACCCCTATCCCAAATTCTCTGTCCCAAATTCTCAAATCCCAAACCCCAAACCTTAACCCTACAAAAACTCTCCTAACCCTATACATAAAACCCCTCAAACCCTCCTACATTTCCCTAACAAAATTTGTCCCAATAGTCCCTAATCTCTTACTATTTTTTCCCCTTCCTAATAGTCCCTTGTTTCATTTGTTTTCCCCTTGGTGGCAGAAATTAAACACATCACTAAAAGAGCAGTCCAATATAGTTTCTTACACCAGCATCTATTTCTCCAAGGCAGTTTGAATAGCAACAGTTATGTCATCCAGTCATTCATCTGAATATGGAATGGAGACCCAAAGTGACTCACCCATGGAGGAACATGGACCCCGAAGACCTCATAGAGGTGGCAGACATATTAGAGAAGAACCAATCACCCTCACTGAATTACAGGCCTGCCCTCTTGCCATCTCTTGTTTTCAGCATCATTCATGTTATGAGTTTTTTCAAAAGGTTGCTAATGTTCAATTTCATCATGAGTTGGCTCGCTTGTTTGTACTGCATTTACATGGTGATCAGGCTACCTTAGCTGGTGTCACTTTCACACTAACACCAGAAACCATTTCATTGGCAACCGGCATACCAAACATTGGAGAACAATGGAACAAGAGGAAGAAGATTGACCGGAAACATTATGAGCCATATATTAAACCCAGTTTCTTGAGGCAGCTCAAGAGAGTGTTTCCATTCCGATATCTTAAAGATGAATATGCTCCACTAATGAAATTAATCATGAAGTATTTCAACTGTGAGGGACAGTTCTCTCGTTTATATACTTATCACATAAGGTTGCTCATGCATTTCACCCGGGTACAGATGATGAAAATTCCTTATTTCATATGCCGGAACATAGAGAGGATGACCACCCTGGTGCAGCACAAAACCCCTCAGCAGCAACTTAACAGTGTTTATCATTTTGCTCTCATTAAGATTGTGGTGGTTCATCAGCTTGGATTACAGGGCATCACTTGGGATGATTTCATCTCTCGTGACTTATTTAGAGCTTCACAGGGGTCTTCAAAGGCTGGGCATGAGACAGGTGGAACTTCTCATCAGCATGAAGGCCATGATCCACACACTGCTACTACACCGGTTTTCATTACTTATCAGAAGGGTACCAGGCAGTTGTTTGCGGTAGCTAAGCGAGTGTTATCTCCACTCGGTGTGGAAGGGGCCTCACTTCTGACATCAACACCACAGGTACAGGACAAAGGCAAGAGGCCAATGTAGGATGAGGGGTCTTTAGGTGAACGAGAGACAAATTTCATTCTCATTCAGGATGACAATACAGACACGAGCTCGCAAAGTGACAACCTTAGAGATATCATCCAGGAGCAGCAGACAGAGATCAAAGCCTTGTCCCTTGACTTGGAGAGGGCTAAGTGGAATATAAAATACTTGGAGCAAAGTAATAAGAAACTTGAAGATCAGCAGACGATTATGGAATTACAAAACATCAGGGAGAATCGTCAAGCTGCCCAAGAGTTTACTTCACTTGAGCAAGAGATCAACGCTGATCGAGAGTCTTGGCTCGAGAGATTCAACATCCACTTAGAGAGACTACTGGACAAGGCCGATAAGGACCAAGCATTGTTGAGACACATGGCTTTCCACTACATGGCACGGAACAAAGTTTGCAATGCACAAATAAGGAATCTAAAGGCGAAATTAAAGAAGGCAATAAAGAAGCAAAAGAGGAAAAAGGAGAATGATCGTCTTCAAATATCGGTCAAAGCCTCTTTAGCCCAACATGACACTTGATAGGGAAGGTCCAGCCCAAATTTCAAGAAATTTGGAGCAATTTTTGGCATTTTGAAATTTTTGGACTAAAACAAGTTTTGCCTCCCTATGCGCCACGCCACGTGGCTCTTGCTTTTGATAGAGGGCTCCAAATCCAAAAAACTTTGCATTTCTAGATTTTTCATGATACATTATGGTTTCTTGTGCATGGCCAAGAAATTTGGGCAAGTTTTGAGCCCTCAAGAGACCAAAAACTCTCAAAAAATGACCTCACTGCCCCTATTTTGACACACAGGAAGCAGTCTTGGGAGATTGAAGTTTTGGAGGGGAAAATGACATCCAAATTCAGAAATTCCACTTGGGTTCGAAATCAGACAGCAAGGGATTTCAAACAAGCTATCTTGGGCTCAATTTGGACTTCGGGAAGTGCCTCAAATTTAGCTCCAAAGTGGCGCGACGCATAGAGAATCAGGCGCGGCGCATAGAGGATTTTTGCCTATTTTTCACTGTTCAGCTCAGAAATTCGCCCAGTTTTGACCAATTTTGCTTTTTGATGTTACTCTTGACCTTTCATGATGTAATTTGATAACCATGATGTAATATTGGCACATTTTTACTTGTTCTAGAGGATTCATTCACTAAAAAGTGAAAATTAAATCAATGAATCAGTTTCCTTTCATATAGGGGCAAGTTGTTTGTTTTCCTATATTTCAGTTCCTTCTTTAGAATTGGTTCAAATAGCTCCTAGAATGATGAGCTCAACCCCTAGAGGCTAGGGAATGAGTTATGCTTTCCTATATCATGTAATTTCTCAGTCATTTTCAGGGTTGGATACTTGGGATTGCTTGGCACTCCATTGTACATTTCATTTCTGCATTGTTGGCTAAGGAAAGACCAGGGTTTTGCAGCACTTATTGGGATCCATGTGGCTCTATGTTTTGATGGTGTTTTTCTTTATGTATTTGTAAGTTCACTGATGTTTATGTGTATCATTTTCCCTTCTCTTTTCTTCTTCAATTAAACAAATGAGTGATTAAGGTAGAATTCATTGGACTACTGTGCTCTGCTTGAAATTTTGTTTGATTCTACATGTTTTCATCTGCTTGAGGAGGAACCTTGAGAGCCTCTTTCCCTCCTTAGCTCCTCACCAGTCTAATCCATCCATTCATTCAATATAAAGCATCAAAACTACTGCCTACCTTGCCCTAACCGGAACTCTACAAAAATTTGGCCTCATCCCCGGACCCAAATTTGCCTTTCCCTTTTTCCAACAAAACCCCCAAAAACTCAAATCAAAACTTTGCACTTAATACCTAGCCTAAAATTAGTTGCTAAATCAGTCATCTCAAGCTCCATCTGATTATCTTTTGCTGAGATTGACCCGAAGAGAGCCCTCTCCTGTCCTCGTAGGGCTAGCTACAAGGATGAGCATGGTTTGTTGTAGACCTAGAACCTTGTCTTTTCAGCCTGAGGCAAATCTAGGCTCTAACATAGTGGTGAATCCACTGGGGAAGAAAATGGTTTGCTTGTTTATGTCATTTGTTTTATAAGTTATAGACGGAGCCTGAAGTTATGCCAGGTAGCCTTCGAAATGCTTTTGCTTTGCATTAGTGGAAGTAGATAAACACTGCTTCAGTCAATCTCTGGTCTAGCTTGTGAGCGTGACACTTGACTTGTGTATTACCCCTAGTACATCTGAGAATTCTAAGCTTTTGGATGATAAGTTTAGAATTTGATAGGCTGAACAAGTTGTTTATGTCCCTTTGATTTCTTGAAATTATAACACACTGGATTCCAGAAGACATACCAGAGCAAATCCGGATCCTGATCCCCCTCCTGTCTATGAAAGTCCTAACCTTATTCCAAGAATCATTCACCAAGGAAGCTCTATCATTCCCATGTTCAAAGCTCAGTCATGTCCCGTTGATTTTGAGTATCTTGAGGGTCAATAATTTGACGAGTAGTTTGAGTTGTATTTGTTTGAAACCAAGTTTGAAAGCGTTGTCGCTTCCACTGTTTTGAATCCTGAGTTTGTTCGAAATATTGAAACTGAAAGGGCTAATAAATCTATTGATGATTACATTTTGAACCAACTCTAGACTTCAATTACGGCTTCTAATATTGCTGATTTCTTAGAGACTACTTCTGCAACCCCTGGGTCATCCGCAATTGTGTCTAGTTCAAAAATTCCAACCGAACCTCCTTTCATTCCCACTCTTCCCCCACAGCCTATTATTTCTGATCAAAAATCTGCAGTCGTATCACCTCCTTCTACTCCTACTCCTAAAATACCAAAGATTGTTTCACCTTCGCATACGCCTCCTCATACACCTCACACATCAGCTGCACCCACTCCCCCAACTTCACCAAGACCAATTGCAAATCCACTAAGAGCAATGGTTGCTCGTTTTGCACCTCTCGCATGGCCTCAAGTTTTGGATGACATGCCCGCAGATTATCAGAGTAAAATTCCTTTGTTTGATGGCAATCCTCATGGTACCACAGCTCAGCAACATGTGGAAAAAATGATGGATTTCTTCAAGCTTCATGAGATTGATGCAGAAAACGTGACCATGAGATTATTCGTGTAGACTTTCGGAGGTGAGGTAAGAAAATGGTTCAGAGCTTTGGCAGCTAGAAGTATCCCACATTAGAAGAGATTCAAAGACAGTTCTTGGATCACTAGGAAGTAAAGAAAGATCCTCTTCAAAATACTTATGAATATACCAAGATCAAGCAGAATGTTGGTGAGTCCGTGCAAGACTACTGTATTAGATTCAATGCGGTTTATAATGCAATTCCTGATGATTTAAGGCCATATAGAAAGTCATCTTTGCTTAAGTTCTCGGATGGTTTTGATCCGGACATGGCTTATCAATTAAGAGAGAGAGATCCAACTACCTTAGAAGAAATGCAGAAAATTGCCATTAGTGTTGAGGAAAATTTGAATGACAAGAGAGCTAGATTGAAAGCTGAGAAGAGAGTCTCAATAAAGGAAGAAGCTTCTACCTCAGATCAAGTGCTCCGCAAGGTAGAAAAGATGATTGAAAGGTTAACACTTGATAAGCCTGAACCACAGATTCAGAATCCTAATTTCCGTGGCTAGCAGCAACCTCAATTCAGGATCAAACAGCGTGAGCAGCGAGCACAAGAACCGGCATCACAACAGCAGCAAGTAAAGACACCTCTTCAACAGAATTTTGTTGGTCCCGAATCTGATGATGAAGAGAATGTAATAGGAGAAGAAAATCACTTCTTTACTCCTGATGATATGCCCACCTTTATCACTGAAGATGATGAATATGCAGAAAATTCAGCTATACAGAAGGATGCAGATTTTATCTTGGCAAATGACACAGCTCTTGAAGAAGAGTCGGATGAGTATCATAGAGGTTATATGAATTCTTTGTCCACCCAGCAATGTCAGTATTCACTTAGAAATATAAATTTTCCCATCAATCCAATCCAGAAGAGAAAGGAAGTTCCAACATCTAAGAATGAGCCACCTATTGTACCAAATAAAGGAAAAGAAATTGCTGATCCTACTCCTAGCAAGTCCCCACCAGCAAATGAAAGAGTAAATCAGCCAATTGTATCAAAAGATAAAGTTGAAAGGAAAGATGTTCCAGCCAAAGAGGTAGAAAATACTTCTTCTTTTAGTTTAGAAAATGAAAATTCTAAATTGAAGGTATCCATTCCTTTGACTGAACTAATGAGGAACAACAGTTATAGAGGTCAAGTCTCTAAAATTTTGAATTTTGACCCAATGTCTGATATGGTGAGTGTGGAAGATGATCAACCTGAACTAATTTTTGGACCAGCATTAAATGGTGAGTATCCAGACAATGGTGTACCTCCTTTTTATATCAATTTGAGAGTGCATGAGTTTGTGTTGCATAATGCTATGTTTGATTCCGGCGCTTCCCACAATCTTATGCCGAAGGCTATCATGGAGAAGTTGGGTTTGGACATCACTAGGAAATACCATGATCTTTATTCATTTGACTCTAGCAAGGTGAGATGTATTGGGCTCATTAAAGACTTGGTGGTCAGTTTGGATCAGATTCCGGCTAAAAATGTTCTGATGGATGTGGTGGTGATGGATATACCTCCTAGATTTGGCATGCTTCTTTCCAGATCTTTGGGAGAAAAGATTAAAGGAACAATGAAACTTGATTTCTCCTATGCAACTATTCCCGTGTTTGGCCAAATGAGAAAACTTTATCAGGAACAAAAAATGAAATACATGATTATAAGCAAGGAGAAACCAATTAATCATCCGATCAATTATGTACATACAGATTTAGAGTCTTTTGTTTTGTATTCAGATAGTTTCAATGATATTTGATAGTCAGTTAGTTGCAGTAGATGATATTCCAGAAATAGCAGAGGATTTCAGAGAAGTTTTGAAGAAAGAAAGACAAGAACAGGACAATACCATTCAGCAATCAGATAGAAATAATGGATAGCAAGCAAAAAAAATAAAGCAAATAGAGTTTCAGCACTTAGAAGAAGAGGAAGATGGTCTGTGGACCATGGATTTTGATGGAGCAATGGGAAATGATGGTGCTGGAATTGGTATTTGGGTATGCAGTCCTTTTTCTACTCTGAACAAAGTGCCTAGTAATGTGCAGGTATGTTCTTACAAGCTTGCTTTTGATTGTTCAAACAATAAAGCTGAGTGCGAAGCTTTGATTGCTGGCCTAAAAATTCTAAGAAAGCTGAATTCTAAGAGGATTTTTGTATATGGCGACTCCGAATTGGTGATTAAGCAAGTCAAATGCGAATATCAAGCAAAGCATCCTCGGATGTGGGCATACCAGAATGTTTTTCTAGATATCTTGAAGTTGTTTTAGATTATACCTTGACGTGGGTGCCTCGTATTCAAAATAGTATTGCAGATGCACTTGCTAAGGCAGCAAGTAGTTTAAGAATTCCTATGAACTCTAGTAATAAATTCGAAATCCATGTGAAACATCGTCTGACTGTCCCGGACAATCAGAGATATTGGCAAGTTTTCCAAGATGATGAGGAGATTAATGATTTTCTGCAAAACAAAGGTAAGTTCAAAGATACCTCAATTGATGTAGAACATGATGATGGAGAAGATGATAAGCAGATCAATCAAATGGAAGTGTTGCAGCTCAAGGATAATATCATTCCTAAAGGCTTGATACCTTTAGAAGAACTCTTTGATCATGATGACGTAGCCCACAAACCAACATTGTAGCCAACAAAGAAGGGAGTCGAAGAGGTGAATATTGGAACAGCGGAACATCCGAAGATGGAAAAGCTGTCCAAAGCATTGCCAAAAAAGGTAAAGGCCAAATATATCAGTTTGTTGTCATCTTTTGCTGATGTGTTTGCTTGGGACTGTTAGCCTCCTATACCAATAGGTTTTCATCTCTCATGATTGACAGTGGAAGTGCCAAAAATGTTCACCTTCCATGCTGCTAAGGTTCCATTTTTGTGAAAGAGGCAAACAATTTAAAAAATTGTAAAGAGGGTATGCCTTAAAAGAAAAATCAAAGGGCAAGAAAATGAATTGGTCAATGAAAAAATAAAAGAAATGAACCCCAAACAAAGACCATGAAAGTGGCTAGTCCAAATTTCCACTACTATTTTGATGGGTAGTCCAACAGCTCAAGCTGGGCCTCACCATGTTTTAAATTGAATGTTGTAGAATAGAGAGGAAGTACCTGTTCAAACAGCTCAAGCTTGACAGATGACTAGGTGGATAGAGAAAGAAAGGAGCCCAACTGCTAAATTTGGGCCCCTGGAAGTCATAAGGGTAGACTTAGATAGGAGGGCAGAAAAAAGAAAAGAGAATTATCAGGGTTTGCAAGACCAACTGCACCCATCCAAACGAAGAAAAAATGGTAGGCATATTAGGCAGGGTAGGCAGTTGAAGGTTGCAGAAAGCATCATCTAAGTATATCAACTGGCAAGAATTACAATGATGTCACCAGCAGAAGAAAGGCAAGTCCAATGGCTCATTGGGCAAACTACTGAACTATCACTAACTTCCCTCATCCCCTTCAAAAGTTTTTTACTAACTTCCCCATGAGCACTGCAGGATCTGCCTGATCAGTCCTCCTTACACTCTTCATTTTTACAAATTTCATGTCAGAAAGGTGACTTCTCTCTTTGAAAAGAAGCCACATTTCTTGTGTAAAAATTCTTTTCATTTTGATCTACTCCCTAACTAAGTTTGTCTCCTAAAAACTTAGTTTCTATCACTTCACATTCATATTCCCCTACAATATTAACTGCTAACTATATCTACACTAAATCCCCTATTATTCCCCTTCCCCTACTACTATAACACCATGGTGTATAAAACCCCAAGCAATGTATAAATATCCCCCCTTTAGCATTATAGCTAAATAGTATTTCTATGGGAGACTTTAGTCCACCAGGGACTGTAGTCAACCCTATTTTGGGAATTACTCTAACCCCTGGTTAGACTAATAGCCCACCCTTAACCCTCATATATACCCCATTTTCCAAAAGGTACCCATGCAAAACCCCTCTCCCCTTCTCAAACCTAACGTTCATATGCTTTTCTAAGCCTAACAGTCTAACCCGCATACCCAAAAAACCCAAAAAAACCCTATAACCTAAAGTTCCAACCTTGATATATTTAAAATATTATTTAAATAGCCGGCGGGTCCCCTCCCAACATGCACGATGGGTCGAGGCGCCTGCCAGCCGTCCATCTCCCACCCCCCTTCATCCAACGGTGGGCGGGTGTTTTGGAATTTCAACGCGCTGCCCTTTAACGTCCGGGGAGAGGGCAGTTTTCCTCCCCGTACACGGGACGCGTGGCAAGTGGCGAGGGTGTTTGGAGCCCCCCTCCCCGATACCGCCTTCACCCAAAAGCGGTGCGGGGAGACCGCTTACCACTCTCCCTGATACCGCCCCTCTGACGGCGCGTCACCCCCACATCACCATGACGTCATGCCACCCACGCCCGCCCTCACTTCTCGTGGCCCACCACGTAACTCTGCCACCGCACTCTACCCGCCATCGTGTCCGGCCACGCTGGCCTCCACCTCAGCGCCCATGTCACCCGCCGTACCCTGGGCCCGCCATGACGTCATGCTGACGTCATCGGCGGAAAAGCGGCAATGTCCCATTTTTTCCAAATTTATCATTAAAACACATGTTTTGGCCGTTTATATGTCATTTTCATTGGAACAAAGAAGAGCCGTTGTGAGCTGTTCAATGCGAAATTCACCTCCAAGCCGCCAAATTCAGAGCTGAGGACGCCGCCAATCACCAATTCACCTGCATTATTCATCCACTGTCGACCCGAAAGCTCTCGGCATCATTTGTCCAGGTATTTGCCCGGAATTCACTTGTTTCATCCTTGTTTGTGCCGTTTCACTGCAAATTCTCCATTGAACACCTGTTAAATCCCAAATTGAAGATTGTCTCTTGCTTAATTTTGAACTAGAGCAACCCACATTGCCCCAGCTCCAAAATTTGATATTGAAACAATAAATTCACAGTCGTAATTTGCGAAATCATCCTCAAGCTGCCCGACATTGTTCCCTTTTTCCGAATGCAGGCTTGAATAGCTGCATTTCACCAATTTAAATCCTGCCCACCCTCTGCGTTTCATCTACAGTATTCACAATTCCTGTGAATTTGCCAAAGAACAGCAGAGACAAGTCTGCCTAGCCTGCCTATGCCACTTTGAAGAAAATTTCCAGCATTGTCTACATTGAGTCTGTCACTTGAGCTTTGTGGAACCTTGCAAACCATTGCACTTACCTTGTTCCATTCCCAAACTTCATAATGGCTGCTCCTGCACCCACAGCTCTCAGTGTTGCCCCCATAAATGCACCAAATAAAGACCTGGAGTCCTTGCCTCTTGCTGACAGGGACTACCTCATCCAAGACTTTGTGGGTGATAGGGACCATTTGCAGACCTTCAGGGAATTGAGAGATGACTATTTAAATGGTAAGGATACATATGGGATATGGGAGTCAAATCTGCCATGCTACTTTCTCCCATCTGTCAATATTTTTCCAGAGATTATTCACCTTTGTGCTGAGAATTATGATGCCAGTCACAGAGCTGTCAAGTCTCCATCTGGGAGCATCCTCTTTCACATTAATGCTGAGTCCATCAACCAGATGCTCAACTTCAAACAAACTCAGTTGTTGTTCCCTTTCTCCATGAACTATCTGCTGGATACAGGTGCCAAGATGACCACTGAGGACAGGAAAAAGATCACCCAGACATTTATGAGGCCTGACCGCCAGCCCACAGGGCCACCTCCCTACTTATATGTCCACTTTACTGATATAGGCAAACTTATGCTGGACATGATTTCATATGTGTTGGGCTATAAGACCAGTGAATTTGTTGATGAGACAGTGCTGGTATTACTATCTGCTTATAGCCCAGGCCAACCTCCTGCCTACAAATATAATTTTGCTAAGTTCATAGCCAACAAGATACATGAGAAACTTTTCAAAGTAGACAGGGAGGGCATCTTCAAGTATTCATCTTATATCTACCACTTGTTCATGTATTACCAGTCCGAGGCTTTTCCATGCCACATTAAAAAGCTGGATTCTAAAGGGGAAAGAAGATCTGTTATCTTCTGGACATCTGTCTTCCACCAAGTGCAAAATTCACCATATTCATATTGTGAATTCATTGATCAATTTGTTTACCCAGTCTCTTGTTTGTTGATGAGGTCCCCTCCTCCCAGAATGTCATTTGAAATACAGAAAATCCTGCAGCTCTCCAAGAATTATAAAATAGGTGATTGGTATTGTTGGCTAGTTGAATTGTTTATGAATTAAACATTCAAGTACCACATTAATTGTCAACCAGGGAAAGTCTTTTTATTCCAAAGGCTACCGCGTACTGTATGTACTCAAAATCTAAAAGCATTGAAAAGCTGTAGTATACGTGATTCTTACGCTATGTCATTACAGTACTTGTTAAAGTAAAAGCAATTAATTAAAACTACGAATCTGGAAAGCGAAATGATGGATGCTCTGTTGGCAGAGGATCAGGACCCTATCCTCCAGATGGGGACGTTCAGCACCTGCCCCTGTAATCAGATTTACTAATGCACACTGCACTCTCATTCACCGGTGAGAAACAAACTCAAGTGATTAATGAAACAGAGTACTAGCAAAACAAAGAATACCAGAGGTAATGCTATCAAATCCAAGCAGAGTACCAGAAAGAAACTATTGCACACTTACACACTTGACAAGAAAGTAAATGGGTGAATCTTGTGAGGAAGGTGGGCCCAGTCCCTCTCACAAGATTCCCCAGGAAAACGGAGATTGGATTAAGTGCTGAAAACAGTTTTATATTCATCTGCCAAAAGATATAAATACAATGTAGTTTAGACTTGCTGATGTTCTTCAAGATTTATTCTTACAGACTGACCATAGACACTGACTAATCCCCTTTTCATGTAGATGTCTCCTCTTTATAGAGGAGACATCTATTACAATAAAGTATTACAGCCTATTCAGTTAACCCATCTTGTCAAAAATAAGAAATTCAGAACGTTGTTACAACAGTATGATAATACATTCTTTCTTGAGCTCTGGCTGTTACACAGCGGGTAACTGACTTCGACCGTCTTCTCGGGATCTTCATATTCCTTTGCCATTTCCCCATGCTGTTCCTGATTTGGGCCATGCTGACTGTGTTCTTCTTACTTTAGACCTCCGCTTGATTATGCCACGTCAAGGTTCTTTAAATAGTTGCCATCTGTTGTTCATGGCTGTTACAAAATAGCTTGCTTTAGGTAATTGTTGTTGCTGACTGTAGCAACTACGGAGTTGCTGCTTCTGGTGTTGCAGCAACTGCGTAGTTGCTGTTTCTGGTGTTACAGCAACTGCGTAGTTGCTGTTTTTGGTGTTACAGCAACTATACATTATAATTCCTGCAAACTTAAGGCAATTATTTGACAATTTAGTCAGCGTTTCCAAGGATAAGTATAAAGATATTCACGAATATGAAATAAACAATTAAACATAGATATGCGGGAGGTTACTTCATACCTTGGGGTCAATATGTCATTATAAAATAAAAGCTTTCAACTTATGACTGCAAAAGGATAATAATACGGCAAAAGATAAGGTCAAAAATAGGTCAATTGTGAGTCCCAACATCCCCCCCAACTGAAGAGATTGCATGTCCCCATGCAATGGCTACTCTGAGTCTGAGTCGGAGAACTGGGACGAACAATGCAGATTACTAAGACAATAGCTGTAGGGAGTAACATCAAACTTGTCTCTGAAACCACAAACAGTTCGTATATGCTTCCATGCTGCTGCCTCTTCTCTGTTAGAAAGTCCAAACTGGCCCTTATACTGATCACCAGACAACCATAAAAGTGGGAATTTAAATTTATAACCCATCCAATTTTCAGCACAACGCTGCACACATTCAACATACCGAGGTACCCTTGAAAGTGCTACTTGCAGATTTGATGGGTTATACGGGTGATATTCCTACCTTTCTGCAGGGCAGTTATCCCAAAACAGTTTATTTGCTTTAACAGCCAAGGATGCTTTGGTCTTTACATACTGCTGACAGTCTGTTAGGACCTCTGTTTGCAGTCTCATAACGTGATCCTTCATATCAGAATTGCTTATCATTTTTAAGTGTTGTGAAATGAAAGTGGCAGCGTTTTGTGGTTCAGATCGAATCCACAGAAGACAATTCTGTTCGTTTTGGAGGCCTGAGACATAGGCATTTTGCCAAGTAAGTTGATTAGCCAAAAAGGAGATGAAGGCTCTCAATTGTATGTCACCCACTACAGGTATCATATTCATGTTCGTTTGTTCAGACACAGCCTCATTATGGAGGTACAATTCACATAGCAGGTTTTGGTTGCTTTTGGGTGCCTCTGCAAAGGTCTGCATAAACTGATCTGTTGTGACCACTTGATGAGGCCTCCCCTCTTTGATAGCCTTTAGCTGAATGAATGCAAGTCTTTCCCTTAAAAATGTAGCATAGTTAAAAGAGGGTTTCCTTGTGGCAAGCATCCTTTGACATAACTCAAACATCTAGGACATTCTGTGTTTCAGTTCCTTGATTTCTTTATACTGGGCCCTACACTGTTCCAGTGCTTCCCAGTTCTTATAAGCGTGATCAAACCAGGTCCCTTTTTGTTGTTCGAATGCTTTGCCTTGAGACTGCTGATATTCTCTCCACCATCTACGTTTCAATTCCTGAAAGCTTTCTGTTTCTATACATGCATCACTAATAGTGGGAAGCTCTGTTTGCATATAGGCATCAATCAGAATCATCTGCTCTGTTGAAGTGGGCTGGGATGATCCAGCATCTCTCTCTTCATCTCTAACCAGAGTTTCTTCCTCCTGTTGGACTAATCCATTTTGCTCCAAATTGATTTTGGTGGACCAGGGTGAATCTGTCTCTTTTTCTTCATCTGCTCCTTGCTTCTTGCTGGGCGAATTCAATTCTTATTTATTCCCTTCTGAAACTATTTGCTCTTCTTCCATAATAGTCTGGGCAGGCCGTGATGAATCTGTATCTTTTTCTTCTTCTTCTAGCCCCTTAGCAACTTGAATAAGGCTAGGTGAGTCCAGTTTCTCTTCATTTTCTCCTGAGATTATTTCTTCTTCCATAATAATCTGGGTAGGCCGTGATGAGTCTGTGTCTTTTTCTTCCTCCTCCATAATAGTCTGGGCAGGCCGTGATGAGTCTGTGTCTTTATCCTCATTTTCTTCTATATCTTTTTCTTGTTCCATAACACTTTCAGTGTTTCTTTCTTCATTTCCTGGTTCTTGTGTAGCTTCTTCTTGCATATCAGATTGGGTAGGTCGGGGTGAGTCCTTGTTTTCTTCTTTCTTTTCTTCCTGCATAGTGTCGGGAAGCTCCTCTGTTTGTTCCTGTGTAGTCTCTGAGGAACTTACTAGTTCTTGTGTGTCAGTAAGCTCCTGGTCTTGTGCAGTTTCAGATGAACTCACTGGTTCTTGTGTGTCAGTAAGTCCTTGATCTTGTGCAATTTCAGGTGAACTTACTGGTTCTTGTGTGTCAGTAAGTTCTTGATCTTGTGCAGTTTCAGGTGAACTTACTGGTTCTTGTGTGTCAGTAAGTTCTTGAGCTTGGTCCTGCATGTTCTCTGGATGACCTGTTGGTTCTTGTGTAGCAACAGGTCTCACTGACTGCACTTCTTCTGTTTGTTCTTGTGTATCAACAGGTCTTTCTGTCTGCCCTTTTTCTGAAGATCCTATTGGTTCTTGTGTAACCACAGGTTTCTCTGTCTGCACTTCCTTTGAAGATCCTGTTGGTTCTTGTACTACCTTATATCCTGCCTGAGCATATATCTCACCACAATTTGTGCACATATATTCTTTATCTTTGCTTTTCTCTGCTGCAAATGCTACTCTTGCTAAAACATGCAGGCTGAATTCTTTCTGATATGCTTCCCTGACCCTTATTATCTCTTCCTGGTTGTCCTGAATCTGAGATTTCAGAAACTCAATTTCTTGTTGCAAGGCGGGTATAGTAGGTTGATCCTGTGAGACAATAGATTCTAGTGGAGGCAGAGGTTCTGCTTCATCAATTTGATCAGTATTCCCCACAGGTGGTTCTTGTGTGTCACCTGGGGTAGTGGTTGTTTCTTGTGTTGCAGCCACTTGGTCACTATCATTCTGGGTGTCGGCAGCAGGTTCTTGTGTATCAGCTGTCTTAAGATATGATGCCACGAAGCTATGAACGCTCTGCATCTCATCCTCTGTGGGTGGGGGAGAGGGGTTTCGAGGAGTGGCTGGAGTGCAGGCTTTTAAAGCGATGGGTGGTGAGCTGGAGGAATTAGGGGATCCAACTACTGCCGATTTTCGTTTTGGTAGAGAGGCAGGGAATTGAGGTGTTTTTCTCTTCCTGCTGGCCCTTAAGGTCAGAACAGTAGTTGGGGTGGTAGGTGCTTTGGTTGAAACCCTCGTTCTTCTTCTTTTTGCTGGGGTTTTCTTTGCCTACTGCATTTTTCGTTTAAGCTGCGTAATTGGGATATTATCTTCGGAATCATCAGTAGAAATACTGAGTATGGGAGCGGGAGAATTTGTTCTTTTGGGAGACGTAGTTAATTCCGCTGCTGCTTGTTCATTCTCTGTAACATGCAGAGGTGTTTGCTGGGGTTGTTCGGGAATATGCTCTGTTTGCTGAGGGTTTTCCAAAGGGGTTTGTTCAGGGATGTCGTCCGTTTGTTGAGGAGGCTCCAGGTCTCGCTGAGGTGTGTCCTCAGCTTGACGAGAAGTTTCCTCTTCTTGATGAGGACTTTCCTGCACAGGCTGTGGAATTCTTTCCTCCGGATGGGGATTAATGGGGGGTGGAGGGATGTTTAGAGCAAGAGCTCTGTTAATCAACAATTGGATTAGGTGATGGTGTTTTAGGGAGAGAACTGGATGCTTCGCTTTCATAGCATATCGTGCCATATTTTTAAGACAACCCAGCAAATAATATGGCATGTTCAATAATTGACCATTTCTTAAATGATTTAACAGGACGAAGTCGTGCTGGTAGATTACCTGGTAACGACCTTCGCATGTCAGATATTGCTTGACGAATTCAGCGACTTTTGGCCATGGTTGAGGTAGCGACCGCAATGCTACACCTCTGCCCTTGGTTTCTACTTCCTCGCCTGGTCGGAGAAAGTCTTGCTGTGCATTCAGAATCAGGTGCTTTCTGCTGAACCACCGTGTACCAGTGGCTGGGAGTCCGGTGACTTTAGCTATGATTTCTTCCGTAACTGGAACTTGAATTCCTTGGACGACAGAGAATCCTTCTGTCAAATTGCATGTGAATTCCAGGACTTGCTGCTCGTCAAAGTCCGGAAGTCTCCTGAAATACTCTATCCATCCCGCTTGCAAGAAAATTTGGTAAATTTCCGGAAAGAGTTCCAGGACTGCTGTCGTGCCTGGTTCATGAGTAATGAGGGTTGCTCCCATGGCTGTTGTCTCAGTAAATCTTCAGAATTCAGAGCCGAGCTACTGATTTCAACTCAGAGTATTCATCACAAATGGTAACATGCCGTAGTTTTTACATACAACCGGGAGAATTAAAGGTGGCAGTGGTTGGCGTGGTTTATCATTATGGGAATTGCTTTGGTAATCCCCCCCTTCCTACGTGTAAATGATATGATTGGGAATGCAATCATTTGATGGACCTATCAACCTTTTTCCGCTTATCTATTATTTAATGCTTATTCATAAACGTGCGTACCTTCGTCCTTTACCTTTTTTATCGCTGCGTCAAAAAGTATTTTCTTGTCTGCTGTCAAATTATAATCATTACCGCAGATCTGAAAGCACGGGAATATGGGTGATTTGTAATGATAATGACTGGAAGTGATAGTGAGGTGCTGTAATCATCACGAGAGGTGGTATATTTCGTGCGGAAAGGATATTTCGTGATCGGGAAGCAATATCGTGGCACCGAGACTGGTGTTGCAGCAACAGAAAATTACCGTTGGGGCAACAAGGATTAGGGGAAAACGTTTGTGAAAACGGGGAATGTGCTGGAGTAATGGAACTAGTGTTACAGCAACAGGAATAGTGTTGTGATAACGGGAAATGGTGTTGCAGCAACGGGGGTAGTGTTGCAGCAACAAGAAATGGTGTTGCAGCAACGGGGGTAGTGTTGCAGCAACAAGAAATAGTGTTGTGGCAGCAGGAAATGGTGTTGCAGCAACGGGGGTAGTGTTGCAGCAACAAGAAATGGTGTTGCAGCAACGGGAAATGGTGTTGCAGCAACAGGGACGGTGTTGCAGCAGCGGGAGTAGTGTTGGAGCAACAAGGAATGGTGTTGCAGCAACGGGAAATGGTGTTGCAGCAATGGGAATTCGAAATCCACCCAATAATTCCTTTTGAGACCTTTGTTCTCTGCTACTTCCCCATGCTAACATCTGCAAAATACCGAAATATAATATCGCAATCCTTGGCAGGATTTATTAATTTCTAAAAAAAAAAAATGTCTAATCTAAAAAAAATTACATAAATAATAGCAATTCAAGTGCTTTGAGGGACAGCAAGTTCCCCTGGAAAAGAATACTGTTTTATTGCCATGCAAGTGGCTTTAAAGTCCTCTTTGGAAACCGGCCGCTCATATAACCGAAGTCGGTAGCCATTCACTAACAGTGGTGTTCTGCTTCCATCAATTGTTAATAGTCTAACCGTTCCATTTGGGAAAACAGTATCCACTTCATACGGCCCTAGCCATCTTGTTCTCAACTTCCCTTGAAAGTTCTCGAAACGTGAATCATAAAGTAGAGCCCAGTTACCTTTCTGGAACTGCTTTTGCTTAATGGTTCTGTCATGCCATCTGATCCTTTGTTGCTGTATCATAGTTGTTTGGTGGACGACATCCAGTCTTTTCTCGTCCAATTCCTGCAACTGCTGCAACCTGGCTATCTGTGCATCAGTTAAATCAAGGTTAACAGCTAAGGCAGTTCTTAAGGTTTTAATTTCAAACTCTATAGGAAAAATAGCATTCTTTCCAAAAACCAATTCATAGGGTGAAAATCCTGTTGTGTTTCTCCAAGTAGTTCTGTAGGCCCAAAGAGCCTCGGGCAAGCGTTGGAACCAGTCCCTTCTATTCTCCTTTATTGTTTTTGTTAAGATAGCTTCTATGACCTTATTTGTGCTTTCCACCTGTCCATTTGCTTGGGGGTGGTAAGGTGTGGTCATTTTATGCTTGATATGATATTTTTGGAGCGTATCTTTGAAACCATGAGAATTGAAAGGAGGTCCTCCATCAGTGACTAATTCTCTGGGTAGTCCAAATCTAACAAAGATTTCCTCAAATAAAAATGTTAGTACTGCTTCTTCATGAGCTTTAATGAGTGCTTTGGCCTCTACCCATTTAGTCATGTAATCTGTGCATACTAAAATATAAACTCTTTGATTAGATGAAGGATTAATGGGACCTACGAAATCTAATGCCCATTTCTCAAAGGGTTCGAGAGTTACCTGGGGGTTGAGTGGCATTTCATCCCTATGGTTGGGCTGGCCCATTCTTTGACAGCTGTCACAAGCCTTCACATATTTTCTAGCATCTTTAAAAAGTGATGGCCAGTAATAACCCATTCTAAGTACCTTGTGAGCTGTTCTTTTATCTGCAAAATGTCCTCCACAAGGACCATCGTGACAAGCTTTCAATATGTCATAAATCTCATCTTCCCCAACGCATCTCCTGATTTCTTGATCTATTCCTGTGTGGAACAGACACCCACTTATCCAGCTGTACCTAGCACTTTGCTGGATGATCTTCCTTCTTTCCCTGTGTGATAGGTGTGATGGTAATTTTCCTGCAACTAGGTAATTGGCAATGTCTGCATACCAAGGTGAGTGAGCAGATACTGCAAATAGATACTCATCAGGAAAAGAATCATCTACTGGAACATTTTCATCAGTTTTTAAACGAGAAAGAAAATCAGCAACTACATTTTCTTTTCCTGGCCTATCTACAATTGTGATATCAAATTCCTGTAATAGTAATAACCACCTGGTGACTCGAGCATTTGTAATTGATTTATTCATTAAATACTTGATGGCCGAGTGGTCAGTATGCACAAAGGTAATATAGCCAATAATATAATGCCGAAATTTATTAATAGCATAAATAACTGCTAAAAATTCTTTCTCAGTTACTGTATAATTTAACTCAACTGGTGTCATGTTTTTGCTGATGAAATAGATAGCATAGGGGAGATTGTTTTCTTCCTGACCCAGGACAGCTCCAATTGTCGTATCTGAGGCATCAGAGGAAATATGAAAGGGTAATGCCCAATCAGGTCCTCTCAAAATAGGAGCTGTGGACAACTGATGCTTAAGTTTATTGAATGCATTCTCACAGTCATCAGTCCACTTGAATTCAGCATTTTTCATTAATAACAAAAACAAAGGAGAAGCTATTTTAGAAAAATCCTTAATAAATCTTCTGTAATATCTGGCATGTCCTAAAAAACGTCTCACCTCCATTTGTGTTTTGGGGATAGGAAGGTTCTGAATCACCTGAATCTTAGCTGGGTCGACTTGGATTCCTAAAAATGAAATGAAATGACCTAATACAATGCCCTGATTCATCATCATGTGGCACTTTTCAGTGCTTAAAGCGAGGTGTGCTTCTATGCAACGCTTAAGTACTTTTTCAAGGTTTTGCAGAGCATCTTCAAAGGTCACTCCATAAGGAGTAAAGTCATCCATGAATATTTCTAATGAATCGTTTAACATATCAGAAAAGATTCCTATCACCGCTCTCTGAAATGTCGCTGGAGCATTACACAACCCAAATGGAAGTACTCTATAGGCAAAGGTTCCCCATGGGCTGGTAAATGTGGTTTTGTCCTGATCCTGGGGTGCAACCCTGATTTGGTTGTATCCACTAAACCCATCCAAGAATGAGAAGAATTTCTTACCTGCTAAATTATCCAATACTTGATCAATAAAAGGTAAAGGGAAATGATCTTTTTGGGTTGCTTTATTTAATGATCTATAGTCTACACATACTCGCCATTTCCCATTCTTCTTTGGTACAATTACGAGTGGAGAAACCCACTCACTGTCAGATATTGGATATATGAATCCTGCATTTAAAAGTTTTTGGAGTTCCTCCTTCACAATTTCTCTGAGGTTAGGGTTCATTCTTCGCTGGGGTTGACAGACTGGCCAGGATCCCTCCTTAATGTATATACGGTGAGTACATAATTCAGGGGAGATCCCTTTCATGTCTGTGTAGTCCCATGCAAATGCCTCTTTGTTTGCTTGGAGTAACTTTATTAATTTCTGTTTTTCATCATCAGTCAAATCAGGATTTATATTCAGCGTTTTACCAGGTTCAATTTCAACTGTTGTGCTCTTGGAAGAGTTTCCTAATGTTGTCTGGCATAAGTTTTCATCTTTCATATTCTGCTGGGATTCAGGTTCTAGGATTGCAGCGAAGTGATTAAATGTTTCTGGATTAACCGAAGAGGGTTCAGAAATAAAACTGCTAATTAGTTCATCTTCGGTGGAGTCTTTAAAAGTCAAAGCTTGCCCAATAGTTAATATCGGTTGGGTTTCCTCATCCTCATAGTCTACCCATATGGAATTGTCACTGTTAATCATGGGAGTAGCATGAGGATAGAGGGTCAGTTGTTTAGTCTCTTGTCCATTGGATATGGTCATTGATCCAGATCTACAGCTGATGAAAGCATCTGCTGTAGCCAACCAAGGTCTCCCTAGAATCAACGGATGACCCCCCAACTTTGTTTTAGTTTGTAAGACCACAAAGGCAACCGGGTAGTTCCAGGATTCTACAGAGATTATAAGGTCTTCAATGACCCCTTTAGGTTTGATCGTAGAACGGTCAGCTAATTCTAAGATAGTAGGAGTTTCCGTGATAAAGTTTTTTAGCTGGAGCAATTGAGCTGTTTCGAGTGTCATGATATTTATTGCAGCTCCTAAGTCTACTAAGACTTTAGAGATAAAGGTTTTTCTGACCTGGACTGTTACTGTAGGGTGACCAGGGTCACCATACTTGACAGGATAATCTTTTTCAGTCATTAAGGTAGTTAATTCCCCCATCACATGAACTGTGAGGGGGTCTTTAGCCTTCCTTCCAGGTTTCTTTACACAAATGTCTCTAATAGTTCTAGCATATATAGGAATATCCCTTAGTGCTTGCAATAATGGGATTTTGACATACAAGTTCTGTAACTCTCCTAAAAGATTGAAGGTAGGTTGTTCAGGTGTTTTAGTGAGAGTCAGCCTTTCAGGGAATGGTGGATCTACCGTTTGGTCATTATTGTTAGGTGCTGATTCTACTGTTTCAACACTATGGTTAGCTGGTTTCTCTTTTCTAGTCTCTTCTTTGCCAGAGTCCGTGATATCATCTATAATGTTGGCATTATGTTTCAGGTGTTGTCCTTGATGGCAAACCCTTTCAGGTAATAAATCAAGAAGGACGCAGGAAATATGTTCAGCAAGTGCGTCCCCGCAGGTATACCATACAGAACCCGCGTCCAGGGACGCCGGCCAGCCGTTCAGGAGGTGCGTCCGCCCAGTGCACACATTTCAAGGCAGAGAAAAGCACGTGGGGGTTTCTTTGCGTGGTATCTAGCCGACGGTTTTGTGTTTCTATGGTGTCGGCTCGTGGTATTGTTCCATGTTTTGGGGAGAAGCTTGCCTATATAAAGCAAAGGAGTTCATTTGGATTGAGCATCATCTTGGTTGAATATCTTTTGGTGAGATCTAGTCCAGATCTATGAGGGCGAATCTTCTAATGGACTGTGATCTCTATGGCGCATGATCAGATCTGTGGATCTGAGTGTTTGGGTTGGTTCTGAAGTCCTCATATCTTTTATATCTGAAGGGACGCAGGTTCAGTGAAGGGCAAGTGCGCCGGGACGCAGTACAGTAAAATCTCAGGTGCATCTCTGAGGCAAAAGACGCGGTGCGATAGTGTTTCGGGGTGCGCCGGTCGCAGCAAAGCATAGAGGAACGGTGCGTCTGCACGCAGAACAGCGGAGGGTAGACTGCGTCCAGTCGCAGGCCACAGAAAGAAAATATGCGTCCCTGTCTTAAGATGATCTGTTGACTGTATATTTCTGTTCATAAGGTGTTCTGGGTTATTTCTGTAATTACTGATCTGATATCTGTAGTGGACTGTATCTGTTATATACTTGTTGATCATTTGATTCTTCATGAAAAGAAGTAGGGGGTTGTAGCTCCCTTCCAGGAGAAACTGGAAAACGAGAGAGAGTTGTAGCTCTCTGCAGGTTGCAGCCTGCGTGCTGGTAAAGGACTGCACCAGTACAAAATCATTGTAAAAGAATTTCTTGAAAGAAGATAGAGACATATTGCAGCAGGTGGTTTTCTCCCGCATTGGGTTTCCACCTTACATCTTGTGTTCTTTGGTGTGACTGTCTATTTTCTTTATTCAAGCTCATTATTTTATGGTACTGATATGCAAGAATAATTCAAAAGATCAAATAAGGAAGATTTGGTAAATTGCTTAATAATACTGATTCACCCCCCCTCTCAGTATTATTTCCAACAATTGGTATCAGAGCAGGTCCTTCAGAAAAGCTTGATCGCTTGAAGGTAGATCGTTCATCATGAGCAACTACGAGAGAGAAGCATCAATCAGGCCACCAGTTTTTGATGGGACAAACTTCAATTATTGGAAGGTAAGAGTTACTGCATATCTTCAATCTCTTGGTACTGAAGTTTGGGACATTATAGAAACAGGCTATGCTTTTCCTTCAGCTACTCCTACAGATCCAGCTGAGAAAAAGAAGTATGAAACAAATGCAAAAGCAGTCAGTACTCTATTAGGAAGTATATCCCAAACAGAATTCATGAAGGTAATGCACTTCAAATCAGCAAAAGAAATATGGGACAAAATGATCACAAGCTATGAAGGAGATGAACAGGTAAAACAAGCTAAACTTCAAACTCTCAGGATTCAATATGAGACTCTCAAGATGTATAATGATGAAAGTGTGGCTAATTATTTTCTTCGGGTAGATGAGATTGTTAATTGTATGAAAAATTTGGGTGAAGAAGTAAAGGAGTCCATAGTAGTTCAAAAGATTCTAAGATCATTATCCCCCAAGTTTGAATCCAAAGTATCTGCAATAGAAGAAAAAGAAAATCTCCGTGTTCTTACTATGTCTCAGCTACATGGAATTCTAACTGCTTATGAAATGAGAAAGGGAGGACCATCAGACAGAAGGGAGGCTGCTTTTAAAGCATCAGGCAAAGAAGATTACTATGAAGCAAGTCATGATCCAGAAGAAGAGGAAGAAGAATCAAATTTTGTCAGAAATCTTCAAAGAGGTTCTGGAAGGTTCAGAGGTAAGCTACCTTTCAAATGCTTTGCTTGTGGAAGAGTAGGTCATTATGCTGCAAAATGCTCTTATAAGGATAAAGGAAAGGAACCAGTTAGATGGAACAAGAAACAAAGCGCAAATAAGAAAAGCTACTACACCCATGAAGATAGTGATGGCTTATCAAACAGTGATGAAGATGAACAAGGTAATAAATATAGGTTGTTAATGGCATTTGAAGATGATGATTATGAGGATGCTGTAGATGTGGATAACCTTTATGATGAAATTACTAGACTCAAGAGATGCATAGAAGAAAAGAACATGATTATTGATACTCTACAATTCCAAATTGATGAAAAGGAAAAACATCTTGAAAAATTAGAAGGTGAAATTGTTGGTCTTAGAAAAGAAATTGAGAAAACAAAAACTATTAATCTCAAGTTTGTCAAAGGATCTGAAACTTTGGATGAGATTATCAGTGTGCAGCGGTCTCCACTAAATAAGACAGGTTTGGGCTATAATGGAGAAACTTCTCAAGCATCCACTTCAAAAAGTTATCTTGATGCAGCAAGAAGAAATGAGCAAGAGCACAAGGAAGATCATCAGGTAAAGCAGGGACAAATGTCAAACAGAAACTATCAGGGGCAATCCAGCTTAAGGGTGAACAAAAGCCACAACCAGCCACAGGTAAAATCTTCTCAATTTGGTTCAAGAATAGATGAAAATAGAAATTACAATCAGTTGGCTGGTAGATCCAATAATCGCAGAAGCTTCTTCAATGGACAATGCTTTTCTTGCCATAACTTTGGTCACAAAGCAGCTCAATGTGTTGCGTATAAAACAATCATGACTAGGGAAGCTCAAAAACAAAGAAGTATGACAGGGATTACAAAAAGGACCTATAACAACTTTTCAGCTCTTGAAAATGAAGTTGAATGTTCTATTTGCAATAATTTTGGACATAAAGACTTTGAATGCAGAAGCAGGTTTCCGGAAAGAAAGGTACAAGAGCAGAAAAAGGAACAAGCCTCAGGCACCAAAACATGGAGAATAAAGGAACCTCAAACAGAAAGATGTGGGATAGCATTTTATGCAGAAGGACAAGAAAATCTATGGTACATTGACAGTGGATGTTCGAAGCATATGACAGGTGATAAAGAAAAACTTGAGTCTTATTCTAATTTAGAAAAGGGAAAGAAAGTCTCTTTTGGAAATGATACTCCTGCAACTATAAAAGGAAAAGGTATTGCTCCTTTAAAAGAAGATGTTAAGGCTGGAAATGTTTTGTTTGTTGATGGATTGAAGCATAATCTACTAAGTGTCAGCCAGATGTGTGATCAAAGAACCGAGGTTATATTCAGATCAAATGGATGCCTTGTTCGTGATCTTGATACAGGTAAAACAGTTCTCAAAGGAAAAAGAACTCCAAATAATCTATACATATTTGATGAAGGACAACAACAATGCTATCTAAGCAAGGATGAAGAGCACTGGCTATGGCATCGAAGGTTGGGACATCTAAGCTTCTCACAAATAAGGAAAGCTTGCAAATATCAGGCAGTTCGCGATCTTCCAGATATCAAAATTCCTGACAACACCATATGCAGATCATGTCAGTTTGGAAAACAAACCAGAACTAACTTTCCAGAGAAAGAAGGATCAGCCAGCATGCCTCTTGAGCTAGTTCATACAGATGTATGTGGACCATTCAGAAAAAGAACACCTAGAGGAGAGGAATACTTGATATTATTTATTGACGATTTCTCCAGGTTTGTTTGGTTAGGACTTATGAAGCACAAAGATGAAGCATTCGAAAAATTCAAATCCTTCAAAGCCTTGGTTGAAAATGAATCAGGTCACAAAATTAAGTGCCTCAGATCTGACAGAGGTGGGGAATTTACTTCAAATGAATTTTTCGATTTCTGTGATGAACATGGGATAAGGAGAGAATTTTCTACAGCTAGAACTCCTCAGCAAAATGGAGTAGTTGAAAGAATGAACAGAACAATCCAGCAAATGGCTCGTGCTATGCTTGATGAATCAGGAACCCCTGCAACCTTCTGGGGTGAAGCTGCACATGCGGCGGTTATTATTCTCAACAAGACAAATGTCCGAGTGAACAGCACTCAAACTCCTCATGAGCTCTGGAGTGGTAAAACTCCTTCGGTAAAGCACTTCAAAATCTTTGGGAGCAAATGCTATATCAAGAATACTGAGGAGCAGCTTGGTAAACTTGATCCTAGAGCAAATGAAGGTATTCTTCTTGGCTACTCTCCACATAGCAAAGCATACAAATGCTACAATAAAAGACTTGGCAAAATTGTTGACAGCATTGATGTAGTGGTTGATGAGAAGGGATACATTCCTAGGCAAATACATCGTGAAGACATCGAAGAAGATGAAAGCCACCCTCAAAGACAGAATGATGAAGAAGAAGAACCGCAAGAAGAATCTCAAGAAGAACCTCACGAAGAAGCAAAAGAACGAACAAGAATAGAAGAAAAGACTCCATCCAGATATGTTCAAAAGAACCATCCAGAATCTCAGATCATGGGACAGAAAGAAGCAGGTATACAAACTAGAAGAACAGTTGCAGAAGCTTCAAGTTATTTGGCATTACTCTCCTCTACTGAACCACAAAATGTGAAAGAGGCATGCAAAGATGAATGTTGGGTGAAAGCAATGGATGAAGAACTTGAGCAAATCGAAAAGAACAACACTTGGGAGCTGGTTCCTAGACCAAAGGATAAGAATGTTATCGGAACAAAATGGGTCTTCAAAAATAAATTGAATGAAAATGGAGAAGTAATTAGAAACAAAGCCAGACTTGTTTGTAAAGGATATGCACAGCAAGAAGGAATAGACTTTGAAGAAACTTTTGCTCCTGTTGCAAGACTTGAGGCCATCCGAATGTTCCTTGCTCTCTCAAGTTCTCAGAATTTCAAAGTATTTCAAATGGACGTAAAATCAGCCTTTCTGAATGGAGACTTGGAAGAAGAAGTGTACATTGAACAGCCAGATGGTTTCATTCTTGGAAATGATCCAAATCTTGTATGCCGATTGAAAAAGGCTCTCTATGGTCTCAAACAAGCCCCAAGGGCTTGGTACTACCGGTTGGACAAATATCTTCATCAACAAGGTTTTTCAAAAGGTTCAGCAGATAGCAATCTATATATAAAAATTGAAAATGACAAATTGCTAATACTTGTTGTGTATGTAGATGACATTATTTTTGGCAGCAATGAAGAAGCTATGAGTCAAAGCTTTGCCTCAGTCATGCAGAAAGAATTTGAAATGTCCTTGCTAGGAGAACTGACATACTTTCTTGGTTTGCAAATCCAACAAAAGGAAGGAGGAATCCTTTTATCTCAAACCAAGTATCTCAAGCAGATTTTGAAGAAATATGGCATGGAAGATGCAAAACCAGTATGTACACCCATGGTCACAGGATGCAGTCTCAGTGCAAATGATGAATCTGCAGCAGTACATCAACCAACCTACAGATCTATGATTGGAAGTTTACTATATTTAACAGGTACCCGACTAGACATCATGCATGCAGTTGGAATAGTTGGAAGATTTCAGGCAAATCCGAAGGAGACTCATCTTCAAGCAGTGAAGAGAATTTTCAAATATCTTCAAGGGACTCAAAATTATGGCTTATGGTATCCTAGAGATACAGATCTTACTCTTCATGCCTATACAGATGCAGATTGGGCCGGAAGCGTGGATGACAGGAAAAGCACAAGTGGTGGTGCATTCTTTATGGGTCCCAGACTGGTCTCTTGGTTCAGCAAGAAACAGAGTTCAATTGCCTTGTCTACAGCTGAAGCAGAATATGTTGCTGCTGCATCTTGTTGCACCCAACTCCTTTGGATGATGCAGACTTTGCAGGATTATCAAATCACTTGTACACCTCCAATCTCTATCTTATGTGACAACACAAGTGCAATCAGCATCTCAAAGAATCCGGTTATGCATTCAAAAACCAAGCACATACCAATCAAGTACCATTTTCTCCGGGAACAAGTACTTGAACAGAAGGTCAAGTTGGAGTATGTTCCTTCTAAGGAACAAGTTGCTGATATTTTCACCAAACCATTGCCCAGGGACACTTTTGAATACCTCAGGCAAAAGCTGGGGGTTGTTGATGCATCATCTTACTGTTGATCATCTTCCTATTGGTGGTATAGGCTCAGGGGGAGCACATAATGCATTGTTGGCATTATGGAGAAGGATATCTTGGAAATAGCTGCAATATGTCTCTATCTCCTTCATGATGGATTTCTGGTTACAGATCTGGAGATGCATGAGCATAGGGGGAGCATACCCTTTGCTCTTGATGTCAAAGGGGGAGAATGAAGCTGAAGATTATGTGGTTGCCATCAAGTCCAAAGGGGGAGATTGTTGGCATTATGTTTCAGGTGTTGTCCTTGATGGCAAACCCTTTCAGGTAATAAATCAAGAAGGACGCAGGAAATATGTTCAGCAAGTGCGTCCCCGCAGGTATACCATACAGAACCCGCGTCCAGGGACGCCGGCCAGCCGTTCAGGAGGTGCGTCCGCCCAGTGCACACATTTCAAGGCAGAGAAAAGCACGTGGGGGTTTCTTTGCGTGGTATCTAGCCGACGGTTTTGTGTTTCTATGGTGTCGGCTCGTGGTATTGTTCCATGTTTTGGGGAGAAGCTTGCCTATATAAAGCAAAGGAGTTCATTTGGATTGAGCATCATCTTGGTTGAATATCTTTTGGTGAGATCTAGTCCAGATCTATGAGGGCGAATCTTCTAATGGACTGTGATCTCTATGGCGCATGATCAGATCTGTGGATCTGAGTGTTTGGGTTGGTTCTGAAGTCCTCATATCTTTTATATCTGAAGGGACGCAGGTTCAGTGAAGGGCAAGTGCGCCGGGACGCAGTACAGTAAAATCTCAGGTGCGTCTCTGAGGCAAAAGACGCGGCGCGATAGTGTTTCGGGGTGCGCCGGTCGCAGCAAAGCATAGAGGAACGGTGCGTCTGCACGCAGAACAGCGGAGGGTAGACTGCGTCCAGTCGCAGGCCACAGAAAGAAAATATGCGTCCCTGTCTTAAGATGATCTGTTGACTGTATATTTCTGTTCATAAGGTGTTCTGGGTTATTTCTGTAATTACTGATCTGATATCTGTAGTGGACTGTATCTGTTATATACTTGTTGATCATTTGATTCTTCATGAAAAGAAGTAGGGGGTTGTAGCTCCCTTCCAGGAGAAACTGGAAAACGAGAGAGAGTTGTAGCTCTCTGCAGGTTGCAGCCTGCGTGCTGGTAAAGGACTGCACCAGTACAAAATCATTGTAAAAGAATTTCTTGAAAGAAGATAGAGACATATTGCAGCAGGTGGTTTTCTCCCGCATTGGGTTTCCACCTTACATCTTGTGTTCTTTGGTGTGACTGTCTATTTTCTTTATTCAAGCTCATTATTTTATGGTACTGATATGCAAGAATAATTCAAAAGATCAAATAAGGAAGATTTGGTAAATTGCTTAATAATACTGATTCACCCCCCCTCTCAGTATTATTTCCAACATATAATAGGTTCGACTATTCTCCCTGAGAGAAGGTGAATATCATTACATTGCAGGGGAGAAATAGGCTGATTTTGAATGTCAATAACTTGCAGGGCCTTATTATTATTTGGATTGGGGTTAGGTTGTACAGGTAGCTGTGGTCTCATTGCCTGATTATTCGGAGGATTGTTAGATTGTAAGGAAAGAGATTGTTGTTGTTGAGGAAAGGGTATCTGTTGGGCTGCCCAGTTTGGGTTCCATTGATTAAAGTATGGTTGCTGGGGAGCCCAAGGATTCCACATAGTAGGGTCAGGAAAAGGGATATTTGGTTTCTGCATAAGTGGAAAGTTCATTGTGTTGAAGGGTGGGTATTGCATTTGATTCATGGGTGGGTAAAAAGGAGAATTATTATTCCAACGATTGAATGTTGTATTAGAGCTCGTACCTTGTCTTTGCGGCCATTGCCTCCTCTGTGTCATTAGGTACACTGCTTCAGCTTCTTCTTCAGTTGTCTGCAGTGCTGCTTTGATTCCAGGCAGAGAGGGGAATTGATGTGTTTCATGATCCTTCTCGTAGATTGTGCATATAGGCATCCTATCCAGTGGGCATTCTCTAAGTGGATGTTTTTCTCTGCATTTTGAACAGAAAATTGCCAGAGCAGCTTCTGCTTCTGCCTGTTTCTTCTTGACCTGCAGAGCATCAATTTGTGAAGCAAAGGAACTTAGCATTTCATTCTTAAATTCTTCTAATAAGTTACCTATCTCAGCTCTTGTTTCTCCTCCACTGGCTGACTTCTGAACCCTTGAATACACATTATCTCTGCTTTTTGATCTGCCTGTCGCTCCCCTTGAACACCGCATACAGAGCCTAATAATTTCATCAAAGGGTTCTTTAGAAATGTCCCCTTTTCCAAGCATGTTCAGCATGTCCAGGCAATCATCTCTTACCCCTTTCAGCAGTATGGTCTTCAAAATGTCTTTGCTCATATTAGGATGATCAGACCGCTGCAGATTATACTGTAATCTTTCCACGAAATCTTCCAAATTCTCGTCCTCTTTCTGGACCATTTTAAACAATTCTTCCTTTCTTTCTCTTGTCCGGCAGTAGTCTTGATACTTAGCCAGAAATCCCTCTTTCATCTGGTCCCAGGTGGTGATTGCCTGAGCTCCTAAGCTCATAAACCACCTCAGTGCGTTCCCTTTTAGTGTTGCTGGAAACAATTTCAGCTTCTGATTAGGACTTATGTAATCATAGCTTCTACACAGTATGTCGAATTCAAAGAGGAATTCGTCCAGGTCTTCGGAGGATAACCCATGAAAATTGGGTAATGCCGAGAGTGGAATATTTTTCATGGGGGTTGTTCCTCTCGGGAGCTCCCCAATAGGGAATTCCAGGGTAGAGAGCGAGTTTTCCCCTCTCCCTTCTGTTCTGTTATCCTCCATCGGTCTTTTCCCTGAATCACTCGCTTTATCTTCTGTGTCTTCTGTTTCTTCAGGTTCCTCTACCGGTTCCTCAGTGTACTCTGGTGCTTCCAGCTTCCTCTCAGGTCCTATTACTTCCTCCGTCTGTTGGTCTGTTTGTGAGGAGTATTGGATCTGGGGTCTCCGGGAACTCGTCCTCTGTGATGCTTCGGCCTTAGAGATGATTTCGTCAATGTAAGTCTTCCTTCCTCCTTTGCTGCCTGTAAAATTAGGTTTCTTGCGTCCTCTCATACACCTGTTATTTTCACAAAGAAACCATTAATGCTTTTAGAATTCTTTAGTTGCCTTCCCCGGCAACGGCGCCAAAATGTTGGCTAGTTGAATTGTTTATGAATTAAACATTCAAGTACTACATTAATTGTCAACCAGGGAAAGTATTTTTATTCCAAAGGCTACCGCGTACTGTATGTACTCAAAATCTAAAAGCATTGAAAAGCTGTAGTATACGTGATTCTTACGCTATGTCATTACAGTACTTGTTAAAGTAAAAGCAATTAATTAAAACTACGAATCTGGAAAGCGAAATGATGGATGCTCTATTGGCAGAGGATCAGGACCCTATCCTCCAGATGGGGACGTTCAACACCTGCCCCTGTAATTAGATTTACTAATGCACACTGCACTCTCATTCACCGGTGAGAAACAAACTCAAGTGATTAATGAAACAGAGTACTATCAAAACAAAGAATACCAGAGGTAATGCTATCAAATCCAAGCAGAGTACCAGAAAGAAACTATTGCACACTTACACACTTGACAAGAAAGTAAATGGGTGAATCTTGTGAGGAAGGTGGGCCCAGTCCCTCTCACAAGATTCCCTAGGAAAATGGAGACTGGATTAAGTGCTCAAAACAGTTTTATATTCATCTGCCAAAAAGATTTAAATACAATGTAGTTCAGACTTGCTGATGTTCTTCAAGATTTCTTCTTACAAACTGACCATAGACACTGACTAATCCCCTTTTCATGTAGATGTCTCCTCTTTATAGAGGAGACATCTATTACAATAAAGTATTACAGCCTATTCAGTTAACCCATCTTGTCAAAAATAAGAAATTCAGAACGCCGTTACAACAGTATGATAATACATTCTTTCTTGAGCTCTGGCTGTTACACAGCGGGTAACTGACTTCGACTGTCTTCTCGGGATCTTCATATTCCTTTGCCATTTCCCCATGCTGTTCCTGACTTGGGCCATGTTGACTATGTTCTTCTTACTTTAGACCTCCGCTTGATTATGCCACGTCAAGGTTCTTTAAATAGTTGCCATCTGTTGTTCGTGGCTGTTACAAAATAGCTTGCTTTAGGTAATTGTTGTTGCTGACTGTAGAAACTACGGAGTTGCTGCTTCTGGTGTTGCAACAACTGCGTAGTTGCTGTTTCTGGTGTTACAGCAACTGCGTAGTTGCTGTTTTTGGTGTTACAGCAACTATACATTATAATTCCTGCAAACTTAAGGCAATTATTTGACAATTTAGTCAGCGTTTCCAAGGATAAGTATAAAGATATTCACGGATATGAAATAAAAAATTAAACATAGATATGCGGGAGGTTACTTCATACCTTGGGGTCAATATGTCATCATAAAATAAAAGCTTTCAACTTATGACTACAAAAGGATAATAATACGGCAAAAGATAAGGTCAAAAATAGGTCAATTGTGAGTCCCGACAGGTACCTATACCAAGATCATACAGTCATCAGAATCTATGGCTGTGAGATCTGTCCATACAAGCTCCCAAAATATGTGCCCATGAGACTGTTTGCCTTGGAGTATTATAGGCAGCTCATTCACTGTGATCTCACTCACTTTCACAGCTCCAAAAAGAAAGACCATCTCAAGTTCAAGCACCACCTAGGCCCCTTCATTATGAATAAGAAAGAGGGATGGCAAGATGCTGAGCTAATCCTCAAAGATAAGTACATGCTCTCAAAAAGCTTCCGGTGGGTCCCCTATGACCCTGAAGGCTTCATCACTGCTAGAAGAGTAAAGTACAGGCTGCTAGGCTATGAGCATTGCAAATATCCACACATTGAACAGTATGCCAATCAGCAAGAATGGCTGCAGGACACTTTAATTGAAAAATTAACTGAAGAAGAGATAATGCAAAAGAATGTCAAGGATTTGGAAAAAACTCTTGACTTGGATTCTGTGCAGCAGGTGATCTTCAAGCCACCACATCCAGTAGGAGAAGGGACCTCGGCCACAACAACTACACCAACCACACAGGCACCTTCTACAGCAGCACCAGGTACAGATAAAGGGAAAGGAATAATGGGTGCTGAAGAAGAAACAGTGAAAGAACAGCCTGCCTCCTCAATTGGGCAGCAACAAGAGCAAACCCCTCCACCGCAAACTGAACCACCTACAACACCTATTTTTCAGACCCCAACACATGAGGAGAGGGGTAAGAAAAGAGACAGAGAAGAGGCCACTCCTGCTAGTGGATCCTCCCAGCAACCCGAGGCCAAGAGGCAAAGGGTTGATTCCCCAGAGATAGAAGAAATCAGTGAAGAAGTCTTGGACAGTTCAAGGAAAGATGGGAAGGCAGCTAGAAAACAGGTACAAGCTCCTTTCAGCAGGAGCAGGGATTACAGCTTGGCTTGGAGGTATCCTCCTCCTCTCAGCAGAGCAAGAAGCCTACAAGAACTAAGGCTTCTTTCAAGAAAATAAAGGCACAAAATGACTTGCTGAGAATTGAAGTGTACAAACAGTTTCTGAAAGCAACACCAGCCAAGCAAGAAAGGCTAATGTCTGTCTATGACATTCAAGAGGAGAAAATGATCCTCAGCCACTTTAAACCTAAGGTGCCACAGCCCAAATCAACTGCAGATTATGTAAGAACAAGGGTGGAAGTCATGGCAAAGGACATTCACCCCATGGACCAAATTGAACTCCACAAGCAGAATGGAGAAATGGTCTATGCCACCTTGGTGGACAGGGCAACAATGGCCCATGAATTAAAGGAATCATTAAAGAATACCAACATTTAGTTGGATTTTGAGAGAATGTCCTCCATGGCCAAAGATATTAGGATCAAATCATTAGAGGACATCATTATAGACCTGGACATGATCCCAAGGACCCAAAGGGCGTGAGGGTCCTCATGAAGAAAAAGGAAGATGACCTCAATGCATTAAAGAAAAGGTTAAAGTTGCTGCCCACCGAGCACCCTCAAACAGCAGAATTACAGAAGGAAAAGGAGGCCGATGAGCAGCTGGATCTTATAATGCAGCTCAACCAGAAGGTCCTTGATTTGGAGAAGTAAGTTGAAGGGGCACTACAAGATAAGCAGGGAGAATCCACATCCCAAGCCCCTCCAACCACTTCAACCACTGCAACAACTACAGAGGCAGCAGTAGCCCCTATGACAACAACAGCAACAACAGAAGCAGCAGCAACAACAACAGCTCCAGACTCCAGTACAAGCATGGAAGAATTGACTAAGGCTATTAAAGAAATGGAGCTCCAGGCCACTGAGATAAAGCAGGCCAAGGAAAAGTTGGCAGAACTAGAGGCCAAGTATGATAAATCAAAAATGACTGTGGCAGAGCAAGGTAGAGAAATAAAGGCCCTCAAAGAGAAAATAAAGGCCTTGGAAAAAGAGCTCAAGCTAGAGACTGCTATGGCAGAAATAAAAAGAATTTTGTGGGCCCGAATTGACCAATCCATCACTAAACAATGGAAGTCAATTAAGACTGTGCATGAACAAATGGATTTAATTGGCCAAGCACAGATAGAGATTCAGAAGTCCAGAACAATGCTGGGAAATAGGCCTGAGCAGGCCAATAGAATGATAGATTTTTTGAACAGACAAACAAAGGAGGAACTGGCAACCATCAACATTGTTAACAGAACAGAGGTTGTCCTTACAGCTAAAAAGGTACTGACTCTCAAGAATTATGTACAAATCGTGGAGAGGAAATGTTATGAAATACAGGCTGAGGTGGATGAGTACAAACTCAAAATGGGAGCACTGCAAGCAAAGGGACTGCCCAGCCTACTAAACAGCACAGGAAGACTGATCCCCCGTGAACAATATGCCAACAGGATGTCAACCTTTGTTGAAAATCAAATTACTGCATCTGGCAGTACTTCTGAGGAAGCAGGGCCTCCAACAGGGCAAGGCCTTCTGCACGAACTTGAAAATATGTTTTTTATTGAAAATGAAATCCACCACCTTTTTGAGGTTCCTCCAAATTTTTATAGATATACAGAGGCATATGAAACTTTGGTGAAGATTTGAAGACACCAAATGCTCAAGGAGGATTGGTGGCAGGCAATGCTTCAAATTTTGCCACAATAGCCTCAGTTGCTCGGTCCCAGTCAGCTACAGCTCAGCAAAAGGCAAAAAGCATAATAAAGACAACACTTTAGGCAGCCGAAAGGATGACTCAGCAAAAGACAACGGCAGCAAGCAAAAGAGATAAATACGCAATTTTTTGGACATCATATCCTCAGCCGACTCCAACAGCCACAAAGTCAACATTTTCTGACCATTTTGGACAGCTAAGGCACTGAAGAGTTACTACAGCATTTACTCCCTCAGCTACAACGCTACAGGAGTTGGCATGACATTAATGAAGCATTTACTCTTCATCTAGATATTTTATTATGTAAATTATGTATATATACCTCCCCTGGCAACGTATGAGGGGTTGGTGATTTTCATTCTGAGGCAAATGTATTGTATATTTTCAGACTATCTAATGCAAAAGGATGGAAAAGCTCAGTGATTTCCTGAATGTTTGATGTCTTGGTGATGCTATGCGTGCTGTTGCAGAATTCCTGTGCTGTCTGAAGGAACAATAAGTTTTTCTCAATCTATGTTTTGTCTCCTTATGTTTATTAAATCATACACATGTCTCATTAATCTAGCAGTAGAGAAAAGGAATAGTACAGGATATGCTTGGTTACACCTTGTGCTCAATCTTTATTACTGAAAATGTTTTCTTCAGAATTGATCATGAACATGAATTCTTAATTGCTCATGTTTTCATTAATTCTACAAATATGAATGTTATGTAGAATTTCTTCACTGCTTCTAAATAACATTCTCACTGTTTCTTCATACCAGTTTGTTGAAAGATTCTTAAGTGCCTTTCATAGCCTGGTTACATCACACTTAATCACAGTTTCAAAGCATTGTTCCTCAGACACTTATCTGGCTCTGCAGCATCACTACTGTATCAACACAGCATATCAAACAAATAAAGCACCACTGACTCCATGCCCAATGGCCTAGAACACCCTGGTAAGCACATATATGTCTTCACTGAAGTCATCATCCAACAAATTCCAAAAACAAAACCTTGAGCATCATAACTAGCCTAAAATATTATACAAACAAAGTTAAATCATAAAGAGAGAGCCCTCTCTGGTCATAGGTAGACTAGAACCTGTGACCCAAAGATTGGTTAGTGGTTACCTCGGCCATATTCCCTTGGGAGTCAAAGGGAACAACCTGAGTGATAACAGGGACTATTCCGACTTGAAGACATATGATACCAGTATAATTCAGCACACAATTCCTATTAAGCCTAATTAGAAACCTTTCAGATAGAGGCTTAATCCAAAATTGCTGCCATCAATTGAGAAGGAGGTAAACAAGTTGTACAAATCAGGAATCATCATTCCCATCAGATTTTCTAATTGGATCTCTAATTTGGTGCTCGTACGAAAGAAGAGAGGTGAGATTCGTTTGTGCATTGATTTTAGGAATCTCAACAAATTTTCATTGAAGGATAATTATCCGTTGACAAAAATGGATCACATACTTCAGTGAGTAGTTGGGGCATCTCATATGTCACTACTCGATGGTTATTCTGAATATAACCAAATTTTGGTCCATGAAGATGACTGAGACAAAACAGCATTCACCACTCCGTGGGGGGCTTTTCCTTACGCTAAAATTCCTTTCGATTTGAAGAACGCAGGTGCCACATTTCAGGGGGTAATGGATATGGCTTTTGCAAATGAGAAGGATGTCTTCTTGGTTGTGTACCTTGATTATTTGACCGTGTTTTCTAATTCAAATGAAGAACACATGTATCATTTGAAAAATGTCTTTCAAAAGTGCAGAAAATATGGTGTGTCGCTGAATCTGAAGAAGAGCTTGTTTGCCATGGATGAGGGCAAACTACTTGGACACATTATCTCAAAAGATGGCATTCGTATTGATCTAGCACGTGTAGAAGCGATTCAGCAAATTGAACTTCCTTGGAACAAGAAGGAGATTCAATATTTTAACGGTAAGATGAATTTTTTACGCTTCTTTGTGCCTAATCTTGCTGAACACCTAAGAGAGATTACAAACATTCTTAAGAAGGAAAGCCAAGTGAAGTGGACCGAAGAGGCTGTAAAATCTTTCAATCTAGTTAAATTGGCTCTTTCTTCAGCTCAGGTTCTAATCAGCCCGGATTATACTTAGGATTTTATAATGTTTTCATTTGCTTCGGAGCATACTATGGCAGCTGTATTAATGCAAAAAAAAGATGAGCATGAATGAACAATTGCTTTTTTCAGCCAAACTATAAGATATGCAGCCTTGAAGTACAACATCATTGAAAAGCAAGCCCTTGCACTTGTAAAAGCATTGAAATATTTTCGAGTATATATTCTGCATTCCCATATTTTGGCTTATGTTCCTAATGTTGTTGTCAAAGATATTTTGGTACAAACAGATCCAGAAGGAAGATGAGGCAAGTGGATTGCAGCTTTGCTGGAGTATGATGTGGAGATAAAGCCCACAAAGCTTGTTAAAGGACAGGGATTGGAAAAGTTAATGGCTGAATCGAATTTGCATGTCTTAGACATAAATCTGATTGCTGCTATGTCCGATGAAAATGAGGAAGGTCCGTCAATTCAGGTATCTGAAATATTTTTTCTTTCTCCGTGGTATTCATATATCATATATGTTCTTCATAATTTGTCCCCGCCACCTGGTATGGCTAGAAACAAAGCTAGAACTCTCAAGTTAAAGGCTGCTAAGTTTTGTATTTTGAATTCTACACTTTATTGGAAAGATCTCGGTGGTGTTTTGTTGAATATTTTGGTGGAAGAAGAAGCGAAGCAGGTCATGGAGGATTTCCATAAAGGAGATTGTGGTGGTCACCTTTTTTGGAAAACAACGACAAATAAAATTCTGAGAGCCGGATACTATTGGCCAACATTGTTTGCTGATGTGTATAAGACTATCAAGAGTTGTCATAACTGTGAGATTTTTGAAGGAAGGAAGAAATTACAACCTTTGCCACTTAAGCCCATTGAGGTGAGTGCTCCTTTTCAGCAGTGGGGGTTGTATTTCATTGGTGAAATTCATCCTGCTTCTTCAGGTCAGCATATATGGATCCTCACGGCGAAAGATTACTTCACGAAATGGATAGAAGCAATTCCCACAAGACAAGCTACGGATGCGGTAATAATTTCATTCCTTCATAATAATATTTTGTCTCATTTTGGTTGCCCGAATAAGTTAATCACTGATAACGCAGCAAATTTCAAATCAAAAAGGATGGTTGAGTTTTGTCATAAATATCACATTACTCTGGGGCACTCAACTGCTTATCATCCACAAGGCAATGGATTGGCGGAGTCTTCCAACAAATATTTGGTTAACATCATTAAAAAGGTGCTGCAAATAAACAAGAAGAGTTGGCATAAGAAGCTGGTCCATGCACTTTGGGCAGATCGAGTGAGTCAAAAGAAATCCATTGGTATGTCCCTCTTTGAGCTAGTTTATGGAGTTGATACAATGTTTCCTACCTCTCTCGCAGCTCCGGTAGTCAAACTTCTTCAGGAGGCTAGTAGTGAAGATGATCCAATGCAGAGAAGACTAAATCAAATGATCCATTTGCAGCAGACACGGGAAGAGGTTTTTCAAAACACGTTCAAGATGCAAGAGAAAATTAAGAAAATTTATGACAGAAAAGCAAAGGTGGACAAATTTCAGTTGGATGATGTGGTGCTGAAGTGGGATGCAAGGAATGAGGAAAAGGGAAAGCATGGTAAGTTTGAAAATCTCTGGAAAGGTCCCTTTAAGATTGTAGCATATCGAGGTCAAAATTTCTTTCTTCTGAAGGAGATGAACGGGGAAGATTGTCCAGGAGGGCCGGTCAATGGTCGGCTGCTTAAGCGGTATCATTTCTGAGTTATTTCTGTTGTTTACATCGTCACTGTAAATACCATTTTATTTCAGTTTCATTGCAAGTGTGTGTTGTGATCTTTTCTTTAGTCTGGGGCCCGAAGTGAAGGCTATAATTCTGAAGAAAGATTTTAGTTTTGGGTTCATTTTGTCGAGTCAGTCTTTCAGTCATTTCGGTTCCATAATTGACTCGGTTTCGGTCAAGTTTCAGTCAATAAATAAGTCAAGAGTCTTGTGTCAATTTGTCAAAAATAATGGACTCCATAGCCCAATGGACGAAGGCACTATCTAGCTCTTCCAGAGATCTGCCATTCTTGGCACCTCCCAGGAGCTACCATCCCCATTGGAGTCAATGTTAGAGTCAGTCTGCTCATCCCTCCGTCAGAGATCATTTCTCTTATTGCATTTCATTTTTAGGTGTCTCGCTCGATTCACTCAGTTGCATTCTGCTAGGGACATGTTGTAATCTGACAGGAGGGTCTTGTCATTCATTACCCCTCAAGCCTTATCCTGCTGGCTCAGATCTGTTCATCAAAATCAAGTTCTAAAGTCACTTACAGTCATGTTTTAGTCTCTTGATCAGCAGGAGTCATTTCAGTCACTAGCTCTAGGGTTAGTTGATTCGGTCTTCAACAATGTCCAACAATGCCAACAGACCCATGATGGAGGTTCTTAATAAGTTTTCATTTCCAATATTTTCATCATCATATGCTCGACTATGACTTTTCTTAAAAACTCCGTTTTGAATACAATTCGTCATTTCGTTTTGTAATAAATTGCCATGTAATTTCAAAAGTTTTTCAGTTGTTGAATTCTCCAGGCACAGCCCTGGTCTTCCTTTGTCAAGACATGCCACTATCCCTGCAAAAATAGCCAAAAGATTCATCATTCAAGCCAATAATCAAGGAGGAAACAAAAAGACAGAGTTGTATTAACTGTGAAAAAAGTGCCAAGTCAAAACATTACAAAGTGGGTTTGTGAGAAACAAAAGTTAAATCCATCACTATAAGATATTCTAATTGTTTTGAAACATCCATTTGCATTCAATGGTCGATTGAAAGGCCACTCAAAGTGGTGAGAGGGCGATTTTGTCATTGTGAAAAACCAAGTCTGTGTTCAAGCCGGCGCGGCGCATAGAGCAGGTGGCGCGGCGCACTGGGAGAAAATACCCAGTGTTATTTTACACGAGCGCGGTGCACTGGGAAGGCGCGGCGCATTGGGCGAGTTGCGCGGTTCATATAGCTGACTGGCCCGAAACGTTCCAAAATCGCCTCCAATTGCCAAAACTGCCTACATTATCTTGGTTTCAAGTAGGTTGTTGTTTATTCATCCAATTTTGAGGTTTATATTTTGATGTGTTGTGATGATTGATGTGGTGAAACCCTAAACAAATAGCTAAACCCAAAAACCTACTGTTAGGGTTTCAAATTTATTGTTTGTCACCAAATTCATTCCCCCATCCCATTTCTCCCTTATTTTCATCATTCCTAAGTTTCCCTACTCCCTAAAATCATCAAATCCCTATCCCAAATTCTCTATCCCAAATTCTCAAATCCCAAACCCCAAACCCTAACCCTACAAAAACTCTCCTAACCCTAGGGAAAATTTTAAGAACCCCCCTAAATTTATAAATATAATAAATGGGAGAATCTCCATGGTATATAGGAAAAATGGAAGGCGATTTTATCAATAATATAATATGTATATATAATTTTTTGGCGAATCTCTCACCAGGCATGGCGAATATTTTACTCAATTATAAAATCTTGTAAGATCTTGGCGAGTCTTTCACTAATAATAAAACTTTGTAAAGTCCTATTGAATCTTAGCATAGGCTACATGCTGGTTTGATTCCCCCATTTAAATAGGCTACATTCCAAGTGAATACCATGGGTCAATACCATGTGCCATTTTGGTGAATACCATGGGTCAATACCATGTGCCATTTTTATTTTTATTAATTCTAATATTAGGGTTAATAATGGTTTTTTGCATGGTATTAATAACAATCTAGTCCATGGTATTTGTCCCATGGTATTTTGGCCATAGGTTTCACCTAAATAGAACCTATTTTTTGAGTGTTCGTAAATATAAGGTGACTTATGGAGTAAATATAAAAAAATGTTTTATTTGTTTACCATACCTCTCGTTTATTTATATTTTTATTAATTTACCATACCTCTTTTACAAATATGGTATTTGGCCCATAGGATTCACTTAAATAAAACCTCTTTCTTGAGCCTTCATAAATAGAATGAGGGTTATGGACTAAATATAAAAAGAGGTTTTATTTATTTACGATACGTCTAGTTTATTTATATTTTTATTTATTTACCATACCTTTTGAGTAAGTATAAAAAGACGTTTTATTTATTTACCGTACCTCCACTTTACTTATATTTTTATTTGTTTACACCCTTACATGTATATAAGGTGCCTTATGGAGTAAATATAAAAAATGTTTTATTTATTTACCATACCTCTCATTTATTTATATTTTTATTAATTTACCATACCTCTTTTATAAATATGGTATTTGGCCCATAGGATTCACTTAAATAAAACCTATTCTTGAAAATGGGCCAATGGATTCACTTAAATAAAACCTATTCTTGAAAATGGGCGAATGAAAGGTTGTAAGTCCTAATTTCAAGGGCTAAATTTACCTTTTTTACCCTCTCCCTTAAAATAAGGTGGGCTATTTGAGGTGATTTGTAAAAATGTACTATGATACAAAATATTCGCCCACTAAAATTTTAAAACCCCTTAATTTCGCCGAAGGGCGAACATTCGCCCCTAAAATTATCCTTGCCTAACCCTATACATAAAACCCCTCAAACCCTCCTTCATTTCCCTAACAAAATTTGTCCCAATAGTCCCTAATCCCTTACTATTTTTTCCCCTTCCTAACAGTCCCTTGTTTCATTTGTTTTCCCCTTGGTGGCAGAAATTAAACACATCACTAAAAGAGCAGTCCAATACAGTTTCTTACACCAGCATCTATTTCTCCAAGGCAGTTTGAATAGTAGCAGTTATGTCATCTGGTAATTCATCTGATTATGGAATGGAGACCCAAAGTGACTCACCCGTGGAGGAACATGCACCCCAGAGACCTCATAGAGGTGGCAGACATATCAGAGAAGAACCAATCACCCTCACTGAATTTCAGGCCTGCCCTCTTGCCATCTCTTGCTTTCAGCATCAGTCATGTTACAAGTTTTGTCAGAAGGTTGCTAATGTTCAATTTCATCATGAGTTGGCTCGCTTGTTTATACTGCATTTACATGGTGATCAAGCTACCTTAGATGGTGTCACTTTCACACTAACACCAGAAACCATTTCATTAGCAACCGACATACCAAACATTGGAGAACCATGGAACAAGAGGAAGAAGATTGACCGGTAGCATTATGAGCCATATATTAAACCCGGTTTCTTGAGGCAGCTCAAGAGAGTGCTTCCATTCCGATATCTTAAAGATTAATATGCTCCACTAATGAAATTAATCATGAAGTATTTCAGCTATGAGGGATGGTTCTCTCATTTATATGCTTATCACATAAGGTTTCTCATGCATTTCACCTGGGTACGGATGATGAACATTCCTTATTTCATATGCCAGAACATAGAGAGGATGACCACCCTGGTGCAGCACAAAAACCCTCAGCAGTAACTTAACAGTGTTTATCATTTTTCTCTCATTAAGATTGTGGTTGTTCATCAGCTTGGATTATATGGCATCACTTGGGATGATTCCATCTCTCGTGACTTATTCAGAGCTTCACAGGGGCCTTCAGAGGCTGGGCATGAGACAGGTGGACCTTCTCATCAGCATGAAGGCCATGATCCACACACTGCTACTATACCGGTTTTCATTACTTATCAGAAGGGTACCAGGCAGTTGTTTGCGGTAGCTAAGCGAGTGTTATCTCCACCCGGTGTGGAAGGGGCCTTGCTTCTGACATCAACTCCACAGGTACAGGACAAAGGCAAGAGGCCAATGTAGGATGAGGGGTCTTCAGGTGAACGAGAGACCGATTTTGTTCTCATTCAGGATGACGATACAGACATGGGCTCGCAAAGTGCCAACCTTAGAGATATCATCTAGGAGCAGTAGACAGAGATCAAAGCCTTGTCCCTTGACTTGGAGAGGGATAAGTGGAAGATAAAATACTTGGAGCAAAGGAATAAGCAGCTTGAATATCAGCAGACGATTATGGAATTACAAAACATCAGGGAGAATCGTCAAGCTACCCAAGAGTTTACTTCACTTGAGCAAGAGATCAACACTAAACGGGAGTCTTGGCTCGAGAGATTCAACATCCACTTAGAGAGACTGTTGGACAAGGCCGATAAGGACCAAGCATTGATGAGACACATGGCTTTCCACTACATGGCACGGAACAAAGTTTGCAAGGCACGAATAAGGAATCTAAAGGCGAAACTAAAGAAGGCAATAAGGAAGCAAAAGAGGCAAAAGGAGCATGATCGTCTTCAGATATTGGTCGAAGCCTCTTTAGCCCAGCATGACACTTGATAGAGAAGGTCCAGCCCAAATTTCAAGAAATTTGGAGCAATTTTTGGCATTTTGAAATTTTTACACTAAAACAGGTTTTGCCTCCCTATGTGTCGTGCCACGTGGCGCTCGCTTTTGCTAGAGGGCTCAAAATCCAAAAAAATTTGCAATTCTGGATTTTTCATGATAAATTATGGTTTCTTGTGCATGGCCAAGAAATTTGGGCAATTTTTTAGCCCTCAAGAGGCCAAAAACACTCAAAAAATGACCTCACTCTCCCTATTTTGACACACAGGAAGCAGTCTTGGGAGATTGAAGTTTTGTCGGGGGAAATGACATCCAAATTCAGAAATTCCACTTGGGTTGGAAAGTACACAGGTAGGTCTTTCCAAAAATCTATCGTGGGCTCAATTTGGACTTCGGGAAGTGCCTCAAATTCAGCTCCAAAGTGACGGGATGCATAGAGAATCAGGCGCAGCGCATAGAGGATTTTTGCCTATTTTTCACTATTCAGCTCAAAAATTCACCCAGTTTTGACCAGTTTTGCTTTTTGATGTTACTCTTGACCTTTCATGATGTAATTTGATAACCATGATGTAATACATTTTTACTTGTTCTAGAGGATTCATTCACTAAAAAGTGAAAATTAAATGAATGAATCAGTTTCCTTTCATATAGGGGCAAGTTGTTTGTTTTCCTAGATTTCAGTTCCTTGTTTAGAATTGGTTCAAACAGCTCCTAGAATGATGAGCTCGACTCCTAGAGGCTAGGGAATGAGTTAGGCTTGTCTATATCATGTAATTTCTCAGTCATTTTCAGGGTTGGATACTTTGGATTGCTTGGCACTCCATTGTACATTTCATTTCTGCATTTTTGGCTAAGGAAAGACCAGGGTTTTGCAGCACTTGTTGGGATCCATATGGCTCTATGTTTTGATGGTGTTTTTCTCTATGTATTTGTAAGTTCACTGATGTTTATTTGTATCATTTTCCCTTCTCTTTTCTTCTGCAATTAAACAAATGAGTGATTAAGGTAGAATTCATTGGACTACTGTGCTCTACCTTGAAATTTTGTTTAATTCTACATGTTTTCATCTATTTGAGGAGGACTCTTGAGACCCTCTTGCCCTCCTTAGCTCCTCACTGGTTTGATCCATCCATTCATTCAATCTAAAGCATCAAAACTACTGCCTACCTTGCCCTAACCGGAACTCTGCAAAAATTTGGCCTCATCCCCGGACCCAAATTTGCCTTTCCCTTTTTCCAAAAAACCCCCAAAAACTCAAATCAAAACTTTGCACTTAATACCTAGCCTAAAATTAGTTGCTAAATTAGTCATCTCAAGCTTCATCTGATTATATTTTGCTGAGATTGACCTGGAGAGAGCCCTCTCCTGTCCTTGTAGGGCTAGCTACGAGGATGAGCGTGGTTTGATGTGGACCTAGAACCTTGTCTTTTCAGCCTGAGGCAAATCTAGGGTCTAAAACCTATCATTGAAAGTGAACCTTCTGAGTCCATGCCAGACCAAATTCAACAGGTTGAGATGGCAGGCGACCCAGTCTTGACTTCAGAAAGTCCACCTTTAGATAATACAAATTCCAAGGAGAATGAGAACGACACTGTTCAAATTCTTTTTGTCAATACAGAGTCTGATGAACTTGAGGGCAATCCACCTGTTCCTTTACAACAGGAGGAAAACCCCCAGTTCATGAGGATCATCTTGCTATTTATCTGGTACCTCCTCTAAGCAGTCTAGTCGTTTCCTTTGATTGGAATCAGCTAGCAAGACCTCGCCTGCCATCTAATGTACCATTCCAGATCATATTACAAGTTTACAAAATGATCATGTCTGGCATTATCATAGATGAAGGGGCTTCAATGAGTATCCTTTCCTCAACTGCTTGGAAAGCACTTGGTTCGCCATCGCTTCTGCCTGAGACACAAAATTTGTTAAGCTTTAACAAAGGAACCAGTCGACCGTTAGGGATCCTTCCGAAGTTGTCGATAATTCTGAAAGGGAAAACCATTCACTTGAACGTGATGGTAGTCCAAGGGCCATTAGATTATAATCTACTCCTTGGGCGTGACTATGTTTATAGCATGGAAGCTATTGTTTCCACACTCTTTCGAGTGATGTGTTTCCCGCATGAAGGCAAAATGGTACAGCTTATCGACCAACTTTCATTTCCCGATTCAAACACAGCTATGAGCCAAACATCATCCTTAAATGGCCTCTTTGAATCAAGAATGTCTCTTTAACCTTCATTTCATCTGCCTAATTACCGCGAGTAGTCCGGTGAATTTAACAAAGCTTAGGGGGCATGCACCCTGGTCTGCTTCGGTAGGCAAACTCAGCTGAAAAGATAGGTTTCCCGACAGGTTATGTGATTGGAAGCTCACACCATTCACCTTCATCTATTTCGATGGACAAAGCCAAGGAAGTGTTTTTGTCTAACCGCTGACAGAAACAATCCTGCCTAACCGCAAGGACTTCCATACGGTGACCTGGAAACTCTCCTTTTCTTAATACCTGGGGGCATGAAAACCTTTGTATGCAAGTGAAAAACGACCAATTTCATTTTTTTTCTTTTAGCGTTTTTAGCTTTTTAGCCTTTTAGTTTTAACTTCTTAGGTTAGGCAGTTGGTCTGGAAACGTCTGCACACCAGACAGATCAAAGGAAGGGTTTTTGCCTCGACGAAGGACAAAACCATCCTACCTAACCTCAGTAGTTCCTTAGCTTTAGTATAGTTAGCTTTGTAGTTTGGTCATTTCTAGCTTACATAAAAAGGCAATGAGCACATGTTATCGTAGAGTTCAAGCTCGCTAAAAAATAAACCTACCAATGAGAGATATCTTTAAACGACTGGTATGAGCAATGTTTCTACAAGGTTCAAGCTCGTTAAAAAATAAACCCATCTATGAGCAATGTTTCCGCAAGGTTCAAGCTCGTTAAAAAATAAACCCACCTATGAGCATAGTTTATCCCAGTTCAAGCTCATTAAAAAATGAATCCACCCTCGGTAAATAACCTTTGTGATTGCCCTGCTATCAGCCTTTTGAACCTTGGTTGTGTTCCTAATGTCACCTCCATTCTTTTGGCCAACCATATGCTTCCACTTGATTGTTTACCCTTTTGAGGAACAGCTGTAACGAGTGGTCTTGTTAGCCACCCTCTTCACACTGCCATGTTTTGAGAAGTTCCAAACTTACCTAGAACTAGTTGCTACCCGAAAACACCACTCGTTCCTAAAAAACGAGTCTCTTTTAAACTCTTTTTAGACTCATTAAATATAGAAAGATTGTCAAGCTATTGGCCCTTCCAGCTAGTTAAAGTAGGGGGAAGCGCCATCCCTCCTATATATTTTAATCTTTTTGGACCTGAGGGATTATCAAACAAAAAGATCGAGCGCTTGTCTTTTTCGGCTCGCTAAAGCGATCTAAAAGTCATCCCTTTCATATTATTTTATACTTTTTCAGACTTAAGGGATTATGCTATGAAAAAGGATTGTTGTAGTTTCCTTTTCGTCCCTTTTCAAAATCTCTAAACATGAAAAGGACCGAGCTATCTTTGTTGTTAAACTCGTTAAAACTATAGCGACAAACTTGTCCATCTAGACAAGAACAAGTTTCACTGTCGCTAGGCTCGCTAAAATATAGAGACAGGTTTGCCCGAAGGGCAAATTATAGAACAAGCATATGTTATCCTCCTCAATATTGACAAAAATAAAGGGGTATTGGTCAGCAATGACTGGGGAAAAGGGAAGAAAACTTGAAGAACTTTATTGGTAGCAGGTCGCTCTTGAACATGACACTTTCACTCCATCACCATGATTGAGTCGGGTTGGGTTAATCCATTCACGGGTCATATCACCAATGGTCCTCTGTACCATCCATCTTTTGGGGTTAATGCTACCAATCCATATAAGTGTCGCCGACATGTTCAAGAGAAGTCATTCAGAGAATTCACCATCCAACAAATGCCTCATCCACTGCAATACCTTCACCCTTCATTTTTCATGACCTCCATTCCTGAACCTTGTATCACCAGATCGTTTTCACCTCCAGAAAGTCATTTGTTCCATTTTGTTTCATAGATGTGGGATACATTAAGGCTCTCCTACGGTGAGTCACTTCTTGTCAACATCAGCTCATTATCCAAGAAGTTGACTTAGAAACAACCCTTTTAGTACTTTGGAGCTTGCATGCCTCAATGGAAAGTTTCTCACTTCCGGCGATAGGTTTACATCAATGGCCTTTGACCGAAATATTTTGCGTGGTGTTCGACATCTAATCATATATTCACACCATGTGAATTTTATTGCAGTACCTTGAGGGTCATTATCATTATCGGTGATTCCTCTCGTGCCTATTAACAACTTACATTATTGGCTAGTAATCAGGCGATGTCTTTCCATGTTCGACTTCAGAACATCTTTTCACATGGATCGACTTGTACATCGGGAAAAGATTGAATTAGTTTGGAGACCCCGGATCTAGTTTCATCCATTTGGGCTGCGATATATTCAAGAAAATAAAGACATCAATTATACATAGAAGTTGCATGATAGTCATCTAAGCCAGGGAATATGACTCTTCATGCAAAGAATCACCAGTGTGCAATAGCGGACGATTGTTTGTCCTATGTACATGAAAATGAATTTATAAATCTGAGCATGGGAATTCCCACCTCAGCTAGATCATGAAAATAATATGATGATGATGTATTGTATTGTATCTTATACAGGTCACCTTCCAGTTCTAATACCTTGGATCCTCATGATAAAGCATTTCACCCGACATCAAAAGATTTACAACCTCATGCTTTAGGGGGCAACTGTTATAGACATATTTGGGCACTGTAATCCCAAACTCATATGTCCATAAACCAAGGGCTATTTAACCCCTAAAAGTGTTGTTTCATACCCTAAAGGATCATGGTCAACTGATTACATCATTTCCCAGAAGTTCCACCTAAAAAAAACACTCAAAACTGGCCAAAACTGGACCATACTGACTGCTCCATGGTCAAGGTGCGATGCTTACTGGTTGCTACACTAGCCAGGTGCGGTTCATATTGAAGAGGCATTCTGTAGGGTGTGATGAGGGAGAATAAACAAGTGGCAAAGACAGTTTGCTAAGTGGAAGCTCATGGAATCTTCCAGAAACTTCTCCCATGACACTTGCCTCTCTGAATTCGCCCAGGGATGAGTAAGAGATCAATGAAATCTCCAAGTGGAACCAATAACTATCAGTGGAATGACACAAAATCAAAAACCCAGAGCTAACTCACACCCTTGCAAGACATCTATAAATGGATCCCTCATTTGAGAGATCTGGAGGCTGGAATGTTGAAATTTGTAAGGAAGTGTTGTTGGTTTATCTGTGAGAAGAGACATTGTATTGTTGGGTGATCTTACTTTCCACGAGGTGAAGAGGGCTTAGATGCTGGATCAGACAGCTGGGTTGTAATCCTCTATTCTACTATTAATAAAGTTATTTGGGTTTTCCTCCATATAATCATGTATTTGTGAATCTTGTTATTTGTGAATGCAATTGTATGGTCAATGTATTTCTAATTCTACATTGTTTATGATATTATAGATCGAGATGCTTTGATGGTGTTTTGTTACTTTGACTCTACAAGTATTCTCTGAAGCGGGACAAGTAGGAGAGGAGTGGCAAGCTCTATCTAGGGAAAGAGAAATCAAGCAAGGAGCCAAGTGGAAGATCCAGGTTGGTCCCCTTTGCTTCTCTTATATCTGTCATACATAAAGGAAATCACAAATTTCTTTGATTATTTGTTTCTAAGATAGTGACCCGTCTTAGTGGGACTAGCAGATCGAAAAAGACACTAGTTTTCCTGGAAACAATAGGCAGAGGATTTTACAGGGCTTGTGTTTTAATGGTTGGCTTAGTGATGGCACAAGAAGTAAGGATCTGATATATTTCCCAACATCCTGTCAAAGTTTTGGATTAAAAAATACTTTTGCAGTATTGCCATGGTTTTTTCCAAACCAAAGTCTCTTATGGCCCAACTGAAGTACGCCTACCAGATCATCTTGGCATGCCCTCTAGAAGGGACACAAAGGTGCCCTAGGTAGTATAACAATGCATCCTCGAGGTGAAAATCTCGTACTTGCTTGCCATCCATCAACATCTGAAAGGTGGTGGAAAATTCTATATCATTTTGATACAACTGCAACGATCTAGAAGTCTCATGCTCACAAGAGTTGTGGTAAGTTCCACAATTAGGGGTAAAATGAGGAAATCTACAATGTTATTGGTGCTACCCCTCTTGTATTTAATATTAAAATGTAATTGTTGCAGGTATGTGGACCATTTTTTATGGTGATCATTGTGCAACTTCCATTATGATTGTATAAACTGAAGAGGTTTGTGATTTGTAAGGATGATCATATCCTTCCCCAGAATATAATTTTTCCATTTTCGGTAAGCTTGCATGATGGAGTACATATCCTTATTGTAGGTGGGGTATTTTTGAAAAGTATCATAGAGTGTCTCACTATGGTAGGCCATCGAATGCCCTTGTTGGGTGAGAACTTCACCAATAGCATATTCAGAGGCATTTGTCTCAATTTCAAATTGTTGTTGCGGGTTTTTCAATGTGATTACTGGAGCAGATAAAAGGTAATGTTTCATCTCAATAAATGCCTTCTATTGTGCCTCAGGCCAAAAATACTTTTTTTTTCACTCCACCCTTGTGTTACACAATATTTTTTCACACCTCCTGCACTTCCCCATGACATACACCGAAGTGACCGAAACATGACCATCATGTAGTGTACTCATCCATATATGTAGCTTAGATCCTCCCTAAAAAAATGATTGAAAAATGCCTTGAGCTTCATGTTTCCAGGAAAATTAGTGTCCATTCAGAGTTGCTAGTCCCACTAAGATGGGTAGCTATCTTAGAAACAACAATTCAAAGTAACTTGTGTTTTCCTTTATGAGAGATATATGAGAGAGAAGAAAAGAATACCAACCTCAGTCTTTCACTTGGCTCCTTGCTTGTTTCCTCTCTCCTTTGATATAGATTCGCCACTCCTTTTTCACTTGTCCTGCTTCAAAGAACACCTGTAGAGTCAAAGCAGCAAAATACCATCAAAGCATAGAGATATATAACCATAAACAATGTAGAATCAGATGTACATTAACCATACAAATGCATACACAAATACAAGATTCAGAAATATACAAGCATATGGAGGAAAACTCAAATAGCTTTATTGATAGAATTAGTAGAAGAGAGGATTACAACCCAGCTGTCTGATCCAGCATCATCCTCCCAGCATGAAAGCCCTCTTCACCTCATGAAAACCTAGATCACCCAACAATACAATGTCTCAAAGAGAAACCAATAGCACTTCCTTACAAATTACAAAATTCTAGCCTCTGGATCTCTAGGATGAGGGATCCATATATAGATGTTTGCAGGGGAGTGAGTCAGCTTCTAGGATTTTTATTAGTGTCATTTCATTGATAGTTCTTGGTTCCACTTGGAGATTTCATGATCTCTTACTCATCCCTGGGCGAATTCAGAGAGGCAAGTGTCATATGAGCAGTTTCTAGAAGATTCTCTGGGTTTCCACCTAGCAAACTGCCTTTGCCATTTGTCTGCTCTCACTCATCGCACTCTAAAAAAGGGCTTTTCAGTATACATCACACCCTTTTTGTGTGTAGCAAGTGAGATGCATCACACCCTCAGCATGGAGCAGTCTGTATGGTCCAATTTTGACCATTTCTGAGCAATTTTCAGGGAGAACTTCTGGGAAATGATGTAATCAGTTGACCTTGATCCTTTAGGGTATGAAACAACACTTTTAGGGGTTTGAGAGCCCTTGGTTTATCGACATATGTGATTGGGGTTACAGTGCCCAAATATGTCTATAATAGTTGCCCCCTAAAGCATGAGGTCGTAAATCTTATGATGTCGAGTGAAATGCTTTATCATGAGGATCCGAGGTTTTTTGAACTGGAAGGTGACCTATAATAAGATACAATAAAATAAATTATCTTCATAATATTTTCATGATCTAGCTAAGGCAGGCATTCCTATGCTCAGCTTTATAAATTCATTTTCATGTACATAGGACAGACTATCGTCTGTGTGGCACACTGATGATTCTGGTAGAGCCATCATCCTTTAGCTTGGATGATTATCTATGTAGCTATGGTGTACATTTGATGCCTTTATTTTCCTAAATATATCGTAGCCCGGATGGATGAAACTAGATCTGAGGTCTTCAAACTCGTTCAATTTTCACCCGATGTATAAGTCTATCCATGTGAAAAGATGTTTTGGTGTCGAACATGGAAATACATCGCCTGATTACCAGCCAATGATGTAAGTTGTTAACAGGCGCGAGAGGAATCACCAATAATGATAATGACCCTCAAGGTACTGCAGTACAATTCATGTGGTGTGAATACATGGGTCGATGTCAAACACCACGCAAAATATTTCGGTCGAAGGCCATTGATGTAAACCTGTCGCCAAAAGTGAGAAACTCGCCACTGAGGCATGCAAGCTTCAAAGTACTGAAAGGGTTGTTCCTAAGTCAACCTCTTGGATAATGTGCTGATGTCGACAAAAAATGACCCATCATAGGAGAGCCTTAATGAATCCCACATCTACGACATGGAACAGAGCAAATGATTTTGTGGAGGTGAAAACGATCTGATGATACAAGGTTCAGGGTGGCGGTCATGAAAGAATGGAGCGTGAAGGCATTGCAGCGGATGAGGTGGTAGTTGGGTTGGTGAATTCTTTGAGAAACTTCTCTTGAATATTGGTGACATTGAAATGGATTGATAGCGTTAACCCCAAAATGGATGGTACGGAGGACCAATGGTGATATGACCGGTGAATGGAATAACCCAACCTGACTCAATCATGGTGATGGAGTGAAAGTGTCATGTTCAAGAGCGACCTGCTACCAATGAAGTTCTTCAAGTTTTCTTCCCTTTTTCCCCAATCATTGCTGACCAATACCTCTTTATTTTTGTCAAACTTGAGGAGGATAACATATGCTTGTTCTATAATTTTCCCTTTGGGCAAACCTGTCGCTATGTTTTAGCGAGCCTAGCGATAGTGAAACTCGCTCTTGTCCATATGGACAAGTTTGTCGCTATTGTTTTAACGAGTTTAACTACAAATATAATTCGGTCCTTTTCAGTTTTAAAGAGTCTAAAAAGAGACGGAAAGGAAACTCCAGTAGTCCTTTTTCGTAGTATAATCCCTTAAGTCCGAAAAAGTATAAAATAATACAAAAAGGATGACTTTTCCGATCACTTTAGCGAGCCAAAAAAGACAAGCACTCGATCTTTTTGTGTAATGATCCCTCAGGTCCAAAAAGATTAAAATATAGAGGGATGGCACTTCCAATCACTTTAACGAGCTGGAGAGGCCAATTGCTCGGAAAGCTTTTCATATTTTACAAGTCTAAAAAGAGCTTAAAGGAGACTCATTTTTGAGGAACGAGTGATGTTTTCGAATAGCAACTGGTTCCAGGTAAGGTTTGAAACTTTTCAATCACGGTAGTGCAAAGAAGGTGGCTAATAGAATCACTCATTGTAGTTGTTCCTCAAAAGGGTAAACAATCAAATGGAGGCGTATGATCGGCTAAAAAAGAGTGGAGGTGATGGTAAGAACACGACCAAGGCTCAAAAGTTGATAGCTATGCATTCAAAAAGTTTATTTACCGAAGATGGGTTCATTTTTGAATGAGCTTGAACTCTGGGGAAACATATACTCATTTCTAGTTTATTTTTTAACGAGCTTGAACTTTGCGTAAACCTGCTCGTTGCTAGGTTTATTTTTTAATGAGCTTGAACTTCATGGAAACGTGCTTGTTGCTAGGTTTATTTTTTAATGAGCTTGAACTTCACGGAAACGTGCTCGTTCCAGTCATATAATAAGGATGTCTCTCATCAGTAGGTTCATTTTTTAGGGGGCTTGCCCCATGCGAAACTTTGCTCTGGAGCCTTTTGTATGCAAGCTAGGAACAACCAACTACTATCCTAGGGGTTAAAGAACTACTAAGGTTAGGTAGGATAGCTTCTCGGTGGAAAGCATCTCCTTTACTTTGCCGGTGTCGTTGGCCCTTGCAAAGGTGAATGGTTGACCAGACCAATCACCTAACTTAAGCAATTGAAGTTAGTAAAAACTACAGGGTTAGAGTTACACTGGTCACTTTTTACTTGCATACAAAAGGTTTGCATGCCCCCAGGTATAAAGAAGAGAAAAGTTTCCAGGTTACCATACGGAAGTTCTTGCATTAGCAAGATTGTTCTATCTGCGTAGCAGACAAAATGCTTCCTTGGCTTTGTCCATCAAAATGGACAAAGGTGAATGGTGTCAGTTCCAATCACATAACCTTCGATGAGGAAATGATATTTCCAGACTAATCCCATTTTCCTAAACGGACGGGTGTTTCAGATTGGTCATATATCCTACGAGGAAACACATCTTATATCTGGGGTTTTCCTGCCAAAGCAGACCAGGGCGCATGACCCCTGGGTTTAGTCATATTCACCGAATCACTCGTGATCATTAGGTGGATGGACTAGACGTTGATGAGACATTCCTTGTGCAAAAAGACCATTTATGGATGGCATTTGACTAGTATTTGTGTTTGAACCGGGGAATGAAAGCTGGTCAACGAGCTGGACCATTTTGCCTTCATACAAGAAACACATCACCCGAAAGAGTGAGGAAAAAATAGCTCCCATGTAGTCACACCCAAGGAGTAGATTGTAATCTAGATGCCCTTGGCCTACCATCACGTTCAGATGAACTGTTTTCCTTCCCAAGGTTATAGGAAAATTTGGAAGGATCCCTAACGGTCGACTGGTTCCTTTATTGAAGCCTAACAGATTTCGAATCTCAGGCAGAAGCAATGGCGAACCAAGCGCTTTCCAAATAGTTGAGGAAAGGATACTCACAGAAGCCCCTTCATCTATGATAGTACTAGCCATGATCATTCTGTAAGCTTGTACTATGATTCAGAATGGTACATTAGATGGTAGGTAGGGTCTCACTAGTAGATTCTAGTCAAAGGAAATGACTAGATTGCTTGGAGGAGGGACCAAATAAATGGTTGGATGAATCTCTTGAACTGAGGGACTTCCCTCCTGTGGTAGAGGAAAGGGTAGATTGCCCCCATGTTCATCGGATTCTGTGTTAACAAAAATAATTTGAACAGTGTCATTCTCATTCTCTTTGGAGACTGTATCATCTGAAGATGGACTTTCTGAAGACAAAACTGGGTCGACTACCGTCTCGACCTATTGACTTTGGTCTAGTGTGGACTCAGAGGGTTTATCTTCAATGATAGGAGTTTAGACTGACAACCAAGGTGTGTCAGTCAGATTTTCAACTAGCGATGGACTTGGCAAGAGTTTCTTGTATCCAGGAGGAAGTCGTTGTGGTGAAGCAGGACGGTTATCCAAGACTCTTTTAGCTTCTTCCAGGAAAGGACAATGGTGGAGGGCATGATCGCCTTCACACAACCTACAAGGAAACTTAAATCTTCCTTTTTTCCCATTGAATTCAATTTCACTAGTTGACGGTGTACTCTCAACATGATCCAAATAGGTGGAAGACACCAGATTGTGTAAGCGGGGATACCAGTCTCTCAAGATCCACGGGATGCAGGGACAATCTCGATGATAGTGGTCTCCTTTGCAAATGACACATGGAGATTTAGGTTTAGATGTTGCAGTGCGTGGATTTTCGCTAGACGATTCATGGTTGCCCCCTTTCCCCGTTGGCTTCTTCTTCTTCTTCTCCTTCCCTTTCTTCTTCTTCTTAGTTACTTGGTTTTTAGTGTTACTAGTTTCACCAAGTGAAGAAGAAGAAGGAGAGGGAGAAACAAACGAAGTGGAAGGTGGGGGAGAAACTTTAGTATCATTTGGTTTTTTATTTTATTGTTGAGTAATTATGGTGTTTTGAACGACAGAGGTCGAGAATAGCCATACTAGCAGGCCAATTGTGAGTCCTGGAAGGGACAACGTAGCCATGTGTGGAGCAGCAACATCTTCCCAAGAGGAGAAAGGACTAGGATTCCCCCCAAGGGGAAATCCTTGATTGGTGGACTCCATTTTCTCAACCTAAGACCAACGAGGGAACAATGATGTTATTCCGAATTAAATGAATTTTATGACGCTTTGACACAACTTGCTTTTTCAATTTTTAAGAGTCGAGAAGAAGCTAAAGATGACTCTAGTCACCTTCGATTTTTAATGAGCCTGAAGTGACAAGTGTTTAGATGGACCTTTTCTTTTAAGGAGTCTGAAAAGGAACGAAAGTGACTACTCTAGAAATCTACACAGAGGGATTACCAAACCAATCACAAAACTGCAATATACACCTCGGTGGTAAATTATAGAGAAATTACCGAGGACTTTTTGTACGGCAGTCAATCTTCCTGAATGATGTGGTCAGTGCATTGCGATCGATAGGGCGGTAGACACGGCTTCCTAAGGATAAAGGATATCAACCTATTTTGGTCTCCCAATATATACTCAACGGTACGTGGGAGCACAAGTTTGTACTGGCACTTGTCGTATCAAAGAGGAGGAATCACCCAACCTACGATGAAAACGATAGTTACCAGGCTTTACGACGCCGGAATACGTCTCTAGCCTAGACTTCTAGATGTTGTACATTAGGTTCCAAAGCGTTTTTATGTTCATTGAGGTTTGTTTTATAGTTGATCTTTCTTAAGAATTTTTCCTTTCAAGGTTCACCACATGATGTAGATGTAAAACTCCTAAATATGCAATCTAAAATTATAAATAGTTATTTATTTTCTTTTAGCAAAGAAAATCCTAGCTACTGAGGAAAGAAGAGTATGATTCTTTCAATAGAGAGCAGAGAGCACACACTAAATGCACTTTCCTAAATCAATTTCCGCATGCAGTATAAATGCAAATGCACATGCATGTATTTTTTTCTGCCTTCTTAATGTGTGAATGACAAAAGGAATGCTAAGTACAGATCTGAACTATTTTTCTTTCAAAGCAAAAAGACTAACAATTTTCTCTTTTCAAAACGAAAGGAAGACTAAGACGACACTTTGCAATTTAAAATTGAAAAATGTTTTCGACACTTGAAATACTGATAATTCAAATCAAATACAATGGCAAAAGTACAATCGATTATCTGAAAGAGGAAGACTTCACGACACTCTTTTTCTTAACTGAAAACAACAGTTGCGACACTTTCGAATCAAAAGATGATAGTTCGATTAAGCTACTGTTTGCAAAGGAGGATTGTAAATGATGAAAAATACATTAAAAACATTCACAATTCCTTATCAATGGAGGTTGAATAATGTGAAGGAAGAAGGTTTCAATAGTGATATACTGATCATAGACAGCAAAACTACTGAATAGATCTGAAAACAATGAAAAAAAACCAAAATCTGGACGCAGAAACAGTCTCATTCAATCGTCGCGCCTGTCCTTAAGGAAAATAGTGATGCATCTCACCTGCAACATACGGGAGGTGTGATCCATCTAGACTGCCAATGAGAGACAGTGCGATGGTCCAGGGACGAGACTGAGCTTGGTTTTCACCCACAGTTTGCTGCTAAGTTCAGGGATTTAGGTTGAGCTTATGATAGACAGTAAACTCAAAGTATAGGGGCTGATCTAATGAGCTTATGAGCTACCACCAGGGCACTTAGGATGTTTTCAAGTCAAATGTTCAGTTCATAAACCAACCCGGAGATTGACTAAAGTAGCATTGATCTACTTTGCAGTTGCATAGCAAAAGCAGTTCAAAGGCTAGCTAGCTTAACTTCAGGCTTCGTCTGTAGTTTATAAAGCAAACAATAGTAACAAACAAACAAACTATCCATTCCTTAGTAGAGTCGCCATTTTGTTTTTGGGAAAACTAGCGTCCATTCAGAGCTGTTAGTCCCACTAAGACGGGTAGCTATCTTAGAAATAAACAATTCAAAGTAACTTGTGTTTTCCTTTATGAGAGAGAAGCAGAGAATACCAACCTCAGTCTTTCGCTTGGCTCCTTGCTTGTTTCCTCTCTCCTTTGATAGAGCTTCACCACTCCTCACTTGTCCCACTTCAAAGAACACCTATAGAGTCAAAGCAGAAAAATACCATCAAAGCATAGAGATCTATAACCATAAGCAACGTAGAATCAGATGTACGTTAACCATACAAATGCATACACAAATACAAGATTCATAAATATACAAGCATATGGAGGAAAAATCAAATAGCTTTATTGATAGAAGTAGTAGAAGAGAGGATTACAACCCAGCTGTCTGATCCAACATCATCCTCCCAGCATGAAAGCCCTCTTCACCTCATGAAAAGCTAGATCACCCAACAATACAATGTCTCAAAGAGAAACCAACAACACTTCCTTACAAATTACAAAATTCCAGCCTCTGGATCTCTAGGATGAGGGATCCATATATAGATGTTTGCAGGGGAGTGAGTCAGCTTCTGGGATTTTGATTAGTGTCATTTCACTGATAGTTCTTGGTTCCACTTGGAGATTTCATGATCTCTTACTCATCCCTGGGCGAATTTAGAGAGGCAAGTATCATATGAGTAGTTTCTAGAAGATTCTATGGGTTTCCACCTAGAAAACTGCCTTTGCCATTTGTCTTCTCTCACTCATTGCACCCTATAGAAGGGATTTTCAGTATGCATCACACCATTTGTGTGTAGCAAGTGATATGCATCGCACCCTTAGCATGGAGCAATCTGTATGGTCCAGTTTTGACCAGTTCTGAGAAATTTTTCAGGGAGAACTTCTTGGAAATGATATAATCAGTTGACCTTGATCCTTTAGGGTATGAAACAACACTTTTAGGGGTTTGAGAGCCCTTGGTTTGTCGACATATGTGATTGGGGTTGCAGTGCCCAAATATGTCTATAACACTTCCCCTAAAGGAAATGGCTCTAAAACCATAATTTTGGCATCATCACCCCCTTGACACTGGAAATCGTGATGATCGCTAGTTGCACTATACTAGCCTTGCGATGCCATCACGCTTTTGGCTTGGATACCAGTGATGATCCCTAAAAGGCAATTTTTCCACAGAGGACAAGAAGCTTCGTGATCTAGAGGCTTCCAGAACGATGAGTTAGAGGTTGTTCGGCATGGATGAGGTTGATTTCTCTCAACTTGGCCTTTTGGTCTTATCCCTATGAGCTACCTCCTTGAGATGAGGGCCTTCTCCTATCTTTGGAGAGATCCTAACTCCCTTTCCCTGCCTATATATTCATCCTCTCCCATTCCCAAATGGTTGGTCTTTGGCTATTTTCACCCTTATGCTAGGATTGTGCCTACATGTTAATCATTTGGCTTAGAGAAGGAGTTCTTGGAGAGATTGAGCTTGGACTTGGACATTCACTCAAGGAGAGATTATTGGCATCAAGGCTTGGTTGTATGCATCCTCCTTTATTCTATTAATATATACAACTGTTGGTTCATTTTCCATAAATGTGTATGTTAATTCATCATTTATCTTAATGCTCCTTGATCTGTTAAGTAGGTTACTTTCGATTATGCTATTTGTACTTGTATGCTTTGTTGTGTATTGGTCTCTTATGCAAGCATTTAAACACTGTGAGCAGTAGGACCAAGCCCATGGTGCAAATGATTCAAGGTATTCAACAAAGGAGGATATCGTAGCATTAGAACGAAGTAGGTTATCTTCCTCTTCTTCTATTCCGATTGTAACTTAGGAAAGTGTCTAGTAGATTTTCACGTAGGTTGTTAGTCCCACTCATTGGGATAGAGGGATCGTCTTTATCTGCAAAGAGGATTCCATAGAAAGAAAAATGGTGACACCACTGGGGAAGCTATAACACTTTCCATCCAATCCTTCACCCTGATTCTATGATGAGTTTGACCAACCATCCATTTTTTTGCTTCTTTGCTTCTTTGTAGTTATTTTCACTTACTGGTTATTGCTTGAGGACACTTAGTCTATTCTAGTCTTGAAGTTTTTTTTATTTTCCCTTATTTTTCTCACCCATCGTGGGTTTAGTATTAATAGTCATGATGTCGTCACTGATTTTTTAATTACAGTCCCATTAATTACTCTTACCCTTGTTCTCAACCTTTTTTCCCTCTATCAATGATTTTCCAATGTGTCTATAGTGTATTTGTCTTGGTTGTTATGCTTGTATCACTGCAATTGTCTCTTGACTTTGTTAATGTGTGTTTGAAGCTTCATTGCTTTCTAGGGTTTCTAGGGCTTCTAGGTAACCCTCCACTCATTGTTTAGTCTACTTTTCTGAGATTGATTGCTCTCGTTCAAGAGTCTTCCTGCAATCAGGACATATTTTACAAATGGCTTTTGGTTCATTAGTGTGAAGTGGTTTTCATTAGTGTCAAGTAATATTGATGCTTAGAAGATTGCTTTAGTTCCATTGTCAAGCATAGATTATGAATTGTTTTCTTTGGTTGAACTAAAAGGAAGTACTTGTCTTCATTCTTATGTTTCAAAAATGAAAAAACGAAAGTTCTTGTCATTTAAGTATTTTTTATATATTTTTTGTATTCGAAATCGTAAAATGAAAGAGATTTTATTTTTTATTGAGTTGATTGCATTTTCCTTTGCTCATTGCACTAGTTTGCATTGTTTGAATCAAAGTGAAATAAATAAAATAAAATAAAATTGTTATTTCATCTTAGTGAAAGGAAAGTGATTTTTGTTTCTATAAGATTACATCTTGGCATTGCATTTGTTAGAGAAATGAAAGATTAGATTTCGTTTTTATATATTGCATTGGAAAGAATTGTGTTGATGCATTTCGATTGCTTGAATCATTATTTGGTTGTCTCTCTTCCTTTGTTAGTTTGGCCTTCATCGAATGAAAAGGTTTCATTTTCATAATTTAGTTTCATTTTAGGAACAGGTGACATTGTTGAGCCATCAAAATTGAAACTTAATTGAAGATAAACTTAAAATTTACCTCAATTAACCTAAGGATCATTTGTCACTTAACGCAAATATCTAGAGGTCTGGGCTAGAGACGTGTTCCAACATCTTTAAACATAGAAGTTATCGTTAACTGCCTGTAGTGTATCTCGGGGGTGAAATCTCATCCCAGTATGGAAGTATATAAAAGGTTCTCCAGTGCTTTTGGTTATATCGGAGGCACTTTAGTATGATAAGTATACAGGGACGGTCTCATCGAACGGTTCTGCATTAGATAATGTTAACATGGACTTGTGCTCCCTATACCTTTGTGTATATATTTGGAAACCCCATTAGGTTTCTATCTTTAGCCACATGTAACTGAGTCAGCCGCCTTGTAAACATGCTACATTGAACACAGCATTCGAGGAGATTGGTCGCCATACATTAAGTCCTTGGTTTCAGTTGGGTTGTATATTGTGGTTCACGAATACTTGGTAAACCCTCTTGCCTAGTTATTACCCATTTTTATTTATTTTTTGTTTTGTGTCAATAAAATTAGCTGCCAACGATAACATGTCAAACATATGCAGTTGCTTCTTTGCCCAATATTAAGTAATTCCTTGTAAATTTTAATTTTAATTAGCCCTCAATGAATCACCTCTTGTTCTCCTACCCTTGAGAGAAATTCATTCTGGTCGAACCATTGAGTTCACCCCAAAGTTCCCCTCCATTGTTTGATACTAAAGGGTCTTCGCAAGGAGTTCATCTGGAACTTCCTCAGTCACTTGAAGCTCAAGGCTTTGAATTTGGGATTATCCCAAGCATCCAACCCCTTGCTTCTCGTCCACCGCCTTCAGATTCTTTGTCGCCTCAAGAGTCTGATCAAGAAACCCCTGAGAGTCCACAAAGGTTTGTCTTATATCCTCGGAATCTGTTATTTGATCATGTTGTGATATCTCCTCAGCATCCTTACAATCCTTACAATCGACTTGGTGTTACTTTGGAGTTATCTCCTCATACATCTCAGATTCCTCCTCACCAGATGTTCCCACCCATGGATTTAGAAGGTGGGATTCCAACCTCTCCTCAAGGTCCTTTGGAAGTTTCCAATACTCACACTCCTCATGTTGATGAAGAGAAAGAATATGACTTTCCTCCAGAAGGATTTCCTTTTACAAGAAGAGCTTCGTCTAAGACACTTCCTGAAACTAGTGGGCATATGCTTACATATGGTTATACAACCTTAGCTCAATTAGTTTTAGGAACTCCCAGTGCTTCATCTTTGTACCAAAATCCTATTTGGTCGTCAAATGCCATGCCTACTTCTGGTCCATTTATCCCAAACGTGACCTCTCAAATTCTTGTGCAAATTTTCGACACATCGGTTCCCATCCAACCAATGATTCCATCGCAACATTTACAGTCATTTCAACCTTCCATTTTGGTACAACTAACTATTTTGGTTCATTCATTCATAATTTCCTCCTTATTCATAGTCTAGGGGGGGGAATCCAAACATTCTTCTTGTGTCAAGTGTAACCCATGTGATTGGATCACAACCTCACATGGTTGGAGTCAGTCAACCTTATCCTGGTGGTATTCCCAACCCTGGTGGTATTCACAACACTGTTGGTCCATCCAGGTCAGGTAATATCTAGTATCAATAGCCTTACATGGTCCAAATACCACTCTAGCAAACATATGTCCCATATGGTTCACAAGCATTACAAAATCTGCCCTATATTCCACAAGCGAGCCCTCATGTGCATCCTAGTCAATCTGCTATTCCTGGTGCATATGGTCAAATTCCATTCGGAACTTACAAATACCCATAAGGTATCCCTCAAGGAACTATCCAACAACTATTATAGCAGTAAGGACAACCTTTGCAACAGTAGGGGAAACCTTTGCAGGAGTATCAACAACCTTTGCAACAACAAGCGTAGTTTGTTCAACAACCTACTTAACCCTTGTATCAGTAAGGTTAACCCCTGCAGCAAGGTTAGCCCCTGCAGTAGCAAGCTCAACTTGTATACCAACAAGGTCAAACCTTGAAGACACAAGGTCAACCCCTGCAATAGCAGGACCAATCACTTCATATCCAGGGTCAACAGATGCAGCGACCTTACAATCCATATGCCGCATATAATTCTTATCAATGGCTTGTGGTAGGTCAATATTAACCCTACCTAGACAAAATCCACCTTATGGTCAAGGTACCCCCCAGTGTGGGTAGAATCAAGTCCCTTATGGTCAAAATCCTCTGATGTGGGGGAAGAATCCTTACCAACAAGGTTGCAACCCACAGGTTGTGCCTCCTCAAAGTCCTTACATGCCCTTTAATCTGTAATTTCCATTTTTAGCTACATGGAAACTGCTTGATGTCTCGAGGCTTACTAATGATCCCATTTTTCATTCGCCTTACTGGCCTCCAGTTCCTACTATTTTAATTCCGAGTGATTTCCCTAAGTTCGAAGGAAAATCTAAAGAAGACCCTCAAGCCCATGTGATGACATATCACTTATGGTGTTCTTCTAATTATTATGATGACGATTCTATTCGTCTTCGCCTCTTTCAGCGAACCTTGACAGGTGTTTCCACAAAATGGTATATCGAGTTACCTCAGGGTACCTATGCTAACTTTAACCCTTTCACTATGGCCTTCCTCACCCACTTCCAATTTCCTGTTCATTATGAAATTGGTACTCATTTTCTCACATCTTTGAAGCAAGATACTGCGACCCATATTTCCAATCATATCCATGAATGGAGACGTCAGCGTCGCCTCATCAAATTCGAAATTCCTGATCAGTTGTTAACTGAATGGTTCACCAAATCGTTCGTAAATGTTGCAAATATAGCAATGGGTGGTTGTGTTACCAAAGATCAAGCTATCACTCATGCCCAGTGTTTAGACATAGTCTATTCCCAATCTGGCATGCTATATGAAATGTTTCCTGATGCTCCAAGACCATCTTCGAATCCGACATCTTCAAAGTCTCCTAATGTACCACCTATTGATGGTATAATTGGAGTAGTGTCTCAAACTTCCACCAAAGCTTCTTCCAAGAAAAAATATGCTTCATATACTGGTTCTAATCATCATTCAAAAAATTAATCAAATCTTGGTAAAACCTTCGAGGTCCACGCCGTCTAGTCTATCGCAGCAGATAAATCCTCGAAAGGTAGGAAAAAGGGTAAAGGTAAAGAAAAATCTGATACCTTGAAATAGGATCCTCCCAAGTCATCTGTTGATGATACCTCCAAACGAAATCTGAAATATCCTTGCCTCATTTGTGAGGAAGACCATTATACCAAGGATTGTCCCCGACGTGCTGAAGTTAGTCATTTATTGAAAGGGAATCCAGCTATTTTGAAAGACCCATTTCCATCTCAGCAGACTTAGTTGGTAGACCAAACACAATCCTCTGCCTCCTTTGGTTCTCAAGTTTTCATGATGTAGGGTTCATTGCCCATATTTGTCGCTACTCGATCGAAAGATTATCAAACCCCTCCAAATAACACGGTGGAGAAGGAAGCCATTGATGTACCTTCTACTTCTGCTCCACCTAGTTATGGTCTACTCCACATTAAGCGAACCAATAATAAATTTATTCTCTTACCACCTCCCAAAGGTGTTCTTCAGAAATCATCCTATAATACGAATGCTAGAGCTGCACAACATTGCATTATAATTGAAGATATAGCTCAAGCACCTTCGTCAATGTGTGCTTTGGAAGTCCTCCAGACATGTCCAACGCAGCAGAAATCATTGTTATCAGTGTTGGGTGTGGAGCCTAATTATCTTCTTTATTTAGAGGTATCGCCACAGTGGACCCCAATTCGTAATGTGGCAGAAACGCCGCTCGTAAAATATACACTGCAAGGGAGGTCCCGGGGGGGGGGGGCAACTGCGATCTTTGGGAGCCCTCCCCTGGCAGGGGATTGGGGATAGCGCCCCCAAAGCTAAAATTTGATGTAAAATTGCCTTGTAAAATGTTGTAATTTCGTACTCAATCTGGTCCGTTCATTAGGCGGAGATCTGATGGTAGAAGTAATGTTTAATTTAGGGTTTTTTTCCCTAGAAGGCAACCCCTCGCTATATATGAGAGAAATGTATTACGTCTATGTAGATCTATATTCTGAGTGAGGAAGAGAGAGGATATTGAGAGCGAAGAGGGAATTACAGCGGACCTGCTATAGGTTGTATCTATTCAGTTTGCTGGATAATATAAAAGGAAGGACTGGTTGTTTCTCCGTGGACGTAGCCCAAACTGGGTGAACCACGTATATCTATGTCTCTCTTGTTTTATGTGTTTTTTGTGTTTATATTTATGCAATATTTTATGTGTTCCATTTCTATGTAATATATAATTTTCTAACAACTGGTATTAGAGCCGAAGTTCTATTTGGCTGATAAACTCATAGGATAGAAGGGTTCCTGGTTTGAGTGGGAGCAATGACGTTAGATGGTAGGTTTAGGGTCGAAAAATTTAACGGCCAAAACTACCAGCTATGGAAGATGCATATGGAAGATTATTTGTACCAGAGAGATCGTACCAACCATTGAGCAGAAAGGAAAAGAAACCGACGAGTATGACAGACAGAATGGGATATTCTCGACAGAAAGGCACTTAGAACATTATGGTTGTGCCTAGCGGTGTCGGTAGCGTTTAATATTTCAAAGGAAATGACAACAAAGGGTTTAATGTCGACATTGGCCAAACTATATGAAAAACCCTCGGTCTCAAATAAGTTATTTCTTATGAAGCTTTTATTTAATATGAAAATGTCAAAAGGTAGATCTGTTGCTGATCATTTAAATGAATCTAACATAGTTACTAGCCAGTTAAGTTCTACAGGGGTAACTTTTGATGATGAAGCTAGGACTCTGTTATTTTTGTGCTCATTGCCAGAAAGTTGGAATGGTTTAGTTATGGCCATTAGTAACTCTGTCTCTGGATCTAGTACTTTAAAGTTTGATGATGTTTTCGATGCAATCCTTAGAGAGGAAATGCAACGGAAAAGCTCCGGTGAGACATCAGGTAATGCTTTGACTGCAGAGACTAGGGGAAGAAAAATGGAAAGAGGAAAGAGCCCAAGATATCATAGTAAGTCAAGGAAAGGTAGATCCAAGTCCATATCGGGGATAGTGTGCTAGAAATGTGGGAATAAAGGACACCTGAAGAAAGACTGCAAGTCTCAGAAGGGAAAAGAAGGAGACGTGCAGTAAGAAAATAATCATGAAGCGAATGTGACAGGTGATGTGTTGCAAGATGCTTTGATTCTTTCTTTAGAAAATATTATTGATGCCTCGATGGTAGATTCAAGGGCCTCATTCCATGCTACACCTGATAGGAGCCATTTTCATGATTATGTTTAAGGAGATTTTGGACAGGTTTGATTGGGTGATGATAAACCCTATAAAATCATTGGAATGGGTACAGTTTTCATAAAATAGTAGAATGGAAATCAATGGCTATTGAAGGAGGTAAGGCATGTTCCAGATCTAAAGAAAAATATTATTTCAACAGGCCAGTTGGGAGGTGAAGGTTGTCTGACTACTTTTACAGATAAAACCTGGAAGGTCACTAAAGGATCCCTGCTAATAGAAAAAGGAGAAAAGGTTGGTACATTGTATTTATGCAATGGTATTTCTAATTTTTTTAATTCTTTAACCTCTACAGGAGAATATACAGCATTGTGGCATCATAGGCTCGAAAACATGAGTGAGAAGGGGATGCAGATTCTTCACTCAAGAAATTTGTTGCCAAGTTTGAAGCATGTTGATTTAAAATTTTGTGAGAATTGTGTTTATGGAAAACAGAAGAGAGTCATATTCCTAAGAGTTGGGAAAGAAAAGAAGAACGAAAAATTAGAGCTTGTGCATACAGATGTATGGTGCCTGCTCAAGTATCATCTCTTGGTGGTTCTCGTTATTATGTTACTTTTATTGATGATGCAACCAGAAAAACATGTATTTATTGTATTCGAAATAAATCTGATGTATTTGATACTTTCAAGAAATGGGAAGCTTTGGTTGAAAATGAGAGAGGAAAAAGGTTGAAGTGTCTGAGATCAGATAATGAAGTGAATATTGCAGCAAAGAGTTTGATAGGTACTTTTCAGAGAATGGAATTCGCAGAGAGAAGACAGTTCTAGGATCATCATAAGAAAATGGTGTGTCAGAAAGGATGAACAGGACAATCATGGAGTGTGCAAGGTGCATGAGATTTCATGCAGGATTGCCTTTACAATTTTAGGTAGATGTTGTAGATACTGTTGTTTATCTAATAAACAGAGGGCCTTCAAGTTCCTTTGATGGTGGTATTCTAGAGGAGTAATGGACAGGTAAAAAGGTAAACTACTCATTTTTAAAAACTTTTTGTTGTGAAGCCTTTGTCCACATAAATAAAGAAAATAGAACAAAGCTTAAGGCAAAATCAAAGAAATGTACGTTTATTGGATATGGTGTTGGTGATTTTGGTTATCCTTTTATGACTATGAAAAACACAAAATAATTAGGAGAAAAGATGTCATATTCAATGAAAATGTTTTGTATAAGGATCAACTGTAGGAAAAGAAACAAGAAAAAGAAAACAGAGAATACACAGTGCTTTATGAGATCACAGAAAAAGTGATGGTGCCTAAAAATCATAATGATCAATGGCCAGAACAACAACCACAATAGCAACAAGCACCTCAAACACCTGAAAGTGGTGTTAGAAGATCTACCCAGATAAGTAAACCCCCTAAACAATGATCTCCTTCATTCTATTATGTACCGTTGATTGATTCTGGTGAACCAGAATTTTATGAAGAAGCAGCGCGGGTAGAAACCAGGAAGAAGTGGGAGCAAGCCATGAAAGAAGAGATGGACTCTTTAGCACATAACTAGACTTGAGACTTATTCAGGTTGCCTGCAGGTAAAACATCATTGCAGAATAAATGGGTTTACAAGTTGAAGGAAGAAGATGGAGGTAGAAAAAGGTATAAAGCTAGACTTGTGGTGAAAGGGTTTGCACAGAAAAAGGGTATAGAATTTGATGAGATATTTACTCCTATTGTTAAAATGACTTCAATCAGAACTATTTTATGTCTAGTAGGAGCTGAAGATTTGCATCTTGAGAAGTTAGACGTAAAGACAGCCTTTCTCCATGGGGATTTGGAGGAAGAGATATATATGCAGCAACCACAAGGATATGAGGTAAAAGGGAAGGAGAAACTAGTGTGCAGGTTGAAGAAGAGCTTGTATGGCTTAAATCAGGCTCTAAGGCAGTGTTATCTAAAATTTGATAGGTTTATGTCTGAACAAGGTTATACTAGATGTCACTCTGATCATTGTGTTTATCTCAAAAGGAAAAATGATGGTAGCTATATTATATTGTTATTGTATGTAGATGACATGCTTGTTGCAGGTTCTAACATGCAAGAAATAAATGTTCTCAAAAGAAAATTGGCAAACTAATTTGCAATGAAGGATTTGGGTGTTGCAAAACAAATCCTTGGTATGAGAATAACTAGAGACATGAAGAATTGCAAATTAACATTGTCTCCAAGCGAGTACATAGAAAAGGTGTTGAAAATTTTAAATATGTAGAATGCAAAACCAGTTAGTGTACCTTTGGCTAGCCATTTCAAATTAAGTAAGCAGAAGTGTCCCAAGACTCAGGAAGAAATGGCTCATATGTCTAAAGTTCCATATGCATCAGCAGTTGGAAGCTTAATGCATGCAATGGTCTGCACAAGGCCTGATATTGGACATGCAGTGGGGGTTGTAAGCAGGTACATGAACAATCTAGGAAAAGAACATTGCATGGCGGTGAAGTGGATTCTCAGGTATTTGAGACGTAACACAAATCAAGCATTATGCTTAGGTGGTTCAAACATTTCTCTACAGGGATATGTTGATGCAGATATGGCAGGTGATAGAGGTAACAGGAGGAGCACAACAGGGTGTGTGTTTATTCTAGGTGGAATAGTTGTCATTTGGGTCTCAAAACTGCAAAGTGTTGTTGCACTCTCAACAATGGAAGCAAAGTATGTTGCTGCTATAGAGGCTAGTAAAGAAATTATTTGGTTACAAAGGTTTCTGAATGAATTGGGTAAGAAGCAGGAGTTGGTCAGGTTATACATTGACAGCCAGAGTGCCATACATCTTGCAAAGAACTATGCATTTCATTACAAGACTAAACATATACAGCTCAAGTACCACTTCATACTGTCAGCGTTGGAAGATGGACAGTTGAAGCTGGAAAAGATACACACTAGCGAGAATCCTGCAGATATGTTAACAAAAGTTGTAACCAGGGAGAAACTGAGAATCTCCTCAGTTTCAATTTGTCTTCAAGTATGATGAAGAAGATGAGAAACAACCAGGTCCAAAGTGGAGTCATTGTCCAGCAAATTAAGCAGCAATGGAGTTTCTATAATCCATCTCCAAGTGGGAGATTGTTGGATGTGGAGCCTGATTATCTTCTTTATTTAGAGGTATCGCCACATTGGACCCCAATTCGTAATGTGGTGGTAACGTCGCCTATAAAATATACACTGTAGGGGGGTTTGGGGGGGGGGGGGGTGGCTACAACCTTTGGGAGTCCCCCGTGGTGGGGGGATCGCGGGAAACACCCCCAGAGCTAAAAATAGATGTAAAATTGTCTTGTAAAATGTTGCAATTTCGTATTCAATCTGGGTCGTTCATTAGGCGAAGATTTGATGGTAGAAGTTATGTTTAATTTAGGGTTTTTTGCCCTAGAAGGCAACCGCTCGCTGTATATGAGGGAATTGTATTGTGTCTATGTAGATTTGTATTCTGAGTGAGGAAGAGAGAGGAGATTGAGAGGAAGAGGGAATTATAGTAGATCTGTTGTAGGTTGTATCTCTTCAGTTTACTAGATAATATAAAAGGAAGGACTGGTTGTTTCTCCATGGACATAGCCCAAACTGGGTGAACCACGTATATATGTGTCTATCTTGTTTTAAGAATTTTCTGTGTTTATATTTCTACAATATTTTATGTGTTCCATTGCTCTGTAATATATAATTTTCTAACAATCAGATATAGGATCCATTGATCCTGTTGATTCTAGTTTGATTACTTTTGATCTTGAAAACAATGTTCCTTGTCTTCCTCATTAGATTTATTTTCTTATTCAAGTTATTATAAAAGGAAAGTCATCCATCAGACTGTCATTGATGAAGGTGCTTCCACCTGCATCATGTATATTTCATGTTGGAAAGCCATTGGCTCGCCACCCCTTAACCAGTCCCCAAACACCTTGGAAGCCTTTAATGGCAGAGGCTTCTGTCCGTATGGTATTCTCACAAATGTTCTTATCACTTTGGAAGGAAATATTGTTGAGCTATAAGTGGAAGTTGTAGATGCAAATCTTAATTAAAACATTCTTCTCGGGTGAAGTTGGACCCATTACATGTTTTGTGTGGTTTCCTTTTTGTTCTGGGTGCTCTGTTTTCCTCATAAAGGAAAAATAGTCATCATTGAACAATTATGTTTTTTCTCTTCCAGTGCTTCAAACGGGAACGTTCCATATGTGGGAAATACTGATATTCCATATGAGAGCATGGGGGCAGGTCTTTTTAAATATTCTTCTTTAATGGGAACTTTTTCTCTCCCCACCTCCGAATGTCGCCTCGATCAATATGATCTCTATCTCTACAGATCCTTGGATTAATCCTTCTTTAGATTAGATTGATTCGTTTGGTGATTCCATGCCACTAAGTTCGTTGGAACAGGCTTACCATGAAATTGTTTTGGTGTCAACGGTTGCTTTAGAAAGTCATGTTGTTTTCAATATGAACCTGGATAGTTATGTGCAATCTCCTTGGCTTGGTTCTTGGGATTCCCCAGATACTTTGAATGAGACATTCCCCACCGATGAGAGTATTATTGAGGTTATGTCTCTTGACAAAACTCCTTGGAATGATATTCATCATTGTTATAGTTTTTTTTATCAAAGGTGTACGAAAGAAATCACCTAAGACTGTGGATGAAAAACAATCTCAACGATATAAATGGCTGCTAAACATTGTAGATCTGCAGCAAATGATAAATAAAAAAAATTGCCAAAGTCCTGATCTATGCCACAATAATAGTTAAATAGTAAAATGAAATAGTAATAAATATGGGTAACTCTAATAATCCAATGGAAACCAGATATACAAAGAATAGATTTTATTAAATAACACTTGTGAAGGGAACAAATAAATGTTACCAGTCCCCCTATATGGGATGAGTTCTTGGCTATCGTCAAACGTCTTCATCTTGTGTAGAGTCTCTCTCCTCTATAATGTGTAAACCCAACAAATAAAATTTTTGAGCTCAATGGGAACTCAAATGGAAGAAAAATGGTGTGCAACAGTGATACTAATCAGAGTTGCAACAGTAAGTGCAACAATGAAAATGATCAAAAGCGAATAATGAATGGAAAACCCTTCTATTTATAACAAAATATTGATTTATCCTCGAATAATGAGCAATAATAAAATATTATTAACCCCATTCTTGAAATAACTACTTGGAATATTTTATTATTTTTGGTTAGGAGGGAAAAAGTATTTAAACTTTTATTTAGAAATAATAAATAAATAAATGATTTATTTATCATCTCAAGAAATATGGTTAAGGAATAATAAACAAATAATGATTTATTTAATTATTCCTAAGGGATTTAGTCAAACTTGACAATGAATAATAATTAATTAGTGATTAATTTATTATTCCTAGAGAAAAATAATATAATTAATAATTTATCTATTTATTTTTCATGATTGGGTCAAATATGACAAGGAATATTAATTAATCAATGGTTTAATTAATTATTCCTAGAAGAAAATTAACTAAATAGTGATTTATTTAATTATTCTTCATGGGTTTAATTATAAATTACTTAACAGATGTGGTTTATTAAGTAATTTCTCGCAGTGAAAGCAATTTTACTATTGTAAAATTGGCCTCACATGGTATACTTCGATCCATCTAGTAAATTAGGTTAGATGATCATTTTTTTTGGTGATAAGAGATTGCCCGCCAACGTACGAGTGTTAGGAGCAAAACATATTACTGAAGTACGTTGTAAAGACACAATCACTAGACAACAAAGTGGAGTTAGAGAGAGAGAGAGAGAGAGAGAGAGAGAGAGAGAGAGACCAAGAGAGTTGAAGCGAAAGAGGATAGGGATTGGGGGGCGAGACTAATGCAAGTCTCCTTTTATATTGTGGTACCAAATCTTAGTGAGGTGGGGGAGGCATACCTATACCCTTCGAGATAACTTAGTACAAAAATAATGATGCGCCCAGAAACATAAAACTAAGCCATGAAGTACATGTTGAATGACATATTGGCATAATTGAGCCAGAAAATAATACAATGTGTCCCATATACATAATGCACCTAGGAAAAACATGAGCTAGGATTGAATACAATATCATCTGAGTACATGAGATATAATGGCCCTTCCCTCAAAAAATGGGTGGGAGGGAGGGTAGAACAGCCGAAGAAACCCAATTGAATAGGGAAGGGCTCTGCAAAACTGAATGGATCATCTAAAGGAGAAGTGCATGCTATGAACACTATAATCGGTAGGAATTGAACCCATCAAATCTGCAAAACTACATCTAAGGCTGTAGCATAATGTGAAGGCATCCGGGCATGTGGGGGGCTACCTGAAGGGCCACCCCCTCATGAGGTGTGAAACATCTCACACACACCTGGGACTTTATAATACAATCTGTTGTATCACTGGACCATCAAGTGTATGAATCAGGAGCATGAAACAACCAAGTCAAAGGGAAATAATGAGTCCCTCTCCTCGATCTAAGCTACTGCACAATAATGGAAGTTGGAACCAAGATACAATGCCCTCTAGGCCAACTCTTCTGGAATAAATGAGCTGATGTCGATAGAATAGGGCTCACGATAGGTGAGGAAATGAGGATCCTCAACTAAGGAACATGGGAAAATAGTAATGTGACTGATGGAATAACACCAGGGACAATGATGGGACTGAGGGACAAATAGACGGCTTCCCTTGTCAGAGCATAAAGTGCATGGTTGACCTGGCAGCGACTGACTCAACTCTGGAGGGGATGGGGGACAGTATGATTGGAGGCCAAAATGGTAAAAATAGGATGAATGATATGAAAAAATGGATGGAATATTGTGACATGATATAATGGGACGTGAAATAGACTCCATGGATGCAAAGGTGACTCTTCGCGTATGCTTTGAACAAGGGTGACTGATGACGCTGCCACATAGAATAGGCCCAGTGGAGACCATGAAATCATGAGTAAATGATCATTACTCATGAATAAAATTGACACGTGATATGAAAAGTGCCAAGGGAAGGTGGTCCCAAAAGTACAAGCGTCACATATGAAGAAATTTGATTTTGAGAGCCAACGAAGTGACCCTTCTTGGAAAAATGACTTCTTGGTGAAGTATCAAATCATCAAAAAATGAATAATACCCATTATAACACTCGATGATATCTTTCCAATGGTTCTAATGGTTCGTCAAACTAAGCTACGGTTTGGTCGCAATGGGCAACAAAAAAATTGTGGGTTTTCTATAAAAAGACATTTTCCCTCCAATTTACAATCATTTTCTAAGTGAGTTGTGGTGAATTTGGAGAGGAGGAAGAGACCCTAAATATTGTGAAGATCATAGCGAACAAGCCAAATTTCATAATCAGGATCAGTGACTTTTAGGAAAGTGGCCTTACTTGTCTAAAGATGGCCTTACTGCTTCTTGGAACGATGGTTTCTGGTGAATAATTAAGGGAAGAGGAAAACGAGAATGAACTACTAGAGGAGGTCTAGAATCATTATCACCCATGAAGTCAAACATGGGAACTATGTGGACATAGAGTAGAATATTTAAAGATATGGTATCAAATGTCTATGATATGCAATGTGCATATGGCTTATCGGAGAGGCCGGTAGGACAAACTATCCAAGGAATGGGAGGATAACCGACCATACCCAGATTTGGAGGGATCTAGACCGAGACTTATGTTAATCAATTGAGAAGATGGCTAGGGGAAAAGCAGCATGCCCCCAAGCATGGGATACTTCCCACAAGCATATGTGATGGAGGGGACTAATCTGGTATGTAAAGGTGGGAATGATGCCCCCTATCAAGAGGAGTTTGTGGAGCTCCATTTTGTTCCAAGTGCTCAAAAAAGGGATTAAAGCATCTCGACCCAACTTGGCACCCAAAGGATGATAAGGAGATGTAGGGGCCTATGTTCCCCCTAGTATGTTATGGGTGTATCAGATGTATTTAGAGTTATCGGCTCCAAACACTTATATGTTTTATGTGATACATAATATGATTATGCATTTTATATGGCGATGATGGTTTACCATGTGTTGTGTTTTATGGTCATATTCTATGGTATACATGTGATAAATACCAATCTAGAATGTTATTTGCAATGGTATCTACATAGTTATTTTGGGCTCTAGGAACATGACTAAAAATAATGGTTTCAAATTCACGTGCCAACATCTTAACTCGTAGATATTTTCTAAATAGGACTTGGTTATGTATAGGATACACACCATTCAATTGCATGACAAGTAGCAAGGAATCTAAATGAACATGATGATGAAGGATGTGATGAGTGAGGGAATTGACTAACAAACCTATCACTACATCATATTCATCCTGGTTGTTGGTGGCAGATCCAATGCACACGTCATTCAAAAGGACTAATGTATGCAAGGGGGTAAAAATGGCCCAAGTTGTCAAGGCTAGATTCCTGGAGATGTGACTCGCACCATTGGCATGACTGATATACGATGTGGATGATGGATCCATCTAAAAGGTGAAAAAGACAACGGATGAGATGATGCAACCTACCTAACTTCATGACAGAAATAAAGACACGCAAATCAAAGGTATATGCTAGGAGAAAAATTTCTTGAGGTAGAGTGCACTAGGAGAATTAGGAAGGAAATGTCCTTCATAATCCTCCAAAAAATATGCCTCCTTACCTAAGTACAAGGGTAATCAGGGGTAGACATAGCTTCCATGATGTCCTTATTAGAATGGAAAATGGGCAGACAGGAGGAATAATGACTACATGATGTGGTGACAGTACTTAGTGCATCAACCTGAGAGAGAAGGTTCACATACGCATCATCTGGAATGATGGATGATGATCTAGTAGATGGAGGACCTATGGATGTTGAGCCCTAGGATTCTGTCAAAAGAGGTTCGATAGAAGCAGGCATAGAAACCTCAAAATGGTTTGCCTACGAGAAACTCAAGGATGACGACAAGTAAAGGATATGGCCTGTGGATTCCACCATCTCAACATCAGGGGGGGGATCACGATGGTGGGACCAGAGTCCCCCTGTTCTGGTTTACTAGTGGTACTAGAATCCAATGGTAGAGGAATAAGTGATCCACTACGAGTGGTCTCATATTCGCAAAGCACCTCAAGGCAATCACGAAATTCATCGAGACGAGGGCAACAATGGGAATAGTGACCATGATGATTGCACAAGGAACAAGGGTGATTTCTGCATAATATTCTGAGTTTCTTGGTTGGACCCAGTAATTTAACATGAACTTCAGGGATATTTGACTCAGGGAACGTTTCATGAAACAAAGGTTTGAGATGTGGGAGTTCAGAACAATTATTACTGTCATGCCCAAAAAAAGTTACACAAAGTGCACTGAGGTGATGGATTTGGGGCCTTAGGGGGGCTTGTCCTTAGGTTCTTTCCTCTTGGATTTTCCCCCCTATCCATATGCTTTCGTAATAGGTGTGGGTTCCTATTGAGGTTTTGATGGAAGTGGAGTAGTGGTGGGGGTCGTAGGGACCTATTGAACCGGGGTCAAAGCATGATAAGGTCTTCGCTGACCAGGCGGAGTTATTGCATGGGGATAAATGTACCATACTGGGATCCCTAAATTCATGTTAGGGAGGACCATCAAAGCCATGACAGGGAAAAAAAATATTTCCGAAGGAGGAAACAAGAGAGGTATCTGGCCTGCAAGGTAATGTCCCGGTGGAACAGCTCCTGGATGGTTGAGACCTAGAGGAACAGTTCTTGATGGGAATATAGGAGAGGCACCCCAAAATGGAGGAGGTCCTGGGGGGTGGATCTGGATGGCTTGGCTAAGAGGGTAATAGCAGGGTGTTGAGGAGTTGGTTGTTAATCAAATGTACTAGACTACTTGAGAGCAGCCCATGATGCTTGTAACATGCAAACACTCAAAGAGTTAGGCTCTGAGATGAGAGGGGGAGGACCAGGGAAAGAACCCAACAATGAGGAATCTTTGTAGACTCCTAGTGAAACACTGGCGAGAGGAATTGAAGACTTCTTATCTGACATTGACGAGATAATGGACTCAAGGGAGGTCATTGATGTCAGTTCGTAGTAAGTCAATTGATCGATGGTGACGATCTCCCCTTCATGTGGGAAGCACATATTGCGTAAAACTGCAGATGTAATGGCTGACATTGCATATGTGTAACTACGACCCAAGATAATTTTGTAATCTAAAGGGGCATCAATAACCTCATTGTCTACATGGACAGTCTTTCCCGCAAGAGTCACAGGACAATTGCAATACATGCCAAGAGGTTGGGAGGAGCGATCGTCCCAAGCAAGCAAAGTGATGGTGGATGGGGACAGCTTAGGTGACTTAAGTTGTTTCCAAATGGAAGTGGACATCACACAGGTGGATGCACCTTCGTCAATAATGCATCTGGAGATGATGGCATTACGGGCTCAGACTGGTATCTGGAAAGAAACGGATGAAGGTAATGGGGGGTGTTCTTATGTATCAACTGGGAAGACAATCAAACGATCATCGAAAGGATCTACTAGGCCCAAAGTAGTTAGTAGAGATTTATTTTGATATGGGAACGCCTGGAGTACCTCTAATGTCAACATGGTGGAAAGTGATTGTGCCAAGTCACCTACTATATTGTATGCATGGGTAGCTTGGTTAAAATCCACATTATGGCGTAATGGTCCCTTTGGGATCTTGGGATTGCCTCAAATTTAGGTTGACAGATCTATAACGGGCCATTTGGTGTCATAAGAGGCTTAGTAGATGCTTTGGTTTTGGTCTCAGTTGTGGAAAAAATTGATGGCTTGTCATATTGACGCGACCGAGTTTGCGAGTTGACATCAGAGGTATTGACCTCATCAGAATTCATCATGAGGATCTCGTAGTCACCAAGACCAGAAGGTTGGGGGAGATGGGCTGCTTGACCTGGCTGAGGTTGAGTAGCAAAAAATCCTTACTGAGGGAAAGGATTTGTAAGCAATTTCGGTTGAGATGGTGGAGGATTCTGAGGCGATTGTTGGATGGGTGGTTGACCTCTAGAATTTGCTTGAGCTTCCCACATTTTCTGCTTCTAGAGTAAGAGAGGACACTCATGTGTATAATGGCCATGTACACCACAAGATGAACAAGGCTTATTCGTACAAATAGCCTTGCTCTACTTGGTCTGGCTGCCCTGTTGTTGGTTGTTGGTGTTAGGTTGGTTCCCTTGGGGCTCACTAGGTTGATTACCTTGATTACCCTGGTTACCCTTGTTACCTTTCCCCTTATTCTTTTTCTTCAAATTTTGGGGATTGGTCGCACTCTGTTGTGAAAACACTTGACTCTGAGGGGGTGGTGGCTGCTAGAGCTGAGGATGCATGGGAGGTTACATCACTAATGCCTGAGGGGTTGGAGCACTTGGCGGTGCATAGGTGTAAGATGGTGAAGGGTCAATAGTCTAGTAGACAGGTTGAGCATTGGTTGGCCCTAAAAACATGTTGCTAGTAGGAGCAGAATAAGTGTTGGAGGAACTGGTGCCCCCCTGCAGATAGCCATAACTTTGTTGAGTATATGGTGAAGGATATGAAAGGTATCCAACGATACCATTAGTGGCATGAGATGCCCCCGGTGCATTGGCACCTCCAGGATGGGGTAGGTCTAGAATAATCGTATAGACATAACTAGATTGCGCATAAATCAGGTCATATCTCATAGCAGTTTGGAGATCTTCTTCCTCTATCTTAGGAAAATGGGACGCGGCATATTTTCCAATGGGTGATAAAAGGATCCTAAGAAACCAATCAAGATAGAAACAGTCTTCGAAGGGTGGGGCACGACATGTGCTCATCCTTCTACGCCACTCCTGAACATGATCGGAAAGATGAGTGGCGGAGGATTAATGGAATGAGGTCAAGAGCTCCATACCAGTGTCGTATCGGAGAGGTAACTGAAAATATGAGAGGAATGCTTTAGAAAGCATCACGAAAATGGAATGAGATGCGACGGGCTGGTCTACATACCATTTTGTAGCATCTCTAGTGAGCGTGCATTGGAAAAGCCGAAGATGAATGTAGTCATTAGTGATGGAATTGGATGAACACCACATGTGGAAGCAATGGACATGATTGGTAGGGTCCTTTCCAGAATTACCCTCAAACTTTGGGATGTCGAAGGGAAGCTTAGTCGGTATAGCAGGCCAACCAGCATCATGGTGTATAGGGTCATTTATCAACTAGCTAAAATTTGGGAGACTTAAACCAGCCATAAAAGGGAGCATGGGGGCTTCCAGAACGGTTCCTAAGATGGTTCCACTAGATGTGACCACCAGAGTAGAACTGGAACAACCACCAAGTTGGGTTCCTCCACCAACTGTGCGTCCAGACATGGTGATGATATGCGGTGAAGGAGGCTTGGAATCAGATGAGGAATTAGATGAAACAAAAGAAGTGTCAGTATGGGGACTAGGGGGACTATGAACTTGAACCCTGTGGGAAGGAGTAATATGCCCAAGCGGAAACTGGGGACAAAGGCCTAAGAGTCTCCATGACAAATTCCTTGGTGGCACAATGGTGGTAAGACACAAGTGACACAGAAATGGTGAAGGGAGATCAACAATATGCTTTGTCTCTATGTTGGGAGATAAATTAATTATGTTAAGTCTTGGCTTGGTGATGTAAACCAAGCACCCTTCGCTTAATGTGTGTTTGTGTGTACAATTGTGTTTATTAATTAAGCCTAGATCATGTTTGAAAAAAAAAAAAATTCTGAAAATAAACTAAAATTAACAACAAAAAATGAACAAAAAATCAATTAACTAAGACCCACCCAAACTAGGTTTGCAAACACTGTGCTGGTTGGTGGCGAAATCAACTTAAAACACACTAAGAAGGTCAAGAGATCTAAGTGTCAGTGTGACTTGGATTAAATGACACTAGGCTGCTGGAAAGTGGTGTAGCAATAGTCAAAAACCAGAGAGGAAGATCGTTGCAAAAAGATAGGGAGATGGGCGTAAAACCTAGGGAAACCGATGGTACCCTAAGGCCAATGACCAAACAAGGTTTAATATGGAACTTTGGATGGAAACAAGCTATCTTTGAAGATCTAAAATAGAAGGGTATAGATCTAGAAAATATGGCTGAAAGTGTTGCAAAAACTCAAACTTCTTACTCAACTAAACTTCTCCTATAAAGGTGGAAGCGTACTAGAAGCCCTAAGGGGATAAATTCCACTTTGATGAGTAAATCATAGTAGATCAAGGCCTAAGTGGGATAGGATAGTGGTTAACCAACCCAACAGACAGCTCTCTGAAAAACCCATAAACAGATCTGACAAAATCCAAGAAACCCTAAAAATTTTAGGGGTATCACACTTTTTGCACTGAAAGGTGCGCTTTGGACCTCCAGATCTCACTTTTGTGGCAGAAAAGTGTGGATTATACTCCTTGATTCCCAGTCGAAAAGTCTCAGAAGAAATTTTCATCTCTGTCGCGGTTGATTCCTGTGAGCTGTCAAAAAGACCAGAAAACTTCTGGAAGTTAGAAATTTGACAGATCTAGGGTTTAATATCTAGTAAACAACATTAAGAGACTGAAAAAATAAATAAAAAAATAAAATAAAATAAAAAAATAAAATAAAATAAAAAATAAAAAATAAAAAATAAATAAATAAATAATAAAATAAAATAAGAAACCCTAAGTTGAAAACTAAAGGTCACCCAGGTTTCTGGATTAGAAGTAAAATCCTAGTGGAGTCGTTAGTTTTTTTATAGTGTTTTCTTATCAAGGGTGTACGGAAAAAATCACCTAAGGTTGTGGATGACAAACAGTCTCAACAATATAAATGGCTACTAAAAATTGTAGATATGCAGCAAATGATAGAAACAAAACCTTCCAAAGTCCTAATCTATGCCACAATCATAGTTAAACAACAAAATGAAATAGTAATAAATACGAGTATCTCCAATAATCCAATGGAAACCAGATATACAAAGAATAGATTTTATCAAATAACACCTGAGAAGGGAACAAATAAATGTTACCAGCCCCCCTCTTTTGGATGAGTTCTTGGTTATCCTCAAATGTCTTTAGCTTGTGTAGAGTCTCTCTCCTCTATAATGTGTAAACCCAACAAATAAAATATTTGAGCTCAATGGGAACTCAAATGGAAGAAAAATGGTATGCAACAATTATAATAATCAGATTTATAGCAGTGAGTGCAACAATGAAAATGATCAAAAGTGAATAATGAATGGAAAACCCTTCTATTTATAACAAAATATTGAGTTATCCTCGAATAATGAGCAATAATAAAATATTATTAACCCCATTCTTGAAATAACCACTTGGAATATTTTATTATTTTTGGTTAGGAGGGAAAAAATATTTAAACTTTTATTTGAAATAGTAAATAAATAAATGATTTATTTATCATCTTAAGAAATATGGTTAAGGAATAATAAAAAAATAATGATTTATTTAATTATTCCTAAGGGATTTAGTCAAACTTGACAACGAATGATAATTAGTTAGTGATTAATTAATTATTCCTAGAGGAAAATAAGATAATTAATAATTTATCTATTTATCTATTTATTTTTCATAACTGGGTCAAATATGACAAGAAATATTAATTAATCAATGGTTTAATTAATTATTCCTAGAAGAAAATTAAATAAATAGTGATTTATTTAATTATTCTTCATGGGTTTAATTATAAATTACTTAACAAATGTGGTTTATTAAGTAATTTCTCGTATTGAAAGCAATTTTACTATGGTAAAATTGGCCTTACATCGTGTACTTCGATCCATCTAGTAAATTGGGCTAGATGATCAATTTTTTGGTGATAACAATCATCGTTCTTCGTTTCTTCCAAGCCTAAGTGAAATCCCTTCGTGTCTTGAAGTTTTCGTTTCTCATAACCTCACACATCCACTTCAAACACCTGTCCTAGTGAACGAAGTCTTGTCTGAAGGTAACATGGGAAATATTACTAGAACCTTTCCTATTGACCTTTCAGTTCAACCTGAACTTGTCAACATATTTCAACTGGGAGCATCTTTTCCTCGTTATGAGATTAAGTTTTTGTTGCCTCATTTCATGAGATTTTTTCACTAAGTCTCTACCATTTGCCCATTATTGCAATGTGGTTTTCATCCTATGACTCATAACCCTCACTCGCCCGGGGGGGGCATGGGGCATAGCCTTTTATGATTTTTACTCCATTATTTGACCGAGTCGATGCTTACACGTCATGCCAACGGTGAAACTTCAGTTTCATTCTTTTTTGATCGATTACCTAAATCCGAAAATGGGCTCCATCTGAACTTTTTACGTGTGGTCATCTGTGTAAATATTACTTTTGTAAATTAGTGTGTGAATTCGTTGGTGTGAGTTTTTTTTATTTTTTTGTGTGATTGTTTGATTTACACACATCTTTTTTCTGCTTTCCTTGTGTTCCACTCAGTTTGTAGATGTCGTCAAACCATTATATTGGTTTTGTTGATGGTGTTTTTCATAGGACACGAAACTTGTCTTCCGCAGCTTAGGCACTCTTTTCCCCTAATGGCGAGTTGGTCGATTTACAAGGTATTTTCCTGGGTCAGACAACTAATAATATTATTGAATACAGTGCATTCATTGAACTATTGTCAGAGGCAATTGCTCTTGGCATTATAAATTTAGTTGTTAAATTAAATTCACAACTCATTGTGTTACAATTAAATAAATATTATTCAATAAGAAATCCACAAATTCTACTTATGTATCTACATGTTTGATTACTGGAAAGGAATTTTGATTTTATCACATATCAACACATTCCACGTAATTTGAATACATTGACAAATGCATTAGCAAATTATGTTCTTGATAGACATTTGTGTAATTTGTAAAATTGGTCATATCACCATGACACATGAACACATAAGTAGAAAATAAAACATGTATATATATATATATATATATATATATATATATATATATGTGTGTGTGTGTGTGTGTGTGTATGTATGTATATATATATATATAGATATCGCATCTATCAGAGCTTTCAATCAAAATCTTAAAAAATAAAGTGTTCTAAGACACTTGTCTTTCAAAGCCTACATAGTGCAAAAACAACTAGAAAGGAAATTCACCTGCATGATACTCGTGATAACACGAGACTGCTCTAATCACTCGGCCTAATAAATGATGTAGTCTCACAGACACTCTAACTATATGCCTCTGGTATCGCAATGGCACATCGGCTATAGTCGCATATTCTGGAAACCCATGAGTGATGACTTCGAGGTTGCGTTCCATCTCCACCATGGGATTTTATCCTTCCTCATAGGGAGCATCTTCTACCTGACATGCTACTCGTCATGTTACTGGAGACATACTAGGAGGACTTTATGGCCCAACATTTTCACATTTATCACAAGTTAAATCTCAAATACACTTTCACAAAAAATTCATAAAACTTGAAAAATCCAAAAACAAGTTTTACCTGCATCAGTCCACTGTTCACTTGGTTGCAGAGGTAGATTCGGATCCCATCTGAAATATGTGCCTGCGTAGGCATATTCATCCATAAAAATCAGTTGGCGACACAACCAAATAAAAAAATGTGGAGGGAAATGCATCTACTAGCCCCCTCCTCCCCGAGGCATGAGTTCGCTCCATCTAACCAGCCTCGGATCTTGTGGAGCAGGATCTGGTACCTCCGTCCACTGATACCAAAACAGGGGAACACGCTCCAGAAATAATGTTACCATAATCAAACCAAAACCAAATTGTTTCAAGTTTCTTCGCTTACCTTTGGTCAGTTGCCTCTTCATATTGGCCAATAACCCCCCACACCAGTTGAATACTATTGGAGTAATTCATTCTACTGCATATTAGAGTTGATATTTTGAAGTCTCATGTAAAGCATGCATCCTAGATACCCAAGCTATGGTGTACAGGATCATTCTCAAGGGAAGATTTTTTATTATCGTTATCTTCACCTTCCCACCCATTTTCATCTCGGCACTCAGGCGATGTCTCCTGATTAGGGCACTGGTTCTCTCACCTCTAGGACAAGATCTGAAGAGTTGAACTCTTTCCCTTCTTCTAGACAATCCAACAATGAAGTAAATGTATGTTTCTTCTAGTTTCAATTCCTAGTCTCCAATAATGAATATCTCCCGATCAACATCCCATAAACTAATCAAATAGTGGAGAAAATCATTTTGGGCTCTTAGTCCTGTAGTTTGGAAGAATTTCAGTAGCCTACAGTTCCTCAAAGCATTCACACATTCTGGATCTTGGGCCGCCTAGTGGTCTTCTACCTCATGGCCTATTTCCTTCCATTAAGGACCATGATGCCAAAACCTCCTGTAAAATAACCATTAAACATCAATTAAATGTTTTTCCATATATTACAACTCGGAAATTTTGCCCTAAGAGGGATATTTTTCTCAAAAAAATTGCCCCGCGGTCATCGCTATTATTTTTATTAAACTTGTGATGTCATCGCAAGGGCCTTTCAGCTCAGGGACGACCATCGTGGGTCCGATGAGAAAACCCATGATAATCTCCCCCGCTATTAAAAACTAAAATCCTTCCTTATAGCAAGAAAAAAATCGATAAAAATGCATAAAATCACAATGACGGTTTGAGAAATGATGCCCTGGATCTCCCATACTGTTCACCAGAAAAATCAAAGAAAATGGGGTAAAAATGCACTCTCAAACTTACTCCAGTGAAGTGGTAAAAATGTTTTTTACTTGTAGTCAATTTATAAGTTTTAAACTCATTTTTGCCAATATTTTATTATTTTCCTCGATATCAGTGATGTGTGGATATCTTTGTGCAGTTATAGGTACTTTTTGGTGGATACAATGATTATTATTGACTAATTCAATGAGTTGTATTTTATCTCTTTTTCGGACTCGTTAAAAATAAACGAAAAAGGAACCCCCTAGAGTCATCCTAAAGCTCTTTTCTGACTCTGGAAACATGAAAATATCATCGAGTACTTGTCTTTTTGAACTCGTTAAATTAAATGAATTGACATCGTCTCAGTATATGTTTACACCTTTTTCGGGCTGAGGTTGACTATTTGCGAAAAAGGTACACCTTGGTCGAGATGATCAAGAGGTTCTCTCAAATATTGTTTTCTACCTTTTCGGGTTCGGGGGACAAATTACAAAAAGGGACATGATGGAGTTTTCTTTTTCGTCTCTTTTTCAAACTCTCTAAATATGAAAAATATGTCGAGTTATTCTTCCGTCGGACTCGTTAAAAATTTTACAATGAACAAATCATCACCATGATGATATCGAGTTTCTCCTTCCTAGGACTCGTAAAACTTACTAGGATGGATTCATTCGAAGAATGAACTTATATGACAAGCATATGTTATCCCCTTCAAGCTTGTGATAAAAAATAATTGGGGTACTTGCTAGAAATAGTGGGGAAAAATGAAAGTGAAACATCCTTTATATAGACAGCATGTCGCTCTTGAACATGACACTCTTCTGCTTCTCGTGTTGGGTTTGGGATATCCTCACTAGCCACTTGTCTTCCTGGGTTTGGGTGATCCATTTTTCCTCTCATCAGACTATTCCACTTCATCAGGACCCTAGTCTTATGTTGAGTCAAATGCTTCCGCACTCTAGAGTCATGTTGCGATGTTCAAGAGAAGTCCTATCTATAGTCCATTACCTATACATTATTTGACCCTTTGCTACAGTCTTGGATCATATTCATTTCGTTCCACTTTATTCCTCATTTCGTGTTGATAATGGGGGAACCATCATGGCCCTCCTTCAACGAGTCACAGTTGGTCCACTTCAGCTCATTTTCCGCGAAGATGACTTAGAGACTCCCTTTCAGTACCTTAGAACTTGCATGCCTTAATGGAAAGTTCTTCGCATTCGATGACAGGTTTTCATCATTGGCCTTCAATCGGATGATTCCATGAGTGTTCGACTTCATCTTCATTTTCACATTTGCAGATTGTACTATTGTATCTTGAGAGCCATTGTTATTATAGGTGGTTTCTTTCGTTCCTATTAACAATCCACATCATTGGCTGGTAATCAGGTGGTTTTCTAGCATGTTTGACTTCGAAACATTCATTCACATGTTAGAATTCATACTTTGATCGAGTTGGGATGGAGCGTAAGACCCTGAGTCTTGTCTAATATGACTCAGGCTGCATGGAGTTATGTATTATTCATGATTGTACACATGTTTCTGTTGGCATTATGAGACAAGTGTTGTCTTTGATGGCAAATCATACAGATGACAGATCATAGTGCAACAGGTCAGCAGCAAGGATTTGATGATCAGACTACAAGAATGAAGAGAAAATATATATACACAGGTTTATCATGACCGAGCCGCGTATACACGTGGGTTATACGTTACAAAGGCACGTATGCGTATACATGCACTTTCATGCAAGGAAAAGAATGTATATGTTGGAGAACTTACTTTTGGTCCATGGTAGTTAGTCCTTGGTATTTGAACCTATGGTTTTGGACCATAGTATCTCGTCAAATGTGTTGATCCCAAGTATTGGGTCCATGGTATTGGTTTGTTATGGTTTTAGACCATGGTATTGAGCAAGGCCTAAGACTATAAAAGGAGAAGAAGATCATTAGGAAATGTAATCGAAGAAGACTTGAATATCTGATGAAGAATGAGATCCAGTATGCAGGTTATGGGTTTATGATGCATTGCTAAGGAGGGATCTCACCGGTTGATGGAGAACAAGATCTAAGGATAGATCGGGATCAAATGGTTTGAAATGAACTATCTCTATATGGTTGATTATGTTTATTCTAGATATGTATACTGACGCATGTAATGATATGAACTTGGTATAACTTAAATTTGAAATCGCTGCAAGTCATGATTGAATATTTATAGATCTGTACGCGGGTTGGCTTTGGCGAAAGCGCGTATGTATGCGGGTTTGGTTCGTTGTAGTAGCGTATACCATTTGAGCTATGATGGTTCAAGGTACAGGTGGTTCTGGTTGTTGATGAGCTCTAATGACTGGTTAATGGTGTTAGTATTCTGCTTGATTGGTTGTGTTTAGCCTCAGTGTTGATGGATGAGATCTAATAATGGATCAGGATCATAATGACTCATATTTATGTGATCTGATGGACTAGATCTGGTTGCTAACACACATATTATCCTTGTATATGTAATAATCTGGATATGACTGAAGTCAGTAAGTGCATCAAGATATATGTATGTAATTAATGACATATACGTTGGTTCACTTTGGTGAAGTTGCGTATACACGCCGGTTCAGTACTTCCAAATAGCATATGCACTCTGATGCATGATTTTGATGATACAATTGGTTCTGAATGTTATTGCAGAGTTCTGTTGTCTGCTCTGTGTTCTAGTGACTGTGTTGTTGACAGCGTTTTAGTATTTCAGTGATTCAGAGATTGATGATGCTAGTATTGATTGTTTTTGTGCTTCAATGATATTGATGGGTCCAGTATGAAAATTGGATGAAATGTGGCCTTCAGATTATAGTATTGTGCTTCAGGAGTATCCAGTCTAAAAATGTATGAAATGTGGCCCCTGGAGAATGAAAGGAGATTGTAGGCCGGTGCCTACGTACTAGTACATCAGCTAGTACAAGAGCAAAGGGGGTGGTAGCTCCCTTCCAATAGCAGCTAGAGAACAAGTGAAGATTAGAGCATTCAGTAGGTAGGCACCTACGTACTAGTAAATGGATTAGCTAGTACAAGAGCTAAGGGGGTTGTAGCTCCCATCCAGGAGAGTCTGGAAAATGAAAGAGGGTTGTAGCCCTCTGCAGGTAGAAGCTTGCATACTGGTATAAGACTGCACCAGTATAAAACTATTGTAAAATGAAGTTTCTTATTAAAAGAAGATAGAGACGACTTGCAGTAGGTGGTTTTCACCCACATTAGGTTTCCACCTTATATCATGGTGTTCATGTGTGCTTCTTGTGTGTGATGATCTGTTCTGTTTTACTGCACCTGCTTACTACACATATGATTAATGAAGTTCTGATGTACTAACTAAAGATCAACATTTAATGGATTAACTGAATCATAAGTTTTCTGGATATACGCTAGTTGCATTAGACATAGTTGCGTATACACGTGTTTTCCCTTAATTGAAGTAGCGTATATGTATCTAAGTATGGAAATGAAAAAGTTTTATTGACTTGATAAATACTGATTCACCCCCCCCTCTCAGTATTATTCCCAACACTTTCTACTATACGAATGGATGTGACCATACCATGAGACTTTACATTTACGATGATCCTTCTCATTCGAATGGTTGTGCCCATGCCATGGATCTTTATCATAGCCCTTATTATCCAGATGGTTGCATCCAAACTGTGGATTCATGTTTTGATATTAGATATGTATATGTATATGCGTCCTTGACTTGCAAGTCTCCTGACATTTTTTGTTCTCGTCCTTGCAAAATCTTGTAAAGCATCTCAGCCATCACTCTCTATTTTTCCTTCATGCTTTAGGGGGCATCTGTTACATAGTATTTTGTCACACCTATTGCACTTTCCTGTAACATACCTCAAAGTGCCCAAAACATGACCATCATGTAGTTTACTCATCTAGATATGCAACTCAGATCCTCCCTAAAACAATGATTGAAAAATGCCTTGAGATTTTCCTAAATTAAATGGCTTTAAAACCTTAATTTTGGCATCATCACCCCCCTGACACTAGAAATCACGATGATCGCTAGTTGCACTATACTAGCCCCACAATGCCATAGTTCTTTTGACTTGGATACCAGCAATGATCCCTAAAAGGAAATTTTCCCAAAGAGAACAAGAAGCTTCGTGATCTAGAGGCTTCCAAAACAACAAGTTGGAGGTTGTTCGACATGGATGAGGTCGAGTTCTCTCAACTTGGCCTTTTGGTCTTATCCCTATGAGCTACTTCCTAGGGCCTTCTCCTATCTTTGGAGAGATCCTAACTCCATTTCCCTACCTTTATATTCATCCTCTCCCATTCCCAAATGGTTTATCTTTCGCTATTTTCACCCTTATGCTGAGATTGTGTCTACATGCTGCTCATTTGGCTTGGAGATGAGTGCTTCCTCCTTTATTCTATTAATATATACAACTGCTGGTTCATTTTCCATAAATGTGTATGTTACTGCATCATTTATCTTAATTCTCCTTGATCTGTTAAGTAGGTTACTTTCAATTATGTTATTTGAACGTGTATGCTTTATTGTCTCTTGATCTCTTATGTAGGCATTTAAACACTATGAGCAGTAAGACCGAACCTATGGCAAAAGCGATTCGGAGTCTTCAACAAAGGAGGATATGGTAGCATCAAAACAAGGTAGGCCATCTTCCTCTTCTTCTATTTTGATTGTAACTTAGGAAAGTGTCTAGTAGATTGTCACGTAGGTTGTTATTCCCACTCATTGGGATAGAGGGATTGTCTCTGTCCACATAGAGGATTGCCAATGATATAAGAGAATCCCAGCGCGAACCTCCGATAGAAATTAGCAACACCCAAAAAGTTGTAAATCTCTATGAGATTCATCGAGATTGGCAATCCCAAATGACTTGGATCTTAGGTGGATCCACATGCACTCCTTGCTTATTAATTATGTAGCCTAGATGTTGGACCTGGTTCATGCCAAAGGGTCATTTCTCCAAATTGGAACATAGTTTGTGATGTTGTAGGGTTTGAAGGACCTATTGAATATGTGCCAAGTGCTCTTCCCAACTCTTGATGAAGATGAGGATGTCATCTAGAAATAAAACCATGAACAAGTTGGTGAAAGGCCACAAGATGTCATTCATAAACCTCATAAAAGTTACAGGGGAATTTGGAAACCTGAAGGGCGTGACCAACCACTCAAAAATTCAATCTTTGGATTTGAAGGTGGTCTTCCATACATCTGTTGGTTCCATAGGAACTTGGTGATAGCCAAACTTCATATCAATCTTGCTAAAGTACTTGGCCCCCTTGAGCTAGTATAAAAGGTCATCAATTTATGTTATCGGGTATCTGTTCCTAAAATTTAGCTTATTCAGTTCTCGATAATTAATGCAAAGTCTCTAGGTCCCATCCTTCTTCTATACGAGTACATTTGGCCTCCCACAAGATGAGGCATACATTCTCTATTTGGCTTTTACAACACCTCGTTAGAAAGATCTATTTGAGGACAACAATTTTTGAATGAAAAACCCTATCATAGGCTTTGGGTTTTCCTGTTTTCTTAACATTGTTTGGTGCCTCAAAATGGCTCCAAATGTTTAGGACCCGAAAAACTACTAAAAATAGTAAATTGTGCTATAAATTACAAAATTTAAAGGAAATAGCATTATTGGGGATCCAAGTTGAATAGGCAAGTGGCCACCGATATCCACTGGGATCATTCCTCCCCCTTTAGGAAGGAATGATCCCCATTACATAAAGTGGCTCCATGAGATTGGGAAACTTCTGTTGAACTTCGTCCCTAGTGAGCCACTTGCCTTGGTGCAAGAGTTGGTCAGCAATGAAAACCCGATACAGTTGGATTCTTTGCTGGCGAGTGTTCTTAATTTGTGTGTCCATGATATGATCATTCATGGCCTTTTCAATGTAATATGGGTTGGGCTTTGTTGATGTTACTTGCTCATCAATGTCTTATGTTTCCAGAAATGGTGGAAATTGTGGTTGAAGGCGGTCCTCATTGAACACTAGGTGCAGACCAAGGAATGGGGAAATGCTAAGCTTTAAACAATTGTCACCCATAGCCTTGGTGATGGTCCAAGGCCCATATCGGAGTGGTTGAAACTTCATGTCAGCTCTAATAAGTTGTTCCTTATGAAAATGCAACCAAAAATTATTGCCCACTTGAAACTTATGTGGCACCCGATGTTGATCATGACATTGTTTTTACTTGGAATTGTCTTTATCCAAGGTATCATGAACCTACTGGTTGGATGGTTTCAATAAAACTGGTGTCTTTATCAGCTTCATATTGATCATGTGCAGATTATGTCTGTGTAGTCACAATAGGTATTGCAACATCAATGGGACACAATGGTTGAAATTCCATGCCCACTTGAATAGGATTGTGGCTAGTAGAGTTATGGAGAGTTTTGTATAGCTATGTTGCACAAAGGAGAAATTCTCATTTGATGTTCCTAGATTCTTGGAGTTGTACATGCATAGTATGTGCATTACCATCCTATTGACAACCTCTATCTAGCCATCAGTTTGAGGATAGAATGCAGTTGACTTGATGAGCTTAGTGTCCAAGAATAACCGGAGGCTTGACCTGAATGCCCTTAGGAACTTTCTATCCAAATTTGATATAATGGTATATGGGATCTCAAAATGTACCCACACTGATTCAAAGAAGAGTTTGGCAGTGTCTTCTATTGTGATGCTCTTCTTGCAAGCCATCAATATTGACATCTTATAAAATCTATCAACAACCAGAAATACACAGATATTACCATGCTTGGTAGAAGGAAGGTCAGACATATAATCCATGGATATTGATTCCCAAGGCTAACTAAGAGTAGGCATAGGAGTGTACAGGCCTTGATTTTTAATGGTTGGCTTAGTGATGGCATAGGAAGAGTAAGATCTGATATATTTTCTAACATCATGTCGTAGTTTTGGCCAATAAAAATACTTTTACAATACTGCCACAATTTTCTCCAAACTAAAGTGTCCTATGACCTGACTGTAATGTGCCTCCAAAATAAGCTTGGCATGCTCGCTTGAAGGAACACAAAGGTTCCCCAAGTAGCATAATAATGCATCCTCGAGGTGGAATTTCGGTACTTGCTTTCCATACATTAGCATCTAGTAGGTGGTGGAAAATTTTGGGTCATTTTAGTACAGTTGCAGCCATCTAGAAGTCTCGTGCCCACAAGAGTTGAGAACAGTGGTCAATTCCATAATTGGGGACCAACTGAGGCAATATACAACATTATTGGTATTTCCCTTCTTGTATTTAATATTCAAATGGAATTTTTTCAGGTATGTGGACCATTTCTAATGGTGATTGTTCTAAAAATTCCCTTATGTCTATATAAATTGAAGAAGTCAGTGATCTATGTGGATGATTGTCTCCTTCCCCAAAATGTAATGTTTCCACTATAGGAAAGTCTACACGATGGATTACATCTCCTTATCATAGTTGGGGTATTTCCAAATAGTATTATAGAGTGTCTCACTATGGTATGCCAATGAATGCCCTTGTTGGGTGAGAACATCACCAATAACATAGTCGGAGGCATCTGTCTCAATTTCAAATGGTTATTGCAGGTTTGGAAATCTGAGTATTGGCACAGAGTAAAGGTGATGTTTCAGCCCCAAAATACTTTATGTTATGCCTTGGAACAAAAACACTTTGATTTTGCTCCGCCCTTGGTAACTTGACTCAAAGGCCAAGTGATATGAGAGATTCCTAACATGAAACTGTGACAGGAATAGGCAAGGCCCAAAAAGTTGCAAAGCTCTGTGAGAGTCGTCTTTGCTGGCCAATCTCGAATGACTTGGATCTTAGCCGAATCCACATGCAAGCCTTTCTCATCAATTATGTAGCCTAGATATTGGACTTGGTTCATGCTAAAGGATAATTTCTCCAAATTGGCACATAGTTTGCATTGTTGCATGGTTTGAAGGACCTATTGAATATGTTGCAAGTGCTCTGCCAAAATATTGTTGAATATGAGGATGTTTTCTAGATATACAAGCATGAATGAGTTGGTGAAAGGCTGCAAGATGTTATACATCAGCCTCATAAAAGTTGTAGGGGAATTTGTCCACCTAAAGGGCATGACCAACTACTCAAAGAGGCCCTCCTTTGATTTGAAGGTGGTCTTACATACATCTGTTGATTCCATATGAACTTAGTGATAGCTAGAATTCAGATCACTCTTGTTGAAGTACTTGGCCCCCTTGAGCTCGTCTATAAGGTCATAAATCTATGGTATCGGGTATATGTTCCTAACAGTGATCTATTCAGTGCCCAATAATCAATGTACAGTCTCCAGGTCCCATCCTTCTTCTCTATGAGTATAATTATGCTCCCACAAGGTGAGGAACTTGGTCTCATGTGCCCTTTTTGTAGCAACTCCCGAATCTACCACTTAATTTCCTCCTTTTCTAGAAGGGAATGGTGGTATAGTGGTGATGGGTCTCATTAATAGGTTAATAATAAGGCCCATTTGACCTTCCTTTAGCCTATATTTACCTATTTTTCCTCGCATTTAATGGCATCTTTTTTATTATTATGTGTTTATTGTAGAAATTCCTTGTAGATTCAAACTGCAAATTGTAATATGCTGAATCAATTGACTTGAATCTACTATACTCATTAGCGAAAACAATAAACGATTATTGAAATCACGAAGCATAAAAGAGAAAGAATTCAATCACACATAACACAATAATTTTCTAGGGAAAGCCACAACTAAAAACCCCTGCTATCTATGTATTTCAGTAATCAACAAATATGAGAAGATTATAATGCTTTTCTCAAGCCCGAGCAACCTCTGCACTATCTCACTACTTCACAAGCAAGCTCCAACCAATACTTAGCCAAATATATTGCCTACCAAAATCCTATTTCCTTGTGTGATTTCCTTGGGAATTAGTCCATATTTAATTGGGAAATACTATAAATATGAGTTGCACAATCCTCATAGGCCTTTGTCTGATTGTATGCACAACCTGCACAATTCAGATGATTATACAACTTATAGTACATTGTCCCTGAACTCCAATCTCAATTGGGTCTTTCTCTAATTTGACATGAATGTGTTAATTATGATTGAATCTTCATTTTACTTGTTGATCCATGTTGGTTACACCCCACTACTATATCTCCCACTAATTCCTCGATCAATTGGAACTAATTTAATTGAATTTAACTCAGGTAAACTGAATTAAATAATTATAACTCAAAATAAACTCAACATGGGCCTCTAAAATTTAGGAACCACTCTACATGACTCTAGATAGACTCTCAACTCGAATTAACTGAGCCAACTAAGTCAAATTAACTAAGTTAACTATTACAAATTGCTATGAGAATTGGAATTACAATTTAATTCCTAATTTAATTCAAGGACAAAATTAAATTAGGATTTTCTTGTTTCATTTTCAGCAATCCCTCTCAATAAGAAAGGGATTATCTGCTACCTTGAGCCTACCTTGATCAAATTTGAATTTTGAATGCCTTTTTCAAAATATTTGCATCATGTTCCTCTGTAGGAATGTACTCCAACAACATGATTCGCCTCTGCACACAATCTCGTAGATGGTGATACTGGATGTTGACATGCTTGGACTGATCATGAAAACCTGGATTCTCAGAGAGTTTGATACAACTCTAATTGTCACATTAAATCACTGTAGGATCCATCTGCTGACCCAATAACCCAACAAGGATCTTCCTAATCCAGATAGCCTTACGAGTTGCTTGACTAGTAGCCATGTACTCTTCTTCTGCTAAATTGAGTGCAACTAATCTTTGCTTCTTGTTCTACCAAGAAACTACTTCTGGCCCAATATTGAAGATTCCCGCTGATGTGCTCTCTTTGTTAGATGGACTCCCTGCCCAATTTGCATCTGTGAAGCCTTGAAGCTTCACTCCCTTTGTCTGTTTGTACCAAAGACCAAACCTAGTGGTGTCTTTGAGGTATCTCAACACATGTTTAGTTGGCTTAACCATGGCTTGACTAGGTTGGTTAACTATTAAAAACATTGTTCAATTAGAAAGCCTGAAGAATGAACTAAGGACCAAAAATATGACTAAAGAAGATACAGTGACCTCCTTATTTGTGAAGATAGCAAGAATTAGAGATGATATTTTGGCCATTGATGAAATCATTCCATACAAAGAACTTGTGATCACTGCTATATTAGGATTGCCACCGACTTGGGGTGAATTTGTTGTAGGATTCGACAATTGGAAAGAAGCTCCCACTTTTGAAGAAATATGGACCTCTTGCAATCAAGAAGAATTAAGGATCTCATTAGTTACCAATCTTGAAGGAGTGTCAAATGCCTATACTTCTCAACACAGAGGAAACTTGAGGAAATTGAAAGGACCAAAGAGGAAGGTTGACATGTCCAAAGTAGAATGTTATCAATGTCATAAGAAGGGTCACTACAGGAGTGATTGTCCCAACAATCCAAGAAACAAGAAAATTTTGTTTTGTTTTGAGAAGTTTATGGGTATCCCTCAAGCTTTGGAGGAGCCCCCAACATCTCCCAAATATAAGTATCTCATTTCCTTTCAATTTTTGGTTTCATGTACTTATTGATTATATTAAATACCAATCACCATTCTCCCTCTATTGTCTTGATCAAGAAAACATTTGTTATATCCTCAAGGAGTATGGAAGAGGACCTCCAAAGGCAAGGTTTGTCAAGGAAAAAAGGTATGCCTTATGGTGAGCATCAGTATTGCAGCAATAATGCTGCAAATCCTGGGCATCCTACTTTACTTTTATCAACCCGGTAGTTCATAACAAACTTGGAAGCGACGGTGTTGTATGCACAAGTACTAGTTCTTACTGTAGGTTGTCACTTGGTCAACTAGCGCAAGATCACTAGGAGCTCAAGCAAACCTTTATGGATTCTAGAAGAAGCTCTATATGTGAAGAAAGAAAGGAAATCTTACTCTACAGAAGCTACTCTACTTGAAGAAAGGAAAAGAAGACTGAAATGTAAAGTGAACCTAGCAAACCCTACTTAACCAACTAATCCTACTTTTGCAGAAAGAGAGATGAAAAACCATGAAATGAATGCCATCACCTACTCAAGAAGTAAAAAACATCTACTCAATCTATTTCTAGAAGTAAATGAGCAAAAAACATCTTTTTGGATTTTTATGTATTTTTATGTGAAATTGTCATGCATGTAATTTATTTGATTGTGAATGTGGTAGCGATTAGGTGGCAATGGAGGGTGACTTTGGGATTTTCAGAGGGGTAGGATGTTGTGGATGGGTCCTAGGAGGTCTCAGGTGGCCTTCTGGAGGCTTTTCCCACAATCAGGCTTCAAAAATAAGCCTACAGGAAAATCTACAGGAATTTGCAGGGGATCTACAGGAGGTCTATAGAAGGATGCTGAGAGCAGTTTTGGAGGTTTTGAAGGTAGGAAAGCGAGTGGAAAGGGTAGCTGAAGGCTGGGATGACGTGTTAAGGTGTCTAGGGTCCATCAAGAATGATTAGGAGGGAGAAAGATGTTCAAATTTGTTCAAGGAAAGAGAGGAAAGTTTATGGAAAAGTGTAGGAAACTAAGGCAGATTTGAGATGAACTCTGGGCAACCTGTGGGGCATAGATCAAAGAGAGATTGTGATGGCTGATTGGATAACTTGTTGTGAGAAGAGATTTGCTGCAAGAGAACTAAAAATCAAACAATGAGATTAAGCAAGCAAGGAAACTAGATACATCAAAAAAACAGAATTTTGCATCAAGCTAATCTAGATTATGAGCTATGGAAAGAAATGTTGAAAAATGCTATAATGAGAGAAAGCATGGAAGGAAACTTATTGCAAGATAGAAATGAGCATGGTGAAAGAGATCTAAAGCAAAGCATTAACCTTCTAACAAACTGCAACACTAGAAATCCTATGGAGAAGGCAAATCTGTGTTTTTTTGTGGCAGCAAGAGGGTCTTGGCCTCAGTTCATGGTCCCGAAGGGAGGAAAGGAGGCCAAGGCTCTATTGATGGCCTTTTTGTATCTTCTTTCTATCACTGTTCAACCTACTATAATAAACTCAAATGGAAACAACCTTATAAATCACCAAAAGCAACCTATTCTTAACCAAGAAAGAGATTTATTTAACAGCAACTAATTCATAAACTGAAACAAAGCATATAAATACAAGCAAGAGGAGCTTGGCTGCTTGGATTGGGCCCTAACCCAAGAGCTTCAGCCCTCTGAGGTAACTCAGTGCTAGCTCAAAAATGATCTCATATTTATTATCAAAATAATAATAGGATTACATGAAATTGTCAACAAAAGTAAGCTCAAAGTTGAGCTGAGCAAAGCTGCAACAAAAAATCGAAAATTTGACTAACTCCCTAATGAGGCCCTAGGCATCTCTACTTATACCACTGAAGCTCCCAACAGCTTCCTTAAAATCAGGGAGGCTTGGCTCCCAAAACTTGAGATAAATAGAAGTTATCCTCCACTTGCTCGACTGCCTCCTAGTGCATTGATGTGGCTGTTTGTGCTCCGAGCTGCATGGAGGATAATTCGAAGTGGGGAGTCATAAATGAGGAAGATACCCTCCTATAAATCCTCTCCCTTTTCTACTTCAAATTATTTCTGCCAATTTTCCATTAAATCTTTGATTTTATCTCCAAAATTGAACAAAAATATGCATTAAACACATATTAGACTCCATGGCATAATGACCGACCCAAATCATTCCATAAGCATAAATATAATAAAAAAACATGCAATAAGCTAGGAGAATGGTTGATTAAACTATGTTAGGAGGCAAAATGAGCCCATATAATTACCCATTTATGGGGCTTATCATCACCCCCCTACTGAAGGTGTTGCTCATCCTCTGAGCAACTTAATCCATCTCCTCATCTTTGATGGTCCCAATGGCCTCCCTGACATCCCATGCTTCTTATGTGAGGTCCTTTTCTTTGTCATGGAATCCTGCCTTTCTTTCCACCTCTTCCCACTGTTGTTTTTCTTCTTCCTATTTTCTACCTTCTAACATGCCTAACAGCAGTGGGGGACTCAATTTGAGGCCAATCCAATTGACCTTCAAATTCTGCATAGAGCGCTTGTACAGTGGCACTCTCCTTAATGCTTCTTTCATCCTTGTTGGGGAGTGATACTCCCTGATCTGCAGACTGTGTGGTAGGGTGTTCTACCTCCTCGTACAAGCATGAATATAGTCATCCCCCAGTAATCTTTCCATTTCCTCAAAATGTGCAATGGCCGAAGCCTGATCATTGATATACTTAGGGGAAATTTGGGGATTATTTGCAAGTAGCTGGTGTGTGCTGATGGGAGCCATGGGGTCTGATGGCTTAGCTCTAATCATTAAGGGATCATTCTGCTCCTTTATCATCAACTTCCTTATCTCTGTTGCCCTTAATTCCTCATGATTCATCCATGATGCCATGGCCATTAGTTGTAGGTCCCCTAGCCTAGCATTGGGGTCCCACACGTTCATATCGGTGAGGGCCATGTTATGCAAATAGAACTCTGTTATTTTTTCCTTGTCTTCTGATGAACTTTGGTCACATAGGTCCATAAACTGTCTATAATCTTGGAAAGGCATTGTGCCTCTCTGTGCCAAAGTCTTTATCTGAAACTACAACCATTGGTCCTTGAGGTATAATCCATATGATTTTGTTGGTGTTCTGCACTGTAGTGCCTCCATAGACCAGCTTGCCATGCATGCCAATTGTGTCTCTTTTTCTTTTAGCTGTCTCCTTAGCAACTCATTTTCTGTTTCAAGGTGAGTTCTTATGATTGCCTCTCTATGTCTAACAGCACTTAGTTCTCTGCCCATTTCTCTGAGTTGATTCTCCATATGGCCAATATCCTCAACTCCTTTGGATTTGGTGATTTGCATCCACTTATGATTTCTTATTCTTTCTTTCTCCAACTCAAAGAAAAGTAGGATAGCAAATTTCTGTGGAATGATTCTTCCCCCCTCAAGAAGGTTGTAGTAAGAGCCCAAACTAGGCTGGGGATCAGGTTATTGAGTCTCTGTTGCTTCCTCCTTCCCTGTGACTATCCTTCTAGTCTTTTTTCAAGTTTTTCAGTCTCCTATAGTCTTGACAGGGTCTCCTGTAGAACAATCTGTGCCTCCTGTAGGATTGTTTTTTAGTCATGTAGTTCCACTTTTTCCTTCCATGTGGGAGATCTAGGAATCCCCCTTTCATAAGTGATAGGTGCCTTGGAAGGGGATTCCTTCCCTTGAGCAGAGGGTCAATCTTAAATAACAATGGGCACTTTAGAAGAATTGGGGCTTCCCTTGTTTGATCCTTGTGCTCTTCCAAGCCCTGAAATACATTGAGGTCTACCTCTTCCTCTTTTGTTTGGGTTTAATTGGGGTGCTGAGGGAAACGAGAGCAGTTGTTGCCTCCCTTTCTAGGGTCTTAGGAGACGCTTCTGTATTTTCTGCCCCTTTTTCCTCTCCTTCTGTCTTTTTCTATATCTCTACTGGTTTTATTTCCTTTTGATCCGTTTCGGTTTCTTCCTCCTCTATTTTGGTTTCCTCCTTCTCTGTTTTGGTGTCTTCCTTCTTCCCTGCTTGTTCCTCAGTTTCCTCCCCTTCTCCCCCTTGCTGCTCTTCCTCCTCACTATCAGAAGGATTGAGATCATATGTGAGGGCCTTTATATCATCTTCTTCTGTCATGTTTTGGAAGATTTCCCATGCTATGGGGATTGTGAAGGTATGGAGGGCTTCTTCCACTAACAGTTTAATTAATCCATGGTGAGCCAACTGATCTGGACCTCCTGCCTTCAACTTAATGCTGGAGTCTATGAGGGACTGCAGGAGAAAATAGGGGATGCTGAGTTTCTAGGGTGTTGGAGTGTCCATGCCATATCTCAGCTCATGGAGAAGTCTGAAATGGTAGCCATAAACTATGCTATACCTCCCTTCACAGGAAATATATTTGATAATCTGGTAACTGACCTCATCCCAAGGGTAAGGTATGCTTGTCCTTCTAATGCCATTTTTGTCTTCTACAGGATGTTCATTGTTTTGGAAGAAGTTTTTCTTGGCAGACTGTCCAATTGGCTTTTCATCTTTGCTCCAAGGTAATCCAAGAGGAAGGGTGGTAACCCTACTGATAAATTCTGGGGTGATTTCCATGGAGAGACCTATAAAATTAACAATGGCATGGATCCTCGAGTGAGGGACTAAAGAAAGGGCAAACTCCTGAGCCACTTCTTCATCAAACCCTTGGAATTTCTCAAAAAATGGCATCCAATTTTCTCTGGTGAAAATGGCTACTACTTCGGGATGTTCATGGAGCCTGGCTGAATTTGTGGGCTCCTTCCTCATGAATCCCCCTGTCATTGTGCTTATACCCCTTTTGAACACCCAAGGTAGAGATGGAGACAAGAATTTTGAAGAAACAGGAAAACAAAGAAAACTATGTTTTTTTTAAAAAACAGGCAGAAACTGTTTATGTAATTCCTCTTCTTCTATGGACTCAATTCCTCCTTAAAATTATATCATTCCTTGCACATATTGATAATCAAGGTGAGTATGCATATAACCTACCTCCTCAAGCTAGAAATCGAGCAAAAACCCCGTGTTTTCTCCTTAAAAACAACGTACTACCCCTCCTGTAGAACTGCCTGTAGGTGATCCTATAGAACCTGTAAGTGCTCCTGTAGAATGTCGATAGCAGGAGGATGGATGAAAGTGAAGGAGAACGATGGTTTTGAGGCTATGGGGGTGACAAAGAGCTTACTACAGCTAAGTGGATGAGGATGAAATGGAAGAAAAGGTGGTGAACGAGTTTCGAGGAGGAGTACTTATTTCTTCTCTGAGATATTTCTGGTGATGGGGTGAGCTGGAAAAAATGTATGTTGCCATATTTGGACCATTGGTCCCCACTACCTTGTCATCATGGATCTTTCTTGAAATCACTCCCCATCATTGCATCGGAGTTTTCATACCCTCCACTACCTGTCCTTTAGATTTTTCTCTAAGTTGACTAGACACATGTGTGGTGGCATCTCGGGATGAGCGCAGTCAACTGGATGAGGGTGGCCAGTTAACTGGCCACCTTTTCTCATTCAACCCTAACCATTTCATTCACTTATGCATATTTTCCAATTACATAGATGCAACAAAGGAGATGGTTATTCGCTTACCTGCAAGTCGAATGTACGTGTTGTGAGGCATTTTGGTTCCTTTTGTCGCTGCATGTTTGTATTTCAGTTGTTGCATGCCTGTATCTCCTCTGCTGCATGCTCTCTGCTTCTTGATGTGTGGCTTGTTTGCTTTATGCAGGTATCCTTTGGCTGGATCTAGCTTCAGATGTCCCCTTCAATCCCATGGTTTCACTTCTTTTACTGTTGTGGCTTGATTTTAATGGGATCAGCTGCTACAGGAATTCCTACAGGAGCTCCTATAACTACTTCTCCCTTTAAAAATTTTAGTTGATTTTTGTGCTGGGAGCTATGAGGATGATGCCAGAGATGTTGATGAAGATGGAGAGGTACTTGGTAAGCTATAGGTGAGATTTGAGGTGTTGCTCCCTTTATTTTTTGTTTTTTTCTAAAAAACTGGTTTCTGTGTTTTTTGACAGGAAGGAAAAAAATGATGATGATGAGGTGGTGCAGGTGTGGGATGGATGGCAAGGAGGGTGGATAGTTATAGGAGGGTCTAAATGATATCATGAAACCTCCCAGCCCCTCAACCTGCTTTTTGGAACCATTTCTGGCTCTCATTGATTTCTACAAGAACCTCCTGTAGAACACACGGGGCCTCCTGTAGAACACACAGTTTCCAGAAAAAAGCATAGTGGGGTGGAAGAAACGTTAGAAATGATGGAGAAGAGTGTGGGGGAGATGAAATCTGCTCTGTGGCATCTTCTCTTGCTCCCTGTGGTCCACCTGTAACCTGCAATGCACATTAAAATTCAATTTCCTTTTCCTTCTTTTCTCTATTTTTTCCTTTTTGGTTTTTTTTTTTAAAGACAACTAGGGCACCTCAATGAGGTTTTCACCCTAATTGTTTGCCCTGGGTGCCTCCAAGGGAGGTTTTCACCCAGGGATCTTATTCTCTCTCTTTTTTGTTTTTGTCATCACTAGGCCACCTCAAAAGAGGTTTTCAACCCAATGATGGGACTCAAGTGCCTCATGGAGGTTTTCACTTGAGTCCTTATTATTTTTTCTTTTTTCTGCTTCTTCAGTGAGTGGGTGAAGTGGAGGCTAAGACCTGCTCCACTACCATCACTATATTATTTAGATCTTCAATGAACTCTTTCTTGGAGAGGGGCTTCTTGTAAATCTTCAACCTATGTCCATTGACAAGCATGGGGATGGCTTCCTCATCAATGGTTCTGATCAGAACTGAACCATTGTCATTGCATTTTTCCACAGTGTAGGGTCCCAGCCATCTTGTCCTCAACTTTCCTTTGAAGTCTTTATACCTTGAGTCATAGAGTAGTGCCCAATCTCCCTCTTGGAATTGCTTCTTCTTGATATTTTTGTCATGCCATATCTTACTCTGAAGTTGAACTACCTCTGTGTGGAGAAGGGCCTGCAATCTTTGTTCATCCAATCCATTGAGTTGGAGTAGTCTTTCCCTTTGTGCATGGCTGAGGTCTAGGTCCAGCTGAGCTGCCATTCTTAGTGTATTGTATTCAAATTCTATTAACATCAAATCCTTCTTCCCATAGACCAGTTCATAGGGTGTGAACCCTGTGGTGGTCTTCCATGTTGTGTTGTAGGCCCAGGTGGCCTCAACTAGTCTATCCGCCCAATCGTTTCTACTGCTTCTCACTACCTTGCTCAGAATTCCTTCCAAAGATTTGTTAGTGACTTCCACCTACCCATTGGCTTGTGGATGGTAAGGGGTGGAAGTCTTGTGCTTGATTTTATGATGTGTGAACAGGTCTTCAATCAACTTGGAAGTGAACTGACTGCCTTGGTCTGTGACCATTTCTCTTGGATACCCGAACTTAGAGAATATGTTTTCTCTCAAAAACGCAACTAATTTTTCCTCTGTTGCTGCTTTTATTGCTTTTGTTTCTGCCCACTTTTTCAAATAGTCGGTGCACACAATGATTTATTTCTTCTGTTTTGAAGGAGGGTTGATAGGACCCATAAAGTCCATGCCCCACTTCTCAAATGGCTCAAAGGTCACTTGAGGTTGCATGGGAATCTCATCCTTTGGAGTAGGTTTCCCCATCCTTTGACACCAATCACATTGGCTGGTATACCTCCTCACATATTAATGAAGAGTGGGCCAATAGTAGCCTGCTTGCAATATTTTGAAGGCAGTCCTCTTTGCTGCAAAATGGCCTCCACAAGGCCCGTCATGACAGGTCAAGAGAATGTCAAAAACTTCCTCCTCCCTAACACATCTTCTCAAGATCTAATCTGGGCCAAGTTTGAAGAGATTGCCCCCAATCCAGGTGAAAGGGGAACTTTTCCTCATGATCTTGCTCTTTTCCTTTGAGGACAGGTGTGGTGGGAACTATGCTGAAACCAAGTAGTTTTCTATATCAGAAAACCATGGAGAGAGTACTGAGATAGCAAACAGGTGTTCATCTGGCATTTGATCATCCACCATTCCTTCTTCACCTGTGGGAAAATTTACTCTAGACAAAAAGTCAACAACAACATTTTCTTTACCAGGCTTATCAACAATGGTCAAATCAAACTGCTGCAGTAAAAGAAACCATCTAATAATGCAAGCATTTACATCTGGTTTGTTCATTAAATATCTAATTGTATCATGATCAGTGTGTACAAAGGTTTGATAGCCTGTGATATAATGTCTGAATTTGTTTAAGGAATGCACTACAGCTAGGAGTTCCTTCTCGGTTACTGTGTATTTTAACTCTGCCTTTGACAAATTTTTACTTATAAAGTATATGGCATAAGGTAACTTTTCATCAATTTGTCCTAAGGTTGCTCCTATTTCTCTATTTGAGACATCTGTGTGAATGTGGAAAGGTAGGGCCCAGTTTGGGCCTCTCAAAATTGGGGTAGTCACATGTTTTCTTTTCAAGGTATCTAAGGCTTCTTGACAGTTTTCAGTCCATATGAACTTGACATCTTTTCCTAAAAGAAAAAAGAACAAAGAGGCTAACTTACTGAAATTTTTAATGAATATTCTGTAATATCTAGCTAAGCCTAGGAAACTTCGGACATCTCTCACCTTTTGAGGAGGTGGGACCCTTTGGATGATGGCAATTTTGTTGGGGTCCACCTGCAATACTTGTTGAGATATTCCATGACCTAGCACGGTCCCTTTAGTCATCAAAAATTCACATTTTTCCAGACTGAGGGATAGGTTCATTTCAATACACTTGTCCAAGACTTTTCCTAGGTTAGATAAAGCTTCCTAAAAGTTAGAACCATAAGGAGTAAAATCATCCATATATATTTCCACTACATCATGAACCAAGTCAGAAAATATACTCAATACTACTCTCTGGAAAGTGGCTGGAGCGTTGCACAAACCAAAAGGAAGGACTCGATATGCAAAGGTACCCCAAGGACAAGTGAAAGTGGTCTTATCTTGGTCCTCCGAGCTGATTTGAATCTGATTGTACCCGCTAAACCCATCTAGGAAGGAGAAAAACTTTTTCCCTGCTAGACCATCTAACACTTGATCTATGAAAAGCAAAGGAAAATGGTCCCTTTTAGTGGCTTTGTTCAGTTCCTAATAATCGACACAGATTCTCCACTTACCATTTTTCTTTGGCACTAGCACCAAAGGAGAGACCCATTCACTGTCAGAGATGGGGTAGATGAATCCTGCATCAAGTAATTTTTGCAATTCTTCCTTAACAATGTCTTTAAGGGTTGGATTCATCCTCCTTTGAGGCTGCCTGACTGGTTTGCAATCTTCCTTAATGTATATATGATGAGTACATACTGAAGGGTGAACTCCCTTCATCTCCTTATAACTCTAGGCGGAGGCATCTAAATGTTTTCTCAATAAGCTACATAGCTCCTTCTCCTATGAAGTGGATAGGGATGAATTGGTTTTCAAGGTTCTTTCTGGGCCGAAATCTATATTCTTAACATGGAGAGAGGTCAGGTTAGCCACACAAATATTAGTTAAGGGATTGTTTTGGGTTTCTTTCGCTACATCTTCTAATGGCAAGGTATTAGGGGGTGGATTCTGAATTAAATTTTCAATGATATCATCCTCATTTTGCGTTTCCCCCCCATGACAGTTTCTAATGCACAAAGTGGTGCAGAATAGACTTCATCCTCATCCTCCTCCTCCAACCAGAGAGGTAGATCATGTTCTAGCAAGGGTTGGGCAGGAGGGTATAGGATTAACTATTGGACATATGCCCATTCTTGATGGTCATGTTCCCAGCTCGACAACTGATGTAGGCATCGGCAGTAGCCAACCAGGGTCTCCCCAGGATGAGAGGATACCCAGTGAGCTTTGCCTTCGGCTGGAGAACTAGGAAATCAATAGGGTACTCCAAAGAATCAATGGAGACCATCACATCTTCCACAATCCCTTCAGGGGTCATGGTGGAGCAGTCTGCTAGCTGCAGTACTGTCGTGGTCTTCCTCAAGGAGCCCTGGAGGTTAAGTTTGAGCATGGTGTCCTTTTTCATCACATTAATGGCAGCTCCCAGATCAATCAAGGTGTGTGGGATCATGGTGCCATTGATGCAGACATCAACTACTAGGCTTCCAGGGTCCAGATATTTCGGACAGATTACCTGCCCTAACATTAGGTCGAACATTTGTCCTATGACATTGATGGTTGGGGCATCTCTCTTGCGCCTACCTAGATGCCTAAAGCACTTCTCCTTGATCATCCTATTGTATATAGGCACATCTTTTATGGCTTGGAGAAGTGGTATCTTTACACATAACTGTTTCAATTCTCCCAGAAGTTCAGTTTCTTCTGGGATGGGTTGTTTTGTCCCGGATAGTCTCTCAAGAAAGGGTGGAATTTCTTTAGGTTCACTTTCCTCTTTATCTTCCTCAACCTCCTTAGGGGGAGGTTGGCTATCTAGGAGAACCTTCCTAGATCACATGTTAATATCCTGAATCTCCATAGCATAAGTTGGGCATGATGGTTCCCCACTATATACTTGCTGAGCCTATCTGTTGTTCGGGTTTGGCTGGGCAATCATTTGGGGTTGCCTTGGTGGAGCAAGAGGCAATGGTTGTGGTTGAGCAGGTGGTGGAGGCAAAAGAGCGGGAGGAGAGTTGTACTGGAGCCTCCACCCTTGATGAGTTGCATTCCACTGAGGTTGTGGCTGAGCATAGGATTGAAATGAATGAGCGGTTGGTTGGGCATGATACTGAGATGGATAGGACCAAGGAGGAGGCGTGGACCAAGAAGGATGACCAGGAGGGCCCCAAGAAGGTATGGGAGTGACTTTCTTGGGGTTGTAGTATGCTTGGGATGTCCCTTGCATCCCTTGTTAGTATGGTCTAGGTCCATGCGGTCTCCTCTGGTTCATGAAATAGAGTGGTTCAGTGGCTCCCTCAGCCCCCTGGTATAAAGCTTTAAGTCTAGGCAAGGAGGGGCACTTATCTGTAGAATGATCTTCTTTACAGACTGAACAAACCTCTATAGAGTTCAATGGGAATTCATTCTTAGGATTCCTCCTGGTGTATCTAGGGCAAAAAATGGCCAAAGCCCTCTCTGCTTCCTCTTGTTTCCTTTTGATATGAAAGGTATTCATTTGCATGGCAAGAGTCTACAACATCTCACTCTTAAAGTCTTCTAGCATGTTTCCAGGTTCACCTTTGATGGATGAATTGGATGAGGAGGTGCTGGTATGTGTTGAATCCCCCTACCTCTCTTTCTTACTGCTCTAGAATGATTTCTAATGACAGTCTTTATGTCCTCATAAGGTATTTAGTAGATGTCTCCCCCAGCCAGTAAATGGAGGGTGTCTAGAAAGTCTTTCAGAATTCCCCTGAGCAGGACCAACTTCAGAGATTCAGGGTCAAGTGTACACCTGGCCCTTTTGTAACTGAGCTGGAACCTCTCTTCATAACCTTCCAAGGATTCATCAATTCCCATGGTCATTCAGAAGATTTCTTCCTTGGTATCTTTTGACCTATAGTAGTCTCGGTATTTGTTATTAAAGGCGTGTTGCATCTGAGCCCAAGTTGTGATGCTATTGCCAGGTAACCCCATGAACCAATGCAATGTTGCATCCTTGAGAGTAGAAGGAAATAGTTTCAACTTTTGCTCATCTTCTGCATAGTCATAGGTTTGACAGAAGACAGCAAACTCCAACAAAAAGGTGTCAGGATCTTCTATAGTCAAACCATGAAAGTGAGGTAGGGCTGAAGGGCTTATGTTCTTCATTTTGGTGTCTCCATTGGTCTCCTGGATGGGAAAGGTACTCTCTACTCTTTCTCCATTCCCCCTAGCATTTCTGTTTTCAACCATTGTCTCAAGAGGGATGTCTTCTTCTTCTTCTTCCCCTATATGTTCTTCAAATATCTCTGGTTGTTCACCTAAAGGTTCTTCTTGATCACTACCACCGAAGAAGAGAGAAGGGTGGCTATGTGATGTAGTGGGGGTGTTGGGCAAGAATTTTCCTAAATTATCTCTATTCCTACGAGGCATGAAAGGAAATATTTTTGGTTGGATTTTGTTTTGTTATTGCTTGTACCTGCAAAACTGAAATTGATTGAACAAACAAATTGCAACTAACTGAAATGAATTTTCTGAAATGAAATTGCAGAACTAAAAGGGAAGCAAATGAAATGCAAAACTGAAAGCAAGGAAATGACTAATCTACTTTTGCTGAAATGAAGTTGTTGAAATGAAATTTGCAGAATTGAAATTGAAAGCAAATGAAATGCAAAACGGAAAGCAAGGAAATGACTAATCTACTTTTTCTGAAATAGAAATTGCAGAATTGAAAATGAAAGCAAGGAAATGTGGAAACTGAAAGAAACAACTACTCTACTTTTGCTGAAATAAACTACTTAGCATAACATTGCGATAGAGAAATAGAAGAAAGCGGTAATCACAATGATTTACGCCGAAAAATATTCTTAATAATCACAAAATACTCTGACGCTTCCCCGGCAACGGTGCCAAAAAGTGGTGAGCACCAGTATTGCAACAATAATGCTACAACTCCTGGGCTTCCTACTTTACTTTTATCAACCCCGTAGTTCGTAAAAAACTTGGAAGTGATGGTGTTGTATGCACAAGTACTAGTTCTTACTACAGGTTGTCACTTGGTCAGCTGGTGCAAAATTACTAGGAGCTCAAGCCAACTTCTATGGATTCTAGAAGAAGCTCTATATGTGATGAAAGAAAGGAAAGCTTACTCTACAGAGGCTACTCTACTTGCAAAAAGGAAAAGAAGACTGAAATGTAAAGTAAACCTAGCAAACCCTACTTAACCAACTAATCCTACTTTTGCAGAAAGAGAGATGAAAAACCATGAAATGAATGCCATTACCTACTCAGGAAGTAAACAACATCTACTCAAGCTATTTCTAGAAGTAAATGAGCAAAAAACATCTTTTTGGATTTTTATGTATTTTTATGTGAAATTGTCATGCATGTAATTTATTTGATTGTGAATGTGGCAGTGATTAGGTGGCGATGGAGGGTGAATTTTGGATTTGCAAAGGTGTAGGATGGTGTGGATGGGTCCTAGGAGGTCTCAGGTGGCCTTCTGGAGGCTTTTCCCACAATCAGACTTCAAAAAGAAGCCTACAAGAAAATCTACAGGAGGCTACAGGGGATCTACAAGAGGTCTACAGGAGGATTCCAAGAGCAGTTTTGGAGGTTTTGAAGGTAGGAAAGCAGGTGGAAAGGGTAGCTGAAGGCTAGGATGATGTGTTAAGGTGTCTAGGGTCTATCAAGAACGATTAGGATGGAGAAATATGGTCGAATTTGTTCAAGGAAAGAGAGGAAAGTCTATGGAAAAGTGCAGGAAACTAAGGCAGATTTGAGATGAACTCTGGGCGACCTGTGGGGCATAGATAAAAGAGAGATTGTGATGGATGATTGGCTAACTTGTTGTGAGAAGATATTTGATGCAAGAGAACTAAAAATCAAACAATGAGATTAAGTAAGAAAGGAAACTAGATACATCAAAAAAACAGAATTTTGCATCAAGCTAATCTAGATTATGAGCTATGGAAAGAAATGCTGAAAAATGCTATAATGAGAGAAAGCATGGAAGGAAACTTATTGCAAGACAAAAATGAGCATGATGAAATATATCTAAAGCAAAGCATTAACCTTCTAACAAACTGCAACACTATAAATCCTATGGAGAAGGCAAATCTGTGTTTTTTTGTGGCAACAAGAGGGTCTTGGCCTCAGTTCATGGTCCAGAAGGGAGGAAAGGAGGCCAAGGCTCTGTTGATGGCCTTTTTGTATCTTCTTTCTATCACTGTTCAACCTGCTATAAGAAACTCAAATGGAAACAACCTTCTAAATCACCAAAAGCAACCTATTCTTAACCAAGAAAGAGATTTATCTAACAGCAACTAATTCATAAACTGAAACAAAGCATATAAATACAAACAAGAGGAGCTTGGATGCTTGGATTGGGCCCTAACCCAAGAGTTTCAGCCCTCTAAGGTAACTCAGTGCTAGCTTAAAAAGGATCTCATCTTTATTATTAAAATAATAATAGGATTACATGAAACTGTCAACAAAAGTAAGCTGGAAGTTAAGCAGAGAAAAGCTGCAACAAAAATTTGAAAATTTGACTAACTCCCTAATGAGGCCCTAGGTCTCTCTACTTATACCACTGAAGCTCCCAATAGCTTCCTTTAAATCAGGGAGGCTGGCTCCCAAAACTTGAGATAAACAGAAGTTATCCTCCACTGGCTCGGCTGCCTCCTAGTGCATTGATGTGGTTGATTGTGCTCCGAGCTGCATGGAGGAGAATTCGAAGTGGGGAGTCATAAATGAGGGGATACCCTCCTATAAATCCTCTCTCTTGTCTACTTCAAATTATTGCTGCCAATTGTCCATTAAATCTTTGACTTTATCTCCAAAATTGAACAAAAATTTGCATTAAACACATATTAGACTCCATGGCATAATGACCAACCCAAGTCACTCCATAAGCATAAATATAATCAAAAAACATGCAATAAGCTAAGAGAATGGTTGATTAAACTATGTTAGGAGGAAAAATTATCCCATATAATTACCCATTTATGGGGCTCATCACCTTAAACTACAAAAATTGATTTCTTTATAATAAATGTTCATTCATTTGATAATATATTACTAACATCATTATGTCTAGTAACATTGAATCATAATGATTCTTATTTTGGGCGATTCATCACTTGATAAATCTACCCTCCTGATATTCTTAATTGATCTTATAGAACCCTAGACAGGTTCTCTGGAAAACCCTAACCTAATGGTATTCTAATGTTAATGTATGAAACCCTAAAACTACTTAGGGTTATTAGGAAATGCTATTTGAAATTTTTGTTGATGATGTCATGTTTAGGATTTTGATATGATCATGAAAAACTTAACTTGTTAGGGTTAAAATGGTGTTTTCTGAAATCCCGAACCTTTTAATTTTTGATATAGTATGGTTTGCTTTGCTATGTTATGAAACCCTAGATATTTAGGGTTTTGTTGGGCCTATAAGAAAATCCCTTGTTATGTATTTAAAGTCCTAGGAATGAAACCCTAGTTATATATGTGTCCAATCGTTGATACCTTAGCTTGGTTTATGTTTGTATAAGTATAATGTATTGATGTTTTCTAACATATGATGTGTTTATGCATGATGATGAATTCCTAGATATTTGCGTTGACCTAATTATTGATGGTCCAAAGTCTTAGGGATTAATATAAGCCCTTGTCTGAGTCTAATATTATAGGATGATGATGTTTGGAAATCTAGGGTTTTTCAGTTAAACCCTGGTAGTAGTTAAATTCTCTAGTATGTGTGATAAGAAAATCTGGGATCTATTTATATAATTATTGTTGAGATTGTGAAAATGAAAAATCTAGGTCATACATCAAACCTTAGTAGAAGTTATTCATGTTGTTGAGTTGTGATTGATTTTGATTAAGAGATCATGCATAAAATCTATTTTTTACATGAAATCTTAGTGAGAAGTCTAACTTATGAATGCTAAAAGTTGTTAGATACCTTGTAGATCTATTTTTGTTTGAATTATTTATAGGGTTTTCTATATGTTGTAGTAGGGTATAAAACATTGAAACCCTAAATGTAATGAAAGTTGTTATATGGGCCTTAATGAAATATTCTAGGGTTTATAACAAAGTCCCTAGAAAAAATGTTGAAGAGTGTGTCTCTCTTGTTTGGGTATCTGATATATAAAGTTGAAATGCTTCCATGATTCTGATATGGCTAAGTTCATGCTTCTATATTTTTTGTTGTACTTGCTATCTAAGCTGTGCAGGTACATAATCTTCAATATGGTGAAGATGTTTGCAAGAAAAGTTGATATGAATTGTGATAATAATGATAACTCTGATAAGATGAATGGAAGCCACGAAATATTATCTGATTTCGAAAAAGAAGAAGTTGATTTCCCTAGGTTAAGAGGGAGCCCAACTAGAAGAGATATCCCTGAGTTTAAGAGGGAGCCTGGATAGAAAAAATCTCCCTGGTTGAGAAGGAGTGCATAATATTGATTGGAGAATGAATTTTGAAGGATATGTTGTTGTATGTGAAGTTGAAAAGGAAAGGTTCGGTTAATATTCCTACCGTGTTGAGAACCAACATAGGGAAAACCCCGAAGGTTTGTGTTTATTTATGAATATGTGAAAGTATATTATTAACTGTGGTTGTGTTTGTACAAGTAAATCTCTCGAAGGTTTTGATAGCATGTTGGTTATCAATCAATTTGATTGGGAGAGATTTGTTTTCCTTGATCTACTAGATAAAGGAGTGTTGAGGCTTTCTGAGTGAAGCATTGCCTGGGAGGACATGTGGGTTGCACTTTGTGTTGATGTCTAGGTCCCAAAGTTGGGAAGGTGGTGTTGGTTATAGAGCTCTAATTTTGGGTACATGCCTAGATCCCTGCGTTGATGGTTAGAAAGTAAGCATGATGGTACCTATAGAGGTTTAAAGCTTGAGTCCATCTTAGTCCCACTTAGATAGATTTCCCTGGTCGAGAATCTAGTTCATGGCATTGCAGTTCCTAAATTGGTGAGAGACCAATGGATAGATTGGCTTGGTCATGAATCTAGTCCATGGCATTACGATGCCTAAAATTTTTCATGATTCATGTAGTTGAGATCTTCCATGTACTTGTTTGTGATGAATACCTCCCTAGTTAAGAGGGATTGTTGGAAAATGTAACTAGGGTCGGTCTTCATCAAATATATTTGAGTCATCATGTAATGTACTTGTCAAAAGAATAAATAAAAGAATTTTTATTATAATTATGACTTATTAAAGCATGGGTTTCATGCTTGAGTCATCATGTTTTAGGTCAAAGTCCCCATTGAGGACTTCTAGGATTTATTTTGAGTTAATAGAGTCATTTTAATTTTAAAGAGACCCTTCTTGGGCTTTTGAATCATATAAAAAGATTAAGTATTGGGTCAAATATGAATTATGTTACCTCCACACTAAGCCGGCCTCAAGGAAAGTTATTCGACCTCACCTAAAGGCTACATATGAAGCAGTTTGAATTCTGTTTGAAGGAGATCACAACAAGAAAAATTGATATCTCTTTGAAGCTGGGAAAAAATGAAAAGTCAAGGAAAGAAGACAAAAGAAGTGCGAGTTTGGTCTAGGAGAAGGAAGGAAGGAAAATCGAAGTTTTGGTGCTTCTATCTCTCTCTATCGTTCCCTGGTTTGGAAGATCAACGCTATCTTGTTTAATGTCCTAGTCAGTTGATGCATGTTGTTGTTTCTATAGGTCAAAGTTGTTGTTGTTGGGTGTTGTTGCCTCTAGAAATTATATTGGGCCAAGATCGAAGTTTCTAAGACAAGATTGAAGTATTTCAGTGAATATCGAAGTCTCCAAAGCAAGGTCGAAGTAGTTGGGTCCAATAAAGTGTTGTTGTTGCTGCCAGGTCAAGTAGGATCATCTATAATCATAGAAGAAGGTTGACTTGGTGTGGAGGAAAGTTTGTGTCAAGGTTTAGAGTCTCAGAATATCTCAGGAAAACTATTGAAGGAAGAATTATTGATTGGGATTTCCCCGAGAGATGGGTTTTTCCCTAGTTGTGTGCATATATCTGGTGTCCATTGATTTATGTGCTACTACTTTGATAATTTCTTGATGAACTAAAATAAATAAGATATAAAGAAAACTAATAAGAAATTAAGAACATCACAAGTAATTATCAAGTATAAGAAAATCTTTTTGCCTTTATGATTTTCTAACAAATCCCTATGCTTCGCCATGGATGGTGTCGAGAATAGTCCACACACATCTGAGTGAACTCAATCAAGGTTACACCTTCTCTGCTTTAGTTCTCAAAGCAGCACAGCCTTCTACATCAAATTTGTAGAGGTTCTTCACCCGAACCCCGATCCGCTTCACCTATCCTGAGGCTATGTGACGAAGGAAAGCCTTTCCCTATCTAAATATCATATCGTATCCACGGTCCTCCAACATGGCAACTGAAACCAAATTCTTCTTCAAACCTAAAGTATACATGACATTTTTTAATGTGAGAGGAGTACTAGACTCCCTATGAAAGGTAACAGTATTGATTTTAGTCAAGTTATACCTCCCATCATCTCCCATCTCGATGTGCATCTAGAGGTCATTCTCCTCCAAGTCATTGAATAACTCTTTGTTACCGGTCATATCGAATGATGCTCCACTATCCAGGTACCACACACTACCCATGACCAATGTCACCATACAAGCTATGAGGGTGAAATCTAGTTGGAATTTTGAAGCAGTAACTTTACCTACCACTCCTTCTAAGGTCTTCTTACTAGCCTTCTTGTGTGGACACTTTGTGGAATAGTGTCCCAGCTCATGATAGTGAAAACATTTAATCTTCGACATGTCCTTCTTCTTTCCACCCTAACTAGAATCTGATTTTGAATGGGATGACTTCCCCTTCCCTTTCTTCGCCTTTCCATCTAAGGCACATTTATCCTCATGATCATACTTGTATGAGGATCCATCTCTAGTGTTCCGTCGAATCTCTTCTTCTACCAAGTGGACCATAATTTCTCCCACACTGGAAGGTTATCCCTCCCATTAATTGAGTCCTAGTAATTATGTCAACTCTTGGGAAGGCCTAGAAGTGATAGGCTCACCATATTATCTTCATCAGCTATAACAAAGATACTTCCAAACTCATCTTGACATTGGGTGAACTTGGTCAAGTATTTGGTATCGAGTCTCCCTTCTCCATATTGATCTTTATGAGCTTGTCCTTCAGTGCCAGCTTCCTATGGTCACTATTGTTTTGAAATGGGTTTGTCAAGGCCTTCTACATTGCAAATGGAGTTCCGTTACGGTGCAGGTTCGAGACAATATGATATCGAACTCCTTCTAGGATAATCCTTCTCGCCTTTTCCACACACTTTCTCCACTCTGCCATATCCTAAGCATCAGCTAGATTAGGAATATCTTTGTCTATGAATTCCTTAAGCCCATTGTCTTCCAACGTTACTTCCATCATGTCTTTCCAAGCAATATAGTTAGAACTACCCTCAAGTGCATATTCGAGTCTCAATCCGTAGAATGACATCTCGCTAGCTCTGAAGTATGATACTACAAATTTGATTTCTCCTACAAAAGACAAACTCATTTTCTCCTCTTATATAGTGATTTTAGCTCTGATACCATGTAGAAATTCCTTGTAGATTCAAGCTGAAAATTATAATATGCTAAAAAAATTGAATTGAATCTACTCTACTCATCAGCAGAAATAATAAACAATCGATGAAATCATGAAGCATAAAAGAGAAAGAATCCAATCACACATAACACAATAATTTTTTGGAGAAAGCCACAGCTAAAACCCTTGTTATTTGTATATTGCATTAATCATACAATATGAGAAGATTACAATGATTTGCTCAAGCCTGAGCAACCTCTGTACTATCTCAATATATCTCACTACTTCACATGCAAGCTCTAGCCAATACTTAGCCAAATCTGATGTCTGTCAAGCTCCTATTTCATTGCGTAGTTTCCTTGGGAATTAGCCAATATTTAATTGGGAAATACCATAAATATGAATTGCACAATCCTCATAGGTCTTCCTATGATTGCATGCACCGCCTGTACAATTAGGATGATTATACAATTGATAGTACATTGTCCCTGAACTCCAATCTCAACTAAGCCTTTCATTGATCTAACATGCATGAGTTAATTATGAGTGAATCTTCAGTTTACTCATTAATCAGTGTTGGATACACCCCACTACTACAGTTTACACCCCACTACTGGATCTCCCACTAATTCCTCCATCAATTGGAACTAGTTTAACTAAATTTAACTCAGTTAAACTGACTTAAATAATTACAACTCAAAATATACTCAACCTCGACCCCTAAAATTTAGGAACCACTCTACATGACTCTAGTAACATAGTTACCGATCAAACGAGAAGATTACCTAGTACCCGTTTTTTTAGGTAACAAAAAATCACCTAATTTTGAAAAGTGGTGATTCACAATACACTGTAAATTTTCTTATGTATCAATTATGAACATTGTTTTTAAAATGTTAGTGATTTTCATGTTGATTTTGAAAAGTGTTGATGCAGCATCAACACATTTTTTTAGGGATCATTTTTTACACTTTAAATTTTTTTATGTATCAAGTAGGCTTACTTTTAACACTTTAAATTTTCTAATCTATCAAGTGTGGATTTCTTTAAATGTGGTGATTTTCATGTTGGTAATAAAACATAAAAATAAATTAAAAAACATGACCAAAAAAAATCAAATATTAAAAAAAGAAAGAAAAAAACCTATAAAAATATTTAAAATAATAATAATAATAATTTAAACAACAAAAACAAAAAATCAAGAAATAAATAAATAAAAATGGGGAAATAATTTTCAAAAAACACTAATTTAGAAAAAAAATAAAAAATAAAAAATAAAAAATAAAAATAAAAATAAAAATAAAAATAAAAATAAAATAAAATAAACATCGAAATAACTTTTTTTAATTTAAAAATAAAAGATAAAAAACAATATGTGCGTGTTTTAAATAATTAAAATTTTAAAATAAAAATAAGAATAAAATTAATTAAATCCAAAATTCTAAAATAATTATAAAATAAATAAAATACAAAAAAAAAAAAAAATAAATAAATAATTAAAATTAAAATTAAAAGAAAAAGAAAAAGAGAATTAAAATAATTTAAAATTTAAAATTTAAAATAATTTAATTTAAATTTAAAAAATAAAAAACAATTTAAATAATTAAAAAAAATTATTAAAATTAAACAAAATAAATAAAAAATTAAAAAATAAAGAAATAAAGAAATAAATGAAAAAAATAAATAAATTATATTTTGAGAAGATTTTTCGGCATAAATCACATTCAAATGCATTTATCGATGCGTTTCGAACCAACTAGTGTGGTTCATCACCAAGACAAGTTACTTGGAGATGAACCACACTCGTTGGTTCGAAACGCGTCGACAAATGCATTTGAATGTGATTTACACCAAAAAATCTTCTCAAAAAACTTGATATAGATCACAGAAGCTTAAATTCAACAAATTACAAAAAAAAAACAAAAAAAACCCTTAAAATAATTAAAAAAATACAATTGGTTGGCCTCTCCGCCCAGGTGGTCATGGGGCCTAGCCCTTAAGCAGGAAGGGGCGCTATGTGCAGCTCCCCCACCTGCCTAGGGGATAGGCCCCGCAACCTCCTTGATAGGGAGGCTGACCCGGGCTGATCCAAGCGGCTCCTCTGCCCACCTAGGGGCCAGTCCCCATAACCACCTGAGCAGAGAGGCCAACCAATGGTATTTATTTTTAAAGTTTTTCTTTATTTTATTTTTTTTAATTTTGTTTATTTTGTTTTACTTTTTATTTTATTTTTATTTTTATTTTTTGGTTAAATTTTTTTAAATGAATTTTTTATTATTATTATTATTATTATTATTATTATTATTATTATTATTATTATTAATTTTTTTTAATATGATTTTTCTTTTTTAATTTGATTTTTTTTTGTTATTTAACCAAAAAAAACTTTTAACGTTGTTTTTTCAATGTTTTAATCATTATTTTTAATATTTTTAATTAATATTTTTAGTTTTTTTTAATGTTTTTTAAAATGTTTTTTTATTGTCAATTTTTTTTTATCTTTTTTCTTTCAATTTATTTTTTTAATGTTTTCTTTTTAATTTAATTTTTTAGGTGTTTTTTTAATTATTTATTTTAAAGTTTTTTTTATTATATTTTTTTTAATACTGTTTTTTGGTTTGTTTTTTTTATCTCATCAATATTATTTATTTATTTTAGATTTTTTTTGTCTATTCTTTTAAGAAAAATATTTAAATTATGTTTTTTTAAACGTTTTTTCTTTAATTTATTTTGTATGTTTTAATTTTTTTGGTTTGTTTTTTTTTTATTTTTTTTTTTTGTAATTTTGATATTTTATAAGTTAATTTTGCTTGTTTTCTTTTACATTTTATGTTTGATTTTTTTGTTTTTGTGTTTTTTATATATTTTTTATGTTGTATTTTTTTGGGAAATGTTTTTTTATTTTTTATGTTAAAATATATATTTTTATTTACTTTTTATTTTATTTTTTTAATTTGTTGTGTTTTTTTTTGTGTTTTTTTTTTCCAATGTTTTCACATTCTCAGTATATTTGATTGGATATATACATCAAAAAAATATGTAGAAGTAATAAGTCTAGGAGAATAATTTTTTGTTGATGGTGTACTTCATTAGCCGTCGATAGAATACTCAAAAGGACAATTTTTTTGCATAATCTTTAATATTTTTATTAGTTTCAATTTATTAAATTCAAAAGAAATTTAATTTTAATATTAAATTATTAATATTATTATTATGATAGTATATGAAAATAAAATTAAAATATATATTTTTTAATGAAATATAGTTTTTTAAAAAACAATTTGCAAATTTCAAAATCCTAAAATTATTTAAGAATAAAATATTGACACAAATTTCCGAAAAAACAAATCTTTAATGCATAGAGTATCAAAAACTCCAAAATCACATATAAATTCATTTGTTTTGTAAAGTTGTTCATCATCATAAGTGAAGTGTTTCCTATCGACTAAATTTAATACATTATATAAAAAAGACATTATATTTAATAAATTGTTATTAATATGATAAAATAAAATAAAAATAAATTAATATAAATTAAATGTTATAATTTATTAAAATAATATTAACACCATGGCTGAAAATTGCTGGAATTTCAAGGATTTTCATAGAGGTGATATTTTATCTTTAATGTTATCCTTGGAATTTTTAGAATTTTAAGACTTTTGATATTTTATCTTTAATGTCATATCTATCGTTTGAATTTTAAAAAATTTCAGAGTTATGATATTTTATCTTTAAAGTCATTATTAAAAGATGTTGACAATTTACCCCGAAAAACAAAAAAACAAAAAACAAAAGAGAAAAAACAAAAAACAAAAGACAAAAGAGAAAAAACAAAAACAAAAACAAAAACAAAAACAAAAAAACAAAAACAAAAACAAAAAAAAAAAAAACAAAACAACAAAAACAAAAAACAAAACAAAATACAAAATACAAAAAACAAAACAAAACAAAACAAAAAAACAAAAACAAACGAACAAACAAAACAAAAAAGACAAACAAAACAAAACATTACTCTAGCGTCAACACTTTTCATTTTCATGGTGTTTTTTGCACACACAAAAATTGGCTTTTACTTCCATTTTTAAAAATTGTTAAAATTTTACCCAGAAAACAAAAAGGTTATTCCAGCATCAACACTTTTCGTTTTCAAGCTATTTTTTCATGTTTTTTTTGGGTTTTGGGATTGAGTACTCGTTTTGAGGTAATAGTTCTCATTTGATCGGTAACTTCATTTAGATAGACTCTCAACTCAAATTAACTAAGCCAACAAATTCAAATTAACTTAGTTAACTATTACAGGTTGCTATGAGAATTGGAATTACAATTTAATTCAAGGACAAAATTAAATTAGGATATTCTTGTTGCATTTTCAACATTTATTAGGAAGACAAGAGGATGATTGTCATATTTTGTGGCCTGATGTGATTAATGTGTAGGAAAAGAGTGCATTTACTATGCAGAGGTATGTTGGAGGAAGCTAGAGAATATGTAGGACACTTGTCCCCTACATTTACTCACCTACAACTCAACTTTCTCCCTAAAATCTCTCACCCACAGTTCGAAGATCTGCTAGCAGCTCATGCACTTAAGTTTTATGAGGATCTCAGGGAGCTAGGTCCACCCTTTCATGGATTTTGGAGGGAAGCATCCCTCTTTCCAAGGAGGTTCCCCTCAATCATTTCTATATAAACAAGCAATCCTAAGGGCTCAATAGGATTCGATTTTTTTGCATGAGAATAGAGACTATTAGGAATCAAGAACTTGTTATTTCCATTTCCATTTCTGATGTACTTGAGCACTATTTTCATTAATGAAAAGCTCGTTGTCGATATACAGATGAGTTTGTTTCAAAGGGTTGATTCCCCTTGGGTTAGGGCCCAACCCAGAGGCTCTAGTCTCTCTTACTTGTGTATTTCTTCCATGCATTTCCTTTCCTAGAAGTATTTTCCTTCTTTGTGTAGCAGACTCATTTATGAAAATTGCTTATGCATGTCTTCCAATCACTTATATTGTGGGATGCATGGTTGGGGATATAGTATTGGCAAGCCAAAAATATATATAGTTTCTTTCTTTTGCAATATTTAGGCCTTTGATTTGCCTCCTTTTTCACACTTTGTTCTTTGCACATTAGTGATTGATCTAACAGTATTCTTTAATCCTGGGAAGCATAATCTCTTATGGATGTAGTTATTGTGCATATTACAAGTTAGATTTATTTTTGATGTAGTATATATTTCAAGTAAAATTCAACTCATCCTTTCTTGGTTATTTTCATTTTCTGCAAATTGGTTATTAGTTTAGCACAATTTTCAAGTTGCAAAAGAATAATTTGTCTAGTGTGCAAGTACTATTATTGCTTTGCAAGGTTAGCATTATCATTTGCACTCCTCTCCATACCATAAACTCCTTTATTTTTACCTCACAACTCTCCCAATATATTTTTCAATGAGAGGACATTTATGGGTTAGTGCAGGCCACCGTGTGCATAGATTCTTGTGCAAGATGGGCCCCTGAGGGGATTAGGCTTGGAAAAGGTATCATACAACCTTTATTTACCCTCCATTACCCTTCCCTACCTTCAAAAAAGCACAAATTATTTCATGCCTCATAGGATTAGGGATAATCAAGGGAAATTCCTACCAAAAACCCCCACCCCTTCTACCAATCAACCATCACTCTTATTTGGTGACTTTGAACCTCCTGCTCTGAGCATAGAAGAATTAGAGAACCCTATATGTGAGAAGCTAGAAATATTTGAAGAACCCACAGGGGAGGAAGAACCTATATCACCTCCCTAAAACATGGTTGATGAAAGGAAGACCGAGCTCTTTCCTATTCGGGAAACCAATGGGGAGTCTAGAATGAAAAACATAAGCCCCAATGCTCTCCCACACTTCCATGGCCTAGCCTCCGAACACCCCGATACATTCATGTTCAAGTTTGTTGTAGTTTGTATAACATATTACTATACTTTTGATGAACATGAGTTGAAGTTGTTTCCTTCCACCCTCAAGGATGCAGCCTTGTGTTGGTTCATGAGCTTGTCTAGAGGCAACATCACTACCTAGGCACAAATGCAACAAGCCTTTAATCAAAAATAGATGGATTATTGTAGGCCCAGGGAGAGAAAAGAGGAGATATTTAGGATGACCCTAGGGCCAGATGAGTCCTTAGAATATTATGAGTAAAGTTCCAACTCAACTATAGAAGGGATAATTGGACCCTTGACCCTGAGCCACTAAAGCTTGCACTCCTTTGAGGTATTAGGGAGGATGTAATGGAGACCCTTAATATGTTGTCTACTGGAAATATTTACCAACTATCTTATGAAGACATTAAGACAATATTCAAAAATCATCTTAGGGTTGCAAGGAAGATAGGAAGGCCTAATCAAGGCATGGTCAACTCTTCTTCATCCACCTCAACCATCAAGCATGAGATAGGGAGTATGCTAGAATAATTTAAGAGTGAGATGTTGCACACTTTTTCCTTACAAATGGATACTGTGCAGATTAAAAGGAAGCAAGAGGAGGTAGAAAGGGTACCTATCTTATGTCCTAGATGCACTAAGAGGCACCCCAGAAATGAGTGTCCATTGAATGCCATAGAGGTTTGCTTTGTTTGTGAGGAGAACCATGCAACAGGAAAATGTCCCTCCATTTCAAGCCTAAAGGTTGTATATCAAGGGGAAGAGTGTGGATTGGAGCAGCTCTTCTTCATCAACCAAAGGAGGCCATAGGGCCCTCAACCATACCAGCAAGGCATGCAAAGTGCACAATATCCTTCTTTTAATCCAATCTAGAATGCACCCTTTCAACCTTGGTATCATCCAGCTTACTCATATTCGTCTATTCCCTCTCCTTGGTCCTATACTCCTCAATATCCTCCTCAGCCTACCAATCCACCCTTTCATTCATACCAACCTCAACCTCCTCTTTAGGGAAACCCTTCACAAGGATGGAGGCCTCAGGTAGCCCAACCTCCTTCCTTGTTGCCTCCTCCTCCACCTCAACCACAAATACCCCATAGTAACCCACCTAAGCAACCTCACATGCCTACCCAACCCAATCTGAACCTGAAAAACAAGAAGGCCCAACAAGTCTATAGTGGGGAAAGATTTAATCATGTTTAAGCTTGGAAATCTAGGAGATCAACCTTCAGTTTGGGAAGGTACTTCTAGACACTGACCCACCTTCTCCACCTGAATATCTTGAATAAGAGAAGATATTTTCCCTCAAGCCAATATGCCTCCCTATCCTAAAAGGTTGGTCCAACCTAAATAGCACACCCCAAAAGAAGTCGAACTTCTAGGAGAATTGAAGAACTTGTGTATTAACATACCCCTTCTCTAGGCCATCAAAGATGTTACCCTTTAGTACAATCTCATCGAGGAAGAGTGTTTCAAGAGGCCTGGAAGAAGAAAAAAAGATGACCCCATTATTAATGTTGTTAGGTAGCTATCTGATCTAATGGTTGGGAGGGTTATCTCCCCAACGTACTTGGATCCTGGTAGCCCAGAGTGGATGTGAACATTAAATTATTATAGCCCCCAACACATTGATCAACCGTGGGGTTGCAATAAATGTCATGACCAAGGAAACTATGCTAAATCTCAACCTCTAAGGAGCCTTGAGAAAGACCACTATAGTGTTTCAACTTGCAGATAGATACACAACAACATTTGAGGGAGTTATTAAGGATGTGATGGTGTACATTGACTCCTGGGAGTATCCCATAGACTTCCTTGTCCTCCAACCCAAAACCAAGTTCAATGGGTACCCTCTCATTTTAGGGAGACCTTGGCTAGCTACTATTGATGCTTACATTAGTTGTAGGAATGGAAACATGACTATTAAGAATAGGAATCTCACAAAGCATCTTGTATTAATGCCCTTGATCAACACTCTATTGAGCATGATTTACCTTTGTGGGTAGAGGAAGAGGAGGAGGAAGATTTTTATCAGTCATCCCTCTACTCAGTTTGTACATTAACATTGATGTAGGAAGTAGGCAGCTAGATGAGTATGACCTTGTTGATCACTTCTTACATAATCAACCTCCTGCTGCCATGCCAATTGATGAGCTAGTGGAAGAATCCTTAGGGAAACCTGAGAAAAATCCATGGGCTAAATTGTTTACTACCAATTCTGATCTAGAGTATGCTAAGGTTGTCGAAACTAGTCCATCCAAAACTCTAAAAAGAAACCCTTCCCTCTCAGCAGAGCAAGAAGAGCACTATGAATTGTATTGAGACAACATTTTTATGCTTTTTCCTGGGACTATAAGGAAATTAAACAGGTGCATCCCTCGTTTTATACCCATCATATTTACATTAAGGATGGATGTAAACCTGTGCACCAACACCAGAGGAGAATGAAACCTACCCTTAAGGATATTGTGAAAGAAGAATTGCAAAAACTACTAGATTCATGATTCATTTAACCCATTTCAGATAGTGATGAGGTGTCCCCTCTTGTCATAGTATCCAAGAAGAATGGGAAGTGGAGGATCTATGTTGAATATAGGTAACCTAACAAGGCCACAAATAAAGACCATATTTCTTTGCCTTTCATCGATCAGGTTTTGGATGGCCTTGTAGGGAAGAAAATATTTTCATTCCTAGATGGATTTAGTGGATCATAATCAGATCCAGATCAACCCTAAGGATCAATACAAGACCACATTTACATGCCCATGGAGGACCTTCGCCTATAGGGTCCTTCCTTTTGGTTTGTGAAATGCCCATGCTACCTTCAAGAGGGTAGTTTTGAGTATTTTTTCTCATCTTGTTAATGACACAGTTGAAATCTACATGGATGACTTCACACCTTATGGAAATTATTTCTAGGAAGCTATTTCTCATTTGTGTAAAGTATTAAACAAACGCATTGAAATGAATCTCCCACTAAGAACCAAAAAGTGTTATTTTTTTATGAATGCAGGGATTTTCCTAGGCCCCTTCCTTTCTAAGGAATGGATCCAAGTTGACCCTAACAAGATTTCCATTATCAAAAGGGGCATTGTCCCTCAGAATCAAAGAAATGTTAGAATTTTCCTTGGGATAGTTGGATATTATAGGAGATTTATTAAGGATTTTAGTAGGTTGGATTCACCTCTATTTGGATTGTTTCCTAAAGATCCAGATTTTTGTTGGAAAAATAAATGTCAAGAGGCATTTGAAGAACTGAAAGAGAAGTTGACCATTGCACCAATTCTTAGAGGCCCTAATTGGGCATTTCCATTCCACATCCACATAAATGCATCAAAAAAAATTCTAGGAGCAACATTGGGACAGGTGGAAGACAAATTGCCTTATACCATATATTTCATCAGTAAGAACCTCTCCAAAGATGAACTTAATTACATAGTTACTAAAAAAAAATCTTAGATGTTGTGCACTCCTTGAACAAGTTTAGGCATTATATCACTAGATACCAAGTCTTTGTTCATACTGATCATGCAACCATTAAATATTTAGTGAATAAACCTGATGTCAATGCTAGGATCATTAGATGGTTATTATTGTTACAAAAATTTGATCTAACCATTGTTAACAAACCTGGAAAGGAAAATGTGGTTTCAATTTTATTTTTCTAAACTAACATTACATGTAGGAAATGAGGAGATGATAGATGATTGACTTATAGATGAACATATTTTTGTTATTTCACTATTGTCTCCTTGGTTTGCCGACATAGAAAATTTCTTTGTTGTTGGTAGATTCCTTCCTAATCTATCCTCCAAGGAGAAGAGAAGAGTTGTCAAAAAAAAGTGACCCTTTGACTTGGATTGGGGGAAATCTTTTCAAATTGGGACCAGATCATATCTTGAGGAAATGTGTGAGGGAGGAGGAGTTCTTTGACATCCTCTCAGAATCCAATGATGGACCCTGTGGAGGCCATTTTACTGCTTAGAGGACAACTTTCAAAATTCTCCAAGCTGGATACTATTAGCCTACTCTACTCCAAAATGCTAGAAGATACACTGCTAGATGTGATGAGTGTCAAAGGATGGGCAAGCCTACACCCAAGGATGAAATTACCCTACAACTGCAAGTGACCCTTGAACCATTTGAGAAATGGGGCATGGATTTCATTGGGCCAATTTATCCCCCATCCGGATAAAAGAGATACATCATTGTGTGCATTGATTACTTGACAAAGTGGGCTAAAGCAAAAGCGGTAAAGGTAGCAACCAAGTAGAAGGTGGAAAAAATTCTAAGGAAAAATATTTTTTATAAGTTTGGATTCCCAAGGGAGATGATCATTGATCAAGGAGCCTAGTTTACTTCAAATTTGATTGAGGGCATCATGGAGCAGCATCACATAAAACACAGAAAATCCATTGCCTATCATCCTCAAGAAAATGGGCAGGTGGAGGTCACAAACAAAGCTTTGGAGAACATCTTGACTAAAGTTGTCAGCAGCAGCAAAAAGGATTGGGCAACCCAACTTGTAGAGGCCACTTGGGCCTATAATACCACTTGGAAAACCACCATTGGATTCACCCCCTTTGAGCTGGTTTATGGAGAGGGATTTGTTTTCCATTGAATTTGAGTACAACACCTTAAGAATGGAAGATTACATGCTCTCATGCACACTGAGGTGGTCCAACTGTAGACGAAGATTTGGCATGATAAAAATATCAGGGAAAGTACCTTCCAAGAAGGTGATTGGCCCATTCTATATGATTCTAGGTTCAAGGATTTCAAAGGAAAATTTATGACATAATTTTTGGGTCCTTATCTGGTAGAAAAGTGTCATGAGAATGGATTTGTCCAAATAATAAAAACTGATGAAGAAGGAGTTCCATTGTTAGTTAATGGTTTTGATTAAAGTTGTACAAGAGGTCTCTATTAAAAGAGGAGTTTACCAGCTCAATAAGCAAGGAGTTGAATGTAATTTGGGGTCTCACAACTCTTAGTTCATCCAGACTCTGATCAACATGAGGAGAAGAAAAAAACAAAAACAAAAAAAAAGAGAGAAAAAAAAAGAAATAAAGGAACAAAAATAAAAGAGTCTAGATGAAAACCTCCATGCGGAACTTGAGGCTAACTCTAGGGATGAAAACCTCTGTGAGGTAGTTCAAGAGTCAAAAAATAATAAATGAAAATCTCCCTAGGTGAAAACCTCCTTTACAACACCTGGGGCAGTCTTGTAGGGTCAAAACCTCTTTTAAAGTAGCCTGCGGGTCTCAATAAAAAATAAATAAATGAAAAATTAAGAAAAATTAAAAAAGGACAAAGAATAAAGGTAAATCAATGGAACCCTTACATCAGTATTGCTAACATATTTTTGCAAGGTTCCATCCATGACCAAAGAAGGACAATAGTGAAAGTAAGCAACCTCCACACTCTTCTTTTCCACCCACAAAGTTGGCTATCTGCATGTCCTTCATCATATATCAACCGCCCCAAGTTCCTCCATCACCAAGCAACCTATCTCTCTCAATTATGCCTCAGTCCTGAAGTGCTACAGGATTGTATTGAAATGTTATAGGATTATCTAGATTTTCTACAGGATTGTGATCGACCCAGGAAAAGGATTCATATATTATGTTTTCCATGGGGGAGTGAAATGAGAATTCCACCACACCACCATCACCCATCCTCCACGCCATTTAGCCACTTCTCCACCTAAATATCCATCTATGTCGATTAAAAAACCCCATTTTTACCCCTTATTTCATTTTTTTCACCACAACCAAGGTTTTTGATCCTTGTCCATCAGCTTCACATGAATTATCAAAGTTTTTGGATGCATTTTATGAAGGTTATTGTGATCATGTAGGGATCTATGTGAATGTTATAGGAATATATCCAATTTTGTAGCAATTTGCACAAACCTTACAAGACCATAGTTGAAATCACTTGGAAGCACCAAAACAAAGAATCGACAATCGTGAAGCTTTGAGGAATCATCTCCTCGGTCTTGAGCAGCCACAAAAAAGTTCCAAAGTTTCTAAAGGGTCATTGTTCATATCCAAAATATGCAACTTGATCCACCATCAGTAGAACCTGTAGTGAAAGGCCTCAGTTATTCAAGCACATATTTAAAAAATAATATACAAAAAAAAACAAAGTAGAGCCAAAGCATGGAACAACTGGAATGGGAAATGGCACCTCAAACAGTGAGCAGATTAACCACCATTTTTGAAGAAACATGCAGAGGTCAAATCAGTTAGAGACCATCATGTAGGTATAAGTATGAACCTCCTCACCTCTTCCTTTAAGAGCATGATAGTTCGAAAATGTTTAAAATGTATGAGGACCGTTGTTTTTGTAGGTTGAAGATGGTTAGTAGTCTTTACCACCCTCGAATAGTTAAGTGAAGTAAACTACCTCTCTCATGCAATATGGGGAAAACAAAAAAGGGAAGGGTGATAATTTCGAATAGTGGGCCAATGAGTCTTTGAGAAGTTACGAATTTCGTAGGTGGGGGCTACCTCATATAACGTGTTGAGCCCACCACAAAACCACAAAAGGAATAAAGGACGAGCATGAACTTAATTTGTACCAAGAGTTTATTCCAAAAATTGGTAAGATAGGTCCACTACATCATCAAGAGTCGAGCTAGCTACCACCAGGGGTCCCCTAGGATACTACCGAGGTACTACATGGTCAAATAGTAGATGTTACAAGATTGCACACAACAGTTATAGGATTGTAACCAGTTGTTATAGGATTTACCCTATGGGTGAAAAGGGCTCAGTTTGGTGTGAGGTTTCCTCCAAAACCCCAAAGGCCATGAAGAGGTCTCCAAGGGAGGGGTAAGTAGTGAATTTCCCTCACTTTATGTGCAAGGAAATTGGAAAACATGGTCAATTTATCCATCCTTTAGCAAACCCTTGAAAATTGAGATCTTTCAAACCCCATTTTTTTTATGTGTGGAAAACATAATAGCATAATAATGAATTTGTTTTAGTGTGGCATATAATTTTCATACATCTAGTCAAAAGAAGAACACCATTCCTCTCATATTTATTTTGAAACCCTAGGCTACCTAGAAATTGATAATTGACCAAAAATCCTTTGAAAGAAACTTGGAGAAACCACATTAGAGAACATGGAATGAGGCTTCAATAGAAGGGAAACCACAGACTAAAAAATAATCCACAAACATCCTCCTGTCAGAGACATCTTCACAAGTCACTAATGGATGGGGTTCTTTGAGAGAATTAAAGGATATGATGATGAAATAACCCATGAATTTTCCATGGCCTTTAAATCTCAATGGGGAAGATAGTGCCACCACCATTGTAAAAGGGCTTGTCATCCATTCCAATGTAGAAATAATTAGTGGGGTGAACACATTAGCTTTAGGAGTTAGGTGGGGCAAGGAGGATAGGACAGAAGCCATCACAGCTAAAAATAATTTCTTCCTCCCTGAAGAAAATCCAATTGAGGATAAAAATGGAGTTAGAAGGGAAATCCTGCCTTACCCATGGAATGAAGTAGCCTACAACATCTTAAAATACATATCATGTGAGGGGAGGCTAAGTGTTGTATATGTATACTAGTTTAGGCTACTTTATGAGTTGATATTCTAGACAAAATTGCATATCCCAATTAGGCTCAGTATTCCCCACTTTCTTCTTCAATCCATAATAGAAATGAGCTAGAGGGTGAGAGAAGGGAAACATCAATACATTGATAATCAAGGGATCATAAGGCTCATTTTCATGGATTCCTTCAGTAATTTTGAGAACCCTATATCATGGATAGACTTTGAAGACATGGATAGGGAGGCCTTCATTAAGACTCAAGCCCAACCTCTCCTATAACATGAAGAGACCACAAAACATAATGTTGTTGAAGAAGAGAAGTTGGAAGGAAAGGGAGCAGAAGTTAAATAAGGGGAAGAAGAAGAAAAACAAAGGCAGCAAAAGAGACCATTGAGGAGCCTTCTAGGCCTCAAAAGAAGAGGAAACAAGAGCAACAAGTAAGCCTCTCCGAAGGAACGACTGAACAAGAGGTAGTTGCCACCCTGACAACCCTTAGCATGCTTGTCAAAATTAAAAGGGAGAAGCCAAAGCAAGGTCCCTTATACTTCAGAAGAAGAAGGAGTACTAGAATCAAATAGGTGAAGCATCAGTCTCCAACTACTACTCCAATCACCATTGAAGGATCAACCAGTCACCAAGAGGGAGAGCTAGAGAAGAGTAAGGGACAAATTGAGGAGGTGAAATATTTCACAGCTAGAGGGAAGCATCCCTAAGCCTCACTAAGAAGGCCAGACACCAAGGAAGCTAGGGCCAAGAAACTATAATAAGAAACTACCCAGCTATAGGAAGAAATGATACAACCATAGGAAAGGGCGGATTTGCTACAGAATATGGAGACAATGCTACAGGAAGGTATAAGAACACCCCAGGAGGGAGGAGAAGGACCACAGGATCTACAAGCACCTAATAGCCAAATATTGGGTTGTACTATAAATTTTATGAGCAAGTACGAATTATTCCCACTAAATTTTCAATCCACATCTTACTTGAGATAGACAAAGAAAGAAATTAAACCCATCGATGGATGTAGATTGCTAAGTGTAGGGGAGTTGAGGATGTGAGGCTCATGGAAGAGAAAATGAAGAAAATGGGTGAAGAAATGGTTGATTTGAGGCTAAGAGAGTCAACTATGAAGGAGAAATTGCAAAAGGAAAATCAGAGGTTAAGAGAGCAACTACGGGAAAAGAAAGACAACTTTTCACCATGGTAAGCTTCGCCATGGAGGCCACCCAATGTAGACACCCCTTAAAAACATATGCCATATTGCTCAAAGAGTAGTGGCTTCAATTTCAAATCAAAACTCTAGCATTTTATTAAATTTTATGACGAGGCTAGTGTGGAGGAAAAAGCTAATATGGTAGAGTTTTACAAGCACAAGCTCATATTTATTGACATGAATTTATGGGATCCAAATTTTAGGATGGGGGATGTGCAGCTGATGGCATTAACCTCTTGGTTGACCCATGAGGAGGCAAGGGTTGAAGAATAAAAAAGATTCATATCCGATGAGACTAATGAGCCCTTGTGGGTCAGAGTAGAGTTGAGCACTCCTAACCTTGTCATCAACAACCACAAGCTCTTCTCTAAGGATCCCAACCTGGAACCATGTTACATAGAAAATCAGGAGCATTCCATTCATCATTTCAAGGACATGTTTAAGTTGTTAAGGACTGAAGGCTTGTAGACCTATGAGAGGAGATGGCATTCATTTCCCCAAAGCTTATAAATTAGGGAATATCACTCTCAAGAAAGGTTGAGGAGTGCCTTAGAGAAGACACCCTTATACAAGATGGTAGTCCAAAGGCTGAAGGCCAACTATATTGGGATCAACTTCAACCCTATTTTCTTGCTAGGGCTATAGGAAAAAAGGGATCAGATTGAATAATAACAAGAATGGGCAGAGATAGAAAGAAATGCAGGGTTCCATCCTCAGGAAGGCACTTCTTCATAGATACCTTGGGATGTGCTATGCATGACATTGAACTAAATGGCTAAGTTTCTTAGAGGGTGAGCAACACCTTCAACAGGGGGATGATGATGAGCCTCATTAATAAGTAAATAATAAGGCCCATATAGCCTTCCTTTAGCCTATATTTACCCATTTCCTCACATTTAATAGCATATTTTTTACTATTATGTGTTTATTGGGAAGACTAGAGGATGATTTTCATATCTCGTGGACTAATGTGATTAATATGCAGGAAAAGGGTGCATTTGAATGCATTTACTATGCAAAGATACATTGGAGGAAGATGGAGAAGATGTAGGAGGATTTTCCTCTACATTTACTCATCTACAACTCAACTTGCTCCCTAAAATCACTCCCCCACAGTTCGAATATATGCTAGCATTTGATGCACTCAAGGATTGCGAGGATTTCAGGGAGCCAAATCCACCCTTTTATGGATTTTGGAGGGAAAAAAACTTCTTTCCAAGAAGGCTACTCCTTATTCATTTCTATATAAATAAGCAAGCCTAAGGACTCAATAGGATTCGATATTTGCAATAAAATGAAGACTATTAGGAGATAAGAAATTGATGTTCCATTTCCATTTTTTATGTACTTGAGAAATATTTTGCATTAATGAAAAAAAATTTGTTGATCTACATCTAAGCTTATTTTAGAGGGATGAGTCCCCTTGGGTTAGGACCCAACCCAGAGGCTCTAGTCTCTCTTACTTGTATATTTCTTCCATGCATTTCCTTTCCTATCAATATTTTCCTTCTTTGTCTAGCAAACTCATTTGTGAAAATTTCTTGTGAAATTATTCCAATCACTTCTCCTGTGGGATGCATGGTTGGGGATATAGTATTGGCAAGCAAAAAATATATATAGTTTCTTTCTTTTGCAGTAGTTAGGTCTCTGATTTGCCTCGTTTTTCATACTTTATTCTCTACACATTTAGAGATTGATCTAACAGTCTTCTTTAAGTCTGGGAAGCATAATATCTTATGGATGTAGGTCTTGTGCATAATACAATTTAGATTAATTTTTAATGTAGTATATAGATTTCAAATAAAATTAAACTCGCCCTTTCTTAGTTATCTCCATTTTCCTACAAATTGGTTACTAGTTTAGCACCCTTTTCAAGCTGCAAAATAATAATTTTCCTGGCACGCAGGTACTATTTTTGTTTTGCAATTTTAGCATTTTCATTCACACTCCTCTCCCTACCATCAACTCCTTTCTTTTCACCTCACAACTCTCCCAAAATATTGTTCCCTAAGAGAAAATTTATGGGTTAGTGAAGGCCACCATGTTTATATATTCTTGGGAAAGATGGGACCCTGAGGGGTACTAGGCTTGGAAAAAAGTATCATAAAACCTTAATTTACCCTCCATTACCCCTCCCTACCTTTATATCTCCTTTACCATCCTCAGAATGCTCACGGCTCCAATCCAGTAGTAAAATGGGGCAATCTCCTAGCATCGTGTAGAATCATGTAAACTTGGCAAGAATTTCTCCTAAAGCTTGATTTCCCTCTCTAGCCTTGAATAAGGTGTTATAGACATTTTTGTGCCTTACAGCATGAATCATGAAATGTCAATAATCTAAGGGATCCAAAGTCCCTAAACATGTTGTTCCTACCCCTAGAGGAACAAGGTCAGCAAACTACAGCACTGAATATCAGTTCTCCACCTGAAAACACTCAAAAACAAGCTAATTCTGGATCATGTCAACTGCTCCACTCAGCATCTGCGCTGAATGTCAACTGCTCCACTATGTACCTACGCTGAATGTCAACTGCAAAGAAGGCTACCTGCGCTGGGCGAGTTTGGCCAAGTGGCACAGTCATTCCTCAAGGTGTCAATGCCCAGGAAGCTTCCAAATGACACTTGGATCAGGGAATTCGACTGGTGATGAGTAAGAGGGTCTAGATCTCCAAGTGGAAGCAAGAACCTCCAAGTGGACTCAAGAACTGAAGAATAACTGAAGTGGGAGAGGACACTAGTCAGCTTCATGCCAAGCTCAAGCTGACTCATCCTTTCTCCAAAACTCCTATATATAGAGCTCTCTCATGAGGTCTAGGGAGGCTGGAATCTTGTGAATGTAAGGAAGTATTGTTGGTTTGAGTATAGAGCTATTGGGTGATTTGCTTTGAAGGAGGTGAAGAGGAGATTTCTTTCTGCTGGGAGGTGATGCTGGATTGGGCCTTTTATGGTTGTATCACTTCCTGAACTTTACTTCTTCCATTAATAAAGCATTTGAGGTTCTTCTATATGCATGTGTCTCAATGGTGTATTGCTATACTTGTGTATTTGATTTATTCTAATCCTTGAATCAATTATGAATGTATGCTTCTTGTAGTTTCCCTCTCTTGCCATTTTGTAGGATCTTGGTGTAGCTGGGCCAGTGAAAGAGCAAGGAGCTGGGAGCAAGCAGCAAGGAGAGAAGATTGGATCAACCATTAGCGGAAGACATCGGTTAGTGGATCCCTTTCTCCCCTATTTTACTTTCATAAAGAAGAAATCTTAAATAGCTTTGCTTTGATTGTTGCTGAGGTACTATCACCCTTAGAGTGGGATAGGGTCATTCCGTATTGGATACTTTTCCCAACAACAAACTGGCGACTCCACTGGGGATCGTATCTTGTTGGTTGTTTGTGTTTTTGCTATTCATTTCATAAACACAGGGAGTACCGAATCGAACTGCATTTGGAGTTTTCAAATGCAAAGTAGAGGGCAGCTACTCTAGCTCAGTTTCTGGGCATGTTTATGATTTGAAGAGTTGATCCACAAGGACTCTAAATAGCTCTTAGTGATAGCTTTTCATCCTCCTTTTCATCCCTTAGTGTGTACTTGATTGATAGCTTCTGATTTGGCCAAAAACTGTGAATTTTTGAGCAATCTGTAACCCGGAAACTGAGAAAAACGAAAGTTTGACTCTTCATTGCAGACACTGTGAAGGCAGTCTGCATTTCAGCGCAGATCCCGAAGGGGCTACCTGCGCTGAATGTCAAACTGACAGTGTACCACCTGCGCTGAACCAGTTTTGCCTAGTGCTACTGGGGTTCCCTGCTGTTTATTGCCCTGTTTTCATCCTTGTTTTTGCAGCTTGTTATCAGTCAATGTACCTATCTGAAACCAACTTTCCTTGCCACTATTCCGCCTCGGTTGTATAAAGAAACTGTGTTTGTTCTTTGTGTATTTCTTGTATCATTTGCAGTTTCCCATAACAAAAGTGAACTAGTCTTGCTGTGGCCTCTTAGATCTAGACCTGTGATAAAGTGTCGTTTTAATCTTAAGAGTTAGTTTGTTTGCTGTTCATAGCTGATTGAGCTTTTTCTTTCGTCATATGGTTTGAATTTATACATTTCTAGTGTCGAAACAAGTAAATCTTAAGGTGTCTTTTGATTTTGGACAAGCTTGTTTGCTTTCACTTGAAATTGAATTCAAAGTTATACAACAGCTTTCTTTTTGTATTACATCAACATTAAGAAAGAGAAAAGAAATACCTGCATTGTGCATGTGCATTTTGACAGCTTGCATGTTGATTTAGGGAAAAGTGCATTAGTGTGTGCTCTATGATCTGTGTGAAAAGATGATGTCTTTCTTTTCCCTCAGTAGTTAAGATTTTCAAAGTTGAAAGATTGAAAAGCTTGCTTATCATCTTAGACTGCATTTAGGAGTGTTATCATACATTTCGTGGTGATCCATAAAGGCAAACTGCTAAACAATATCAACCTTAAAATAAATTGAATTTACATAACAACGCATTGAAACATAACGCAAACACATAATGGTCTAAGCTAGAGACGTGTTCCGGCGTCGTTAAACGTGATATCTTAGCGTTGAGTGGTTGGGTGATTCCTCCACGGTGAAGCGATAAGTATCAATACGGACTTGTGCTCCCACGTACCGTCGCGTATATATTGGGAGACCCCTATAGGAAAAAAGCCTTTATCCATAGGAAACCGTGTCGGCCGCCCTACTGATCGCAATGCAGTGAACACAGCATTCACGAAGATCGACCACTCGTACCGTAAAATGTATTCTGTGGTTTTGCGAAAAGTTTGGCACACCCTCTGCCTAGAACTCCAGAGTAGTTTCTTTTGGCCTTTTTCAAACTCTATAACTGAAAAAGTCCATCCGAGCATTTGTCACTTCGGGCTCGTTAAAACATCGAAGGAGACTAGAGTCATCTTTAGCTTTTTCTCGTCTCTTAAAAAGTGAAAAAGCAAGTTGTGTCTAAAGCGTCGTTATAAAATTTATTTTAAACGAAACATAATCACCTCTTATTCCTGCGTTGATCTGTAGGTCAAGAACATGGAACGCCCCAACCAAGGAATTCCACATGATGGAAATCCTAGTCCTTTCTCCTCTTGGGGAGAAGTTGGTGCGCCCCACATGGCCACATTGTCGCTTCCAGGACTGACAATTGGCCTGCCAATTTGGCTATTCTCAACCAATGTAGTTCAGAACACCATGTTTCCTGAACAGTCGAGTCAACAGTTAGACCAGTCTAGAGCTTCCCACCAGCCTTCTACTTCCTATAACTCTTCCTCCGATCCTTCATCTTCGCAAGGTAGAGCCGGCAAAAGCCAAGCTCCCATGGAGAAGAAGGAGAAGAAGAAGGAGCCTAAGGCGACTGGGGGCAAGCAAAAGACATCTGACAAAAATCCACACACAGCACAGACCGAGCCTAAATCGCCATGTGTCATATGTAAAGGATACCACTTCCATAGAGATTGTCCCTGTATTCCCCGGATACTAAGGGACTGGTCCCCTCGTTTGCACAGCTCGGGAGCATCAACCTCTGATAGTCATGTTGAATGCTTACCGTCAACCAGCGAAAGTGAAGGTTCAAGACAAAGAGGGGGATCAAGATCCCCCTGCAGACTGTGTGAAGGCAATCACGCCATCCACCGTTGTCCCTTCTTAGACGAAGCGAAGAGAGTTTTGGAAGATCGTCCGGTTTCACCGTTGAGACTTCCTCCTGGATACAAAAAACTCGTGCCAAGTCCTTCGTTGGTTGAAAATACAGCTGGCCCGCTCAAGTGGTCAGCTGAAGCGTCAGTCATTGAGAATGAACCTACTGAATCCAGACCGGACGAAAGTCTAAAGGTCGAAACGGCAGTTGACCCGGTTCTGCCTTCAGAGGTTTCATCTTCAAATGACACCGTCACTGAAGATTCATCTTCAAATGACACCCTCACTGAAGAGAATAAGGATGACACCATCCAGATTCTTTTCATCAACACAGACTCTGATGAGCGTCAGGGCAATGTGCCCATTCCTTTATCGCAGGAAGGAACATCGTCAGGGTCATATCCGGCCGTGTATTCGGTCCCACCACCAAGCAACCTGGTTGTGTCCTTTGATTGGAACCAACTAGGCAGACCCCGGTTGCCAGCCAGTGTACCATTCAGAATCATAGTCCAAATTTATAGAATGATAATGGTTGGCACTATCATTGATGAAGGGGCATCTGTGAGTATCCTTTCCTCTATTGCTTGGAAAGCACTGGGTTCCCCGGCGCTTTTGCCTGAGATAAGAAATCTCTCGGGTTTTGATAAAGGAACCAGTCGACCATTAGGGATCCTCCCCAATGTACCTGTTACATTGAAAGGGAAGACTGTTCAAATGAACGTGATGGTCGTTCAAGGACCCTTGGATTATAACCTACTCCTTGGACGAGACTATATATATTGCATGGGAGCTATAGTCTCCTCACTCTTTAGAGTAATGTTTTTTTCCGCACGAAGGAAGGATGGTCAAGCTCGTAGACCAACTTTCATTTCCGGGATCACGCATCGCAAATAGTCACATACCAACCCTGAATGGTCTATTCAATCAAGAAATGTCTCCACCCCCAGTCCTCCTTCCCGATGAGTGCGAGTGATTCAGAAAGATGGGACTGGAACCCAGGGGGCATGCATCCTAGTCTGCTTCGGGCAGAGGAAACCTTGGGTATAAGGTAGAATTTCCGCGAAAGAATATGACTAGTCTGTACCCCGTCTGTGGATGGAAGAGGGGTTGTTCTAGAATAGGATTCTTTTGTCAAGGTTACTTGTTTGACAAAGGTCATTCACCATTGTCTACTTCGGTAGACAGTGCCGAGGAATGTTTTAGTTTGATGGTGTTAACAAAACAATCTTTGGGTAACCAGAAAGAGGCAAGCCTCACCCTTTAAAACAAATGTTTTATCAGATAAGTAGGGGCAGCCTTGAAATTGTACTTTATACCTGGGGGCATGCAAACCTTTTGGAGTGCAAGCTAAGAGCGGTTATTTATCTGTTTTTGGGATTAGCCGTTTCCGAACTTGCATAAAGAAAGGATGAGAGGGAGCATAGCTTATGTAAGGCGCGAGCTCTATAAAAAATGGGATCTTACAGGAGACATTTCTTATCTTATGACTGGTATATCGAGTAGTTTTACCACGGAATTTATGCTCGTTAAAAAATAGAAAAGCGAGATCCGAGCAGTTTTAGTACATAGTTCATGCTCGTTAAAAAATAAACATAAGATTGAGAAATGTTTTGGCGCATTTAAGCTCGTTAAATAAAAAATGAACCTATCCCGGTAAATAACCATTGTGATCGTAAATTTATTAGCCATAAAAAGCCTTGGTCGTGTTTGCACCTGCCACCTCCATTCCATTTGGCCGATCGTTCACCCCCATATGATTGTTTACCTATTTTGAGGAACAGCTGCGAAGAGTGATTTCACCTAGCCATCCTTGTGACACTGCCGTGATTGGAAAATTCCAACCTGTACCTGGAATCTGCTGCTATCCCTGTTTATCACTCGTTCCTCAAAAGACGAGTCTTCTTTGAGCTCTTTTCAATTGACTCGTAAAATATGAAAAGTTTGCCGAGTTTTGGCCTTCCAGCTCGTTAAAAGGACCGGAAGAGCTATCCCTCCTCTAGATTTTAATCTTTTTGGACCTGAGGGATTATTGCACAAAAAGGTCGAGCGCTTGTTTTATTCGGCTCGTTAAAATTATCGAAAACTCATCCCTTATGTATTGTTTTATACTTTTTCGGACTTAAGGGATTAGATGGCGAAAAAGGAATTTTGGAGTTAACTTTATGTACCTTTCAGACTCTCTAAAAATGAAAAGGACCGAGTTTTCCTTGTCGTTAGACTCGTTAAAATGATTAAATAGCGACAAACTTGTCTTTAGACGAGAACGAGTTTCCCTATCGCTAGGCTCGTTAAAACATAGCGATGGGATTGCCCGAAGGGTAGGTTATAGAACAAGCATATGTTATCCTCCTCAAGCTTGACAAAAATAAAGAGGTACTGGTCAGAAATGACTGGGGAAAAATTGGGAGAACCTCAAAGCTTTAATGGTAGCAAGTCGCTCTTGAACATGACACTTTTCCTCCGTATCACATCGGGTTGGGTTGTCTCATTCACCGGTCTCATCACCATGGTCCTCGCCAAACCATCCACATTTGGGGTAATGCTACCAATCCATCGCATCAGTGTCGTTATATGTTCAAGAGATGTTGTTGAGAAAGAGTCAACCGTGTCCCACCCACTGCCATACATTATCCTTCATCCACCCATGATCGCCACCCTGAATCATATGTCACAGATTGTTTTCACCTCCATTAAAATCATTAGCTCCGTTCCGTGTCACTGATGTGGGATTCATTAAGGCCCTCCTTTGACGGATCGCTTCTTGTCGACTTCAGCTCATTATCCAAGAAGTTGATCTAGGAACACCCCCCTCAGTACTTTGAAGCTTGCATGCCTCAATGGCAAGTTTCTCACTTCCGGCGACAAGTATACATCAATGACCTTTGACCAGAAGATTTTGCGTGGTGTTCGACGCCAAGTCCTATATTCACACCACGTGAATTGTACTGCAGTACCTTGAGGGTCATTATCATTATCGGTGATTCCTCTCGCGCTTGTTAACGGTTTACATCATTGACCGGTAATCAAGCGATGTCTTTCCATGTTCGACTTCAGCGCAATTCTCACATGGATCGACTTGTACTTAGAGTGAAGATCGAACGAGTTTGAAGACCCCAGATCTAGTTTCATCCATCCGGGCTGCGATATATATTCAGGAAATATAAAGACATTTGATATGTACATCATTACAGCAGATGATCATCCTACTCAAAGGATGATAATTTCAGCAGAGAATTATCTGTCTACCATCAGACGATCGTCTGTTCTATGTACCAAAATGAATTTATAAAGCTGAGCATGGGAATGCCCGCCTCAGCTAGATCATGAAAGCAGAATGAAAAATAATGTATTGTATTGTATTTTATTACAGGTCACCTCTCAGCGATTAAATGAACTTCGGATCCTCCTGATAAAGCATTTCACCCGATAAACGACCTCATACTTTAGGGGGCAACTGTTATAGACATTTTTGTGCCTTACAGCATGAAGCATGAAATGTCAATAATCTAAGGGATCCAAAGTCCCTAAACATGTTGTTCCTACCCCTAGAGGAACAAGGTCAGCAAACCACAGCACTGAATATCAGTTCTCCACCTGAAAACACTCAAAAACAAGCTAATTCTGGATCATGTCAACTGCTCCACTGAGCATCTGCGCTGAATGTCAACTGCTTCACTATGTACCTGTGCTGAATGTCAACCGCAAAGAAGGCTACCTACGCTGGGTGAGTTTGGCCAAGTGGCACAGTCATTCCTCAAGGTGTCAATGCCCAGGAAGCTTCCAAAATGACACTTGGATCAGGGAATTCGACTGGTGATGAGTAAGAGGGTCTAGATCTCCAAGTGGAAGCAAGAACCTCCAAGTGGACTCAAGAACTGAAGAATAACTGAAGTGGGAGAGGACACTAGTCAGCTTCATGCCAAGCTCAAGCTGACTCATCCTTTCTCAAAAACTCCTATATATAGAGCTCTCTCATGAGGTCTAGGGAGGCTGGAATCTTGTGAATGTAAGGAAGTGATGTTGGTTTGAGTATAGAGCTATTGGGTGATTTGCTTTGAAGGAGGTGAAGAGGAGATTTCTTTCTGCTGGGAGGTGATGCTGGATTTGGCCTTTTATGGTTGTATCACTTCCTGAACTTTACTTCTTCCATTAATAAAGCATTTGAGGTTCTTCTATATGCATGTGTCTCAATGGTGTATTGCTATACTTGTGTATTTGATTTATTCTAATCCTTGAATCAATTATGAATGTATGCTTCTTGTAGTTTCCCTCTCTTGCCATTTTGTAGGATCTTGGTGTAGCAGGGCCAGTGAAAGAGCAAGGAGCTGGGAGCAAGCAGCAAGGAGAGAAGATTGGATCAACCATTAGCGGAAGACATCGGTTAGTGGATCCCTTTCTCCCCTATTTTACTTTCATAAAGAAGAAATCTTAAATAGCTTTGCTTTGATTGTTGTTGAGGTACTATCACCCTTAGAGTGGGATAGGGTCATTCCGTATTGGATACTTTTCCCAACAACAAACTGGCGACTCCACTGGGGATCGTATTTTGTTGGTTGTTTGTGTTTTTGCTATTCATTTCATAAACACAGGGAGTACCGAATCGAACTGCATTTGGAGTTTTCAAATGCAAAGTAGAGGGCAGCTACTCTAGCTCAGTTTCTGGGCATGTTTATGATTTGAAGAGCTGATCCACAAGGACTCTAAATAGCTCTTAGTGATAGCTTTTTATCCTCCTTTTCATCCCTTAGTGTGTACTTGATTGATAGCTTCTGATTTGGCCAAAAACTCTGAATTTTTGAGCAATTTGTAACCCGGAAACTGAGAAAAACGAAAGTTTGACTCTTCATTGCAGACACTGTGAAGGCAGTCTGCATTTCAGCACAGATCCCGAAGGGGCTACCTGCGCTGAATGTCAAACTGACAGTGTACCACCTGCGCTGAACCAGTTTTGCCTAGTGCTACTGGGGTTCCCTGTTGTTTATTGCCCTGTTTTCATCCTTGTTTTTGCAGCCTGTTATCAGTCAATGTACCTATCTGAAACCAACTTTCCTTGCCACTATTCCGCCTCGGTTGTATAAAGAAACTGTGTTTGTTCTTTGTGTATTTCTTGTATCATTTGCAGTTTCCCATAACAAAAGTGAACTAGTCTTGCTGTGGCCTCTTAGATCTAGACCTGTGATAAAGTGTCGTTTTGATCTTAAGAGTTAGTTTGTTTGCTGTTCATAGCTGATTGAGCTTTTGCTTTCGTCATATGGTTTGAATTTATACATTTCTAGTGTCGAAACAAGTAAATCTTAAGGTGTCTTTTGATTTTGGACAAGCTTGTTTGCTTTCACTTGAAATTGAATTCAAAGTTATACAACAACTTTCTTTTTGTATTACATCAACATTAAGAAAGAGAAAAGAAATACCTGCATTGTGCATGTGCATTTTGACAGCTTGCATGTTGATTTAGGGAAAAGTGCATTAGTGTGTGCTCTATGATCTGTGTGAAAAGATGATGTCTTTCTTTTCCCTCAGTAGTTAAGATTTTCAAAGTTGAAAGATTGAAAAGCTTGCTTATCATCTTAGACTGCATTTAGGAGTGTTATCATACATTTCGTGGTGATCCATAAAGGAAAACTGCTAAACAAGATCAACCTTAAAATAAATTGAATTTACATAACAACGCATTGAAACATAACGCAAACACATAGAGGTCTAAGCTAGAGACGTGTTCCGGCGTCGTTAAACGTGATATCTTAGCGTTGAGTGGTTGGGTGATTCCTCCACGGTGAAGCGATAAGTATCAATACGGACTTGTGCTCCCACGTACCGTCGCGTATATATTGGGAGACCCCTATAGGAAAAAAGCCTTTATCCATAGGAAACCGTGTCGGCCGCCCTACTGATCGCAATGCAGTGAACACAGCATTCACGAAGATCGACCACTCGTACCGTAAAACGTATTCTGTGGTTTTGCGAAAAGTTTGGCACACCCTCTGCCTAGAACTCCAGAGTAGTTTCTTTTGGCCTTTTTCAAACTCTATAACTGAAAAAGTCCATCCGAGCATTTGTCACTTCGGGCTCGTTAAAACATCGAAGGAGACTAGAGTCATCTTTAGCTTTTTCTCGACTCTTAAAAAGTGAAAAAGCAAGTTGTGTCTAAAGCGTCGTTATAAAATTTATTTTAAATGAAACATAATCACCTCTTATTCCTGCGTTGATCTGTAGGTCGAGAACATGGAACGCCCCAACCAAGGAATTCCACATGATGGAAATCCTAGTCCTTTCTCCTCTTGGGGAGAAGTTGGTGCGCCCCACATGGCCACATTGTCGCTTCCAGGACTGACAATTGGCCTGCCAATTTGGCTATTCTCAACCAATGTAGTTCAGAACACCATGTTTCCTGAACAGTCGAGTCAACAGTTAGACCAGTCTAGAGCTTCCCACCAGCCTTCTACTTCCTATAACTCTTCCTCCGATCCTTCATCTTCGCAAGGTAGAGCCGGAAAAAGCCAAGCTCCCATGGAGAAGAAGGAGAAGAAGAAGAGAGAGAAGAAGAAGAAGGAGCCTAAGGCGACTACGGGCAAGCAAAAGACATCTGACAAAAATCCACACACAGCACAGACCGGGCCTAAATCGCCATGTGTCATATGTAAAGGATACCACTTCCATAGAGATTGTCCCTGTATTCCCCGGATACTAAGGGACTGGTCCCCTCGTTTGCACAGCTCGGGAGCATCAACCTCTGATAGTCATGTTGAATGCTTACCGTCAACCAGCGAAAGTGAAGGTTCAAGACAAAGAGGGGGATCAAGATCCCCCTGCAGACTGTGTGAAGGCGATCACGCCATCCACCATTGTCCCTTCTTAGACGAAGTGAAGAGATTTTTGGAAGATCGTCCGGTTTCACCGTTGAGACTTCCTCCTGGATACAAAAAACTCGTGCCAAGTCCTTCGTTGGTTGAAAATACAGCTGGCCCGCTCAAGTGGTCAGCTGAAGCGTCAGTCATTGAGAATGAACCTACTGAATCCAGACCGGACGAAAGTCTAAAGGTCGAAACGGCAGTTGACCCGGTTCTGCCTTCAGAGGTTTCATCTTCAAATGACACCGTCACTGAAGATTCATCTTCAAATGACACCCTCACTGAAGAGAATAAGGATGACACCATCCAGATTCTTTTCATCAAAACAGAATCTGATGAGCGTCAGGGCAATGTGCCCATTCCTTTATCGCAGGAAGGAACATCGTCAGGGTCATATCCGGCCGTGTATTCGGTCCCACCACCAAGCAACCTGGTTGTGTCCTTTGATTGGAACCAACTAGGCAGACCCCGGTTGCCAGCCAGTGTATCATTCAGAATCATAGTCCAAATTTATAGAATGATAATGGTTGGCACTATCATTGATGAAGGGGCATCTGTGAGTATCCTTTCCTCTATTGCTTGGAAAGCACTGGGTTCCCCGACGCTTTTGCCTGAGATAAGAAATATCTCGGGTTTTGATAAAGGAACCAGTCGACCATTAGGGATCCTCCCCAATGTACCTGTTACATTGAAAGGGAAGACTGTTCAAATGAACGTGATGGTCATTCAAGGACCCTTGGATTATAACCTACTCCTTGGACGAGACTATATATATTGCATGGGAGCTATAGTCTCCTCACTCTTTAGAGTAATGTGTTTTCCGCACGAAGGAAGGATGGTCAAGCTCGTAGACCAACTTTCATTTCCGGGATCACGCATCGCAAATAGTCACATACCAACCCTGAATGGTCTATTCAATCAAGAAATGTCTCCACCCCCAGTCCTCCTTCCCGATGAGTGCGAGTGATTCGGAAAGATGGGACTGGAACCCAGGGGGCATGCATCCTGGTCTGCTTCGGGCAGAGGAAACCTTGGGTATAAGGTAGAATTTCCGCGAAAGACTATGACTAGTCCGTACCCCGTCTGTGGATGGAAGAGGGGTTGTTCTAGAATAGGATTCTTTTGTCAAGGTTACTTGTTTGACAAAGGTCATTCACCATTGTCTACTTTAGTAGACAGTGCCGAGGAATGTTTTAGTTTGATGGTGTTAACAAAACAATCTTTGGGTAACCAGAAAGAGGCAAGCCTCACCCTTTAAAACAAATGTTTTATCGGATAAGTAGGGGCAGCCTTGAAATTGTACTTTATACCTGGGGGCATGCAAACCTTTTGGAGTGCAAGCTAAGAGCGGTTATTTATCTGTTTTTGGGATTAGCCGTTTCTGAACTTGCATAAAGAAAGGATGAGAGGGAGCATAGCTTATGTAAGGTGCGAGCTCTATAAAAAATGGGATCTTACAGGAGACATTTCTTATCTTATGACTGGTATATCGAGCAGTTTTACTGCGGAATTTATGCTCGTTAAAAAATAGAAAAGCGAGATCCGAGCAGTTTTAGTACATAGTTCATGCTCGTTAAATAATAAACATAAGATTGAGCAATGTTTTGGCGCATTTAAGCTCGTTAAATAAAAAATGAACCTATCCCGGTAAATAACCATTGTGATCGTAAATTTATTAGCCATAAAAAGCCTTGGTCGTGTTTGCACCTGCCACCTCCATTCCATTTGGCCGATCGTTCAGCCCCATATGATTGTTTACCTATTTTGAGGAAGAGCTGCGAAGAGTGATTTCACCTAGCCATCCTTGTGACACTGCCGTGATTGGAAAATTCCAACCTGTACCTGGAATCTGCTGCTATCCCTGTTTATCACTCGTTCCTCAAAAGACGAGTCTTCTTTGAGCTCTTTTCAACTGACTTGTAAAATATGAAAATTTTGCCGAGTTTTGGCCTTCCAGCTCGTTAAAAGGACCGGAAGAGCTATCCCTCCTCTAGATTTTAATCTTTTTGGACCTGAGGGATTATTGCACAAAAAGGTCGAGCGCTTGTTTTATTCGGCTCGTTAAAATTATCGAAAACTCATCCCTTATGTATTGTTTTATACTTTTTCGGACTTAAGGGATTAGATGGTGAAAAAGGAATTTTGGAGTTAACTTTATGTACCTTTTCAGACTCTCTAAAAATGAAAAGGACCGAGTTTTCCTTGTCGTTAGACTCGTTAAAATGATTAAATAGCGACAAACTTGTCTTTAGACGAGAACGAGTTTCCCTATCGCTAGGCTCGTTAAAACATAGCGATGGGCTTGCCCGAAGGGTAGGTTATAGAACAAGCATATGTTATCCTCCTCAAGCTTGACAAAAATAAAGAGGTACTGGTCAGAAATGACTGGGGAAAAATTGGGAGAACCTCAAAGCTTTAATGGTAGCAAGTCGCTCTTGAACATGACACTTTTCCTCCGTATCACATCGGGTTGGGTTGTCTCATTCACCGGTCTCATCACCATGGTCCTCGCCAAACCATCCACATTTGGGGTAATGCTACCAATCCATCGCATCAGTGTCGTTATATGTTCAAGAGATGTTGTTGAGAAAGAGTCAACCGTGTCCCACCCACTGCCATACATTATCCTTCATCCACCCATGATCGCCACCCTGAATCATATGTCACAGATTGTTTTCACCTCCATTAAAATCATTAGCTCCGTTCCGTGTCACTGATGTGGGATTCATTAAGGCCCTCCTTTGACGGATCGCTTCTTGTCGACTTCAGCTCATTATCCAAGAAGTTGATCTAGGAACACCCCCCTCAGTACTTTGAAGCTTGCATGCCTTAATGGCAAGTTTCTCACTTCCGGCGATAGGTATACATCAATGACCTTCGACCAGAAGATTTTGCGTGGTGTTCGACGCCAAGTCCTATATTCACACCACGTGAATTGTACTGCAGTACCTTGAGGGTCATTATCATTATCGGTGATTCCTCTCACGCTTGTTAACGGTTTACATCATTGACCGGTAATCAAGCGATGTCTTTCCATGTTTGACTTCAGCGCAATTCTCATATGGATCGACTTGTACTTAGAGTGAAGATCGAACGAGTTTGAAGACCCCAGATCTAGTTTCATCCATCTGGGCTGCGATATATATTCAGGAAATATAAAGACATTTGATATGTACATCATTACAGCAGATGATCATCCTACTCAAAGGATGATAATTTCAGCAGAGAATTATCTGTCTACCATCAGACGATCGTCTGTTCTATGTACCAAAATGAATTTATAAAGCTGAGCATGGGAATGCCCGCCTCAGCTAGATCATGAAAGCAGAATGAAAAATAATGTATTGTATTGTATTTTATTACAGGTCACCTCTCAGCGATTGAATGAACTTCGGATCCTCCTGATAAAGCATTTCACCCGATAAACGACCTCATACTTTAGGGGGCAACTGTTATAGACATTTTTGTGCCTTACAGCATGAAGCATGAAATGTCAATAATCTAAGGGATCCAAAGTCCCTAAACATGTTGTTCCTACCCCTAGAGGAACAAGGTTAGCAAACCACGGCACTGAATATCAGTTCTCCACCTGAAAACACTCAAAAACAAGCTAATTCTGGATCATGTCAACTACTCCACTGAGCATCTGCGCTGAATGTCAACTGCTCCACTATGTACCTGCGCTGAATGTCAACTGCAAAGAAGGCTACCTACGCTGGGCGAGTTTGGCCAAGTGGCACAGTCATTCCTCAAGGTGTCAATGCCCAGGAAGCTTCCAAAATGACACTTGGATCAGGGAATTCGACTGGTGATGAGTAAGAGGGTCTAGATATCCAAGTGGAAGCAAGAACCTCCAAGTGGACTCAAGAACTGAAGAATAAGTGAAGTGGGAGAGGACACTAGGCAACTTCATGCCAAGCTCAAGCTGACTCATCCTTTCTCCAAAACTCCTATATATAGAGCTCTCTCATGAGGTCTAGGGAGGTTGGAATCTTGTGAATGTAAGGAAGTGCTGTTGGTTTGAGTATAGAGCTATTGGGTGATTTGCTTTGAAGGAGGTGAAGAGGAGATTTCTTTCTGCTGGGAGGTGATGCTGGATTGGGCCTTTTATGGTTGTATCACTTCCTGAACTTTACTTCTTCCATTAATAAAGCATTTGAGGTTCTTCTATATGCATGTGTCTCAATGGTGTATTGCTATACTTGTGTATTTGATTTATTCTAATCCTTGAATCAATTATGAATGTATGCTTCTTGTAGTTTCCCTCTCTTGCCATTTTGTAGGATCTTGGTGTAGCTGGGCCAGTGAAAGAGCAAGGAGCTGGGAGCAAGCAGCAAGGAGGGAAGATTGGATCAACCATTAGCGGAAGACATCGGTTAGTGGATCCCTTTCTCCCCTATTTTACTTTCATAAAGAAGAAATCTTAAATAGCTTTGCTTTGATTGTTGCTGAGGTACTATCACCCTTAGAGTGGGATAGGGTCATTCCGTATTGGATACTTTTCCCAACAACATAAGGTCCCTTAGGCTCTTAAACCATGATTGAGGGAGACAAAATACCACCTTGAACTTACCTTTTTCCCACTGCAACACATTTCTATAATTAAATTTAGTGAACAAATTTATGAATTTGTTAATACATTGATGATTTTGTTGATTGTCTCATGAGATATATAATGTATTCTATCATTAAGTTTAATCCCTTTGGAATGGAGTGGTTAAAGGTTGATTGCATGTTCTTTTCCTCATGCAAATTAGATTAGGATTTCTTTCTTTGATTTATGATTCTTAATCTAGAGTTTATATTTCAAGCACTATTATTTCCAATCGCATAGACTAGGTTTCATTTTTATGCAACATTTACATTATGCAAGTAGATTAATATTTACATTTCTGCAAGTAGTGTAGAGTTTACATTCTTTCAAGTAGTGTAGCCTTTACATTTTTGAAAATAGGATTAACATTTACTTGTGTGAAAGTAATATTCCCATTTCTTTGCAAATAGAGTAGCATTTCCATTTCTGCAAATAGATTATAACTTTCCTTTCATGCAATTTATTTCCTTTCCAATCTAGAATCATTTGATAAAGTGGTTTATGTATGTCTTGGTCTGGTCCATTTATTGAAGGTGACATGAGTAGAGCTTAGCCTATTGTGCATAAAATATTGCCACCTCTTAAGTTTGTACAAACCCTAAGTTTATAATTAAAGTTGGTAACTTTGAGAGTTGCAACACTCTTTCTATAATATTAAGGCTCATCAACTAGCCCACTAGGTAGAAGTGCCTATGATTCAAATCAATTGAAATCTTGAACTAGCAGTGCATGGGTACCCTTATGGGGGAGGAGAAGATGTCCTTGTACTCCTCCACAACTTTTTCAACTTGTTTCTGCTATGTGGGGGAACCCTTTCTGGGGGCCATGGATGTGACTACGATCATCCTTGTACTTTGAGATTGAATCAGAAAGAAAACAAATTTCTTAGTCTAGGAGATTATATTATTGCATTTATTAGCATAGATCAAAGAAATGGCATTAGGCCGGGCTACCTCTAATATCTTGTATAGTTTTCTTCCCAAACTAATAATAACATTGTGAGGTATGGAATCGTACATAACATGACGCTTCAAAAAGTATGGTTGGATTAATAAAACATCACAGAATTAAATAGGAGTAACATAAAAAAATACCTCATCTGTGAATGGTTTAATGTTGTAGGGAAGGAAGTATTTTTAGCTGACGCAAATATCTCGTCCTTGGTGAAGCAACTTGATGGTGTATGGTTGTGGGTGTGGTGTGGTCGAAAGACCCAACCATTTAATGACCTATGCTGAGAGAAGGTTATTTTGTCTCCCACTATTGATAATGAATTGCATTGGAGAACCCTTCACCCACATTTTTGAGTGGAAGAGACTCCCCCCCTCCTTCAGATCTTCGGGATCATTCTTTGGACCTTGGTCGTGGAAATGGTGGCACTAGGTTCTGCGTTAATAATTTTCTTCCCCTTGTCATTCCCCTTAAAATTTATGGATCAGAGTCAGAACATGTATCTGACTCCAATATTTTAGCTCAACCACTAGTGACTGCTTAGTGTGACACTTATTTGTGTTGTGGGTGGCGCTCTTGTGGAACTCACACCACTTTCTTGTGTCCTTCTTCGTCTTCGTGGTGTTATTACTTTCTTTTGGCTTTTATGGGTTGTCTTGGGTCACTCCACCTTGGATCTGGCCTTTGTTTTATGTTTTGGAGGTGCCTTTCCCCTACTTCAGATTTGCAGATCCAAAGTCTCGCTTCTTCAGTTTAAATTTTTACTTGATCCTCACAGTATATCGGGATGTTGTGCCAAGCGAGGAGATTTCTAGGAACTCCATCTCTTTATGGATGTATTTGTGCATACAACCACAACACTTGAGTATCAAATGCCACTCAAAATCCTTGATACCTAACTTTGTGCATAAGGTATGGGAAATGTTTGTGAACTCTGGCACATCTTGCTCCCTTCCTTATCATAGTGTGGTCCATTTTATGTACTTATCTTCATAGCTTCCGACAGGATAAAATTGTTCCTTGATGACATTTTGGAAAGAATTCTAAGAGGGTGCAACTAAAAATTGTGAGGGTTTCTCCTTGATTCTTTTCTCAGTAAGTTTTCCATGAGTCCTTGACATGGGGGTGGCTTTGAGGAGTGCAAAAGTAATATTTTCCCTATCAAAAAAATTATGGACTAAAAAATATCCTTCCAACAGATTTAACCATCTATCAAGGGAATTTATGTCTATTTGGACTTGAAATATAGGAATGTCAAATTTAGCGTGTACCTTAAAGGAGGTGGCACCTCCGAAGTGATTGTTGGATGAAGATCCCTCGCCTATTGATACCTGTCGAAGGATCTGGGAAAAATTGTCCATCATCTTGTTCCTTTGTTGCTTGAGGTCTTCTTCAAGAAACATTTTGAAAGGATCTCCTTCTCCCTCGTCTTTCTTTTATTTTTTCCATGGGAGGTTGTCAGGGTCAATAAGGTTGGGCTCGCAAGGGTTCGATTAGTTCAAGTCCCAACTACTTATACCTCGACCTTGTTGGGGACATGCACAAAAAAATAGAGAAAGAGCATACAACTATGATACCACTGATCCAGATTTATGAAGGAAAGAAATAAAATACAGATTCAAACCAAAACAGAGAGATATAACGAAACAAAACTTCAATTAATAAATAACAACTGCTGAAAATTGTTTACATATATAGGAGAAAGAAACTAGCTCAAGTGATGGTAACTTATCTCTAGGAAGAGATGTGACAGCTACATGCCTTCTGAGTTGTGTTACAGTGAGACTCATAGGATTTTTTATAATTAATAAATAATGGAAACCCTAAATATCCAAAAACATAACCCTAGGAGATGAAACACCCAAAGATTGTAGGCCCCATTAGGGTTAGTTGGAATATCAACTTATTGGGGTCGTAACTTTGTCATACGATCTTCGTTTGGAGCATACCATACCTTGTTAGAAAGATTTATCTGAGGAAAACAACTTTTGACTCTAAACCCTTGCTATAGGAAATGAGTTTTCCAACTTTCCAAAATAACGTCGTTTAGGGCCTCAAACAACTTCAGAACTTCAGGGCCCAAAAAAGATGCCAAAAATAGTAAATTATGCTAGAAATTAGGAAACTGAAAGGAAATAGTGTTGGAGTTCCAAGTGGAATAGGTGGGTGGCCACCAATATACACTTAGATTAGTCCTTCCCCATTAGGAAGCAATGGTCCCCATTGTGTTGAGTGCCTCCATGAGATGGGGAAACTTCTGTTGGACTTGGTCCCTAGTGAACCACTTTCCTTGGTACAGGAGCTTGTTGGCGTTGACAAACTGATACAGTTGGATCCTTTATTGGCGAGTTTTCTTAATTTGTGTGTCCATGATTTGATAAGTCATGGCTTGTTCAACGTAATCTTGGTTAAGCTTTGTTGGTATCAGCTACTCAGCAATGTCTAATGTGTCTAGCAATCATGGAAAGTAACACTGAAGGAAATCCACATTGAACATTGGGTGCAGGCCAAGGAATGGGGGAATGTTGAGCTCAAAAGAATTGTCACCCATACCCTCAGTGATGGTGTAAGGAACATATCATAGTGGTTGAAGCTTCTAATGGGCTTTGGTAAGGCAGTCCTTCTACAAATGCAACCAAATTTTTTCACCCACTTGAAACCTATGTGGCACCTGATGTTGATCATGACTTTGTTTGTACTTGGCATTGCCTTATCTAGGATATCATGAACCTGTTTCCGAATGTGTTGGATGTGTTCATTAAACTTGGTGGCTTTATTAACTTTGGATTGAACATGTGCAAATTATGTTTGTGTCATCACAAGAGGCATTACAACATCAATGAGACACAATGGTTGAAATACCATGCCCACTTGAAAGGGGTTGTGCCAGTCGAGCTATGGAGAGCTTTGTTAAAGCTACGTTTCACATAGGGAAGACTCTTATCCCATGGTCGTGGATGCTTGGTGTTTTACATGCGTTTTATGTGCACTATCATCCTATTGATAACATTTATCTAGCTATCAGTTTGAGGATGGAATGCAGTCAACTTGGTGATCTTAGTCTCCAAAAACAACTAGAGGCTCGACCAGAATGTTCTCAGGAACTTGCTATCCCAATCTGATATCATGATCTATGGGATACCAAAATTTACCCACACTCGTTAAAAGAAGAGTTTGGCAGTGTCTTATTTTGTGATTCTCTTCTTACAAGCCATCAATATAACCATCTTAGAAAATATATCAACAACCAAAAATACACAATCGTTGCCATGCTTGGTAGAAGGGAGGCCATACATATAGTCCATGGAGATGGATTTCCAAGGCTTGCTAGGAGTAGGCAAAGGAGTGTATAGTTCTTTCCTTTTAATGGTTGGCTTAGTGATGACACAGGCAAGATAGGATATGATATGTTTCCCAACATCTTGTCGAATTTTTGGCCAATAAAAATACTTATATAGTACTACCACGATTTTCTCCAAACCAAAGTGTCCTACAATCTGAATGTAGTGCACCTCCCAGATCAGCTTGGCACACTCACTTGGACAAACACAAAGGTGCATTAGTGTCACGCGGAAAGAGTTGTTAGTGCGGACACAACCGACCTTCCTAGAAAGCCTAAGACTCTCTAATGACAAACAAGACAAATAAGAGCAATCCTTCTCTAAATATGCTTTTACAATATGAGAAATCAAGTGTTTAGATCCTACCTGTAATCTAACGTTGTTGTAGTAGTCCAGCTTCGTTGATCCGGATGAGCTCCTCCTTCCCTTCGAAACCTGCATTCACCAACAATCAAACGATTAAATAGCACCTGAATATCACATAAAATAAAACATATTTAACATGTAGACCAAGGAGTACATGAAACAACTCATTAATAACAAATTGTTGAGAAGAATGGACTAATTTGTATTAAAAGGTAACAAAAGGAACCATTACAACCTGAGCCTTGGTGTTGTGCAAGCTCCTCCCAGGGTCCACAAGAGTTCTCCCTTACTCTGATCAGCTCACCCACCTCCCAATGGAAACAAGTAAAGATGGTAATCTCTCCTCACAAGCTTCTACAAGGAAGTCCTAATTCCAGCAGCATCTACCCTTAGGAATGTTCAGCTCTCAACCTCCCCTCCCTTTGGCCCAATGCCTGTATTTATAGTGCTCTAGAGGAAGTTATTCAGGTCCACCATCAATGGGATAAGTCCCTCTTTGGATGGGATAGCTCCCCTATTGATGGGATAAGTTCCTCTTAGGTAGGGATACATGAACCATCTGGAGGCGCTTCATACACGTCAAACATACTTCTAGAAGACTCTAGAAATGACCACAAGTAACTTTTTTGGAGTGAAACTTGCGCCTTTTGACCTTTACAGGAGTACGCACCCATCCCTTTACATACAGAGCGTACAAGTACGCAGGTTTTGTGAACTTGGGTTGCGTACCCGCAGGTAAGGCTAAGAGAAACTGCGTACCAGAGATAACTTGACTTTAAATGACTTTTCTCTCTTTCTTTGAGTTTGACATGGAAGGCAGAGGCATGAGACTTGCCAAGGAGGATAGTATGACAGTGGATGGAGTCATACTAACTGCAAATAGCCATGGTGACATTTTTTAGTGTAACAGATTGCCCCCTAAAGTGCGAAGCCTGTAGTAGATTAGGGTTTTTATGATCTAGGAAGGGTGAAGTACTTTATCATTTCAAGGAGTATCTCGCGGAGGACCTGGTCAGAACCTGCAAATATTCAACACAAAATACATATATAAGATGATATCATCGCTGAGGTAGGCATTCCCATACTCAGATTGAAAACTTTAACTAACAATCTAACTACTGCTCTGATACAAGAATGGTTTTGCAGTACATCACAATCATAGACTTTTGTAGACACAGTATGGACGCAGCCATCTGTTTATGATTAGTCTACTGTATAATGAATACAAAACTCCTCGCAGCCTGGATGGTGGAAACTAGATCCAGGGTCTTCATTTCTACCTCTCGAATTGGTACGATTCTATCCATGCGAATAAATGAGTTGATGTCGAGCATGGTAGAAACCACTTGATTACCAGTCAATGATGTAAACCGTTAACAAGTGTGAGAGAGACCACCAGTGATGTCAATGGTTCTCAAAGTACCCAGTACAATCCATGAAATGTGAATGAATGAGTTGATGTCGAACACGTCACGGAATCCTCTGATCGAAAGTAAATGATGTAAACTGTCGTCAAAGGCGAGAAACCTGCCATTGATGCATGCAGACTTCAAGGTACTGACGATTTCTAAGTCATCTTTCTAGATAATGTGCTGATGTCGATAGAAAGCGACTCGTTGCAGGCAAGCCCACAACACGAAATCATTGTTCAAGTTGAAAAAATGTTGCTGTAAGGACTGACTCAGGGATGGTCAAATGGATGACAAGTATTTTGCATATGAATGGTTTATTTGCAGAGACCTCTTGAACACATAACGACACGACAGATGGTTTGGTGACGATTGACCCAAAGTTAATACCCGGAAACGGTTGAAGACTTTCAAAGTGGTTTGATCAACTTTTAAGGCAAAGGATTTCCCAACCCAGGTGAACAGAAAGTGTCGTGTTGAAGAGCGGTGATAAGGTTCTTCTGTAACAAAGGATGACAAATCGGTTCATTCTTCTCTCTTTTCCCCCACCATTTCTGGCAAGTACCTCTTTATTTTTTACAAGCTTGAGGAGGATAACATATGCTTGATTATAAGCTCATCCTTCGGATGAGTCCAACTTAGTTTAGATTCGGACCCTAAGAAGGAGTGGTCCGTTCCTGTTTGTAATCAAACAGGTCCTTTACTGTGAAATTTTAACGAGTCCAGTATAGGAGAAACTAGGCGTTTTTCATTTTTAGAGAGTCTGAAAAAACTAAAGAAGACTCCACGGTGAACTTTTTCGTAAATTTGTGTCTCCCAAGCCCGAAAAAGTATAAAATAATACCTGAGAGAACCGCTTGATCTCGCGATCAAGGAGTACTTTCATGATTAGTGTCTCTGACCTGAAAAGTAAAAAGCGATCAAGGACACGTCGTTTTATTTCCGTATCGAGTTTGAAACGACAAAAACCCGACAATCTTTTTCCTGTTTTTACGGTCAGAAAAGAGCTATAAGGGGACCGTCTTTTAATTCCATTTTAACGAGTGTAAAAGAAACGCTTGGCAATATTTTCATTTTTTAGGAGTCAGAAAAGAGATTAAAAGATGACTCTGATGTTTTGGTTCGTGAAAAATTATGATTTTACCCTAAAGTCCTTTTGTCCTGCACAAAAACAACACATTACTCATACCTGTTTAAGATGGGCAAAAATACATTGAAAAATATCCTTTCATGGTGAAAAATAAACAAACTTAGCATTCATTCATCCAAAAAACCTATAAAAAGACTTTTTACCATGTCATTTTTACCGTTTCACTGTTGAGGTTGAGAAAAGGGCTTTTGGCAAGAAACTTCCCGTGGACATTGCGGAGAATCCGACCGTCAGAATCGAACGCCGTCTCATCAGGTATTCTACAACATCCTTCTCTTGCTTTCCATCCGTTTAAAATTCATTTTTAGGTTTTTATTTGATTTTTTGGAGGTCTTGGGGTTTCAAGATGCGCCCTTCGGGGTACGCAGGTCATGCACTGCTGACCTGCGTACCCCGATATTTTCTCAATGGGGAAAATATCGGGAGTACGCAACCGGCCTTAAGGGAAGCTGCGTCCAGACGCTCTGTCCCTAAAAGTCGGGGTGCGTACCCCACAAAACACATTTTGAAACCTTCATTTCTCCAAAATGGACCAAAATTTTAAAATTTTATGGACTCTAACAGATGTTTTATGATGTGCAGGGTGCACACCATGCTTGATTGGCGTGAAAGAGAACACGAGGACGTTGATTTGGCTGCAATAGGTCATCAACCTTCTATTGATGCGTTAAAGGCATGCAGACTCTATAAGTACTGGGCCATACCTGGCATGAGGGCCCAGGTGCCATTCTTAGAGTGGCTGGTTGAAAGGTGGAACATTCAGGATCAGTGTTTCTACATCGAAGAGCACCAGCTCAAGATAGAGCCCTCCGACATATATTTTCTCACTGGCTTGCCTAACAGGGGCGAGCAACTCTCTCTATTCGGGACTAGGCCGGGTGGCCAATCCCTTACTAGTCTCTGGCTAGAGTGGTGCAACAATCAAAACCAGGAGAAGGGGATAGAAATCAAATACATATCCCGACCTGAACTTATGGTGATATCCTTTACTGTTACCAGACTTTGCGGCGCGGCCGCTTTGCACCATGCCACCGGGTCCCAAATGCGGATGGCTATAGATTGCTTCCAAGGCACCATTTTCAACTGGTGCGATGCTGTGTTGGCCAATATGAAGGGCCAACTAACTAGGGCAAAGAGAGGACAACTGAAGACCTTTGGATATGGGCCTTTAGTCATGAGCTTTGCCCTAGAGAGAGTTCCAATGCTGATCCCCCAGCATCTTACAGTTCCAGTTGGGCCTCCTCGGGAGCCTAAGTTGACGAGATGGGTTGCGGTAATGGCCCGGCATCCTGATGAGGGAGCAGCAGTTGTTCGATTTCCTGACAGTTACTTTCACTGGCTGGAGGGCCAGGTCTTTGCGATTCAAGATTTTCTGTACGCCGGAATGGATTTTCGCAACGATCTGGACATGGTTCTTCCACAGGGAGAACAATGGGACGACAGAGGTATTTCATTTTCACAAGTTTTTAAATTACGTATTTTTTTTTGTTTTTTTTTTTATATATCGCCTCAAAACTGACAGCACAAAATTTTCAAAATGCAGATGTAGGTCCACGGCGTCCGGCCAACCTCCGGGCTTTTGAGAGGAGAGTACTAGCTGTACCAGCACCAGCCCCACAGGATGCGGCCACAGAGACCTTAGCCGAGCTGGAACAGGATCTAGAGCGTCTGACGGCAAATATACTAGAGACCACTATAGATGACATTCCTATTCGACTTCAGCGCTACGTGGTCGCAGTCCCAGGACCTTTTAGGAGGTTCCTGTGTAGGGTAGCGTGGGCAGTGGTCTCGTATAGAGAGCACCACCAGTGATTGGCTAGTCACTTTTGTAGACACATATGACATTTTTTGTTTTTTTTACTTATCATTTTTGCCAATCATAAGGTGTTTTTCAACCTATGATCGAAGACGATGTATATTTTTGACACACTCCTATCTATATATATCATTATTACAGGCTTATTTTGTTAAACATGTGTGTTGAAATGTTTATAAATTTACATTTATGATTGTTACAAATGTCTATTTAACATTCGAGACGCCATTGCATCTGCTAATGTATTTAAAGACCTTGGAATATGATAATATTCAATGTAATCAAATTCACGTTCCAAGAGACGCACCCTCAAAAAAAATCTTAATAACACTGGATTTCTAATGGCATAGACTCTCTTAAGCTGTAATACAACGAGTTCAGAATCTAACCTCACTATCAAACTCCGAATCCCAAATGAAATAGATTCAGATAATAATTCAATCACTGCACTGTATTCTGCAATGTTGTTTGTTGTTTGACCGAGGCTCACCCCATGCATAGAAACTAACTCGTCAGAGGGCGAATAGATAACCCAAGTTGTGGAAGAGATATTCCGTGTACTACGACAAGCACCATCAGCAAATCCAACGTACGTTTGGAGAGGCGTCGACATCTGCAATATCAAGAGTAAAACCAAGATAAGCCAGAATAATGACAAAAACACACTTTTTAAAACTAAGCACACAGCCTAAACTAAGCAAACATACCAGTTAAAAGAAAATTAACCTAACTAGGACTAACTAAATCTCCATACCCACCATTTAAGCATAATACCTCTTTAGGTAAAGTCCATTTCTGGGCTTACCCAAAGAGTCCCCATCAAAATCTACCAGCTCATAGGCCCCTTTTTCCAGCTTTCGCTTGACAATGTAGGGTCCATGCCACATGGGAACGAATTTTCCAGCACCTAATTTATCGTTAGCTTGATCATATAATAGCACTAGGTCTCCTTCCAAAAAATTACGAGGGGTCACGTTACGGTCATACTGAGCTTTCATCCTTTTTGCGTGAGTCTCGATTGCCAAAACAGCGTCACGTCAAGTCTCATCTAATTTAGCTAAGTATAACAGACGCTTCTCCTCTTCAGAAGTAGCTGGGAGTAATTCGATAGCCATTTGAAGTGATGGGATTTCGCATTCAATGGGTAACACTGCTTCCAAACCATAAACTAGCTGGAAAGGAGTGAACCCTGTTGATGTTTTTACTGAGGTTCGATACGCCCAAAGCGCTGAGAATAACATGTTGTGCCAATTCGACCGATGAATACCAATGATTCGTCGGATCATGATAACTAGAACTTTGTTGATGGATTCAACCAAACCGTTTGCTTGAGGATAATAAGGAGTAGAACTATCATGGCGTAAACCAAGCTGGCTTGTAAGTTCTGTCATCATAATGTTTCGAAAATGGCGCCCATGGTCAGTAATTATCGCTTGTGGGACACCAAACCTAGCAATAATATGATTGAATACGAAAATCGCTGTTGTTTTGCCGCTTGCCTCGAATGTAGGCATCGCCTCAGCCCATTTAGTAAAATAATCAACCGCAAGGATGATATACGCATGCCCCCCGGCCGAGTGAGGGTTACAAGTAATAAAATCGATACCCCATTTAGCAAAAGGACCAACGGCAATTATAGGGTGGAGAGGAGCAGGTGGTGCGCGCATCTTGTGATCAAACACTTGGCAGTTGTGGCATTTTCGGACCGCAATGATACAATCTTTAAACATGGACGGCTAGAAATAGCCAGCACGCAACACCTTCTGAGCTGTGGCATACCCAGACATATGACCGCCACATGCTCCAGAATGACAGTCATTCAAAACCCTTTCTTCCTCTTCATGAGTTAAGCAACGACGAAAAACTAAGTCCGCCCCACGACGATAGAGAGTATCTCCGATAATTCTGTATTGTTGGGACTGGAATCGAATTTTCCGGCGTTCCGAATTTGAAGCTTCGGGCCAAAAGGATTGGGTTTGGAGATAGATGATTATATCCCCATACCACGATCTAAAGTGCTGATAAGAAACAGAGATTCGTCCGCAATGGGTTCCTCTGCCACAGTCTCCGTGTCAGCACGCGGGAAGTCACACATCAATTCCGCAAAAACTAAGGATTTCTTAGACTTGGACTTCTCAAACTCCAAATCGAACTCCTATAGGATAACAATCCATTTGGAGTACTTGCCCCCTAGCAATTGTTTTGTCAAAATATAGATCATAGGGTTGCAATCCGAGATCACTGTAGTTTTACGGAGAAGAATGTAATGACGAAAACGCTGGACAACCTGAACAGCTGCCAGGGCCAATTTCTCCACATGCGAATATTTTAGCTCAGTGGGATTTAACGTCCTACTAAGATAATATATTACATGTTCCGTTCCGAATTCATCTTCCTGAACTAAGACCATTCCAATGGTGGAGTGGGAGGCGACGAGATACAAAAAGTAGTCCTGGTTGTATTAGATATCATTTTTTGGGATTCAACTGCGTTAAGTAAGTCATTCAAACGTATGACCATTTCCATGAGAGGTAGTCGTAACTGACTAATTTCTCATGATTTTTGAATAGTTCACTTAGCACTCATTGCATCGGGTGACCTCCTGGGAAGTCCTGGTTACTGGGTGCAAGCCCCGGAAGTGATGATTGATGCTATGTGATTCGTTCTCCACATTTCACTAGTTTCAATCCCACTTCTTCACCCCTGTGTGCATCACCCGATGCAATGAGTGCTAAGTGAACTATTCAAAAATCATGAGAAATTAGTCAGTTACGACTACCTCTCATGGAAATGGTCATACGTTTGAATGACTTACTTAACGCAGTTGAATCCCAAAAAATGATATCTAATATAATGCACTGCGTAAATCCCCCATACTTAAGTCCTGGTTGTAGTTGGGAGGATGCAGCAATGGTGCATGGGTCAACACGTGCTTAAGTGCATCAAAAGATTTCTGAGCTATCTCATCCCAAGAAAATTGAGTGTTTTGTTTCAACAACCGGGTGAAACCCTTTGTAACCCTGGCGTAGTTAGGAATGAATCGACGTAAAAAGTTTGCTTTCCCTTGCAAACTTTGGAGTTGGCGCAAACTCGAAGGAGGAGGCAATTTGATGATAGCTTCGACCTTCGAGGGATCGACGCGGATACCGGCTTTTGAAACGACAAATCCTAGCAATCTTCCCACTTCTATGCAGAAGACACATTTGTGTGGGTTCAACCGAATTCGATAATGCCGACACCTCATAAAAATAGCGCGTAAGTGGACAAGGTGATCAGCTCGATACGGTTGCACAATGTGCTTGATGTCGTGAAACGCGTAAGACATTGCCCGTTGGAAAGTGGCTCCGGCATTCTTAAGTCCGAAAGGTAATTTGCAATAAGCAAACGTCCCCCAAGGACAAATGAAAGCCGTTTTTGGTTGATCGGCAGGTAGAATATTGATTTGGTTGTAACCAGAAAAACCGTCCATAAAGGAAAATATTTCATTGTCGGCACAATCATCAATTATTTGATCGATATAGGGTGTAGGATAGTTGTCTTTTGGACAAGCACAATTTATATCCCTATAGTCGATACATATTCTTATTGTTCCTTGTTTCTTGTTAACCGGAACAATATTCGATACCCAATCCGTTAACGGTATCGGATAAATGAAACCTGCTTTCAACAGCTTTTCGACTTCTGCTTTAATCGCTGCCGCTTTCCTAGGGTGTATCTGACGCAGACATTGCCGAACGGGTTTAGCGTCCGGGTAGGTCTTGATTTCATGAACAACAATGGAGGGATCAATTCCTGGCATTTCCTCATAGGACCAGGCAAACACGTCGCGGAATTCTTGAAATAGGACCTTGTATGTTTGAATTTCGTTATCTGTACACGAGGCACCTATATGAATGTTTTCAATAACTCCGTTTTGACTGAAATATTAATGGCAATAATTTGGGAAATGTTTCCCAAATTCAACTCTGAATCAGGATGTTTTGTGGGATTCTGAGCGTCCTTGACATATTCAGCTATAAAAATTGATGAAAAATCATTTCCAAAGTCATCAGCCTCAGGTAAAAACGAAGATCTATGATGAAGATATTCCCATGGTAGATCGTCTACACTTAGGATTTCGCGAAGTTGTTCGTCAGATGACACGACGTCAGGAAACGTTATCCGTTCTGAGGTTGATGTGAAAAGTGATTCCTCACAGACCACATTCATTTGGTCGAGTTGGGTTGAACTGGAGTCGGAAAAAGACTGCACGGCCTCATAAGCAATTTCATATGGACTCAAAGGCATTGCATTACCGAAGGAGTCTATTTCAGATTCAGATGGGACAATCCAAGGATCATCGTAAACAATAGTGTCTGAATTAATCATATGAATGGATGTGAATGAAGGATCTGCATTGACCGAAGGGAAGGGAAAAGTTCCCAGTAAACCGGAATCTTTAACCAATCCTACACCAACATCCCTGTAAGGAATAGTCGTTTTACCGACATGCTGGATACTCTCTGAAGAGGCTGGGTCGGATGAAAAGTAAGCCAGCTGGTCTATCGTCACGATCTTACCATTATGTGGAAACTTTATAACTCTGAAGACCGATGACACGACTGCTGTCATAGCGTAAGACCAACTGCGACCCAAAAGAAGGTTGTAGTCTAGAGGGGCATCAACCACTTCCACATCCAGACTAACGGTTTTTCCTTCAACCCCTATAGGCAAATCCTGTAGAATGCCAAACGGATGGAACCCACGGCCATCAAAGGCCTTAAGAATCGTCGGGGATTGGTTCAGTGAAGGAGAACCAAGCGATCTCCAACACTGAATCGACATAATACACATAGAAGCTCCTTCATCAATTACAGTCCGATGAATAGGTCTGTTTTTTACTATCACTAGAATCTGGAAAGCCATTTGATGAGGGAGACGTGGTGTACTATTTTCTAGATCAAATATTATCAGGTTCGGGTCCTGAATATCAACAACTCCTATAGCCGACAAGAGTAATTTTCGTTGTGTTGGGCATGATTGCAGCACTTCCAAAGCCGACATTGATGAGGGTGAAACAGCTAAATCCTCAACAATGTTATAATTTTGAGCTGCTCTCGCATGTGGATTGAAAGCAGAATTTCGAAGTATACCCTTGGCGGGCGGTTTAATTATCAAGTCCGAGTTAGGTTTCTCGATCTGTAGTGGATCAGAACCGGGAGCTGAGGTTGATGGATTAGAATGAGAAGATTCTGCTTCTTTACCATCAACAGGATTCTTACTACCATAATCTTGCGATCGAGTCACAATCCGTACATGAGACATCATCAATATGGGTTCTTCACTGGCACTCGAGGAAGAACCTATCATCTTACTCTCCTGCTTTGGAAATGGATCTTTCAAAACAGCAGGAGTTGGGGAACCCTTAACGATTTTCACAACCTCTGCCCGATGAGGGCAATCTCTTGTGAAATGATCTTCTTCACAAATTAAACAAGGATAGCGAGGTTTGCGCTTTTCGTCGTTAGATTCTGACTTCTCTTTTTTCTCCTTTGGAGCCTTGTCTGCTTTATCCTTCTTCTTGCCTTTCTTCTTACCACCGTTTTTTGATTTAGCCGTAGATGACACTACAGCATGAATATCGATAGTAATTTCAAGAGAAGATTCTCCTGTCGGAGAGTCCGGTAAGGTTATTATTGGAGAAGAATTCTTTGAGGATTTCTTCTTACTTTTAGTGTTCACCGTACCAATCATGCCATCAGTAGCATGAGACCCCAAAGGAGCAGCAGCAATTTGATTCGACTTAGGAAGATCTGGGATCTTCTCATGCAACGTACCCGACTGAGTATAAACTAAGTCAAGGTACTGGGCTTGAGCAATGACTTGCTCCTCAGTAACTACGCCGGCCTTGGCTACATCTTCAATAATCTTCGGTAATAATGATTTTACAAACCATTCAGCTAAGATTTGGTCCGGGATAAAAACTTTCACTAAATGTCTTCGACGTCTCCATTCATGAATATGATCAGAAATATAAGTGGAGGTCGACTGTTTTAATGAAGTTAATAGCTCTGTGCCATTATCGTATCTGACTGGCAACTGAAAATGAGTTAGGAACGAGGTAGCTAACTGGCTAAAATTGTAAAAAGAGGCCCGTGGTAACTCAATGTACCACTTGGCCGCGAGACCAATGAGCGTACGCTGGAAAAGACGTAAGCGGATCGAATCATCCGAGATAGAATTTGAAGCACACCAGAGGTGGTAAGTCATCACATGATTGGACGGATCCTCTCCAGACTTACCTTCGAACTTGGGTATATCACTGGGCAACTTATTTGGCATTGGCGGCCAGAACGGAAGATATTGAATTGGATTGTTCGTTAGGCGCGTCAAGTCTGGTAAATCCAAAGTTGCGATAAACGGTAACTGCTGGTTAGGATCTCTAAAACTCTGGGTCACAAGACCAGTCCTAGGAGGAGGATATCCAGGATAACTAGGAACATGAATCGCATTAGGGATATTATATCCTCCTAGAAAACCAGGATTAACCGGACCGTACTGGGGTTGTTGAGGTTGTTGATAAGTGTACCCAGGATACGGTTGATACTGGTAAACCAGTTGTTGGACAGCAGGACCGAATTGATACTATCCCTGGTACTGTTGGTGGGTAAATTGAGGTTGAGTTGTTACAACAGTACTTGAACCAGGCTGCCCTACAGGCATCTGGACCGTGGTTTGAATCATAGATCCGGACAATGGTAAAGATGTCTGAGGAGTGGTTGCAGAGACAGTAGAAACCGGAGCTGTCGATACTCCAGAAGTAAGTGCGGTAGATGTTGTGGTAGTTGCAGCAGCCGTTTGAGATGGAGTACTAGGTGCAATTGGCGGCTGAGTAACTACCGAAGTTACAGAAGTTTGAACATTTAACTGGACAGGTTGCGGTTGCTGGGGTGGACCAGAAACTACGGGTTGTCCAGTTTGAGGTACCAACTGTATACTTGGCTGCAACACCTGTTGACCCTGTGATGGATCCCACACTATCATTCCAGGGTATTGACCCGTAACAGGTTGAGGATACTGAGATCCATAACCGGATTGAGGATAGGATTGATAACTGAAAGGCATAGTTCCCATACCTTGAGCATATGACTGACCTTGAGGTGGTTGATAACCTTGACTCGAGTATTGACCTTGAGGTTGATAACCTTGGGGTAAATACTGATACTGGGGTTGACCTTGACCTTGAGGTTGATACCCTTGAGGTAAATATTGATACTGAGGTTGACCCTGGGGTACATATTGAGGCTGGGGTTGACCTTGAGGCATGTATTGTACCATAGGTACATACTGACCTTGAAGTTGCCCCCCAGACACAATTTGTGTACCTTGAGGTTGCCCCCCAGGCGTTAATTGAGGCTGCCCCCCAGGCGGTAATTGACCACCTTGAGGTTGAGAAACGGGAACTGAACCTGACATCATATAAATGTCCCCTATACCCAACGGTTTGTTACCATTGTTTCCAGCTAATAATCCATGATCAATGGGTTGAGGAGATGCCCCCGCAAAGGTACCAGAAAGTGATTGATACCCGGTGGGAACAGAAGGACCGCCGTGCAAGAAAGATTCAGGAGATTGAGTGAATACGGACGACTGACCAGACATATTTACCGTAGTATAAATACCTCCAGGTGGAAAAGGAGTACGAGGTGGAGAAAAACCTACCCCTGAGTTGTCTAAATAATTGGTTAACGAAAGGTACCAAGTAGTACTTCTAGGAGGACTGTAAAATATAGATTCACGCTCTCTTAGATCAAGAGTAGGTTGATCTTCAAGGGTAGATACGCCTAATTCTTCCTCTAGAGCAAGTTCTTCAATAGCTATTAAACCAGTAGGAAGATTTTCGGTGATGACTCTTTCTACCCTAGGTGAATCTGGTACACTAGAAGTTGGAGTAACAGGTACAGATATTTCAGGTTCTTCGCCTATATCACTAGTAGATGAAAAACTACCAGCAAGCTCAGAAACTTCAACTGCTTCAGGATTATAACCTGTCTCTAGACTTTGGTAATCTTGATGGACTACCAACGAAGACTCTCCTTCTTCTGGTGAACCTACTCTACTGCCGCTAGGACGAGTTACAAGGACCTTTAAACCTTCGTAATGACCCGGGACGTTTTCAGGAGGTCCACCTCGTGATCTACGGAGTTTCCTCAACAAATCGGTTCCGGTAACAATCTCAGGAGACTTGCCCCGAAGCCTACGGGACTGTCTCGGTAATTCCGCCACAGTTAAAAGATTTGTAACTACTGCACACGCAAACAAAGTAAAATCTCAAATCAAACCACCTAAAGTCTCTAAAGAACCAAACAAATTTGAATCATACGCCTAAAGAATCTAGGGCATCAAACCAAGCACAAACAGTAGCCTTCCAGACCGAAAACGCTAGTTGGAGATGAAACCCAACATCGCCGGATTCAGTACAGAAGTGGCGGGTGGAACAGTTACCCCGGCAACCTGCTTAATGAATAGACCGGCAAAAGTTCCTCCACTTTAACTGTCTCGAGTGAAGTGAACCCCCCGGAAAATCCAAGTGAGTCTAGCTGACGTCTGCTCCAGGTACAGTGGGATCTTCCCTCCACCGTCACCTCGGTAGAATCCTAAAGATAATGGTCACTAAGGTTACCAACCGCAACAAATGCACCTGGGGGAACAGTCTACACTCCGACAGCACGTAAGGGCAGAGTATCAAGCTCAATCCCCTTGCCGGTTCCTTGACAATAATCCAAGGTTTACCGACAAGTGACCCCTGGATCCTCGATAATGGTTAATCCGAGGTTTACCGTTTGTAATACGTGCGTGTCTGGCGTCGTTCCCAACGAGGGAGGATTGATCCCCTCACTGGTTCGGACACGAGCTCGTGCTTCTCCTTTAAGAGGAGCTTTCCCAGAGTACAAATGAGACAATTGGATTTATTCTATCACAAGATAAGCTACTTGTTTGGTTTTGTTGTTTTGGAGAGTTAATTACTCTCCTACTCCAAGACACTAGCCTGATCTAAATTGGTGTTTCAGAGCCCTAGTAAATAAAAGTTACTATGTTGATTTTACTTTAAGCGTTAATTTTATGGTTTTTCTTAAAGACAAAAGGTGATGGAGATGAAACTGGTGGTGTGTAGACTCGACTCGCAACCACTACAAAGATGAACCTAAGATGATTTACACTACTTTTCCTTTTCAATGAATCTCCTAACTAAGAGAGTTGGAAAATGCAACTTTTATAGAAAACAACTTTCTTAGTAAAGACAATCAAAGAAACAATTCTCTTTATCTTTTCAAAACACACAACTCATGACCACTAATCACTCTACGAAATTTCCTTTTTCTTCCAAAATCTACAAATGCTACCAAAGCAAACTTTTTCCAAAAGAATTTTTTGTATTTTTTCTATGTTAATAAAGCATATAAAACTATTTTATCAAATCGAATTTAACAAATCTAAGACAATCAAATCAAATTCATTCAAAAGCAAATCAAAGGCAAATTTACCTAAAAGTAAAAATAATGAGGACAAAATCCTACAAGGATGATTCCCTGATGTTTTACTTAGTCAAAATGCAACTAAGGATCAGTTCATGCAGAATCATAAACTAACCAAAAAACAAAATCGAAATCTTTTTGTTCTTTTTTTTTAAGAATGGAATTCAAGGTTTTAACAAACAAACTTTCCGAGATTCGCAAAGAGAAGACACAAAGGTAGGTCTCTCACTTGGGTGACTTCTATGACAGGTCCGACTCCTAAGAGGACTGATCAAAACCAGGGAGATCCAAAGTTTGACAACCCCTAACGCCAAAGTCACTACAGGACCAGTTAAAAATCAAACCCTAAGGCAAAATCCCTATGAATTCCACCAAAACCCTCGACACTAACGGGACAAGTTCAGGTGAAGATCTTTGACAGTAGACTGATGGATCTGGGCATTAAAAACAAAGTAAAAGCAAAATCTAAAAGAGCAAAAAGCAAAAATTGAAATTTTCTTAAAATTGACAGGGGTACGTAGGTCATCTGTTTACACAGGCGCGGGTATGCACTGTGCACAAAGACTCAGTGCGTACAAGTACGCACTGTGTTAAACCCAGAGACTACGTACTGCTGGCAAAGCTAAGAAAAATAAAAAACTAAATTGACTCTAAGCTAACCCACCCAAATACACAGCTAGACAACCAAAAATCAGAAAACAAGCAATTTTTCTCAGACCAAAATATCAAATCAAAAAGAACTCAAACACATTAATGGATTCCCCAGCGGAGTCGCCATTTTGTCACGCGGAAAGAGTCGTTAGTGCGGACACAACCGACCTTCCTAGAAAGCCTAAGACTCTCTAATGACAAACAAGACAAATAAGAGCAATCCTTCTCTAAATATGCTTTTACAATATGAGAAATCAAGTGTTTAGATCCTACCTGTAATCCAACGCTGTTGTAGTAGTCCAGCTTCGTTGATCCAGATGAGCTCCTCCTTCCCTTCGAAACCTGCATTCACCAACAATCAAACGATTAAATAGCACCTGAATATCACATAAAATAAAACATATTTAACATGTGGACCAAGGAGTACATGAAACAACTCATTAATAACAAATTGTTGAGAAGAATGGACTAATTTGTATTAAAAGGTAACAAAAGGAACCATTACAACCTGAGCCTTGGTGTTGTGCAAGCTCCTCCCAGGGTCCACAAGAGTTCTCCCTTACTCTGATCAGCTCACCCACCTCCCAATGGAAACAAGTAAAGATGGTAATCTCTCCTCACAAGCTTCTACAAGGAAGTCCTAATTCCAGCAGCATCTACCCTTAGGAATGTTCAGCTCTCAACCTCCCCTCCCTTTGGCCCAATGCCTGTATTTATAGTGCTCTAGAGGAAGTTATTCAGGTCCACCATCAATGGGATAAGTCCCTCTTTGGATGGGATAGCTCCCCTATTGATGGGATAAGTTCCTCTTAGGTAGGGATACATGAACCATCTGGAGGCGCTTCATACACGTCAAACATACTTCTAGAAGACTCTAGAAATGACCACAAGTAACTTTTTTGGAGTGAAACTTGCACCTTTTGACCTTTACAGGAGTACGTACCCATCCCTTTACATACAGAGCGTACAAGTACGCAGGTTTTGTGAACTTGGGTTGCGTACCCGCAGGTAAGGCTAAGAGAAACTGCGTACCAGAGATAACTTGACTTTAAATGACTTTTCTCTCTTTCTTTGAGTTTGACATGGAAGGCAGAGGCATGAGACTTGCCAAGGAGGATAGTATGACAGTGGATGGAGTCATACTAACTGCAAATAGCCATGGTGACATTTTTTAGTGTAACAATTAGGTAGTATAACAATACATCCTGGAGGTGGAATTATTGTACTTTATTTCCATCCATTAACATCTAGTAGGTGTTGGAAAATTCTGGATCATTTCGATACAACTACAACCATCCAGAAGTATCATGCCCACAAGAGTTGAGAACAGTGGTCAATGCCACAACTGGGGTTCAACTGAGGCAATCTACAACACTATTTGTGCTTCCTTTCTTGTATTTAATATTCAAATGGAATTGTTGCAAGTATGTGGACCATTTCTGATGGCAATCTTTCTGCAACTTCCCTTATGTCTATATAAATTGAAGAGGTTAGTGATATGTATTGATGATCATCTCCTTCCCCATAATGTAATGCTTCCAATGTCAGTAATCATGCATGATGGAGTACATCTCCTTATCGTATGTGGGGTATTTATGAATAGTATCAGAGAGTTTCTCACTATGGTAGGCCATCGGATGCCCTTGCTAGGTGAAAACTACACCAATAGCATAATCAGTGGCATTTGTCTCAACATGAAATCATTATTGCATGTATTGAAATGTGAGTACTAGTGCAGATCAAGGGCGATGTTTCAACTCAACAAATTTATTTTGTTGTGCCTCAGACAAAACAAACTTTGCTTTAGCTCCACCCTTGGTAAGTTGACTCAAAGGCAAAGTGATATAAGAGAATCCCAACATGAACCTGTGATAGAAATTGGCAAGGCCCAAAAATCTATGAAGCTCTATGAGAGTTGTCACAGCTAGCCAATATTGAATGACTTGGATCTTAGTTGGATCCACTTACACACCTTTCTCATCAATTATGTAGCCTAGATATTAGACTTGGTTCATGCCAAAGGGGAATTTCTCCAAATTGGCACATAGTTTGTGTTGACGCGAGGTTTGAAGGACTTGTTGAATATGTTCCAAGTTCTTTGCCCAACTCTTGTTAAAGATGAGGATGTCATCTAGATATACAACCACAAACGAGTTTTTGAAAGGCCACAAGATGTCATTCTTCAGTCTCATAAAATTTGCACGGGAATTTGTCAACTCGAAGGGCATGCCCAACCACTCAAAGAGGCTCTCCTTGGATTTGAAGACATTCTTCCATACATTTTTGGATTTTATAGGAAATTTGGTGATAGCCAAACTTCAGATCAATCTTTCTAAAGTACTTGGCCCCCTTGAGCTGATCCAGAAATTCATCAATCCATGGGATCTAGTATATGTTCCTGATAGTGATCTTATTTAATTCCCGCTAATCAATGCAAATTCTCGAGGTCCTATCCTTCTTCTATATGAGTACAATTAGGCTCCCACAACGTGCCCTTTTTGTAGAAACTCCTGGATATGCCGCTTGATTTCCTTGTTTTCCAAAAGGGAACAATGTGATACTAGCCCATTGGGTAGAGGTGTCCCAGGAGTTAGATCGATTGAATGTTTGACTTCACAGTGCAAGGGTACCCCTGTGGGTGAGGAGAAGGTGTATTTATACTCCTTCATGACTTTGTCAACTTGCTTCTGTTGCACGGGGAAAGCATTTCTTGGGGACATGGATGTGGCCATGATCTTCCCCTTAATATGAGAGTGAATTAGAAAGAAAACAAATTTCCCAATCTGGGAGATGATCTTATTGCATTGCTTAGTAGATAAAAAATAAATGGTGGCAGGCATGGCTACCTTGAGTATCCTATATAGTTTTCTACCCAAAGTAATAATAACAGTGTGAGGTATGGACTCATACACAACATGAAGCTTCCACAAGTATGGTTGGCCTAATAAACATCACATACTTCAAGAGGCGCAACATCACACAATACATCCTCTGTGAAGGACTTGATGTTGTAAGGAAGGTGACACTATTCGATGATACTAAGATATCATCCTTGGTGAAGCCACCCAATGGTGTATGGTTGCGAGTGTTATGTGGTCAACAAAACTAACTACTTAATGACCTCTGATGATATGAGGTTCTTTTGGATCCCACTATCAACAATGAACTGCAGTGGAGAACCCTTCACCCACATCTATGAGTGGAAGAGACGCTCCCCCTCCTCTGCATCTTCGGGCTCAATATTTTGAACCTTGGTGATGGCAACAGCGGCACTAGGTTCTGCATGTATAATCTGCTTCCCCTTGTTGGGTTCTTGCTCAGATTTAGAACATGCATTTGAATCTAAATCTCTTAGCTCAGCCACCAGTGACTTCTTAGTGTGACACTCATTTGTGTTTTGGGTGAGGCTATTGTGGAACTCACACCACTTTTTGGTGTCCTTCTTCATCTCTGTGGTGCTATTATTTGCTTGTGGCTTTGATGGGATGTCCTGGGTCACTCCACCTTGGCTCTATCCTTTGTTATGCAATTTGGAGGTGCATTTTCCCTGCTTTGGATTCATAGATCTAAAGTCTTACTTATTATATATAAATGTTTGCTTGAGCCTCATAACATATTGGTACACTACGCCAAACGAGGAGATTTCCAAGAACTCCAACTCTTCCTAGATGTATTTATGAAGACAACCATGGTTCTTGGGTATCATATGCCACTCAGAATCCTTGATACCCAACTTTGTGCGTAGGGTATGGAAAATGTTTGTGACCTTTGACACATCTTGGTCCCTTCCTTGCCATACTGTGGTCCACTTTATGTACTTATCTTCACAGTTTCTGATAGGGTAATATTGTTCCTTGATAGCATCTCAGAAATAATTCCAAGAGTGTGCAGCTAAAAATAGTGAGGGTTCCTCCTCGTCTCTCTACTCACAGTAAGTTTCAAACCAATCCTCGACATGTAGGGTGACTGTGAGGACTACAAAAGTATTTTTTTCCATATTGGAAAAATTATGGACTGAACAACATCCTTTCAGCAGATTTAACCATATATCTAGGGCATTTGCATCTATTTGGCCTTCAAATATAGGAATGTCAAAGTTAACTTGTACCTTAAATGGTGTGGTGCCTCGAAGTGACAGTTGGATGAAGATGTGTTTCCAGCTAATACCCGTCGAAGAAACTAGGAAAAATTGTCCATTATCTCTTTCCTTTGTCACTCGAGGGCTTATTCGAGCAACATTTTGAAAGGATCTCTTGCTCACTCATCTTTATTTTCTTCCACCATGGGAGGTCATCGAGGTTGGTGAGGCTAGTATTGCAAGGCTTCAACCAGTTCAAGAACCAACTCCTTATACCCTAACCTCGTTGGGGACATGCAAAAGAAAAAAGAGAGAAAGAGCAAACCACTGTGATACCACTGATCCAAATTTATGAAGGATCGAAATGAAACACATATTCAAACCAAAACACAAATATATAGTGAAACAAAACTTCAATTAATAAATAGCAACTGTTGAAAATTTTTTACATACATAAGAGAAACAAACTAGTTTAGGTTATGGTAGCCTATATCTTAGAAGAGATGTGTCGGCTACATGCCTTATGAATTGTGTTACAATGAGGGTCGCATGCCTTTTTATCGTCAAGAAATAATGGAAGCCTAAGCATCCAAAAACCTAACCCTAGGAGATGAAGCACCAAAACATTGTAGGCCACGTTGGGGTTATTTGGAGCATCAACTTCCTGGGGTCGTAATTTTGCATACAATCTCTGTTTGGCACGCACGATACCTCGTTATAAGGATATATCTGAGGGAAACAACTTTCATCTACAAACTCTTGTTGGAGGTTATCATTTTTCCCTATTTTCCAAAATAATGTTGCTTAGGACCTCAAAATGGCTTCGGAAGTTCAGGGCCTAAAAAACTGCCAAAAATAGTAAATTGTGCTAGAAATTAAGAAACTAGAAGGAAATAGTGTTGGGCTTCCAAGTGGAATAGGCGGGTTGCCACCAATATCCACTTGGATCATAATATGCTCAAAATTTCACTATTTGAAGCAACCCCAAAAAAAGGTCATAGCAAAAATGCCAAGATGACTCGTTAACTCCATAAATTACATCTTTACTTTCACATACATTTTCCTTCTAATACTTGGTCCTTTTATGAATTATCATAACCCTTCATGAAAATACATGTTAATTCAAAAAGTCACGTCAATATATTAATTAAATAATTAATATTTTTTATTTCAGTTTTGCAAACGCCATGGGAAAATACCATGGACTTCCTAAACCTTGGGTTTGAAACCAACATTTCACTTTTTGACATCTTTTTTATGAGCATCTCATTTTTTACACACACATCCACACACACATATATATAGAAGCCCTTTGAAATCACTGGAAACAATTTGTTCAAAAGAGTTTTATAGGTGGAAGTGTGATTGAAGGCGAGGAAGGCATTAACCTTGAAGAACTATTTATTATGTGTCTTTTGACGGTGTTGGACCCACCATGTCAGGGGATCTCCCCGGTAAGAAGTCCCAACTAGACCTTAGACCGTTTGGTGTAGGAGTCCCAACAGTGGGTAGTACGGTATTGCCTTGACCATAGTTGTGCGTAGAGGTTAGTAAGATGTCCTTGTTGGTGCAAGGGTGTGACATATGCAGCAAGTCAAGGAAGGTACATGAATGGCTCTAACACACAGAACTGGGGTATGAGTGCACCCCTTAAAAACCTGTGGTAGCGCACAGCTTGAACGGGAACACACGAGCAGCAAGACATCACAAGCTAGAAAGCAAGTTAGCCAACAATCCAAAGTGATGGTTATACCAGCAACAAATTTCAATAAGATTTATACAAACATATATATAAAAGTCCATACATATATGCGTAAAAAAAAGCTACATATATCATTAGAGTAACCAAGACATTTGAATTACAATGACAACATATGCATGAAATGTGTTGGCCCAGTGTGCAAAGCGAACAAATTCATGATTAATCGACTCCAAGAATCACTTAAATATATCAGGTCTGAAATGAGATTAGAGTATAGTTATCAGAAGAGGAACATGCAAATGCATAAAGAAGATATCATGGCTCTTAAAAATAAATGAAAGCATTTAGAGGAGGCAATGTCATACTTCAAAAATAGCACCATGAGCCCAGAAGGTGAGAACTCTGCTAACTATGACAAGAAGAAACATCCTTCTCAGGAGCAGTCAGTTTACAAGCCATGAAAAATTGTCACAGAATCAATGTTATGTAAATTTGCTTTATTAGTAGGTCAATACATTAGGAAGTACTCAATAATAGCCTTAGAAATCTATGAAATTTTGAATACATGCACAGGAGAAGGGATTGTGCTCCTAGTACATTCTCAATTCTTAGTTTCCTTCTATACTACATTCGATTGTAATAGGAGCTTTATCCACCAGAACTTTTGGTAATATATCCACTATCTAATCTTGTTAAAAAAAAAGTGAAATATCCAATCATACATACAACTATGACCAACCACTAGTCCCGACAGCGGAACGTTACAGTCATTGCCACCTGTTCCTCCAAAGAGATATACTAGCTCTGCACTGTAGAGAAGCCAAGGCTCATTACAAAAACACTCCAAGATTTCTCTAAGATACATATATAGAAAGCTTGGCTCCCAAAATCCAGTACAATGAGTTATGAGGTTCTATAAATAGAAAAGGGTGGGGTGACCCTTGACATTCCCTTTTGTGACTCTTCACCTACCCTCGTGACTCTTCAACTACTACATGATTGTTACACTCTACTATCTACAATTGGTCTTTCACTTTTACAAGATGTTACATTACAATCTGCACATGTACCCGTGTGAGACAAAATAGGCTTCAGTAAGCCATGCAAGACATTACTAAGACTCAGATAGTTGTGGGAAGACCAAATCTTCGACATCCTCATGATGATCGACGATAGCGAACTGATGCCAAGTTTGGTAGTCTGTTATGGTGTCTACATGCTCAATCGTGAAATCCTGCTCAAAGTGCACTCCTGCCTCTATTGCATCTGGGTACATTGATTTAGCACCTCTATCCAACTCGTCTGATAACATGTGTATCATAGTCTTGAGTGTATGATCTAAAAATGGAGCTCTTAGGCTTCTTGTCTAACTTACAAGAACCTCTCCCACTTCCAAAGCTTAAATATTCCCAAGTCTTTATGATTAACCAATTCGGAATTAATAAGTGCTTGAAAATATAGGTGTATGCTTATGTTTGTTTTGAAAAATTGTTTATGTGATGTAAATCGATTACTTAAATTAATATATAAAACATACAATAGGGAAACAATGCAACAAATAACAAACACATGGATAGCAATATTATTTTGGAGTTCACCCAAAACTCTTGGGCTACATCTCCTTGAGCTCTAGTCAACTTGACTAGGCTCTCTAGGATTATGGTATAAGTTCTTTTACAAGCTCTACACTTAACTCCATTGTTTTACACAGAAACAATGGGCTCAGACACCATCTTATCCTTGGCCCTAAATCTCTTAGGCTTTCTGTATTTGCACTCTCGATCTGGCTCTTGGCTCTGGCTAGTTCTCTGAGCTCTCTCTTGGCCCTACGTGCCTCTGTGATTCGCTTGACCTCCAAGTGATCCTCGGCAACTTTCCAGCGACCTTTTTGCAGCTTTGTTGCCTATCAATCTTGCTCTCAGGATATTTTGCTCTTTCAGCTCTCTGCACTGCTTGCTTATTCTCTATTTTAGTAACAACCCCCTTCTATCTCTGACATCCATGTCTTTTAAGCCAATTGGCATTTTCTGTACGTTTCCTCTTCTGGGCTCTATGGCTCCCAGCCTCTGTCCACTCAAATCCCCCTCTGAATGTTAAAAAATCATTGTTAAACATCTCCAGGGATGGTGGCCACCTATTTTGTAATGGAAGGGACCATCAGCGCATTAAAATTCCCAAAACAGTCGTTCTTTTTTTACACAGAGCAATACACAGAAACACTATAAAAATCTGCAAAAAAAACTCTTTTTATTCAGACTTCAAAAATCATTGAATCCGCCCTAGACTCCTATCGGGTCTACCTCTAAATCGCTATCGCAAATCGCTTATGCCCATGTGTCGTGGTTTCCTTTGTATTTGCAAAAATACATTAAAACACTAAAAATCCCGGCAAATGGCTTTATGGTGGACTTCATATAACATACAAGTGCCTTTATAAACCCTTTCAGGTCCAAAACTATCACATCGGGTGCATCTACCCTGTATTTCATTTATTTAATGAAAACGTGAAATACATAGGAAAATCCCTTTTTCCAAAACTCAAAATATATTAAATTTCATTCATAACCCTGTCAGGTCCGGCTATCGCAAGTCGCATTTGTATTGTCCCCGCTCCTTTGTATTGTTCCAATGCAATATTGCGATGCGACATGTCACAATCACATATTGCATAGTCCCCAGGCCGTTGGTAAGCGCTCCTTGTATTTTGCTGACACGATATTGCGGGTTAACCTGGGTCGTCGATCTGCACACTTGATCGATGGTCCTCGTTGACTCGCACTGATTGTTGTCATAACAGTCACATGATAGCCTCTGATAGCCTCCACTTGTCATCCCCGATTGTGATATGTTGATCGGATCTGGACTGTTGATCGGCCAGATCTGACGGCTCCTGTGCATCGCTGTCCACGCCTCCAATAACTATGTTTTTGGCCATTTATTCATGTTTTTCAGGCCTAATAGTGTAATCCGCCTTTTGTAAGGTTTTTCCTTATGCGATAGTTTTTTGGTTTAGAAGACTTAGAGGGTTTTTAGGATCCATTTTTAGGGGATTTTTCCTCTTTTTCCAAAGGATAAAGGGCAACTTCATTTTGTGATAACTTCTGCATCCGAAGTTTGTTTTAGCCCATTCAAGTTGCAGTAGATTCAAAATGAGATGATCTACACAATGGGGCTATTTCCAGGAGAACCCTTGGACTTTAATTTTCCTCTGTCAGTAACACTTAGACTTAAAAGTCCATCCAAAATCCATTTTGGATCACGCCTTCCCACTAAAAGAACTTTTGGTCTCCAAAAGTCTGATATATGGGTATGAACAGTAAATGAGAGTAACAACACCCTCTTCTTTCAGCCTCCATACACTTGCCTTGCATAGTGCCTCTGAACCAAAACCTTTGACCACTTCCTTCCTAGATATGCTGGTCCTCCTGGGAAGAACCGTCTTCCTCCTTGCCTTCCTGCAGAACTCCTGCTGAGATGGTCATAGAAGGTAGTTTTAACTTCTCTACCTTGATCATTGATCCAAGGTGGCTCAAACAAATGTGAAGTACACTTGCTCCACAAAACTTTCATTTGTACCTGTTTGACAAACTTTGCATACAAATGATATACTAGACAACAAGCCCACAAAACATGCCTTTAAAACAAATGACCCTTCAAGTCAAGCATGTAGAAAAAGACCATTAGGGCTCTTTTCAAAAAAATGAAACACTTCATCATTATCTCCATCTTGGAGACCAAGTTAACTTCTCCCAAGTCAACATTGCATGCATGTTTAAAGAAATTATCCCTTCAATTTAATTACACATACATGTTCAAATACAAGGAAAACATCAACATCCATGTATTCATGCACCTCATGCTCATGCATGCATTTCATCCTTCAACTTTCACTTAAGCACATTGTACTTTTGAAGTTGAAATGAAATATAATGTTGCAGCAACAAAGTGAGCCTCCTACTCAACTTTTCCACTCGCCTTCTTGGTAAAATCCTGCAACTTGCATCTCATCAACAAAGAAATGCAAATAGGTGCATCAATAGGTATACAATCTTAATTAGATAAGAACTCTAGCCATTTCTTACCAATCCATTTCAAAGGTCCCTCATTTGTCTGCACATCAGCATCAACATGTGAATCATCCTAAGACACATCGTTCATGAAATCTTCCTTTCCATTTCTACCATATTCTCTTTCCACTTTCTTCATATTTTGTGGAAGCATTGTTGGATTCAGAGTCCAACACATTTTAGCAAGATGCCCTTGCTTATGGCAGTAAGTGCAACACATGTGCATCCTCTTGACAACATGATTTTCCTTGTCCAATGGACCTTTGGCTGCTTGCTTCCTTTCCTTTGAAAGTTTCTTGTATGTCGCCATTCTCTTCCATCATCTAGAAAAATTATGGTTATCCAAACCACAAAAGGAACATGCAACTCTTTTCCCATATCTATGTGGAAATTTATGATGCTTTGCAAAATCAAAAGGAATGTGTTTAAAACCAGATTTATACCTTTCTCTTTCACCTTTATTGCCTTCATGAGGAGGTGAATTGAATGAAGAAGTAGCTCCATTTGGAACACCATCAACCTCTTCAAGGCTTTCAGAGTTTCCACAACTCTCTGGTTCAAGTGTGTGCTTCTGAACACCTACATCCTACAAATGATGTTTCAAGCTATTGCATTCCTCCTGAATACGATCTTCACACTCTTGAGGTAGAAGACCTACAATGCAACTCCCTCTTGGAGCTGTTTCAATGGCCTTCATGGCAGCTTTGGAAATTTCTCCATAAGACTGTCCATAGCCAAGACCCAAATACTTAGGCCTTTCCTCAACTATTATTGGCTCAACAATACCTTATGCATGCTGACCCAAGCCTTTTCCTTCATAGCCCATCTTAGACATTAGCTTGGAACCTATGCCTCTAGTATGTTTTTCAAAAGAACCAATATAAGCATTCTTAGAATAATTTGAAGACAAACTGGAATGGTTTACCTCTTCTTCAAGCTGATACTTGACCAGGGCTTCTTTGGCAATAAAGAGTTTTGACTCCAACTCATGCATCCTTTTCAGGTTCATATTTGTGATATGAATTTGCCTCTCTATTTCCTGTAATTTGTCAGAAAACAACTGCTTCTCTTCCTCCATGGAATTCAACTGCTCTCTAAGTATGTTTCTCTTCCTTCCATCCTCATACATTTTCCTCACCATGTCCATCATGATGAACAAGTATTGCTTCATATCTCCATCAAAGAGTCTTGTGGAGAAAGAAGAATTTGAGGACTCACTTGTAGAAGTTGACATTATGCCAATGAACAAAAGAACTTCAAACAAGATTAATAAAGAGCTTATTCAAGCAACCTTTAGCAACAAACCTCTTATGCTTCAAGGATTTCTTTTAGGTCCTCTGGGATAAGAAGAATGCCTTCGGCCCTTCTTCCTTATTGTCCTTCCTAGACTAAGCTATCAATAGCTTTCCCTTCACCTTTGCAAACTCAGAAAATAGTCAGTCTACAACAAGCATACAATCAATCCTTGACTACTCAAACACCTTTCAGACAAGCAATCTCTGCTCTGTCAATCAAGCATTCTGATGTAACCTTATTTGGAGGTGTGGTTAATCAATCTCAAGCTCCGATACCACCTGATCTGAAAATGGGGCTCTTAGGCTTCTTGTCTAACTTACAAGAACCTCTCCCACTTCCAAAGCTTAAATATTCCCAAGTCTTTATGATTAACCAATGCGGAATTAATAAGTGCTTGAAAATATAGGTGTATGCTTATGTTTGTTTTTAAAACTATTTATGTGTTGTAAATCGATTGCTTAAACTGATATATAAAACATACAATAGGGAAACAATGCAGCAAATAACAAACACATGGACAGCAATATTAATTTGGAGTTCACCCAAAACTCTTGGGCTACATCTCCTTGAGCTCTAGTCAACTTGACTAGGCTCTCTGGGATTATGGTATAAGTCCTTTTACAAGCTCTACACTTAACTCCACTATTTTACACAGAAACAATGGGCTCAGACACCATCTTATCCCTGGCCCTGAAGCTCTCAGGCTTTCTGGCTCTGCACTCTCACTCTAGCTCTTGGCTCTGGCTCTTGGCTTTGGCTTCTCTGAGCTCTCTCTCAGCCCTGCATGCCTCTGTGATTCGCGTGACCTCCAAGCAATCCTCGGCAACCTTCTGGTAACCTTTTTGAAGCTTTGCTTCCTGTCAATCGTGCTCTCAGGATTTTTCACTCTTTTAGCTCTCTGTGCTGCTTGCTTATTCTTTTTTTTAGTAACAACCCCCTTCTATCTCTGACATTCATGGCTTTTAAGCCAATCGATGTTGTCTATATGTTTCCTCTTCTAGTCTCTCTGGCTCTCGGCCTCTGTCTGCTCAAATCCCCCCTATAAACGTTAAACAATCATTTTTAAACGTCTCCAGGGATGGTGGCCACCTGTTTTGTAACGGAAGGGACCATCGGTGCATTAAAATTCCCAAAACAGTTGTTCTCTATTTACACAAAGAAATACACAGCAACACTATAAAAATCCGCAAAAAAACGCTTCTTATTCGGACTTCAAAAATCATTGAATTTTCCCTAGACTCCTATGGGTCTGCCTTTAAATCGCTATCACAAATCGCTTATGCCCATGTTCCATGGTTTCCTTTGTATTTGCAAAAATACATTAAAACACTAAAAATCCCAATGAATGGCTTTATGGTGGACTTCAAATAATATATAGTTGCCTTTATAAACCCTTTCGGGTATGGAACTATCGCATCAGGCACATTTCCCCTGTATTTCGTTTATTTAATGAAAATGTGAAATACATAGGAAAATCCCTATTTCCGGAACTCAAAATATATTAAATTTCATTCATAACCCTATCGGGTCTGACTATCGCAAGTCGCATTTGTATCGACCCCGCTCCTTTGTATTTCTCTGATGCGATATTGCGATGCGACATGTCACAATCACATATTGCATAGTCCTCGGGCCATTGGTAAGCGCTCCTTGTATTTTTTCGATGCGATATTGCAGGTTAACCTGGTCTGTCGATCTGCGTGCTTGATCAACGATCCTCATTGACTCGCCCTGATTGCTATCGCAATAGTCACATGATAGCCTCTGATAGCCTCTGCTTGTCATCCCTGATTGCGATATGCCGATTGGATCTGGACCGTTGATCGACCAAATCCGACAGCTCCTTTGCGTCGCTGTCCATGCCTCTGATAACTCTATTTTTGGCCATTTCTTCCTGTTTTTCAGGCCTGATAGTGTAATCCACCTTTTGTAAGGTTTTTCCTTATGCGATAGTTTTTTGGTTAGAAGACTTAGAGGGTTTTTAGGATCCATTTTTAGGGGATTTTTCCTCTTTTTCCAAAGGATAAAGGGTAGCTTCATTTTGTGATAACTTCTACATCCAAAGTCTGTTTTAGCCCATTCAAGTTGTACTATATTCAGAATGAGATGATCTACGCAATGGGGCTATTTCCAAGAGAATTCTTGGACTTTCATTTTCCTCTGTGAGGAACACTTAGAATTAGAAGTCCATCCAAAATCCATTTTGGATCAGTGTAGTCAGACCAGAAACATACTGATGCATAGTGTCTGCACTGATCTCCAAGTCTGCATTGGTGGCTATGCGCATCAACTCATAAAAGTACATGTCCAGCTCCAGTTGGACTTGGTTCTTTGACTTCGCCTAGATGAGTGTGCCAATGGATGGGATCGTGTGCATGCGCACAATGATATCCATGCTTCTGAACACCTGTGGATGTGAAGCCTGCAAACTGGTGATGAGTTGTGGGAGTTCCTCATAGTTCCGGATCTGACTCCAGATGTGTGCCTTCAACTCTACCACCTTTGGCTTCATCATCTTTGGCAAGTGCAATGGGGCTCCCTTGTACCTTATTTTCCATGTTTTCATGTGGTCGACAGTAGTATGCAGATTTGACAAGATATGTGCACTCCTAGCATAGCACTACTGCCAACCGTTGTGATGGATAACTGAATTATGCACGGTGACAAATCTGGAGTACAACATTTGCATGACTGCCTCGAGAGATGATACTTCATCCAATATTTCTCTCCTCAACTCTTCTCTGGCAGATGTTGTAACCTGTTCTCCTCCCTACTTGGCCACTTGTAACTCCTTAGCCATACGCTCATTCTCTTCTATCAAGAATCGAACACTCGAGCTGGTGGCTTCGGCATATGCTTTGGTAGCATCAGCCAATGCTGCTAGATGCTTGCGCACATTGGATACGATCACTCATTCTTCAAACTGCGCAGGAGATATATGAACATCCGAAGTGGGCACTTTGTGTGACTACACAACTCTGTGTTGTGACTCGTCAAAAGATATGTTGTGCATCTACACCTCCGGATTGTCTTCAAGGATCTATGTGTCTCCTTGATCGCTTAGGACTTTCTCTGATTCCAGATCTGGTGAAACTGATGGGGTGACCTCTTGGTTCCGAGGCATGAGATTAATATCCTAATTTGACTCTAGCTTAACCATATCTGTATCCATCTGCTATAGCATTTGTTCAATCTCTTAAGCTAAGTCCTGCTCCTGCAACTACTCACCCTATCTTCTCTATGCCAGATGCTCGGATGACTCTATAACCTGCATCAACACAATTTCTTCAATGTGTACATGATGCACCTCCTTTTGTACCTGTTTCTGTTGTGCTTCCTTCTCTCTTATGTGCAGCTCCTGTTCTTCCCTAAGTTTTCACTTCAACTCCTGCAACTCCTTTTCTATTTCATCCATCCTCTGTTTCTCTCTTATCCTTTGCGCAATCCTCTTGTCACATTGTCGCCTCTTAGCCTCAATCTCCGACGCTTCTTTCAACACAAGTGGATCCACTTTGAACTTGTATCTTTGCTCTACCTCTGTGCTATTAATAACCTTTATCTTGCCTTCTTCACTTGCAGGTCTGCTACCCTTTGTTGCTGCTGATGATGCTTCTCTCTGAGATGTTGCTTCCCTCTGATTTAATAACCACTCTACAATTATGTCGACCAGTTCATTGAGCATGGAGGAGTGATAATAGTATCTCCATGGGTCTCCTCAGGCCAATGACATGCCCCATGGATCCAAGGATGTTGTACTCTCATACAGTGGTCCTTCACTAAGTAATGCAGGTCATATGGATTGAAACTTCTAGTGCCAAAGGTGAATCTTTTTAATTCCTCCGTCTCGGCCTCAGCATGCTTGAGATTTCATATCTCATACAACCTGATACGCAAAGGAAGAGTTGTCCAAGGTTCCTTCTTCTTCCTATGCAGTCACTGACAACGCTATCGAGATGTGATATGACACCTCTTGCATGATGAGCTTGTCCATGGAAAACTTTGGTAAAACATGCGGAGCCTTCTCCACGTTGTACATTTGTATGAAGGTGCCAAGGGGTGAGGCATACCAATCTGTTATGTCGATCAACGCCTCCATCATTGCTTGTGACATGCAAGGTGGATCCTACTCAAATATCATTTTGTACATCGGGTGTAAAAGAAGTCTGACAACTATATGATAACTCCACGGAAGTTGCATTCAGAGAACAATTTTCAATAAGTGTGCACAGAGGTTTCTGAAGGTGTCCATGTCCAACCCAAGCCTTGGAACTGTTAATGGGCATAGACTGTATGTAGAATGTAAACCAACATGTATATATCTGCTTGTTGACCCTTGGGCAGATGTCGGGCTTCTGTCACCTGTTCCTTCAACCTAAGAGCCATTATGTCGGACCAGTTGCAAGGTCTTCCTTCGCTGGATAGTTGGTCCAACGTGATCACCCAACTCTGTGGGAAAGTCTTTGTGCTCTCTTGGTCGTATAAGCGGCATGAAAAGATGACCAAGTACTGATATTCCTTCCATAGTATCTTCATCTTGTAAACCTGCCTGGGTGTTGTCCTGAACTTGGTTGGATCTTTTACCCAACTCTTCAAGATATCTCTCAAGTTCACACTGTTGTTGGGTCTACTGAAGGGTTTCTCCATTGTGATCACTAGTTGTGGCAAGTGATACATCTCCTGAAAGTACTTCTCCCTGAAGGTAGCAAGTTGTGTTCCACTAGAACTACTCAATGTCATTGTCTCGGGATCAATGTGGGAGATAATCTAGTGGATATTGTCTGTACATGGAAATTTGGGATACTTGCATGCAATCCGTTATAATCCAAACTTGTCAATGTTGACATAGACCCTGCGATCTTCCAGATTTTCCTCAAATGTGTCTGTGAATGTATCATTGATGTCCCGTCATTTCATCTTGATATATTTGTCTTTGAATAGCTTGGTGTCTTCATAGATAGGAAAGCTCAAAAACACTTGTTCAACTGCATGATCCAGGTCCAGGTATGACAAAGGACCCTTCCAAGACCTTTTACTTTCGTGATGTGTTAAATTTCATTTTTAAAAGAACATTAATGAATACATCTGCATGTTGTAAAGAAGAGGAACATGACAATCATCAACACATGAAACCATATGTTGTTGATAATGGAGTTCGTCCAGGAGGGACTATGTCTTTGGGCCCCGGTGTCAAGATGGTGTATGTTGTTGCATTAAGTGTTGTCAATAGTGATGATGTACATAGTGGTGATGTCTTTTTCATACAAGAAAAATTCCCTCACGCAAGAGTGGCTCTAAGAGATGTTCCACTACAGGAACTCTCATTCAAAAGACCCCTATCAGTATGACATAAACTCATGCATGATGAGCATCCTGCCAACATGGCATAAAAGGGATCTCAATGCAAACATGCATGATGACAACATGAGTATCCCATCAACATACAACAAAGGGATATCAAAACATAACATGACAAATCATGACAACAAGTTCATCACATAGAGGATTCCGTGTCACATCAAGCAGGAATCATGAAAACAAGTAATAAACAAGATCCCACATCAAGCATCAACAGGGATTTGTGTAGCACAATGTATAGCAAAAGAAGTACATGAACACACTACATATACCTCACAACTAGGGGCCATCTGAAGAAGCGGATGTCAAACTATTGAAGCTGCTCGAACCATCGATCTCATGCCATCAATCGCATGGAAATGGTTGCTCGCACATGAATGTTGACACCTACATTCTACTTAGAAAAGTGGCTGAAGAATAGAATGAGAAAATGAGAAACCTGAATGCACCATCAGATTTGTGGCGTTGAATAGTGCAAAATCATCTGTCCAATTTTTGAATTCTGAGAAATTGAGAATCTGGGGCTCAAGGAATCTTTTAGATTCCTCAAAGATTCTGCTCCATAGGTGAACTGAAAATCTGCAAATCCAAAGGTGAATCTAACCTTCCCATTGTGATCCCTGTGAAAAACCATGAAAAACAACTATAAACTTGACTATATTCCGACATGGAGAAAAAATACCTCCTCGGGAAAATTTCAAGGATCACGGTTCCACTCCCTGTTTCTATAGCAGTCATGGTTCCACTTCCATACTGAAAAATGGCTGAAAAATGTAGAACTTTGATGAAGAAACAGACATCACTATTGCGTTCATGACATTGAGAAGTGCTGAAACCATATAAAATTTTTCAAAATCTAACAAAGTGAAAATTTCACCCCTCCTGCAAAACGTTGCCTCGAACTACGTGCCAAGATTCTGCCTCCTCTGTCTCAAAATATGTGTCCTCTCCTGGTTCCTCCATTTTTCCCCATGCACTGTGTGAAATGAAATTTTATATCATTTTTCAAACGGAGTTTTCAATAAATCCATTTGGGCGGATTGGTAAAGGGATCACATAATAAGGAGGAGGTCGGGTGGTCAAACCCTGACCCCTCCATTTTAATACCCACACTGTTTTATAAAAACCAAAATATTTCCTTTTTGAGATCGGGTCCGCATTGGGCAACCCTCCCCTTAACTCCCACACATTAAGTTTTGGGATCACCGATTTTCATGTGGTCGTATTATGGTAGGTTGGTAACATTAATGGGGAGTGTTTGGTTTGTTTTATGGAGCGTCGTGTTAAGTGGTGACACATGGGGTTTCGTGAGGGTGCCTGGGAGGCGAGCTGGCCAAACCATTCGGGTGGGTTCAAGCCCCTCCACCCTCGGTTCACTTATGGTAACGTTGTTATGTGGTGTGGTGTGGGCCGAGTCCACCGAAGGTGGCCCGCCCACCGCCCATTAATGTTATGTTGTAAGGTAGTTGCAGGAGGGTCGGCGGGGGTGATGGCCTGTTGGCCCAAAAATTGATTTTTTTATATGTAATGTGGGTTTTGGGGGTGGCGGGGGTGGTGGCCTGCCACCAATATATTTTTTTATTATTTATTATTTTAATAAAAAGGCAGATTTTCAATTCTTTAGAACATAAGGGATATTGGGAAAATTAGTGAGGCTGCAATTTCAACCGATTTCGGGAGCTAAGTTTCATGCCTCAGGGTCGGTCAAATTGTAAGACACTTAAACCTGGCCCATAACCCAACTTTGACCAAAAGTTTTGCTAGCTCGTTCTCCCTCATACGAGCTCGGATTGACGAACCATTCGCACCTCTACGATCAGGACGACAAGGTCTACGCTCTGGTCCTAGCCCGACATCATTATGAACACTTTGATTTTCGAGCATTCATAAGCCCTCTTTGTCCTGTGTGTCTCTGGAGCCACCTGGATCAATCCTCCCCACTGAGGAGCTTTTGGTCCTCCAAAATCATGAAAAATAATCTACAACTTCTTTGTATCTTGTCTGCATCACAAGTGTCCTAAAAAGGTCTCGCTTCCATCTCCTTCACCTTTGTTCTTCGGAGCCTTAAGCGACAAGCTGACACCTGCTACCTCTGCAACTTATAGTACATTGTTTCTCAAATTACATGCTTGACTTTTATGAGCAACTAATGACCCAAACGTCACACACTTGCCACAAGTTTATAACACAAACTCGGTGGTCAAGTTTACATCAAGATGAACGCAGGACCTCAACTATGACAACAAGGCCAACCTATCATTGTTGCTTCAACAAGTGATGGAAAACACATCATCACTGCAACACATGATTTACAAACATAAGACTAAACATTATTGTTTTTACAAGTGATGGAAACATAACATCACTTTCACAATTTAACATGCAACACCCAATAAGACCAGACATCATTGTTGCTGAACAAGTGATGGAAAACACATCATCGCTTATACATCTTCAAATGCAACAAATGATTTACAAAAGAACGACCATGAAATGCTAACATGTCTAAAAACCATTTTTCACTTATCAATGTGAATGGGTTGCCTCCTTGTGGCACTTTTGCTCGTCGAACAACTGCTTCACTTGGTTCATGCATCGACACTTTGTCTTTAAGGCATTGTTCTGGATGGAGCCTCCAACATGTGGCTCCTTGATGGCCACTTCTATCGCAATGACTTCAATAGGTCTTATTCCTCTAGATCTGTTTAACATGTTTCTTTTCCTGATGTTGAGAAGGTCTTTCATGCCTCATCCTTTTGTGTGTTTCCATTCTTTTCCAACACTTATAAAATGTATGGTTATGTAATCCACAAAAGGTACATGTTTTTCAATTCCACGATTTACGTTCATCTCTAACAACATGATTATAACCTAAATGAACATTCGAATATCGAGAGTGGTTATACCTTTCCTTATCTCTGGTGTAAGTATGGCGATGAGAGCTTGCCTCGGCTCTTTTCCTACGATGGAAACAGCCATGGGATGATGGGGATGTTTTCCCATCATTCTCTTTTCTTGATGATTTCAACAATGTCTCGGAAGCATATGACACCTTCGAGCATTCTCCTTTGGTGTATCTCAAGCCTGCAAATTGACGTCTCTGCACATCCTCCATTGGTTGAGTTATGCCTTTGTTATTAACACCAAGTTCTTTTTCCTCCTCGTGCCTCGTCCTTGTAAGGAGCCTCATGTATGTCCCTATAATTGGGATCTACAAATCTCCAACAAAATCATACTATGTGATGATGAAACTGAAAGGAAATCAACATCTTTTACCACCTCTGTTGATTTGGAATGAACTGATGAGGGTTTCTCATCATCTGTTGTTGGTGGTTCGCTAACTGTCGTGGTGCATTCCCCAACTTCCTTTCTGACATACCCAAGTCCTGTTCGACACGGTAATTCCTCTACTTTTATGGGGTTGACAATGCCTTGGCCATTAATGCCCAAGCCTTTTCCTTCATACCCCATTCTCTTCAACAGTTTGGAGCCAATTCCTGTGGTATGATTTTCAAAAACAGCAAAATCATCATCAGGAAACATACATGAAGATGGAGAACTACTTTTTACCTCACATGGGTCACACTGCAGCTTTTCCAAGGCCTCGTCCTTTGCTTGCAGTTGTCGTAGCAAACTTTGTTTTTCCTCTTTCTCTTCATGTAGACGCATCTTCAATTCAACATTCTCTGTTTGAAGATTATGTTTGTTTTGCTTCAGTTCTTCCATGGCCTCTTCTGTGGCTTGCAACTGAAGCTGCAATCGCTCCTTTTCCTCTGTCTCTTTCTATAGAGTTTCATACATTATCTCTACCCTTTTGGAAATTTTGAGCATGGTCTCGTACATCGCTTTTTCATCCTCTGTCACTGCACGTTCCATTGTTTAAGGTGCAATTCACATCAATGCAAAGACTGCTCTGATACCACTTGATCCAGGTCCTGGTGTGACAAAGGACCCTTCCAAGTCCTTTTACTTTCGTGATGTATTAAATTGTATTTTTAAAAGAACATTAATGAATACATCTGCATGTTGTAAAGAAGGGGAACATGACAATCATCAACACATGAAAACATAAGTCGTTGATAACGAAGTTCGTCCAAGAGGGACTACGTCTCTTGGCCCCATTGTCAAGATGGTGTAGGCCACTGCATTAAGTGTTGTCAATAGTGATGATGTACATAGAGCTGATGTCGTTTTCATACAAGGAAAATTTCCTCACGCAGGAGTGGCTCTAAGAGATGTTCCACTACAGGAACTCTCAGTCAAAAGACTCTTATCAATATGACATAAACTCATGCATGATGAGCACCCCACCAACATGGCATAAAAGGGATCTCAATGCAAACATGCATGACGACAACATGAGTATCCCATCAACATACAACAAAGGGATCTCAAAACATAACATGACAAATCATGACAACAAGTTCATCACATAGATGATTCCGCATCACATCAAGCAAGAATCATGAAAACAAGTAATAAACAAGATCCCACATCAAGCATCAACAGGGATCTGTGTAGCACAATGTATAGCAAAAGAAGTACATGAACACATTGCATATACCTCACAACCAAGGGCCGTCTAAAGAAGCGGATGTCAAACTGTTGAAGCTGCTTGGACCATCAATCTCATGGCATCAAGCGCATGGAAATGGCTACTCGCACATGACTGCTGACACTTGCATTCCACTTAGAAAAGTGGTTGAAGAATAGAATGAGCAAATGAGAAATTTGAATGCACCATTAGATTTGTGGCGTCGAATAGTGCAAAATCGACTGTCAAATTTTTGAATTCTGAAAAATTGAGAATCTGGGGCTCAAGGAATCTTTTAGATTCCCCCTAGATTCCTCAAAGATTCTGCTCCATAGGTGAACTGGAAATATGCAACTCCAAAGGTGAATCTAACCTTTCCATTGTGATCCTTGAAGAAAACCATGAAAAATGACTATAAACTTGACTATATTCTGACATGGAGAAAAATTACCTCCTCAGGAAAATTTCAAGGATCACAATTCCACTCCATGTTTCTATAGCAGTCATGGTTCCACCTCCATACTGAAAAATGGCCAAAAAATGCATAACTCTGATGGATAAATGTATAGTGCTATTGTGTTCGTGGCGTCGAGAAGTGATGAAACCATATAAAATTTGTCAAAATCTGACAAAGTGAAAATTTCACCCCTCCTGCAAAACGATGTCTCGAACTATGTGCCAAGATTCTGCCTCCTTTGTCTTGAAATGCATTCCCGCTCTTTGTCCCTCCATCTGTCCCTGTGCACTGTGAAAAATGAAAGTTTATATCATTTTTCAGGCGAAGCTTTCAACAAATCCGTTTGGGCGAATTGGTAAAGGGATCACATTATAAGGAGGAGGTTGGGTGGTCAAACCTTGACCCCTCCATTTTAATACCCACACTGTTTTATAAAAACTAAAATATTTCCTTTTGGGCGTTGGGTCCGCATTAGGTGGCCTGCCCCTTAACTCCTACACATTAAGTTTTTGGATCACCGGTTTTCATGTGGTCATATTATGGAAGGTTGGTAACATTAATGGGGAGTGTTTGGTTTGTTTTATGGAGCGTCATGTTAATTGGTGACACATGGGGCTTCGTGAGGGTGCCTGGGAGGCAGGTCGGCCACACCAACTGAGTGGGTTCAAACCCCGCCACCCTCAGTTCACTTATGGTAACGTTTTTATGTGGTGGGGCATGGGTTGGGTCCATCAGAGGTGGCCCGCCCACCGGAGGTGGCCGCCCACCAGAGGCGGCCGCCCATTAATGTTATGTTGTAAGGTGGTTGCAGGAGGGCTGGCAGGGGTGATGGCCCGTCAGCCCAAAAATTGATTTTTTTATGTGTAATGTGGGTTTTGGAGGTGGCAAGGGTGGTGGCCCACCACCAATATATTTTTTTATTAATTTTTATTTTAATTAAAAGGCAAATTTTTAAATCTTTAGAACATAAGGGCTATTGGGAAAATTAACGAGGCCACAATTTCGACCGATTTTAGGAGCTAGGTTTCATGCCTCGAGGTCGGTCAAATTGTAGGACACTTAAACCTGGCCCACAACCCAACTTTGACCAAAAGTTTGATTGGCTCGTTCACCCTGATACGGGCTCAGATTGATGAACTGTTCGCACCTCTGCGATCAGGACGACAAGATCTACGATCTAGTCTTGGGTCGACATCATTCTGAACACTTTGATTTTCGAACGTTCATAAGCCCTCCTTGTCCTGTGTGTCTCTGGAGCCACCTAGATCACTGCATCTCCAGTTGCGCTCTCAACGGTGTCCATTGACCCTGCTCTCTTAGAGGCCATTGTACTTAAAGTGCTAAGAGACGGATGAACACCTACGATACCTGGAGACATAACAACACTCACGGAAAACAATCTGTTAGTTGAAAACCAAAACAAATTTAAGGACTAACATGCAACATACCTGGGTGACTGACTGGGAAGATTGCACAATTTTCACCACAAGGTTGAGAGACTGACTGCCTAATCTACACAAGACATAGTCTAGGCTGTCAGGAGGCTAACTTACTGTTGGAACTACATAATGCACAGTCCAGCCTGGCATGTTGAGGACTTAAACTATGCAATGCACAGTTTCAATCAGTAATGACATGCAAACCCAGGAACTGCATTGCGCAATTTCTAGGGCGAGAAAGGCACTACCTCCCAGAATTGCGCAAAGAAAGCCTGGAGGCCAGTGTTGGGTCATCTTTGCATAGTTTTTGGAGGGAAGGCATAGCCTTCACTCTCAGAAATGTTCATTTCTTAGCTGGGCAAGGTAAAGTACAGACCAAGGCAGCCCAGACCTACCAACAGGAGACTGAAAGCATGAAAATTTTTGAATGCATGGTGAATCTGAGTGAAAACAAGAGTGAATGACCATGCATGCAAACAGTGAGTGTTGGATTCAGAACATGGGAAAACAAGCATGTGTGTGAAGCGAGTTGCCGCAACGACGACCATTAGTGCAGAAACAGTGTTATGCATGCGACATCAGTGAGATGCAATGAAAAAATTGAAACAGTGCTTCTACAAGCTAACATGCATTAAAACTATAGCAGGCATTCAACAAAATCGATCAAACAATATTCACACAAAGCGAAATACAAAAAGCGACAAAAAGGCAGCAAAAGACATGAAAAGAAGACTTACCTAGAAAAAGTTGAGCTGAATGTGTTGAATGCTCCTAGATGTGATGTGGGATGTTAGAGATCCAAGATCAATGTGAGGAATGAGCTCTAAAGTGTTGAATAAATAAGTTTGATAAGATCAAGGCTTGTGACGTGCATGCCACAAATCTAGTAAAAATCGACACTTAGCGGGAGGTTTCTAAAACAAATTTTTCATGTAACCTCCAGCTGCTAAAAATGGATCCCTAAAATTTGGGGATGCTTTTTTCTTTTCTTTTCTTTTTTTCTTTTTTGGAAAAGGAAGCCCATGCATGCAAACCAATATTGCTCAATCCTAGAGGTGATCGGTCAACCTAGGAGCACATGCAACAATATGCAAGCTTGGGAAAGACAATTGTGCAATTTCTGGGCTAAGCAAGACTGGTTGTCCCTCTTGCATTGCACAATTTCTGGACTAAAGCCCTCGCTCTCAGTCAGAATTGTACATTTTCTGAGATGAAGCCCAATGTTGGGCTGCATTGCGCAGTTTTCAGAGGGAAGGTTGCCTGAGTGGATTGTGCATTTCTGGAGCCTAACAAGCAGCCCAGCTAGATTGTGAAATTTCTGGAGGGAAGGTTGGTTCCCTTCCAGAATTGTGCAAATTTCTAGGTGAGCACCTCAACCAGAAAAATGACTAAGCTCATAATGTCAACCTATGGGTGGGAGGTAAAGAAGTTGACCGATACAGGCTGGTAAGCCACTGAAACTCAGTTGAAGCCTATGTACTTGGACAGTGCAAGACATGTTGTTAAGGATGGTTGGTAGGGAGGCTCTAAAATGAAGCAAAGGAAAAATTTTGGAGGGTGGTTGTAGTTGCTACAACACTTGGCGACACACTGGTAGAACTCCATCTCTCTAAATGGACCTTGTTACATGAAAAGCAAGTCTAACTCCTACAAAAGTATTGTCTGATTCTCATATCATCTTGGTTTCCACACTAGCTTGATTGAAATATGTAGCACTTGTAATGCTCTTGGTCGGTTAGCACACATTCCAAGCCAAGTCAACATAGTTGTTTTGATTGTGGATGAGGGGTATATTGGTGCACAAGAAATATGATAGTCAGAGTTTAAGTTTCATCTCTGGTGTTGCTCCGCTGCCAATAGGCCTGGACAGTACCCCAGTCGAGTCACACGGGAACACAAGCATCACTCTACTACTAGTGATCTTAGTCAGTACCCCAGCGGAATTAAATGCATCACCTCTCTGCGTAGGAATCCTTTCTCTTCTTTCGCCTTACTCATTTCCAAAAAATTTCACATTTTCATTTTTTCATTTTCCATTTTTTTCAAGAACTGTTCATAGCACTTATTTATTTCAGAGGCGGAAGAGGGATCCCGACTTATTGAGAGCAGAAGAGGTTGTTCCTTTAGAGAAGTATTTTGTATATATCTCTGGCATACTTGTTAAAGTTTTCCCCCTCACCTTACTCTACTTGACTGAGCTGACAAGGGTTAACCCAAAACAACCGACTAGATTTGGTGATAATATTTAGCGCTCAAGCATTATGTTTTCACCAAGGTTCACTTCGAACAGAATGTATTTTCCATTAGTGTATCATTAACTAAAGACAAAAATTAATTCATACAGAGACAGGACAATAGATAACTAAGTATTGATAGCTGCATAGGTCCTCTTGTATTTCACCTTTCTTGTTTCAAGATTCGCACACGGTTTAATGCAAAACTAATCTATGAACGTAAACAAGCAAATAAACAAACAAAACAAAGAGCAGAAGAAAATGTGAAAGAAAAGCAAGTGCAAGCAAGCAGGCAAGCAAAAAAACAACAAAGAAAGGAAGCAAACATGCATGCAAGCAAATAAGACAAAAGAAAACACTACTCCTACTCCTAAGCTAACGGTGCATGGGTCTACTCACATAAACTGATACTTCCAATGCAGCCATTAGTGCATTGGTCGACCCATGTTGGTGAAGGCATGGTTCACGAATAGCATAGTCAGGTGAACCATCAAACATGAAAGATATAACAATGAATAAAAACGCACTCCGAGTTTAAATGCGTCCACAAAAAAGAAAAATTTGAAAGTTCATGACATGCACTCTGTGGACTTACCATGGTCTTGTGTTACACTGCGTGCAGATCTTAAGCATATGCAATCTCTTAACTGTGACATGCAATTGAACGCGAGAAACATAGATAACTTGTGTCACGCAAGTGTGCTTGTTGTGTAATATTCCTCCAATGCATGAGCGATGGGATGATGTAGTTCAAGTGGAGAAGTGAAATATATTTGTGGGATTTATCTTCAATGAATACAGATGAGTGATGAGGAACCTTGGTTGTTTCAACAATTTCCTGATTGGAAGTGAAACCAACCTCAGGACAGTGAGGACCTAACATAACCATCAGCTCGGGTTGAAGTTCCTTGACAGTCTGTGGGGTTTCAACTTCGTCGACAGATAGATCATCATAAATGAGTGGCTTTGAAAAATCAACAGTGATATAATCATCATCGTGATCGAATACGGGAGCAAATGGATCACGACAGCTACGATCAGAAAAATTATTGATTTCATCGGCATCCTCATGATCAGATAAATCAAATAGAGGGGTAGATGAGAAGCAAGAATGTTCACCCTCTACATTTTCAGAAATAGCAGATGAAAAATCAAGTGGATTTTCAATGAATAATTTGTCCTCTCTGGTGTCGAATGAGGGACAAACATCAAGTGTGTTTTGTGAATTATCAACAGTAAGTGCATCTGTGGATGGATTAACACTGGGAAAATCAGGGATAGCAAAATCATCGAAGATGTCAAGAAAAGGTGGAGGAGGGGCGGATAGAAGGAGGTCATCCTTCATCGCAGGTTGATAATTAGGTTCCCATTCATACTCATCATAAATTACAGCACAGGTTGGTTGTGCAACACCAACTCCGTCGATGGTTTTATCCTTTTTCACAACAGGTGTAGAGTCTGAAACGGAAGAACACAAGACAATGCAATCTGAAGGATCAGCATAACGTGAAGATGGAGGCTGAGGTAACAAATGCATGTGACAACCCATGGGCTTTTGTTGTGGCCATCAACAACCCCCCTCCTTATTTAGTATTAGCAATAACACTATGTAAGTGGGGACCCTTAGTTAAAAAATTAAAAAAAAGCAATTAGTGCTCATACATGTTACTCCTTAAGAAACATCGCATCACGCAAAGAATGATAGGGTATTTCCTTATGAGTGAAATGATAAACTGCGAGATCGCGACGTGAACTCCATCGCATCACATGCATTAATAAACATTCACATTGGAAAACCTTAAAAAATCGCCGATATGCGATATCGCATATCGCATATCGCAAAATTGCATGAAAAACACATAACAATTACAACAATCTGCGATTTTGCGATACTGTGATCCACGATCTTGCGATAGCGCGATCAAGCAACCTTGCGATAGCACAACACGATGAAATTGCGGAAATGCGATACAGCGAAATGCGATACTGCGATACAAATCGCAGAAACATTCCATCACAAATTTTCCTGGCTCAATATTCAAGAAAAGTTTTCCATAAACCAAGAACTAGATACGCGCTTAATGATAATTAACGAATTATATGCCAGTTGTTAATAAAATATGGTCTTGTGTTGTTCGAAGAGCCAGTTTACGTCAAGTGGCATGTTTTTGCATATTCGTAGCATTTAAATCTTTCCTGTCGATTTTTATTTTCATTACTCTCTCCTCACTTGTCAACTGCAGGAACGAAAAACAAAAGATACACAAAGCAATGTGCAGGAAGCTATGAGGAAAAAGGGTAAAACTCCAATGTTCAAAGACAGAGAAAAGACACTCGCATGCAACAGAGCCGCAGATTCACAGAACACTGTTGAGCCATCCATTACAGATCTTTCATTTACATCCATGGTTGAATGAGTATTGAACAATGCTGATATCAATAGGCAATTTAATGCTCAAGGTCAAGAGCTCACGAAAGCATTATTTTTACAAATTTTGAAGCTTTATACCCAGTGAAGAAAAAGGCACAAAAGGAAAAAAACGCATCAGAGAAACCCAGATCAAAGAACGGAGGCAGTTTCCGATGCGCGATTAGCGCCTAACACTAATCGCGCATCGCTGAGAAAATTGCTCAAAAAGCAAAGCCTCTAACCGCTCAGTCACTTGTACGCCCGAAAAATGCAAGAAAGCAATGGTAAAGAACAAACTAGAAACAGAAAGCTAGAGAAAAGGCAGAAGCAATTCAAGGGTTAACCAAGTTAAACTTGGATTATTACTGGGCATACGCAGTGAAGCCACATAGTTAGAAGATGACTCTCGAGTATATCATCAATTTTGCTGAAAAGATGGTGCGAGCTCTTACCATTTCTGTTTGCTTAGCTCAATCAAAAGTAGAAGACAGTCAGCCGACTCTACCCAGGCAAATATTGAATGCTTGCAACATTAAGGAGCAAATGCAGAAATAGTTAGATATTAGATTTAATTTTTAGAAATAGTTTTTCTTAGAAAAAGGGCAGTCATTTAAACCGTATCCTGAATCTGTGTAATTAAGTTATTTAGTTAGTATTATTTAAACCCTTCTCATGCATTTAGAGAGGGGTCCAGAAATTTATCAAAAACTTGTCTTCAGAACATGCACTTTTGCACCCTTAGAGGAGGTTTTGGTGAATTAATGGATCAATATTTGTTGATGTTTACATTTGATATCTACTACTGATGTTGCACTTTTGTACTCTTAGTGGATGTTAGAGCAAGGAGAGATAAATCATTGTCGCTTGAAGCTTATGAGTAGGACTAGTCATAAATGGTACTTTTATCTCTTGACCATTTCTGCTTATATGTTAAAGTGATACACAGTTTTTAGTTGTTTATGTATTATTGCATGAATGCCTGAGTTATCATTTGGCACTTTTGTACGGTGATAGCTATTTATTTATGCTTAATGTATGAATAGCTCATTATGCGATATATTTTTCACAACTATTTCGTCTAACTTTTTATGCGAAATGGTTCATCTTTATTGATTTCCTTTGTTATAATCACTGAATGATCTTTATTGCCAATTGTTATTTGAAATCTCTTTAGATCGCATAATAGAAGAATTACATCCCGGGTTAGTATAGACTTAGATGTTACTGCTTATTAGATTACAATAGCATAGAATTAGATTAAATTTTGAATTAGAATATCTTAAATAGGAACTGTTACATTAGCAACATCAAATTCTACACACACACACTCATAGATTGGAAAACTGGTCCCATTAACCCCAGTCAGACCCGCTATACCAAACGGATAAGGAGTTGCCAACCAAGGTCTGGACCGGGTGGGTATCCCCCTTGTTGTCGACCCGATTTTCGGGGCTTCAACATATTTGGCGCTAGAAGGAGGGCCTGAACTATGAATGGCAAGTAAATCTAAATCTGAATACCATTCTGAGAGTAAATCGCCCTCACCATCTCCCCCGACTTCTCCATTACACTTAAATCCAGAATTAGAATTCGTTCGAGTATCAACCGCTGCTACACACCCTGACATTTCAGAACAATCTACAGTTGAACTTCCTGAAGTCGAATCTCTGATTCACAAGCTTCAACGATTTTCCATTTCTCCTCAAAGGTCTGATAAATCTCAAGGCAGCGTGACTTCGCAGTATAACCCTGCTCATCCCTTGACCAGGCTAAAGAGTGAAAAATTTGGCGTTCAGCCAATCGAATTACCTCTTCCCACCAAGAAAAGAGCAAGGAAATCACCTAAAGTGTCTGATAGCGAGACTCTTTCGTCAGCATCATCCATCTCAACTTCTTCACCATGAAGTCAACCATCCACTCCACCAGTCCAGATCATCGTCCATCCATCCACTGGAACCCCCACAACTATTCCTCAATCATATACAATCGTAGTAGCCTCATCCTCCCAGCGACAGGGATCATCTTCTGCATTTCCTCTATTAGCAGTTCAACAATGGCCCAGTCTCCATGGAATAACCCTGGGGCAGTCTTAATGCCTGCACCCTTGAGACAAATACCAGCCCATCCTGAGAAATGGCTGCCTAAATTTAATCCTAAGGCAAGCATACTAGCAGAAGAGCACATAAACAACTTCATGCTATCCATTTATCTCAATGGGGTTACTAATGAAGATGCTGTTGTTCGGCTTTTTCCTTATACTCTACAAGGAACAGCCGGGTCATGGTATTTTTCATTACCCTCTGGATCCATCACTAGTTGGGATATCTTCCAGGAGCAATTCCTAACCAAGTTTGGTGATGACAGGTCTACGGCAACGTTAATCAATGACCTATCCAACCTAGAGCCGAAACTAGAGAGCCTATCAAAGATTTCAATTTACATTTCAATAAAATCTTCAACAAAATCCCTACTGCTTCCCAGCCCAGCGAAGAAGTACGATGTGAATGGTATATCACTGCTCTACCATCAAACATAGCAATCTTCATGGACAGGGCCAATAAAACAACCTTAGCCGATAACATGAAAGAAGCAATAGAAGTGGAGAAACGAATAATAGCCCTGGAAAAGAAATCCGCAATAGAGGAACGTAAATCCAAAAAATTCACCTTCAAGGAAGACTCCAAGAAAAAACAAGCAAAAGATCCATTCGATTTGGAAGGATTGCAAAAAGTTCTAAAGACCATGTCCAATGAAATGGTCGACATCAAAAAGCAAGTAGGAGAAATTTCTTCAAAAAATCCCTACAGAGATTTTAAAAGAGGTCCTTCAATGGATTCAAAGCCACCCAATGCTATTTCAAATGTTGAATCCGAAGAAGAGGAAGAGGAAATTGCCACTGAAGGGAAAACTGATGAAGAAGAGGTTGTGGAATTACAAGGAATGTGGGATTTCATCCTCCCACAAGAATAATATCAATAAGTATTCCCGGTTAGAACACAAAGTAAAAATCAGCTTGATCCTCCCCAAACTATCCCTAAGCCAAAGAGCGCAAGCTCTGCAATAAAGGATAAAGTCGCAACAAAGAAACCGACATCAAAAGTGACTCAAACCAGCCCAGTCCAAACAGATGAATCAACTCCATCTAAAACACTGATCGTGTCAGATGAAATGGAGTACAATATTATAGAAGACATGAAAAAGACTAGGGCTAACATCACCCTTTACGAACTGAGCAAGTTAAAGCATCAACAGAAGATAATGATGAGAATTACATGCCGTGCCAGTTGCACCTTTGCTTGCCGCTGTACTTTCTCAAGCTTCCCATAACATGGGAATACCTCCAACTAACGCGATCAATAGGATTGATCCAAATGACATCGCCCTAATTGGAGGAATATCAAGATCTCACACTCCCCCGTTTCTCCTCACTTATGAAATCTTCAATAGAAATGTGCACAATTGTTTGGTAGATTCTGGTGCTTCATCGAATATTTTACCCAAATCCATATGTGCCAAGTTAAACATTCAACCACAGAAATATGTTGTGCGCATAGTTCAGCTAGACCAATCTCAAGTCAAAGTGATTGGCGAACTAAATCAAGTAACCATAAGGTTGTCATCCAACCCATAGGTATGTCAAGTTTTTGACATTTTAGTTGCTGACATTCCTGAATTCTATGGCTTAATCCTTAGCAGGGATTGGTCAGAAAAACTTCATGGGTACTTTTCAACCAACTGGTCGCACATGTGGCTGCCCTACAACGGTAAACCGAATCAAATAAAAGTTGAACGAGAAATACATCAGAAGTACATACTAACGGAGCTAGAGGGGGAAAATGAACCAGTAGCGTATAACAACAACATTATTGGAAATTACTCGGTAGATTCTTTCCTCGGAAATTTCAATGCTCATGCGTCACCCTATTTAGAACACTCTATTTTGTCCCAAGTCGAAAATTTTTCTCGAACTGATAGTTCGAAATGTATCAATTTTTTAGATAAACCTGTAAATAAATCTTTTTTTTGGAAATTATTTTTTGATGGTTATAGATCTAACGAAGGAGCAGGATCAGGATGCGTTCTGATTAGTCTAGAAGGAGATAAAATCATGCTCACATGGAAACTCGAATTTGATTGCACCAACAATACAGCAGAATATGAGGCTTTGGTCCAAGGGTTGTATAAAGCAATCGGGTTAGACGTCAAGTATCTTCAAGTTTTCGAAGACTTTGAGATTGTGGTTAAACAGGTACGTAACACTATACATTGCTTATCAGGTCATTTAAAACATTATCAATCCTTAGTTCAAGATCTGACTGAGCATTTTATAGCATTTAATATTTCTTCAATTCCCAGACTCCAAAACGCAAGTGCAGACATTTTGGCTAACATAGCTTCTAAGCTTATTCCTTCAGAAGATTTTAGTCCAGATAGATTCTGAATAGAATTAATCTTTAGACCATCCATTCCTGATAACATCACAAATTGGAGAGTATTCAATGATGATTTTGATATTGTAAATTTCCTCACATCTGAAGGATCCTACTCCAATCAAATAATTGACGAACACCAACATGATCGACAATTGCAACAAGATAGCACTAACAATGTTATACCTAAGTCGGTGGTCAAGTTAGAAGACTTGTACTATTTGAAGGATTGGTTTAAAAGGTCTACCAATTCAAAACTCCAAAGTTCAACCTTGAACTACGAATTAGTAAACCTAGGAACCGATGCCAAACCACAAAACATTAATCTAGGTCTCGGCCTAGCCCCTGAAGAAAAACTAGCGTATATTCATCTTTTGAGACAATATAAAAATGTTTTCGCCTGGAATTATGATGAGCTCAAAACATACGACACTTCCATCATCCAACATACTATTCCCATGATCGATAATGAAAGACCTATCCAACAAAAGCTGAGAAAGATCCATCCCAATTTAGAAAATCAGATAAAAACTGAGCTTAATAAGTTATTGAAGGCCAGAATAATTTTTCCCATCAGACATTCCAAATGGGTCTCCAACATGGTACCTGTTAGAAAGAAAAACGGAGATATTAGGATCTACATTGACTTTCGAAACCTTAACAAGGCCTGTCAAAAAGATAATTTTCCTTTACCACCTATGGAACAGATATTGCAGGCAGTGGCGGGCTCAGAATTAATGTCTTTCTTGGATGGATTTCCAGGATACAATCAAGTGTTGGTACATCCTGATGATCAATTGAAAACCACATTTATAACTAAATGGGGCACATACGCATATCGAAAGATGCCATTTGGTTTGATTAATGCTGGTGCCACATTTCAGAGAGCCATGGACATCGTATTCAAAGGTTTAGTCAATAAATCTGTAGTAATTTATTTGGATGATATAATAGTGTATTCGAAGAAACGAAGCGACCATCTTAAAGACTTGAAACAAATCTTTCAACGGTGTTTAAGGTATGGAATTTCACTTAACCCAAAGAAATATTTTTTCACACTAAGTGAAGGGAAACTTCTAGGATTCATAGTGTCAAAATCCGGTATTCACATTGATCCCGACAGAATCAAAGAAATTTCTGAAATATCCCTACCTCACAAAAAAAAAGCCATGCAATCTTTCCTTGGTCAGATCAACTTTATAAAGAGATTCGTTCCAGATTTTTCACGAATCGTGTCTCCTTTGCAAACCATGATTAAAAAGAACTCAAATTTTAAATGGGGCCAAGATGAACATGAAGCATTCAACCTGATCAAACAAGCTATTATTAATGCTCCATCTTTAGCAACTCCAAATTTTTCAAAGCCTTTTATTTTATACACATTTGCCTCAAATAAGTCATATGTTGCGATACTCACTCAAGAAAATCAAGAAAAAGTGGAAGATCTAATTGCGTTTTTTAGTTCAAATTTACAGGGTGCTGAACTAAATTATTCAGACGTGGAGAAACAGGCTTATGTCGTTTTCAAAGCGGTCAAATACTTCAGACCTTTCTTACTCAAAACCCATACTAAGATTATAGTACCGTTTCCAGCGGTAAGGAATCTTCTGGTACAGAAGGATGTGGATGAGAAAAGGGCCATTTGGGTTACTTCCTTACAGGAATATGACATTGAGATTAAACCAGCAAATATTGTAAGAGGTCAAGGCTTCTGCAAAATGCTCGCTGGAGCATCGCAAATTTCTGAAATTCCATCTGAAGAGGTATAAATGTGCGAGGTAAGCCTAAACGATGAAGATTCATTATACGCTGATATCATTTATTATCTTAAGAACAGGTATGCTCCCTCACACCTCGATCATACTAAGAAAAGAGCTCTAAGGTTGAAAGCCAAACAATATCAACTCATAAATGACATTCTTTTTAGAATAAATTATGATTATGTTCTTCTTAGGTGTCTTTAGAAATCTAAAGCTGAAAAAGTTTTGCAAGAACTCCACGATGGGCCAAGAGGCAGACACTATGCTGGAGATGCTACTGCACATAAAATCTTGCGCGCAGGATATTACTGGCCCACGTTATTTAAAGACTCGCATAGTTACGTGAGGAGATGTCAAGTCTGTCAAACTACTGCTGGAAGACAAAAGAAGCCATCCTTGCCACTACAGCCAGTTAACATTGACCAACCTTTCAGTCAGTGGGGATTGGACATAATAGGTGAGATCGTTCCTCTCTCTTCTAAGCAGCATAGATACATCCTCACAGCAACAAATTATTTTACTAAGTGGGTATAAGAAGTTCCGCTCAAGATGGCTAATTCTGAAAATATCATTGAGTTCATAGATCAATTTATAATCAACAGGTTTGGATTTCCATCCGCTTTAATGTTTGATAATGCATCATACTTTTCTGGAAATGCAATGACTGAATTTCCACTTAAAAGAGGATTCAAACTTAAATATTCGGCCAATTACTACCCGCAAGGAAATGGGTTAGCTAAGTCCACAAATAAAAACCTAATCAGGATTATTAAAAGAACAGTTGACCAAAATCATAAGAATTGGCACAAGGCTTTGATATATGCTTTATGGGCAGACCGAATATCGCAAAAAACTTCTATCAGCACTTCTCCCTTTAATTTAGTTTATGGGAAAGAAGTGGTTCTTTCGACTCACTTAGCGATTCCCTCTTTGTCTCTAGTTCAATACATTGATGAAGTACCCACTTCCTCCTTACAGCTGAGACAAATGGAAATAATTAAATTAGAAGAACAACGAGAACAGGCTAGGAAAATGCATGCTCATCATCAAGCACTAGTAGAATCCTCTTTTGATTCAAACATAATGACCAGAAAAGATTTTCAGATCGGAGATTTAGTTTTAAAGTGGGACAAAGCACATGAAGAGAAAGGAAAACATACAAAATTTCAAAGAATGTGGCGTGGTCCTTTTCAAATTGTAGAAGTCGTAGGTCCATCAATGTTTGTGTTACAGGATTTAGCAGGTAAGAGGGATCCTTTTCCTATTAATGGACAAATTCTCAAGAAATATTTTCCATAGAAGATTATTCTTCTATTTTTGTAGAGTAGTTGTTTTTCTTTTTCATAATAAAACCAATTGTGAGTGGTTACATTAGGCATTTACAAAAAAGACACCAATTCTCTTTTAGATTTTGAACTTTTCGCTTGTATAAATAGCAAATCTTTTGGAAAACTAATCTTTATTATTGATAGATATAGTTAAAAACTCTAGCCTAGATATGATGCTAGTTTCAACTTCAAAAAGTTTGATGAAAACAACCTTTAGTGAAGAAATTTTTTTATCTCAGTACAATGAAAGGTATCAATAAAAAAATAAAGATTCTTTGTAGAACAGTTGTTTCCAAAAAATCTATTATTGTCGCCCAGAGCAATCTTAAGGAAACAATGACTTCCTCCCTGCTAAGGAAATCACAACTTTCAGAGGAACAACCCAAGGATACACTTTATTTTGAAGAATAAGAGGTCTCATCACGAGCCAGATTATCATTATCACAAATATTATAACTTGCTGACTTTGCCAATACTATACACCACAACAGGGTAATGACTCAAGATTGTTGCAATCAAAAGACAAGGGGTCTCATCACGAGACAGCTTGTTCAGCAAAGTTATAAACCAAGTGAATGACTGTGTCATAATTTGGCTACCAAACCAAGACATTGTTCTTTAAGAATTAAGAATAAAAAAGAAAATCAAAGAAATAAGTGTGGATATGGATTTTTCTTTGAAAGTCATAGGCTGCTTTAAGTAGGATACAGGATCATTGTTGGGTAACAGCTAACCCTTTCGAGGCTATAAACACCTGCTGGCAGCAGAGGCTCTACCTACGACAAATGAGCATATTTAAAATTGGTTTACAGAGGAGACTTTGTTTTATCTTTACAAGACCAAGTAATGACTGATGTAAATACAAGGACTAGCCTAAGGAAGCAAATAATCAAAGTGGAAAATGGTTGAGACAAAATATCATTGACAGTTTAGAGCATAATGTACTTTATCTTTCCATAATAAAGTTTAATTTTCTGAAAAAATTTCTGTTTTGGAAGTTTAGAAAATTCATTAGAATAACAGAGATAACTGGTTCTTCCAAGTGAATCGCCAATTGTTGTGGCCATCAACAACCCCCCTCCTTATTTAGTATTAGAAATAACACTATGTAAGTGGGGACCCTTAGTTAAAAAATTCAAAAAAATCAATTAGTGCTCATACATGTTACTCCTTAAGAAACATCGCATCGCGCAAAGAATGATAGCGTATTTCCTTATGAGTGAAAATGATAAACTGCGAGAACGTGACACGAACTCCATCGCATCGCATGCATTAATAAACACTCACATTGGAAAACCTTAAAAAATCTCCGATATGCGATATCGCATATCGCATATCGCAAAATTGCATGAAAAACACATAACGATTACAGCAATCTGCGATTTTGCGATACTGCGATCTGCAATCTTGCGATAGCGCGATCAAACAACCTTGCAATAGCACAACACGATGAAATTGCAGTAATGCGATACAGTGAAAGGCGATACTGCGATGCAGATCGCAGAAACATTCCATCACAAATTTTCCTCGCTCAATATTCAAGAAAAGTTTTCCATAAACCAAGAACTGGATACGCGCTTTAATGATAATTAATGAATTATATGCCAGTTGTTAATAAAATATGGTCTTGTGTTGTTCGAAGAGCCAGTTTACATTAGGTGGCATGTTTTTGCATATCCGTAGCATTTAAAGCTTTCCTATCAATTTTTATTGTCATTACTCTCTCCTCATTTGTGAACTGCAGGAATGAAAAAAAAAGATACACAAAGCAATGTGCAGGAAGCTATGAGGAAAAAGGGTAAAACTCCAATGTTCAAAGACAGAGAAAAGACACCCGCATGCAACAGAGCCGCAGATTCACAGAACGCTGCTGAGCCATCCATTACAGATCTTTCATTTACATCCATGGTTGAATGAGTATTGAACGATGTTGATATCAATAGGAAATTTAATGCTCAAGGTCAAGAGCTCACGAAAGCATTATTTTTACAAATTTTGAAGCTTTATACCCAGTGAAGAAAAAGGTACAAAAGGAAAAAAAACGCATCAGAGAAGCCCAAATCAAAGAATGGAGGCAGTTTGAAAATTTCTCAAAAAGCAAAGCCTCTAACTTCTCAGTCACTTGTAAGCCCGAAAAATGCAAGAAAGCAATGGTAAAGAACAAACTGGAAACAAAAAGCTAGAGAAAAGGTAGAAGCAATTCAAGGGTTAACCAAGTTAAACTTGGATTATTACTGGGCATACGTGGTGAAGCCACGTAGTCAGAAGATGACTCTCGAGTATATCGTCGATTTTGCTGAAAAGATGGTGCCAGCTCTTACCATTTCTGTTTGCTTAGCTCAATCAAAAGCGGAAGACAGTCAGCCGACTCTACCTAGGCAAACACTGAATGCTTGCAACATTAAGGAGCAAATGCAGAAATAGTTAGATATTAGATTTAATTTTTAGAAATAGTTTTGCTTAGAAAAAGGGCGGTCCTTTAAACCGTATCCTGAATCTTTGTAATTAATTTATTTAGTTAGTAGTATTTAAACCCTTCTCATGCATTTAGAGAAGGGTCCAGAAATTTATCAAAAACTTGTCCTCAGAACATGCACTTTTGCACCCTCAAAGGAGGTTTTGGTGAATGAGTGGATCAAGATTTGTTGATGTTTGCATTTGATATCTGCTACTGATGTTGCACTTCTGTACTCTTAGTGGATGTTAGAGCAAGGAGAGATAAATCATTGTTGCTTGAAGCTTATGAGTAGGACTAGTCATAAATGGTACTTTTATCTCTTGACCATTTTTGCTTATATGTTAAAGTGATACACAGTTTTTAATTGTTTATGTATTATTGCATGAATGCCTGAGTTATCGTTTGGCACTTTTTTACGGTGATAGATATTTATTTATGCTTAACGTATGAATAGCTCATTATGCGATATGTTTTTCGCAATTGTTTCGTCTAACTTTTTATGCGAAGTGGTTCATCTTTATTGATTTCCTTTCTTATAATCGTTGAATGATCTTTATTACCAGTTGTTATTTGAAATCTCCCTAGATCGCATAATAGAAGAATTACATCCCGGGTTAGTATAGACTTAGATGTTACTGCTTATTAGATTACAATAGCATAGAATTAGATTAAAGTTTGAATTAGAATATCTTAAATAGGAACTATTATATCAGCAACATCAAATTCTACACACACACTCATAGATTGGGAAACTAGTCCCATTATCCCCAGTCAGACCCGCTATACCAAATGGATAAGGAGCTGCCAACCAAGGTCCGGACCGGGCGGGTATCCCCCTTGTTGTCGACCCAATTTTCAGGGCTTCAACAGCTTCATAACTAAATCTACATGAAAATTGAGGGAAGTGATGTTGGGAGGATATGACAGTTGAACAGATGTGTGTACATGTTCTCTCACATCACTTTGTGGTGGTGGAGTTGTTTGATGGGGGGAAGGCGAACAGTCACTTGTGACAATGATTGTGTCCGCTTGTGATTGTGCAAATCCATCACCGAAGTATGTTGAGCGGGGTTTGAACTTCAATTTCATCTTGGGATAGAATGATTTGTGAAGGCAATATTCAAATCTCTCCCAAAGATATTGGAATTTCACCTGGTTTTTCGGGGCTTAAAACTGAAGTACACGGAAGCACTGCCAAAAATCCATAGGCGATTCATATGGAGTATTCTGTTGTTTTAACAGTTTTTTGTCAAGAGGTTCAGGATCAAAATGATGGAAAGTATATTCAATTAGATCACAGAACTGCTTAAGTGAGTGCACGCAATCATGAGGCAAGTTGCAGCACCATTATTGTGGGGATTCGCGAAGTGTGTGTTAAAGAAGAAATCTAACCTCAACTTCATCGAACTCGTTTTCATCCTTCAAGAATGCAAGGAAGTCGTGTAAGTACTCAAGCCTGGCCACTTCACCTTCACCATTGTACGTAAATTCCGGCAAGAGATCATAAAACTCCCTTGTGATGTCGATAGGTTGAGAATTGGACAGATGTCACGAAGGGAGGAGTCTAATGATATCCATGACAGTTGTGCAAAGATTCAAAACAGGATTTTAGGGTGGTTTAATGTTATGTTAAATCCCTTGTCATTTTAATATGTGAACCAAAGGGTTTGGTAAACTTAGAAGCAAACCAAAATACGGGACCTCAGATGAAACTGTTGTAGAAATTTTCTTTAGGATGGAAAGAAAGAAAATAAATGCATATTAAAAATAACTTCTAAGTTTAAAGAAACTAAAAAGTTTTTTATTCAAGATGAAGTAAGCAAGATAAGAGGCTCCTAACTTAGGAGGTCCTAGTTGTCCTTCCTCACAGTATTGTCACTAAGAAGAGAAACTAAAGAGCAATGGTTTGTGATGTGTAGATAGCAAGAGAAGAGGCTCCTAACTTAGGAGGTCCTGGTTTTCCTTCCTCACAGTTCTACTCCAACAACATTACCATTGCATCAAATCATAAACTAGAATTCGAGAAACAATTAAATCTTCACATAACAAAACACACTTGCGGAAATTAAATTACAACTGCATGAAAGGAAATAACGGAAATTAAACTATGTTACAGATGTATGTGAATTGTGGTTGATGGGGATCCGTCCATTCCTCAATGAGCACACATGAACAACTATCACACCTTAAGAATCAAAAAACGCTCATAAATCATAATATTGGAGAAAATGATATTATTCATGTTGAATGAACAATCATAAATCTGATGCTAATGAATAAATGATAATTTTTCAATTCCTTTTAAGGATGCTCCTCTTATTTATACATGAATTTGGAATATCTACTCAACAAATGTAGATCCCTTATGATCCAAGATCTCTCACTTATATATGTGTTAAAGAATTACATGCATAAATTGTAGCTTAACATGGAAATTTAATGTGCACATGAGAGAAGAGGAGAAACACATAAAGCATGAAAGAAGACAACAAGACTTGATAATGGAGTTCGTCAGACTTGGACTGCGTCTCCGAGCCCTGCTCGATCAATGGGGAGGCCTTCATTCATTAAGTGGCATGAGAAAAAAGAGTACAAGCATTAGTTACAAAAACAAACTTTATACCTCCATACTAAAAAATGGCCGACAAATGAAAAACTTTGATGGAGAAACGGATAGCCATTGCGTTCGTGGCGTCGAGAAGTGCTCAAACCATATAAAATTTATCAAAATCTAACAAAGTGAAAATCTTCCCTCCTGCAAAAATTTGCCTTGAACTGTGTGCGCTTCTTCCTCTGCCTGGGCACACTGATGAACTGCGTTCAAATAAAACTATGGTGACAGATTTATCAAGAAATCTGTTGTGGCACAATTGGTTTGAGATTCGGTTATTATGGAGGAGGTCAGGTAGTCAAACCCCGCCTCCTCCTTTTCTTATATATCAAATTCTTTAATGGGAAGGGAGGTTGGGCTGGGCCCGCCTTGGGCAGCCTGCCCACCTCACCTGTCCTCTATCCTTGGCCCATATCTTGTTTTTTTAATGGATGATTGAGGTTGGGTCCGCACCCCAAGGGTCGGCCCGCCTTAATGCATGTTGTTTATTTTGAAATGGGGTTGGGTTTGTGCCCTAAGGGAGGCCCACCCAAAACCTCTCGCATTATTATGGTGGTTCCGTAGGATGGGGGGAGGGGCCAGGGGTTTTGGCCCGCCCCTCCATAAATATATGTTGAATGGTTGGGGTGGCAAGGTTGGTGGCCCACCACCCCTTTTTTTAATATTTTTTTGTTTAATAAAAGAAACATGGCCAATTTTGAAAATTCAAATTTTGACCAAAGGAGTCATTTTAACAAGGCAACAATTTCGCCTGGAATCTGTCTAGAGTTGGCTGGATTTCGTCTGCCGAAAAAGTCCAAATTGTGTCTTCATTAATCCTACTCAGTCAGCAAAATGTCAACCCAACTTTGACTGCCTCTATCTCCTTCATCGAGACTCGGATTGGAGTGTCGTTCACACTGTTGGAATCAGGGCGACGAGCACTTTGATCTAATTTCAAGCTAATCGCCTTTCCACCACTTTGAATTTTGAGCCTTTTCCATGCCACTGGGTTCTAGAGATCCACCTGGACCAATCCTCCCCTTTGAGGAGCTTTTGGACCTCCAAAAGATTTATTAGTCAATTGGCAAGTGAGGGAATTTTTCCCTCACTCTTTCCTTTTCCAACCATTTTTCCTTGCTAGGGTGCATCCCCTTGAAACCAACTCGGAGGTATTCCACATCTCCCCATCATGAAGTCCTGGTTCTTCTGTCAAAAATCATGTCTTCAGGTAACTCATCGAGATACTTTGGTGAAAAGTCATCAACTGTAGGAATTGTCCCACCTCTTCAGTGTCCATAATCAATGGTGGCTCATACAGATTTAAGTTTTCCACATTCACTACAGAGTACATTTGCATATATATTGGAAAATCAAGATGGAAGGCATTGTTTCCAATCTTCTCTAAGATGGTGAATGGACCATACCAGATTGGTCACAACTTCTTCCCTTCTCCCTTCATCCTGTCCTTGCTGATATGAACCACACTTTGTTGCTCACTTGAAATTGATGGTCGACTCAGTGTTTGTCATGTCGAGCCTTGTATCGGCCTTGACTTTTCTCCAGCTTCTCCTGTACTACTTGGTGAATCAACTGGATCCACTGAATGAATTGTTGCACTTTGTCCCTGTCATCACGTCCACTGGAGTCATCTTCCCTTCCAAAGACCATATCAAAAGGGTCTTTTGGCAGGTAGCCAAACATGTCTCAAATGGTGAACGATGTGTAGATGAGTGCACTACTCGGTTGTAGGAATGTTGCACATATGGAAGATGCTCATCGCACAACTTAGGATGTTTCCCACAATAGCCTCACAACAAGTGTACCACGGTGTGGTTGACAACCTCTATCTATCCGTCAGTCTATGGATGAAATGCCATGTTTCTTTTCAACTTCGTGTCCATCATCTTCCACAAGCTAGTCCAAAACTATTCGAGAAAGTGAGAGTCTCGATATGACAGAATTGATTTGGGCAACCCAAAATGGACCCAAACATGCTGAAAGAAAAGATAAGCAGTCTGCTCTGCAGTGATCTGCTTTTTACAAGGCATTAAAATACACATCTTACTAAAACGGTCAACGACGACATACAAATAGTCGTGACTTTTCCTAGACAAAGGCAAACCTCCTACAAAATCCATCGACACACTTTCCCATGGATGACTCGAAATAGGGAGTGGTGTGTAGAGCCCAAATTTTTTATTAGAGGGCTTTTAAACAGAACACATCACACATCCCTTTACATAGTGAGTCACAATGTTCTTCATATGAGGCCAAAAACAAAATCTTTGTACATGACACAAAGTTTTTTCAACACCAAAATGACTAGACACAAGGGAGGTGTGGGCCTCCCGGATTACATGTACCCTTTCTCCTGTGGATATGCACAAATTTCTAAGGTGATACAACAGTTTCCCCTACAAGTGATAGTTGTCCACCTATGAACCATGGGTTAGTTTTGCATAAATCTCCTTAAAGTCATCATCGTTAGCATATTGTTCAGCATAACTTTCAAAATATAATGAAGCATTATGCAAAATAACAAAAGCAGAAATAGGAGGGCGAGATAGCATATCAGCCACTTTGTTGCTAGTGCCCTTCTTATACTTTATTACTAGATGAAACTGTTGAAGAAAACCCATCCGCCTGAAATGATGAGATTGCTGCAACTTGGTTTATGACTGAAGATACTGCAAGGGCTAATGATCTGTATGGATGATGGTCTCCTTTCCGATCAGGTAGTGTTTCCACTTTTTCACACTCTGGACCAAGGCATATAAATTCTTGTCATAAGTGGGATAGTTTATCACAACCTGAGAGAACTTCTCTGAATGGCAACATATCAGCTTCTTTTGCTACATTAGTACAGCTCCCATGGCATATCTGATGGCGTCTGTCTGGATTTCGAATGGCTATTGGAGATCTGGTAAGGCCAAGACCAGTGAGGTGTTGATCTTTTCTTTCAATGTTTCAAAGGACTTCTGTTGTTTTCCTCCCCATTGAAAGACTTGCTTTACACTTGTCAATGTGTGTAAAGGTGTTGCAATGATAGAGAAATTGGCAATAAATCTCCTCCAATACTGTACTGCACCCAAAAAGATGTGAACCTTGGTTACACTAGTAGGCTTAGGCCAATTTACAATTGCTTCAACTTTAGAAGGATCAATTTTTAGTTGACCATGACCAACAATATGACCTAGGTAAACCAAAGAGGTTTTCCCAAACTCACACTTTGACAATTTTACATAGAGTTTTTCTTTTTTCAATACATTAAGCACTTTGTTCACATGGCATACATGTTCATTCCAACTTTTACTAAAGATAAGAATATCATCTAGATATACAAGAACAAATTCATCAATTAAAGGCCTAAAGAGATCATTCATGACCCTCATGAAAGTGGTTGGAGCATTGCAAAGTCCGAATGGCATCACCATCCATTCGAACAACCCCTGTTTGGTCTTGAAGGTGGTTTTCCACACATCCTGCTCTGTAATTCAGACTTGGTGATAACCACTACCCAAATCCAATTTGGTGAATAGATAGCATTCTTTAACTGATCTAATAAGTCATCAATGTGGGGAAGAGGGTAATGATTTTTCACTCGTGATTTTGTTTAGTGCTCGATAATCCATGCACATCCTCCATGTGCCATCTTTCTTCGACACTAAGACAATTGGTGAGCCACATGGAGAAGTGCTCGGTCTGATGACCCCTTGGTTAAATAGTTTCTGCAATTGCTTTTTGATCTCCTCCATCTCAATGGTCGACATCCTGTACATGCCAATATTTGGTAAAGGAGCGTCATGTTGCAAATGGATCTCATGTTGGATTTCCCTCTTCGGAGGTAATCCCCTTGGTTCCTGAAACATCTCATCATCGTTAGAAATTAATTCACATAATTCCTTTTTATGCACATGATCACAACCCTGGAAAGCATCGAATAATTCTACATATTTCCCCCTTATAACCATACGCATGCAACCCTTACTGGAATTCACCAACCTCTTCATTTGTCCTGCACTTACAAGGTTGGCATTGATTTTAGTTTGATGAGCCCTTACAATATATTCTACCCCATATTTTGTGATTTGGTATTTGTTTTCATGATGGAAGAAGATTACCTTTCTATCGTATAGATATGGACTCCCTAACACCATGGCACAGATATCCAATGGTATCACATCAAGTTTTACCTCATCCATTAACTTAGAAGTGATCACAAATTTAACCTTGCACTGCTTAGTTACATTCAGTTTCGCTTTATCATGTATCCATCCAAGTGGGTAAGGTTTTGGATGTGGTTTGGTTTCCAAGCCTAGATTCTTTACCAAGGACTCTGAAATTAAGTTTTCTTGGAATCCGGTATCAAATAGAGTTTCCATTTTTGTATGATTTATGATAACTCTAATATGAAATAGCTCAAATCTCTTTCTTTCATTAGGAAGAGACTCATTTATTGAACTAGTGCCTTCATGTGATTCAGAATTAACATGAGGTGTAAGAGTACCTTTTGTTCCTGCTGATGTGACCAATGCTTCATCTTTCAAATCAGATCCAAGGTCTTGTTGCACAGTTGCCACTGCCTTCTACTTTCCTTTTCCTCCATACTTCTATGGTCTCTTTTCCAGGTACAGTTTCCAACAATGATCGTTGTCATGACCTTCCTTTTTGCAGTGAGTGTAGTAAGGTCTTTCTCCTTCATCTTTCTTGGTTGATGTCGTCCTCTTCTCCTTTCCTTTTCCTTTCATTTTGGGTTTTCCATTTGGAGGTTTGAAAGGTGGTTTCTTGAAATGATCATCTCTTTCATTTTTGCCCCTATTCTCAAGATGGATGGCCTTTACACTAGCCGAGTGAATAGTAGTTGGTTCAAACAATAATAATGAATGTCTAAGGTAACTATGTAATGATCCAATATACTTAGTTACTACTTCAGGTGAGTCAAGTGCAATGCCCAAATTAAGTGATTATTTTCTAAATTCCTCTATAAAGCATTGAACATCCTGACCTCTGCCTTTCCTTAAGTATTGCCAATCCATTAAGGATTTTTTTATAACCCAAGGGATAAAATTGTTCCTTTAATGCAGAAATGAAACTAGGCCATGAGGAAAGAAGATTACCCACGCTCTTACTACTTCGCAATTTGCTCTCCCACCAAACGAGAGTGGTGCTACTCAGCCGAAGAGAGGCCAGCTGAATCTTTGCCTCGTCCTCTTTGATTTGCTGAATCTTGCAGTTGATTTCAATCTACCTAATCCAGTTATTAAGATTTTCTACATTACTTTCACCATTAAACATGGGAAGATCAAATTTGACATCTAATTTAAAGAAAGGTTTCTTAGATGCATCCCTTGAATTTCTATGATGATGGTGATGAGAGGAAGAAGAAATTTCACTCGTGGAAGGAGAAGGAGGGGGTTCTTCTCCACCATTTCCATGCACTGAACCATGTTATTCTAGATTTCTCTCTTCTTCTTTCTCTAGCCTTGAAAGCAACTAACCATCATTTTCTGCCATTGTATAGAAGGTTTTGCCGAAATTGCACTCCTCTTCATGACGAGCCTCTTCATCTGCCATGTTTCTCCTTCAATGTGCACGCCCCGCTTCGGGATCGAAAGACTTTAGTTTCCCTTCGCCCCTTCGGAGCCTGTTTTTTGTTAGCATACAAACATGCAATTCACATCGAAAAAGACCTGCTCTGATACCACTTGATCCAAGATCTTTCGCTTATAGATGTGTTAAATAATTACATGCATAAATTGTAGCTTAACATAGAAATTTAATGTGCACATGAGAGAAGAGGAGAAACACATAAAGCATGAAAGAAGACAACATGACTTGATAAAGGAGTTCATCTTACTTGGACTACGACTCCGGGCCCTGCTCGATCAATGGGGAGGCCTTCATTCATTAAGTGGCATGAGAAAAATGAGTACAAGCATCAGTTACAAAAAAGGATCTTTATACCTCCATACTAAAAATGGCCAAAAAATGTAGAACTCTGATGGAGAAACAGACAGCGCCATTATGTTCATGGCGTCGAGAAGTGCTCAAACCATATAAAATTTGTCAAAATCTGACAAACTGAAAATCTGCCCTCCTGCAAAAATCTGTCTGGAACTGTGTGTGCTCCCTCCTCTGCCAGGGCGCACTGATGAATTGCGTTCAAATAAAAGTATGGTGAAGGATTTCTCAAGAAATCTATTGTGGCGTAGTTGGTTTGAGATTCAGTTATTATGGAGGAGGTCAGGCGGTCAAACCCCACCTCCTCCTCTTTTTATATATCAAATTCTTTAATGGGAAGGGAGGTTGGGCTGGGCCCGCCTTGGGCAGCCTGCCCTCCTTGCTTGTCCCCTCTCCTTGGCCCATATCTCATTTTTATTAATGGACAGTTGAGGAAGGGTCCACGCCCCAAGGGTCGGCCCGCCTTAATGCATGTTGTTTGTTTTGAAACAGGGTTGGGTATGTGCCCCAAGGCTGGCCCACCCAAAACCTCCTGCATTTTTATGGTGGTTCTGTAGGATGGGGGGAGGCGTCGAGGGTCATGGCCCGCCCCTCCATAAATATATGTTGAATGGTTGGGGTGGTAGGGTTGGTGGCTCGCTGCCCCTTTTTTCTAATATTTTTTTTGTTTAATAAAACAAACATGGGCATTTTTGAAAATTTGAATTTTGACTGAAGGATTCGTTTTAACTAGGCAACAATTTCGCCCGGAATCTACCAGAGATGGCCAGATTTCGTCCACTGGAAAAGTCCAAATTGTGTCTTCGTTACTCCTGCCGAGTCAGCAAAAATTCAACCCAACTTTGACTACCTCTAGCTCCTTCATCTGGACTCAAATTGGAGTGTCGTTCACACCATTGGAATCGAGGCAACAAGCACTTCGATCTGATGTCAAGTTAATCGCCTTTCCACCACTTTGAATTTTGAGCCTTTTCCATGCCACTGGTGTCTGGAGATCCACCTGGATCACCTTAAATATCTACTAGATCCATACTTGTCTTAAACTATCCCTAAATACTAGATACAAATCCTATGACACATCAAGATCTCCATGGTCTTTCTCCTTGGAATATGGTCCACCTCTTGAGTTGAAATTCAAATTTGTGCATTGGAGGCCACACAAGCGTGCCTTGTGTTTTGGAGAATTTGGTATCTACGGATAAATACTAATTCCCTAGATAAGTAGATGTATCCAGAACAACAGTTTAAAGTGTTTTAGACTTGTAGTTATGCTTTCCTCTCGTCTCCCTTGTATCGATCCTGTCACTCCTTCCCGTACTTAATACGCTTGAGAAGTACCCCATAATCACAACAAAAAACAAAGAATTGATCAAAGCACACGATCTATTGAATATAAGTGAAAGGAATCAGATACAATTCACACATATAAGCATTATGAAACAATACAAACATATGGGAGAAAGGTTCAAACACTTTATTAGATAGAAGAATGAATGACAACCATTAGTGTTTGATTCAAAGCCATTCCTTCATCTTGGATCCCATCCAAATCACATCAAAAGCATGACAAACTTGTAGCATTACAATACTTGCTTCAAATCCAAATTTCATAGCAGCGTTATCTCCTTACAATTCAACATAATCCAGCCCCTGATCACTTAGATGAGTAGTCAATTTATAGGAAGATGAAGGATTTTTTCTCATAAATGGTGGCATTGAATGGTCTTCCATACTTTGAATTAGTTCCATGGAGGAAGGGATGAGAGGATAGGATGCACCTTAACTCATTCCTCATCCATTTTCGAGCTCATAAGAGTTGATAAGTGAGGGAACCTTCTAGATGTCTCCAAAAGATAAGAATATTCCCCAAACCCTATGTGAATTTCGCTCATTCTCGCCCAGCGCAAGTGAAAGGAAGCCTAAGTGCTCTGTAGAGCACCCTGTCAGTGGACTCAACTACTTTGCAATGCACCTTTACAAGGGCTTACCTGCGTTGGTCCCTCTAGAGGCTATTTCTGGATGTCTTCAAGTCATGAAATTGTCTGGAAAGGAGGCATTCAAAAGGGGTGACTTGTTTAGGGCATGAAGCAACTGAAATTAGGGTTTGATGAGCCCTAAAACACTGATCTGGTTGTTGGGATTGATGTGCCCAAATGGATCTATAACAGTTTCCCCCTAAAGCATGAAGTCAACAAAATTCCAATGTCGAATGAAATGCTTTACAATGTGATGAGGAGGTATCAAAGTGGAAGGTGACCTACATCAATTACAATACATATATCATGGTATTTGATTTTACATGAACCATTGAGGGAAGGCATACCCATGCTCATCTTATAAACTTTCATTACATGTACATAAATAGTTGTCTACAGATATAGACCCATGATCGGAATGACCATCAATGTAAAGCCATTGTACATATGATTTAGTACTCGTGAAATCACAGCCCGGATGGATGAAACTAGATCCAGGGTCTTCTATCTCATTCAATCGCTCGCTCAAGTATGAGTCTAACCATTTAAATATGTGATTCGAAGTAGAACATGGGAAGACACCATCTGATTACCAGCCAATGATGTAAGTTGTTAACAGATGCGAGAGAAATCATCGATAATGAAAATGATCCTCAAGGTACTGCAATACATTTTTCATGGTGTGAATGGATTATTTGATGTCGAATGCCATACAAAATCTTTTAGTCGAAGGCCATTGATGTATGCCTATCGCCGGAAGTGAGAAACCGGCCATTGATGCATGCAAGCCTCCAGGTATTGTAAGGGTGTTTCTAAGTCAACTTCTTGGATAATGTGTTGTTGTTGACAAGAAGTGACTCGTCGCGAGAGGGACTTGATGTATCCCACATCAACGACATGAAATGAGTGTAGTGATTTTGGAGATGGAATTTGATTGACGACACAAGGTTCAGGAATGGCGGTCATGAAAATGAAGGTTTATGGTATTGCAAAGGATGAATTTTGACTGAATGACTTCTCTTGAATATGTCAGCGACGCTGAAATGAATTGGTAGCATTGACCCAAAAAAAAGTGATGGATGGTATGATATACCAACGGTATGATAACCATCAAGCTGATAACCCAACCCAAATAGTCATGGTGATGGAGTCAAAGCGTCATGTTCAAGAACGACCTGCTACCATAAAGTGGTTTTCCCCTTTTTCCCATTTTCCCCAGTCATTGTTGACCAGTACCTCTTTATTTTTTATCAATCTTGAGGAGGATAACATGTGCTTGTTGTATAATTCCACCCTTCAGTTGAATCCATCGCTATTTGATGTTTTAACGAGTCTAGCGAAGGTGAAACTCGGTCTTGTCTAGATGGACAAGTTTGTCACTATTTGATGTTTTAACGAGTTTAACGACAAAAATAACTTGGACCTTTTCATGTTTAGAGAGTTTGAAAAGGGACAAAAAGAAAACTCCACAAGTTCTTTTTCGTAAATTAATCTCTCCAGCCTGAAAAAGCATAAAATAATACAAGAGAGATGTCGTTTCCAATCCATTAACGAGCTAGAAGGACAAGCACTCGATAATCTTTTCATGTTTAGAGAGTCTGAAAAGAGCTTAAAGAGGACTCCACTTTGAGTAATGAGTGGTGTCTAGGGTAGCAACTAGTTTTGGTGATATTGGAACTTCTCAAAACATGTTGATTTGTGTGAAGAGGCTGGCTAATAAGACCACTCATTGCAACTGTTCCTAAAAAAGGGTAAAACAACCAAGTGAAAGCATATGATCGGCCAAAGGGATGGTGGCGATGGGATGAAAACAACCAAGGCTCATCTGATTAAAAATCCTAATAGAATGGCAATCAAGAGGGTTAAAAAATAAAATGGGTTCATTTTTACACAAGCTTGAAACATAGGGAACTATGCTTGGATTTAGTTTCATGTTTACACAAGCCTGAAGCGAAAAACTATGCTTGGATTCAGTTTCATTTTTACACAAGCTTAAAACGAAAAACTATGCTTGAATTCAATTTCTTTTACACAAGCTTAAAACGAAAAGCTATGCTTGAGATTGGTTTACATGCCCCTGGCATGATGAAAGGGAGAGTCTCTTGTAACCAGATGGAAGTCGCTGTGGTGAAGCAGGATGGTTATCCAACACCTTTTTGGCTTCGTCCAGATAGGGACAAAGGTGAATGGGGTGATTCCCTTCACATAACCTACATGGAAACTTAACTTTACCACTAGGTGCATGCCCCCAAAGCTTCATTACATTCACCTAAGTAGACTACTCATGGCTATTAGGTGGATGGAATGAAGGTTCATTTACGAGATCAAGTGAAAGACTTGACTGGGATTTTACAATATTTAATCAAAGACTCGACTTGGAACTTTGCTCCAGGGGACCTTGTTTAATTTTTTAATGAGCTTGACACAAGGCAATGAACTCTGCTTAGACTCATTGTTTCATAACGAGCTTGACACAAGACAAGGAACTATGCTCATACTCCTTATTTCAAATTTTAATGAGCTTGACAAAAGACAAGGAACTATGCTCATACCCTTTGTTTCATTTTTTAACGAGGTTGACATAAGACCAGGAACTATCCTCATATCCTTGGTTTCATTTTTTAACGAGGTTGACACAAGATAAGGAACTATCCTCATGGGAGTTGTTTCATTTTTTAATGAGGTTGACACAGTAAAAGAACTATCCTCATATTCCTTGTTTCATTTTTTAACGAGGTTGACACAAGACAAAGAACTATCCTCATATTCCTTGTTTCATTTTTTAACGAGCTTGACACAAGACAAGGAACTATGCTTGGATTCCTTGTTTCATTTTTTAATGAGCTTGACACAAGACAAGGAACTATGCTCAAGGACCTGTTTCATTTTTTAACGAGGTTGACACAAGACCAGGAACTATCCTCATTGGCCTATTTCATTTTTTAATGAGGTTATGTGAAGGGAATCACCCCATTCACCTTTGTCCCCAGCAGAGTCGCCAATTTGTTTTGGAGAATTTGGTATGTACAGATAGATACTAATTCCCTAGATAAGTAGTTGTATCTAGAACAATAGTTTAAAGTGTTTGACTTTTCCCATAAGCAATAGATAAGATGAGAAGATAAGAATACCTACTTGTAGTTTCGCTTTCCTCTCGTCCCCCTTGTATTGATCCTGTCTCTCCTTCCCGTGCTTAATATGCTTGAGAAGTACCCTGTAGACACAACAGAAAATAAAGATCTAATAAAAGTAGATGATCTATTGAATATAAGTGAAAGGAATCAGATACAATTCACACATATAAGCATTATGAAACAATACAAACATATGGGAGAAAGGTTCAAACACTTTATTAGATAGAAGAAGTAATTACAACCATTGGTGTTTGATTCAAATCCATTCCTTTAGCTTGGATCCCATCCACATCACATCAAAAGCATGGAAAACTTGTAGCATTACAATACTTGCTTCAAAGCCAAATCTCATAGCAGCATTATCTCCTTACAATTCAACATAATCTAGCCCCTGATCACTTAGATGAGTGGTCAATTTATAGGAAGATGAAGGAGGTTTTGTCATAAATGGTGGCATTGAATGGCCTTCCATACTTTGAATTAGTTCCATGGAGGAAGGGATGAGAGGATATGACGCACCTTAACTCATTCCTCATCCATTTTCAAGCTCATAGGAGTTGATAAGTGAGGGAACCTTCTAGATGACTCCAAAAGATAAGAATATTCCCAAAACCCTATGTGAATTTCACTCATTCTCACCCAGTGCAGGTGATATGAAGCCCAAGTTCTCTACAAAGCACCCTGGCAATGGACTCAACTTCTCTGCAGCACACCTTTACAAGGGCTTACCTACGTTGGTCCCTCTAGAGGTTATTTCTGGATTTCTTTAGTTCATGAAACTGTTTGGGAAGGAGGCATTCAAAAGGGGTGACTTGTTTAGGGCATGAAGAAACTCAAATTAGGGCTTGATGAGCCCTAAAACACTGATCTGATTGTTGGGATTGATGTGCTTATATGGATCTGTAACACCTTGGAAGCTTCCAATTGATCTACACATGTCATCAAACTCAAGCCATTTTTAGGTATAAGAAAATACATGGTATTTTTCTAACTTTTAATCATAAATTCATTCTAAATACATGAAATTAATAACTTTGGAAAATGTAAATGTGAACTCATGTAGTAATGATAATGTAGGGTTATGTAATGATAATGTGATGGAATGAGGTGACAAAATGAGGATAAAGGTGAAACATATAGTGAAATTAAATGTTAATTTGGCGGACCAACATACCCCACAACTGAAGTTATTGCATGTCCTCATGCAATCTATTGCGTTGATTCACTTAATTGTGATTTAATATTTTTGAATTGTCTTGCTTGTATATGAACTTTGGCTGATATCGATTTTTTTTAACTTCGCATAACTTTTTGACAACTTTGTTCTTTTTGCAAAGTGTTCTATCTGAAAAACATTCGATTGCAACATATTATTTTGGTTGGTTCTTGTGTGACAACCAAAATTTGATTAGTATTGGTTCTTGTGTAACAATACTTTTGTTGTTTTTTGAAAACATTTAATCAACCATTCATTCTTTGATCATTATTTGCAAAACATGTAACGTTTGAATCATAATGTAATAGTAGTTGTTTGGAAAAGTATGTTGGTTAGGATGGCATGTGCATAAAGGACATAAATGAGATATGAAAGGTCATAATGGAATATGAATGTGATATATATTGCGAAATGTGAATATGAGGTATGAACATGAATTCCCCCCCTAACTAAAGGTATTTTCAGTTTTTGTTTTATGAAATGAGAAAGGGAACATGGTGAAGAATTTTCCAAAAATTATAATTTCAGTATTAAAGAAATTATATGTTAAAAATCTAGAAAAGAACATACCTTTACTTACCTAAGTGGACAAACTGTGTATATGTAGAAAAATGTAGCTCCTGCTGCTGAATCATGGAATGAAGAATGCAAGAATGTGATATGTGTCTTGGTTGCATACATGATGGATGAAGTCATGAATGTGGGTCCTTTATTACTGCTACTGAATCTATTCCAAAGTATAAAACATTGTTGAATCTGATACTGAGTCATATAGTCTTGATATCGTCCCATATCGTGGCACAATTCTTTCCATGTGAATAAATGTGTCGATGTCAAACATGGAAAGAATTCATTGGATTACCAACAATTGATGAATGTCATTAACCAATGTGAGGCAAACTCACCATTAATGTCAATGAGTGCCAAGGTACATAATTACATCTTGAGAAGTGCGAATAGATGAGTTGATGTCGAGCCACTTGCAAGATCCAACGATCAAGGGACATTGATGTATTCCCATGATTGTCAGTGACAGAACTTGTCATTAATGCATACAAGCCTCAAGGTAATAATAATGACTCTAGTCTTTATCCCACATCAGTCAACGGGAGTTTGTACAAAATGATTGGTAGGACTACAGATAAAAGATGCCATGGTCAAACAATTTTTATGGTAAGGAAAACAAAGCAATGTAGAGAGATGGATGGTTTATTTGTGAGCAAAAAGATGAACTGAAAAGAAGGAAAAAATGTATGCGACTCAGAAAAGTAGACATGTATGAAGTCATGATGGATAAGGCAATGAATCAGTGGACTCCAAAACGGATGACTGATGAGGCTTTGAAGGATAAGTGTGGGTAAACATATCATGACACAAAAGGTTTATGTGAGGCGGCAAATGTCATGACATATGTAATGAAGAATTAACTTCTCCAAGCTTTCAATGATGCATGCTTTATTGTGATTTCTAGAGATCAGAACTACATGAACTTGAATTGTCTACGCACCTATAAAATCTTAATAGAAATCCTGCATGAAAACTATGAGAGCTTTTGAAAGATGGAAAATGCAAGAATGAGTATGAATGCTTAGCAACCAAAATAAAATGATTTTTTTACCTGTTCCCTTTGTGCACAAGTTCCTTTGAAGTAAATCTAAGAAATAAATTAGCATAAATCGTTTCCAAGCATTATCAAATGTCCATTTGCGAATTATTATTATATTTTATTTTATTTTATTGTATTAAGTTTTATTTATTTGTTTTTTAATTATTTTGTTTTTAAGTTTTTTTTTTTTTGGCAAATTCAGTTGCTATTATATATCTGAAAAAAAAGAGGGAGACTGAGCTCCTGAAATACATGCTGAGGTGCCAAGAAGAGCTAGGGAAGAAGGAGTTACAACTTAAACAAAATTCCTCCTTAATCCTGCCTTTTGGGCTTCTAAAAACCAAAGACCAAAGGTAAATCCTAACAAACTGCAGTAATAAATAACAGAATTTACAAATCATATCAATCTATATCTTTAGGTTTGACGCCGACTTGCTTCAAGCTTGACGAACTTGTTTCTTTTCTGTTGTTCCTTTTCTGTTGTTCCTTTTCTGCTATTTTGTTTTTTCTGCTGTTCCTTTTCTTCTGTTCCTTTTATGTTGTTCCTTTTCTACTGTATTTTCTGTTGTTCCTTTTCTATTGTTCCATTTTTTCTATTGTTCCTTTTCTGCAGTTCCTTTTCTGTTGTTCCTTTTCTGCATAAACCAAAGGTGTTGTTCCTTTAGATCGGCAGAAGAAAAACCAATGAGAGGAAAAATCTGGAAGATCTGAGGACAGAATGAGAGGGGGAAAGAGGAGTGCAAATAAGATGGGAGGCGCAGAGGATTAAGCAGGGAGGAGGAGTCATGGGAGGGAGACAGTGCGTGCGAAACATAATTCATGAAATGAGATAAGTCGGCGTGTTTCATGTTTGCAAAAGAGGGGAATGTATTTTCTAAAAGAAGGAGGATCATCGAGCAGATAGAGTCTTGGACATGGATCATGAGGATATTGAACTAGTTCTAGGTATCAGGGATTCCTGATTTGAGGGCTTGGAAAGAACAAAGGAGGTTCAGTGTCATGGCAGATATTAATGAGATTCCTCATTATTGCAATGTAGGCTGCCCAATGCTCTATTGCATGCCCTGTTGGCAAGAAGGTCGGCATCCTTGTTGAGTGTACGAAGGATGTGACGGAAGGTCAGAGTGATGAAGGACTGGCTCAAGTTTTTGCACCTGCTGATGGACTGATGGAGGAGGACGTTGGTCGAATCTTTGTTTTGGGCCATGAGGCCAATAACAACTGTTGAATCTCCAAAGATGTGAGTTGTGTCTATACCGAGCTTGTTGAGCTGAATGAGGCCTTGATACAGGGCTAAAGCCTCAGCCTTGTTATTGGAAAGGTGCCTGAGCCCCCATTCATATGAGACCATACAATCTCCATTGGCATTGCAAATCACTCCACCTGATCCAGCAATCCCAGGGTTTGATTTCGAGGCACCGTCGAAAAAAAGATAATAAGTGTTGCAGTTTTTAAGCAATGTAGCAAATTCTTCCTCCTTAAGACGGATTTTTAAGAACTGTAATACCTTTTACTTTGCCTGCTGCTAGTGGTGGCCTCAACCTGATTACTATTATTTTGTTCAGTATATAGCCAATGAAAATTCGCTCTTCCACAGTAAGATCGGTGATGTCTATGCTTCTGCAGTTTTTTACTGAAATAGTTTCCAAAGCAAGACTCCTTTTTTTGTTGCATAGGTTCCTAGTGATTGTGTCCTTGTCCTTAAAAACTTTACGGTTTCTGGCGAGCCAGATAGACCATAAAATAGTGAGGGGTAGGGTGTCCCAGACCCTTTTTACTGTGTTGTGCTTTCTTTGTTTCCAAGGGTAATTTTTCCTCCATCGTTGGATAACCTCTCCTACGGAGTCCTGATCACTCCAAGGGATGTGATTGTTATGGGATATAATTCTCCAGCAGACTTTAGCAAAAGGGCAGGCAATAAAAAGATGGTGTATAGATTCTTCATTAGATTGACAGTTAGGACAACGTGAAGGACCGATAATACCCCGCTTCCGAAGGTTATCAACAATGAGTATTTTCCCTTTCAGAAGGGTCCACAGAAAGAATTTAATTTTGGGCAGAGCTTCAAATTTCCAAACCATTTTCCAACGGTTCCAAGTGGACATGAGGTAATGGTTGTTGCAAATGTACTGATGAGAAAATTGAATAGTATACTTTGAGCCTGACAGGTCCCAGCGAAAGCCATCAAGTTCATTCTTTTTAATTGGAGCTATACCGTGCAAATGGTATTGAAGAGCTTGAAGATTGGCCATGAGATGAACAGGAATGGTTGGGAATGTCCATCCTGACCATAAATTGGAGTGGTTATCCCACAGAGAGATCTGGTCTAGGTGGTGAATTCCTATATTATTAAAATAGGTGAGAATGGGAATGACTCCAGCATGGCTATTTAATGGCTACCTGCCCATTATTTTGTCTGATCCAATATCGATATTAGCACCTCCTTTGGGAACTTTGGAGATATTCTGGGTTATGAGCGGAATTGATTTTTTACATAGACACAGAATTTTGGAAGAGTCTCTGATAGGGATATCCTAATCAAGGAGTCGCTGCCTTGGGAAATTTAGGTATTTGACCTCCAACACTCATTTCCACCAAGCCGAGAGACCAGTGATAAGCCTCCAGACAATATTGCCTCCAAAGGCAAGGTTAAGAAATTTGGCGGATCTGATCCCAAGACCACCTCTGTCTTGAGATTGGATGACCTGCTTCCAGCTAACTAAATTGAATTTCTTTTTGTCATTTTTCCCTCCTTGTTAGAGGAATTAGCGGAGGATGACTTCCATTTTGTAGTGGAAAGAGGTTGGAGCTTGAAGAAGAGAAAATTGATATAGAGGTAGGGAGGAGATACCTGATTTGAGAAGGATGAGGTGGCCAGTTGGGTTGAGCCAGATGGAACCCCAACACTACACCTTTCTCTTCATCTTGCCAATAATTGTGTCCCAAACTTCAACCTTCAAGGGACCTATACTTATTGGCAGGCCCAGGTAAGTGAAATGTGACCATTCATAATTGCAGGAGACCCCAAGGATAGTGGCTATGCTATGCAAAACCTGTGCTGAAGTGTTCCATCCATAAATACAACTTTTCTGTTGATTGAATTGACCACCCGAATACCTCATGTATGTGTCCAGCAGAGACTTAAATTACTGGGCTATTATCATGGATGCTCCTCTAAGTAAAAGGGTGTCATCAGCGAATTGAGAGTGGTTAATTTTATTTACACCATTCGCAAATTTTATTCTAGTGATGAGACCAACTCTCCGCTTGAAGTCCAGTGCTTTGCTGAAGGATTCAACCATCAGAATGAAGAGGTAAGGTGAAAGAGGGAAACCTTGCCTAAGACCCCGCGAAGATTGAAAAGCAATTCCAGGTCATCCATTAAACAGAGGAGAGATCCAGGACCCGAAGATGCAAGGTTTGATGAGATTTAAAAAGGCTGCATCAAATCCCATCTTTTTTAAAACGGCTAAAAGATAGGTGTGCCTTACTCTATCAAAGGCATTGGCTAAATCAAGTTTAAGGAAAAATCCTTTCTCATTCCTAATTTGGCTTGAATGAACAGCTTCTTGGACGAGGAGGATAGAGTCTGTAATTTGTCTATTGGCCAAAAAACCCCCTTGGTTTTCATAAATGAGAGAAGGGAGAAAATATTTAAGGCGAGAAGCAAGAATTTTGGTTAGAATCTTGTAGGACGAGTTGCAAAGGGAGATGGGACAGAATCGAATAAAAGAAGAAGGTCGGTTTTCTTTGGGAATTAGGGCTAAATGAGTGGCATTGGTGTAACCACCGATTTTGGCTTTCCGCTGGACCCATTTGAGCATTTTAATAAGATCTCTTTTTATAATTCCCCAGAAAGCGCAATAAAAGCAGATGGGGAAGCCATCAGGTCCTGGTGCTTTATCCAGCTGAAGAGCCCATATGGTTTTTCTAACTTCCTCCTCATCAATTTCCTTATTCAAGGTATCATTCATTTCCTTGCTTATGCTTTTGGGAAGGAATTGTAGCAGGTCATCGTAATCCTCTTCATTTGTTGTTTCAGTTAGAAGGTCCCGATAGTGGTTGGTGGCAGCCTACCTAATGGCTTCTTGGGTGGTTTGAAGGTTACCTTCAGCGTCCAAGATTGAGCTGACGGTATTGCTTACTCTCTACACAGTAGTCTGTTTGTGAAAGAAAGCTGTATTCTGGTCCCCTCCTTGTAGCCATAGTTGCCTCGATTTAATCCTCCATTTAGATTCCTCCTCTATGTTTACACGGCAAAGCTGAGAATATAGTTCGCTTTCTAGCATTTTTCTCTCTTGGGTGAGGCCCTACTCTTCTATTTCCTTTTGGACGTTGTTTAGTGTATTTTTGATCTCCTTTTTTATCCTTTCAGGCTCCTTATAACTGATTTTCGCCCATTCTTTTATCGCCTGTTTGGTGTTTCTAAGCTTAGATTCCCAAATGAATCTGGGAGATCCTTCTACATGCTGCCTCCACGATTTCTCCACAATATCTTTAACTGTTGTAATACCATTCCAAAGCGGGCTATACTTAAACGGGATGGGTCCGAGAGGGCAATGCTTTTCCAAATTAAGAGAAATTGGATAATGGTCGGAAGCTGAACAGGGAATAATATTATCATACCCAGCTGTGAAGGAAGAGAGAAGCATGACATTAATGATAATTCTATCTAGTCTCTCCATTGTGTTGCTTGTACCGAGCCTACAGTTGCTCCAAGTGTATCTCCTATCTTTTGGGATGATATCGACTAGATCGTGGTCATGCATAATGTCTTCTAGCTGAGTTCTGAAAGGATCCGGGGAGAAAATACCTCCTCTTTTCTCATTAGCATGGAGAACAAGATTTAGATCTCCTCCTAGAATGACATTGGTATTCTCCTCTGTGTTCACGCTGACTTTGATTTCCTCCCAGTAGAACTCCTTATCCTTGAAGTGGTTAGGCACATAAATGTTGTATATAACTAGAATCTGCTGATCTTCTTTGTTTTCTAACACTGTTTGGATCCAATGTTGGTTAATAATTTCTGACTTATAATTCCAAATGTTTTGATTCCAGATTGTAGCGATTCCTCTAGAAGCTCCCTTGGATTCACTGATGCTTCCATTGTACTACTTGTTCTATTCAATGATTTTAGTCATATCCTACAGGCTTTGCTTTGTTTCCTGTAACAAAAGGATCCCTAGTTTTTCACAATAAATAAGATCTTTTAGGGCTACAACTTTGGAGGGGTGCCCTATACCCCTGCAATTCCAAGATAGGATTTTCATTGTTGGGAGAGTGGTGTGCAGAGAGGTGCTCTCCCCCCTTGATCCTGTGAGTTTTCTCCTTATCATGCTTTCCTAAGATGTAAGATTCAATAGGGCTTTGAATGCCCATTGCTATGTCCTTTTGGGCATTCTCATCTCGGTGTTTTTTTGCATATTTTCTTCCTGGGCCAAGTTTCTTAAGAGAGTCGCTAGAGGCTCCATGGTCTTTAGATGAGCTCCCGGTGAGTCTGGAGGGGGGGGGGGTTCAAGGGAAGATTGGAAAGGGATAACCAAAGGAGGGGAAGGATCAGAGGCAGCTGAATGAATCGTGGGAAGATGCGAGGGTTCCAAGGGTGGAGCATCAGATAAAACCGAGAAGGGATTGGAGGTAGAAGGGGGCAAGGGAGGGGAGAGAGAAGGAAGGGAGGATGAGGGAGGGGAGGATGAGGAGGGGCGGGAAATCTTAGAGGCAGGGGGTTCAGTTTCTGGCGGTGCTTTAGCTGAGGGAACCGACTTCTTTTTTTTACTATTTCCCATTGTTCTTCTTGTGGGTCATTTTCAACATTAGCAAGAGAGGGATAGCGATTGGCAAAGTGGCCATATTTGTGACATACCTTACATTTGAATGGTATTTTCTCGTAATCAAGCTGCTGAATATGACTCCAATCGTCCACTTTGAGTTTGATGGCTTCCGGTAGGCCTTTTCCGAGATCCACTTCCACACAAATGCGTGAGCATGCTTGCATATTATCCTTTGGTTCGTTGCGATCTATATACTTGCCTACAACGTTTCCAATAGCACGAACCGAGTCATCTCCCCAGCAGTGAAGAGGGAGATGAGGGAGTTTGACCCAGACAGGGACAGCATTGGGGACATGCAGTTCCAGATCAAAATCCGAGGTCCATTTGTTTAAAATAAATTCCTCTGGAGTCCATGAAGTAAGGCCCATTCCTGAAGATTAAATCCTTGTCTTCTTTAGATTCAAAGTGGAAGGTAAAGAACCCCTTTCCACAGAATCTGATGGAGATTTTAACTTGTATTTTTTCGGACCAAATTTCTTTCAACCCAACGTTGCACAGTTCTTGGAGATGGCCAGAGGCCCGTGAACTGGCCGATGAGACCTTTTTCTGCAAGAGAGAGGACTGCCATGCGAGGAATGGCTGGAGATAGATTAACTTCTTGGAGAATGTCCAGCTTTTTGACAAACTTCGATATTGTTGGGTGAGGCCGTTGTGGAGGAAGATATTTGACGAGAGCAGAGAATGCATGCTGGGGATCAACCCCCTCCGGTGAGCAATCCGGAGGGGCCATGGGAGCTGAGGAAGGTCAAGAGAGCGCGCAGCAAGGTCTCAGCAGCAGGAGGTTGTCGAGTAAAGGAACAGCATGAGTCTACAAAGGGGAAGGAGGAACAGCTCGCAAACATGAGCGATTCAGAAGAAAGAGGATCACTGAGGGGACCGGGCAGGGCCAAGGGGAGCTCAGCAGCAGGTGGCTGCCAAGCAGGGGAGCCGCAAGAGGCAGCAATGGTGGCTAGGTCAGGATGCGCGCACTTTGGTTTTTGGAAACCGAATACCGTTTTTAAGTTTTTTTATTATTTTCTTTGTTTTTTATATATTTTTAATTTTTGATTTTTTTTAATTGTTTTGATTTTTTTTATTCCAAATTCTATAATCGAATTAAAAATAACTCAATATATTTTTTAACTGGAGCTGAAATCCAAAAGTTAGACCTTTTTCATTGAGAATAGAATTTAATGCATGGTATAAAAACCATCCATTAAACACAATCCCTTACACTTCAGCTGGTCTGGAAACAAACTGTGTGAACACATAATCCATTAAAATCCTAACTCTTTTGAAAACTAAGTGAAGTGATCATTATCCGTCGAAATCCATTTTTATTAATCAAACCACGCCTCCATTGACACGAACGACCTGAGAATTAACCCATGCTCCTTCGTTGCTCGCCACGAACATAACCATCGGAGTCACGTCATCCACCTACCCAAACCTGCTCAAACGTACTCCATTTGGATGTGGCCTCCACCTCAGCCTCGCTCCTCCCGGAAAAGAACATATCAGTGGCAATAGCTCCCAACGACACGCAATTTACTGAAAGTTCCCAACAAGCTTATTTGCAACAAGATCCCCTTTTGCAAAGACTACGTCCCCATAGCCATCTTCTTTAGAAAGAATGTGTTGAGAACATTGTTATGTTTTCATGAGGAGGTATCATAGGATCTGCTTTCCCTGAGATATTGTTGTAGAAAAGTAAGAACACCAATTTCAAACAAGACACAATGCCTCCCCCAAAAAAACCCTAATTTATGGCTGATTTGACTAAGGAGGTGATTCAATCGGAAGTTATCATAATGACATGTGTGTAAAAGGGTGCTGAGAGTGCCAAATATGATACTCATCCTAATCCTTCCTTAGCTTCTATAGTTATGCCACCACCCTTGAGTAGTGTGGATCATGCCCATTCCAACAAGACTAGTGTGCAATCAATCCCTGTAATCAAAGTTTGGCAATATATTTCCCTGCCCTGGCTTTCAATTGTTCTAGCGCCAGCATCCCCCTGCCTGTGATTTATTTGTCAAGTGAAGCATCCATTGGGTGGGTGTCAGGCTTTAATTAATACGCTCATAAGTCTGAATGTAATTTCATTATTGAAAAGAGAGGAAATGACTTTTCCTTTTTTTTATTGGTTTTCCTTGAGAGCTTGTCCAATGCTCTGGATGGCGAGATGCATTTTACAAGTCACCTGGATAGCATTCAGATCGCACGCATCCCCAGTGTCTCTTATAAAATGAGCTCATTTGTACTAAATACGATGCTGCTTGTGGAATATCTGGTAGTGTTAATCTAGGGATCTACTACATGAATAATAGTTTTCAAGACCCATACCTAAGTTATGCAGGACGATTATTTTATTTGCCACGTAGGAGTTTCAAAATACCTTCGATTTATGTTATAAAACATAGCCCAATGTAGCGAAATCAGGATTCTTCTTTCATGCTAGAGGCGTGATCTCTTCCTTAGTCTACAATCATATGCTTGATTTTCCTCACTGGAAAATTTGACTTCTAAATATATCGCTCAATTGAATCAGATCTTAAATCTTTCGAATGAATGATGGACTGGGGAAATCGAGATCCTGGGGAGAGAGATCACAGGAAATTAAGTTGAAGAGAGGATAGATTTTAATTTAAACAGAGAGGTCGACTTTTCATGGATTGTCACACGGAATTTGTCAAGGGTGCGGACACGACTGACCTTCCTAGAAGTCTAAGACATTCTAATGACAAACAAGACAAAATGGAGTGATCTTTCTCTAAATACACCTTTTACAACATGAAAACTACAAGTGTTTAGGCTTACCTTATTCCAAAACGCTGTTGTTGAAGTCCGTTCTTGACGATCCGGATGAGCTCCTCCTTCAAGTCAATTCCTGCAACCACAAACAATCAAACAATTACCAAGCACTTGCATTTCATATAATAAAACATATATTCAACATGCAGACCAAGGAACACATGAAATAGCTCATTAACACAAGCTATTGAGAAAAATAAACCAGTTTGTATTAATAACGAAACAAAGAAACTCTTACAACCTGACCTTGGTATTGTGCAAGTTCCTCCCAGGGTCCATCAAGGGTTTTCCTCTACTTTGACAAAGCTCACCCTCTCCCAAGTAGAATCAAGTGAAGACAATCTCTCCTCACAAATGCTCTAATGGAAGACCTAAATCCTGCAGCATTTACCCAAAGAAAATGTATAGCTCCAACCTCTTCTCCCTCTGGCTCAATGTCTTTATTTATAGTGCTGTAAAGAGGTTATTCAGGTCCACTATCAATGGGATCATCCCCCTCTTTGGGTGGGATAGCTCCCTTATTGATGGGATAAGTTCCCCCTTAATAGAGATACATGAACCAACTGGAGGCGCATCCATTTCATCAAACCGACCTCTAGAATGTTCTAGAAGTAACCACAAGTAACTTTTTCAAGATAAAACTCGCGCATTTTGCCTTTTACAGAGGGACGCACCTGTCCCTTAACATACAGAGCGTCCATGGACGCAGATTTTGTGAACATGGTCAGCGTCCCCGCAGGTAAGGCTAGAGAGAACCTGCGACCCCAGAGATAAACATAGTTTTTACAAGACTTTCTCTCTTCTTTGAGTTTGAGATGGATAACAGAGGCATGAGACTTGCCTAAGAGGGTAGCATGACTGTTGATTTGAGCCATACTAACTGTAAGTAGTCAAGGTGACATTTTTTAGTGTAACAGATTGCCCCCTAAAGTGCGAAGCCTGGAATAGAGTAGGGTTTTGTAATTCTAGGAAGGGTGAAGCGCTTTATCATTTCAAGGATTGTCTTGTGGATGGCCTGGTTGGAACCTGCAATTTTCAACACAAAATACATGGATAAGATTATATCATCACTGAGGTAGGCATTCCCATACTCAGATTCAAAACTTTAACTAATGGACTAACTATTCTGATACAGGAATGATCTTGCAGTACATCATTTTTATAGACTTTTGTAGACACAGTATGGACGCAGCCATCTGTTTATGATTAGTCTACATAGATAATGAATACAAAACTCCTCGCAGCCTGGATGGTAGAAACTAGATCCAGGGTCTTCACTTCTACTTCCCGAATTGGTACGATTCTAGCCATGTGATTAAATGATTCGATGTCGAACATGTTAGAAACCACTTGATTATCAGTCGATGATGCAAACTGTTAACAAGCGTGAGAGAAACCACCAGTAATGTCAATGGTTCTCAAAGTACCAAGCACAACCCGTGAAATGTGAATAGATGTTTTGATGTCGAACACTTCACGGAATCCTTTGATCGAAAGTCAATGATGTAAACTGACGTCAAAGGCGAGAAACCTGCCATTGATGCATGCAGACTTCAAGGTACTGTCGATTCCTAAGTCATCTTTCTAGATAATGTGTCGATGTCGATAGAAAGCGACCCGTTGCAGGCAAGCCCGCAACACGAAATCATTGTTCAAGTTGAAGAACTGTTGCTGTAAGGACTGACTCAGGGATGGTCAAATGGATGACAAGTATTTTGCAGATGAAAGTTTTTCTTGCAGACCTCTTGAACACATAACGACACAACAGATGGCTTGGTGACGAATAACTCAAAGTTAATCCCCGGAACCCGGTTAAAGACTTTCAAAGTGGTTTGGTCAACTGTGAGGTAAAAGATTTCCCAACCCAGGTGAATGAAAAGTGTCGTGTTCAAGAGCGGTAATAAAGTTTCTTCTGAGACAAAAGGTGACAAACAGGTTCATTCTTCTCTCTTTTCCCCCACCATTTCTGGCAAGTACCTCTTTATTTTTAACAAGCTTGAGGAGGATAACATATGCTTGATTATAAGCTCATCCTTCGGACGAGTGCAACCTAGTTTTGATTCGAACCCTAGGAAGGAGTGGTTCGTTCCTGTTTGTAATTGAACAGGTCCTTTACTGTGAAATGTTTAACGAGCCCAGTATAGGAGAAACTCGGCGTTTTTCAATTTTAGAGAGTCTGAAAAACTTAAGAAGACTCCAAGTTGAACTTTTTCGTAGATTTGTGTCCCTCAAGCCCGAAAAAGTATAAAATAATACCTGGGGGAACCGCTTGATCTTGCGACCAAGGAGTACTTTCATAATTAGTGCCACTGACCTGAAAAGTAAAAAGCGATCAAGGACACGTCGTTTTATTTCCGTATCGAGTTTGAAACGACAAAAACCCGGCAATCTTTTCCTGATTTTACGGTCAGAAAAGAGCTATAAGGGGACCGTCTTTTAATTCCGTTTTAACGAGTGTAAAAGAAACGCTCGGCAATCTTTTCATATTTTAGGAGTCAGAAAAGGGCTTAAAAGATGACTCTGAGGTTTCACCTTTTCGTAAGTTTTAACGAGTTCGAAAAAATGATAAAAATGTACTCATATAGCCGACTTTCAATTTAATTTACGAGCAGGAAAAGACGGAAAGAACTCGGCATTTTCATTTGTTTTACGAGAATGAAAGATAGCAAAATAATCTCGGTATTTTCATGAGTTTAACGAGTCTTGAAAATAACTGAAATTGACTCGAGATAGGTTTCATTTTTACAAAAGCTTGAAACAAAGAAAAACTATGCTTCAGAGTAGTTTCATTTTTTCACAAGCTCGAAACAGAGAGAAAACTGTGCTTGATGCCCCCTAAGCATGATTGCTAGAGCGCATGCCCCCCAGCTTCATTTCATTCAACCAGTTGGATGAAATGAAGGTTCATGAACGAGATCATTTGAAAGACTCGACCTAAAACTGTAAGAAAATTATGCAAAAACTGAAATAACTAACCTAAACGTACAACCTAACATCTATGAGGTCTAGTCAAACTCTCGACTCAATTAGAGGAGGATTTGTTTCATTTTTTAACGAGCTTGACACAGGAAAAGAACTATGCTCGGATTCAGTTTCATGTTTATGCAAGCTTGAAACGAAAAACTATGCTTGTTATAAGTTCACATGCCCCCAGCATAAAGATGCAAACCAAGGTTCATGCCCCCCAAGCTTTATTGCATTCAATGAGGTGGATGGAATGAAGCTTTACTTTCAAGATCTTGGAAAGAATTGTGGGAGTTGTTTCATTTTTTAGTGAGCTTGACACAAGACAAGGAACTATGCTCATAACTACTCTCTACAATCTACCTAACAAAAACTTAACTCTAAAAACCTTGATTCATTTTTTAACGAGCTTGACACAAGACAAGGAACTATGCTCTAAAATCCTTGATTCATTTTTTAATGAGCTTGACACAAGACAAGGAACTATGCTCATGACTACTCTCTACAATCTACCTACTTAACCTACCCTTGTTTCATTTTTTAACGAGCTTGACACAAGACAAGGAACTATGCTCAAAAAGTTCGCATGCCCCCAGCATAATGACGCAAAGAGAGGTACATGCCCCCCAGGCTTCATTGCATTCAACCGGCTGGATGAAATGAAGGTTTACTTTCAATATTTAACTTGAAAAGGGAGTTGTTTCATTTTTAAGGAGGTTGACACAAGAAAAGAACTATCCTCAAAACTGATTCATTTTTTAACGAGGTTGACTCAGTAACAGGAACTTGCCTCGTACACACTGATTCATTTTTTAATGAGGTTGACTCAGTAAAAGGAGCTTTCCTCACACACACTGATTCATTTTTTAATGAGGTTGACACAGTAAAAGGAACTTTCCCCACAATCCTACTTTCTACAATCTACCTACATATCCTAAAATCTACCTGATTCATGTTTTAATGAGGTTGACTCAGTAAAAGAACTATCCTCATACACTGATTCATTTTTTAACGAGGTTGACACAGTAAAAGGAACTTTCCTCGCACACACTGATTCATTTTTTAATGAGGTTGACACAGTAAAAGGAACTTTCCTCACAATCCTACTTTCTACAATCTACCTGACCTAAAAACTAGCTGATTCATTTTTTAATGAGGTTGACTCAGTAAAAGAACTGTCCTCATGACAGCCTGTTTCATTTTTTAACGAGGTTGATACAAGAAAAAACTATCCTCGTAACATTGATCATGGCTTCCAACTGGAGGAAAGACATGTCAATGGACACACCTTGATCATGGCTTCCAAGAGGTCTTCATCCGAAGGAAGAATACTTCTTGGGAAGGAACACATGTCAAGGGACTCAAAAGGGATAAGAACATCGTGTTCAAGTAATCCCATAGAGTTTTCCATGTCAATTACCGGAGCTAAATCAAAGGAAGATGAGCAAACAGTGAGAGGCTCACTTACATCGGTAACTGAAATCATGGGACCGGTTGCCACATAATTAACCCGTGGCAGGGTAGATACCACTTTAGAATCAGGAACATTTAGGGGTGTCATATTATTGGTAGTTGAAAAAAGACTAGGGAACGAAAGCTGGTCTACAGTCACAATACTGCCATTGTGAGGGAAAGACATCACGCGAAAGAGTGTCGATACGACAGCTTTCATTGCATAAACATAGTCTCGCCCAAGGAGTAAATTGAAATCCAAGGGACCTCGAACTACCATAAGATCAACACAAACAGTTTTACCTTCCAAGGTAATAGAAAACTTAGGAAGGATCCCTAAAGGTTCACTAATTGTTCTGTTAAAAGCTTTCAGATTCTGCGTAATAGGCGCAAGCTGAGGGGAACCCAAAGCTTTCCAAACAGCTGAGGATAAAATACTAACAGAAGCACCTTCATCTACCTGAGTACGATGTATGTCCCTACCACCAGCCTTGACAATGATTTGGAAAGGGATGGAGGAAGGAAGACGAGGTTCTGTCAGTCTATTCCAATCAAAGGAAAAGACCTCAGTACTTGGAGGGGGTTCTGTAGAAACAGGTGAAATGCCCCCCGGCATAGAAGAATCCGATGTAACAAGAAGAACATCAGCGGTATGAAATTTACTCTCGAAAAGGAGAGTGTGATCGACCGAATGTGAAATTGAATCGACCACTTGATCAACTAATGGATCATCAACCTGAGTGACATGAGTTTCACTCTCCAATGGGAGAGTGTGATCGACTGTACTTGAATTTAGATCAATCACTCCGTCAGTTGACGGTAGGTTGGGAGAAAGTTTACGGTAACCAGTTGGAAATTCTTGCTGTGGAACAGTAAGGTTTTCCAACAATGTTGAGGCTTCATCCATGTGAGGGCAAATGTGAGTTTGATGACTCCCTTTGCATAACTTACAAGGAAACCTAACTTTACCCTTTTTCCCAGGAACCTGACTATCACTGGTTGATGGATCAATGGAAAGTTGATGAGATTTTTCTGACCATACTTCCAAGACCTTTGGAATACCAGGACAATTGACAAGGAAGTGGTCACCCTTACAAAGCCTGCAAGGGTATTTGGGTTTACGATGCATGTCGGAATTTTCCTCAACACAACTAACACTTACAGCCACGGTTGGTTGGTTGACTTCTTTCTTATCTTGCTTCTTCTTCTTCTTCTTCTTCTTCTTCTTCCCTTTCTTCTTCTTCTTAGCCTCCTGGTTACTAGCATCAAGGCTTTTACCAGGCGAAGAGGAAGAAATGGAGGAAGAAAAATTAGGCGAAGAAGGTAAAGGGTCAACAGAAGGTTGGTGATGTTGAGATGGTGAACTCTGTTGAGGTGAAGCATCCGGTTGAGATGGAACAATTGGAGTATTTTGGGCCAACGAAGTTGAAAATAACCATATCGGTAAACCTATTGTAAATCCAGGTAATGACAAAGTAGCCATGTAAGGAAGACCAACATTTCCAAAGTAAGGAAAAGTACTAGGATTCTCATTAGGAGGGGTTCCTAGGTTGATAAATTCCGGAACATTTGCCATTATATTCAACTTCAGTGAATTTTATTAACAATTTATATCTAAAATTAACAATTCACAATTCACACCTAACAATTAAAATTCACAATCCACACCTATGGTCTCTAAAAGTAAAAACAAACAAATTAACACGCGCTATCAAATCTAGGAGTCAAACCATACACAAACAGTAGCCTTTCGGACCGAAAACACTAGTTGGTGATGAAGCCCAACATCGCCGAATTCAGTACAGAAGTGGTGGGTGGAACAGTTACCCCGGCAACCTGCTTAATGAATAGACTAGACCAAGTTCCTCCACTTTAACCGTCTCGAGTGAAGTGAACCCCCCAGAAAATCCAAGTGAGTATAACCGACGTCTGCTCCAGGTACAGTGGGATCTTCCCTCCACCGTCACCTTGGGTAGAATCCTAGAGATTATGGTCACTAAGGTTACCAACAGCCACAAGTACACCTGGGGGAACAGTCTAAACTCCGACAGCACGCAAGGGCAGAGTAGCAAGCTCAATCCCCTTACCGGCTCCTTGACAACAATCCAAGGTTTACCGATAAGTGACCCCTGGCTCCTCGACAATGGTTAATCCGAGGTTTACCATTTGTAATACGTACTGTCTGGCGTCGTTCCCAACGAGGGGGGAATGATCCCCTCACTGGTTCGGACACGAGCTCGTGCTTCTCCTTTAAGAGGAGCTTTCCCAGAGTGCAATTGAAACAATTGGATTTATTCTACTCAAGATAAACTATCTGTTTGGTTTTGTAGTCTTGGAGAGTTAAGTACTCACCTACTCCAAGACACTAGCCTAAGCTATGTTGGTGTTTCAGAGCCCTAGAAATGTAAAAATTACTAGATGAATTTTAATTAAGCGCTGTGTTATTAAGGCTGTTATTACTCAAATGGGTAAATGGAGATGAAACCAATGGTGTTATGACCCGACTCAACTGAATGCAATCGAATATGATAATGTAATCTTTTCAATTCGATGAATCCTAACTAAAGTAAGGAGAGAGTTTCCATTCACTTCCAACAATGCAAAAAATTGATCACTAAGAGAAAATTTAACAAATTCTCTAATGCACTAATTTCATCAAGAAAAACTAATGCAAATCAATTCCAAACCAATTTTTTTATTTTTATTTTTGTGTAAATTCAAATCAAAGAAAGCTGATCTAAATCTACGATTGATTTTTCAGAATGTAAACTATGCAATGGTAATCTAAGCACAATTCACTTGAAAAGTATGCAAATGTAATCTATGCACATTTTTCATTCATATTCTGAAAGTGAGAATTCTAATTATGCAAATGTGATCTATGCAAGAGAATCCTCAAACACAAGATGATTCTAATGTAATCTAAGAACCAATCAAGTGCAAGTCGAGAAAATTGGGCGAGAGTTCCAAAGATCAAAAAATAAAAACACTCAAAGGCGATTAACACTCATACACAATTTAGCCCCCCCCGGCGAATGAGGGGGAAATTTTTTTGCAAAAACCAAAGCAAAAAGATGCAAAATTGTGAAAAGACTGAGAGAAACCTCCAAGTAATGACCAAAGGAAATCAAATCAAGAATTTCTCAAAAAGAGACTCAAAACACCCAATTGATGAAAGCTAAAAGCAGGAATGCTAATGAAACAAGTTCAGGTGAAAATTTTTGACAGGGTACTAAAGGATCTGGGCAGAAAACACTAAGAAAAACCAAAATCTAAAAGCAATTAAAGCAAAAATGGATTTTTCCTAAATTTTTATAGGAAGACGCAGGAAACCCGTTAGAACAGGCGCGGGCCCGCTCTGTGCAAACGGCAACAGCGCGTCCAAAGACGCACTGTGCAGTACTCAGAGGGTGCGTCCTTCTGGAAAAGTTAAGAAAAACCAAATCTAACTAAATCTAAAGCTAAGCCACCCAAATACTAATTCTCACAGTCAAAAACCAGAAAATAAAAATGATTTTCTCAGAGCAAAGTTTACACAAACGAAAAGACTTTCACATTAATGGATTCCCCAGTGGAGTCGCCAATTTGTCACACGGAATTTGTCAAGGGTGCGGACACGACTGACCTTCCTAGAAGTCTAAGACATTCTAATGACAAACAAGACAAAATGGAGTGATCTTTCTCTAAATACACCTTTTACAACATGAAAACTACAAGTGTTTAGGCTTACCTTATTCCAAAACGCTGTTGTTGAAGTCCGTTCTTGACGATCCGGATGAGCTCCTCCTTCAAGTCAATTCCTTCAACCACAAACAATCAAACAATTACCAAGCACTTGCATTTCATATAATAAAACATATATTCAACATGCAGACCAAGGAACACATGAAATAGCTCATTAACACAAGCTATTGAGAAAAATAAACCAGTTTGTATTAATAACGAAACAAAGAAACTCTTACAACCTGGCCTTGGTGTTGTGCAAGTTCCTCCCAGGGTCCATCAAGGGTTTTCCTCTACTTTGACAAAGCTCACCCTCTCCCAAGTAGAATCAAGTGAAGACAATCTCTCCTCACAAAGGCTCTAATGGAAGACCTAAATCCTGCAGCATTTACCCAAAGAAAATGTATAGCTCCAACCTCTTCTCCCTCTGGCTCAATGTCTTTATTTATAGTGCTGTAAAGAGGTTATTCAGGTCCACTATCAATGGGATCATCCCCCTCTTTGGGTGGGATAGCTCCCTTATTGATGGGATAAGTTCCCCCTTAATAGAGATACATGAACCAACTGGAGGCGCATCCATTTCATCAAACCGACCTCTAGAATGTTCTAGAAGTAACCACAAGTAACTTTTTCAAGATAAAACTCGCGCATTTTGCCTTTTACAGAGGGACGCACCTGTCCCTTAACATACAGAGCGTCCATGGACGCAGATTTTGTGAACATGGTCAGCGTCCCCGCAGGTAAGGCTAGAGAGAACCTGCGACCCCAGAGATAAACATAGTTTTTACAAGACTTTCTCTCTTCTTTGAGTTTGAGATGGATAACAGAGGCATGAGACTTGCCTAAGAGGGTAGCATGACTGTTGATTTGAGCCATACTAACTGTAAGTAGTCAAGGTGACATTTTTTAGTGTAACATGGATTTCGAGGATTTTTCTCTGACCAAGTTTAGAAAATGATGAGGGGTGAAGTTTGTTTTTAACTGAGAAAAAAAAATTATCGCCTAGATGAGTGGTATCAGTGTACTTTTATCAATGGTCAGGCTGGCTCCTCTTCTTTTGACATTTAAATCAATTCCTCAAAAAGAGTCTCTTTAGAAGCAAAAGCTTCAGATGACAAAACTTTACAACACTACACAACACCCAATTTTCTTCATTGTTGTCACATCATTCTTATTGCCAACATGTATCTTCTATCCTTTACTGGGCACGGTTGTTGGGTTTTCCCCAAGAGATTTCTTACTCACAATCCAGAAAATATGGCTAATTACTTCTGTGAATGCATTCTCAACATTTGTTGATTCCAAATATGTATTTTCTCATTCTGCAAATGTTTTGCCATCCTCTATAGAAACAGCTCTAAGATGGTGCAAATCATCTTTGTTACCAACAAGCATTATCATAATATTGGCATCAGTGTGGTCTCTAAGCTCCTCAAGTCATCCCTCCACGTTCTCAAAGATTACATGTCTGGTTACATCATAAACTAGTCAGTGAACCAACTGCTCCTTGATAATATGCACTTGTTATGGCTCGTATCTTTCTTGAGCAGTTGTGTCCCAAATCCTTATCATCAGTTGTTAACTCTGAATTGTGAACTTCATTCCAATGGTGGATTTGCACTCCAAGCTGAACTCGTTCCTCGTAGACCTCAACCGCAGATTGGACTTGCTCACACCAGAGTTCCCAATCAGTGTCACCTTCGATTCGACTCTCCAATCCCCGCGGCTGGGAGGGATAGTAAGCTATGGTAGTTGAACAAATGTGTTTTTTTTTTTTAATTGATTAATTTTGTATTGTATAAAAAACTACAACAAAGAAATCAAATCCTATTCTTAATTTTTTTTAATTTTATGTTGTCTTTAAAAATTAAAATATTTCAAAAGAAATTAATTTTTTTATATATTATATTTTTTATTTATTTGTTTTGTATTTTTATTAAGAACTAAAATTTTAAAATAAAAATTATTTTGTATTGTTTTTTTTAAACTAAAATTAAAAAAAAAATGATTTATTATGTTTTGTTTTTAAAAACTAAAATCTAAAAATAAATTTAATTCTATCTTATCCCTGAAACAAACTAGGAATTTTTTATTGATTTAGGATGAAATTTTTTAGCAAATGGAGACAAGCATATTGCAAACCCTGAAAAAGTTTATAGACATCCTACTTTCTGATCCTCGAGATCGTGTGAAGATGCAGGAGGAGAGCATACTTATTCGAAACTGAAAATAAAATCCTACCTACTTTATGCTAATTGGAAATTACAAACCATTACGTGTAATTAAATTTCCAATGTAACCATTCACGCAATACTAGTAAAAGAATATTCATTTTCAATTTCGCAATTTTAAATGAAAATATACAAGGATGATTGGATATAATTGTTGTAACTGTGATTTAGTGAAATAAAAACAAAAATGAAATTGATCTAACCTAGTATTTTCTTGAAACCATCAAAACCATTTTTCAATAAGGCTTTCATACGCGTGATTTCTACTTTGATTTGAATCATGCTGCAACTTCTCTTTGTCTTCCTCAATCTCCTGTTCGAATAATTGTTCCTCATCAGATGTACAGGATTCTTCGAATGTTGATTTGTTGTTTTCTTCTCGAGGAGTAGTTAAGTTGTTGGCTGCTATCAAGATATCTTCTTTGCAAGAAGAGGATATCTTGACTCTTGCTAGGATCTGAGTGAGTTGTTCCAAACTTATACTCGTCTTTCTTACAGATATACATATGGATTTTTATTGTTTTATTGTTTTTTTTTTTTTTTTTAGTGAATGGGGGTTTTTAATTTGTGGTTTTTTTCTATATGCAAATGCAAAATAAACTTAAATGAAAATGCCTAAATGCAGTTAACCCTAAATGGAAATGACCCTAAATGAAAAATGCTTCCTGAACAATCCTCCTAACTAGCTTACATCTAAGTTTGCTTCCCCAGCAACGGTGCCAAAAATGTAGGGCGATTTAATGGTATGTTAAATCCCTTGTCATTTTAATATGTCAACCCGGGTGTTTTGTAAAATTAGAATCAAACCAAAATATATGGGACCTCAGATGAAACTGTTGTAGAAAGTTTGTTTACGATGGAAAGAAAGAAAGGAAATGCATATTACAAATAACTTCTAGTTTAAAGAAACTAAAAATTTTCTGATTCAAGATGCTGCAAGCAAGAGAAGAGGCTCCTAACTTAGGAGGTCTTAATTGTCCTTCCTCACAGTACTATCCCCAAGAAAAGAAACTAAAGAGTAGTGGTTTGTGATGTGTAGATATCAATAGAAGAGGCTCCTAACTTAGGAGATCCTAGTTTTCCTTCCTCAGAGCTATAATCCAACAACATTACCATTGCATCAAATCATAAACTGGAATTCAAGAAACAATTAAATCTTCACATAACAAAACACACTTGCAGAAAGTAAATCACACCTATATGAAAGGAAATAACAGAAATTAAACTATATTACAGATGTATGTGAATTGTGGTTGATGGGGATCTGTCCATTCCTCAATGAGCACACACAAACAACTATCACACCTTAAGAATCAAACAACACTCATAACTCATAATTTTGGAGAAAATGATATTATTCATGTTGAATGAACAATCATAAATCTGATGCTAATGAATAACTAATAATTTTTCACATCCTTTGAAGTATTCTCCTCTTATTTATACATGAATTAGGGATATCTACTCAATAAATGTAGATCCCTTAAATATCTACTAGATCCATACATGTCTCAACTTATCCCTAAATACCAGATACAAATCCTATGGCACATCAAGATATCCATGATCTTTCTCCTTCGAATATGGTCCACCTCTTGAGTTGAAATTCGAAATTGTGCATTGGAGGCCACGTAAGGGTGCCTTGGAAGCTTCAAAATGATCTACACGTGTCATCAAACTCAAGCCATTTTTAGGTATAAGCAAATACATGTTATTTTTCTAACTTTTAATCATAAATTCGTTCTAAATACATGAAATTAATAACTTTGGAAAATGTAAATGTGAACTCATGTAGTAATGATAATGAAGGGTTATGTAATGATAATGTGATGGAATGAGGTGACAAAATGAGGATAAAGGTGAAAAATAGAGTGAAAGTGAATGTTAATTTGGCAGACCACAAGGATGTGAGGACTTAGCTTGTCATTTGGCCCTCCTTCTAGTGCTAGAAATTTTGATAGTAGTGGACCCGCCAACATGTCATGGGATCTCCCCAGTAAGAAGTCCCTACTAGACCTCAGACCGTTTGGTGTAGGAGTCCCAACAGTGGGTAGTACGGTATCGCCTTGATCACAGTTGCACGTAGAGTTGAGTAAGATGTCCTTATTGGTAGCAAGGGTGTGACAAATGCAGCAAGTCAAGGAAGGTGCATGAATGGCTCTAACACACGAAAAGGGGGTATGAGTGCGCCCCTTAGAAACTTGTGGTAGCACACAGCTTAAAAGGGAACACACGAGCAGCAAGACATCACAAGCTGGAAATCAGGTTAGCCAATGATCCAAAGTGATGGTTATACCAACAGTACATTAATCTCCTCTTAAAAAATTAGCGTATCCCTTGAGGATGGACTCACTTGGAAGCCCAAAAATTTGGGTTAAATAAACTCTATAAATAGGTTATTTCTCTCTTATTTAAATATTCATACAAACATATACAGAAAAGACCATACATACATGCATAAAAAACAACTACATATATCATTAGAGTAACCAAGTTAGTTGAATTACAATGACAACATATGCATGAAATGTGTTGGCTCTATTATATTAAAAAAGTGAAAGATCCAATCTTACATACAACTATGACCAACCACTAGTCCTGACAGTGGAACATTACAGTCACTGCCGCTTGCTCCTCCAAAGAGATATACTAGCTCTGCACTATGGAGAAGCCAAGGATCATTACAATACACTCCAATATTTCTCTAAGATACACCTATAGGAAGTTTGGCTCCCAAAAGCCTGTACAATGAGTTATGAGGCATGAGGTCAATATCCTGATCTGACTTTGGTTGAACCATATCTGTATCCATCTGTTCGATCTCTTGAGCTAAGTCCTGCTCCTACGATTGCTCACCCTGTCTTCTCTGTGCCAGCTACTCGGATGAGTCTATAACCTGTATGGGCACATTTTCTTCAATCTATGCATGATGTGCCTCCTATTGTACCTATTTTTTCTGCACTTCCTTCTCTCTTTTGCACAGCTCCTGTTCTTCCCTGAGTTTCCACTTCAACTCTTATAACTCATTTTCTATTTCCTCCATCCTATGTTTCTCTCTTAGCCTTTTCATGATCCTCTTGTCTCATTGTCGCATATTAGCCTGAATCTCTAAAGTTGCTTTCAACACAAGTGGATCTGCTATGAACTTGAAACTTTTCTCTACCTCTGCACTGTCAACAATTTTTCTCTTGCATTTGTCGCGCAGGTCTGCTACCCTCTGCTGTTGATGATGATGCTTCTCTCTAAGATGCTACTTCCTTCTTCTTTGCTAACCACTATACAACTATGTCGACCAGTTCATATAGCCTAGAGGAGTGATAATAGTATCTCCATGGGTCTTCTTCAGGCCCATGACACGCCCCGTGGATCCAAGGATGTTGAACTCTCGTATAGTGGTCCTTCACTAAGCAATGTGGGTCATACGGATTGAAACTTCTAGTGCCAAAGGTGAATCTTTTGAATTCCTCTGTCTCGGTCTCAACATTCTTGAGATTTTGTATCTCATACGACCCGATCCGCAAAGGAATAGCGGGCCAAGGTGCATTCTTCTTCATGTGCAGTCTCACTGACAGCCCTGTTGAGATGTGATATGACACCTCTTACATGATGAGCTTGTCCACTGAAAACTTTAGTAAAACATGCAGAGCCTTCTTCACGATGTACATCGGTATGAAGGTGCCAAGGGGTGAGGCATACCAATATGCTATGTTGATCAATGCCTCCATCGCTGCCTATGACATGCAAGGTGGATCCTGCTCAAATATCATTTTGTACACCAGGGTGACAAAGTGGTTTGATAACTTTATGATAAATCCACGGAAGTTGCATTCAGAGAAGAATCTGTAGTAAGTGTGCACTGAAGTTTCCGAAGGTGTCCATGCCCAACCCAAGCCTGGGAACTGCTAATGGGCACAGAATGTAAGCAGACATGTATATCTTTGCTTCCTGACCCTTAGGTGGATGTCAGGCTTCTGTCACATATTCCTTCAAAATGAGATCCAAATGTTGGACCAGTTGCAAGGTCTTCCTTCGTTGGCCAGTTGGTCCAACGGGATCAACAAACTTTGCGGGAAGGTCTCTATGCTCTCTTGGCCATATAAGCGGCACGCAAAGATGACAAGTAATGATATGTCTTCCGCAGTATCTTCATCTTGTAAACATGGTTGGGTATTGTCCTGAAATTGGCTGGATCTTTAATCCAACTCTTCAAAATATCTCTTGAGTTTGCATTGTTATTGAGTTTGCTGAAGGGTTTCTCCATTGTGATCATCGGTTGTGGCAAGTGATACATAACCTGAAAGTTCTTCACCCTGAAGGTAGAAATTTTTGTTCCATTAGCACTGCTTAATTCCATTGTCTCAGGATCAGAGTGCGAGACAATCTAGTGGATCATGTCCACGCATGGAAATGCAGGATACCTGCATGCAATCAGGTATAAGCTTGACTTGTGAATGTTGGCATAGACCTTGCGGTCTTCCAGATTTTCCTCAGATGTGCCTGAGAATGTATCATTGATTTCCTACCATTTCATCTTGATATCTTTTTCTATGAACAAATTGGTGTCTTCATAGATAGGCAAGCTCATAGACACTTGTTCAAATGCATCTCCAGTTGCACTCTCGATGGTGTCCTTTGACTCTGCTCCCTTAGAGGCCATTGTACCTAAAATGATGAGAGATGGATGAAAACCTGCAATACCTGGAGACAGAGCAACACTCATGGAAAGAAATCTGTCAGTTGAAAATCAAAACAACTTTGAGGACTGGCATGCAACATACCATGGGTGACTGACTGGGAAGATTAGGCAATTTTCACCAGGAGGCTGGCAGACTGACTGCTAAAACTGCACAAGACACAGCCTGGGCTGTTAGGAGGCTAACTGACTACTAGAACTGTGTAATGCACAATCCAGCTTGGCCTGCTGAGGACTTAAATTGTGCAATGCGTAGTTTCCTTCAACAATGACATGCAAACCCAAGAACTGCATTGCGCAATTTTTGGGGCCAGCAAGGCACTGCCTCCCAGAATTTTGCAAATCAAGCCTGGAGGCCAGTGATGGGATATATTTATGTAGTTTTTGGAGGGAAGGTAGAGCCTTCACTCTCTGAAATGCGCATTTCTTAGCCGGGCAAGGCAAGGTCTGAGCCAAGGTAGCCCAAACCCGCCGACGGCCGACTGAAAAATGAAAAGTTATAAATGCATGGGAAAGTTGAGTGAAAACAAGAGTTAATGATCATGCATGCAAATAGTGAGTGTAGGATTCAGAAAATGGAAAAACAAGCATGTGCGTCAAGTGATTCGCCGCAATAATGACCGTAAGTGCAGAAACAGTGGCATGCATGCGACAATAATGAGATGCAATGAAAAAATTGAAACATTTCTTCTACATGCTAACATGCATTAAAACGACAGCAGGTGTTCAACAAATTTTAGAAAACAGCATTCACACAAAGCAAAATACAAAAAGCAACAGAAAAGCAGCAAAAGACATGAAAAGCATACTTACCCGGAAAAATTTGAGTTGAATGTGTCGAATGCTCCTAGATGCGATGTGGGATGTCATAGCTCCAAGATCGATGTGAGGAATGAGCTCTGAAGCATCGAATAAATAATTTTGATAAGATCGAGTCTTATGACATGCATGCCACAAATCTAGGAAAAAGCAACATTTGGCGGGAGGTTTCCAAAACTGCTTTTGCAAGTAACCTCCAACTACTAAAAATGAATCCCTAAAATTTAGAGATGATTTTTATTTTTTTTCTTTTTGATTTTTCAGAAAAAGTAGCCCATGCATGCAAACCAAGATTGCTCAACCCTGGAGGGGATCGGTTAACCTGGGAGCACATGCAACTGTTTGTAAGCCTAGGAAAGACAATTCCACAGTTTTTGGGTTGAGCAAGACTGGTTGTCCCTCTTGCATTACACAATTTTTGGAATAAAGCCCTGGTTATCAGTCAGAATTGCGCATTTTTTGAGATGAAGCCCAATGTTGGGTTGCATTGCGCAATTTTCAGAGGGAAGGCTGCCTGACTAGATTGTGCATTTCTGGAGCCCAACTGTATTGCGCAATTTTTGGAGGGAAGGTTGGTTTCCCTCCAAAATTTCACAATTTTCTAGGTGAGCACCTCATCCAAAAAAATGACTAAGTCTGGAATGCCAACCCTTGAGTGGGAGGCAAACAAGTTGACCGATACAAATTAGTAATCCATTGAGACTCAGTTGAAGCCTATGTACTTGGACAGTGCAAGACATGCTGTTAAGGATGGTTGGTAGGGATGCTCATAAAACGAAGCTAAGGAAAAATTTTGGAGGGTGGTTGTAGTTGCTACAATAGTGTCATAATGAAAAATATATACTTTATAAGAGACTGTCAAGGAGCCAATAAAAGGAGAATACTTCGAAGACAATTTTTCTTACAAGTTTGAAGTGTTGATGGAAAAAATTGTACCCTTTGATAAGAAAATGGGTATTATTTTTGTAGGAATTTACAGGGTAAGTCCCTCAGAAAGAACACCAAAAGGACACCGCTCACAACCAGATCACAGATCAATACACCAGTATTTTTGACGTGGTTAAAACCCTCAAAGACGGAAACAGTCCACGGCCTGCGCCAATGTGGCTACTACAGGCAATTTATTAATCAAAGAATGAAAATTTACATAAGCTTCTCTCATGCACGGATTACCCAAACAATGACCCTCCATGCGCTTTAAATAGAACTCATGGACCAATCGGGTGTCAAGCCACGGATCAAGTGTCGGTAATACCGAGGAGAGAATGAACCGTCGGATCACTACATATCGTGACCGTCGGATTGTAAGTTACAAAATGTACAACGGTAAAGAAACACACTTTACCTAACTCTATACCTAACTCTACACTAGACCAAGTTGAACTTAACTATATCCTATGTGTCGGAATATCCTAACATCCCCCCTTAAGAAAAACTTGGGATATGATTGAAGGATTTACAAATATGACACAATAGGAGAAGGAAGGAGGCACTAGAGCCTATCCCCCCTTAGTGACAACTTCCTGAACTCCAAGCATATATCGAAGTTTAGTGAACTTCGCCTCTGTGAGAGCCTTTGTGAAGATGTCTGCAACCTGATCATCTGTTGGACAATATTGCGCTTCAAGAACATGGTCATGAATGAGCTTTCTGATGAAGTGCATGTGTAGTTCAATGTGTTTGCTGCGCTGATGCTGGACTGGATCTTTGCATAGCTTAATGGCACTTTGATTATCACACCAAAGTGTGGTTGGATGCTGCTGCTCAAAGCCAAACTCTAATAGGATCTGACGAAGCCACAAGGCTTCCTTACTAGCTTCCACGGCACCACGATACTCTGCTTCTGCTGATGAAAGAGAAATGGCAGCCTGTTTCTTACAACCCCATGTAATAGGTCCTGAACCAAGAGTGAAGACATAACCGGCAGTAGACTTCTGATCATCAGGGTCACCAGCCCAATCAGAATCAGTGAAACCAACTAATAGAGGAGCTGCTTTGGCACTGTAATGAATCCCAAACTGTATTGTACCTCGAACATAACGAAGTATTCTTTTAGCTGCTTTCCAATGACTTTCACGGGGGTTTTGCATAAAACGAGCAACAAGGCCAACAGCAAAGGAAAGGTCAGGACGAGTATGGGTTAAATACAAGAGTTTTCCTACAAGTTGACGGTATAAGGTAGCATCAACTTCAGGAGAAGTACAAGAGACTGAAAGTTTGACTCCAGACTGAAAGGGAGAAGGGGCTGGCTTACATTCTTCCATGTGAAAATGACGAAGAATATCACAAGCATACTTGGACTGGGAAAGGAAAATACCCTCCTTGGATTGCAAGACTTGAAGACCAAGAAAATAGTGTAAGTGTCCTAAGTCTGTCATTTCAAATTTCTTTTTAAGGCTGGACTTCACATGGTTTATAAGGTTGGGATCACTACCAGTAAGAATAAGATCATCAACATAAAGAACAAGGATGATAAGAGAGTTTCCCACTTTCTTGGTGTAGACAGTATTGTCAGAATGACACCTAGAAAAGCCAGATTCTAAAAGAAAGCTATCCATTTTGGCATACCAAGCCCGAGGAGCTTGCTTGAGACCATAAAGGGATTTCTTAAGTCGACAAACAAGGCTGGAGTCTGTTTGTATGAAGCCAATGGGTTGTTCCATATAGATTTCTTCCTGCAAGTCCCCATGCAAGAAAGCAGATTTAACATCCATCTGATGGACTTCCCATTTTAAAGAGGCAGCAAGGGAAAGAACAAGGCGGATAGAGTTCATTTTGGCAACAGGGGAGAAGGTTTCAGTGTAGTCAATGCCTTCAACCTGTGAAAAGCCCTTAGCAACAAGACGAGCTTTATGTTTATCAACTTTCCCATCTGGTCCATACTTGGTTCTGTAAACCCATTTACATCTAACAAGTTTGCGTCCCTTTGGTAGAGGAACAAGATCCCATGTATCATTTGTCAACAATGAATGATATTCTTCATTCATAGCTGCTTCCCAATGTGGATGGCCTGAAGCTTCTGCAAAAGTGTCAGGATCATGATTTACTGGAGCTTGAGCCAGTAAAGAAGAGGCTCTTTCAAACTGAGAACGTGTACGTCGCTGATCTGTAGGATCACCGGCAAGATCACCTGCTGCATCCCGAGTAGCACGGACCCATCTTGGAAGTTGAGGATCCTGAGAAGGTGGGGGAGGATTGTCATCCTCACTTTCATCATCTGAAGAAGAAATGTTTTCAAAAGTAGAAGAGATAGGAAGAGGTGGCACATCCGCCGGACTAGGCTCGCAAGCCGATTTATTTTCATCAAATTTTACATCTCTTCTAATGATAACATTTTTGGACTTAAATGGAATAAGTCTATAACCTTTTACATCTTCAAAATATCCAACAAAAGTACATTTCTCACTCTTAGGTTCTAAAGCTTTATGCTTTTCATCTGGAATATGGGCCCATGCTTCACTTCCAAAAACACGAAAGTGACTTACATCTGGTTTAATGGAACTCCAAGCTTCTTCTGGAGTGATATTCTCTAGAACCTTAGTAGGAGTGCGATTGATTATATAATTTGCACAATTAATTGCTTCGGCCCAAAAACTAAGACTGAGTCCTTTAGATTGCAGCATACAATTAGCCATTTCCTTTAAGGTGCGATTTTTTCTTTCAGCTACACCATTTTGTTGTGGAGTGTATGGAACAGTATGTTGCATTTGAATTCCATTTTCGGTGCAAAAGTTGATGAATGTGTTTTTAACATATTCTCCACCATTATCAGTTCTTAGCTTAAGAATTTGATGTCCAGATTGTTTTTCAACAAAGGCTTTGAAGGCCAAAAATGTGTTAAATACTTCGCTCTTGAGTTTTAAGAAGTATACCCAAGTGCGTCTGGAGAAATCATCAATGAAAGTTAAGAAATACTTGCAGCCAGAGAATGAAGCAACAGGAAGAGGACCACATAAATCACTGTGCACAAGCTGTAAAGGGGTTGAGGCGTGCCAAGAGGCACGTTTGTCAAAACTGTCCCGATGATGTTTTCCGAGTACACATCCGGAACAAACACCATCTCTGCAAGATACCATAGGAAGACCTGTCACCATATTTTCTTTACATAGATGCTGAAGGGAGCGATAGTTTAAGTGACCAAATCGCTCATGCCAAAGTTTGCTCACTTCATCATTATGAGCAACAAATACTGAGGGAAGATTAGATGACCCAAAGTTGTGAAACTTATACAACCTTGTGGAATCATCAGCAATACCAGTAGCTAGAATCTGTTTAGGATCTCTTAGATCCTTGATTACAACATCATGAGGTGAAAATTCAACAATTTTACCTTCACCTGAATGAGTTATCTGATATACAGATAGAAGGTTGCAGGATAAGGTTGGAACACATAATACATCATTAAACTGACCATTGTCTAGATGAACAGTTCCAGTCCCGACAACATTAAGAGATCTATCATCACCAACATATATATTTTTGGTGTTACAATCATTTAAAGAAGAAAACATGGCTTGGTTTTTGGCCATGTGATAAGAGGCTCCAGAATCAATGAGCCACTCATGAGAAGGAGAGGAAGAAGATACATTTAATGCATAACCAGACTGAGATGATTGACAACGACATGCAGAAAGTGCCATTCCGGAAGTTGAAGTTGAAGTAGGCTCCACATGGATGTTATGTTTCTTCATTGCGGCTTCCAAGGTTTCCATCTTCTTAAAGCATTTAGATTCTAAGTGGCCATCTCGATTACAAAAGTTACAATGTCTATCAGTCTTCTTCCATTTGTTTTTATTGGTCTTATCATTTTGTTGAAATGATCTTTCATTTTGAGGCTGAGTTGGTTTAGGACCATTCTTTTGAGGATATGACTTCTTAGGATTCTTTGAATTTGGTTGCTGTTGGGCGGCTAACGCTTTCGTGGAAGAGTTTCCAAGATTAAGAAGACCAAGGTGTAAGAGTTTTTCTTGTTCTCTTATTAAGGAATCACAAAAGGAGTCAAAGGAAGGGGCCTTGTAGTCTTTTCCTTGACAAATGAAAGCTTCCCTTGTAGAATGGAAAGTGGAAACAAATACAGAGTAGGCTGGTCCCAACTTAGTAAAGATGGAATAAATAAGGTTACCATCTTCTTTCTTAACCTTAACACCTTCCAAGAGATATCTAAGGGTCTTGAATTTGGACAAGAAATCTTCAATGCAAGAAAAATTATTAGGAGCCAAAGTAAGCAACTCATTTTCAAGTTGATGGGCTCTAATTTCATTTTTAATCCCAAAAACTTTAGCGATTTTTTCCAATGCTTCATGAGGAGTCTCAAGTTCTGCAATATGGAATCTAAGATCAGGAGAAATAGACATCCCTATCAAACCACGTGCTTGATCTTGTCTATTTTCCCATTTTGCAGCCTTGTCTTCATCTTTTGGTTTCTTCTCTTGGTCTGTGGCTATTCTGTATAGACCTTTACTTCGAAGTAAATCTTCCAGGTAGGCTATCCATTGGAAGTAGTTAGTGCTGTCAAGAATGACTTGGCATGGACTTTCCATTTTTTTTAAAAAAAAAACTGAAGCTGAAGATGCTGAAAGTAAGTGTTCCAATGGATAGATCTCGAAAAATTAGGCTGTTTTAAAAAAAACGGCTCTGAAAAAGGCTTCCGGATGAAGAAGTTATGGCTTTTTGAAAAAAAATTGTTGAAGTTGCCGGCAAAGTGCGCAAATGTGCGGGAATGAAAAAAAATCTGCCCCCACAAAATGGAGACTTGAACCCAAGACCTCTACTCTCTTAAAATAGCTTTGAACCAATTGACCTATACAAAAAATTTGAGAGAGAGAGAGAGAGGGGGGGGGGGGGCTCGGTTTGCGTGCTTGCCTTGAGAAAGCTCTTTTTCCCTACAAAACACAAAACACAAAACCCAACACGAATATGCAAAGAAAAACGAACCTTGCGGCTCGAAGTTAGCTTTAGCCGAAAAACTAAATATTTTTCTCAATGTTTCTGATTTTCCGAGATCACACTAAGGTGCAAGGAAAAGAGCATACGCATGAGAAAAATCCTTCCTTTCTGTTTCTGATTTGCCCAGATCGCACAGAGTCGCAGAGCAAAGAGCATACGCAGAAATGAAAGGTATAGATCCGGTTAAAAAAAAGGGTAAATAAACCGAAACCGAAATAAGCAGAGAGAAAATAACAGTAAACTGCAAAAACACTGTATACCTCCCGATCTGAAAAATGACGCAGCTAGGGCTACCGGAAACCTTTTCGCATGAAACGAAAGGGGTTCCTCACTGGAACAGATGCTCCGAACGCAACAGAGTAGTCCTCTCGGCCTGAAAGCAGTCAGAAACAGCAGATCTAGGAAACGACAGCCGCATGCAGTTCTACCGGCTTCAGATTTGGATCACCAACGGACGCGGCCCTCAAATAGCTCTGATACCATGTAGGAATTTACAGGGTAAGTTCCTCAGAAAGAACACCAAAAGGACACCGCTCACAACCAGATCACAGATCAATACACCAGTATTTTTGACGTGGTTAAAACCCTCAAAGAGGGAAACAGTCCACGACCTGCGCCAACGTGGCTACTACAGGCAATTTATTAATCAAAGAATGAAAATTTACATAAGCTTCTCTCATGCACGGATTACCCGAACAATGACCCTCCATGCGCTTTAAATAGAACTCATGGACCAATCGGGTGTCAAGCCACGGATCAAGTGTCGGTAATACCGAGGAGAGAATGAACCGTCGGATCACTACATATCGTGACCGTCGGATTGTAAGTTACAAAATGTACAACGGTAAAGAAACACACTTTACCTAACTCTATACCTAACTCTACACTAGACCAAGTTGAACTTAACTATATCCTATGTGTCGGAATATCCTAACAATTTTCCAAAATGCATATCGGCTTGATGTTAATGCCATTATGCCTAGTGATGCATATGGAACTATTGAACATGGTCACTTTGTTTTCGATAATATCAATCTATAATGATGAAGAAACCAACCAGTGAGCATCTATATTTTAATAATTCTCTATTTTGGGAAGTGATCAAACACAGAGGAAAAGGGGAATTGTGCAAAAGATATAAGGAAGTGGTTGCATTGGTTTGTTGATTTCACTTCCCAGTGGTTTCTTGCACATATTTTATTTAGATGAGCTTCTAGGATTCTCAAGTGCCCTCAACAAGGACACTTCTCCCCAAGTTGGAGCCAAATCCTTGGCACAAATTTTGTCTAGGACCAAAATTGGTTGTTTGAGCCTCTTAAAATCAGATTTTGGTATATTAGTGCTTTGAGGCGAGATATTGGGGAGGGAAAGATGAATCTTGTGTTAAAATCATGATTATGGAATTAGTAAGGTTATTTCTTGTGCTATTCCACGAGATTAAGGATCAAGATCAGTTGAAGTTTGGTGTCAAAATGTTATAAGGGCTATTAGATGTGTATTGTCTTCCTCATAAAATCAAATATTTATTCACCATCTTTCATTTATATGGATTGGGAGGACTATCGTAAAAGTCTAGTTGTGGTTGTAGTTCCAAGGCTTTCTTGAGGTTATGGTGCATTTGCAATAGGAATTTTACTTGGTAGAATGATTTTTTTGACTAGCTTGGATATGTCAAAGGACTTTATTTTCAAATTGGCAAAAAAATCAAATATGTGTTCAAGTAAACCAGTGTTCAAGACCTTCTATATAAAGTGTGATCCATTTTTGACTCTTGTAGAGATGAATTTCCTAGTAGCTTGGCATGACAACAAACTAATTTGGCTTATATTTATTTCTCATAGAATATATCTAAATCTAAACCACAAAATATTGTAACATCCATCAATTCGTGTTTTTTCAATTTTATCAATGACCCTTATATACTGAATATTCAAAAATATATATGTCTATTAAGGGATCCAACTCTTGGGAAGAAATTTTGTGATGATCTTGTTTGTGGGGTATGATTTCTATAGGTAGCTGCTCTAATTCTTTTGTCTCCAAAACCTGACAGGAAATAAACCAAGAAACATGATCTAGAAAGTTGTTACCGTTGGAGTCTTTGAACAAGGCACATTGTGTCGGGGTGATGAATGTCCATTAGAAAATGAATTTGAAGTGTAGCTCAGTGACCTGACCTTGAGCAAAGCACCTATGGAAATACCCTAAACATTCTTGTCATTGTAGGGAAATAGTCAAATTGCAGTGTCATTTATGGCATAATGGTACCAACGCACTCAAAAAGTGGTTTGAGTAGATGAGGTCTACCATATCTATGTGTGTGTGTGTTGTTGGGATAGATTAGTATGGATGACCTACATTTTCTTTGAAGTTGATTTGTTTAATCTTAAATTCATTTGGGCTGACCTAAGCTACATAGGTTAGTGAACCTTAAGTGCATGTAGAAAATGATGTGTCCACCTTTTGAAAAAATGATGATGGCTTAAACGTTTCACTTACATGATTTGTTAGTAATATATGTACCCTAAAAACTCCTTTAAATTTTGCACATGGTACATTAAAGTTTGTTTTGGGAGAGGTTGTTCCATTTTCGGTGGTTATCTAATTTGCTTTGTGGAGTTATTTTGCTTGGGAAGTTGGAATTTCCACCTTGAAGGAGAACTTGGGGTTTTTTTTATATGCTTGGTGGAGGAGACCCACTTTGGAAAGCATTTGAGGGTCAAATGTGCATATTTGGAAACCCCTCACTTATCTTGGAAAGTTGGGTTTACATATGCATAACTTATTAAGCAAGCAATCTTCAAGGGCCTTTAGAGGTTAGATGGTGTGCCAAAGTCCCCTTATTCCCCTCATTTATGAAGATGAGTGATTTTTGAGGTATTATGCCCCTTGATATTTGTAAATGTGACATGAATACCACTTATTTGATCTAATCTAAATTAATCTAGAATATGGCCTTTTGCCCCTCCATAGGATAGATTAAGGGATTTTAGCCCAAGAAATTAATATTTCAATATAAAAGAAGTTAACCACCTCCTCTATAAATAGAGGTACATTTCCTCTCATTTTCTTGTGGCTAGATTGGGGGATAAATCCCTTAGAAAGTCTAAAATTTCTAAAATTTTATCTTCTTTTAATTTGGTTATGGATGGATGAATTGAAAAACCTCTTGGAGAGGCCTTGTTGATGTGGATTTCACTCCTTTTATGGGATGAATATAGGTGAAGCTTGGACGGATGCGTGATAATCTAGTAAGTGTACTTTCTTTGTCTTAGTTATGCTTATGGATAATGGAAATTAAACATTATGTAGGTGGGCTTGGTATTTTATTTTCATTATCCCCCTTAACACACCCTTCTTCTAAGTCTCTGAGGAAGGAGCAGGTGGGCTCCTACCCTTATCTCATCCATTGAAAAATCTAGGGATAGTGAGTGGACTAGCCCTACCCTATTGAACCCAAAGCTACTCCAATCATCTTCAAATGAGTTAATCACTAACCCCATGTGCCCAAAAAAATATTGGCGAGCAAATACATCAATCTTCAGTGTTCACGTCACTTTATTTTCTTTCAAAATCATTTATACAATTTTGACCTCATTTACTCTTCAAAATCACCTTATAATTTCTTGATTGTGTGTGTTTGGGGATCTTCTATTTGAATTCAAATCTTGAGATTACCTTCAAAGCCCTAAAACCATAACAATACTATCTTATGGAGAACCCCACTTAAGCCATAGGAAAGACAACTAAAAGTGAGAATAGGGTTGGTGAGGTGACAATGAGCCCCCCTCTTGAATTACACAATATTTCACACTTAAGCTTTTGGAATTTATCTCTAGAAGTAAGACATTTTGATCTAATAGGTCCCTAATCCCCAAACAAAGGAATTTTCTTATGTTTCTCTAGGGTCTAAGATGAGCCCACACACTCCTACCACCCACGCACCTTGAGATGATCATTACCTTCTTCACTATATATAGTTTGTTTGTTTGTTTGTTTGTTAATAAATCAGGGGGATTAACTTCACATGGCAATTAATTGAATTTAACTAGAAGAAAAAAAAATATATATATATATATATATATATATATATAATTTAAATTTATTATTTTTTCCATAAAATATTTATTCGAAAGAAACCTTGAAACACTTCCCCTCATTTGAGAATGGTACCCATGGTAGAGTAGGTCCTTCAAAACTTAAAACCGTGGTCCTTAATACTTATCAACAATTATCTCATGAAGAGAAAGAGCCATATCAACAATTATCTCATAAAAAAGTGCAAACTTGTTACTACCAAGAAGCAAACATGGATGGGGACGATAACAATGTTTCATCCCAACTGGGGCAACAGGAGTGGGTAGGGTTCTCTTTAACTCTTATCAAACCTAAAAATCACATGCTCTTAGACTCTAGGCTTGGCTACTAACAAACAAACGAAAATTTATGCTCTATTACAAGAGATCAAAATAACCTCTTTACATAATATTCAGAAGCTCATATTTGTTGGAGACTCTAAAAACACAATTCATCATCCACATTTGACTTCAAATCCCTCTATTATAAGGTTGAACTCGATTTTTCAACACATTAGATTTGTCTCACCTTTCCATTATGTGGGTGGATTTTTATCACGTACATAGCTTGAACGATGTGCCTACTGACCTTCAAGCTAACAAAGCACTTAAGGAAAAAGAAGGTGAACTTTTGGTTAATGGCCAATGTCTTATTCAATGAGTACCATGATGGGCCACTCATAAAATTTAATTCAATCACACAAAATCTGATTTAAGGGTCTTTGTCATTAACACATTGCAGAACTTGTGACCTCTCATTGATTGGACAAGCATAGAAACCACCCTCTTGTTTAGTTCCCATGTTCTCCATTGGATTGTGGTGTGTTGGGTGCAGGAATTACACTTAAGTAAACTCCTCAACACTTAAATTGTCAACCCGGGGAATTCGTAAACTTAGAGACGAAGCATAGGCAATGCCAAAGATGGTATGAATGTTTCTAATATCAACTCCTACTTTCTTTAAAGGAAAGATTGCAAAATCAAACTATAGAGAAAAAGGCAACTTGATTCATCAAAATAATCTAAGGCTGGAACAAGAAGAAATGTACTTGCAAAAGAGATTTAGAAATAATTGGGGCAATTACTCTCGCTGACTATTGATTAACTACTGAGAGTGTGTTTTATTTACCAAAGACACTTTAGCAGTCTTCAACAGATGGGCCCTTCAAACCTTCTTATGTAAAGCTATCCTTCTCACAAGAATCGATCTTGAACTAGTGTAGTCTACTTGCACTAGTGCAGGAACAACGATTTATGCAGAGGGTGTAAAATGATGTCTGTACTAAAAGTGCTTTTCTTCGTGCAAGGGCTTGAACTTTCTCAAGTCTAGAGCACTCAGATCTAGTAACAAGAAACTAGTTCTTGTACCCGATCAGAGCTTCTTACACTTTAACTTTTAATTCTTGAAATCAGTGCTTAATTACTGCAAGTGTTATGAAGCCAAATTGCATACCAAAAAGATGAATGTTTCTGAGTTTATCAAAATGCAGAAATAGAGAAACAACCTTTTTAATTTATCCTGTTATGAAATATTAGTGAAATCAAGAAATATGTTAGAAGTAAACTAAAAAGGCTTGTTGCATCACACCATCTAGCACTAGTGCAGGAACAGTTCTTCTGCTCGAACCAAGCGGGGAAAACCAAACAGAATGTGCAGAAAGTGAATAGCACACCAACGTGCACTGGTGCAGGTAATTTCTCTTGCTCGAACCAGGTGGGGAAAACCAAACAAAACGTGTAGAAAGTGAATAGCACACCAACGTGCACTGGTGCAGGTAATTTCTCCTGCTCGAACTAGGCGGGGAAAACCAAACAAAATGTGTAGAAAGTGAATAGCACACCAACGTGGACTGGTGTAGGTAATTTCTCCTGCTCGAACCAGGTGGGGAAAACCAATCCAAAATCAGATGCAGGGAAAGGAAATTTAACTACTTCACGTTGCAGATCTGCTTTCACTCAAACAAAAATTCAGATGTTGTAAATTAAATCACACTTGGAAGTTTAAAACATAAATTACAAGAACAGAAAAGAGGGAGAACATGCTAGGTTGGCTGGGCCCTAGCCAACCAGCACGTTTCCCTTTCAAATGGAAATGTTACTCAGTACTGTATCAATTCATCAGTTGTTAAACATAAAAAATAAGATTCATAAAACGTAAGGCGGAGCTCCCTTTCTTATTAAATCATAAAGGCAAATACATGTGTGATTACATATCCAGCCTAGATTCGAGCGATAACAAAAGATAGGCATGTTACCGCCTTCCTGGTTCTATCTTTGTTCTATACAACTCTATTAATCATTAACCATTTCGTCCTATTTACATTTCTCCTTATATAGATCCTTGGCCAAAGGCCAAAAGGATCGTTTAACTCGTTACACAGCCGATCACAGAATTTAGATCGTTACAACAAATTACGTAACCAATTGCAAAATAAGCTTTTGGCCTTCAAAATTAGGTATTTTAACATAACAGGTCGTGGCTATCTCCAACTGTTCGTCCCTCCTAAATCCGATCTTAGCTACTCTAGATTGCCTTGCTATCATAACTAGGACTCGACTGCCTTTGGATATGTTTTGCTATCATGGCTACGGCGGTGCAAAATTAGGTGGCAATCAAAGAGATTCGGATTTGTTGCCAATATTCGCGGAGCTGGCACTGGTGTGAGATCCGATCTGCATTGAGATCAGCGGTCAAGGTGAGCATTTAACTATTAAATAACATAGGAGGTATCAATAAGTTATGAAAGTAATTATAAGCAAGAAATCACATAATAGATAATTAATAAATGCTAAGTTAAGTTAGAAAATGTAAAATATGAAGTTAATGCAAAATGTGTCATCGTTCTTGCACTAGTGCAAGATGAGGGCATATAAGATAGGTAAAACAGGGGTAAATGGTTATGATTTGGGAAGGGAAAAATGGTCAAAAAGGGTGAAAATTAGGGGACTAACATCCTCCCATCCCTAAACTGTTGTGTGTCCTCACACAACTCTTTACCTCCACAAAAACTTCAAATTTTGAGCACTCCACTCAATCCTGCTCTGGCACATTGTCCTCTGGCTGCACTGTTTCAGCCTTCTTCTTCTTGATGTGCCTTAACTTCTTTGCTACCTTTTTCAACCACCTGAAACAGCGTCCAACCTGATATTTCCAAACTCTGACCTCACTTTTCTTTTGTTTGAGCTCTGCCATCAATTCTCCTCTTCTTTGTTCTTTCTCCTCCTGTGCTTCGGCCACAAGTTGCTCCAAGTTTTGCACTTGGAGCTCTAACTCAGCTATCTGAGCAACAGGAGTCACCAATTCTTTTCCTCCCTCTATCTCAGTAGGGGCTGTAACTTTCTCAGGGACTTCCATATCTACCATGGTCACATCAGGGAATTCTTCTCCCTCTGGTCCCTCTTTTTCCGAGTCTTCTTCCTTCTGCTCTTCTTCCTCTGATTCCTCTTCATCTGGTTCCTCTTCATCCAGTTTTACGTTTTCTTTTCAGATTCTTCTACCTCTTCTTCTTCTTCTTCTGTTTCTTCGTTGTTGGTTCCTCCTCTCCTATCTCTTCTTCTTCTGGTTCTTTTTCCTCTGGAGATTCTTCTGCAGATTCTTCTCTTCTTGCATCTTCTTCTTCTGCTGCTTTTTCTTATGTTTTTGGTTCCTTCTCTCGCACTGGTGCTTCTTCTTGTACTGGTGCAGGATGGGGTTCTGCACCCTATGGGGGTTGTGGTTCTTCACCTACATCAGAAACTTTACTCTTCTTATGGGGCCTTTTGATAAAATCGGTCAGCAGAGTATCGTCCCGGACCTCTGCAATATTTGCCGCATCTGCAAGGACCGACAGATTGTCATTCTCAGAGGCTTGTGCCTGTGTAGAAGGGGCTTCTTCAGTGGGTGCGCTCGTTTTTTCCTTAGTGGAAGACAAGGCCTTCTCTTCTATCGATTCCTCTGACTGCTTCCTTTTCACACGAGTGCGAGAAGGACTTCCCTTTTTGCTTTTTCTCGGGCCCTTGCTTGTGCTAGCGGGGTCCTCTATCTTATTTTCCTTGGTTGACCCTTCGTGGAGTTGTTTCAACAGCTCTTCCCATGACATACCTTTCCTCTCCAGCTGTTTTAGGACCAAGATTTTGATCAGGCCATGATGGTATAACCTTGTATTGACCTAGTCCTCCCTTCCATCATGTATGCTTCTAGCCATTTTCTCCAAGATTTTGAGAAAAAAGTACGTGAAGTTCATCCTCCAACGAATGTGTCGGCCTGCTTCAAAATGTTGTAGCATTCTAAAATGATACACCAGGGTGCAGGTGTATCTCCCTTCGTAGGTCACGAACTTTTGCAAAATAAAGAGGAGGTCCTGCCACTGTCCCAGTAGGGATTTGCGCGGAACTCCTAATTTCCAATTCACCTCTATATTTTTATCAACTACAAAACGCTGCCAGCGTTTGCTTTCCAGCTTTTGATTCTTGAACCATTGTTCTCCTGTGTTCTCCAAGCCCATTGTTGCTGCTATAAATTCCTCCGTGACTTTAAATTTGAGCGGCCCAATTCTCACTTGGCTGTTCTTAAAACTTCTTGCAAATCGTAGGGCGACTTCTCTGTCATACCCATCGAACTTTTGCAGGAACTGTACAAATCCCAACTCTCGCAACAGTGCAAGACTATTGCGATATTCGACAGTTTGCTCAATTTTGTGAGAAATAGGGGTTCATTTCGGACAGGCGGCATTGCTGCTAGAGGCTGTGAACAGTGGAGCTCTGAGACTTTTCATGCAATACCGGAAAATCGGCCTTCATAAATAAAAATCTAAACGTTCATCCATCGTATCTCTAATTCATTCACCGTAGATACTCATCATTTCTGGTCAGGCGTAATTAGCACACGCAGCGGTGGTTTAACAGTTAAGTGCAATAATAATTATGGTGAAGGGATGTTTAGGATAAATGGAGGAGTGGGGGAATTATGAGTGAAAGACATTTAAGATCATGGCAGAGCGGGGTAGATTACATGCAAGCAACGATTAACACATTTTTACATTTCTTCATAATTAAAAAAGAAACTTAGCATTCATTAAAAAAAGATCATGATTTCTACTTAAAAAACTTTGTACTTTTAATTAATTTCCTCCTAGGTAGTATAATAGCATAAATACTTGTCGATGAAATGAAAAGACTTCATATAACTTTCCATAATGACCACTTTCTTATGCCATATGATAACTTGTACTATGCTGCTGACGAGGTGCATGCTCGTACTGATCTTGCACTGCTTAAATCATATCGTTTTGCTGGTACTTTTCTGCTTATCTTTATCACATAGGACAACATGCTTGCACTAGTGCAAGCATAATATTAAAACAGAGCATTAAAATATAGGCTGGAATTTCACATGATTTCCTCAACTTTATTTTGCTTTGCCCTTTCTGATGTTTCAGGGCATATCCTTTTGCTCTTTATATGCAAGATCCTGTAATAAGTTCATGAGGGAATAAAAAAGTGGGAAAGGGTAATTTTTAGAATGGGAAGGAATTCTATTACAGGGATTCCAAGAAAGTACCAAAAGAGGGAATAAATAGAAGTGGGATAGGGAAAAACTGTTAGGCCCCTATACTACTAGTGTAACCCCTTATTGTTATTATTATAACCCACTTATTATATTGTTGTACCCATGTAGTGCCCATATTGTTACTATTGTGCCCCATAGAAGCCCACTATTGTTATTATTGTGCCCTTACATTATTATTGTTATGTCGGCTCTAATTATGTTATGACCCCTTAGACTCTTATATATAGAAAGGAGGTATTTTCATTTGTATCATCCAAGAATTGTTCATTTATGTAATGTAAAGGAGGTTTCTCCCTTGAAGAGGCTGAATTCTAAGGCGTTGATCTATCTTTTCTATCTTTTCTTGAGCTGGTTTCATAACATTTGGTATCAGAGCTTTGGATTCTAGGGTTTCGCTGCTCCAAACAGGTCATCGTAGCATTTTCGCTATAACTTTTTTTCTGTGACGTTTCAGAAGTTGCAAAAAAACCCATTTGAGAAGAAATCGCGCTGAACCTTGGGTCCCAATTTCAGAGATTTTCGCGCTATATTTGCAGAGATATGATCTAAGGAAGTTGGTCTTTTTGCAGACTCCTGAATTACATTCCAAACAGGTGACCTGGGGAAAAAAGTCATAACTTTCTCCCTAAGCATTGGATTGAAATTTCATAAGAAGGGACAGAAAGAGGACGGACTGTAGTTTCTTGTATATCTTTTTCAGAGCCAAAGGTCGAAAAATTGACACGTGACACTTCATACAAGTTGGCTCTTCTGGAAAAGTCTATAATCAGGTCATCTTGAGAGATTGTGCATAACTCTTTTTTGGAGAATCCAATTTGGATTAGACTAGTGGCATTGGAAAGAGGACACAGAGGGATACTACAGGTAGCAATTTTAGAACTTAAATATCTGCAAGTACAGAATTACAGTCGTTTCAAGATCAAGGTCCTAAAATCAAGAAAAAGCAAGATGAGGAAGTTTGATGGCAAGGATCCGGTAAATTGGATACTTCAGATGGAGCAATAATTTTATCTACATGGTGTACCACTGTTACAAAGGTATGTATTGCATCTTCATATTTAGAACCGGATCAATTTTTATGGTATAAAGGGCTTTGTTCTCGTAAACAACTTGTTACGTGGTCAATTCTCACGGAGGAAATGATAGCACATTATGAGGATACAAAGAGCAACACCTTCTTTAGAGCAACACCACAACAATTGGAAAGAGTAAAAGGGCTTTGTGACATATTTGAAAGTAAAATTATGGCAACAAGGAAGTCTAACCCTCACAACTTTAAAGATGGACGTGTTGTTTCTCCTAGCCTTCCACAACCTACAAGGGTTACACCACAACAATTGGAAGAAAAAAGAGAAAAATGGCTTTGTTACAATTGTGACAGCAAATGCACTAAAGGTCATAAGTGTGCTGAGAAGAAATTATTTTACATAGAGTATGAAGAGGAGGAAGAAAAGGATCAAGAAACATCAAAAGAAGAGGATATATGCCAGGACCCCACCCCAGAGAAAGAAGAAATGAATCAGACCATATCTTGTAAAGCATTGGCAAGAATTACCACTCCTCAAACTCTCAAGATAGGACATATCAAGAATAAAAATGTGCAAGAAGTGAAAGATCACATCGAGAAAGAAGAAATGAATCCAACCATATCTTGTAATTCATTGTTCGAAATTACCACTCCTCAAACTATCAAGATAGAAGGACATATCAAGAAGAAAAATGTTCAAGAAGTGAAAGATCACATCGAGCATCAAGAAATGAATCCGACCATATCTTGTAAAGGATTGGAAGAAATTACCACTCCTCAAACTCTAGAGATAGAAGGACATATCAAGAAGAAAAAGGTTCAAGCAATGAAATATCACATCGAGCATCAACAACAAGTTCTCCAACTTTTAAAGGATAATGCCACTTCGGTGTAAAATCAAACGAAAAAACAGGTAGATAAACATTGTAGTGAAAAATGTTTTGATGTAGGTGATTGGGTATTTTTACTACTACATCTCAAGCAAGCTATTTATGAGAAGGAAATGTTGGCAATACTACATGCACTTAAAAAATGGTGACCTTACCAAATGGGAAGACTCTTCAAGGATGAGGATGTGGAAGCATTGTTTTGTGCTATTTATATTATCCAACCAGATTGGATAAACAAAGCAAGGGATGAATGGAATAAGGACGAAGAAGTATGGCCACTTATTCAAAAGTTGCAAAAGATCCCAATTCAAACAATATTGCTAGAAACTGAAGAGGAAGGAAAAATCATATTGGAACCTGGAGCAATCACAGAAACAAGAACCCGACAGCTACGAAATCGATCAATTTTAGAGTATCTCATCAAGTGGAAGAACTTACCCGTTGAAGATTCCACAGGGGAGGACAAGAATTTTATACAGAACCATCAAGAACTACTCAAGCGTTGAGGACAACGCTTTTTGAAGGAGAGGGGCATGTTAGGCCCCTATACTACTAGTGTAACCCCTTATTTTTATTAGTATAACCCACTTATTATATTTTTGTACCCATGTAGTGCCCATATTGTTACTATTGTGCCCCATAGAAGCCCACTATTGTTATTATTGTGCCCTTACATTATTATTGTTATGTCGGCTCTGATTATGTTATGACCCCTTAGACTCTTATATATAGAAAGGAGGTATTTTCATTTGTATCATCCAAGAATTGTTCATTTATGTAATGTAAAGGAGGTTGCCCCCTCGAAGAAGCTGAATTCTAAGGCGTTGATCTATCTTTTCTATCTTTTCTTGAGTTGGTTTCAAAACAAAAACGTTCAGGGATAAAGTGGGATTTCTTCAAAGAAAACAAGGTAAATTTAGAAGAATGTGGGAAGGTCAATATTATGGGATCAAAGAAGAAAACTAAGGGAGTATTATGAAAGTGGAATATGAAGAAAGGCAAACAATTTTCTGGAAAGTCTGCTTGCACTAGTGCAAGAAAAATAACTGCAGCGAAAATTAAGCGTTACCCCAATTGTATAAAGGTTGGTTCTGTTGAACCTGCTTCTACTTGGTGGTATCTTAGCACATCTAAAGATCAAGCAACATTTTCTTTTTATTAGAAATTTTTGATCTTCCTGCCAACAAGCTGGTTTTCAGGTTGATCCTTCTGCAATCATGTAAACAAACTAATTTTCATAATTACAAGAAAATATTTTTTCTTTACTTTTTTTTCTATTTTTATATATTTTTCTATGTTTATTTTTGAGAAGAAGAAGAATTCATGTTTCCAAAAGGTTGGTATTACCATTCTCCATTACCGTCCCAAATTTTTGTTGGACTTGTTGTGTAAAATCTTTCCTGGTAAGTGGTTGAAAGTACTTATTTAACCTGTGTCCATTTACCAAGAATATTGAATTATGTCCATCAATAGTTTTAACTTCTATTGCTCCATTTTCAAATACTTGGATCACTTCATAAGGTCCCATCCAACATGTATGGAATTTCCCTTTAAAAATTTTAAATCTAGAATCATAAAGGAGCACCCAATCCCTTGGTTGGAACTGATTTTTTTGAATAAACTTGTCATGTCATTTCTTACGTTGCTGCTGAATTAGTATGTTCTGCTGAACAGCATCTCTTCAAAACTCATCTAACTCATTTAATTGGAGAAGACGTTGTTGCTATGCCTCAAAGAGATCTAATCCTAGTTGAATTACAGTCCTGAAAGTTTTGATCTGGAATTCAATTGGTAACAGAACCTGTTTTCCATATACCAGCTCATATGGTGTATGTCTCGTGCTATTTCTCCAAGTGGTTCTATATGCCCACAAAGCTTCTAGTAATATTTTAGCCCAGTCTTTTTGATGCATATTAACTGTCTTTGTAAGAATGGACTCGATCACTTTTTTTATAGATTCCACCTGGCCGTTTTCTTGTGGGTGATATGGTGTGGATTTCCTATGCCGGATCTTGTATTGCTCCACTACACCCTGTACCAGATTAGAAATAAATTGCGGACCCTTGTCAAAAAAAAAATCTCTAGGCACACCAAATCTAGTAAATATTTCAGTAAAAAGAAAATCAACAACAACTTTTTTTGTCGCAAAAGAAACAGCTTTAGCTTCTACCCATTTTGTAACAAAATCTGTACAAACCAAAATATTTTTTTTACTTAATGATGTTGGATTTATTGGCCCTATAAAATAAATAACCCATTTTTCAAATGGCTCAATCATAACTTGAGGGCATAAAGGCATTTCATTGGTTTGATTAGGCTGGCCCATTCATTGATAGCTATCACAACCCTTGACATACTGTCTGGCATCCTTAAACAAGGAAGGCCAAAAGTAACCAGCGCAATACTTTATATGCAGTCTGCTTATCAGTGAAGTGGGGTCCACAAGGTTCATCATGAGTAGATTTCAAAATGTCAAATACTTCCTCCTCTCTTACACACCTACAAATAATCAGATCTGAACCTGTGTAAAAGAGATCTCCTTGAATCTAGGAGTATGCAACACTTTTCTTAATAATATTCCGCTTTTCACGAGCGGACAGGTGGGGTGGTGTTTTCCCAATAATTAGCAATGTCAGAAAACCATGGAGAATCTGTTGATATGGCAAAAAGATGTTCATCTGGAAAATTAGGATTATCTAATCTAGAAAGAAAATCTACTACAACATTAGATTTTCCTTGTCTATCAACAATAGTAATATTAAATTCCTGTAACAATAGTAACCACCTAGTCACTCTACCACTAGTTAATGGTTTGTTCATCAAATATTTAATCGCGGAATGATCAGTATGTACAAATACTTCATATCCTGTAATATAGTTCTTGAAATTATTAATTGCAAAAATTACAGCTAAAAACTCTTTCTTTGTGACTGTATAATTTAATTCAGTAGAAGACAAATTATTACTAATATAATAAATAGCATAGGATTGTTTATTTTCCTCTTGTCCTAAAGCTGCACCAATAGCCAAATCTGAAGCATCAGAGGAAATATGAAAAGGCAGAGACCAGTTATGACCTCTCAGAACTATTGCCTATACTAAATTTTCCTTCAATGTTTCAAAAGATTGTTGGCAAGCTGTAGTCCAAGAAAATTCACTATCCTTAGCTAGAAGTCAGAAAAGAGGAGCAGCTATCTTAGAAAAAATTTCAATGAATCTTCTATAGTAACCAGCATGTCCTAAAAAACCTCTTACTTCCCTTTGAGTTTCGGGTGCAGGAATATGCAAAATGATTTCAATCTTTGCTGGATCAACCTGGATACCTTTACTAGAAATCAAATAGCCAAGTACCACTCCCGCTTTGCACATCAATCTACATTTCTTGTCGCTCAAAGTGAGATGTGCTTCCTCACAATGAAGAAGTACTTTTTCCAAGTTTTCAAGAGCTTCTTGAAAAGAATCACCAAACTGAGAAATGTCATCCATATAAATTTCCACAAATTCCAAATCAGCAAAAATAGCCAAGACTTCCCTTTGAAAGGTAGTCGGGGCATTACATAAGCCAAGGGGAAGCACTCTATAAGCAAATGTACCCCATGGACATGTAAAAGTAGTCTTATCCTGATCTTTAGGTAGAATCTGTATCTGGTTATAGCCACTAAAGCCATCCAAAAAGGAAAAGTATTTCTTTCCTGCAAGGGTATCAAGCACCTGGTCAATGAATGGGAGAGGGAAATAATCTTTTAGAGTGGCTTTGTTTAATTCTTGATAGTCAATACAAATACGCCATCTTCCATCTTTCTTAGGTACTAGTACTAATGGAGAGACCCATTGACTGTCAGAAATAGGATAGATAAAACCGGCATCCAAGAGTTTTTGTATTTCTTCCTTCACAATATCTCTTAGAGTTGGATTCATTCACCTTTAGGGTTGTCAGATAGGACAGGCTCCTTCCTGAATATAGATATGATGTGTGCAAGTTTTAGGAGGGATACCCTTCATATCTTCATAGCCCCATGCAAAGGCACTAAGATGGTTTCGCAACAAATTCAAAAGCTGCTCTTGCTGAGATGAGTCCAAATCTGAACTAATATACAAGGATTTACCAGGGCTAATCTCAACAAGAGTAGTATCAAGCTCGGGAGTACTCAAGGGAGTGGTCAAATGCAGCGGTACAGAAGAATAGGGATCATGATCATCTTGAAAATCTAGGCTGAAAATTTGGCTCAATTGCTCAAAATTAGGCATTGTGTCTAGATTATTCAGGAAGTATTGAATCTCATCTTCTTGTGAAGACCCAGTATAATGATGGATAAGGGAGATGGGTTGAGTCTCGTCATCACTACTTTGATCCAACGGCAAAGTATCTCGAAGGTCCTGAATGGATCTAGCAAGGGGATATAAGGTAACTTTCTTTCTAGAGTCTCCATGTGAAATATACATATCACCGGAATGAAATCCAATATATGCATCGGCAGTAGCAAGCCATGGTCGACCCAAGATCAAGGGATGTCCTCCTACTGGGTTCTTTGGCTGAAGGATAATGAAATCAGCAGGATATTCCCAAGAATCTAATGATATGATCACATCATCCAATACTCCTTCTGGCTTAATTTTAGATCTATCTGCTAATTCAAGCACAGTGGGAGTACAGCGAAGATGGGATAACTGAAGTTGATCCATGGTTTGCTTAGTCATGACATTAATGGCTGCCCCTAGGTCTATAAGAACATTAGAGACAAGGACATTACCAATCTGAACTGAGACAATAGGGTTTCCAGGATCAGTATATTTTTCCATAGATATACATCATGTCATCAACCCTGCTGCCCTACCAACAAATTGAATGGTTTGGGGTTCTAATTTCTGCTTCCTGGGTTTCTTGAGACAGAGTTCCTAAAAAATATTAGTGCAAATAGGGATCTATTTGATGGCTTGAAGCAAAGGTATCTTAATGAGAAGATTCTGAAGCTCTGATGCCAAGCTAGTCTCATAAATAGTCTCACTTCTTTCCATCACTAGCCTCTCTGGGAAGGGAGGCTAGTTGGAAGAAGGTGGCAGGGATCCAGCGGGTAAGGGCTGCTTGGTGACTGCTTTTAGAGAATGGTCAGGAGTTTCCTCTTCTCCTTTCTCTTCAACAATCATTGTGGGTCGATTCTGATTTTTTGATGTTACAGTCCTTCCCGATCTCTACTGATTATCATGAAACCCAACTGGAATAGACTAGTACTCAAATGATAAAGGTGGGTTTGTTACATAAATCATTTGCACTACTTTGTTATTGTTAGGATTGGGAATAGGTTGAGCAGGCAATTGAGGAGGTCGAAAGGGTGGAGGTAAAGGAAATGGTGGATTAGACTGACTCGGAAGTTGTGGCATTGAATGTTGTGTATGAGGATATGACTTCATAGATGGCTGGTAGGAATATGGGGAATGAGTTAGCCCTCTCCAACCTTACCGCCATGGTTGAGAAGGTTGCCCATGTTGATATTGATTTACATACTGCCACTACTGATTAGTGTTAGGATAATAATATGCATTTGAATTATAACCAAAATAGTGTGGAGAAAATTCAAGAGCCATACCTGCACCTACCTGAGGCCAATTTCTTCTTGCTCCCATATCATTCAAGTATTCAGCTTCAGGCTGTCCCCTTGTAAATACAACTTTAAGTCCTAGTCTAGAGGGACATTTTTCTGTGATATGGTCGTCTGCACAAATATCACACTTATTAGTTTCTTTTAAATTAAGAGGACACTCTTTAGGCGAATGCTTATCTCTACATTTAGGACAGAAAATACATAGTTACTCTTGTTCTTTTATAAGTTTTTTCTGAAATTTTAAAGAGTCCAACTATTTAGAAATGGCATTCATTATATCGATTTTCATGTTTTACATTTTATTTTCTATTCCAATAATCATAGCATCGGTAGATTCACTTTTTCTATTTCTATTTCGAGTTCCTCTACTAGATCTATACTGATTTCTTGAAAATTTCCTGCATAATTCACAAATTTGATCAAAATTTTGCTGGGAGATATCACCTTGTCCTAGAAGATTTAGATTATTTCTAGCATTATCAGTAAGTCCTCTTAAGAACAAGGTTCTAATGGTGTTGGAATCCAGCTTAAGTTTCGACCTTTGTAAAATATACAGAAATCTTTCTAAGTAATCCTCAAGAGTTTCATCATCATCCTGTATGATCATAAAAATTTCATCATGCATGTCCCGAGTTTTGAAATATTCCTGATATTTAGACAAAAACACTTTCTTCATCTATTCCCAAGAGGTTATAGAGTTTCCTCTTAGCCCCATGAACCAGTGCAGGGCTGAGTCCTTGAGAGTAGTAGGAAATAATCTTAACTTCTGAGCGTCAGTTGAATAATCATAACTTCTACACAGAATATCAAAATCAAATAGAAAAGAGTCAGGGTCTTCATGAACTTTACCATGGAAATGGGGTAGAGTTGATGGTGGAATATTCTTCATTTGCGCCACAGTATTAGGATCCACAATTGGAAACACAAAAGTGGATTATTCTCCACTTACCTAGTTTTCACTAGACCCTTCCACGTAATATTCATGATCTTCCATTGTTTCTCTCCGACTCTCAACAGGTTGAACCACACCTGAGTTGTTGTCACCAGAATCCAGGTGGATTGTTCCTGCGTGATGGGTTTGAATTGGATTGGGCTTCCTGCTCACATAAGGAGACCCAATATGAGAATTGTTTTCAGAATTATTTTGGCCCTTAGTGGGATTTGAACCCTTACCTTTCCTAAGAATTCATTTCAGAAAAAGAAAGAAAAACAACAAGTAATTTCTAATAAAAAATGTTGTCAGAAATAAATTAACACCAGTAAAATTCCTTCAAGAGAAAAATCTTTTCCAAACAATACTGGAAAAATAAAGAAAAATTACCTCTATTGTATAATCAGAAAATTCTTACCAAATCAAATCGCCTCCCCAGCAACGGCACCAAAATGTTGGGTGCAGGAATTACACTTAAGTAAACTCCTCAACACTTAAATTGTCAACACAGGGAATTCGTAAACTTAGAGACAAAACACAAGCAATGCTAGAGATGGTATGAATGTTTCTAATATCAACTCCTACTTTCTTTAAAGGAAAGATTGCAGAATCAAACTATAGAGAAAAAGGCAACTTGAATCATCAAAATAATCTAAGGTTGGAACAAGAAGAAATGTACTTGCAAAAGAGATTCAGAAATAAAAGGGGGAAATTACTCTAGCTGACTATTGATTAACTATTGAGAGTGTGTTTTCTTTAGCAAAGACACTTTAGCAGTCTTCAACAGATGGGCCCTTCAAACCTGCTTATGTAAAGATTTCCTTCTCGCAAGAATCGATCTTGCACTAGTGCAGGAACAACGATTTATGCAGAGGGTGTAAAATGATGTATGTACTAAAAGTGCTTTTCTTCATGCAAGGGCTTGAACTTTCTCAAGTTCGGAGCACTCAGATCTAGTAACAAGAAACTAGTTCTTGTACTCGATCAGAGCTTCTTACGCTTTAACTTTTAATTCTTGAAATCAGTGCTTAATTACTACAAGTGTTATGAAGCCAAATTTCATACCAAAAAGATGAATGTTTCTGAGTTTATCAAAATGCAAAAATAGAGAAACAATATTTTTAATTTATCCTATTATTAAATATTAGTGAAAGCAAGAAATATGTTAGAAGTAAACTAAAAAGGCTTGCTGCATCACACCATCTAGCACTGGTGTAGGAACAGTTCTTTTTCTCGAACTAGGCAGGGAAAACCAAACAGAACGTGCAGAAAGTGAATAGCACACCAATGTGCACTGGTGCAGGTAATTTCTCCTACTCAAACCAGGCAGGGAAAACCAAACAAAATGTGCAGAAAGTGAATAGCACACCAACGTGCACTGGTGCAAGTAATTTCTCCTGCTCGAACCAGGTGTGGAAAACCAAACAAAATGTGCAGAAAGTGAATAGCACATCAACATGCACTGGTGCAGGTAATTTCTCCTGCTCGAACCAGGCGGGGAAAACTAATCCAAAATCAGATGCAGGGAAAGGAAAATTAACTACTTCATGCTGCAGATGTGCTTTCACTCAAACAGAAATTCAGATGTTGTAAATTAAATCACACTTGGCAGTTTAAAACATAAACTACAAGAACGGAAAGTAGGCAGAACATGTTGGGTTGGTTGGGCCCTAGCCAACCAACACATTTCCCTTTCAAATGGAAACACTACTCAGTATTATATCAATTCATCAGTTGTTAAACATAAAAAATAAGATTCATAAAACGTAAGGTGGAGCTCCCTTTCTTATTAAATCATAAAGGCAAATACATGTGTGATTACATATCCAGCCCAGATTCGGGCGATAACAAAAGATAGGCATGTTACCGCCTTCCTGGTTCTATCTCTGTTCTATACAACTCTATTAATCATTAACCATTTCGTCCTATTTACATTTCTCCTTATATAGATCCTTGGCCGAAGGCCAAAAGGATCATTTAACTCGTTACATAGCTGATTGCATAATTTAGATCGTTACAACAAATTACATAACCGATTGCAAAATAAGCTTTTGGCCTTCAAAATTAGGTATTTTAATAGAACAGGCCGTGGCTATCTCCATCTGTTCATCCCTCCTAAATCCGATCTTAGCTACTCTAGATTGCCTTGCTGTCATAACTGGGACTCGACTGCCTTCAGATATGTTCTGTTGTTGTGGCTAAGGCGGTGCAAAATTAGGTGGCAATCAAAGAGATCTGGATTTGCTGCCAAGATTCATGGCACTGGCACTGGTGCGAGATCCGATCTGCACTAAGATCAGCGGTCAAGGTGAGAATTTAACTATTAAATAACATAGGAGGTATCGATAAGTTACGAAAGTAATTATAAGCAAGAAATCACATAACAAATAATTAATAAATGCTAAGTTAAGTTATAAAATGTAAAATATGAAGTTAATGCAAAATGTGGCATCGTTCTTGCACTAGTGCAAGATGAGGGCGTATAAGATGGGTAAAACAAGGGTAAATGGTTATGATTTGGGAAGGGAAAAATGGTCGAAAAGGGTGCAAATTAGGGGACTAACATGGTGTAATTCATCCGTTCATGGAATATATGTTCATCGCTTGAGACATTATGGTGCAACATGGAGCTAGTGGAGTTATGGAATGGATGGAAAATGAGCATTCTATGGTTTCATTTGGTGCGGGCAACCTCCTCACTTAGTCAATTGTTTGTCACAGCCTTTGTTTCTACCTTGAACCTCCTCACTCACTCAATTTTTTTTGTTGTCTCGATTAAGCTTTGTGGTTTTTAGATACTTTTCCTTATTGGACGGTGGTAAACTTGAAGGCTCTATCTTCATAACTCATAGAAAAATAATTGACTTCGGGATGGCTCTCGGGCAACAAGAGGGAGGGGGTAATTGAGGGAGGAGATTAATCGAATTCCAATTGCAATTTGGCGGCTCAATTTGAAACATCCATGGCCATTTTAATCCACCGCAAACAGTCACTTCATCAAATTCAATATGAGCTTGGGGGGAGGGGGGTTCTCAGGACTTAGATCACATATTTTCATGTACTGAATCACCCCCTTTGAAATCCAATGGCCCTCCCCATCATTTCACTTTGGAATAATATCCTCATCCTTCCACATCTCAAGTCACCAATTTCAAGGAAGGATCATGCTAACAATGACGTTGTTGGCCCTTCTCATCTCGCATCTTCCCCTTAATGCAAGGTTGTTTTCTCTTAATATTTATGGTTTTCTTTCGACTTTACTCTGTAAATTTTGTTGTTGAACATCTGCATGTTTCTTGTCTAATGCCATTTAGCTATCTTTCCTTTGGTTTGGAATCTCTTACTACTCTTTTATTTTTGTGCTTTCATTACTTTGCCTTTTTTGTTGTGGATTTTGCGAGTATAAAAATCTTATCTTTTAGTTCTAGCGAATTTTTTTATCCTCCCAACCAACTAAGCTAGTTTCAATTAACAAAATGTAAAGAAACAATTGCTAGAAGAATATTCAATTGAATCATATTAACATAATTTAAATCTTTGCAATAATTTTTTTGCATTGTACATGGAGAATCCACTTCTAACCAAGTAAGTGATTTTACTTAATGGTGCACAACAACTATAAATATAAAAGAATTCCAAGCAAGGAGTGAGTTAGTGCGATAGTGGATTCTAAGGATCCATTGATAGGGAATTGAATGATAGATGGACAATGTAACGAGGCGATAAACAGATTACAAAAATTAGTTGGACTATATTGTGGTAAAGCCTCTGAACAATGAAAATTTCTCATCGATGTAAAACAAAAATAAGAGTGTGTTTTAGCACAAAACTATGACAAAAACATACTCATATTCCAACCTCGAGGATTCACTTAGTACATCTATGGTGTAGCACATGAGTTTACACATTCACTTAGTACATCAATGGTATAGCACATGTGTTTGCACAACAATAAAGAATATATGTATTTCTGTTTTTATCTCCAAACTTATATTTTCTTAAACTCCCTCCTATTATTTCTTTCCACTTAAAATACCTTCCTACTTTAATAGATATCTGAGCTCATATCCATTTTTTGTGTGATTTTTTTATGCCTCTTTTTTTCTTTTCTTTTTTTCACCGCCAATATGTTTTTTTTTTGTTAGTAAGAGTGATTCTATTTGTTATCATATACAATGGAACAAAATCTTACATACAAATTAACCAAGTGAAACTTCATCAACCTTTTAGATACTTTACATGAAAAACATATACTTAAATGTTTGATTATTCTTGGCAAGATCATTAAACAAATTTACCAATCAAACAAGAATTGTGACCTCAAAACGAGAACTCTAGCCAAAAAACCCCCAAAAAATATGAAAAAACAACCCAAAAATGAGAAGTATTGATGGTGGAACAACATTTTTTTGGTAAATTTTCAACATTTTTTAAAAATAGCAACAAAAACCATTTTTTTGCGCAAAAAAAAACATGAAAAATCAAACTGAAAAATAATAATAATAATAATAAAGTTTTGATGCTGGAACAGCGTTTTTTTTGGGTAAATTTTCAACTTTTTTTAGCAATGACATGAAAGATAAAATATTATGACTCTGAAAAACCTTAAAATTCCAACAATTTTCAAACATGGCGTTAAAGATAAAATATCATGTCTCTAAAAAGCCTTAAAATTCCAACAATTTGTAGCAACCCTTGGTTATATCTCCATGCAAAAGACAAAAACCAACCAAGGTCATGGGACACATATTCCAAGTTGAATGAGGGGGGAAAACATCACATTGGGGGTAGCTTGTGGTTAATTAATGACTATAGAAAATGACAAAGGAAAAGAAGAAATAAATGGCAATTTAATATGAGAAATAACATAAATATGAGAAAAGGAAGATGAAGAGACACAAATATGCATGCAAGGGAAATTAGAGAGAAAATGAAAGAAACAGGAAAAGGAAAGGAAGATACATAAGACACCAATGATAAAAAGGCATTAAAGAAACAATTGACAACTTTTGGCAGTTTTTGGCTCATTTCTTGTTCATTTTAGCTCTCTTACACTCTTGCACACTTAAAGCATTCTTAGAACATCATAGAATGCACTTGGAATTAGAGCGAAGCAAGAAAAAGACAAGCAAAGGAATTGTGGGCAACAGAAAAATAAGGTTGGATTAGTAGCTACAGTCGAAGTCCATTGTAGGTAACAGGTTGCATGTGTTATTTCCTTGTTGAGATTTGGATTCATTATAAAGATTATATTAATAAAAACATTTACTTCTATTGTTAATTTTTATGTTCTAAATACAAGTGATCTAACTCGTAAAAGTAACAATTGAAAAGAAATATTGATTCACCCCCCTCTCAGTATTTCCAATAATTGGTATTAGAGTCAATACCTTCACTCAAAGCCTAACAGCTTGAAGGTTGATCATTAGAACACAAATGGCGAAGCCAAGGAAGAAAGTCTCCAGTCCTCCTAAAGATGTGTCTCCCTCATCCACCGAAATTGAAGTCAGTCAATTTGTGAAGGCTCCACTATTCAATGAAAACTTTGATATATGAGAGGTTAGAATGAGGAATTTCTTAAAGATTCAAGGCATTGAAGTTTAGAAATCGATGATTGTTGATAGCATGATGGATGGAGAATCCAAGGAACATAATGCAAGAGCAATGAAAGCAATCTTGAATGGGCTACCTAATTATATGAAGGCCAATTTTGAAAAATGTTCGTCAGCAAAAGGCATATGGGATAAACTTCATGATCTTCACTCAAAAGGAGTGTTGACAATGATCTCTAGTCAAGAAAATGATGGAAAACAAGAAGGAAATCCAAATCCCATCAAGGAAGCTGAAGATAAGAGTAATAACATCAAGGCTAAAGAAGACCTAGAAGATGAAGTGAACAAAGAATATTTTTAAGAAGATCTCCTCACTAAACTTATGGCTTCCATGGAAGATATTAACAATTCGAAAAAGGAAAATGAGGAACTTAAGAAGAAAGCACAAGTTGGTGACTAGGACAAGACAAGGAAGGAAGTTGACCTTGTCAAGCTTCAAGTACAAGAAAGAGATGAGGATCTCACTAAGATTGAGGAAGAATTTCATCAAAACAAGAGAAATCATCATGAAGAATTCATATCCATGACAAAAAATTGGATAAGGCAAAGAAACGAGAAGATACCTTGTCAAGCCACCTTGAACAAAAGCACAAGAGCTTGAACAAACTTGAAGCATATATTGGTCAATACAAGGAGGAGGTCTCCTCCCTTAGATATCAACTAGAAGAAGCAAGGAAACAAGAACAAGGAGCTAAGAAGGTGATGGAAGCTTTGACATTCATAGAAGGACAACTCGATGAAGCAGAGAAGGAGAGAAACACCATGATATACCAACTAGAAGAAAAGGATGATGACATCACCAAGTTAAAATTAGAAATCACTTCTCTTAAGGCCCAATTGTGTGAAGCCACCAAGATGAGGGAAGAAATGGAGATCATTCTATCAAAGAGTGATGAAGAATGCATGAAAATAAAGGAAGAAATTGTCTTTCTTAAAAAGGAAGTTGACTTGTTGAATAAGAACTTTAAAAGTTATCAAACCCTAGATGGCATCCTAAGTCATCAAAGGTCTCCCCTCAATGAATCAGGTATTGGCTACGCAAGTGAATCCTCAAGAAAGAATGATGCAAACCCTAATGCTTAGAACAATAAGGACGTGAGGAAGCTTGGAAGAAATGTTGATGCTCCTAGTTACAGCAAAGGCAAGGAGAAGAGTCAAGACAACTATGTAAGAAACTCTCCTCCAAGAAGAAATTCAAATGGTGCCTATTGGCCTCTACAATTTCTTAGGCTGAGGAGGAGATCGAAAGAGGTAACCTCGAACCACTTTTAGCTTAGTAGCTAGCCCTACTAAGCCCGAGAGGGATCTCTCAAATTTTTTATCAATGAATAGCTTTAAAGAAAAATGTTTTTAGGCTAGATATTTATGTTTGTTTGTGTGTTTGTGAATTTGAGATTTTAGGGTTTGCTAGAGTAGGGTTTAGAGCTATTGATTAGGTATATGCTTTAGGAATGCAGAGAAAAATATAGAAAGGAGCTACGCATCTGAAGTCTATGGTGAACTTGAAATATGTCAATGTAGTATAGATTAGAAGTTTTGAAGATACTAATGAGCATATGTAAGTATGAGTTCATTAGCTTTTAGAAGAAATAAACACAACTATGAACACCACATAAACAAAGCTTGAAATCAATAATCATGTCTATTTAACTGCAAGTTAATTCATATATAGAAGACAAAGAATGTGAAGAAAGATAATTTAGCCATTAGAAATTGATAGAAATATTAAACAAACACCTTATACTCGTAGAAATAGAGTTCCTGAAAAATAGCTACAACTACTCTTGTATTAGCTGAAAAGATCATAACATCTGGGCCTCCTCCACAAAAGTCCAACCCTTTTATCTGAATGAGAAATAGTACATATAGACTCAATTGAACCACTTCACCACCTTCAGGAGTCAAATTCCCAGGTGGTGGAACTGATTGCAAGATTCTCTCAACCAACAGGTGAGAGTGAGAAGGTCAAATACAAACATTACTTGTAGACTTTGTTTTGGACTATACTTCCTCAATGAGGCCTATTAAACATCAAAAAAAACGTATTACATTAAGATTTTTGACTTTGACCAAGTCAAACTGAAAACTAGGAAATTTACATAGTGAAATTTAAAATAAAAAGCACAAGAAATTGCAGAAGCAACTTTGAACCCACTTTAAGGTGCCTTCCAAGGATAATTTTAGGGGAAAATGTTCGCCCTTTGGCGAAATTAAGGGGTTTTAAATTTTTAGTGAGCGAATATTTTGTATCATAATACATTTTTACAAATCACCTCAAATAGCCCACCTTATTTTAAGGGAGAGGGTAAAAAAGATAAATTTAGCCCTTGAAATTAGGACTTACAACCTTCCATTCGCCCATTTTCAAGAATAGCTTTTATTTAAGTGAATCCATTCACCCATTTTCAAGAATAGGTTCTATTTAAGTGAATCCTGTGGGCCAAATACCATATTTATAAAACAGGTATGGTAAATTAATAAAAATATAAATAAATGAGAGGTATGGTAAATAAATAAAACATTTTTTATATTTACTCCATAAGTCACCTTATATACATGTAAGGGTGTAAACAAATAAAAATATAAGTAAAGTGGAGGTATGGTAAATAAATAAAACGTCTTTTTATACTTACTCAAAAGGTATGGTAAATAAATAAAAATATAAATAAACTAGACGTATGTAAATAAATAAAACCTCTTTTTATATTTAGTCCATAACCCTCGTTCTATTTATGAAGGCTCAAGAAAGAGGTTTTATTTAAGTGAATCCTATGGGCCAAATACCATATTTGTAAAAGAGGTATGGTAAATTAATAAAAATATAATACCATATTTGTAAAAGAGGTATGGTAAATTAATAAAAATATAAATAAATGAGAGGTATGGTAAACAAATAAAACATTTTTTATATTTACTCCATAAGTCACCTTATATTTACGAACACTCAAAAAATGGGTTATATTGAGGTGAAACCTATGGCCAAAATACTGTGGGACAAATACCATGGACTAGATTGTTATTAATACCATGCAAAAAACCATTATTAACCCTAATATTAGAATTAATAAAAATAAAAATAGCACATGGTATTGACCCATGGTATTCACCAAAATGGCACATGGTATTGACCCATGGTATTCACCAAAATGGCACATGGTATTGACCCATGGTATTCACCTGGAATGTAGCCTATTTAAATGGGGGAATTAAACCAGCATGTAGCCTATGCTAAGATTCACTAGGACTTTACAAAGTTTTATTATTTAGTGAAATACTCACCAAGATCTTACAAGATTTTATACTTGAGTAAAATATTCGCCATGCCTGGTGAGAGATTCGCCAAAAAATTATATATACATATTATATTATTGATAAAATCACCTTTCATTTTTCCTATATACCATGGAGATTCACCCATTTATTATATTTATAAATTTAGGGGGGTTCTTAAAATTTTCCCTTGTGCCTTCTGGAGGTCAAAATGAAGGTCTGAAAGAATGATGAACTAGATTTTCAAGTCTAGTTTCCCGAACACCTGAATGTTTGAAAACTACCCATGGGAAGGCATTCAACACTCCAATTTCCCAAGGTCGCATCGCCTGTCAAAAAGAGGTCTAGAAAGTTGTTTTTGGCCACTTTTTCCCTTTTTTCTCAAAATTTAGGCCACCTGGGGAAAATCTGAAGAAATTGGTTTTGAGAGGATGCCAAGGAATTTCAAAAAATAAAATTCATTCCTTATTTGGGTGCCTGAGGAAAAAGCGCAGCGCCAAGGTGTTGTGCTTCTGTGACTGGCCAAATTTCTACATAAGGCACTAAAATTTCCAAAAAACCAAAAATGATCATAATTTCTTCAAAATTTGTCAAGAGCTATAAAATTATGTATATTAAGCCCTCATGGATGCTTCAGCAAGCATCTCCAAGTTTCCTTTCTCATTTTGGTCTTTTAGGGCTTCTTTGACCTTGTTTTCAAGTTGTTTGACCTTGACATTGCAAATCATGTTCTAGGCCTAGTAGTGATGTGCCATGTGCCTTAGTAGCTGATTGTCTCTATTGGCCTTGTCTAGAAGCTTCTCCAAGTGGCCATTTACCTAGTCTAACCAGTACTCTCTATATTGATTGACTTCTAAGGCAATTATGTCTTCTAACTCTAGTTCCTCATCCAGTAAGATGTGTTTTTCCTCTTCTTTTAATGCCTTCTTAAGCCCTTTGGTTCTTGGCCTCTTTCTCTTACCTTATTCTTGAGTTCCTTTAGGCTCATTGATTTCCAAGGCTGCTTTTCCCTTGCCTGCTTGCTGCAATATTTTAGCTTGCTCCTTTTCCATGATTAGTTGTTTTGCCTTCAGTTGACCGTTTTCATGTTCTAAGAATGAAATGACAAATCTTACCCTTGCCATGTTATCAATGAGTTATTTGATCTTAGAATCCTTTTCTTTGATGATCTGTTGCATGTTTGAAGGCTCATTTTCTGCTTCTAAGTCAACCAACTCAAACTCATGTTCAACCAAATCTTTATCCTGCACTGGTGGTCCCTATTTTTGTGATGTAGAAGGCTTGGCCCCTTTCTCACCATGAGAAGAAAACACAAGCCTCTTTCCTATTTTGTACATCCTAGTCACCTCAGGTTTAGGTGATTTAGGAATTTCCACTGATCTACTCGAGGACCCAAACTCCATTTGCTATGTTGGCATGTTAGAATGTTGAACTGCCACATTGGATTCATGTCATTTCAAAGTTGTCTCCAAGAAAGATTCCCATGTCATATTCTTCTCGGTGAGTTGATGAAGCACTACAATCTTGACCAAACTATGATGAAAGAGACTAGGATAGTGTTCTTTTCTCTTCACCTATACCTTCTCTAACATCTTGGAAAGGCTCTTGGATAAATAGTTGAACTGTTTAGAGGTTTCTAAGTTGTAAAGTGCATTAGAAGTCGGATATGATAGGCATATAGTCTAGAGAACCTTCCTTCACATGTGAAGAATTTCATGATAAATTTCATCAATGGAGCATACTTCTCCAATAGGTACCTGAAATTCATGATATGAGTATGGGTTTCCCTTTATGGTGTTTTCAAGAAAGATCTATAATGTACAAGATCTAGGTTCATCCCCTTGAACCAGTATTCACCATGATTTGGTATCCCTGTGGTAAGTGAAATAGAAGCCACTGAAAATGTGAACTCAACACCAACAATAATGGCACTTTCACCTTTCAAATGAGTAGCAACCCAATCTGTCAACTACTCATGGAATCCTACTTCATACACCCTTTTGCAAAAATTTCGACGATTCACATCTTCAAAGCACTGTTTGATAAAGGGTGATGAGTTGATCTCATTGCATTTGGATGGTTCATATTTGAGAATTTTACCTCCCTTGTGGTGTTTCTTCCTTTCTGGTGAAGAGTCTCCTTCCATCTAAACAGAAACCCTAGCAGCAAGAAAATGAGAAAAATAGTGAGGGATGAGTGAAAAATGTAATGATGGGTAGGTGGAGTGGAAAAAATGGCAAGGGGAGTTTGTAGGAGGTGGATATGGACTATGAACAACTTATGAAGATGAAAGGAGGTGAAATGAAGGAATGGTGTATTTGTGAAAAAGAGAAAACATGGTTTCTAGGAAAGATGTCCAAATTCCATAGGAATGATCTAGGGTTTCATTTTTGGTGAAGTAATTTAGTGGTTTGTAGTTGGTTCAGTGGTTCATGATGTATATTAAACATGTGTAGAGGTGTAGGATGAGGTTTTACATGTTTAAACTTATGAAAACTAGATGACCATCATCAACCCTAGCATCATTTCATGACAAATTCACTAGAAACCCTAAATGAAGAAATATTTAGCTTTGAATTCATCTTGCAAAATAAAAAGGTGAGTAAGATGATGTACTTACTTGTAGATAAGTCTAGGTTTGCAAGAAAAACAATTTGCAAGTTTTAAATTTTGATTTGGGTGAGTTCTGGGTGATTTTGAGCTGCTCTGAAACAAGCGCAGTGCAGTCTCTAGAAGAGCAGTGCCAAAGTGCAGCGCAATTTCCAGAAGCGCAGTGCCGGCCCTAAAAGCACAGCACAGTCTCTGGAAGCACAACGCCTAGATTTTTTTGCTAATTTTGCCTAAAAACCCAAGTTTTCTCACAAGTGAGAGGGAGAGCTCGATGCACAAGGAAGAATAAGAGGCAAATAAAATGAGTTTGGGGTTTTTTGGTTTATATAGGAAAGTTAATTTCCTCTTTGAAAAGAAATGGGCCCCACAAACCTTTTGAAAAACTGAGTTTCCACCTTCAAGATGATTCATTGTAGAATGTTGAAACTTGGGTTGTATTTTCACTTTTTGAACACTGGAACTTCTTCTCCTGGAGCCTTTCAAACTGAAATCATGATGAACTTGTGAAAACTCAACAAGTTAATGTCAAAGAGTTTCTTTTCATGCTTTATTCAATGCTGGATTTACACATGATAATGATGGACCTTGAAAACCCTAATGACCTAATGAAAAAAACCTTAAACTGAATGAAATGATGATGACGACTGATATAAGGAAAACTTGCTTTTATTATGACACCTTCATCTAAATGAGATAGGTGACCATCATATGTGACTTTCACAAAATAGTAAACTCATTCCCAGACCAACTAGAAACTAACCAAATTTTACTATGTAAACCTAGTGACATGGTAAAATTTTGATTTTGAGACCCCCTGACAGACTTGGTAAAAGTATATTTGATCACTAGTGATAGGCAAACAATATTGTCACTAACAGTGTCAAGGATGCAAGAATCAATGGTTATCATCAAAGGATCCCAAGGCAAAAAGACTTCAGAAGTACATCAAGGAAACCTTCTTCTCCTAGGTACCAAAGTATATTTCTTGGTTATTTTTATTCTTGAATGAACTTTGGGCACATGACAAAATATTGTAGGGCATATCACAAAGATAAATATAATGGTCCCCGTCAATTTCCGAGAAGAAATTTTGCAAGAAGAAGTCATGAATTCTTATTCATGAACAGCATAGAGTGTTTCAAGTGTCATAACATTGGACATATGGCACGTGATTGTAACTTGAATTGGGCACCTACTCAAGCTAGAACTTTCCCATAGAAGAAAGTTACACTAGTATGAAGAAAGAAGCAGATTCAATCTGAAAATATCTTGAACTCTCCAACCAACAACACATGTTGTTGACTTGATCCTTAATAATCTAGGTATTTGTTGGGGAAAATCTGCCAAAAGGAAGACCATGCATATAGTTAGGGGGAGCTTATGATGATTAATTATTCTTGTAGAAGCCATCCGTGAATGAGCCTTATGAAATCCTTGATGAGCTATATTGACAATCATTCTTCGATGGATCATTTTCTCAGGAACACTCCATTGAAGAACATGATTGCTTCTCTATCTAATGGACTGCTGTTGAATATGTCTTCCACTTGATCACTAAGCAGGTGATCTTTCCCGAGCTAGAGGAGGTTGTGTAGATAGGGGGAGTTGTTTCATCACATAAAGGAATGTAAGCACATATGTTATGAACCACATTGCCAGAAAGAAGAGCATTGTGACAGGGGGAGTAACATACCTATAAAGAACTACTATTTGTAAAGAAAAGAAGCAGCTTGACAGGGGGAGTTCTTGGACACCTCTTTTTCCATTGATGTCAAAGGGGGAGAGAATATTTGAAAGGGAAAGAATATTGCCATCAATGACAAAGGGGGAGATTGTTAATCAAGGTTGTCATTGATGTCAATGTGGCATTGGCTGAGATGGAAAATATTTTTGAAATGCGTAATGAACATCATGAAACCCTAGAATGTGATGATAAGTTTGAAGACAATAGATGCCTAGTCCCAGATGATGATGTCATAAGGTATATGTTGAAAAAACTCTTGTTTAAGGATGTCATCAATGAATATGTGAAGATGTAAAGCCACTGATGAAGGAGTCCTTCCCTAAGAAGTCCTTGAACTAACTATGATGTTGCCAAGTACCAATTATGTGCCTTGATTGATGATCTAGACCAATGGTGTATCTAATATACAAGCCCTTGATGACATGTGGAGGACTATACTTGATGATACTTGATGATGGTCTTGGTGACATGGTTGGAAGACTTTATGATGACATGGAAGATCTCATTTGATGATTAGAAGACTACTTGATGAGCTCTTCTAAAGGAAAATTAAAGGATGCTGCACTATGACATATCACTGCACTAGTATATAATGACACTGATACGTAATGTTATTAAAATGACATGAATGCTACATGATGACACTATGATCCTATGATAAAACAATGGAGAAATAATGTTGTCCCAAACATTTCATGCACACAAATTTATTGGCCAGCCACATAAAAACATATTTTTCACTCTTTAGAGGTAGCAACTAAACATGATGCCTATGCCATCTTTTAGAGCATATTTTTAGCTTTCTAATGAGCTATCACATGCCCTGAAACTCCAAATATTCTAGGAGATAATAAATTTTTAAGTTATAAAAAATATTTTTAATTGTAAGCCGACCTAAGCTACTTTCCCATGTTGGCCTACTCTAAGGAGACATGTCTATTCGTCTCTTAAATAAACTTGGCGTATAAATAGAAGCTTGTACATCCATTTCTAATGCACGGCAAGAGGAATAACTACAGGAATTCGGTCAACACTTTCAGAGATATCTATAGGAGGCCGAGGAGCAGGAAAATATTTTTTTTGGGCTTGATTTTATTGAACATCAGATTTGTAATAGCTCTATGGTAATAATACTCAAACTGCAGGAGTTGATACTCGAATTCTAGTAATACGTCTGGAAGGCTCATTTTTTTTGTAGCAACATACTTAGGAAGCTCGAATCACTTGCTTGGTAACAAAACAAAGCCATAGAAGCTACAGTGGAAGGCTCGGACAATGATACATCTTTGGTTCTGTGTATCAATAAACTTAAGAGGCTCGGACCCCTGAACAGTGGATGACTTTATTTGGTGATAATTTAGAATTTTGGAATGTCACAACTTGGACAGAGTATAGCCTTACTGTGGTGCAGCTTGCATTCTTGACAGTGGATCATCATTGGTGCAACAACCTATCATACAATAGCTCAAGCATCTTTGCTCAGACAGGTGGATAAACTGGACTGTGACATCTAAACAGTAGCTCGGATCCCTCTGAGGTAAATAAACAACAGCTTTGTCTTAGGATATTCTTGTGTCTTTGGATTTGTATAGATCTCAGACAGTCACTCAGGCTTTGTGACAGAGAACAATCACAAGGCTAGGACCTATAGGTGAATACACATGTGTGACAATTCGTTTGAAGACTCAGTGTGAGGGCTTAGATCAGCCTTGTGAAGTTATCTTTTGGAGCAGGTTTAATAGTGCATTTGAAAGCAATCCTTTAAGAGATTATCTTTGAGATTGGGATCTCTTTGAAGGTATTTTGGAAGCAGTCAAGATCTTTGTGCAGACATTGGAGAAAGCTTTTGAAAGTTTTTGACTTGAAGATCCCTTAGTAGACTTGCAGAAATTGTTCTTAAAGATATTCTTGGAGATCTTAAGGACATTGTTGAAGTCCTGATGGAATGACTTTATGTAGAATATCTTGGGGAGCCCTATTAAGCCATCGTTGTTGAAATTGGTTGAAGACCCTTTTTGGAGTACCTTTGAAGTATTTTTTGGAGCTTATCTCTCATACCTGCGAGTAGAATATTTAAGCATATCTGATGTGTTTTTTAGCAACAATTAAAGAAACCTTTGAAGAGGCTTAGAGAAGATGATATCATCATGAGGTGATTTGGAGATCTTTGATTGGGTACCATGAAGAACAGCAGATACACCTTCATGTGAAGAACAAGGTTTTCATTCATGATATGACGTGACAATTAAGTGAAGGGATTGCTAAAGATTGACAGCGCTCGTTGAAGAAGACTTTAGGAGCCGTGAAGATAAACCTAACATATCTTGACAAAGAAAAGCTAAAGGATTGGTGTCCTTGGAGTTGGTGCTCCTAAACTAAAGGTTGGTGCCTCGAATAAGATATGGTCAAAGCCCTAGAGGTCGAAGCCTCACTAAAGTCTAAGTAGGTGCTTGGTACATCCCATGTTGGAGCCTAGGTGTCTTCATCAAGGGTTGGAACCTTACCCATATTGTACTTGATTCATTATAAATATTATATTAATAAAAACATTTACTTCTATTGTTCATTTTTGTGTTCTAACTATAAGTGATGTAACTCGTAAAAGTAACAATTGAAAAGAAATATGGATTCACCCCCCTCTCAGTATTTCCATCAATTGGTATCAGAGCCAATACCTTCACTCAAAGTCTAATAGCTTGAAGGTTGATCATTAGAACACAAATGGTGAAGCCAAGTAAGAAAGTCTTCAATCCTCCTAAAAATGTGTATCCCTCAACCACCGAAATTGAAGTCAGTCAATTTCTGAAGGCTCCATTGTTCAATGGAAACTTTGATATATGGGAGGTAAGAATGAGGAATTTCTTAAAGACTCAAGGCATTGAAGTTTCGAAATCAGTGATTGCTGATAGCATGATGGATGGAGAATCCAAGGAACATAATACAAGAGCAACGAAAGCAATATTGAATGGGCTACCTGATTATATGAAGGCCAATTTTAAAAAATGTTCGTCAGCAAAAGGAATATGGGATAAACTTCATGATCTTCACTCAAAAGGAGCATTGACGATAATCTCTAGTTAAGAAAATGATGGAAAACAAGAAGGAAATCCAGAGCCCATCAAGGAAGATGAAGATAAGAGTAATAACATCAAGGCTAAACAAGACCTAGAAGATGAAGAAAATGAAGAAGATTTTGAAGAAGATCTCCTCACTAAACTTATGGTTGCCATGGAAGAGATTAACAATTTGAAAAAGGAAAATGAGCAACTTAAGAAGAAAGCACAAGTTGGTGACTAGGACAAGACAAGGAAGGAAGTTGACCTTATCAAACTTCAAGTACAAGAAAGAGATGAGGAGATCACTAAGATTAAGGAAAAATTTCATCAAAACAAGAGAAAGCATCATGAAGAAGTCATATCCAAGACAAATCAATTGGATAAGGCAAAGAAACGGGAAGATACCTTGTCAAGCCAACTTGAACAAAAGCACAAGAGCTTGAACAAACTTGAAGCAGAGATTGGTCAACACAAGGAGGAGGTCTAACCTCCCTTAGATCTCAACTAGAAGAAGCAAGGAAAAAAGCACAAGGAGCTAAGAAGGTGATGGAGGCTTTGACATTCATAGAAGGACAAGTTGATGAAGCAGAAAAGGAGAGAAACACAATGACATAATAGCTAGAAGAAAAGGATGGTGACATCAAAAAGTTAAAATCAGAAATCACTTCTTTTAAGGCCCAATTGTGTGAAGTAACCAACATGATGGAAGAAATGGAGATCATTCTATCAAAGAAGGATGAAGAATGCAAGAAAATGAAGGAATAAATTGTCTTTCTTAAAAAGGAAGTTGACTTGTAGAATAAGAACTTTAAAAGTTATCAAACCCTAGATGACATCCTAAGTCATCAAAGGTCTCCCATCGATAAATCAGGTATTGGCTATGCAGGTGAATCCTTAGGAAAGAATGATGCAAACCCTAATGCTTCAAAGAACAAGGATGTGAGGAAGCCTGGAAGAAATGTTGATTCTCCTAGTTCCAGCAAAGGCAAGGAGAAGATTCAAGACAACTATGTAAGAAACCCTCCTCCAAGAAGAAATTCAAATGGTGTCAAGGATGCAAGAAGCAATGGTTATCATCAAAGGATCCCAAGGCAAAAAGAATTCAGAAGTACATCAAGGAAACCTTCTTCTCCCAGGTACCAAAGTATATTTCTTGGTTATTTTTATTCTTGTAGGAAATTTGGGCACATGGAAAAATATTATAGGGCATATCACAAAGATAAATATAATGGTCCCCGTCAATCTCCGAGAAGTAATTTTGCAAGAAGAAGTCATGAATTCTTATTCATGAACAACATAGAGTGCTTCAAGTGTCATAACATTGGACATATGGCACGTGATTTTAACTTGAATTGGGAACCTACTCAAGCTAGAACTATGCCAGAGAAGAAAGTTACACTAGTATAGAGAAAGAAGCAGATTCAATCCGAAAATATCTTGAACTCTCCAACCAAAAACACATGTTGTTGACCTGATCCTTGATAATCTAGGTATTTGATGGGGAGTCTCTTCCAAAAGGAAGACCATGCATACAGTTAGGGGGAGCTTATGTTGATTAAGCATTCTTGCAGAATCCATTCGTGAATGAGCCTTATGAAATCCTTGATGAGCTATATTAACAATCATTCTTTGATAGATCATTTTCTTAGGAACACTCCATTGAAGAAAATGATCTCTTATCTATCCAATGGAATGTTTTTGAAGATGTCTTACATAGATTCAATCCAAAAATATCTTGAACTCTCCAGCGAACAACACATGTTGTTGACCTGATCCTTGATAATCTAGGTATTTGATGGGGAGACTCTGCCAAAAGGAAGACCATGCATATAGTTAGGGGGAGCTTATGATGATTAGGCATTCTTGCAGAATCCATCCATGAATGAGCCTTATGAAATCCTTGATGAGCTATATTGACAATCATTCTTTGATAGATCATTTTCTCATGAACACTCCATTAAAGAACATGATCTCTTATCTATCCAATGGACTGTTGTTGAATATGTCTTCCACTTCCACTTTCCTTGTAAAATTTTGTAATTTAGTAGTCAATCTGGGCCATTCATTAGACGAAGATCTGACAGTAGAAGTTATGTTTAATTTATGGTTTTTTGCCCTAGAAGGCAACCCCTCGCTATATATGAGGGAATTGTATTGCATCTATGTACATCTATATCCTGACTGAGGAAGAGAGAGGAGATTGAGAGCGAAGTGGGAATTAGAGTGGATCTGTTGTAGGTTGTATCTCTTTAGTTTGTTGGATAATATAAATGGAAGGATTAGCTGTTTCTCCGTGGACATAGCCCAAACTAGGTGAACCACGTATATCTATGTCTCTCTTGTTTTATGCATTTTCTGTGTTTATATTTCTGCAATATTTTATGTGTTCCATTTCTCTGTAATATATAATTTTCTAACAACCAGATATAGGATCCATTGATCATGTTGATTCTAGTTTGATTATTTTCGATCTTGAAAACCATGTTCCTCGTCTTCCTCATTGGATTACTTTTCTTATTCAAGTTATTATAAAAGTAAATACGATCCATCAGACTGTCATTGATTAAGGTGCTTCCACCTGCATCATGTATGTTTCATGTTGGAAAGCCAATGGCTCACCACCCCTTAACCAGTCCCCGAACACCTTGGAGGCCTTTGATGGAAAAGGCTCTCGTCTGTATGGTATTCTCACAAATTTGCCTATCACTTTGGAAGGAAAGATTTTTGAGCTAGAAGTGGAATTTGTAGACGCAAATCTTAATTACAACCCTCTTCTAGGGTGAAGTTGGACCCATTACATGTTTTGTGTGGTTTCCTCTTTTTTCTGGGTGCTCTATTTTCCTCATGAAGGAAACATAGTCATCGTTGACCAATTGTGTTTTTTCTCTTCCTATGCTTCGAACGGGAACGTTCCATATGTGGGAAATATCGATATTCCATATGAGTGCATGGGGGCAAGTCTTTTTAAAGATTCTGCTTTAATGGAAACTTTTTCTCTCCCACCTCTGAATGTCTCCTCGATCAATATGATCTATGTCTCTACAGATCCTTGGATTATTCCTTCTCCGAATCAGATTGATTCGTTTGGTGATTCCATGCCACCAAGTTCGTTGGAACATGCTTACCATGAAATTGTTTCAACGTCAACGGTTGCTTTAGAAAGTCATGTTGTTTTCAATATGAATTTGGATACTTATGAGCAATCTCCTTGGCTTGGTTCTTGGGATTCCCCAGATCCTTTGAACGAGACATTCCCCACCGATGAGAGTATTGTTGAGGTTATGTCTCTTGATGAATCTCCTTGGAATGATATTCATCATTGTTATAGTGTTTTTTATCAAAGGTGTATGGAAAGAAATCACCTAAGGCTCTGGATGACAAAAAGTCTCAACAATATAAATGGCTGCTAAACTTTGTATATTTGTAGCAAATGATAGAAAAAAAACCTTCCAAAGTCGTGATCTATGCCACAATAATAGTTAAACAGCAAAATGAAATAGTAATAAATAAGGGTAACTCCAATAATCCAATGGAAACCAGATATACAAAGAGTAGATTTTATTAAATAGCACTTGTGAAGGGAACAAATAAATGCTACCAGTCCCTCTATATGGGATGGGTTCTTGGCTATCCTCAAACGTGTTCATCTTGTGTAGAGTCTTTCTCCTCTATAATGTGTAAACATTTGAGCTCAATGAGAACTCAAATGGAAGAAAAATGGTGTGCGACAGTGATAATAGTCAGAGTTACAACAATAAGTGCAACAATGAAAATGATCAAAAGTGAATAATGAATGGAAAACCCTTCTATTTATAACAAAACATTAATTTATCCTCGAATAATGAGCAATAATAAAATATTATTAACCCCATTCTTGAAATAACCACTTGGAATATTTTATTATTTTTGGTTAGGAGGGAAAAAGTATTTAACTTTTATTTAGAAATAATAAATAAATAAATGTTTTATTTATCATCTCAAGAAATATGGTTAAGTAATAATAAACAAATAATGATTTATTTAATTATTCCTAATGGATTTAGTCAAACTTGACAACTAATAATAATTAATTAGTGATTAATTAATTATTCCTAGAGAAAAATAAGATAATTAATAATTTATCTATCTATTTTTCATAATTGGGTCAAATATGACAAGGAATATTAATTAATCAATGGTTTAATTAATTATTCCTAGAAGAAAATTAAATAAATAGTGATTTATTTAATTATTCTTCATGGGTTTAATTATAAATTACTTAACAAATGTGGTTTATTAAGTAATTTCTCACAGTGAAAGCAATTTTACTATGGTAAAATTGGCTTTACATGGTGTACTTCGATCCATCTAGTAAATTAGGCTAGATGATCATTTTTTGGTGATAGCAGATTGCCCCCCAACGTACGAGTGTTAGGAGCAAAACACATGACTGAAGTACGTTGTAAAGACACAATCACTAGACAACAAAGTGGAGTCAGAGAGAGAGAGAGAGAGAGAGAGAGAGAGAGAGAGAGAGAGAGAGAGCTAGAGCAAAAGAGGCAAGGGACTAAGGGGGTGATGCCAATGCAAGTCTCCTTTTATATTGTGGTACCGGATCTCAGTGAGGCGGGGGAGGCATACCTATATGCGTCGAGATAACTTATTACAAAAATAATGATGTGCCCAAAAACATAAAACTAAGCAATGAAGTACATGTTGAATGGTAAATGACATGTTGGCATAACTGAGCCAGAAAATAATACAATGTGTCCCATATACATAATGCACCTAGGAAAAACATGAGCCAGGACTGATTACAATATCATCTAAGTACATGAGATATAGTGGCCCTTCCCTCAAAAAATGGGTGGGAGGGAGGGTAGAAAAACCGAAGAAGCCCAGTTGAACGGGGAAGGGCTTTGTAAAACTGGATGGACCATCTAAAGGAGACGTGCACGCTATGAACACTATAACCGGTAGGAACCGAACCCATCAGATCTGAAGAACTACATCTGAGGCTGTAGCATAATATGAAGGCATCCGGGCATGTGGGGGGCTACCTGAAGGGCCACTCCCTCATGAGGTTTGAAACATCTCACACACACCTGGGACTCACTAATACAATCTGTTGTATCACTGGACCATCAAGTGTATGAATCAAGAGCATGAAACAACCAATTCAAAGGGAAATAATGAGTCCCTCTGCTCGATCCAAGGTACCGAACAAGAATGGAAGTTGGAACCAAGATACACTGCCCTCTAGGCCATTCTTCTAGAATAAATGAGCTGATGTCGACAGAATAGGGCTCGCGATAGGTGAGGAAATGAGGATCCTCAACTAAGGCATGGGGGAAAATAGTAATGTGACTGATGGACTAACACCAGGGACAGTGATGGGACTGAGGGACAAATAGACAGCCTCCCTTTTCAGAGCATAAAGTGAATGGTTTACCTGGCAGTGACTAACTCAACTCCGGAGGGGATGGGGGACAATATGATTGGAGGCCAAAATGGTAAACACAGGATGAACGATATGAAAAAATGGATGGAACACTGTGACATGATATAATGGGATGTGAAATAGACTCCATGGATGCAAAGGTGACTCATCGCGGATGCTTTGAACAAGGGTGACTCGATGACGCTGCCACACAGAATAGGCCCGGTGGAGACCATGAAATCATGAGTAAATGATGGTTACTCATGAATAAAATTGACACGTGAGACAACAAGCACCAAGGGAAGGTGGTCCCAAAAGTACAAGCGTCACATATGAAGAAAATCGATTTTGAGAGGCGACGAAGTGACCCTTCTTGGAAAAATGACTTCCTGGTGAAGTATCAAATCATCAAAAAATGAGAAAGACCCATTATAGTACTCGATGAGATCTTTCCAATGGTTCTGACGGTTCGTCAAACTGAGCTATGGTTTGGTCGCAATGGGCGACAAAAATTGTGGGTTCTTCTATAAAAGGACGTTTTCCCTCCAATTTACATTCATTTTCTAAGTGAGTTGTGGTGAATTTTGAGAGGAGGAAGAGGCCCTAAATCTTGTGAAGATCATAGCAGACAAACCAACTGTCATAATCGGGATCAATGAATTTTAGGGAAGTGGCCCTACTTGTCTAAAGATGGCCTTACTACTTCTTGGAACGATGGTTTCTGGTAAAGAATTAAGGGAAGAGGAAAACGAGAATGAACTACTAGAGGAGGTCTAGAATCATTATCACCCATGAAGTCAACACATCGTGACTATGTGGACATAGAGTAGAATATTTGAAGATATGGTATCAAACGTCTACGATATGCAATGTGCATATGGCTCATCGGAGAGGCTGGTAGGACAAACTATCCAAGGAATGGGAGGATAATCGACCATACCTAGATTTAGAGGGATCTAGGCCGAGACTTCTATTAATCAATTGAGAAGATGGCCAGGGTAAAACCATCATGCCCCCAAGCATGGGATACTTCCCGCAAGCATATGTGATGGAGGGGACTAATCTGGTATGTAAAGGTGGGAATGATTCCCCCTATCAAGAGGAGTTTGTGGAGCTCTATTGTGTTTTGAGTGCTCGAAAAAGAGATTCAAGCATCTCAGCCCAACTTGGCACGAGATCCTCCAAAGGATGATAAGGAGATGTAGGGGCCTATGTTCCCCCCAGTATGTTATGGGTGTACTAGATGTATTTAGAGTTATGGGCTCCAAACACTTATATGTTTTATGTGTTACATAATATGATTATGCATTTTATATGACGATGATGGTCCACCATGTGTTGTGTTTTATGGTTGTATTCTATGGTATACATGTGATAAATTCCAATCTAGAATGTTATTTACAATGGTATCTCCATAGTTATTTTGGGCTCTAAGAACATGACTAAATGTAATGGTTTCAAATTCACGTGCCAACATCTTAACTCATAGGGATTTTCTAAATAGGACTTGATTATGTATATGATACACACCATTCAATTGCATGACACATAGCAAGGAATCTAAATGAACATGACAATGAAGGATGCGATGAGCGAGGGAATCGACTAACAAACCTATCACTGCACCATATTCGGCCTGGTTGTTGGTGGCAGATCCAATGCACACGTCGTTCAAAAGGACTAACGTATGCAAGGGGGTAAAAATGGCCCTGACTGTCGAGGCTAGATTCTTGGAGAAGCGACTCACACCGTCAGCATGATTGATATATGATGTGGATGATGGATCCATCTAAAAGGTGAAAAAGACAATGGATGAGATGATGAAACCTACCTAACTTCATGACAGAAATAAAGACACGTAAATCAAAGGGATATGCTATGAGCAAAATTTCTTGAGGTAGAGTGCACTAGGAGAATTAGGAAGGAAATGTCCTTCATAATCCTCCAAAAAATATGCCCCCTTGCCTAAGTGTAAGGGTAATCAGGGGTAGACATAGCTTCCATTATGTCCTTATTAGAATGGAAGATGAGCAGACGGGAGGAAGACTGACTACATGACGTGGCGGCGGTACCTAGTGCATCAACCTAAGAGAGAAGGTTCACATACGCATCATTTGGAATGGTGGACAATGAGATAGTAGATGGAGGATCTATGGATGTTGAGACCTGGGATTCTGTCGAAAGAGGTTCGATAGAAACAGGCATAGAAACCTCAAAATGGTTTGCCTACGATGAACTCAAGGATGACGACAGGTAAAGGGTATGGCCCATGGAGTCTGTCATCTCAACATCGAGGGGAGGGATCATGATGGTAGGACCAGAGCCCCCCTGTTCTGGTTTACTAGTGATACTAGAATCCAAGGGTAGAGGAATAGGTGATCCACAACGAGTGGTCTCGTATTCGCGAAGCACCTCAAGGCAATCGCGAAATTCATTGAGACGAGGGCAACAATGGGAATAGTGACCATGACGATCGCACAAGGAACAAGGGTGATTTGTGTGTAATGTTATGAGTTTCTTGGCTGGACCCGGTAAGTTAACATGAACTTTGGGGATATTTGACTCAAGGAACGTTTCATGAACCAAAGGTTTGATATGTGGGAGTTCGGGACAATTATTGGTGGCATGCCCAACAATTTACTCAAAGCGCACTGAGGTGACGAATTTGGGGCCTTGGGGGCCTTGTCCTTAGGTTCTTTCCTATTGGATTTGCCCCCTATCCATATGCTTTCGCAATAGGAGAAGGTTCCCATTGAGGTTGTGATGGAACTGGAGCAGTGGCGGGCCGTAGGGACCTATTGAACCGGGATCAAAGCATGATAAGGTCTTAGCTGACCAAGCGGAGTTATTGCATGGGGATCAATGTACCATATTGGGATCCCCAAATTCATGTTAGGGAGGACCATCGAAGCCATGATAGTGACAAAAAATATTTCTGGAGGAGGAAACAAGAGAGGCATCTTGCCTACAGGGTAAGGTCCCGGCGAAACAGCTCCTAGATGGTTGAGACCTGGAGGAGCAGTTCCTGGTGGGAATATAGGAGAGGCACCCAAAAATGGAGGAGGTCCTAGGGGGATGGATTTGGACGGCTCGGCTAAGAGGGTAATAGCAGGGTGCTGAGGAGCTGGTTGTTGATCAAATGTGCTAGAATACTTGAGAGCAGCCGGTGACGCTTGTAACATGCAAACCCTCAAAGAGTTAGGCTCTGAGATGAGAGGGGGAGGACCGAGGAAAGCACCCAACAATGAGGAATCTTTGTAGACTCTGGGTGAAACACCAGTGAGAGGAGTTGAAGACTTCTTATCTGGCATTGACGAGATAAAGGACTCAAGGGATGTCACTGATGTCGGTTTTTAGTAAGTCAACTGATTGATGGAGATGATCTTCCCTTCATGTGGGAAGTACATCTTGCGGAAAACCGTAGATGCGACAGCTGACATTGCATATATGTAACTATGACTCAAGAGAATGTTGTAATCTAAAGGGGCATCAACAACCTCATTGTCTACATGGACAGTCTTTCCCACAAGAGTCACAGGACAATTGCGATACATGCCAAGAGGTTGGGAGGAGTGACCGTCCCAAGCACGCAAAGTGATGGTGGATGGGGACAACTCAGGTGACTTAAGTTGTTTCCAAATGGAAGTGGACATCACACAGGTGGATGCACCTTCGTCAATAATGCATTGAGAGATGATGGCATTACGGACTCGGACTAGTATCTGGAAAGAAATGGATGAAGGTGATGGGGGGTGTTCTTATGTATCAATTGGGAAGACAATCAAACGATCATCGGAAGGATCTATTGTGCCCAAAGCAGTTAGTAGTGCTTTATTTTGATATGGGAACGACTGAAGTCCCTCCAGCGTCGACATGGTGGCAAGTGATTGTGCCATGTTACCTACTATATTGTATGTATGGGTAGCTTGGTTAGGATCCACATTACGGTGTAATGGTCTCTTTGGGATCTTTGGAATTGCCTCACATTTAGGCTGAGGGATCTGTAACGGGCCATTTGGTGTCGTAAGAGGCTCAGTAGATGCTTTGGTTTTGGTCTTAGTTGTGGATGAAGTCGATGGCTTGTCATATTGATGCGATCGAGTTTGCAAGTTGACATTAGAGGTATTGACCTCGTCAGAATTCATCATGAGGATCTGGTAGTCACCAGGACCAGAAGGTTCGGGGGATGGGCTGCTTGACCTGGCTGAGGTTGAGCAGCAAAAAATCCTTGCTGAGGGAAAGGATTTGTAAGCACTGCCGGTTGAGATGGCGCAGGATTCTGAGGCGATTGCTGGATGGGTGGTTGACCTCTAGAAGTTTCTTGAGCTTCCCACATTTGGTGCATCTAGGGTAAGAGAGGACACTCATGTGTATAATGGCCATGTACACCACAACATGCACAAGGCTTGTTCATATAGATAGCCTTGTTTTGCTTGGTCTGGCTGCCCTGTTGTTGGTTGTTGGTGTTAGGTTGGTTCCCTTGGGGCTTACTAGGTTGATTACCTTGATTACCCTGGTTACCCTTGTTACCTTTCCCCTTATTCTTTTTCTTCGAATTTTGGGGATTGGTTGCACTCTGTTGTGAAAACACTTGACCCTGAGGGGGCGGTGGCTGCTAGGGCTGAGGATGCATGGGAGGCTATGGCGCTAATGCCTGAGGGGTTGGAGCACTCGACGGTGCATAGGTGTAAGATGGTGAAGGGGCAATAGACTAGTACACAGGTTGAGCATTGGTTAGCCCTGAAAACATGTTTCTAGGAGGAGGAGAATAAGTGTTGGAGGAACTAGTGCCCCCCTGTGAATAGCCATAACTTTGTTGAGTATATGGCGAAGGATGTGAAAGGTATCCAACGATACCATTGGTGGCGTGAGATGCCCCTAGTGAATTGGCACCTCCAGGATGGGGGAGGTCTGGAATAATTGTATAGACATAACCAGATTGTGCATAAATCAAGTCATATCTCAAAGCAGTTTGGAGATCTTCTTCCTCTATCTTAGGAAAATGGGATGCGACATATTTTCCAATGGGTGATAAAAGGCTCCTAAGAAACCAATCAAGATAGACACGGTCTTCGAAGGGCGGGGCACGGCATGTGCTCCTACTTCTACACCACTCCTGAACATGATCGGAAAGACGAGTGGCGGAGGACTAACGGAATGAGGTCAAGAGCTCCATACCAGTGTCATATCAGAGAGGCAACTGAAAACATGAGAGGAATGCTTTAGCAAGTATCACGAAAATGGAATGAGATGTGGTGGGCTGGTCTACATACCATTTTGCAGCATCTCCAGTGAGCGTGCATTGGAAAAGTTGAAGATGAATGGAGTCATTGGTGTTGGAATTAGATGAACACCACATGTGGAATGAGCAATCATGATTGGTAGGGTCCTTTCTAGAATTACCCTCAAACTTTGAGATGTCAGAGGGAAGCATAGTCGGTATAGCAGGCTAACCAACATCATGGTGTATATGGTCATTTATCAACTAGCTAAAATCTGGGAGACTTAACCTAGCCATAAAAGGGAGCATGGAGGCTTCCAGAATGGTTCCTGAGACGGTTCTGCTAGATGTGACCACCAGAGTAGAACCAGAGCAACCACCAAGTTGGGTTCCTCCACCAACTGTGGGTCTAGACATGGTGATGATATGAGGTGAAGGAGGCTCAGAATTAGATGAGGAATCAGATGAAACAAAATAAGGGTCGGTATGGGGAGTTGGGGGAATATGAACTCGAACCCTATAGGAAGCAGTAATATGCCCAAGTGGAAACTGGGGACGAAGGCCTAAGAGTCTCTATGATAAATGCCTTGGTGGCACAATGGTGGTAAGACACAAGTGACACGGAAATGGTGAAGGGAGATCAACAATATGCTTTGTCTCTGTGTAGGGAGATAAATTAATTATGTTAAGTCTTGGCTTGGTTATGTAAACCAAGCGCTCTTCGCTTAATGTGTGTTTGTGTGTGCAAGTGTATTTATTAATTAAGCCCAGATCGTGTTTGAAAAAAGAAAAAAATTGCTGAAAATAAACTGAAATTAACAACAGAAAATCAATTAACTAAGACCCACCCAAACTGGGTTTGCAAACACTGTGCTGGTTGGTGGTGAAATCAACTAAAAACACACTAAGAAGGTCAAGAGATCTAAGTGTCGGTGTGACTAGGATCAAATGACACTAGTCTCTTGGAAAGTGGTGCAACAACAACCAAAAACCAGAGAGGAAGATCATTGCAAAAAGATAGGGAGATGGGTGTAAAACCTAGGGAAACCAATGATACCCTGAGGCCAATGACAAAACAAGGTTTAAGATGGAACTTTTGATGGAAATAACCTATCTCTAAAATAGAAGGGTACAAATCTAGAAAATATGGTTGGAAGTGCTGCAAAAACTCAGACTTCTTACTCAGCTAAACTTCTCCTATAAAGGTGGAAGCGTACTAGAAGCCCTAAGGGGCTAAATTCCACTTCGACGAGTAAATCATAGTAGATCAAGGCCTAAGCGGGATAGGAAAGTGGTTAACCAACCCAGCAGACAACTCTTGGAAAAACCCAGAAACAAATCTGACAAAATCCTAGAAACCCTAAAAATCCCAGGTATTGGCCTGATTTTAGGGGGATCGTACTTTTTGGGCTGAAAGGTGCACTCTGGACCTCTAGGTAGCACTTTTGGGGTAGAAAAGTGTGAATTATCCTCCTTGATTCCCAGTCAGAAAGTCTCAGAAAAATTTGTCATCTATGGCGCGGCTGATTCCTCTGACTTGCGAAAAAGACCAGAAAACTTCTATAAGTTAGAAATTTGACAGATCTAGGGTTAAAAAGCTAGTAAACAACATTAAGAGACTGAAAAAAAATAAGAAACCCTAAGCTGAAAACTGAAGGTCACCCAGGTTTCTGGATCAGAAGTAAAAACCCAGTGGAGTCATCATCTTTGTTATAGTGTTTTCTTCTCAAAGGTGTACTAAAAGAAAACACTTAAGGCTGTGGATGACAAATAGTCTCAACAATATAAATGGCTACTAAAAATTGTAGATATGCAGCAAATGATAGAAACAAAACCTACCAAATTCCTGATCTATGTCACAATCATAGTTAAACAACAAAATGAAATATTAATAAATACGGGTAACTCCAATAATCCAATGGAAACCAGATATACAAAGAATAAATTTTATTAAATAACACCTGTCAAGGGAACAAATAAATGCTACCAGGCCCCCTCTATGGGATGAGTTCTTGGCTATCCTCAAACGTCTTCAGCTTGTGTAGAGTCTCTCTCCTCTATAATGTGTAAACCCAACAAATAAAATGTTTGAGCTCAATGGGAACTCAAATGGAAGAAAAATGGTGTGCGACAAAGATAATAATCAGAGTTATAGCAGTGAGTGCAACAATGAAAATGATAAAAAGTGAATAATGAATGGAAAGCCCTTCTATTTATAAAAAATATTGAGTTATCCTTGAATACTAAGCAATAATAAAATATTATTAACCCCATTCTTGAAATAACTACTTGGAATATTTTATTATTTTTGGTTAGGAGGGAAAAAAAATTTAAACTTTTATTTAGAAATAATAAATAAATAAATGATTTATTTATCATCTCAAGAAATATGGTTAAGGAATAATAAACAAATAATGATTTATTTAATTATTCCTAAGGGATTTAGTCAAACTTGACAATGAATAATAATTAATTAGTGATTAATTCATTATTCCTAAAGAAAAATAAGATAATTAATAATTATCTGTTTATTTTTCATAATTGGGTCAAATATGACAAGGAATATTAATTAATCAATGGTTTAATTAATTATTCCTAGATGAAAATTAAATAAATAGTTATTTATTTAATTATTCTTCATGGGTTTAATTATAAATTAGTTAACAAATGTGGTTTATTAAGTAATTTCTTGTGGTGAAAGCAATTTTACTATGGTAAAATTGGCCTTACATCATGTACTTCGATCCATCTAGTAAATTAGGCTAGATGATCAATTTTTTGGTGATAACAATCATCGTTCTTCGTTTCTTCCAAGCCTAAGTGAAATTCCTTCATGTCTTGAAGTTTTCTTTTCTCATAACCTGACACATCCACTTCAAACACTTGTCCTAGTGAACGAAGTCTTGTTTGAAGGTAACATGGGAAATATTACTACAAACTTTCTTGTTGACCTTTCAGTTCAACCTGAACTTGTCAATATAGTTCAACTAGAAGCATCTTTTCCTTGCTATGAGATTAAGTTTTTCTTGCCTCATTTCATGAGATTTTTTCACCGAGTCTCTACCATTTTCCCATTATTGCAATGGGGTTTTCATCCTATGACTCATAACCCTCACTCGCCCCGGGGGGGCCATGGGGGCATAACCTTTTATGAGTTTTATTCCATTATTTGACCGAGTCGATGCTTACACGTCATGTCAATAGTGAAACTTCAGTTTCATTCTTTGTTGATCGATTACCCGAGTCCGAAAATGGGCCCCATCTGAACTTTTTACGCGTGGTAATCTATGTAAATATTACTTTTGTACATTAGTGTGTGAATTCATTGGTGTGCCTTTTTTCTTTTTTGGTGTGATTGTTTGCTTTACACACATGTTTTTTCTGCTTACGATGTGTTCCACTTGGTTTGCAGATTTCATCAAACCGTTATTTGGTTTTGTTGATGGTGCTTTTCATAGCACACGAAACCTGTCTTCCGCGGCTTGGGCACTCTTTCCCCTGATGGCGAGTTGGTCTATTTACAATTTATTTTCCTGGGATGGACAATTAATAATATTGTTGAATACAGTGTAGTCATTGAACTATTGTCAGAAGCAGTTTCTCTTGCCATTAGAAATTTAGTTGTTAAATTAAATTCACAACTCGTTGTGTTACAATTAATTAATCATTATTCAATAAGAAATCCACAAATTCTATGTATGTATATACATGTTTGATTACTGGAAAGGAATTTTGATTTTATCACATATCAACACATTCCACGTAATTTGAATACATTGACAAATGAATTAGCGAATTATGTTCTTGATAGACATTTGCGTAATTTGTAAAATTGGTCATATCACCATGACACATGAACACATAAGTAGAGAATAATATATATATATATATATCTATATATATATATATCACATCTGTCAGATTTTTCAATCAAAATCTCAAAAAATAAATTGTTCTAAGACACTTGTCTTTCAAAGCCTACATAGCGCAAAAACAGCTAGAAAGGTTATTTTCCTGCATGATACTCATGATAACACAAGACTACTCTAATCACTCGGCCTAATAACTAACGTAGTCTCGCAGACACTCTGACTGTATGCCTCTGGTGATAGACATTTGCGTAATTTGTAAAACTGGTCATATCACCATGACACATGAACACATAAGTAGAAAATAAAACATGCATATATATATATGTATATATCATGTCTGTCAGAGTTTTCAAATCAAAATCTCAAAAAATAAAGTGTTCCGAGACACTTGTCTTTCAAATCCTACATAGTGCAAAAACAGCTAGAAAGATTATTTGCCTGCATGATACTCGTGATAATACGAGACTACTCTAATCACTCGGCCTAATAACTGACATAGTCTCACGGACACTCTGACTGTATGCCTCTGGTATCGCAATGGAACATCGTCTATAGTCGCATATTATGGAATCCCATCAATGATGACTTCCAAATTGCATTCCATCTCCACCATGGGATTTTCTCCTTCCTCATAGGGAGCATCTTCTAGCTGACGTGCTACTCGTCATGCTATTGGATACATACTAGGAGACCTTTATGGCCCAACATTTGCACATTTATCACAAGTTAAATATCATATACACTTTCACAAAAAATTCATAAAACTTGAAAAATCCAAAAACAAGTTTTACTTGCATCAGTCCACTGTTCACCTGGTGGCAGAGGTATATCCAGATCCCATCTAAAACATGTGCCTGTGTAGGCATAGTCATCCACAAAATCAATTGGTGACACAACCAAATAAAAAATTATGGAGGGAAATGCATATGTTTTCCCCCTCCTCCCCGAGGCATGATTTTTCTCCATCTGACCAGCCTCGGATCTTGTGGAGCAAGATCTAGTACCTCCCTCCACTGATACCAAAACAAAGGCACACGCTCCAGAAAGAAAGTAACCATAATCGAACTGAAACCAAATTGTTTCAAGTTTCTTCGCTTACCTTTGGTCAGTTGCCTCTTCATATTGGCCAATAACCCCCCACACCAGTTGAATACTGTTGGAGTAAGTCATTCTACTGCATATTAGAATTGAGATTTTGAAGTCTCGTGTAAAGCCTGTGTCCTAGATATGCGAGCTATGGTGAATAGGATCATTCTCAAGGGAAGAATTTTTATTATTGTTATCTTCACCTTCCCACCCATTTTCATCTCGGCACTCAGGCAATGTCTCCTGATTAGGGCATTGGTTCTCTCACCTCCAGGATGAGATCTGAAGAGTTTAACTCTTTCCCATCTTCTAGATAATCCAGTAATGAAGTAAATGTATGTTTCTTCTAGTTCCAGTTCCTGGTCTCCAATAATGAATATCTCCCGATCAACATCCCATAAACTAATCAAATAGTGCAACAACTCATTTTGGGCTCTCAGTCCTGTAGTTTAGAAGAATTTCAGTAGCCCACAGTTCCTCAAAGCATTCACACATTCTGGATCTTGTGCCGCCTGGTGATCTTCTACCTCACGACCTATTTCCTTCCATTCAAGGACCTTGATGCCAAAAGCTCCTATAAAATAACCATTAAACATCAATTAAATGTCTTTCCATGGATTACAACTCAGAAATTTTGCCCTAAGAGGGACATTTTTCTCAAAAAAATTCACCCCACTATCATCGCTATTATTTTTATTAAACTTGTGATGTCATCGCAAGGGCCTTTCTGCTTAGGGATGACCATCATGGGTCCGATCAGAAAACCCATGATAATCTCCCCCGCTATTAAAAATTAAAATCCTTCCTTATAGCAAGAAAAAATTTGATAAAAATGCATAAAAATACAATGAAATGTAAGAGAAAAAGCAGAGCTCTTACCTGCAACTAACGGTTTGAGAAATGATGCCCTAGAAAAAATTCACTCTCAAACTTACTCCAATGAAGTGGTAAAAATGTTTTTACTTGTAGTCTATTTATAAGTTTTAAACTCATTTTTGCCAATATTTTATTAATATTTTATTATTTTCCTCGATATCATTGATGTGTGGATATCTTTGTGCAGTTACAGGTACTTTTTGGTGGATACAATGATTATTCTTGACTGATTCAAGGAGTCGCATTTTATCTCTTTTTCGGACTCATTAAAAATAAACAAAAAAGGAACCCTCTGGAGTCATCTTTAAGCTCTTTTCTGACTCTCGAAACATGAAAAGATTGTCGAGTACTTGTCTTTTCGAACTCGTTAAATTAAATGAATTGACATCATCTCAGTATATGTTTACCCCTTTTTCGGGCTGAGGTTGACTATTTACGAAAAAGGTACACCTTGGTCGAGATGATCAATAGGTTCTCTCAAATATTGTTTTCTACCTTTTCGGGTTCGATGGACAAATTACGAAAAGGGACAAGATGGAGTTTTCTTTTTCGTCTCTTTTTCAAACTCTCTAAATATAAAAATGATGCCAAGTTATTCTTCCGTCGGACCCATTAAAAATTTTACGACGAAAGAATCGTCACCATGATGATATCAAGTTTATCCTTCCTAGGACTTGTAAAACTTACTAGGATGGATTCATTTGAAGAATGAACTTATATGACAAGCATATGCTATCCCCTTCAAGCTTGTGATAAAAAATAATTGGGGTACTCACTAGAAATAGTGGGGAAAAATGAAAGTGAAACATCCCTTATATAGGCAGCATGTCGTTCTTGAACATGACACTCTTCTACTTCTCGTGTCAGGATTGGGATAACCTCACCAACCACTTATCTTCCTGGGTTTGGGTGATCCATTTTTCCTCTCATCTAACTATTCCACTTCATCATGACCCCTAGTATTATGTTGAGTCAAATGCTGCCACACTCCTGAGTCATGTTGCCGATGTTCAAGAGAAGTCCTATCTAAAGTTCATTACCTATACATTGTCTAACCCTTTGTTATAGTCTTGGATCATATTCATTTCATTCCAATTTATTCCTCATTCATGTCAATAATGGGGGAATCATCATGGCCCTCCTTCGACAAGTCACTTCCTGTCAACTTTAGCTCATTTTCTAGGAAGATGACTTAGAGACTCCCTTTCAGTACCTTATAAATTCCATGCCTTAATGGAAATTTCTTCGCATTCAATGACAGGCTTTCATCATTGGCCTTCAATTGGATGATTCCACGAGTATTCGACTTTAGCTTCATTTTCACATTCACGGATTGTACTATTGTATCTTGAGAGCCATTGTCATTACAGGTGATTTCTCTCGTTCCTATTAATAGTCCACATCATTGGCCAATAATCAGGTGGTTTTCTAGCATGTTTAACTTCGAAACATTCATTCACATGTTAGAATTCGTACTTTGATCCGGTTGGGATGGAGCGCAAGACCCTGAGTCTTGTTTGATATGACTCAGGCTTGTTATAGACATATTTGGGCACTGCAACCCCAATCTTATATGTCGATAAACCAAGGGCTCTTTAACCCCTAAAAGTGTTGTTTCATACCCTAAAGGATCATGGTCAGCTGATTACATCATTCCCCAAAAGTTCCACTTGAAAAACTATTCAGAACTGGCCAAAACTAGAGCATACTAACTGCCCCACTGTCAAGGTGCGATGCATACTGACGTCTACACTAGCCAGGTACGATGCATACTGAAGAGGCTTTCTGTAGGGTGTGATGGGTGAGGATGGAAAAATGTCTGAGACAGTTTGCTAAGTGTATGCTCATGGAATCTTCCAGAAACTTCTCCTATGATACTTGCCTCTCTGAATTCGTCGAGGGATGAGTAAGAGATCCAAGAAATCTCCAAGTGGAACCAAGAACAACAAGTGGAATGACACTAATCAAAAACCTAGAGATGACTCACACCCTTGTAGACATCTATAAATGGATCCCTCATCTGAGAGATCTGGAGGCTGGAATTTTGTAATTTGTAAGGAAGTGCTAATAGTTTATCTTTGAGAAAGAGAATTGTATTGTTGGGTGATCTTGCTTTTCATGAGGTGAAGAAGGCTTTGATGCTGGGAGGATGATGTTGGATCATACAGCTAGGTTGTAATTCTCCCTTCTACTATTAATAAATTTCTTTGAGTTTTCCTCCATACAATCGTGTATTTTTGAATGTTGTTGTTTGTGAATGCCATTATATGATCAATGGATTTCTGATTCTGCATTGTTTATGATATAATAGATCGAGATGCTTTGATGGTGTTTTGTTACTTTGTCTCTACAGGTATTCATTGAGCAGGATAAGTAGGAGAAGAGGTGCAAGCTCTATCAAGGGAGAGAGGAATCAAGTAAGAAGTCAAGTAGAAAATCCAGGTTGGTCTCTTTGCTCCTCTCTTATTTAGATAAATAAAGGAAATCGCAAATTACTTTGATTTTTTGTTTCTAGGATAGCTACCAATCCTAGTGGGACTAGCAAATCGAAAAGACACTAGTTTTCTGGGAAACAAGGTTGCATGGAGTTATGTATTATTCATGATTGTACACATGTTTCTACTATACGGATGGAAGTGACTATACCATGGGACTTTACATTTATGATGATCCTTCTCATTCGGATGGTTGTTCCCATGCCATGGATCTTTCTCATAGCCCTTATTATCCAGATGGTTGCATCCACATTGTGGATTCATGTTTTGATATTAGATATGTATATGTATATGCGTCCTTGATTTGTAGGTCTCCCGACAGTTTTTGTTCTCGTCCTTGCAAAATCTTGTAAAGCATCTCAGCCATCACTCTATATTATGCCTTCATGCTTTAGGGGGAATCTGTTACATAGTATTTTGTCACACCTCCTGCACTTCCCTGTAACATACCTCGAAGTGCCCAAAACATGACCATCATGTAGTTTACTCATCTAGATATGTAGCTCAGATCCTCCCTTAAACAATGATTGAAAAATTCCTTGAGATTTTCCTAAAGGAAATGGCTTTAAAACCCTAATTTTGGCATCATCGCCCCCCTAACACTAGAAATTGTGATGATCGCTAGTTACACTATACTAGCCCCATGATGCCATAGTTCTTTTGACTTGGATACCAGCAATGATCCCTAAAAGGAAATTTTCCCAAAGAGGACAAGAAGCTTCGTGATCTAGGGGCTTCCAAAACGACGAGTTGGAGGTTGTTCAGCATGGATGAGGTCGAGTTCTCTCAAATTGGCCTTTTGGTCTTATCCCTATGAGCTACCTCCTTGAGATGAGGGCCTTCTCCTATATTTGGAGAGATCCTAACTCCATTCCCCTACCTATATATTCATCCTCTCCCATTCCCAAATGGTTTGTCTTTGTCTATTTGCACCCATATGTTGAGATTGTGCCTACATGCTACTCATTTGGCTTGGAGAATGAGTGCTTGGAGAGCTTGAAATTGGACTTGGACATTCACTCAATGAGAGCTTATTGACATCAAGGCTTGGATGTATGCTTCCTTCTTTATTCTGTTAATATATACAACTACTGGTTCATTTTCCATAAATGTGTATGTTAATGCATCATTTATCTTAATTCTCCTTGTTCTGTTAAGTAGGTTACTTTCAATTATGCTATTTGTATGTGTATGCTTTGTTGTCTCTTGAACTCTTGTGTAGGCATTTAAACAATATGGGCAGTAAGATCGAGCCCGTGGCGCAAGCGATTCGAAGTCTTTAAAAAAGGAGGATATCGTAGCATCAAAACAAGGTAGGCCATCTTCCTCTTCTTCTATTTTGATTGTAACTTAGGAAAGTGTCTAGTAGATTGTCACGTAGGTTGTTATTCCCACTCATTCGGATAGAGGGATGGTCTCTGTCCATAGAGAGGATTGTCAATGATATAAGAGAATCCAAACATGAACCTCCGATATAAATTAGCAATGCCCAAAAAGTTGTAAATCTCGATGAGATTCGTCAAGATTGGCAATCCCAACTGACTTGGATCTTAGGCGGATCCACATGCACTCCTTGCTCATTAATTATGTAGCCTAGATGTTGGACCCGGTTCATACCAAAGGGTCATTTCTCCAAATTTTCACATAGGTTGTGATTTTGCAGGGTTTGAAGGACCTATTGAATATGTGCCAAATGCTCTACCCAACTCTTGATGAAGATGAGGATGTCGTCCAGATACAAAACCACAAAAGAGTTGGTGAAAGGCCACCAGATGTCATTCATAAACCTCATAAAATTTACAGGGGAATTTCGAAACCTGCAGGGCATGACCAGCCACTCAAAAATGCAATCCTTGGATTTGAAGGTGGTCTTCCATACATCTGTGGGTTCCATAGGAACTTGGTGACAGCTAGACTTCATATCAATCTTGTTAAAGTACTTGGCCCCCTTGAGCTAGTATAAAAGGTCATCAATTTATGTTATCGGGTATCTATTCCTGAAAGTTACCTTATTCAATGCCTGATAATCAATGCAAAGTCTCTAGGTCCCATCCTTCTTCTATACAAGTACAATTGGGCTCCCACAAGATGAGGCATACATTCTCTATTTGGCTTTTACAACACCTCGTTAGAAAGATCTATTTGAGGACAACTTTTGAATGAAAAACCCTATCATAGGCTTTGGGTTTGCCTCTTTTCCTAACGTTGTTTAGTGCCTCAAAATGGCTCCAAATGTTTAGGACCCAAAAAACTACCAAAAATAGTAAATTGTGCTATAAATTACAAAATTTAAAAGAAATAGTATTGTTGGGGATCCAAGTGGAATAGACAAGTGGCCACCAATATCCACTGGGATCAATCCTCCCCCTTTAGGAAGGAATTATCCCCGTTACATAAAGTGGCTCCATGAGATCGGGAAACTTCTGTTGAACTTTGTCCCTAGTGAGCCACTTGCCTTGGTGCAGGAGTTGGTCAGCTATGAAAACCCGATAGATTTGGATTCTTTGTTGGCGAGTGTTCTTAATTTGTGTGTCCATGATTTGATCATTCATGGCCTTTTCAATGCAATATGGGTTGAGCTTTGTTGATGTTAGTTTCTCAGCAATGTCTTATGTGTCCAAAAATGGTGGAAAGTATGGTCGAAGGTGGTCCACATTGAACACTAGGTGCAGGCCAAGCAATGGGGGAATGCTAAGCTCGAAAGAATTGTCACCCATAGCCTTGGTGATGGTCTAAGGCCCATATCAGATTGGTTGAGACTTCCTATCAGCTCTAATAAGTTGTTCCTTATGCAAATGCAACCAAAAATTATCGCCCACTTGAAACTTAAGCGGCACCTAACGTTGATCATGACATTGTTTTTACTTGGAATTGGCTTTATCCATGGTATCATGAGCCTGTTGGTGCATGTGTTGGATGGGTTCAATAAAATTGGTGTCTTTATTAGCTTCATATTGATCATGTGCAGATTATGTTTGTGTAGTCACAATAGGTATTGCAACATCAATGGGACAAAATGGTTGAAATTCCATGCCCACTTGAACAGGATTGTGGCTAGTAGAGTTATGGAGAGCTTTCCTATAACTATGTTGCACAAAGGGGAAACTCTCATCTGATGTTCCTAGATTCTTGGAGTTGTACATGTGTAGTATGTGCATTACCATCCTATCAACAACCTCCATCTAGCCATCAGTCTGAGGATGGAATGCAATTGACTTGGTGAGCTTAGTGTCCAAGAATAACCAGAGGCTCGACCTGAATTCCCTTAGGAACTTGCTATCCAGATTTGATATAACGGTATATGGGATCTCAACATGTACCCACACTGATTCGAAGAAGAGTTTGGCAGTGTCTTTTGTTGTGATGCCCTTCTTGTAAGCCATCGATATTTCCATCTTAGAAAATCTATCAACGACCAGAAATACACAGATGTTACCATGCTTGGTAGAAGGAAGGCCAAACATATAGTCCATGGAGATCAATTCCCAAGGCTAACTAAGAGTAGGCATAGGAGTGTATAGGTCAAGATTTTTAATGGTTAGCTTAGTGATGGCACAAGAAGTGCAAGATATATTATATTTTCTAACATCATGTCGTAGTTTTGGCCAATAAAAATACTTTTACAATACTGCCATGATTTTATCCAAACCAAAGTGTCCTACGACCTGACTGTAATGTTCCTCCAAAATAAGCTTGGCATGCTCACTTGAATGAACACAAAGGTTCCCTAAGTAGCATAATAATGCATCCTCGAGGTGGAATTTAAGTACTTGCTTGACATACATTAGCATCTAGTAGGTGTTGGAAAATTTTGGATCATTTTAGTACAATTGCATCCATCTAGAAGTCTCGTGCCCACAAGAGTTGAGAACAGTGGTCAATTCCATAATTGGGGACCAAATGAGGAAATATACAACATTATTGGTATTTCCCTTCTTGTATTTAATATTCAAATGGAATTGTTTCAGGTATGTGGACCATTTCTAATGGCGATTGTTCTAAAAATTCCCTTATGTCTATATAAACTGAAGAGGTCGGTGATCTATGTGGATGATCGTCTCCTTCCCAAAATGTAATGTTTCCAATGTAGGAAAGTTTGTACGATGGAGTACATCTCCTTATCATAGTTGGGGTATTGCCAAATATTATCATAGAGTGTCTCGCTACGGTATGCCAACGAATGCCCTTGTTGGGTGAGGATGGCACCAATAACATAGTCGGAAGCATCTGTCTCAATTTCAAATGGTTGTTGCAGGTTTGGAAATATGAGCATTGGCACAGAGAAAAGGTGATGTTTCAGCCCCAAAATGCCTTATGTTGTTCCTTGGAACAAACACACTTTGATTTTTCTCCGCCCTTGGTAACTTGACTCAAAGGCCAAGTGATATGAGAGATTCCCAACACGAAACTGTGATAGGAATATGCAAGGCCCAAAAAATTGCAAATATTTGTGAGAGTCATCTTGGCTGGCCAATCTCGAATGACTTGGATCTTAGCTGAATCCACATGCATGCCCTTCTCATCAATTATGTAGCCTAGATATTGGACCTGGTTCATGCCAAAGGATAATCTCTCCAAATTGGCACATAGTTTGCATTGTTTCATGGTTTGAAGTACCTGTTGAATTGTTGCAAGTGCTCTGCCCAAATATTGTTGAATATGAGGATGTTTTCCAGATATACAAGCATGAATGAGTTGGTGAAAGGCCGAAAGATGTTATACACCAGCCTCATAAAAGATGCAGGAGAATTTTTCCACCTGAAGGGCATGACCAACCACTCAAAGAGGCCCTCCTTTGATTTGAAGGTGAACTTACATACATCTGTTGATTCTATAGGAACTTAGTGATAGCCAAAATTCATATCACTCTTGCTTAAGTACTTGGCCCCCTTGATCTCGTCTATAAGGTCATAAATATATGGGATCGGGTATATGTTCCTAACAGTGATCTATTCAGTGCCTGATAATCAATGTATTGTCTTCAGGTCCCGTCCTTCTTCTCTATGAGTATAATTATGCTCCCACAAGGTGAGGAACTTGGTCTCATGTGCCCTTTTTGTAGCAACTCCTGAATCTACCACTTAATTTCCTCCTTTTCCAGAAGGGAATGGTGGTATAGTGGTGATGGGTCTCATTAATAGGTTAATAATAAGGCCCATTTGACCTTCCTTTAGCCTATATTTACCTATTTTTCCTCACATTCAATGGCAACTTTTTTACTATTATGTGTTTATTGTATAAATTCTTTGTAAATTCAAACTGCAAATCGTAACATGCTAAAACAATTGACTTGAATATACTCTAATCATTAGCGTAAACAATAAATGATTATTGAAATCAGGAAGCATAAAAGAGAAAGAATTCAATCACACATAACACAATAATTTTCTGGGGAAATCCACAACTAAAAACCCCTGCTATCTATATATTTCATTAATCAGCAAATATGAGAAGATTACAATGCTTTTCTCAAGCCCGAGCAACCTATGCCCTATCTCACTACTTCACAACTAAGCAAAAAACCAATACTTAACCAAATCTACTGCCTGCCAAAATCCTATTTCCTTGTGTGGTTTCCTTGGGAATTAGTCCATATTTAATTGGGAAATACCACAAATATGAGTTGCACAATCCTCATAGGCCTTCCTCTGATTTCATGCACCACCTGTATAATTCAGATGATTATACAACTGATAGTACATTGTCCCTAAACTCCAATCTCAATTGGGTCTTTCTCTTATTTGACATGAATGTGTTAATTATGAGTGAATCTTCATTTTACTGGTTTATCAGTGTTGGTTACACCCCACTATTGCAGGTTACACCCCACTACTGTATCTCCCACTAATTCCTCGATCAATTGGAACTACTTTAACTGAATTTAACTTAGTTAAACTGGATTAAATAATTATAACTCAAAATAAACTCAACATGGGCCTCTAAAATTTAGGAACCACTCTACATGACTCTAGATAGACTCTCAACTCGAATTAACTGAGCCAACTAAGTCAAATTAACTTATTTAACTATTACAAATTTCTATGATAATTGGAATTACAATTTAATTCCTAATTTAATTCAAGGACAAAATTAAATTAGGATTTTCTTGTTTCAATTTCAACAATACCTCTCAATAAGAAAGGGATTATCTACTACCTTGATCCTACCTTGATCTTCATTTTGAATGCCTTTGTCAAAATATTTTCATCATGTTCCTCTGTAGGAATGTACTCCAACAACATGATTCACCTCTGCACACAATCTCGTAGATGGTGATACTAGATGTCGATATGCTTGGACCGATCATGAAAAACTGGATTCTCAGAGAGTTTGATACAACTCTAATTGTCACATTAAATCAGTGTAGGATCCATCTGCTGACCCAATAACCCAACAAGGATCTTCCTCATCCAGATAGCCTCACGAGTTGCTTGACTAGTAGCCATGTACTCTGCTTCTGCTAAATTGAGTGCAACTAATCTTTACTTCTTGTTGTACCAAGAAACTACTTCTGGCCCAATATTGAAGATTCCCCCTGATGTGCTCTTTCTGTCAGATGGACTCCCTACCCAATTTGCATCTGTGAAGCCTTCAAGATTCACTCCCTTTGTCTGTTTGTACCAAAGACCAAACCTAGTGGTGCCTCTGAGGTATCTCAACACATGTTTAGATGGCTTAACCATGGCTTGACTAGGTTGGTTAACTATTAAAAACATTGTTCAATTAGAAAGCCTAAAGAATGAACTAAGGACCACAAAGATGACTGAAGAAGATACAGTGACCTCCTTCTTTATGAAGATAGCAAGAATTAGAGATGATATTTTGGCCATTGATGAAATTATTCCATACAAAGAACTTGTGATCACTGCTATATTAGGATTGCCACTGACTTGGGGTGAATTTGTTGTAGGATTCAACAGTTGGAAGGAAGCTCCCAGTTTTGAAGAAATATGGACCTCTTGCTATCAAGAAGAATTAAGGATCTCATTAGTTGCCAATCCTGAAGGAGTGTCAAATGCCTATACTTCTCAACACAGAGGAAACTTCAAGAAATCGAAAGGACTAAAGAGGAAGGTTGACATGTCCAAAGTAGAATGTTATCAATGTCATAAGAAGGGTCACTACAGGAGTTATTGTCCCAACAATCCAAGAAACAAGAAGAGAGAAAGAGATCAAATTAATGTTAGAAGACCTAAAGAAATCCAAACCCGAAGAATCTGATATATGGGACTTACACTATTAAGTCCTTTTCTTCTATTCTTATATATTCTATTTTGTAGGTTTTAACATGTTTTTGGAAAATAAATTTTGTTTTGTTTTGATAATTTTATAGGTATCCCTCAAGCTTTGGAGGGAGCCTTGAACATCTCCCAAATATAATATCTCATTTCCTTTCAATTTTTGGTTTCATGTACTTATTAAAGTTTTGATTATATTAAATACTAATCACCATTCTCCCTCTATTGTCTTGATCAAGAAAATATTTGCTATATCCTCAAGGAGTATGGAAGAGGACCTCCCAAGGAAAGGTTTGTCAAGGAACAAAGGTATGCCTTAAACTACAAAACATTGATTTCTTTATAATAAATGTTCATTCATTTGATAATCTATTACTAACATCGTTATTTCTAGCAAAATTGAATCATAATGATTCTTGTTTTGGTCGATTCATCACTTGATAATTCTACCCGCCTCATATTCTTAATTGATCTTATAGAAGCCTAGATAGGTTCTTTGGAAAACCCTAACCTAAGGGTATTCTAATGTTAATGTCTAAAACCCTAAAACTACTTAGGGTTATTGGGAAATCCTATTTTAATTTTTTGTTGATGATGTCATGTTTAGGGTTTTGATATGATCATGAAAAACCTAACTTGTTAGGGTTAAAATGATGTTGTCTGAAATCCCGAACCTTTTAAGTTTTGATATAGTAGGTTTGCTTTGCTATGTTATGAAGCCCTAGATTATGGATTTGGGATTCGAAATGTTGGTACAAAAATACAAAAACTGTGGACTCTCCGATCAATAATTCAAAAAGCCCTAGATATTTAGGGTTTGGTTGGGCCTATAATAAAATCCCTTGTTATGTATTTAAAGTCCTAGGAATGAAACCCTAGGTATATGTATGTGTCCATTGGTTGAAACCTTAGCTTGGTTTATGTTTGTATATGTCTAATGTATTGATGTTGTCTAACATATGATGTGTTTATGCATGATGATGAATTCCTAGATATGTTTTTTGACCTAATTATTGATTGTCATAAGTCTTAGGGATTAATATAAGCCCTTGTCTGAGTCTAATATTATAGGATGATGATGTTTGGAAATCTAGGGTTTTTCAGTTAAACCCTAGTAGTAGTTAAATTCTCTAGTGTGTGTGATATGAAAATCTGATATCTATTTATATAATTATTGTTGAGATTGTGAAAATGAAAAATCTAGGTCGTACATCAAACCTTAGTAGAAGTTATTCATGTTGTTGGGTTGTGATTGATTTTGGTTAAGAGATCATGTATAAAATCTATTTTTTACATGAAATCTTAGTGATAAATCTAACTTATGAATTCTAAAAGTTGTTAGATACCTTGTATATCTATTTTTGTTTGAATTATTTATAGGGTTTTCTATATGTTGTAGTAGGGTATAAAACATTGAAACCCTAAATGTAATGAAAGTTTTTATATGAGCCTTAATGAAATAGTCTAGGGTTTATAACAAAGTCCCTAGACAAATGTTGAAGAGTGTGTCTCTCTTGTTTGGGTATCTGATATATAAAGTTGAAATTCTTCCATGATTCTAATATGGCTAAGTTCATGCTTCTATATTTTTTGTTGTACTTGCTATCTAAGTTGTGCAGGTACATAATCTTCAAGATGGTGAAGATGATTGCAAGAAAAGTTGATATGAATCGTGATAATAATGATAACTCTGATATGATGGATGGAAGCCACGAAATATTATCCGATGTCGAAAAAGAAGAAGTTGATTTCCCTAGGTTAAGAGGGAGCCCAAATAGAAGAGATATTCCTGAGTTTAAGAGGGAGCCTAGATAGAAAAAATATCCCTGGTTGAGAAGGAGAGCATAGTATTGATTGGAGAATGAATTTTGAAGGATATGTTGTTGTATGTGAAGTTGAAAAGGAAAGATTCGGTTAATATTCCTACCATGTTGAGAGCCAACATAAGGAAAACCTCGAACGTTTGTGTCTGTTTATGAATATGTGACAGTATATTATTAACTAGGGTTGTGTTTGTACAGGTAAATCTCTCGAAGGTTTTGATAGCATGTTGGTTATCGATAAATTGTATTAGGAGAGATTTGTTTTCCTTGATCTACTGGATAAAGGAGTGTTGAGGCTTTCTTAGTGAAGCATTGCCTAGGAGGACATGTGGGTGGCACTTTGTGTTGAGGTCTAGGTTCCAAAGTTAAGAAGTTGGTGTTGGTTATAGAGCTCTAATTTTGGATACACGCCTAGATCCTTGCGTTGATGGTTAGCAAGTAAGCTTGATGGTACCTATAGAGGCTGAAAGCTTGAGTCCATCTTAGTCCCACTTGGATAGATTTCCTTGGTCAGGAATCTAGTCCATGGCATTGCAGTGCCTAAATTGTTGAGAGACCAATGGATAGATTGACTTGGTCATGAATCTAGTCCATGGCATTGCGGTGCCTAAAATTTTTCATGATTCATGTAGTTGAGATCTTCCTTGTACTTTTTTGTGATGAATACCTCCCTAGTTAAGAGGGATTGTTGAAAAATGTAACTAGGTTCGGCCTTCATCAAATGTATTTGAGTCATCATGTAATGTACTTATCAAAAGAATAAATAAAATAATTTTTATTATTATTATGACTTATTAAAGCATGGGTTTCATTCTTGGGTCATCATGCTTTAGGTCAAAGTCCCCATTGAGGACTTCTAGGATTTATTTTGAGTTAATATAGTCATTGTAATTTTAAAGAGACCCTTCTTGGGCCTTTGAATCATGTAAAAGGATTAATTATTGGGTCAAATATGAATTATGTTACCTCCACAGCAAGTCAGCCTCAAGGAAGGTTATTCGACTAATCCAAAATGGATTCATTTTTACCTCCAGATAAAAAGTCTTCAAATGCGGGTGAAAGTAGGCTTGAGTCAAAATATTCATTAATATGAAGCCAATGGTGCAAACCGCGCATAAATCCGAGTTCGGATGAAGAAATTAGAGCCAATTAAAGATTTAGGTCAAAATTCAATGCCTATGTCAGCAAGACACGTGGCAACTCGGGAATGAGTCACAGGTTCTGGATGATGTCAGCAGAGAAGGAATGGCATATGTGTGATTGGTTCGAACCACAGTCATTGAATCATCCGATCAAAGGAGATCAGTGCATATTGCATCGAGATATGTAGGCAGGTTATCTTTGAAAATGGACCTGATGACGTTAATCAAAATAAGTTAAACTTCTTTGAGTTCTGGCAGGGAAGCGGTAAAATGTTTCTCGCGAGCCTCAAAGGCTGGAAATGGTTTTTCAAAAATTTGTGCGATTCCACTCAGCGGTCGACATGCAGTAGCCCAAAATCGCTTTTCTCGCATGCTTTCGGAGAATTAACTGACGTGCTAGTTGGAGCATGAGATTGCGCGACAGTCGTCGGATTAAGCAGGACATATCAACAGTGCAGTTTGTCTAGATTAGTTGACGAGTGGGATGCGATAGCCGTCGGATCGTATGGTATCGGGATCTGCACCGAGAAAAGGCCAGACAGTCGAGGTTAACTCCATGCCCGTCGGTTCTTTGGTTTATCCTCTGTTTTTAGTGTAATCATATTTTTTCACGATTATCACAATTTGTAACTATATGTGGTATATTAATACCATAACAGAGAAAGAAGTTGAGAGTGTAGTTTTGAGGGGTTCCAGTGGGTCTGGAGGTCATAGTGGCCAAGTACAGTCGAGTGTATACTCATTTTGACTCGAAAACTCGAGTTGAACACAGTGGTGAGATCCATTTTCATGTTTGAGACTCTATTTCTGAGCTCACACCTGTAACAGCAATTTGAAGACATAATAGAGAGGTTAGCACTAGAAGCGAAAGGACCAGGAGACGTAGCTAGGAAGTCTAGTGAACTCCTTTATTAAACTTGGTTGTGTTGATGGTTTGAAAGTGTTTTCTAATTGTTTTAATTGTTTATGTTATTCGCAATCTTTTCAATCCATTGCATTAAGTAACATAGGCAACTTCACACATGGTCTATAATACATTTTTCATTAACGGATCAAGTGGTATCAGAGCAGTTAGGTTTTTAAAGGTTTGACAAGTTTGTGTGGAGATTTGAATGCTTACTAGGTTGAGGCTCGGACGAGGTGAAGGAGAACTTGTTGAGGCAAATCCAGAGATTGGAAGGGTCTTTTCACAAAGAAGGAGGGAAGATGAAACTCCACTTGGGTCAGAATCCCAATTCTTGGATAGTTAAATGACGATACGTGCAATGGTGGAAGAGATGTATAATGAGTTTAAAAAGGGAAAAGGTGAAGGAAATTCATCACCTAAACCAGAAAAAGGAGCAGAGGAACCTTTTCTTTTTATCCCTCCAGATAAAGAAGATAAAGGAAAAGGAGAAAAGCCTCCTCCATCTCCTCCATCATCACCATCATCGTCATCATCATCATCTTCTTCTCATAAAACTAGTTCTTCTAAGAAGAAGAAAAAGAAAGCCTCTTTGATCAAATTAGATGTAAAATTTGATTTTCCAATTTATGATGGATAACTTAACGCTAAAAATCTTGATAATTGGATAAGACAAATAGATGTATATTGCGGGGTGCAGAAAGTTGATTCAGAAAGGAAGAAGATCCAACTTGCTAGCCTTCGACTTGGAGGAACTGCACTTATATGGTGTGAAGGCAAGGCACAAGCAGATCTCCAAAAACATGGTAAAATCATTTCAACTTGGAATGAATTCATTTCTGCCATTAAAAATAAATTTTATCCTTTGGCATATATGTAACAAGCAATGATGAGTTGGAAAATACTACGTCAACTAAAAGGTCAAAGTGTTCAGAGTTATACTCAGGAATTCCGTAATAGAGCTTTAACATTAGGCATATCACTGGACTCACCAGAGACATTGTTAAAATATATAGGTGGTATTCATAGTTATTTGAGGCATACTATACTTATGTTTAATCCAACTAGCTTATATGATGTATTAGTTCAAGAAACTCATCTAGAGGCTAGAGGTAAAAATGTAACCCCAAATATTGGGAAATCATCCAAACCTATTGAAAGCAAGAATAAAGGCAAGAAGAAACTGAAATGGGAGGAGAGGAAATAAACACTGTGAAGAAAGATAAACCTTCATGCACTCATTGTAAGAAGGAAGGACATGATGAGGCACACTACTAGTCTTTGCATCCAGAATTGAAGCCTAAGAAGTTCGGGAGTAAAGAACGAAATAATGTTGTTGTTGTTCAAAAGGACTTGGGGTCAGATTCAGGTGACGAGACAACGGTTATAGCTATAGGTATAAAAGGTAAAGATTCTAAATCATCTACAAGTACTTCTTTGCATTCTATTGATAATGATAATGATGAGAGAAAAAAGAATGAGCTATTTCATATTAGAGTCATTTCCAAGCATACTAAAATTGATACTTTATTTGATAATGGGTCACAAGTTAATTTGATTTCTGAAGCAATTGTAAAGAATTTCAGTCTAGAAACAAAACCTCATAAAAAGCCATATCCGTTAGGTTGGGTGTGTGGTAAAGCTAAGCTACAAGTTACGAAACAATGTAAACTTCATTTTGCTATTGGGTCAAAGTTTGTAGATGAGGTTGAGTTAGACATAGTCCCATTGGACATTTGCGAAATTGTATTAGGAAGTCCATACTTGTAGGATAGAAAGGCTATCTTCTATCGAACTGAAAATAAGTATCAACTCACTAAGGATGGAATTGAATATATTGTAAGGGCTCATAAACTCAAAGATAACTTCTCTCTCATAAATTCAAGACAGATGAAAAGAATTGTAAATTCAAGTAAGAAAATTTTACTTATGATTGTAAAATCAGAGGATATTGATAAATTCGATGCATTCCAAGGTTGTAATCCTAAACATAAAGCATATCTAGTTAAATTTGTTTCCGATTATGATATTTTGTTTCAGGAGCCTAAAGGGATTCCACCCAAGCAAGAGATAGAACATGAGATTTATTTGCAGCAAGATGCTCCACTACCTAACATTGGAATGTACAGTTTATCAGCTCTAGAGAATGCAGAGATAAAGAAGTAGGTACAAGAGTTGCTAGATCAAGGGTTTATTCAACCAAGCACATCACCGTGCAGATCCCCTATTGTGTTAGTGCAAAAGAAAGACGGTTTGTGGAGAATGTGCATTGATTTTAGAGCACTAAATAAAATCACAATAAAGGATCATTATCCTCTTCCTCATATTTATGATTTGTTAGATCAGTTAAAAGATGCATTTTACTTCTCTAAACTAGACTTGCGAAGCGGCTACCATCATATCAGAGTTGCAGAACAGGATGTATGGAAGACTACTTTCAAAACGAAGGAAGGACTCTATGAATGGATGGTTATGCCTTTTGGCTTAACTAATGCTCCAGCTACATTTATGTGAGTCATGAATGATGTATTTAGACCATGTATTAATGATTTTGTTATAGTCTATTTAGATGATATTCTTGTTTTTAGTAGAACATGGGATGAACATGTAAAGCATGTAAAGCAGATTTTTGATGTATTGAAAACAGAAAATCTCTATGTAAAGCTGTCAAAATGTGAATTTGGCAGAACATCTTTGAATTATTTGGGTTATATTATAGGGGGTGGTGAATCGAAGATAGATCCCTCTAAGGTCGAAGTTATAGTAAATTGCCCTAAGCCCAATACTGCTACAAAAGTTAGAAGTTTCTTAGGGGCGGCACAATATTGGAGAAAGTTTATTGCTAACTTTTCTTTGATTGCAGCTCATTTACATGCTTTGATAAGTGTGAAACAAGTGTTTCAGTGGGGAGACAAATAGCAGAAAGCCTTTGACACATTGAAAGAAAGGATCAGTACAATGCCAGTACTAGCACTGCCAGATCTTCAGCATCCATTTGAGATCGAGACAGATGCAAGTGAATATGCCATGGGGGCAGTGTTGATGTAGCACAGAAAGCCTATATCCTTTCATTCTGAGACATTTACATCGGAAGTAGTTAGCTATCCTACATATGATAAAGAATTGTATGCATTAGTTCAGAGTGTTAAAAAGTGGAAACATTACATAATTGGTAAAGAAACAATCATATATACATATCGTCAACCACTTCAATATTTACACTCACAAACTAAACTGCAACGATCAAGACATTACAGGTGGATGGGTTTTCTATAGAAATTTCATCTGGTTATCATATATAAGAAGGGCATACCTAATAAGGTTCCAGACATGTTATCAAGACCAATTATAAATGGATCCACAATACTTAAGCATAATTCAGTAATTCATGAAAGTTACATTGAACAATATGCTCAAGGCACAGATTTTAAGGATGTATATGCAACTTTAAGTCATGGCAAGCAGGTAGAAGAATTGGATTATTATATAAAGGACAAACTCTTATATCATTTGGGAAAGTTATGAATTCCACAAACTGAAAGACTTAATATAATTCGAGAAGCACATACTTCTCTCATATCAGGTCATTTTGGTTTATGTAAAACAGTTGCACAATTACAAAGATTCTGCTATTGGCCATGAATGAATGAGACAGTTTCTAGATATATTAAAGGATGTACTATGTGTGCTACAGTCAAGCCAAGTAATAGAAAATTAGGCTTGTATACTCCACTTCCAATTCCTTCTCGTCCTTGGGAAAGTGTTTCCATGGATTTTGTTGGGGGATTGCCAAAGTCTAGAAAGGCTCATGATTATTTGTATGTAGTTGTGGATAGGTTTAGTAAGATGTGTATTTTGACACCATGTAATAAACAGGTCACAGCTGAACAAACTGCAAAGTTGTTCTTTCAAAATGTATGGGTTCAATTTGGGTTACCCACTTCTATTGTATCTGATTGAGATTCTCGATTTGTTGGGAAAATTTGGTCAAGTCTATCAAAGTTAATGGACACAAAGCTAAAGAAGAGTACGGAATTTCATCTGCAAACAGATGGTCAGACAGAGGTGGTCAACAGGACAGTGATACAGTTTCTTTGAGGTTATTGCAGCAAGCATCCCAAACTTTGGGATGAGAATTTGTGTTATGTGCAGCATGCTTACAACCATGCAAAACACTCTTCTACTCAAAGATCTCCTTTTGAGACTTGTTTTGCTTTTATACCAAAGTCTCCCTTGGATTTTGTCTTTGGTAAAGACATAGCAATTGATGGACACAATGATATGGACAAAGCAACCAAGTTCATTGAACAAATCCAGGAAATTCACGAGGCAATACAAGAACAGCTAGAAAAGATTCCAAGCAAAGTATAAGGTGCAACATGACAAGCATCGAGTTCAGCATAGTTTTCAAGTTGGTGATCAAGTCTGGTTGTATATCAGCAAAGAAAGACGACAAGGGGAAGGTAAAAAGTTAAAACCAATTAGATATGGTCCTTTCAAAATACTTGATAAAATTGGTGAAAATGTTTTCTGCCTAGATCTACCAGCCTACATGCAAATCTACTCTATCATAAATGTTGAAAATTTGCATTTATATGAACCTTCATTGATTGAAGATCCCGAAGAGCAAGGTCAGCTACCTTCCATTGAAGATCTATTGCCCAAGTATCTCAATGAGTTATAGGAGGACACAGTTCCAGACAGGAGGATAAGAACTTCGCGAGGAGGAAATGTTGAGTACCTTCGGGTTGGACTCAAAGGTACAAATCCAAGTAAAGCACGATGGATAGAGATTGGAAAAGTGAAGGAACTTTATCCTCACTTACTCGATAGCTAAAACCAACTTTTGGTAGACCAAAAGCTTCCAGTGAGGAGGAGTGATCCAAAATGGATTCATTCTTACCTCCATATAAAAAGTCTTCAAATGTAGGTGAAAGTAGGCTTAAGTCAAAATACTCGTTAATACAAAGTCAATGGTGAAAACCGCGCATAAATCCGAGTTTGGATGAAGAAATTAGAGCCAATTAAAGATTTAGGTCAAAAAGTCAATGCCTACGTCAGCAAGACACGTGGCAACCCGGGAATGAGTCACAGGTTATGGATGATGTCAGCATAGAAGCAATGGTGTATGTGTGATTAATTCGTACCATAGTTGTTGGATCATCCGATCAAATGAGATCAACGTGTTGTACCTCTGAGATAGTAGTAGGTCCGGCTACCAATGCCAGAGCATCTAATATAATTGTTTTGGGGGTTTTTGGTTTAAGTTTTTGGAAGACCAATAAATGAAGACAAATGTAGAATTGAAGTAATTAGTCCTTTGGGGTATATTAATACTTCAGCAAAGGGCAGCTATAAAGCATTACACAGTGATATAAATCAAAATAGTGGTGAGTAGAAGATAGCAAAAAATATGATTATCACAGTTTCCAGATTATAAAACAGAACAATCATAAGTTGGAAAACCTTCTAAACTACGTTCTGAAGATTCAAGGCAATATACTTAATGCTTACACAAGATGATGATGATTTATTGATTAGAGGGGATTAGCTACACAAACAGTTGCATTAATCCAATCTCTTAATAGATGATCACTTCGGGAGCTTATAGGAATCAATTGAAACTCTAATTGTTCTTACCTAGGTATCTCTGCAAGTCACAAGCATATGAAGAAATACAAAATGATTGAAAAACTGGAAAAACTTACAGGATAACGCAAATTATGCAAGACCATATTCAGAATCCTTTGCTTTGTATTAAGGTTCCAGAAAGACCGATTACATCAAGTGTCTGCAAAAGCTTCTTCAAAGGTAGCTTCCAGGTTCAAAGTAGTATAAACAGTCAAAGACTTTTACAAGCAGTGAGCTATGAATCTTGAACTCTGAACCATTTACAACTCAGGAAAGGAGTTATTTATACAACAATAAAACTACAAATATCTTAAAATTGTTTAAGATTTATTCAAGGAATGGAGATGATCTTCATGGCAAGAAGATAGGGGCAGCTGTTTGAACTGCTTCTTGCTGTCCCCTTTATTCAGGTTGTGTTGGCTTTTTGTTTGATATTTTGCCTCTTTAGCTGGTGTGTCCTCTACGCTAACAGATTTCTTCATTTTGATATTTTTACTGATATTATTTAAACTCCGTTAACATCCTTTAATCTGGCTGAGTGACCTTTTGACTGCGCATTTCAGGTTTTACTGTTGTTTTCAACAGTAAACCTTCATATTGTCTTCAAACTGTTACGCAGGCTTTTGTTTCTTTGTAAGACTGAAATAGCAATCTTCCCTGCAAAACACAGAACTTATTAAGAAAAAAATGGTGGATGAGGGTCTTTAATGGCTCTGCCAAGCTTGAAAGACTATCGAAGGAGTCTGGGGCGTATCGGAGGCTAAATGATGGCTACAATGGTCACAGAGGCTTATTGGGTTGCACTGTGTAAAATAGGCGTAACAGAGGAAAGACAGTCTTGCTTTTTGAGTTATCGGGCGAAGGTGAACAATGGTGGAGCAAAAGAGCAGTGCGGAGATTTTTAATTTATGGTGGGAATGGTTTAATTGTGGTTAAAAACCGTGATTAGCAATAAAAATGATTCTTTGGGCCATTTCCGCGTTTAAATCGAAAAATCAATTTTACACAGAAAATCTTCGCAAAACATACATTGCGGACTTGAGATATTATTAACCCGAGTGAGTAATGGCATCGGGTCTGGGAGGATATCGCTTATCACAATCACAGTTGGCGGGTGGGAGGCCCATTACAAAGGACTGCGATAGGGGTCAGACACGACATAACATTGAACTGTATTATATATTGGGTCAGGTCCGGGCCCCTTATTGCATATCGGCGATCGCAATGGTGGAGGTGTATTATTTATAATGGGACACTGCAATGGAGGCAGATGCGATGTGGGATTAGGTCATTATATATATATTGTTTCGGGTCCAGGTCCCATCGCGATTGGAGATCGGAGTCGAGGATTGCAATAGGTGGAGGGTTAAGCTTGAGCAGGGACTTGTGTTATCCGTCGATGCTATTTTCCAAATAATACATAGTTTTATTTCAAAACTTATGTATATGCATGTTTTTAAAGGCCCATGGCTCCGCCGATTTGCGATGCGATATTTTTATATAATGCATAGTTTCTATCAAAACTAAAGGGTTTTCGGGATATTTTTAATAAGGAGCTATATTATATATGCGAAAAGGAAATTTTAAGGTATTTATTACTATAAGATTAATGTTAATATGAAAATATGAGCGGAAGGGAAAATTTTATGTGAAAAGGGGAATTATATGGTAAGAAGGGATTTTTCTTGATGTTTTACTTTTCCTAGGTAAAAAGGGTTTTACCATAGGAAAAGGGGTTCTTATGGAATGAATGATAATGAATATATGAAGGGGAAGTTAGCAAATATATGAATGAAAGAGGATGAGGAAGGTTAATAAATTGACTTGTAGTCCTTCATTTGCTTCATGTAACTGCCTCATGAGCATAGAAAGATGATAAATGTGCATTTTTTCAAATCAACCATTAAACTTTTGCAACCTTTCTCTACTTACCCTTTGCTTATCCTATCATTTTTTCTTCATTTAATGGGTGCATTTAAGCTAGAAAACCCTTCTCCTTTATTCTTATTTAACAAAAATAAACTATCTAAATCTACCCTTATAACTTCCAAGGGCTCTCACTAAGTAATAACAGGTTTCTTTTTGTGACCTAGTTTGATGTCACAGTAGAACAGCGATCGCTTCTTTAAGACAAGTATTTCGGTTGCAGAGGATCCACAGCCACCGGCATGAGTGCGTCTAGGGGTGGGAAGCCTTCTCCCACCTCATCGATCTCATCAGAGGAAGCATTCTGAAGGTTGCTAACGCAGAAAGGGAAGAAACATTTGAACCCAGAAGCCCTGAAATTTATCAAAAAATTGGAGGAAATTCCTGAGATCGCCCCGCCAGAAGATCAACCGATAAAAATCACCCTAGCCCTGGTTGATAGAGGGTTGGTAGGACAATTTATGGGACACTGGCCCTCTACAAAAACAACAGATGACTGGATTCAACGCAACTGGAGACCTCAGTTGAAAAATAATGTGATCTGCTATGCTGTCGGGAGAGGGTATTTCATTTTCGAGTTCACCTCCAAAGAAGATCGAGATCTAGTATTCAAAAATGGTCTGTATTTCATGGGAAATCAGGGTCTGTATCTTAATAAATGGACCCTCGACTTCGATCCTTCAGTTGATGTCCCTAAAGAGGTCCCAGTTTGGGTCTAGCTCCCCAATCTTCCGATCCATTGCTAGAGCTATCACACCTTGCAGAATATTGGAAATGGTCTAGGTCGTTTCATTGACAAAGTAGATAACGAGGGCCAATATACCTGTGCAAGAATCTGTGTGGAAGTCGATCTAGAAGCTAGACTGCCCGAAGCGGTAAAACTTACAGTCGAAGAATGGCATCACTATAAAAAATTGGATTATGAGCAATTGCCTTTCAAATGCAGAACCTGTCACAAACATGGACACTTCCAACGAAATTGCCCAAAAGCTCCAACAAGGGACATGTAGAAATCTCACCTGTAGAACAAACCGATGTATGCAATGTCCTAAAGCATAATACTTGTTCTACTTCTACAAAACATTAAGCGGAAGCATAATCGAATTCATGAGCAACATCAAGTAGAAACATGCATAACTGATCAAGATAATTAATCACACATAACACAAGATATATCCAAGGGAAAGAACCATCATTAAACCCGAACCATGTATTATCAAACAAGTGGAAATCCTCTTCACAGTACAAAAGGAATTAGCTCAATAGCTATCCTGCTCTCCCTGTAATCAGAAGATCCTGATGATCTTCAATCAGAAGATGAAAATCATGGACTACCTAGGCCTCAATATATAGGCCACATGTCCTCCAATATCCTATAATAGATCCTTCTCCATGCAAGGAATACTTACTAGAAATATCCAAGCATCTAATAGTACATTGTCCTACATCTAATCTCAATTGGGTCTTTGACAGAACTGACATGCAATAGTTGTCCATGAGTGAATCCTCAGTTATCTAAAATAATAGTTGTCACATGCATGCAAGCATTAACAAACTATATTTTATTATTTTAACTTGTTAAAATAATCTAACTGGACTTGACTAGTTAGAACTAAGTCAACTAATTCTCTCATTATAGAACTCATACTTATTCCCTCAATCAGTGGAGGAAATTAAGGATAAATTCCTCAATCAGTGGGACAACTCATGTGCATGCTCACAAAAACTTCAAATTTGAATTTCCTTAACTAATTAACTCAACTGAATTAATTAATTAATATTTCCAACCATTGTTAAGACCAAAATAAATTTTACTTCCTATAGATAGACTAGGGACTGCTATAAATAGGAAGGGACCCAGAAATGTTGTTTTTAGAACTTTCTATTTTTAGCAGTTTCACCTCTCACCCAATGTGGCCAATGACCTCACTGGCCAAACCGCTATTTTTAGACATGATATTTTTAGCCGGTCTATTTTTAGCACATTCTAAATTTAACATTTCTTGTTGCACATTTTTCAAGACTCCCTCTCAACAAGAAAGGATTTCTCTCGAACCCGATCTTGTAACTCTGGAATGTTTTGCATGCAACACATCTACCCGATCCACTTGCTCCAACAACACTTGGAACAAAAACACTCCCAACTGACCACTATGTTGGGCTAGGAACATACTCTGATGTTGAAGCTCTACCTGCTACTGACAAGTGCTCCCTCTCTGACATCTGCGCTACTGCAACATCTCCATGCATCTTGCACCATTGCACACCTCTCTGTGCCACCTAGCACTATGCAAAACACTTGTGCCTCTCGCATTGCTGCAGCCTACTAGCTATGTGTTGTCCTAGGATTCCCTACATTGTCGCTCTCTCTGTCGCTCCATCTGCATCTGTCTCTACCCAATCAGTTAGTTCCTACTACTCCACATCGGAGCTCTTGTAGCAAGGTCTCATCCAAGAGGTTGGGTACCTCAAGGATCCTGCCCCTCCTCCTTGGGATGATCACTCTATATTGCCCCACCTCCTACCTGGAGGTATGGCTGCATGTGATCCCTCAGCCCACCTGGCTCGAAGTTCCCCCTACTGGAGGTCTTTGCATGAGTAGATGTCTCTACTCGATCTCCACTCAGCTTCCCCTATCGTGGCTGCTCCACAACCTCCTGAAGCTGCTGCACCAATCGTGGCTCCTCCACAATCGTCTGAGACTTATTCTGGCTCTGCATGTTGAGAGGTAATATACCCTCCCTCTCAACCACCAAGTCTCCATCAGTTTCCTTGCTCCTCAAGGCTTTGCATACATCTTGCACCTCAAGAGCATACAGGTTCTTGACCCGTGATCCAATCTGCTTCACCTGTCTAGTGATGATGTGTCTAAGGAAAACCTTTCCCTTACTGAAGACTACATCATAGCCTCTGTTTTCCAGCATCGCGATTGACACCAGTTTCTCTTCAGTCCTGGTACATACTTGGCATCGGTCAAGGTAAGGCGAGCTCCATGCTCCCTCTGAAAAATAACCGTGCCTACACCTGAGACACTATACTTCTCATCATTACCCATCGCTATGAGTATCTAGAGATCTTTCAGCTCCAAAGTACTGAACAAACTCTTGTCACCGGTCATGTGGAAAGAAGCTCCACTATGAAGAAACCAACCACTTCCCACCATGGATGAAACCATGTATTCGAAGAGTGTGAAATCCAACTCAAACTGTGAAGCAAGTGCCTCACCTTCAGATCCTTCCCCGGATCCCTTCTTGGATTTCCACCGTGGACAATTTGCAGCATAATGGCCCACCTCATGACAATGAAAGCATCGCACTTTCGATTTTTCAACCTTCTTCCCATCATTGGAAGAACTGGATTTGGAAAGAGAAACCTTCTCCTTCCCCTTCTTCTCCTTACTCGCTAAGGCACAGTTCTCCTCATCATGCATGGATGAAGAACTATCTCTGGTGCTCCGTCTGATCTCCTCATGCATCAAATCCAACCATAGTTGTTCCCAATCTAGCAGTTTCTTCCTTCCATTCACTGAGTCCTGGTAGCTATGCTAGTTCTTAAGAAGGCCAAGGAGTGCTAGACTCACCATATCCTCATCCGATGCCATGACCCCAACACTTGCAAGCTCATCCCTGCATGTGATGAGCTTGGTCAGATACATAGAGATCGTCTCATCCCTTTCACACTTGATATTTCAAATTTTGTCCTTCAGTGCCAGCTTCCTCTGATCACTGCTATTCTGATATAAATATTTCAATGTTTTCCACATTGCATGTGGAGTCTCCTTCCCATGGAGGCTCGAGACAATGTGATCTCCCACTCCCTCCAAGAGAATTCTCCTAGCTCTAGCCACACACTTCCTCCATTCCACCTGCTCAATCTTGTCAGTAGGCTTAGGGATTTCTTGATCAATGAAATCCTTAAGGCCATTATCTTCCAAAACTGCCTCCATGTGATCCTTCCGAGCTATATAGTTTGAGCTACCATCAACGGCATACTCAAGCCTCAAACCATAGAACGCCATCGATGAAATAGATTTGATAAGAACTTGAGATCTATATCCCAAATAATAAACTTCGAATTTCTCCTGCTAGTATATTGTTCTTGCTTGATCACCTGTGCTTCGATACCAAGTAAAAAATTTCACCTATAGAACAAACCGATATATGCAATGTCCTAAAGCATAATACTTGTTCTACTTCTACAAAACATTAATCGGAAGCATAATCGAATTCATGAGCAACATCAAGTAGAAACATGCATAATTGATCAAGAGAATTAATCACACATAACACAAGATATATCCAGAGGAAAGCACCATCATAAAACCCCAACCATGTATTATCAATCAAGTGGAAATCCTCTTCACAATACAAAAAGAATTAGCTTAATAGTTATCCTGCTCTCCCTGTAATCAGAAGATCCTGATGATCTTCAATCAGAAGATGAAAATCATGGACTACCTAGGCCTCAATATATAGGTCACAAGTCCTCCAATCTCCTATAATATATCCTTCTCCATGCAAGTAATACTTACTAGAAATATCCAAAAATCTGACAGTACATTTTCCCACATCTGATCTCAACTGGGTCTCTGACAGAACTGGCATGCAACAGTTATCCATGAGTGAATCCTTAGTTATCTAAAATAATAGTTGTCACATGCATGCAAGCATTAACAAACTATATTTTACTATTTTAACAACTTGTTAGAATAATCTAACTGGACTTGACTAGTTAGAACTAAGTCAACTAATTCTGTCATTATAGAACTCATACTTATTCCCTCAATCAGTGGAGGAAATTAGGGATAAATTCCTCAATCAGTGGGACAACTCATGTGCATGCTCACAAAAACTTCAAATTCAAATTTCCTTAACTAATTAACTCAACTGAATTAATTAATTAATATTTCCAACTACTGTTAAGACCAAAATTAATTTTACTTCTTATAGATAGACTAGGGACTGTTACAAATAGGAAGGGACCCAGAAATGCTATTTTTAGAACTTTCTATTTTTAGCAGTTTCACCTCTCACCCAATGTGGCCAATGACCTCACTGGCCAAACTGTTATTTTTAGACATGCTATTTTTAGACATGTTATTTTTAGCCGGTCTATTTTTAGCACATTCTAAATTTAACATTTCTTGTTGCACATTTTTCAACAAGACAAAGTGGACGAAGAAGGATGGAAAGAGATCAAAAAGGGCAAGGAAATCCCAAAAACCAACTAAGAAGAAAAATTCAGGGCCATTGGTGAAGCCCCAGCCTAATCCAAAGGCCAAAGAAGTTCCAAAAGAAGGTTCTTCCTCTGGGGAAAAGGCAGATGCCATTGAGATCCAAGAGGAACTAGAAGACCCGTCGAAGAAAGTGAAAGAATCCGAGGCAAAAACAAATCTTCATCCATCAAAGGATGATCAAGGGGAAAAAGAAGAAAGTGAGGAGCACATCAGTCTTAGCTCCGATTCTGGGGGAGAATCAGAAGATGGAGACTCCGAGTCAAACAGCTCACAAGTCACTCATATCAAGTCGGCCAGGGGTCGAAAGTCCAAGAAGAAACAGAGAGAGGAAAAACTTATCTGGATGTACTCCAAGGCTCTCAGAAAACTCTCAAAGGAATGATGAATACCAGATCCAGGCGCAAGCATGGTCAAGCTCCAAAAGGAGCCACAACCTCCCAAGCCAGTAAATAATGAAATACGTCTCCTGGAATTATAGAGGGTTAGGCAGCAAGTTGAAAGAAGAAGCTCTGAAAGACATTGTGAGGATGTACTTGCCTGAAATCCTTCTCATCCAGGAGAAAAAGCTGGAGGACCTTCTACTCCTCCAAGCAAGCAAAGCATTCTAGCACAAAGGCCAAGGGAGAGCTGACAGTGCTAGAGGCGGCTCTGGAGGGATTGCCTCCTTCTGGGACAGCTCCAAATATGATCTGATTTATGAAGAATGTTGCCCCCACTAGTTATTCACTAAGCTCCTCCACAAATAATCTGGCCATCAAGTAAGTATGTTCAATCTATATGCTCCAGTCTTACCAGCTAAGAAAAAAAATTGTTGGGACTCGCTCCAGTCCTATATTTTCTTGCACAATCGAGAAAATATTATTATTGCAGGTGATCTAAATGTTACACTAGCTGTTGAAGAGAAAAAGGGGGGCTCACTGGTCAGGTACCCAGCTAGAGAATGGGTTGAAGACCTCATATTAGGTTGGGATCTGGAGGATATCAAGCCCACATCTAGGAAATTCACCTGGTCCAACAAAAGGATAGGCCCTGACCACATTGTTGCTCATTTGGACAGATTTCTTGTCCAAACCTCCTTCTTGACATGCAGTCTAATGGCCACCTCTAAAATATTGCCGAACTACACCTCTGATCATAAACCCATTCTGCTTGAGCTCTCCCTGGATGGAAATCTTGGCCCCATTCCCTTTAGATTCAGTCCTCTATGGATACATCAAGAAGGTTTCCAGGAGGTGGTCTCTGAGGCCTGGAACCGACAAGTTCAAGGATCCCCTTTCTTTGTGTGGGAAGAAAAATTGAGGGGACTTAAAAGAGAGCTCAAGGAGTGGGCTAAAAGGTTGAAAACACCCACCACCAAAAGAAAGGAGACACATGACAGCTTAGCAGTCCATCAATTAACAATGGAAAAATCTGATGTAACTCAAATCTTTCTTCAAAAAGAAGTAGAGCTACAAAAATATTTCCATAGAACAAGTAGGGATGAAGAAGAGTTCTAGAGACAGAATTCCAGAAATCTTTGGATACATGTCGAAGACAAAAATACAAGCTACTTCCATAAGCAAGCTAAAGCACGCAAGCACTTCAAAACAGTAAATGAAATTCACTATCAAAACACTATGGTTAAAGATTTTGAAGGCATAAAGAGAGAAGCCCACTCCTTATTCAAAGATCTTTACTCGGCCCCGGAAGACCCTCCTATCGATTCTCAAGCCTACCCAATTGATCTAATTCCTCATTGTGTTCAAGATTCTGATAATATTATGTTGACTGCTCCGATCAGTATGAATGAGCTTAAAAAAGCTTTGGATTGCATGGAACCGGATAAAGCTCCTGGCCCTGATGGGTTCACAGCAAGGTTCTACCTGACTTACTGGCCTACAATTAAAAAAGATCTTCTGAGAATGGTCAGGAAATCTCAGACATGTACCAAGATTGGAGGCAGTACCAACTCGGCCTTCCTTGCCTTGATTCCAAAAGATAAAGGCACCACCGACTTCAGTAGATTCTGGCCCATCTCTCTGTGTAATACAAGTTATAAGCTGGTTACCAAAATAATATCCAACCGTCTTAAGAAACTTTTTTCGGTCATCATCCTTGAAAACCAAGGAGGATTCATCAAAGGGAGAAAGATTCTTGAAAGTATTGTGCTGGTGCAAGAAGAAATTCACTCAAGCTGTCATCGAGAAGAGAAAGGTATGGTGATTAAGCTATATTTGGCAAATGCCTTTGATAGCGTGAGACATGAATTCCTGTTTTCGGTGATGGAGAAATTTGGCTTCTCAAAAGCTCTCATAAATTGGCTAAAAGCCTGCATAGCCTCCCCTTGGATAGCGCCATTGGTTAATGGTCGATCAACGGAATTCTTCCAAGCCTCGAGGGGGCTAAGACAAGGTTTCCCATTGTCCCTACTTCTTTATGCCATTCAAGCTTCGGTGCTCAGCTTCCAGCTAGACTACTGTCAACAGATCCAAACACTACCAGGCCTTAGGATGGCTCACAATGTTAAAGACATAAATCATGCCCAGTTTGTTTATGATACATTATTGCTTGGAGGAGCTAGCATAAATTCTGCTAGGTCCTTCAAGAAGGAGCTGGAAATTTATAGGGAGGTTTCGGGCAGCAAGATCAACTATCTAAAAAGCACAATCTATGGCTGGAATTGATCGATCAAGGAATTGACAGACATAGCAAGGCTGTTAGAAATGGAAGGAATCCTGACCTGGGATTCATTTAAGTATCTTTGGATCCCAATCTTCAAATCAAATCCTAAAGTAGCTCACTAGATGCCCCTGCTAGACAAGCTAAAACTCAAAATACAAGCTTGGGGGGCCTCATGGTTGAATAATGTTGGGAAGGTAATCCTAATGAAATATGTTCTCATAAGTCTACCTTTATATCAGAATTCCATTCTACTTGCCCCTAAAACCTTTATCAGTAAAGTGGATGGTCTTCTGAGAAGATTTTTGTGGGAGGGAGGGGGGGTGTGGAAATGAAAGAAGGCTCCATTTAGTAAACTGGGACACTCTTAAGAAGCCATTCTTGGAAGGAGGTCTCCGAATGCGTGATCTGGCAGCCCAAAATCTTGCTCTGGGCTCCAAGCTCCTTTGGAACATTGTTTTTTGGAATCCTAGTTGGAGCAAGAGAGTTCTGTGGAAAAGATATTTTCATGGGAAACGCTTGAGGTGTTTGGACCAACCTCCAAGAATAACCAAAGGATCATCGGTATTCAAACTCTGTCTCACAGCTATGGAGCATTTCAGTCACAAGCTATACTGGATCCCAGGTAATGGGAAAAAAATAAGAATTTGGGAAGATTCAATCCTTGGAGATCAGCCCTTGATAAAAACCCTTTGGGACATCTCCATTTGGACTGATGATGCAGGAAGTCTTTGGGATGGTTGGAATCTGGGGGAGGTCCCTCAATGGCTGGATGGTGAAGCCACTTTATTGTTGGATTTGCTCCAAGGAAAATCTCCTTTAAAGGCCTCTTCTAAGGACAAAAGAAGGTGGGGCTCACTTTCAGGCTCATGCTCAGTAGCAGAAGGTTACAAAAGTATGATGGTTGTCCCAAACATTCCCCCAGAGCCAACTCAATGGAAATTTATTTGGTCTTTTCCTTCTCTTCCCAAAATTTACTTCTTTTGTTGGACATTAGCGCATAAAAGTATCCTCACTAGAGATAACCTAAGAAGGCGTGGAATGGAAGGACCCTCTAGGTGCCCTCTCTGTGTTTCGGATGAAGAAACGACTAATAATTTGTTGTTAATGTGCCCCTTTGCTCAAGAAGTTTGGAGGGGTGTCCTGATGTTAGGACCTAAAAAAATAGAGCTTCCCAGAAATATTCCAGACCTGCTAAGAAACTGGGCCAAGTTATCCCCATTCTATCTCTCCAAAAAAAGCCTTCTCAAGACTGGCTGGATGTCAATTCCCAAATTCACATGCTAGAAACTGTGGCTGGAGAGGAACAACAAAATTTTCAGGGAGGAGAGTTGTAGTCTTGTCTGAATTATCACTAAAATCAAAGCTCTGTTGGGTGAGGCCTTAGAAGCCAATCCCGCCAAAAGAAATGGTATGATTCTGGACAGCGAGGAAGATCAATGGCTAAAAGAGCTAGTTCCAAACCATCAGGATAGACCCATTCCTCCTGCAAAAGCCTTTTCTCATTGGGAAATTCGTCTGGAAGAACAGGAATTCGTTAAATAAAGATCAGCTTTGGATGATCACTACCTTTTCTTTGATGGGGCCTCTGAAGTTAACCCAGGATCGATGGGTGGTGGTGGAGTTATCTTGAGTCCTGGAGGCTCAACTGAGCTGTGTTTTGCATGGGGTTTGGGCCATGAAACAAACAACAGAGCTGAGGTTCTTGCTCTGTGGTAGGGTCTAAATTTGGCTATCAAGAGGAATTTCCTATCCATCTCATTCTTTCGAGACTCTAGACTAATTATCCAGGCTATGAACTCTCAAAAGAACCCTTCTCAGGTACAATTAGCCTCCACACTCAAAAAAATCAGGCTAGTTTTTCCCAAGTTTCACAAAATCTCCTTCTTTCATATTCTGAGGAAGTTAAACCAACAGGCGAACTCGGAAGCCAATCTAGGCTCTCTCCGTAGTAGGAGATCACTGTTAGTAAATGATATTGAATCGAACTACAACATTCCATAATTCTGGAGAAGACTGGGCCTCTATTCCTCTAAGAAATCCTCTGTTTCAAATTACTATCCAATACCCAGAGCTTCGGGACCGGACCAAAATGAGCTGGTAGCTGTTAGGAGACTCGGACTCATCTACAAGGAAAAAATCAGAATGCAACCCCGTCATTTTCGCTCTCTGCTCTCTATTGGAATTCATCGCTGCGTCATTCTGCAATCAGTTGGGTAGGTGCTGGGGGGTTCACGAGGGCTACATCAAGGCTAGTTTAGATAGCAGAAAGGCCTCTCCTACAATTTAAGATGAAACAGAAAGCAATGCCAGCAACGTTGACACCTCACTTGGCAAACTTGAGCACAAAGTAAGAATCCACCAGACAAACCAAAAGAAAACAAGCAATGAGCTATTGGAAGACCCGGCAATGAAAGTCTGGTGCGATGGGTCTCCTCTCTGTAAGATAGGAAGCAGAGCTAAGACGTGGCAAGAAAACGTAGCAGAAAATCAAGATGCCACTCTGAAACCATATCAAGCACATATTCAAGCCATTATCTACAAACACAGTGTAATCCCATCAGCGTACTTATCAGAAGCTAAATGTACTCTCCTCGCCTCCTATCAAAACGAAAGCAAAATCTGTAACAAGGAAACACAAAGTAGCCCTGTTAAATCCCTCGACAGTTGTTTTTCCGAATCTTAAATAAAATCTAGTCGTTATTGTCAAAAAAAAAACTTCCAAGGGCTCATATTAAACTGATGAGCACCTTATTATTCTCTACCTAACTATTGATCTGCCAAGATTAAACAATTTGGACATATCTTTATTCTCTATCTAGAGCATCAAATTTAAAGCATGAAGCAGTCAAGACTAAATAGTTTGATTGTCATGGGTTGTGGCATTTAAAACAAGCTGCACACAACTATTATTTTGCAAAAAAAAGAGTAGTGGCGTTTGGACTTGCTCACTTTCAGAGTTTATTTGTCTTATTTCTACCTAACATTTTCTTTTTGCCTTCATTTTTTAGAGAAACTAACCTAACATTTTCTTTGATATGGACATCATCATTTAAAAATATTTTTTAAATGAACATTTTATTCACTATTGTATGTCCATATCCTAACTTAACATTTTTTGAAATATTCTATCTAATCAAAACCAAAAAATGCTACAACATTGGCTCCATCTAGGGATTGCTTTCTCCTATAAAATGCAGAGAACCTGCAGATCCATGTGCCTTCTCCTCGGGCTATGGAGTCCTTGCTGTAAAAAATATCACACTGACATCTTGGAAAGGAAAAGAAAATCAGAGTTATGTACATTGAAAACTATTTCACCTTCTTAGTACTGAATATAATGTTTGAGAAAGCTTTCATTTACAGGATAAGTGGAATATTGCCCCTCAAGATTTTGTAGCACAAAAGTGTTGTTACCCTTTACTTCAGCAATTACTAACGGTCCAAACCATAGATTGTTGAATTTTCCATGCTTTCCTTTCTCTTCTCTCCTAGCATCCCATCTTAGAACTAGATCACCTTCCTTAAAGTCCCTTTCTCTGGCTCTTCTATCAAACAAGACCTTCATCTTATTTTGATATTTCTGCAATTTGTACTGAACTTCATCTCTATTTTCATTAAGCTCAATAATCTGATTTATTCTTCTAGAAAAATCATCAGGTTCATCTATTGCATCCTGCGGAAATTTTAAAACTGGGAAAGCCAAATTTGTAGGGAAAATTGCATCTTTCCCATAGACTAGCTGAAATGGATATTTTCCAGTTGATCTATTTAGAGTAATTATGTTTGCCCATACTGCATAAATGTGAATCCCGGCTCTTTTTATGATCAGCTAGTGTCTTTTTTATTACCTTTACCAAACTCTTGTTTGATGATTCTGCAAGACCATTACCTTGAGGGTAATATGGAGTTGAATGATGTAGAAAAATATGATATTTCTGGCAAAAGTGAATCATTTTAACACTAGAAAATGATGTTGCATTATCAGTTACAATTTGAGTTGGGCAACCAAATCTAGATAAGATGTATTCCTCAATAAACTTAATTACTACTGCATCAATAAAATTTCTGACTGGAATTGCTTCCACCCATTTAGTAAAGTAATCTGTTGCAGTGAGGATCCATCTATGCTAATTACTTGAAGTGGGGTGAATCTCTCCAATAAAATCTAATCCCCATTGAGAAAAAGGAGTTGAAACTATTGATGGAACAAGTGGAAGAGCCACTAATTTCTGTTTTCCAGCAAACATTTTGCAAGGAACACACCCTCTTACCTTTGCTCCTACTTGTAAAAACAATGAGGGCCAATAAAATCTTCCCCTCAGAATATTGTATGTTGTTTCTCTCCAAGCATAATGTCCCCCACAAAATCCTGCATGAAACTGATCAATGATGCCTTTAGTTTCTGATTCTATTAAACATAATAACAAAATGTTAAGTGGATCTTTCCAGTATAAATTTTCATTAATAATGCAGTACTTTACTAATTTTAACTTAAGAGTTTTACACTAGGTTTTGGAGAATGATGTTGGACACTCAAAATGGATCAAGAAATTTACAATATCTTGATACCAGTTTGACAACAAATATTTCTCATCAATGTGTATAGGATTGATCGGCTTTGAAGGTGGAGTTCTTGTGGATTCTCCCCTGTAGGATGAAGGGAAGGTTCTTGTGGGTTTTCCCCTTCTGAAAGGACAGACGTTTCTTGTGTATTATTCTCTTGAGACTGAAAGGAAGGTTCTTGTGGATTATTCCCTTGTATTTCTAAAACAAAATTGATTCCAAGAACTTTGTAGTTGGATTCAGCTAGAATAGCTAATCCTTGACCTTTTACTAGCTTGGTGGTTCTGATAGTTAGATCAAATACCAGAATTTGAGTGATCCATCTACCTCTTTTCCCATCAGTGTCTGGTTGGGTTAAGACAATTTTGACAGCACTATTTGGGATATAGCAGTAATAGGTGAGTGTAAGACATACATCTTAAATGATTTTAGGGCTTGAATAAGGGCATATGCTTACTTCTCAATGATGTCATACTTCAGCTCAGCATCTCTCATAACCTTGCTGAAAAAGGATGTGGGTTAGTCATGGGAATATTCATTTTTCTATAATAAAACAGCAGCAAGGGTTGTTTCAGAGGCAAAAGAGAAAATACTAAATGGCTTGGTATAATCGGGGTTGGCTAAGGTGGGAGATTCAGAGATTTCCCTTTTTATTTGTTCAAATGCGTGCCTAGAAGAGGGAGTCCATTTGACTTCATTGTCATTTCATAGCATGTCTATTATATCTTTCATTATCTCTGCATAATTGGGAATGAAACGCCTTAGAAAATTAATCTTTAGTTGAATTGAGGCTTCTATGATCCATAATAGTTGAAAGAATAAATTCGGCGTAAATCACATGTAGACAGACATTTGCCGACATGTTTCAAACCAACTAGTGTGGTTCATCGTCAGGACAAGTTGAAGAAACAGATCCAGCTTAGCATGTTAAATAGTCTGAGCAGAGTCTCCAACGGCTAAATTGACTAACGACTAATTTTGACCTTAGGACCCATGTCAAATTATTATTTATTAATTTAATATTATTTTTATTTTTATTATTATTTTTCTTATTATTATTTGTGGAAATAAGTTAAATTAATCTTGCCCAGAAAAGCTTGAATCTCCTTTTTGTTTCTAGGCAAGGTCAATGATTCTATGGTAGATACTCATTTGGGATCAATTACTATGCCCTCCTTTGAAATAATATGGCCTATCAATTTTCCTTCTTTAACAGCAAACAAGGACTTCTTTGGGTTCAATGATATTCCAAATTTTCTACACCTGTCAAAAACCTTCATCAAGTGCTTTAAATGTTTCTGATCAGATTTAGAAAAAACAGTTATGTCATCAAGATAAATAACTACAAATTTATGTACCTGTCCCATGAAAGTGATTTCCATAGCTCTTTGAAACATTGCTCTAACATTGGTCAAGCCAAATGGAATCCTAGCATACATGAATGTACCCCAGGGCGTTGTAAAGGTTGTCTTCTCTCTGTCTGTTGTATCAACATTTACCTGATTATAGCCTGACAAACCATCAAGCATAGATAGTCTTTGTGATCCTAAAACCATTTGCAGTAACTAGTCCATTTTGGGCAAAGGATAATTATCTTTTAATGATGCCTTATTCAGATTTCTAAAATCTACGCAGAATCTTATTTCTCCGTTTTTCTTTCTAACAGGAACTAGATTTGCAACCCAATTAGAATATCTAAGAGGGAGGATGATCTGCGCATCTAACATTTTCTTAATTTCTCTTTCTATAGTGGGTAGAAGGGTTGGATTTATTCTTCTAAGCTTCTGCTGATACGGTTTTTCTTCTAGCTTTAGAGGAATCTTGCGATGTATTAAAGATGTGTCATAGGTTTTCAAATCAACGTAAGTCCAGGAAAACATGTCTTTATAATTTTTCAATAACTTAAAATACTGCGTTTTGATTTATGTGTCTAGAGATGTGCATAATTTGATATTTTTAACATCTTCAATGGTTCCAATGTTAATCTCTTCAACGTCATCTTCTGAAGAAATAGACTGAGGGTTTTGGAAAACATCATTCTAATCGAATAATTTTTATAAAGGAATGAGTCCCTTTGGAATAAAATTATTTGACAATTGAATAATGTCGTGATTAGCAATCTGGACTTTAAAATCTAAAGTTTCATTCCCTTCTGTGTTTTTATTTCCCTCTGTGTTTTCAGTTCTATCATCATCAATTTGCAGAAATGAAAAATCATCTATTACCTGGAGAAAAATTTTCAATTTTTCATCATCTTCAAATATTTTCCAATGTTTGAGGTTTTCAGGGATAGAGGGCCTGTATTTGACTTGAATTTGATAGAGTACATCAATATGATCAGGGATTTTAAAAGCGCTGGCAAAGACAGCTATGGAATCTACGTGAATGTTCTGATCTCTGGGAATGTGAGTCAAATTAAAGGCATCGAAAAGGTTTTCAACTGTATCCCATACTTCATTACGATAGGACCTAAGTCTTGGGTGCTTGGTCTAGCAAACATTCTTTACTTGTTTAACAATAAGCTCAGAATCAGTAAAAACACTTAAGTTCTGAACTTTTAAGCTTTTGGCTAAATTCAATCCTAAAAGGAAATATTTGTATTCAGCTACATTATTAGTGACTTCAAAATCTAATTTACATGATTGTGTTATATTTTCCTTTTCAGGTGAAATTAAAACAACACCAGCTCCTACCCCATCTTTCATGCAAGAGCCATCAAAGAACAGTTTCCAAATATCAGTTTGGTTTGGTTTTGAATTTTCAACTACCTCTTCAATTTTGACTTGAGTTTTGTGTTGGCTTGAAGTGAGCTAAAAACAACCAAAGTCTTGATCTATTGCATATATTGGATGGTTCCTTGGCTGGTCAGTTTTACAAACAGTATGTGCAAATATTACCTCTCTATATAATCTCAATTGCTCTCCTCCATAAACAGGAATAGTAGCATATGACATGTCCATCTATAGAGTTCCCCCTAGTTTGGCACAGCATGACCTAGAAAGGAGCATTCCAAACTTGGGAGGGATATTTGTAACAACAATGTCAAGCACTACACTTTTAACTAGGATTTGGGCAAGGGTAACCACTAAATTCTTGATTAATCCTAAACAGGGCACCCTTTAAAAATCAAAGGTGTACAGTTCATGGTAGGATTTAGTGATATCTAGTTTCAAAAGATCCATGATAGATTTTGGCATAAGATTGTGTGATGCTCCTAAATCAAGCATACAATTGTATAACATGGAGTCATTTGTTTTAAGAGTTACATAGAAAGGAGGCACTATCTCATCTATCATATCTGAACTAGGTCCAAAAACTACTACTGGTTTTTCATCTTGTAGACTTATTACATCACCTTCAGCATCAACTGAAGTATTTTGAATCCATTTTGTAACTTGGCTTTTGTAACCAAGGTTTTTAGAAAGTTCTGACAATGGAATTGGGATCTTAACCCTCTCTAATTCTTTTTCAACATTAAACGCAGTCAAAATGTTTTTACTGGTTTGGTTAGTATCATTTGATTGATCTAATGGCTGAATAAGAGTTGTTTGAGCTTCAGCAGTTTTGGTACGTGGTTCAATTACTAGAGTTTCCTTTGGAGGTCTCCCAAGACTAGGCCTAGGTCTAATATCATACCTTTTGTTTAATTCCACAATTAAAAATTCTGAAAAAGCATGATATTTAGATACCTGTGCAGCTTCCTAATCTTCTTGAACCTGATTCTGTTGTGAGAGAGGAATGATGGTTGTTTGATTGGAAGAAGAATCCATACTATTAATATCTTCATTAATTGTCATAGTATTGTCATTAGGTTGTTGGTCATCTATCAATAGAGGAGTAGGAACCTGTTGATCATTGGTTGGTCTCTGAAGAATTTTTAGTGGTTGGTTTCTTTCATATTTACCTTGGTTTTGGTTTTGAGATTTAGTAACTGTTTGTTGTATTGTTCTAGGTTGGGTCTCAATCTTTGAAATCTTATTTGATAGGTCTCGAAGAAGAGATGTTATTTCATCTATTTTTGAGTCTTCTGATTTAGTCTTTGAGGAACTAGAGGCTTCTTGAGTAGATTTAAGCTTTCTTTGGGCCTTTTATTGTTTAAGTTTTAAAGAAGTTGAGGTTGCCCTATTTTCTTCTACTTCTATAGTGTTTGTTTGCATATCTTCAAGAGTTCTTGAAGTTCTCTCATGTAACATAACAGAAAAGTCATCATCGAAAGCTTTAGAAAACCTAGACTTAGCTGCTGCTACAGGGGGCTTACAATCAGCAGGCATTTTGTGATAGAGTTTGTTAAATCTTTTGATAAAATCTGCAACTGATTCACCGAAGTTCCTTTTAAGCTCTTCAAATTCTATGAGGAAATAAAGAGGATCCTTTTTGACACCCCACTAATTTTTTAATATGGTAGTAAGCTCTTCCCACTTTCTAATGGATGCTGCTTGTAACTGCCTAAACCAAATCCTCACGTTTCCCTCTAATGACTGTACAAACAATCTCATATAAACATTTTCTGCTTCTATGTTCCTACTGTCTGCAAAATCTAGGAAAGCTTGAAGATGGTCTTCAGCTGAGGGACCAGTTTTTGCATTGTACTTGAGAAGGTATTTTAAGTATCCAGGTGGGAATGCATCAAGGTTATTAGGTAAGACTAAGGCAGCATATCAAGCCAGTACAATTGGTCGGAAAGCCATGACAACAAGTGGAGTATGAGGTGTTTGAGTGGATGTAGAGGATGAAGAAGAAGAAGAGGAAGAGGAAGAAGATGGTGTTTTAGGAGTTGGTGAACTAGTTGGAGGTGAATGAGGAGGAGATCTCCTGAAATACTTCAAAGGAGTCTTCAAAAGTAGCTTTGGGACTTGTAAAGGAATACCTTCTTTTGATTCAAAAATAGGATTGGTATATACAGAAAAGGTCTCCTCAGGTTGTTCAGAAGAAGAAGCTTCAAGTTGATAAAAAATGGAAGGAAATGGATAGGTGGTAGGGGATATGAAATCTGTGGGTTTATATTCAGGTAGATTAACACCCAAATCAGATTCAGTGATAGGTGATCCTGGTGGTAGTGTGGGTCTTGGATGAGATTCTAATGAATGAATAAGGTATGCTGACTTGAAATCAACTCCTTTATTTAGAAGTTCAGCAACCCTAGGTGATAAATGGGAGTAATCAGGATCAGATGGGATATTACTATAGGGGTCAAATGATTCTAATTCTTCATATTGTAGGACTGAAGAGGAAGAAGAAGATGATCGGTGGTGTCCCCTTTTAGAACTGGCTTTTCTCAGAAGCCTTTCAGGATCTGACAGAGGTTTAACTATGTCAGCTTCTGAACGAGATCTGGTATGTTTATAAGGTGCCATCTTGGGAGTGTGGAGTCACCTAGGTGAATGATTTTAACCTTTCTAAATCCTTTAATCACCTTTTAAAGGAAAAGAGTGAATGAATATCGTTGTCCCAAGGGAAACTTGAATGAAATTCAAATCCCCGACAATGGTGCCAGTCTGATGTTGTACCTCTGAGATAGTAGTAGGTCAGGCTACCAATGCCAGAGCATCTAAAATAATTGTTTTGGGGGTTTTTGGTTTAATTTTTTGGAAGACCAATGAATGAAGACAGATGTAGAATTGAAGTAATTAATCCTTTGGGGTATATTAATACTTCAGCAAAGGGCTGCTATAAAGCATTACACAGTGATATAGATCAAAATAGTGGTGAGTAGAAGACAGCAAAAAATATGATTATCATAGTTTCCAGACTGTAAAACAGAACAATCATAAGTTGGAAAACCTTCTGAACTACGTTCTGAAGATTCAAGGCAATATACTTAATGCTTACACAAGATGTTGATGATTTATTAATTAGAGGGGACTAGCTACACAAACAGTTGCATTAACCCAATCTCTTAATAGATGATCACTTTAGGAGCTTATAGGAATCAATTGAAACTCTAATTGTTCCTACCTAGATATCTCTGCAAGTCACAATCATATGAAGAAATACAAAATGATTGAAAAACTGGAAAATCTTACAAGATAACACAAACTGTGCAAGCCCATATTCAGAATCCTTTGCTTTGTATTAAGGTTACAGAAAGAATGATTACATCAAGTGTTTGCAAAATCTCCTTCAAAGGTAGCTTCCAGGTTCAAAGTAGTATAAATAGTCAAAGACTTTTACAAGCAGTGAGCTATGAATCTTGAACTCCGAAACATTTACAACTCAGGAAAGGAGTTATTTATACAACAATAAAACTACAAATATCTTAAAAATGTTTAAGATTTATTCAAGGAATGGATATGATCTTCATGGCAAGAAGATAGGGGCATCTATTTGAACTGCTTCTTGCTGTCCCCTTTATTCAGGTTGTGCTAGCTTTTTGTTTGATATTTTACCTCTTTAGCTTGTGTGTCCTCTACACTGGCAGATTTCTTCATTTTGATCTTTTTACTGATATTCTTTAAACTCTGTTAATATCCTTTAATATGTCTGAGTGATCTTTTGGCTGCGTATTTCAGGTTTTACTATTGTTTTCAACAGTAAACCTCCATATTGTCTTCAAACTGTTACGCAGGCTTTTGTTTCATTGTAAGCCTGAAATAGCAGTCTTCCCTGCAAAACACAGAACTTATTAAGAAAAACATGATGGCTGAGGGTCTTTAATGGCTCTGCCAATCTTGAAAGACTATCGGAGGAGTCTGGGGCATATCAAAGGCTAAATGATGGCTACAATGGCCGCATAGGCTTATTGGGCTGTGCTGTGTAAAATAGGCGTAACAGAGGAAAGACAGTCTTGCTTTTTGAGTTATCGGGCGAAGGTGAACAATGGTGGAGCGAAAGAGCAGCGCGAAGACGATTAATTTATGGCATGAATGGTTTAATTGTGGTTAAAAACCGTGATTGGAAATAAAGATGATTCTTTGGGTCATTTCCGCGTTTAAATCGAAAAATCGATTTTACACAGAAAATATTCGCAAAAAATATATTGCAGACTTAAAATTTTATTAACCCGAGCGAATAATGGCATCGGGTCCATGCAGATATCGCTTATCGCAATCAAAGTTGGCGGGTGGGAGGCCCATTACAAAGGACCGCGATAGGGGTCGAACGTGACATAACATTGAACTGTATTATATATTGGGTCAGGTCCGGGCCCCTTATGGCATATCAGCGATCGCAACGGCGGAGGTGTATTGTTTATAATGGGACACTGCAATGGAGGTGGATGCGATGTGGGATTAGGTCATTATATATATTTTTTCGGGTCCAGGTACCATCGCGACTGGAGATCGGAGATTGGGATTGCAATAGGTGGAGGGTTAAGCTTGAGCAGGGACTTGTGTTATCCATCAATGCTATTTTCCAAATAATACATAGTTTTATTTCAAAACTTATGTATATGCATGTTTTTAAAGGCCTACAGCTTCGCCGATTTGCGATGCGATATTTTTATATAATGCATAGTTTCTATCAAAACTAAAGGGTTTTCATAATATTTTTAGTAACAAGCTATATTATATATGGGAAAAGGAAATTTTAAGGGATTTATTACTATAAGGTTAGTGTTAATATGAAAATATGAGCGGAAGGGAAAATTTTATGTGAAAAGGGGAATTATATGGTAAGAAGGGATTTTTCATGATGTTTTACTTTTCCTAGGTAAAAAGGGTTTTTACCATAGGAAAAGGGGTTCTTATGGAATGAATGATAATGAATATATGAAGGGGAAGTTAGCAAATATATGAATGAATGAGGATGAGGAAGGTTAATAAATTGACTTGTAGTCCTTCATTTGCTTCGTGTAACTACCTCATGAGCATAGAAACATGATAAATGTACATTTTGTCCAATCAACCATTAAACTTCTGCAACCTTTCTCTACTTACCCTTTGCTTATCCTATCATTTTTTCTTCATTTAATGGGTGCATTTAAGCTAGCAAACCCTTATCCTTTCTTCTTATTTAACAAAAATAAACTATCTAAATCTACCCTTATAACTTCCAAGGGCTCAGATTAAACTGATGAGCACCTTATTATTCTCTACCTAACTACTGATCTGCCAAGATTAAACAGTTTGGACAGATCTTTATTCTCTATCTAGAGCATCAAATTTAAAGCATGAAGCAGTCAAGATTAAATAGTTTGGCTGTCATGGGTTGTGCCATTTAAAACAAGCTGCACACAACTACTATTTTGCAGAAAAACGAGTAGTTGTGTTTGGACTTGCTCACTTTCAGAGTTTATTTGTTTTATTTCTACCTAACATTTTCTTTTTGCCTTCATTTTTTAGAGCAACTAACCTAACATTTTCTTTGATATGGACATCATCATTTAGAAATATTTTTTAAACTAACATTTTATTCACTATTGTATGTCCATATCCTAACTTAACATCTTTTGAAATATTCTATCTAATCAAAACCAAAAAATGCTACAACACGACGCATATCGCGTTGAGATATGCAGGCAGGTTATCTTTGAAAATGGACCCGATGAGGTTAATCAAAAGAAGTTAAACTTCTTTGAGTTCCGGCAGGGAAGCGATAAATGGTTTCTCGCGCACCTCAAAGGCTGGAAATGGTTTTTCATAAATCTGCGTGATTCCACTCAGCGGTCGACACGTAGCAGCCCAAAACTGCTTTTCTCGCGTGCTTTCGAAGAATTAACCGACGTGCTAGTTGGAGCACGAGATTGCGCAACAGTCGTCGGATTAAGCAGGACAGATCAATGGTGCAGATTGTCCAGATTAGTTGGTGAGCAGGGCGCGATAGCTGTCAGATCGTATGGTATCGGGATCGACACCGGGAAAAGGCCGGACAGTCGGGGTCAACTCCATGCCCACTGGTTCTTTGGTTTATCCTATGTTTTTAGTGTAATTGTATTTTTTCACAATTATTTCAGTTTGTAACTATATGTGGTATATTAATACCATAACACAGAAAAAAGTTGAGAGTGTAGTTTTGAGCTATTCCATGGGGTCTGGAGGTCATAGTGGCCAAGTACAGTCGAGTGTATACTCATTTTGACTCGAAAACTCGAGCTGAACACAATGGTGAGATCCATTTTCGTGTTTGAGATTCTATTTCTGAGCTCACACCTGTAACAACAATTTGAAGACATAATAGAGAGGTCATGTTGGGGGGGAAAGTATCCAACTCGGAATGACCCTAACCCACTCTAAGGGTGACAGTTCCTTAGCAACAGCTGAAAGCAAAGCTATCTAAAGTTTCTTCTTTATGACATGCAAGAGATAGAAGGAAGAGATCCACTTACCGATGTCTTGCGCAAATGGTCAATCCAATCTCCTTCGTTTGCCGCTTGCTCCCAGACCCAAGTCTTTTCACGGGCCCAGCTACACGAGATCCTGCAAATAAGACAAGAAAAGGAAACTACAAGAGGCATGCATTCATAATCGATTCAAGGATTAGCATAAATCAAAGATGCAAGTAAGACAATACACCATTGAAACACATGCGAATAGAAGAACCTCAAATGCTTTATTAATATATGGAAGTAAGGTTCAGGCGGTGATACAACCATGAGAGGTCCAATCCAGCATCACCTTCCCGACGGAGAGAAATCTCTTCTTCACCTCCCTCAAGCAATCACCCAATGCTCACAACTGTAAACCAACAGCAATTCTTTGCACAAAATTCCGGCCTCTAGATCCCATGGGATGAGATCCTTATATAGAGTTTTGGAGTGAAGATAAGTCAGCTTGATGTGTGACTTGTTGTCCTCTTCAACTCCAGTTGTTCTTTAGTTCTTCACTCGGAGTTTCTGTCTTCCACTTGGAGTTTTAGAAGCTCTTAACTCATCATTAGGCGAATCTTATCATCAAGTGTCTTTTTAGAAGCTTCCTGGGCACTGGCACTTTGAGAAAAAGATTCCTCCACATGTCCAAGTACGCCCAACGCAGGTAGCCTTTGTTCTACTTGCTATGCAACGCAGGTAGCCTTTGTTGTACCTGCTATGCAGCGCAGATGCCTAGTGGAGCAGCTGCAATGATCCAAAACTGACCTGTTTTTGAGTGTTTTTCAGTGGAGAACTGATTTGCAGTGCTGTGGTTTGCTGACCTTGTTCCTCTAAGGGTAAGAACAACATGTTTAGGGACTTTGGATCCCTTAGATTATTGACATTTCATGCTCTATGCTGTAAGGCACAAAAATGTCTATAACAGTTGCCCCCTAAAGTATGAGGTCGTTTATCGGGTGAAATGCTTTATTAGGAGGATCCGAAGTTCATTCAATCGCCGGGAGGTGACCTGTAACAAAATATAATACAATACATTATCTTTTCATATTTTCTTTTCATGATCTAGCTGATGCGGGCATTTCCCATGATCAGCTTTATAAATACATTTGTCGTACATAAACAGACGATCGTCTGATAAGAGACGGATAATTCTCTGCTTTTAATTATCATCCTTTTAGTAGGATGCTCATCTGCTGCACATGTCTATGTTTTTATCTCCTGAATATATATCGCAGCCCGGATGGATGAAACTAGATCTGGGGTCTTCAAACTTGTCCGATCTTCACTCTAGTACAAGTCGATCCATGTGAGAATTTCTTGAAGTCGAACATGGAAAGACATCGCTTGATTACCAGTCAATAATGTAAACTTTTAACAAGCGCGAGAGGAATCACCGATAATGATGATGACCCTCAAGGTACTGCAGCACAATTCACGTGGTGTGAATATAGGATCTGACGTCGAACACCACGCAAAGTCTCCTGGTCGAAGGTCATTAATGTATACCTATCGCCGGGAGTGAGAAACTTGCCATTGAGGCATGCAAGCTTCAAAGTACTGAGGGGGTGTTCCTAGATCAACTTCTTGGATAGTGAGTTGATGTCGACAAGAAGTGATCCGTCAAAGGAGGGCCTTAATGAATCCCACATCAGTGACACGGAATGGAGCTAGTGATGATGGTGAAAACGATCTGTGAAATATGATTCAGGGTGGCGGTCATGGAAGGATGAAAGATGATGTACGGTAGTGGATGGGACCCGGTTGACACTTTCTGAATGACATCTCTTGAACATATAACGACACTGATGTGATGGATCGGTAGCATTACCCCATGTATGGATGGTATGGCGAGACCATGGTGAAGGGACCGGTGAATGATAATAACCCAACCCGATATTTACGGAGGCAAAAGTGTCATGTTCAAGAGCGACTTGCTACCATTAAGCTTTGAGGTTCTTCCCAATTTTTCCCCAGTCATTTCTGACCAGTACCTCTTTATTTTTGTCAAGCTTGAGGAGGATAACATATGCTTGTTCTATAACCTGCCCTTCGGGCAAGCCCATCACTATGTTTTAACGAGCCTAGAGATAGGGAAACTCGTTCTCGTCTATAGACAAGTTTGTCGCTATCTAATATTTTTAACGAGCCCAGCGACAAAGACAACTCGGTCCTTTTCATTTTTAGAGAGTCTGAAAAGGGTACATAAAGTGGACTCCAGGGGTCCTTTTTCGTCATATAATCCCTTAAGTCCGAAAAAGTATAAAACAATACAGAAGGGATGAATGTTCGATATCTTTATCGAGCCGAACTAGACAAGCGCTCGATCCTTTTGTGCAATAATCCCTCAGGTCCAAAAAGATTAAAATCTAGAGGAGGGATAGCTCTTCCGGTCCTTTTAACGAGTTGGAAGGCCAAAACTCGGAAAACTTTTCATTTTTTACGAGTCGGTGAAAAGAGCTCAAAGGAGACTCGTCTTTTGAGGAACGAGTGATAAACAGGGATAGCAGCAGATTCCAGGTACAGGTTGGAATTTTCCAATAACGGCAGTATTACAAGGATGGCTAGGTGGGATCACTCTTCGCAGCTGTTCCTCAAAATAGGTAAACAATCAAGTGGATGTGAATGATCGGCCAAATGAAAAGTGGAGGTGACGGTGCACAAACACGACCAAGGCTTTTATGGCTGATGAATTTACGGTCTCAAATGGTTATTTACCGATTCATTTTTTCTGAATGAGCTTGAACTCTGGGGGAAAGCCTGCTCACAAGCTTATGTTTATTTTTTAACGAGCATGAATTTCCGCATTAAAACTGCTCGGTTCTTACGTTTATTTTTTAACGAGCATGAACTTTGCCAAAACTGCTCGTTCTTTTGCATGCCCCCAGCATCATAATAACGCATGTCAAAGGAGGGTGCCCCCCAAGCTTCATTGCATTCAACTTGGTGGTTGGAATGAAGGTTTACCTTTGAATTTTGAAAAGGGGATTTGTTTCATTTTTTAATGAGGTTGACATAGTAAAAGAACTATCCTCGTGACTCCTTGTTTCATTTTTTAACGAGGTTGACATGAGATAAGAACCGTCCTCGGAGCCCACTGTTTTTACAGTATTTCCATTAGGGTGATGATCCATGCTGACAAAATGTTTAGGAATCTTCCGAATCCGTTAGATATAGAAGATCTCATATTGTAGGTTTCCCCTGCGGCTACTTCCGCCAGATTACTCGCCGGCGGTAGGGCAAAAGTACCCATTAAGGCAGGGTCTTTTAGGAGACCTACTCCAATATTTTGAAGCGAATGATTGGTTCCATGGATCATTGGAGTGCTTCCCGTAACTTGTGAACTGTCGGGGAGGAAAGTTTGTTGGTCGATGACTGTAATTCCTCCTTGAAAGGGAAATGCAATCTTCCTGAAGTAGGTCGACACAACTGCGGCCATGGCATATATCCAGGGTCTTCCCAGTAGGATGTTGTAATCGAGGTTTCCGTCGATTACTTCAACATCAACTTCTACTGTTTTTCCCCCCAGTTCAACTTGCAAGTTACTTAAAATCCCGTATGGAGTGTATGATCGTCCGTCAAATGCTTTTAATGTCGTTGATGATTTCGACAAGGGTGGTGAGCCTAAATTTTTCCAGCAACTCATCGACATAAGACATGTAGATGCCCCCTCATCAATAATTGTTCGATGGACAGTTTTGTTGAGGGCTTTCACTTGAATAAGGAAAGCTAGTTGAGCTGGTATCTGAGGGTCATATCCTTTATGATTAAAGGCCACAATATTGGAATCCATTGGGCCAATCCCACCTATGGCTGATAATAAAGCTTGCTCTTGGGAGGTGCAATTTTGCGCTACCTCAAGTGTCGACATAGCGGACGACGATTGGGTCAGGTCCTCTATTATATTGTAATCCTGTGTTATTTTTTCACGAGGATTAAATGTCGATTTGTGTACTACTCCCTTTGGCGACTTTATCATTGGTTTAGGAACGATGGGCGGCACAACTTTGGTCAAAGTTGTTGTTGAACTACTAGGTTGTTTATTTTCCTTGTTGTTCAATTGCTTTGGATTCCTGTGATCTTTATTCCTTGTCAAAGCATTATTTTGCTGCTTTGAGGTGGACAACATAAGCACTTGGGATCGGGAAGCATTTTGATTAGCAACCAGATTTTGTCTTGGACTAGGAAACAGATCAGTCAATACTGCTGGGGTTTTTGAACTCTTGAAGAGTTTCTTAACTTCAACTATATGAGGACAATCTTTCGTCCAATGATCCTCATCGCATATATGACACCTTGTCGGGGGTTTCCCTTTCCTTTTCTTTTTCTTCTTGCCCCCTGGTTGCTTCAGTTGTTTGCCCTTGTCGGTCGACATGGCATTTACTTCTGAGGCAAGAAGTTCCTCATTTGCATTTTGACTAGAAATTTTGCGTTTGCCAGTCACGCCATTACTGGCGTGAGAATCAGTATTCGATTTAGGAGGGGGAGGAATTGAAAATTCAGGTCTGGGGGCGTCAAGTATTTTGTCGTAGAGCGTGCCAGACTGAGTATATACTAAGTCCAGATATTGAGCACGAGCAATGACCTGCTCCTCTGTTACGACCCCCCCCTTGGCCACATCTTCCGTTATAGCCGGAAGTAACGACTTTATAAACCATTCAGCTAACAGCTGATCGGGAACGTAAGTTTTCACCATCCTACGACGACGTCGCCACTCATATATATGATCAGATATGTGAGTGGCCGTTGTCTGTTTGAAGTTGGTAAGGACTTCTGTTCCCGTTTCATACCTTATCGGTAATTGAAAATGGGTTAAGAAAGTCGTGGCTAAGGAGCTGAAATTGTCGAAAGAGGCTCTTAGCAATTCAATGTACCATTTAGCCGCTGGACCTGTCAATGTCCTCTGGAAGAGGCGAAGTCTTATCGAATCATCGTTTAGAGTGTTCGATGAACACCACAGATGAAAAGTCATGACGTGATTCGACGGGTCTTCACCTGGATTTCCATTGAATTTAGGAATGTCCGATGGAAGTTTATGCAGAATTGTTGGCCACCAAGGGGCATAAGCAATTGGATCATTCGTCAGCCGGTTTAGATCTGGTAATTCTAGAGTTGCTACAAAAGGCAACTGTTGGTTCAGATTAGGCGAAGCATACCCAGGATAAGATGGGATCGCCTGAGCAATGGGTCTTTGTAAACCAGCATAATGCTGGCAACTTTGACAAGGTTGATGGGCATAGCCACTATAGTATGGTTGCCCATTACTTACAAAGACTTGTTGCTCAGGTCCTTGATATGATTGCTGGAATGGCGGTTGTTGAGATTGAAACAGCTCTGGTTGTTGGACCATTTGCTGTTGACCAATACTGGATGATTGACCAAGATGAGGAGTCACAGTACTTGTTTGAGCCTGAGTCGCTCCAGATAAGGAGGCACTACCCTGAGATTGTGATTGAGCCGTTGAGACAAGAGGTTGTTGTATTACAACAGGTAGTGCTTGTACTTGCGACGCATTCGCCGTAGCAGGTGTGGTGGGAATATTCGACACAGGGTGTACTGGTTGCATTGAATATGCAACTCCTGATTGTTGAGGCAGTATTGGTACCCAACCGCTAGATGTGATTCCAGTTTGACCTGAACTTTGTTGTAAACTCCCACATGGTTGTTCTCCGGGAGGGAACAATGAAAGAGCATACTGCCCTCCACATGGTGGAAATCCAGTACTTAAAGGGTAAATTGGCCTTTGAAGACACATTGGATCAATTTGTTGAGTTTCAACATAAGAAGTACCAGATGATAATCCGGATGAAGAAATAGGAACTAACCATATTGTCGTCCCTGATTGGACTCCGGCTTGTTGTTGACAATTTGCCGGGACAGATGGTATACCAGCGAACATCGTTGGAGTAGCAGCAGGAGGTTCTGCTGCTGCTGTGTCAGACGACATAGTCCTAGATGTCGACGGTTGTTCAGACATATCTAGTCTATCCAAAAGATTCCTTAGCGATTCTACAACAACTTACGATGCCAAAAGACTATCTTCGAAGATCAACGCAGGAATAGGAGGTGATTATGTTCCGTTTAAAATGAATTTTATTATGACGACGCTTTTAGACACAACTTGCTTTTTCACTTTTTAAGAGTCGAGAAAAAGCTAAAGATGACTCTAGTCTCCTTCGATGTATTAACGAGCCCGAAGTGACAAATGCTCGGATGGACTTTTTTAGTTATAGAGTTTGAAAAAGGCCAAAAGAAACTACTCTGGAGTTCTAACTTCTAGGCAAGGGTGTGCCAAACCTTTCGCGAAACCACAGAATACGTTTTACGGTACGAGTGGTCGATCTTCGTGAATGCTGTGTTCACTGCATCGCGATCAGTAGGGCGGCCGACACGGCTTCCTATGGATAAAGGCTTTGTTCCTATAGGGGTCCCCCAATATACGCGACGGTACGCGGGGGCACAAGTCCGTATTAGTGCTATCGTCCCTCAGGAGGAATCACCCACCTTCGTAGAGATCAACAGTCACTATGTTTAACGACGCCGGTTCATGTCTCTACCTAGACTTCTACTGTGTTTCGTTATGTTTCAAAGCGTTGTTAGATAAATTCAGTTCTTTTTAGGTTGATCTTGCTTAGCGGTTTGCCTTTATGGATCACCACGTGATGTATGATACAACTCCTAAATGCAGTCTAAGAATGATAAGCAAGCTTTTTCAATTCTTTCAACTTATGAAAACCTTAACTACTGAAGGAAAAGAAAGACATCATCTTTTCAAACAGATCATAGAGCACTCACTGATGCACTTTTCCTAAATCGACATGCAAACTGTCAAAATGCACATGCACAATGCAAGTATTTCTTTTCTTCTTCCTTAATGTTGGTGTATTACAAAAAGAAAGCTGTTGTATAATTTCGAATTCAATTTCAAGTGAAAGAAAACAAGTTTTTGTCCAACAATCAAAAGAACACCTTAAGATTCACTCGTTTCAACACAAGAAATACTGAAATTCGAACCATATAACGAAATCAAATGCTCAAGCAGCTATGAACAGCAATAAACTAACTCTTAGAATCACAACGACACTTTCTCATAGGTCTAGATTCAAGAGGTCATAGCAAGACTAGTTCACTTTCGCTATGGGAAACTGTGAATGACAGCAAGAAATACAATAAGAACAATCACAGTTTCTTCATACATCTGAGGCAGAATGAAGGCAAAGAGAAGTGGTTTCAGCTGGGTATACAGGTTGACAACAGGCTGCAAAAACAATACTGAAAACTGGGCAACAGACAGTGGGGAATCCCAGTTGCACAAGGCAAAACTGGATCAGCGCAGGTGCTGCACTGTCAATCTGAGATGCAGCGCAGGTAGCCCCTTCGGGACCTGCGTTGCAGTGCAGGTAGCCTTTGTGGCAGCTGCACTGATGAGACAAGTCACGTCTCTCTCAGATTCCGGGTCACAGTTTGCTAAAAAATGAGCGTTTTTTGGCCAAATCAGAGGCTGTCAGTCAAGTATACACTAGAGGATGATTAAAGGAAGATGAACACTATCACAAAGAGCTAAAAAGAGTCCTTGTGGATCTGCTCTTCAAATCATAAACAGGCCCAGCACTGGGCTAGAGTAGCTGCCATCTACTTTGCATTCGAAAGACTCGAATGCAGTTCGATTCGGTACTCTCTTTGTTCAAGAAATGAATAGCAAGAAACACAAGCTACCAACAAGACACGCTCCCCAGCGGAGTCGCCAGTCTGTTGGGGGGGAAAGTATCCAACTCGGAATGACCCTAACCCACTCTAAGGGTGACAGTTCCTTAGCAACAGCTGAAAGCAAAGCTATCTAAAGTTTCTTCTTTATGACATGCAAGAGATAGAAGGAAGAGATCCACTTACCGATGTCTTGCGCAAATGGTCGATCCAATCTCCTTCGTTTGCCGCTTGCTCCCAGATCCAAGTCTTTTCACGGGCCCAGCTACACGAGATCCTGCAAATAAGACAAGAAAAGGAAACTACAAGAGGCATGCATTCATAATCGATTCAAGGATTAGCATAAATCAAAGACACAAGTAAGACAATACACCATTGAAACACATGCGAATAGAAGAACCTCAAATGCTTTATTAATATATGGAAGTAAGGTTCAGGCAGTGATACAACCATGAGAGGTCCAATCCAGCATCACCTTCCTGACGGAGAGAAATCTCTTCTTCACCTCCCTCAAGCAATCACCCAATGCTCACAACTGTAAACCAACAGCAATTCTTTGCACAAAATTCCGGCCTCTAGATCCCATGGGATGAGATCCTTATATAGAGTTTTGGAGTGAAGATAAGTCAGCTTGATGTGTGACTTGTTGTCCTCTTCAAATCCAGTTGTTCTTCAGTTCTTCACTCGGAGTTTCTGTCTTCCACTTGGAGTTTTAGAAGCTCTTAACTCATCATTAGGCGAATCTTATCATCAAGTGTCTTTTTAGAAGCTTCCTGGGCACTGGCACTTTGAGAAAAAGATTCCTCCACATGTCCAAGTACGCCCAACGCAGGTAGCCTTTGTTCTACTTGCTATGCAACGCAGGTAGCCTTTGTTGTACCTGCTATGCAGCGCAGATGCCTAGTGGAGCAGCTGCAATGATCCAAAACTGACCTGTTTTTGAGTGTTTTTCAGTGGAGAACTGATTTGCAGTGCTGTGGTTTGCTGACCTTGTTCCTCTAAGGGTAAGAACAACATGTTTAGGGACTTTGGATCCCTTAGATTATTGACATTTCATGCTCTATGTTGTAAGGCACAAAAATGTCTATAACAGGTCAGCACTGGAAGCGAAAGGACCAGGAGACGTAACCAGGAAGTCTAGTTAACTCCTTTATTAAACTTGGTTGTGTTGTGGTTTGAATGTGTTTTCTAATTGTTTTAAGTGTTTATTTTATTCGCAATCTTTTTAATCTGTTGCATTAAGTAACATAGGCAACTTCACACATAGTCTATAATACCTTTTTCATTAACGTATCATCGACCTCACCTAAATACTATATATGAAGCAGTGAATTCCATTTGGAGGAGATCACAACAAGAAAATTTAGTATCTCTTTGAAGCTGGGAAAAATGCGAAGTCAAGGAAAGAAGACAAAAGGAGTACGAGTTTGGTCTAGGAGAAGGAAGGAAGGAAAATCAAAGTTTTGGTGCATCTATCTCTCTCTATCGTTCCCTGGTTTGGAAGATCAATCTTATCTTGTTTGATGTCCTAGCCAGTTGATGCATGTTGTTGTTGCTATAGGTCAAAGTTGTTGTTGTTGGGTGTTGTTGCCTCTAGAAGTTGTATTGGGCCAAGATCGAAGCTTCTAAGACAAGATTGAAGTATTTCAGTGAATATCGAAGTCTCCAAAGCAAGGTCAAAGTAGTTGGGTCCAATAAAGTGTTGTTGTTACTGCGAGGTCAAGTAGGATCATCTATAATCATAGAAGAAGGTTTACTTGGTGTGGAGGAAAGTTTGTGTCAAGGTTTAGAGTCTCAGAATATCTTAGGAAAACTATTGAAGGAAGAATTATTGATTGGGTTTTCCCCTAGAGATGGGTTTTTCCCTAGTTATGTGCATATCTCTAGTGTCCATTGATTTATGTGCTACTACTTTGATAATTTATTGATGAACTAAATTAATGAAGATATAAATAAAACTAATAAGAAATTAAGAACATCACAAGTAATTATCAAGTATAAGAAAAAAAATTTGCCTTTATGATTTTCTAACAAATACCTATGCTTGGCCATGGATGGTGTAGAGAATAGTCCACACACATCTGAGTGAACTCGATCAAGGTTACACCTTCTCTGCTTTAGTGCTCAAAGTAGCGCAGTATTCTACATCAAATTTGTAGAGGTTCTTCACCCAAACCCTGATCCGCTTCACCTATCCTGAGGCTATGTGATGAAGGAAAGCCTTTCCCTTGCTAAATATCATATCGTAGCCATGGTCCTCCAACATGGCAACTGAAACCAAATTCTTCTTCAAACCTAAAATATACATGACATATTTTAATGTGACAGGAGTACCAGACTCCCTCTGAAAGGTAACAGTACTGATTTCAGTCAAGCTATACCTCCCATCATCTCCCATCTCGATGTGCATCTAGAGGTCCTTCTCCTCCAAGTCATTGAATAACTCTTTGTTGCCGGTCATATGGAATGAGGCTCCACTATCCAAGTACCACACACTACCCAGCACCAATGTTACCATGCAAGCTATGAGGGTGAAATCCAATTGGAATTAGGAAGCAAAAGCTTTACCTACCACTCCTTCTGAGGGCTTCTTACCAGCCTTCTTGTGTGGACACTTTTTGGAATAGTGGCCCAGCTCGTGATAGTGAAAAAAATTAATCTTCAACATGTCCTTCTTATTGCCGCCCTGACTGGAATCTAATTTTGAATGGGAATACTTCCCCTTCCCTTTCTTCACCTTTCAATCTAAGGCACATTTATCCTCATGATCATGCTTGTATGAGGATCCATCTCTAGTGTTCCGTCGAATCTCTTCTTGTACCAAGTCAGACCATAATTTCTCCCACTCTGGAAGCTTATCCCTCCCATTAATTGAGTCCTAGTAATTATGTCAACTCTTGGGAAGGCCTAGAAGTGTTAGGCTCACCATATCATCTTCAGCAACTATAACCAAGACACTTCTAAGCTCATCCCAACATTGGGTGAACTTGGTCAAGTATTTGGTATCGAGTCTCCCTTCTCCATATTGATCTTTATGAGCTTGTCCTTCAGTGCCAGCTTCATGTGGTCACTATTGTTTTGAAACAGGTTTATCAAGTCCTTCTACATTGCAAATGGAGTTTCGTTACCATGCAGGTTCGAGACAATATGATCTTGAACTCCTTCTAGGATAATCCTTCTCGCCTTTGCCACACTCTTTCTCCACTCTACCATATCCTAAGCATCATCTAGATTAGGAATATCTTTGTTTATGAATTCCTCAAACCCATTGTCTTCCAACACTACCTCCATCATGTCCTTCCAAGCAATATAGTTAGAACTACCCTCAAGTGCATATTCGAGTCTCAATCCATAGAACGACATCTCACTAGCTCTGAAGTATGATACTACAAATTCAATTTCTCCTACAAAAGACAAACTCATATTCTCCTCTTATATAGTGATTTTAGCTTTGATACCATGTAGAAATTCCTTGTAGATTCAAGCTACAAATTATAATATGCTAAAACAATTTACTTGAATCTACTCTACTCATCAGCAGAAATAATAAATGATCGATGAAATCATGAAGCACAAAAGAGAAAGAATCCAATCACACATAACACAATAATTTTTTGGAGAAAGTCGCAGCTAAAACCCTTGTTATTTGTATATTGCATTAATCATAAAATATGAGAAGATTACAATGCTTTGCTCAAGCCTGAGCAACCTCTATACTATCTCAATATAGATCTACTTCACACGCAAGCTCCAGCCAATACTTAGCCAAATCTGATGTCTGTCAAGCTCCTATTTCATTGCGTAGTTTCCTTGGGAATTAGCCAATATTTAATTTGGAAATACCACAAATATGAATTGCACAATCCTCATAGGCCTTCCTCTGATTACATCCACCACCTGTACAATTCGAATGATTATACAATTGATAGTACATTGTCTCTGAACTCCAATATCAACTAAGCCTTTCGTTGATCTGACATGCATGAGTTAATTATGAGTGAATCTTCAGTTTACTCATTGATCAGTGTTGGATACACGCCATTACTGCAGTTTACACCCCACTACTGGATCTCCCACTAATTCCTCCATCTGTTGGAAATAGTTTAACTCAATTTAACTGAATTAAATAATTACAACTCAAAATATAATCAACTTCGGCCCCTAAAATTTAGGAACCACTCTACATGACTCTAGAAACATAGTTACCGATCAAACGAGAAGATTACCTAGTACCCATTTTTTTGAGGTAGCAAAAAATCACCCGATCTTGAAAAGTGGTGATTCACAATACACCTTTTTTTTAGCATATTTTTGGCACTTTAAATTTTCTTATGTATCAATTATGAACATTATTTTTTAAAATGTTAATGATTTTCATGTTGATTTTCAAAAGTGTTGATGCAACATCAACACATTTTTTTAGGGATTATTTTTAACACTTTAAATTTACTAATCTATTAAGTGTGGATTTTTTTTTAAAATGTGGTGATTTTCATGTTGGTAAAAAAAAAAAAAAAAAAAAAAAAAAAAAAAAAAAAAAAAAAATCAAATATTAAAAAATATATTAAAAAAGAAAAAAAAAACATATAAAAATATTTTTTTAAATAATAATAATAATTTAAACAAAAAAAAAAAAAACAAAAACAAAAAAATCAAGAAATAAATTTTAAAAAAATGGGGAAATAATTTTCAAAAAACACTAAATTAAAGAAAAGAAAAAAATTAACAAAAAAAAACATCAAAATCAATTTTTTTTAATTTAAAAATAAAAAACCCCCTACCTTATTCGGCATTAACATCGACAAGCTTGAAGGTTATTTAGAGGAAGCAGGTTGTGCTGGCATGATCTTAGCTGGGATAGTCATCATCCTTCTTCTCTATGTTGACGATATTGTTCTTCTCGCAAGGTGCCCATCTGATCTTGATGAGCAACTTAGGCTTCTTAAGGATTTCTACTCTACCATGGGTATGACTATTAACACTGACAAAACAAAAGTTATGATTATCAAATCCAAGAAGGACACTTACGCTAATTTTATGTATGACAATAATAACTTGGAGGAAGTGTATTCTTACAAGTACCTAGGAATTGATATTCATCACAAGTTCAACTGGAACTATAGCATTGAGAAAATGATTAATGGGGGGTGGAAAGCTTATTTTGGTCTTGAAAATAATTGTAAAATGGCAAACCTCGTAATGCGGGATAAAAAGAAGTCCCTTTTTGAAACTTTAGTCGCTCCTGTTATCTTATATGGATGCGAGGTCTGGGGTTGCAGCATCTCTAGAGAATCCTGGAGAAAGATTGAGCAAATCCAGAAGTGTTTTATAACATGTAACCTGAAAATTAAAAGCAATACACCCTATCCTATTCTCCTTATAGAAGTAGGTCTTTCCCCTATTGAGAGCCTAGCTATGACTAGGCTTCTGTTGTACAGGCACAAACTCAATAACATAGGAGATCATAGACTTCCTAAGCTAGCTTTAAATTCCAGCCAAAACCACCTAAGGCTCAAGCAAGGGTAGTATAAAGACATGAAGGCCTCGTTAAACCTTTGGGAGATTAACGAGAATGATGCTTTGCAAAACATTAATAACATTAAAAATATTGTTACTTCTAAGTTCAAAGAAAAAAAGTGGTGTGAGAAAGATTTAGCAGCTAAAAGAAAATTAAGTTATTATAAGAAGGTCATCAACCCCACCCTAGAAGATCAAAAGTATATCTTTGTTTTAACTAGCTCAAAGAAGAAAATTAATATAGCGAAGATTAGAACGATCTCTCATGAGCTCCATAGTGAAACAAGTCATTGGGCAGTTCCTAAAACACCATGGATGGAAAGGATCTGCCATCTCTATGAGATTAGGAACATCGACGATGAAAACCACTTCCTCTTAGAGTGCCCCGCATACAACCACATTAGATCTCAGTTTCATAATCTTTGTCGCAATACTGACCTTCCTAGCCTTTTACAATGTCAAAATTATAGTGAGCTCGGGAGGCTTCTCTCCAAGCTTTCTGAGTATAGGAATAAAATCTTAAATCAAACTAAATAATTTGTTTCTTTAGGTCCAATAGAACAAAGTTCGGTCTCAGTGGACGTTAACCATCATCATCGTCATCATATATATATATATATATATATATATATATATGTATGTATGTATATATATGTATACATATGTATATATATGTATACATATATATATATATGTATGTATACATATATATATGTATGTATACATATATATATGTATGTATACATATATATATGTATACATATATATCATATATATATATGTATACATATATACATATATATACATGTATACATATATACATATATATACATGTATACATATATATACATATATATACATGTATACATATATATGTATACATATATATATATATATATATGTATATATATATGTATACATATATGTATATATATATGTATATATATATATATGTATGTAATATATGTATGTATATATGTATATATGTATGTAGATATATATATATACACATATATATATATACATACATATATACATATATATATATAGGAGTTGTCTATAATGCGACTTTTTGGAGATTCCGGTGACAGAATCCGGCGAAAAAAAATTGAGGTTAAATCTTGATTTGTATTATTTAAAATGGTTTTTTAACTACATATTTGGATTCAGCACCCTGAAAAACCCCTGGGACGCTTTGATTGTGCAGAAACTAGTTATCAAACTTGCGATTCCAATAAACTGCTACCGGATTTTGACCGGAAAAATCCACCATAAAAACTTCCAAAAAGTTACAGACAACTGCTATATCTATATATATATATATATATATATATATATATATATATATATATATATATATATATAATTTTTTTAATAATTAAAATTTTAAAATAAAAATAAAAAATAATAATTAAATCCAAAATTTTAAAATAATTATAAAATAAATAAAATAAAAATAATTAAAATAAAAAGAAAAAGAGAAAGAGAATTAAAATAATTAAAAATTAAAAATAATTTAACTTTAAATTTAAAAATAAAAATAAAACAATTTAAATAATTTATATATATATATATATATATATATATATTAAAATTTAACAAAATAAATATAAAAAAAAAAAAAAAAAATTAACAAAAATAAATAAACAAAAAATAATAAATAAATTATATATTAAAAAACCCTTAAAAAATAAATTAACTAAAAAAAATGCAATTGTTTGGCCTCTCCACCCAGGTAGTTAGGAGGCCTGGCCCCTAGGCGGGCGAGGGAGCTGCGCTCAGCTCCCCCGCCTGCCCAGGGGATAAGCCCCGCGACCTGCTGGGCAGGAGGCCGATCCAAGCAGCTCCTCCGCCCGCCTAAGGGCCAGTCCCCACACCCACCTGAGCAGAGAGGCCGGCCAATGGTATTTATTTTTTTAAGTTTTTCTTTATTTTTTATTTTTTTTAATTTTGTTTTAATTTTTATTTTATTTTCTATTTTTATTGTTAAATTTAAAAAAAAATAAAAAAATAAAAAATTAAATGAATTTGTTTTTTTAATTATTATTATTAACTTTTAATTTGTGTCTTTTTAATATGGTTTATATATATATATATATATATATATATATATATATATATATATATTTCTATTTAAAAAATAATAATAATTTAATGTTTTTTTTTCTTTTTTTTTTCAATGTTTTAATCATTATTTTTAATGTTTTTAATCATTATTTTTAATTATTATTTTTAGTTTTTTTAACGTTTTTTAGGCCGATAGGCCTTCCCTTTGGAACAGACTTTCGTCGTTCCTTTTTCTCCCGTGCTGACACGTGGACAGTTATGCCATCGATGGGTTTCTCCCTTCCCTTTGTCTCCCGTGCTTCTTTTCTTTGAGAGATTGACACCTGGCATTCTTCAGACGAGAATGTACATCTGACATCTGTGCACAGTTTTTTTAGGGCCGCTCTCTACTGACATCTGTGCACATTTCGTGATATTCGTCACGCTTTTCCTCCTTCAGTTACTCGTCATGGCCTTCATCCTTCAATTACGGGCGGAACATGGCCTTCATCCTTCAGTTACGAGCAGAACATGGCCTTCATTTCTGTTATGGGCGGAGGGTTGTTATCGGCGGAGAGCTCGAGAACCATCGTCCTCATTGTTACAAGTAAACGAGTCTATGTTGTTACAGGTAAATGCTTTGCTGATATCTCCTTCACTGTCACAAGATCAATCAGGCTTATGAGGTATGGGAGTATGGGAGTGTAGAATTCTTCATAGCTAAACCTTATAAATACCGAAGACCTTAATATCTCTCAGACACTCTCAGGCATACCATTGCGGAGTCGCTTTTCACATATCTTTGTCATTTAGTCTCTGGATCGTATCGGACAGCATCTGCGTTCTGGGCTTATTGCCGGTAAGTTTCTGCACATTTTTCTCACTTTATTTATAAAGCCCTTTTAGTTTTTGAAACTACAAGTATCAGAGGATGCCATATTCCAAAACCCTTCTGCGTTTTGTTCTTCTTTATCTATTCTCTTTTTTTTGTTTGTTTGTTTGGTTGTCTGTCTTGTCTTTTTGGCCCAGTTTGGTTGCTTTTCTATGATCGATTCTTTTGGGGAACGGATTTTCTTCTCTTTCATCCTCAATCTTTTATGGTCACGGTTTCGAATCCCTTGGAGAGTTTGCGGCATATTATGAATAAATAAAAACTTCCCTTTTAAGCTTATATGTTCCTTGTTTCAAACTACCAACAATGTGCAATGCTTTTAAATCCTGCCTGCAAATATCAATATTATTGCTCTTCTTTGTTTGATTTATACCCTAAACCATTGGTAATTTTGGGGGTTTACTTGCGAAGCCGTTTTGAAATGCCAATGTACATGATTGCGTATACACTACACAGGCTAAAATAATTGATTACCAATATCAAGAACATTTGTACTGGTAATTGCTTCTGATTACCTTCTTTGTTGGTAAGGGCTTCCTTTTAAACTCAAGAGATGTATTAGGAATGGTCCGAAGAGACCTTCTTCCTTGGTCCACCAACACCCCTGAGGTGGAAACCACTGAACTGATGTACTTACCTCTGGTTAAGATGTGGCACAGAGTACTGCAAGGAATTAAATCAGGATGTTCCGTTGTAGACTAAAACCAAAAAATGTTTATACATCTGTCCAGTCTCTAGCCTGGAAAAATTTGATAGTCTCCCAACAGCGTTTTGCATTCTGACATTTGAATCAGTGCAGGCATGCACTGCGACCTGTACCTTCATTTATTAGAAGTTTCAATCTTTATCTACCAAGAGATGTACATTGACATGTTGGTTTGCAGAAGAGCCATGGCCTTGTTCCCAAACTTGAATGAACATAAGATATGCCCTCTACATATATTTATTGTATGCTCAATTTTTTTGTTTCTGGGTCAGTTCTTGAAATGTATTTTTGGTGAGTTTTTATGCTCACAGAAAGAAACACGACCTTTTACATGTTGATTTACTGCGCTGCTACACACGAGCTGTGGAATCCATATGTCTTCTCTCAGTATAGAAGGTAGTTATCTTATTTGTTTTTCTTTTTAGTATTTTATCTTTTCCCCAAAACTTTCGTTTTATTTCAAAAAAATTCAAAGCTTCATTTACGGTGACATGTTCATGTTTTATGACTCCTAACTTTCAGAGCGTTGTATTTCTGTTAAAACTTTTTGCTGAATTTGTTTCGTAATGTTTAGAAACGTTAGTGGGGTCTGCCAGATGTTTCCTCGATTTCAGACATTGCTTTGGAATTCCATAGGCCTTCGTTTATTGTCCAGAATGGCTCCTCTCAAATTTATTTTCCCAAATGTGTTTTTCTTTTCTCTTTTCATAAACTTTTCAATTGTGGATGAAACAAAAGTTTTAGCGTGAGGAAGCAAAACACAAAGATGGTCTAAAACTATTGTTAGAATTGGATATCAAAGAAACATGTTAACCTATTGTGAATGAGTGATGCATAAGCAGTGTTATGTGGGGGCAATTGGTGTGTGACCAATGTTCTGTGTGAACTGGCGATCATTGGGAGTTGTTATCTGGAGACACAGATTAAAGTATAACTGAAAATTTTGGTTGAGACTATTTCCATTTTTGGAAAGCCAAATTGTAAAATGTCCTTTAAAAGAAGGATGTGTAGGGATTGCAGAAATTTCCAGAATCAAATTCTTGATGTAAATTTTTAAAAATTCAGCTTATATTAAAGGTTTCTAATTTTTTTGAGAGTGCTCTTTCTTCTTTTTAAACCCCTTAAAGGTGGGGTGGGGATGTAAGATATATATTTTATTTGTAGAAATTCAGACAAGTAAATAGAACATTTAAAATATTTTCACTGTTTTGCCTCTTAAAATGCTTGAAAATGAAAGTTTGAATTGTATCTTGGACAGAGCATAGATTAATAAGTGCTAAAAGCTTGCTTTGAGGGCCAGAGAAATACATATTGTTTTGAATGGTGGGTTTGCCAAAATGGAATCTAAAACCACTATATTTGAGGACTTAAGTATGTAAAACAAAATACTTTGAAAAATACAATACATGAATTTAAAATCGGTTTCAAAATTTTAATAATGTTAATGTTTTAGTTCTACTGTCAACCAGTAATGTAAGTGATTTGTTTTAACATTTGCAAATCACAAATTTCTCCACTTTTCATTTACCATGTACAACGTTGTAATTTACTTTTTATTTAGAAAAAAACCGTGCTGCCAATAATCTATTGAACCTATTGAGCTTTAAGTATGAACGCGTTCTACACTTACTATATTAATATGAATGGTTTGGTTTTGGTTTTGTTCTTCTAATATCAAATGTACTGGTACAGGATGGTCAACGTGGTTATTGCCTTCGTCACTACTTACCTTTATATATGCTTGACTATATATAGAACTTTCTTCCTTTCACTAATCCTATCGGCCTCTCTTTGTACCTTTTGGGACAATTGCTAGTTATAATATTTTTTAATTTTAGATCTATGACTTTTGTGATCCATTCCTATTCTTTCTCCTTTCGGTTTTGCTTCATGTTTGGCCTAGCTCCACCATCTTTCCCCTTTCGCTCTTTTTTCATTTGCTCTTAATAATAATTTTTAAACCACACCACCCGCCAACCACCCCCCCCCGTTTTTTAGCTTTCTCACTTATCTGAACCTTTGGGATCTAAAACATTTATTTATTATCATTATTATTAGTATTATTATTAAAATTAAAATTAAAATACCCCTAATATCATCAACCTTATTTAATTATTAACCTAAAAATCCCTCTTTACTTGATTTCTACTTAAAGGATTTTAATTAAATGAATATAAGTTGAATATATTACTAGGACCTCTTTTTAAGAATAACAAATTATTATTATTTTAACTTTTTTTGAATTGATTTTTCCCAACGGGTAGTTTTCAACTATATGAAAACAAGTCAAACCAATAACTAATAATATCATATAAATTAATATATTAATAATTATATATTTTCCATGACAGCTACATTTTTAATTAATAAATTAATAATAATATATTTTCCATAACAACTATATTTTTAAATATCTACATAACACTATTTATTAATAATATTTTAACTAATTCACCAACGGCTCTATTTCAAGGGCTTACCCTGGGCAATGATGCATCCATGCTATTTATTCCGTTAGATTGATTGATTTATCACCTTGTCCTGAGGATGAACCACATTAGTTGGTTTGAAACGTCGACCTAATCCTATCTATGTGATTAATCTGGAAGACTTATGTCTACATTATGGATCACAGAAGTATTAGATCTAACATTATTAACCTTCACGGAAAGGTAATGGCTGATTAGGTTCGTCAATTTGAACAAGCTCGACTCCAAATTGTTAAGAAGAAATCTGATCTTACATTTCTCAAAAGATGTAGGGATGCATCATTGATTCCAGTGTTTGCCCATATTTCTCATCCTCTTAACAATTCAAAGAATGAACATATTTTTCTTAAATCTAGTTTAGCTCTAATTAGATCTTAGATAGGTTTGCTAAGAAGGGATCTAGATCGGTTATCCCGCAAGCTTTTAGCTCTCCATTTAGATTTGGCGAATGAGGTCTCAGATTTTCTCTGAAAGGTGATTGATGGAGTTTCAGCTACGAAAGCCCTTCGGTTGGAGGAGAACTCCAAGAAAAAACACGCTACCAACTTTGACAAATTACTAAGCGTTGGGATTCACCTCTCTGGTTTTGAAGTTGACCTGGATACGACCTTGAATCAGTCATCAAGTATGATTAATATAGATCAGGTCTCGGCGTTGAGTAGCTGGGTTTGCAAATAGGTTCTTGATACGGCAATCCCTTCTCTATCCTTAGCGGCGGTTCCTTCTCCATCCTCAGCAACATCGAGATCTCCCAACTCCTCGGCTACAGTCCTATCAAGGCTCTCGTTGGCGATTCCTCGGATTTAAAGTTCGGTAAGACAGACTCTCCTGACCCTGAATCTCTGCAGTCGATTTCTTGCCTCAAGTCCTCAACCCTTGTATGCGTTTTTACACCATCCGCAGAATCTCCTCTGTGTCACCCGAGTGTGCTTCACACCTCCCAGAACCCCACAGCTTCTCCTTCATCAACCAAGTTGCACGCTGCTTTGTCTCCACAAAACCTCGCTACTTCTCTTCCATCAACCCAACCTCCTGTTGCGTTGTCACCGCAAAGTCCATCAGCCTTTGTTCCAGTGACCCATTCTCTCGTTGCCTCGTCTTCGCATTTACCCTTAGCCTCCTATCCATTAACCCATTTTCTCATTGCCCCGACTACACATTCACCTGCCTCTCTCCCTTTAATCTCATCTCCCTCTCCCATCGTCATCCCTTCTCCTCTCTGTTCCCCAAACGTAGATCCTAGCTCTGCTTCCTCTAAGTCGAACCATTTCTCCTGCTCTACTAATTTGCATTCCAATAGCTTAGTTTCCAATAGGTCTAATAATAACATCATTTTTAGAGTTAGATATAATAATAATAATAATAATAGTAATAGGATTGCCCTATTTGAATAGAGTCTTGATTCATTATTTAGGAGCGAAAGAAAAATGGTGAGGGTTTCTGTTCAGGCCGATGGACTGTTTACTCTTCTCAGTGATCTGGAACACAAGCACGGATACAGGAAGGAAGCTCGTAATCTTCACAACAGGTTGGAGGAGGGAGCGGCAGCTAAAGGGAAATGGTACCACTGCCGAAATCGCCAGCAGGTCTTTTCTTCCCTAGATCTGCATTATGGCTCAAAAAAAGGCTAGAAACCATCTGAATGGATCATCTAGCACACCGAGCTATTACCGCAATGGTCAGATCTAGAGGCATATGCTATATCTGGGCTACCTCTCTATAGATCCATGGATCTTGAGGAAAAATATAAATCCGAGTTATCTGGAAATTCAAACAGTGGCTGAAGCTAGTGCAGAGAAAATAAGAAATGAAGGTCTGGGCCCAGAAGTCAGATCCCCAAGGTAGAGAGGAGCTTTAGGAGGCGAAGGAAATGGTTACTTCGGATCCCAACCTACACAGTTGGGGATGCACAGACACGGATCCCTGTATCATTAAGATTGATCTCTGTATTATGAAGGCTGAGTGGACCTCCAAAGGACCACAACTGCCTCTACCAGAGATCCTTGTTGTAGATCTGGACTCGAGGAGGTCATTACCAACAAATGGCCCACGCTTTTGGGGGTTTCCTCTATCTAAAGGCGGGGGTTTCCCACAACAGGAAAAATGGGGCGCCATGAAGAAGATTCATGGAGCAATGGTAGCCGCGATCCATTGGAGGAGGGTAGAGTAGCATACAAGGCCTCATGCTAAGGATCACCTTGGACCAGTATATGATGATCACTAGTGGGTAGCGTGAGTCCACAAACTAAACAACCCAGATCAACAGAGAGCTACAACGATTGAGCATGAACACCACGAAGAGGCAAACACCCCAACATTGGATCTTGAAGCCTCTATATCTGAAATGCTCGAAGGTAAACAAAGTACCCTCTTTATCAGATCTATGGAAGGGAACACAGTATGCATCAAGATAGGGAGTTGGGAGGAGATAAAAACACTCAAACAGAGGATACAAGAAAGGATAGGTATCCCACCTTGCAAACAACTTCTGATCTACGCAGGAAAAGTATTGCAGGAGGAGCACAAGCTAAAAGAATATGACATAGGCAACGACTCAACTATCTACCTCAACACAAGACTCCGTGGAGGCTGCTCTGGCACAAGCTCAAAAGGACCTATTTCCTTCAAAGATGTCGTAAAAAGAAAGATGGGACTTCAAGTGCAAACAGAACAGCAAGCTATGATCCCTAGTGCTTACATCGTCGAGCAGACAACTTAGAACCCTGCATTAACAATTACTATACCTGAGGTAAATGAAATACATGATTATTATTTAACTAAAGCAGTGATATGCAGGTTTAATGGGTTTTGGCCCAAACCGGAAGCCCTTAGTCAATGGATTTACTCCATATGGACAGAAAACTGTGATATCCACCTCTGCTCAAAAGGATTTTTTATTGACAAATTCTACTCAGTCAATGACAAGGAATATGCATTGAAATGGTTCTGGGGTAATGCTGGCCTTTTTATGACATCTTGGTTTCCGGAATTTGACCCAAACACCACGGTGGTTTCCAAAATTCCTATGTGGGTAAAACTATACAACCTACCTCTGCACTTTTGGCACATCAAAGTATTAGTAGGCATTGGCAACTCTTTGGGGAAATTCTTAAAAGTAGACAATGAGCGCCTTTGCAAGGATATCTACACTTTTGCCAGGATCTGTGTGGAGGTTGATCTCAGTCAAGGTTTACCAAACCACATCCTCTTACTCCACAATGAAAAGAAATGGGCCCAGCCACTTGATTATGAAAACACTGCCTTCATATGTCGCATTTGTCGTCAAACCGGTCACCTACAAAGTGTGTGCCCACAAAACAAAAAAGACAGGAAAAGAAGACAACCACCAAAGCCGAAAGGATGGCAGTTTTCAGCCACACCGGCAGATGACATAGAAGAGGAAGAAAACACAGAAACTACCACAAACAACATATTCCAAGAAGCAAAATATCCAGGAAATAACCCAGAACCCAACGAACAAAGCACCCTACACAGCTCACAAAATGATGAAAATCAGAATTGCTCCGCATTAGTTCCAAAGACAACCATTCCACAGCAGCAAAGTGAGCAACTCATATCAGGGCAAGAAATTGGTGGCAGCAAGCGAGCACACTCTACAGAAAGTTCAGATTTTGACAAAGAAACCCCAGTTGCTACCAATGAAGCACAAATGTCTATTGTAACATCCACTCCCAACAATGGAGGTTGGCAGAAAGTGGAAAAAAAGAAAGGTAGGAAAGCATAGATAGCCATTAATTTATTTTTTAGATCCTGTTGTATCAGGACAAGTTTTGATAAAGCATATGTTGTTTCAGCATCTACAACATGTAATTTTTCTCAATATGAATAAAATTACGATTTTTCCATTGGAAAAAAATAATAGTAATAGGATTAATAATAATATTATTAATAATAATATAACTCTTGATAACAATATCCTCTTCAATAAGTATAATAATAGTATTATTACTAAGTATAGCATTACTTTAATGCCCTCGCACCATATGAATAATATTAGGCATTTCAATTTTAAGAATATTATTAACAACTCCATTAACTCGATTAATAATAGAAATAATAATATGATTAAAATTAGAAATAAGAATACCATTCCTTCTTTTTTCCATAATATTAATAACATTAACTCCCTTTCCTCTCGTGGTGATAATAATAATAATAATATGATGATGATGATGATGATAATAATAATAATAATAATAATAATAATAATCCTTCACCTCTGTATTTTAAGAATGTTATTAATCTTTCCAGCAAAAATTTTGATCCCTCGGTCTTCAGTCTCCTTAATAAAGGTCTCAATTTCGCCCTTGCCCCTAATAAGATTCCTACTGACAACATTATTTGTAACATTGAATATGGTATCAAGGACCTTCCAGATAATGTCAAGGAAACTATTAGGCAAGATTGTGCGGTTGTTCTTAGGAAGGCTAAGCCTCCTAAGAAAAACCTTAGCAAGGTTGAGTTTCTTGCCCTTAAGTCCCTTAGGGACAATCCTGACCTAGCCATCCTTAGAGTGGACAAAGGTGGAGCAGTTTTCATTCTTGATAAATCTGACTACATCCACAAAATGGTAGATCATCTAGCCAATAGTGGGAGTTACATTAAACTTAAGAAAAATCCCATTAAGTTTGTTTCTAAGAAAGTAGCAGCTACTATCAATTTGAATCTATCTCTTATCTCTCTTTCCCGAGAGCTCATTGAGAGCAATCCCCTTATGCCTAGGCTCTATGGCCTCCCAAAGATCCATAAATCTGGGGCTCCCTTAAGACCTATTGTCAACACAATAGGTGGGCCTACCTATCTTCTTGCTAAATTCTTAGCCCAAAAGCTTAAACCTCTTGTTGGTTGCACTGATTCTTTCGTTAAAGACTCGGCCTCCTTTATCCAAGAGTGGAAAAATATCAAATTGGAACCTGGAGATTTGTTAGTCAATTTCGACGTTGTATCCTTATACACCAAAATCCCCATCCAAGAGGCCATTGATATCATTAATCGCATCGACAAAGACACAGCTAAATTAGTTGGACTCTGCCTCACCTTGACTTTCTTCAGTTTCCAAGGTGATTTCTATGAGTAGACTTGTGGTGTTGCGATGGGTTCCCCTCTTTCCCCTATCGTCGCTAACTTGTTTATGGAGAATTTTGAGACCAAGGCCTTAGCCATAGCTCAATTTCGCCCTAAAAAATGGAAGAGGTTTGTTGATGATACTTGTGTCATATGGCCTCATGGTCGTGAGAAGCTGAATATGTTTCTTGCTCACCTTAATTCTCTATCGGACTCCATCAAGTTCACCATGGAAGTTGAAGTGGATGGATGTCTTCCATTTTTTGACATTCTCTTGTCAAGGATGGATGATGGTTCCTTCTATCACCAAGTTTTCCAAAAAAAGCCTCAAATGGAACAATATCTCCATGCAAATTCTCATCATTTCCCAGCTCAGAAATTTGGGTTTCTCAGCACTCTTGCTACCCATGCTCTAAGAATCTCCGATGATGGCCACCTCGAGCAAGAGAAATCTCATCTTCTCGAAGTTTTTAAAAATAATGGGTATAGCAGATCTCTAAGCCTCAAGGCCTTTCAAAAGGCATGCAAAGCACCAAGAGTCAAACTTGCTCGTTCTGATCCTATCTCCAAGGTTCATCTACCGTATATCCAAGGAACCACGGATAGGATTGCCCATATCCTTAGAAAGAGTAATATCTCCTCGTCATTCAAGCCTCTCAACACCATTAAAAATTCTCTTAGGTCAACAAAAGACCCTTTTGACCCTAAGGACACGAAAGGGGTCTAACTTGTTCCCTGCTCCTACGATATTCTCTACATTGGAGAAGCAAGTAGGTCTATTAAACAAAGAATCAGTGAACATGCTTCTGATATTAGACACAATCAATCCCGCACTTCAGCCCTAGCCGAACATGCAGAGAAATCTAAACACCATGTCTGCATCAAAGATTCCAGGGTCATTGCTAGGGTTGATCATTTCCACCACAGGAAACTTAGGGAAGCGATTGAGATCGAGAGGCATGCCAAAAATCTGAATAGAGACGATGGTTGGAAATTGAGCAAGAGTTGGATTCCAGCTCTCTCTTCCTGATTCTTTCTCCTTTCTGTTTTGCTTCATGTTTCGCCTAGCTCCATCATCTTTCCCCTTTCGCTCCTTTTTCATTTGCTTTTAATAATAATTTAAACCCCCCCCCCCCCCTTTTAGCTTTCTCGCTTTTCTGAACCTTTGGGATCTAAAACTTTTATTTTTTATTTTATTATTATTATTTCATTTTATTTTATTTTTTTAAATACCCCTAATATCATAAACCTTATTTAATTATTAACCTAAAAATCCCTCTTTACTTGATTTCTACTTAAAGGATTTTAATTAAATGAATATAAGTTGAATATATTACTAGGACCTCTTTTTAAGAATAACAAATTATTATTATTTTAACTTATTTTGAATTGATTTTTCCCAATGGCTAGTTTTCAACTATATGAAAACAAGTCAAACCAATAACTAATAATATCATATAAATTAATATATTAATAATAATATATTTTCCATGACAACTATATTTTTAATTAATAAATTAATAATAATATATTTTCCATAACAACTATATTTTTAAATATCTACATAACACTATTTATTAATACTATTTTTAGCTAATTCACCAACGGCTATATTTCAAGGGCTTACCCCGGGCAATGATGCATCCATGCTATTTATTCCTTTAGATTGATTGATTTCTCACCTTGTCATGAACCACATTAGTTGGTTCGAAACGTCAACCTAATCCTATGTATGTGATTAATCCGGAATACTTATGTCTATATTTTTTAATTGTCAATTTTTTTTTTATCTTTTTCCTTTCAATTTATTTTTTTAATGTTTTTTTTTTTAATTTAATTTTTAGATTTTTTTTTAATTATTTCTTTTAAAGTTTTTTTAATTGTTTTTAGTGTGTATTTTTTAATGTTTTTTTTTTAATTTTATTTTAATGTTTTTTTGTTTGTTTTTTTTATCTCATCAATATTATTTATTTATTTTAGATGTTTTTTTCTCTATTCTTTTAAGAAAAATATTTAAATTATGTTTTTTTTTTTGGTTTGTTTTTTTTTATTTCTTTTTTGTAATTTTGATATTTTATAAGTTCATTTTGCTTTTTTTTTACATTTTTTATTTTTGATTTTTTTGTTTGTGTTTTTTATATATTTTTTATATTGTATGTTTTTGGGAAATGTTTATTTATTTTTTATGTTAAAATATATATTTTTATTTACTTTTTATTATTATTTTTTTAATTTGTTGTGTTTTTTTTTGTTTTTTTCAATGTTTTCACATTCTCAATATATTTGATTGGATATGTATGTCAAAAAAATATGTAGAAGTAATAAGTCTAGCAGAATAATTTTTTGTTGATGGTGTACTTCATTAGCCATCGATAGAATACTCGAAAGGACAATTTTTTTTTCATAATCTTTAATATGTTTATTAGTTTCGATTTATTAGATTCATAAAAAATTAATTTTAATATTAAAGTATTTTTTTTTTTTTTACAAGAACGGTTATGGGATTTCATTAACTGATTGGCTAACAGCCTCAAATTCGGTTACCTGAGAAGGAGCAGAATTTTGCATGGCTTTCCAATAAGAGGAATAAAGCTCCTACTCTTTTTAGCTTCCTTTTTTTACATTTGTTATAGTGAGTTTTTGCTGCTAATTTCCTGAGCTGAAAGATACAAACAAACTACTGTAAAATAAAGCAATAAAACATGACTCTTTAAGGGATTGGTTCCCAAAGGGTTTCCTTGTCTTTGAGCATAGTGCCAGCATCTAAGTGAACTGCTTTGTTTGCCTCGATGTCAGCTTCTTTGTTATTGTTTCTTAAAACATGAAAATAATTCAGATTTAGGGACTTGTCATGATTTTGATCCTTGTAATTATCCTTGCTAGTTTCAGATCTGCTAGGTTGGATTTGTTCACCACTGCATTTATGATAACTTGGGAGTCTCCAAAGACATTTTCCTCCTCAAGTCCCAGCTCTTTGAGGATTTTTTTACCTTGGAAGAGGGTCATCGCCTCAGCTTCTATGCTTGAGGAATGGCCTAAGCCCCAAGCAAATCTGTGTGAAGAAGAACCATCTGAATTAATGATAAGCCCTCCCACGCCAGCAATTCTTGGATTCCCTTTTGCTGGCCCATCAAAGAAGAGAGAAGGAAGTGGTTGATTGGACAGCCAGTACTGAAAGTCTTCTTCGTTTTTCTTGATTTTCCATTCTTTGAGGGATGGAGGGGAGCTGCTCGATTTTTGAAATTTGAAATTGAGAACAGATCCCAAATCTCTGTCCTGCTGACTTAGATTTAAATCATCTCCTTTGTCTTCCAGCCACTCGACTAGCTGACTTTTCACTGAGTTGGCAACTATTCTGTAGTCCTGTTCCTTGCTCCAGAATATCCTTTTGTTTCTTTCCAACCAGACTTGCCAACTGATAAACTTAGGCAGAGCACTCCACGTTGATCTGATTGTTATATTTTTTGGAAGTGGACCTGGATATCTGATCATCCAGCCTGCGAACAGTTCCGAAATTGAGGTGGGGAAGTGAACTTGTATTTACAGGACACTAGAAGCTCTTGCCAAATAGAGACTGTGAACTTGCACTCGATCATAAGATGAAAGGCGATTTCTGAGTTTTCTTTGCACAGCATGTAGCGAGAGGGCCCATAGATGCCCCTTTTCTGGAGCTTGTCTTCTGTGAGAATTTTTTGATGGCAGAGAAGCCAACAGAAGTGGTCTATTTTTTGGATTGAAGGGATTTTCCATATGCCAACCCAGGGGGCAGGATTAGGGGGCACATGGGGACGCTCAAGACTCTTAGCGTATCCCTGAGCTACCATGTAGCCTGCCCGAGTTGAGCCCCAACCTCTCACGTCCTGCCTGCGCGCATGAGTGGGAGCCAGCCCGTGTAAATTCGTGTAGAGCATAGCCAGCTCTGAGTGCAGTGCGGGAGGAACAGGGAGCTGCTTCCAACCCGCCCAGGCATCCTCCTTCCAAGTCGATATGTCCCACAGAGTATTGATGTTCACCTCAAACGTCCAGCGCTTCAACTCTGCCATGCCTCTCAGCTCAGCCAACGGAGGTCTACCCAGGATACTATCATTCCACAAATGAATTCGTTTACCATTCCCTGGGATCCAGAAAGCATAATTGCTTATCAGCGAGCCGATTCTGTTGATGAACATACTGAGAGGAGTTCTGAGTTGATTTTTGGGTTGTTCCAAGCATCTGAGTCTAGTTCCTCTGAAGTATTTCCTCCACAATGCAACCTGTACCCAACCTGGATTAGGCACTATGATTTTCCAAATCAATTTGGCTCCCATGGCTAGATTTTGAACTCTGAGATCTTTGAAGTTCAATCCTCCCTCGTAAATTGGCTTGGTGACTATTTCCCAGTTGACTAGGGAAATTCTCTTCTCGTTTTGTTTGCCTCCTTTCCAAAAGAACTGTCTGATTAGATTCTCCATGTTTTTTATGATTCCAACAGGTGCCAGAAAGACTGAGAATTTGAATAACAGAAGACTGCTGAGCACTGCCTTAATGAGCACTGATTTTCCGGCAATATTGAGCCAAGAAGATCCCCAGGCTTGCATTTTGGTTTTGAATTTGTCTAGCCGCGGGTACCAGTCTTTGCTCAAGGCCCTCCTATGGAAAATTGGCAGCCCAATATATTGCATTTGTCCTTGTTTAATATGTTGCCTGAAACCTTACTGTAGACGTCCAAAATTTCTTTGAATTTAATAGCTGAGTGAAGAGAAGCAGCCCCCAGCAGTAATGTATCATCCGCAAAAAGGGCATGGTTGATCTTTTTTACCCCTCTTGCAATGCACAGGCCCGCGATTTCATGATCTTGTTGCTTTTTATCTAGGTAGAAGCTGAGGATAGAGGCCTGAAGGACGAATAGGAGGGGTGAAAGGGGACACCCCTACCTCAGCCCTCTTGAGGCTTTGAAGAAATCAGCCGCCCTACCATTCACCAGTGGAGCAATCCAAGGTTCTGAAATACATGCTCTAATCCACTGGATGAAATTTTGACCGAACCCCAGTTTGTGTAACACATCAAACAAAAACTTATGTCTAACACGATCAAATGCATTTGCTAACTCTAATTTAATAGCCATACCTTTTTCTTTTCAATGAAGGCTGGAGTGGATCGCCTCTTGAACCAGAACGAAATTATCAACTAGATGTTTACCCTAAATAAATCCACCTTAGTTATCTAGGATGATTTTGGGGAGAATTCTTTTCAACCTGTTTGCTATCACTTTGGTTATAACTTTGTACCCAATATTGCATAAAGAAATTGGGCGAAATCTGCTGAAAGAATTTGCTCCTTTCTCTTTGGGAATGAGGGCGAGGAAGGTTGAATTTGTGCAGCCTCCAATCTTTTGGTAGTCTTGGGGTTTCTGAATCATTTTGAGGAACTCCTTCTCGACGATCTGCCAACAGGTTTGGAGAAATCTAGGCGTGAAACCATCTGGTCCTGGAGCTTTGTCGGGATCCATGGCGAAAAGGTCCTCCTTGACTTCCTTGTGCGTGATTTTGCTTTCAAGTGCCTGGTTCATCTTGGAGGTGATAAGGCTAGGGACAGCGTCCAACGGGCTTTCGTTATGATCAACTAATATATCCTCCCTGTACAGCTTCCCAAAGTGTTCTGAGGCTTCCTTTTTTATGCATGTAAAATCCTTCAAGAAGTTGTTTTCTTCTTTTATTTCCATGATGGAATTACGCCCTTTCCTGGCTTGGGCTTGTTTATGAAAAAAGGAGGAGTTTCTATCTCCATATTTAAGCCAAAGACTTCTGGACTTGAGCCTCCAATATTCCTCTTCTGCCAGGCAGGCCTTATGGAAACTTTGTTGGAGCCTGGCCTCCTTTTCCAACTCTTCTTTGGTAATTTCGGCTGCTTCAAGATAAAGTTGTTGACTTTCTAGCTTGGTTTGGGTTTTTTTCCTTTGCACAGTAGGGTTGGGCAGGGTCTTAGCCCAATTTTTTAACATGGCTTTAATTCTTCTGAGTTTTTCCTCCCAAACAAAGAAGGTGGATCCCTTGACAGGGTCCTTCCAGCAGTCTCTGACCTTTTCCATGAAGTTTGCCTCTTTGATCCAGAGAGAGCTGAATCTGAAAGGGATAGGCCCCAGGTCCTTGGGGGTTAGTAACTCTAGGCTAATGGGCTTATGATCTGATACACTGCTATGGAGAATGTGCGTTCTAGATTCTAGTCCAAGAAGCAGGAAGGAGCTTTGCACCAAAAATCTGTCAAGTCTTGCCGCTATGTGACCCGGGCCAACTCTCTTGTTTGACCACGTGAACTTGCCAGTAGTCGGTTTAATGTCAATCAGATCCCAGTCTTGCATGATATCTTCCACTAATTCTCTTGCCAGATCCCTGACTATACTCCCTCCTCTTTTTTCTGATGAGAGGAGGGTGAGGTTGAGATCTCCGGCTATGATTATATTCTCTAAATTTTCTAGATCTACCAGGTCTTTGATGGTGTCCCAGCATGATTTTTTCTCCCCTGCATTGTTAGGAGCATATACATTGACCAAGCAAATAATTTCCTTAGATTCTAAATGCTGCAATTTTAACAAAATCCAATGCGTGTTTAGGGACTCAGAGATTAAAGAGAACTTATTGGGATTCCAGAGCGACCCAAGTCCTCCCGATGCTCCACGGGCAGAGGTTGCTTGCGCTCCGTCTTTTTGCCAAAAAAATTTGCTTACCTGGAGGAAGGTTGAATCCTCCAATTTAGTCTCCTGGATGAGAAGAATATTCGGGGCTTCCAGTCTTATTAAGCTCTTCATAGCTTCTTCCTTGGCTTTGGTGCCCATTCCCCTACAATTCCAGGAGACTATCTTCATCATTTACTTTTGTTGTGATGAGCTCCTTTAGAGCTCTGGGTTTGGATCCTCTTCATCTTCGGGGTTTTTGCTAGAAGTTTCTCTAGAGTTGGTTGGCTTCCCTGAAGCTTGTCTTTGTATGTTTCTTGATCTCTTTTTTCCTTTGATGACATTCGCCCTCTTATGGATCTTCTGGGGGTAGACTGTGATTCCCCTATTTCCCTTTCTTCCTCCGACTCCTCAGACTCTTGGGTTTCCTCTTCTTCTTCTGACATCTTCCCTTTGGATCTCTCTGATACACTTGTGGATTTAGGAGGAGAGGTCTCCTTCTGAATTTCTGGCTCCAGCGTATTCATTATTTCAGATCCCAAGATCTCAAATTTGTTCCCTTGGCTTTCCTTGGCTGGATTCTAAGCAGGTCCCGCTTGTGAAGCTCTAGCATTTGAATTTGCGTTTTTCTGGAGTGAATTTTTGGGTCGCTTTGCCTGATTCCAACCTTTTTCCTTCCCTTTTTCTTCTACCCCTTTGGACGGGAAGTCTCTGGCGAAATGTTTGTATACTTGGCACTTCCGGCATTTGAATGGCAGCTGTTCATAATCCACTTTCTGCACATGCGTCCATGGACCTACCCTTATTTTCATGGCTTCTGGTAATCTGACCTCTAGATCTACCTCCACACAAATTCTGGTGCAGTCGTACTAATCTTTGATGTTGGCCTTGTCTATGAATTTCCCAAGAGTGTTTCCTATATGTTTCAAAGAGTCCCAATTCCAGCAGTGAATAGGGAGATTGGGGAGCCTTACCCACACTGGGACAACTGAAGGCACATCCACCGCCAGATCGAAGTCTGGCATCCATTTATTTAGATACAGCCCTTGAGGGCCCATGAAGTAGGGGCCATTCCTGAAAATGAGATCCTTGTCCTCTTTTCCTGAAAATTCGAATAAGAAGTATCCTCTTCCGAGGAAGTAAGAGGTTACCTTGTTCTTTATCAATGGAGCCCAGTTCTTAGCAACCCAATTCTCTATTGATTTCGGAGAAGACCAGAGACCTGTAAACTGATAGACGAAAGCATGATCTGCCAGAGATAATGCTACCTGAATCGGACCTTCAGGGGGAAGGGCATCTCGAGGATATCATCTAGCTTTTTCACGAACTTGGCAGCTTCCACAAATTTCTTCTTGGGTAGAGAGGCCAACAAGGATCTGAAGGCCTCAGCTCCGGAAGGTGGAGGGGGGGAGGAAGACCCCTGGGGGGGAGTCAGCTCCTCCATGGAGGGCCAGCAGATCAAACCCTGGTCGACCATAGCTAGAAGCAAAGGCCCTCGACGGACCGGCCCGCAGGGATCGGTATTCGCAGGAAGCAGGCGCGCGCACAGTCTGCATATCCCGTAGAGTGCGGATCTCGCAGGAAGCCGAGCTGACTCGCAGGATGCAGAGCCAATGATTGAGGTTCAAGACTCCTTAAAGTGTTATTATTATTATTATTATGATAATATATGAAAATTAAATTAAAATATATATATATATATATATATATATATATATATATAATGAAATATAGTTTTTAAAAAATAATTTGCAAATTTCAAAATCTTAAAATTATTTAATAATAAAATATCGACACAAATTTCCAAAAAAACAATTTTTTTAATGCAGAGAGTATCACTCCAAAATCACATATAAATTCATTTATTTTGTAAAGTTGTTCATCATCACAAGTGAAGTGTTTCCTATCGACGGACTTTAATACATATATAAAAAAGACATTATATTTAATAAATTGTTATTAATATGATAAGATAAAATAAAAATAAATTAATATAAATTAAATGTTATAATTTATTAAAATAATATTAACACTATGGCTGAAAATCACTGGAATTTTTAAGGATTTTCATAGAGGTGATATTTTATCTTTAATGTCATCCTTGGAATTTTAAGGCTTTTCAGAGACATGATATTTTATCTTTAATACCATGCCTAAAATCGTTGGAATTTTAAGACTTTTGATATTTTATCTTTAATGTCATATCTATCATTTTAATTTTAAGATTTTTCAGAGTCATGATATTTTATCTTTAACGTCATTAGTAAAAGATGTTGACAGTTTACCCCCAAAAACAAAAACTAAAACTAAAAACAAAAACAAAAAAACAAAAACAAAAACAAAAACAAAAAAACAAAAAAAAACAAAAAAACACAAAACACAAAACAAAACAAAACAAAAACAAAAACAAAAAAGCAAAACAACAAAAACAAAAAACAAAAACAAACAAACAAAACAAAACATTACTCTAGCGTCAACACTTTTCGTTTTCATAGTGTTTTTTGCACACACAAAAATTGGCTTTTACTTCCATTTTTAAAAAAATGTTGAAATTTTACCCAAAAAACAAAAAGGTTATTCCAGCATCAACACTTTTCGTTTTCAAGCTGTTTTTTCATGTTTTTTTTGGGTTTTGGGCTTGAATACCCGTTTTGAGATAATAGTTCTCGTTTGATCGATAACTTTATTTAGATAGACTCTCAACTCAAATTAACTAAGCCAACAAAGTCAAATTAACTTAGTTAACTATTACAGGTTTCTATGAGAATTGGAATTACAATTTAATTCCTAATTTAATTCAAGGACAAAATTAAATTAGGATTTTCTTGTTGCATTTTCAGCATTTATTAGGAAGACAAGAGGATGATTGTCATATCTTGTGGCCTAATGTGATTAATGTGTAGGAACAGAGTGCATTTACGATGCAGAGATACGTTGGAGGAAGCTAGAGAATATGTAGGACACTTGTCTGGGCCTACATTTACTCACCTACAACTCAGCTTTCTCCCTAAAATCACTCACCCATAGTTCGAAGATCTGCTAGCAGCTCATGCACTCAAGTGTTGTGAGGATCTCAAGGAGCTAGATCCACCCTTTCATGGATTTTGGAGGGGAGCATCCCTCTTTCCAAGGAGGTTTCCCCTCAGTCATTTCTATATAAATAAGCAAGCCTAAGGGCTTAATAGGATTTTATTTTTTTTGCATGAGAATAGAGACTATTAGGAATCAAGAACTTATTATTTCCATTTCCATTTCTGATGTACTTGAGCACTATTTTCATTAATGAAAAGCTCGTTGTTGATATACAGATGATTTTGTTTCAAAGGGTTGAGTACCCTTGGGTTAGGGCCCAACCCAGAGGCTCTAGTCTCTCTTACTTGTATATTTCTTCCATGCATTTCTTTTCCTAGCAATATTTTCCTTCTTTGTGTAGCAGACTCATTTATGAAAATTTCTTGTGCATGTCTTCCAATCACTTCTCTTGTGGGATGCATGGTTGGGGATATAGTATTGGCAAGCCAAAAATATATATAGTAGCTTTCTTTTGCAATATTTAATCATTTGATTTGCCTCCTTTTTCAGACTTTGTTCTTTGCACATTTAGTGATTGATCTAACAGTCTTCTATAATCCTTGGAAGCACAATCTCTTATGGATGTAGTTATTGTGCATATTACAAGTTATATTTCTTTTTGATGTAGTATATATATTTAAAGTAAAATTCAACTCATTCTTTCTTGGTTATTTTCATTTTCTGCAAATTGGTTATTAGTTTAGCACAATTTTCAAGTTGCAAAAGAATAATTTGTCTAGTGTGCAAGTACTATTGTTGCTTTTCAGGGTTAGCATTATCATTTGCACTCCACTCCCTACTATACCTTTATTTTTACTTTACAACTCTCCAATATATTTTTCAATGAGAGCACATTTATGGGTTAGTGCAGGCCACTGTGTGCATAGATTCTTGTGCAAGGTGGGCCCCTGAGGGGACTAGGCTTGGCAAAGGTATCATACAACCTTTATTTACCCTCCATTACCCTTCCCTACCTTCAAAAAAGAACAAATTATTTCATGCCTCGTAGGATTAGGGATAATCAAGGGAAATTCCTACCAAAAACCCCCACCCCTTCTACCAATCAACCATCACTCTTATTTGGTGACTTTGAACCTCCTGCTCTGACCATAGAAGAATTAGAAAACCCTATAGGTGAGAAGCTAGAAATATTTGAAGAACCCACAGGGGAGGAAGAACCTATATCACCTCCCTAAAACATGGTTGATGAAAGGAAGACAGAGCTCTTTCCTATTCGGGAAACCAATGGGGAAGCCAGAATGAAAAACATAAGCCCCAATGCTCTCCCACACTTCCATGGCCTAGCCTCTAAGACCCTGATACATTCATGTTCAAGTTTGTTGTAGTTTGTATAACATATTACTATACTTTTGATGAACATGAGTTGAATTTGTTTCCTTCCACCCTCAAGGATGCAGCCTTGTGTTGGTTCATGAGCTTTCCTAGACGCAACATCACTACCTAGGCACAAATGCAACAAGCCTTTAATTAGAAATAGATGGATTATTGCAGGTCTAAGGAGACAAAAGAGGAGATATTTAGGATGACCCTAGGGCTAGATGAGTCCTTAGAATATTATGAGTAAAGGTTCCAACTCAATTGTAGAAGGGATAATTGAACCCTTGACCCTGAGTCACTAAAGCTTGTACTCCTTTAAGGGATTAGGGAGGATGTAATGGAGACCCTTAATATGTTGTCTGCTGGAAATATTTACCAGCTAACTTATGAAGACATTAAGACAGTATTCAAGAATCATCTTAGGGTTGCAAGGAAGAGAGGAAGGCCTAATCAAGGCCTGGTCAACTTTTCTTCATCCATCTCAACCATCAAGCATGAGATAGGGAGTATGCTAGAATACTTTAAGAGTGAGATGTTGCACACTTTTTCCTTAAAAATGGATACTATGCAGATTAAAAGGAAGCAAGAGGAGGTAGAAAGGGTACCTATCTTATGTCCTAGATGCACTAAGAGGCACCTCAGAAATGAGTGTCCATTGAATGCCATAGAGGTTTGCTCTGTTTGTGAGGAGAACCATGCAACATGCATATGTCCCTCTATTTCAGGCCTAAAGGTTGTATATCAAGGGGAAGAGTGTGGATTGGAGCAGCTTTGCTTCATCAACTAAAGGAGTTCATAAGGCCCTCAACCATACTAGCAAGGCATGCAAGGTGCACATTATCCTTCTTTCAATCCAAACCAGAATGCACCCTTTCAGCCTTGGTATCCTCTAGCTTACTCATATTCATCTATTCCCTCTCCTTGGTCCTATAATCCTCAATATCCTCCTCAGCCTACCAATCCACCCTTTCATTCATACCAACCTCAACCTCCTCATTAGGGAAAACCTTCACAAGGATGGAGGCCTCAGGTAGCCCAACCTCCTTCCTTGTTGCCTCCTCCTCCACCTCAACCACAATTACCCCATAGTAACCCACCTAAGCAACCTCACATGCCTACCCAACCCAATCTGAACCCAAAAAACAAGAAGGCGTAACAAGTCTATAGTGGGGAAACATTTAATCATGTTTAAGCTTGGAAATCTAGGAGATCAACCTTCGATTTGGGACGGGACTTCTAGACGCTCACCCACCTTCTCCACCTAAATATCTTGAATAAGAGAAGATATTTTCCCTCAAACCATTATGCCTCCCTATCCTAAAAGGTTGGTCCAACCTAAATAGCACATCCCAAAAGAAGTCGAACTTCTGGGAGAATTGAAGAGTTTGTGTATTAAGATAACCCTTCTGTAGGCCATCAAAGATGTTCCCCTTTAGTACAATCTCATCGAGGAAGAGTGTTTCAAGAGGCCTGGAAGAAGAAAAAAAGATGACCCCATTATTAATGTTGTTGGGTAGCTATCTAATCTAATGGTTGGGAGGGTTATCTCCCCAAAGTACTTGGATCCTGGCAGCCCAGAGAGGAAGTGAACATTAAAGTATTATAGTCCCCAACACATTAATCAACTGTGGGGTTGCAATCAATGTCATGACCAAGGAAACTATGTTAAATCACAACCTCTAAGGAGCCTTGAGAAAGACCACTACAGTTTTGCAACTTGCAGATAGATACACAACAACATTTGAGGGAGTTATTGAGGATGTGATGGTTTCCATTGACTCCTAGGAGTATCCCATAGACTTCCTTGTGCTCCAACCCAAAACCAAGTCAATGGGTACCCTCTCATTTTAGGGAGACCTTGGTTAGCCACTGTTGATGCTTACATTAGTTGTAGGGATGGAAACATGACTATTAAGAATATGAATCTCACAAAGTAGATTGTATTAATCTCCTTGATCAACCCTCTATTGAGCATGACTTACCTTTGTGGGTAGAGGAATATGAGGAGGAAGATTTTTATCAGTCATCCCTCTGCTCAATTTGTACATTAGACATTGATGTAGGAAGTAGGTAGCTAGATGAGGATGACCTTGTTGATCACTTCTTGCATAATCAACCTTCTGCTGCCATGCCAATTGATGAGCTAGTGGAATAATCCTTAGGGAAACTTGAGAAAAATCCATGGGTTGAATTGTTTACTACCAATTCTGATCTAGAGCGTGCTAAGGTTGTGGAAATTAGTCCATCCAAAACTCTAAAAAGAAACTCTTCCTTCTAAGCATAGCAAGAAGAGCACTATGCATTGTGTTGAGACAACATTTTTATGCTTTTTCCTGGGACTATAAGGAAATGAAAGGGGTGAATCCCTCATTTTATACCCATAATATTTAAATAAGGATGGATGTAAACCTATGCACCAACACCAGAGGAGAGTGAACCTTGCCCTTAACGATATTGTGAAAGAAGAATTGCAAAAACTACTAGATTCATGATTCATTTACCCCATTTCATATAGTGATTAGGTGTCCCCTCTTGTCATAGTACCCAAGAAGAATGGGAAGTGGAGGATCTGTGTTGAATATAGAGAACTCAATAAGGCCACAAAGAAATACCATATTTCTTTTCCTTGCATCGATCAGGTTTTGGATGGCCTTGCAGGGTAGAAATTATTTTCATTCCTAGATGGATTTAGTGGATCATAATCAGATCCAGATCAACTCTGAGGATCAAGACAAGGCCACCTTTACATGCCCATGGAGGACCTTTGCCTACAAGGTCCTTCCATTTGATTTGTGCAATGCTCGTGCTACCTTCCAGAGGGTAGTTTTGAGTATTTTTGCTCATCTTGTTCATGACAAAGTTGAAATCTACATGGATGACTTCACACCTTATGGAAATGATTTCTAGGAAGTTATTTCTAATTTGTGTAAAGTATTAAACAAATGCATTGAAATGAATCTCCCACTAAGAAACAAAAAGTGTGATTTTTTTATGAATGCAGGGATTGTCCTAGGTCACTTCTTTTCTAAGGAAGGGATCCAAATTGACCCTAACAAGATTTCCATTATCAAAAGGGGCATTGTCCCTCAGAATCAAAGAAATGTTAGAATTTTCCTTGGAATAGTTGGATATTATAGGATATTCATTAAGGATTTTAGTAGGTTGGATTCACCTCTATTTGGATACTATTGGCCTACTCTACTCCAAGATGTTAGAAGATGCATTGCTAGATGTGATGAGTGTCAAAGGATGGGCAAGCCTACACCCAAGGATGAAATTACCCTACAACCTCAAGTGACCCTTGAACCATTTGAGAAATGGTGCATGGATTTCATTGGGCCAATTGATCCCCCATCCGAACAAAAGAGATACATCATTGTGTCCATTGACTACTTGACAAAGTGGGCTAAAGTAAAAGTGGTAAAGGTAGAAACCGAGTAGAAGGTGGAAAAAATTCTAAAGGAAAATATTTTTTATAAGTTTGGATTCCCAAGGGAGATTATCATTGATCAAGGAGCCTAGTTTACTTCAAATTTGATTGAGGGCATCATGGAGCAGCATCACATAAAACATAGAAAATCCATTGCCTATCATCGTCGAGAAAATGTGCAGGTGGAGGTCACAAACAAAGCTTTGGAGAACATCTTAACTAAATTTGTCAGCAACAGCAAAAAGGATTGGGAAGCCCAACTTGTAGAGGCCACTTGGGCCTATAATACCGCTTGGAAAACCACCACTAGATTCACCCCCTTTGAGATGGTTTATGGAGAGAAGGATTTGTTTTCCATTGAATTTGAGTACAACACCTTAAGAATGGAAGATTACATGCTCTCATGCACACTAAGGTGGTCCAACTGCAGAGGAATATTTGGCATGATAAAAATATCAGGGAAAGTACCTTCCAAGAAGGTGATTGGCCCCTTCTATATGATTCTAGATTCAAGGATTTCAAAGGAAAATTGATGAAATGATGTTTGGTTCCTTATCTGATAGAAAAGTGTCATGAGAATGGATTTGTCCAAATAATAAAAATTGATGAAGAAGGAATTCCATTGTTAGTTAATGGTTTTGATTAAAGTTGTACAAGAGGTATTTGTTAAAGGAGGAGTTTACCAGCTCAATAAGCAAGGAGTTGAATGTTGTTAGTTAATGGTTTTGATTAAAGTTGTACAAGAGGTATTTGTTAAAGGAGGAGTTTACCAGCTCAATAAGCAAGGAGTTGAATGTAATTTGGGGTCTCACAACTCTTAGTTCATCCAGACTCTGATAAACATGAGGAGAAGAAAAAAACAAAAACAAAAAAAAGAGAGAAAAAAAAGGAAGAAAAATAAAAGAGTCTAGATGAAAACCTCCATGAGGAACCTGAGGCTAACTCTAGGGATGAAAACCTTTTTGAGGTAGTTCAAGAGTCGAAAAATAATAAATGAAAATCTCCCTAGGTGAAACCTCCTTTAAGGCACCTGTGGCAGTCTTGTAGGGTCAAAACCTCTTTTAAAGTAGCCTGCAGGTATCAATAATAAATAAATAAATGAAAAATAAAGAAAAATAAAAAAGGACAAAGAATAAAGGTAAATCAAGGGAACCCTTACATCAGTATTGCTAACATATTTTGGCAAGGTTCCATCCATGAGCAAAGAAGGACAATATTGAAAGTAAGCTACCTCCACACTCCACTTTTTCACCCACGAAATTGGCTATCTCCATGTCCTTCATCATTTTATCAACCTCCCAAAGTTCCTCCATCAACAAGCAACCTATCTCACTCAATTATGCCTCAGTCCTGAAGTGCTACAGGATTGTCTTGAAATGTTATAGGATTATCTAGATTTTCTACAGGATTGTGATCAACCTAGGAAAAGGATTCATATATTATGTTTTCCATGGGGGAGTGAAAGGATAATTCCACCACACCACCATCACCCATCCTCCACACCATTTAGCCACTTCTCCACCCAAATATCCATCTATGTCCATTAAAAACCCCATTTTTACCCCTTCTTTCATTATTTTCACCACAGCCAAGGTTTTTGATCCTTGTCCATGAGCTTCACATGAATTCTCAAAGTTTTTGGATGCATTATATGAAGGTTATTGTGATCATGTAGGGGTATATGTGATTGTATAGGAAGAAATCCAATTCTATAGCAATTTGCACAAACCTTACAAGACCACAGTTGAAAGCACTTGGAAGCACCAAAACAAAGAATCGACCATAATGAAGCTTTGAGGAATCATCTCCTCAACCTTGAGCAGCCATAAAAAATTTCCAAAGTTTCTAAAGGGTCATTGTTCATATCCAACATATGCAACTTGATCCACCATCAGTAGAACATGTAGTGAAAGGCCTCACTTATTCAAGCACATATTTAAAAAACAATATACCAAAAAAAAAAAAAACAAATTAGAGCCAAAGCATGGAACAACGGGAATGGGAAATGTCACCTCAAACAGTGAGCAGATCAACCACCATTTTAGAAGAAACATGCAAAGGTCAAAGCAGTTAGAGACCATCATGTAGGCATAAGTATGAACCTCCTCACCTCTTCCTTTAAGAGCGTGATAGTTCGAAAATGTTTAAAATGTATGAGGATTGGGGTTTTTGTAGGTTGAAGTTGGATAGTAGTCTTGACCACCCTCGAATAGTTAAGTGAAGTAAAGTAACTCTCTCATGCAATATGGGGAAAATAAAAAAAGGGAAGGGTGATAATTTCGAATAGTGGGCCAATGAGTCTTTGAGAAGTTACGAATTTCATAGGTGGGGGCTACCTCATACAACCTGTTGAGCCCACCACCAAACCACAAAAGGAATAAAGGACGAGCATGAACTTAATTTGTACCAAGAGTTTATTCCAAAAAATGGTAAGATAGGTCCACTGCATCATCAAGATTCAAGCTAGCTACCACCAGGGGTCCCCTAGGCTACTACCGAGGTGCTATAGGGTCAAATAGTAGATGTTACAAGATTGCACACAACAGTTATAGGATTGTAACCAGTTGTTATAGGATTTACCCTAAGGGTGAAAAGGGCTCGATTTGGTGCGAATTTTCCTCCAAAACCCCAAAGGCCATGAAGGAGTCTACAAGGGAGGGGTAAGTAGTGAATTTCCCTCACTTTATTGTTAGGATATTCCGACACATAGGAAAAGTTAAGTACAACTTGGTCTAGTATAGAGTTAGGTATAGAGTTAGGTAAAGTGTGTTTCTTTAGCTTGTACATTTTGTAACTTACAATCTGACGGTCACGATATGTAGTGATCCGACGGTTCATTCTCTCCTCGGTATTACCGACACTTGATCCGTGGCTTAACACCCGATTGGTCCATGATTTCTATTTAAAGCGCATGGAGGGTCATTTGTAGGGTAATTCGTCTATGAGAGAAGCATATGTAAATTTTCATTCTTTTATTAATAAATTACCTGAAGTGGCCGCGTTGGCTCAGGCCGTGGACTGTTTCCCTCTTTGAGGGTTTTAACCACGTCAAAATACTGATGTATTGATCTGTGATCTGTTTGTGAGCGGTGTCCTTTGGTATTTTGTCTGAGGAACTTACCCTGTAAATTCCTACATGGTATCAGAGCTATTTGAGGGCCGCGTCCGTTGGTGATCCAAATCTGAAGCCGGTAGAACTGCACCCGACTGTCGTTTCCTAGATCTACTATTTCTGACTGCTTTCAGGCCGAGAGGACTACTCTGTTGTGTTTGGAGCATCTGTTCCAGTGAGGAACCCCTTTCGTTTCACGCGAAAAGGTTTCTGGTAGCCCTAGCTGCGTCATTTTTAAGATCTGGAGGTATACCGTGTTATTTGCAGTTTATAGTTATTTTCTCTCTGTTTATTTCGGTTTCGGTTTATTTAGCCTTTTTTTATTACTGGATCTATACCTTTCATTTCTGCGTATGCTCTTTGCCCTGCGACTCTGTGCGATCTGGGCAAATCAGAAACAGAAAGGAAGGATTTTTCTCATGCGTGTGCTCTTTTCCGCTGCGCCTTAGTGTGATCTCAGAAAATCAGAAACATTGAGGAAAATATTTAGTTTCCGACTAAAGCCAACTTTGAGCCGCAAGGTTCATTTTTGAAAATATTTAGCTTTTTCGGCTAAAGCTAACTTCGAGCCACAAGGTTCGTTTTTTTTGTATGTTCGTGTTGGGTTTTGTGTTTTTGTTTTGTAGGGAAAAAGAGCCTTCTCAAAGCAAGCACGCAACCCAAAGCATCAACTTCTCTCTCTCTCTCTCTCTCTCTCTCTCTCTCTCTCTCTCTCTCTCTCTCTCTCTCTCTCTTTTTGTATAGCTCACTTGGTGCAAAGCTAATTTATGAGAGTAGAGGTCTTGGGTTCAAGTCTCCATAACTTCTTCATCCGGAAGCCGTGTTCAGAACCGTTTTTTTTTAAACGGCCTAATTTTTCGAGATCTTTCCATTGGTGCACTTAGTTTCAGAATCTATAGCTTCAGTTTATGTTAAAAATGGAAAGTCCATGCCAAGTCATTCTTGATAGCACTAACTACTTCCAATGGTGGTCCTATATTGTGTATTTACTTAGAAGTAAAGGTCTTTACAGAATAGCCACAGGCCAAGAGACCAAACCAAAAGATGAAGATAAGGCAGCTAAATGGGAAAATAGGCAAGACCAAGCACGTGGGTTGATAGGGATGTCTATTTCTCCAGATCTTAGATTCCATATTGCAGAACTTGATACTCCTGATGAAGCACTACAACAAATTACTAAAGTCTTTGGAATTAAAAATGAACTTAAAGCCCATCAACTTGAAAATGAATTGCTTACATTGGACCCCAATAATTTTTCTTGCATTGAAGATTTTTTGTCCAAGTTCTCTTGGAAGGTGTTAAGGTTAAGAAAGAAGATAGTAGCCTTATCTACTCCATTCTTACTAAGTTGGGACCAGCCTATTCTGTGTTTGTTTCCACCTTCCATTCTACAAGAGAAGCCTTCATTTCTCAAGGACAAACCTACAAGTCCCCCTCCTTTGATTCCTTTTGTGATTCTTTAATAAGAGAACAAGAAAAACTCTTACACCTTGGTCTTCTTCATCTTGGAAACTCTTCTAAGAAAGCATTAGCCACCCAGCAGCAACCAAATCCAAAGAATCCTAAGAATTTGTATCCTAAAAAGAATGTTCCTAAACCAAACAAGGGTCCTAAGCAATTTCAGCCTCAAAATGAAAAATCATTTCAACAAAATGATAAGACAAATAAAAACAAAGGGAAGAAGACTGATAGACATTGCAACTTTTTTAATCGAGATGACCACTTAGAATCCAAATGCTTTAAGAAGATGGAAGCCTTGGAAGCAACAATGAAGAAGCATAACATCCATTTGGAGCAATCTTCAACTTCAACTTCATCTTCAGGAATGGCACTTTCTGCATGTGGTTGTCAAGCATCTCGGTCTGGCTATGCACTAAATGTATCTTCTTTTTCTCATTCTCATGAGTGGCTCATTGATTCTGGAGCTTCTTATCACATGGCCAAAAACAAAGCCATGTTTTCTTCTTTAAATGATTGTAACACCAAAAATATATATGTTGGTGATGATAGATCTCTTAGTGTTGTAGGGACTGGAACTGTTCATCTAGACAATGGTCAGTTTAATGATGTATTATGTGTTCCAACCTTATCCTGCAACCTTCTATCTGTATATCAGATAACCCATTCAGGTGAAGGTAAAATCGTTGAATTTTCACCTCATGATGTTGTAATTAAGGACCTAAGAGATCCTAGACAGATTTTAGCTACTGGCATTGCTGATGATTCTACAAGGTTGTATAAGTTTCACAACTTTGGGTCATCAAATCTTCCCTCAGTATTTGTTGCTCATAATGATGAAGTGAGCAAACTTTGGCATGAGCGATTTGGTCACTTAAACTATCGCTCTCTTCAGAATCTATGTAAAGAAAATATGGTGACAAGTCTTCCAATGGTATCTTGCATAGATGGTGTTTGTTCTGGATGTGTACTCGAAAAACATCATCGGGACAGTTTTGAAAAACGTGCCTCTTGGCACGCCTCAGCCCCTTTACAGCTCGTGCATAGTGATTTATGTGGTCCACTTCCATTTGCTTCATTCTCTGGCTACAAGTATTTCTTAACTTTCATTGATGATTTCTCCAGACGCACTTGGGTATACTTCTTAAAACTCAAGAGTGAAGTATTTAACATGTTCTTGGCCTTTAAGGCCTTTGTTGAAAAACAATCTGGACATCAAATTCTTAAGCTAAGATCTGATAATGGCGGAGAATATGTTAAAAACACATTCATCAACTTTTGCACTGAGAATGGAATTCAAATGCAACATACTGTTCCATATACTCCACAACAAAATGGTGTAGCTGAAAGGAAGAATCGCACCTTAAAGGAAATGGCTAATTGTATGCTTCAATCTAAAGGACTTAGTCTTAATTATTGGGCAGAAGCAATTAACTGTGCAAATTACATAATAAATCGCACTCCTACTAAGGTTTTAAAGAATATCACTCCAGAAGAAGCATGGAGCTCAATCAAACCAGATGTAAGTCACTTTCGTGTTTTTGGAAGTGAAGCATGGGCCCATATTCCAGATGAGAAACATAAAGCTTTAGAACCAAAGAGTGAAAAATGTATTTTTGTTGGATATTCTGAAGATGTCAAAGGATATAGACTTATTCCACTTAAGTCCAAAAATGCTATCATTAGAAGAGATGTAAAGTTTGATGAAAATATATCGGCCTGCGAGCCTAGTTCGGTGGATGTGCCACCTCTCCCTATCTCTTCTACTTTTGAAAATATTTCTTCTTCAGATGATGAAAGCGAGGATGAAAATCCTCCCCCACCTTCTCAGGATCCTCCTTCAGCTCCTCAGCTTCCGAAATGGTTTCGTGCTACTCGGGATGCAGCAGGTGATCTTGCCAGTGATCCTACAGATCAGCGACGTACACGTTCTCAGTTTGAGAGAGCCTCTTCTTTACTGGCTCAAGCTTCAGTGAATTATGATCCTGACACCTTTGCAGAAGCTTCAGACCATACAGATTGGGAAGCATCTATGAATGAAGAATATCATTCATTATTGGCAAATGATAAATGGGATCTTGTTCCTCTACCAAAGGGACGAAAACTTGTTAGATGCAAATGGGTTTACAGAACCAAGTATGGACCAGATGGGAAAGTTGATAAACATAAAGCACGTCTTGTTGCTAAGGGTTTTTCACAAGTTGAAGGCATTGACTACACTGAAACCTTCTCCCCTGTTGCCAAAATGAACTCTATCCGCCTTGTTCTTTCCCTTGCTGCCTCTTTCAAATGGGAAGTCCATCAGATGGATGTTAAATCAGCCTTCTTGCATGGGGACTTGCATGAAGAAATCTATATGGAACAACTTATTGGCTTTATACAAACAGACTCTGGCCTTGTATGTTGGCTTAAGGAATCCCTTTATGGTCTCAAGCAAGCTCCTCGAGCTTGGTATGCCAAAATGGATAACTTTCTTTTAGAATCTGGCTTCTCTAGGTGTCATTCTGACAATACTGTCTACACCAAGAAAGTGGGCAAGTCTCTTATCATTCTTGTTCTTTATGTTGATGATCTTATCCTGACTGGTAGTGATCCCAACCTTATAAACCATGTGAAGTCTAGCCTTAAAAGGAAGTTTGAAATGACAGACTTAGGACACTTGCATTATTTTCTCGGTCTTCAAGTCTTGCAATCCAAGGAAGGTATTTCCCTTTCTCAGTCCAAGTATGCCTATGATATTCTACACCACTTTCACATGGAAGACTGTAAGCCAGCCCCTTCTCCCTTTCAGTCTGGAGTCAAACTTTCAGTCACTTGTACTTCTCCTGAAGTTGATGCTACCTTATACCGTCAACTTGTAGGAAAACTTTTGTATCTAACCCATACTCGTCCTGACCTTTCCTTTGTTGTTGGCCTTGTTGCTCGGTTTATGCAAAACCCCCGTGAAAGTCATTGGAAAGTAGCTAAAAGAATACTTCGTTATGTTCGAGGTACAGTTCAGTTTGGGATTCATTACAGTGTCGAAGCATCTCCTCTATTGGTTGGTTTCACTGATTCCAAATGGGCTGGTGACCCTGATGATCGGAAGTCTACTGCAGGTTATGTGTTCACTCTTGGTTCAGGAACTATTACATGGGCTTGCAAGAAACAAGGTGCCATTTCTCTTTCTTCAGCAGAAGCAGAATATCGTGGTGTCGTAGAAGCTAGTAAGGAAGCCTTGTGGCTTCGTCAGATCCTGTCAGAGTTTGGCTTTCAGCAGCAGCATCCGGCTACACTTTGGTGTGATAATCAAAGTGCCATTCAGCTATGCAAAGATCCAGTCCAACATCAGCGCAGCAAACACATTGAATTGCACATGCACTTCATCAGAAAGCTCATTCATGACCATGTTCTTGAAGTGCAATGTTGTTCAACAGATGATCAAGTTGCAAACATCTTTACAAAGGCTCTCACAGAGGCGAAGTTCACTAAACTTCGATTTATGGTTGGAGTTCAGGAAGTTGTCACTAAGGGGGGATAGGCTCTAGTGCCTCCTTCCTTCTCCTATTGTGTCATATTTGTAAATCCTTCAATCATATCCCAAGTTGTTCTTAAGGGGGGATGTTAGGATATTCTGACACATAGGAAATAGTTAAGTACAACTTGGTTTAGTATAGAGTTAGGTATAGAGTTAGGTAAAGTGTGTTTCTTTACCTTGTACATTTTGTAACTTACAATCCGACGATCACGATATGTAGTGATCCCACGGTTCATTCTCTCCTCGGTATTACCGACACTTAATTCGTGGCTTAACACCCGATTGGTCCATGATTTCTATTTAAAGCGCATGGAGGGTCATTTGTAGGGTAATCCGTATATGAGAGAAGCATATGTAAATTTTCATTCTTTTATTAATAAATTGCCTGAAGTGGTCGTGTTGGCTCAGGCCGTGGACTGTTTCCCTCTTTGAGGGTTTTAACCACGTCAAAATACCGGTGTATTGATCTGTGATCTGTTTGTGAGCGGTGTCCTTTGGTGTTCTGTCTGAGGAACTTACCCTGCAAATTCCTACATTTATATGCAAGGAAATTGGAAAACATGGTTAATTTCTCCATCCTTTAGCAAACCCTTGAAAATTGAGATCTTTCAAACCCCATTTTTTTTTATGTGTGGAAAACATAATAGCAAAATAATGAATTTTTTTTTAGTGTGGCAAATTGATTTTCATACATCTAGTCAGAAGAAGAACACCATTCCTCTCATCTTTATTTTGAAACCTTAGGCTACCTAGAAATTGATAATTGACAGAAAATCCTTTGAAAGAAACTTGGAGAAACGACATTAGAGAACATGGGAGGAGGCGTCAATAGAAGGGAACCCACAGACTAAAAAATAATCCACAAACATCCTCCTATCAGAGACATCTTCACAAATCACTAATGGATGGGGTTCTTTGAGAGAATTAAAGGATATGATGATGAAATAACCCATGAATTTTCCATGGCCCTTAAATCTTAGGCGGGGAGATAGTGCCACCACCATTGTAAAAGGGCTTTTCATCCATTTCAATGTATAAATAATTAGTGGGGTGAACACATTGGCTTTAAGAGTTAGGTGGGGTAAGGAGGATAGGACAGAAGCCATCACAGCTAAAAATAATTTCTTCCTCCTATTGTGACCATCAATGTTATAGACATTTTTGTGCCTTGCAGCTTGGAGCATGAAATTTCCATAATCTAAGGGATCCAAAGTCCCTAAACATGTTGTTCCTACCCCTAGAGGAACAAGGCAAACCAACCATAGCAATTCACAGATGTTCTCCACCTGAAACCACTCAAAAACAAGTCAATTCAGGGTCATGTCAACTGCTCCACTGAGCATCTGCGCTGAATGTCAACTGCTTCACTGTCTACCTGCGTTGAATGTCAAGTCCAACAAAGGCTACCTGCGCTGAGTGAGTTTGGACAAGTGGCAGGCTCATTCCTCAATGTGTCAATGCCCAGGATGCTTCCAAAATGACACTTGCCTCAGGGAATTTGACTGGTGATGAGTAAGAGGTTCCAAATCTCCAAGTGGAAGCAAGAACCTCCAAGTGGACTCAAGAACTGAGAGAGAAAGAGGACACTAGTCAGATCTCAAGCTGACTCATCCTCTCTCCAAAATGACTATATATAGATCTCTCCTCCATGAGATCTAGGGGGGCTGGAACTTTGTTATTGCAAAGAATTGTTGTTGGTTTGAAACTGGAAACATTGGGTGCTTAATGCTTTGAAGGGAGCTGAAGAAGGAATTCCATTCTGCTGGGAAGGAGATGCTGGATTGGAGCCCTTTGGGTTGTATCTCTTCCTGAACCCTGTTATCAATCAATAAAGCTATCTTGGTTCTTTCCTATATGCTGGTGTATTTTGTATGATTGCATTAGTGTATTTGATTTACTTCTAATCCTGAATCATTTATGAATATGAATATTTGCCTTTGTGTTGTGTTCTTCTCTTGTCGCAAGTAGTTGTTCTCTTGTCACAGGTAGTTGTTCTCTTGTGATCTCGTGGAAATCAAGTAGTTGTTCTCTTGAGCAAGCGAGGAGGCAAGTAGCTGTGAACACCCAAAGAGAAGAGGATCTAGATCGAGGTACAAATGGAAGACAATGGTAAGTCTATCGATCTCCCCTCTTTCACATTTCATAAAGGAAGAAACCATAATAGCTGTATCTGTTTGTTGCTAAGGCACTGTCACAGCTTAGGTGGATAGGATCGTCCTGCATAGGCATTTTTCCCCACAACAAATTGGCGACTCCACTGGGGACAATTTGTTTATTCATTTCATTTGTGTTTCTGTCATTTGTTTACTTCATAGACTTGACAGCAACTATCGAACTGCATCTTTCCCAGATGCAAAGTAGAAAGTTGCTGCTTTGATCCAGTTGCTGGACTTGTCTATGATCTAAACAATAGATCCAAAAATGATTTGATGATCCTTTGTGATAGTCTTTAGTACCTTCTCAAAGCATCCCTCTGTTTATACCTTGCTTGTGTTTCTGATTTGGCCTGAAACAGTTGATTTTTGAGCATTTTATGACCCAGAACCCAGGGGAAACGAAAGTTTCTCCTTCAGCGCAGGCACTGTGAAGGCAGTCTACATTTCAACGCAGGTCCCGTGAAGGCTACCTGCACTGAATGTCAACTCCACAGTGTTGAACTTGCGCTGAACCAGTTTAGCCTTGTGCAGCTGGGGTTCTCTGTTGTCTGTTGCCCTGTTTTGATCTCTGTTTTTTGCAGCCTTTAACCAGCATAGGTACCAGTTAGATAAATTCTTTTCTTTGCTTAGATTCCGCCTCCTTTTGTACAAAAAGATTGTGAATGTTTTTATGTGTTTGTGGCGGCATTTACAGTTTTCCTTTGCATGAGTAAAGTAGTCATCCTGTAGCCTTTGATTCAGATCTGATTGATTGTGATCTTAGAAGAGAGTTCATTGGCTGTTTGCAGATTGATTATAGGTTTACTTTTGCTTATTGGTTTGAATTTGTCTCTTTTGAAGTGTCAAAACAAGTCTTTATTTCGAAAATCGTTAAGTAGTGTAATCTCTTCTACCTTCTCTGATTTCGAAAAAAGTGAACTTGTTTGTATTGATCATTTTAAAAGCAAATTCAAAGTTGTGCAAAAAGCTTTCTTTGTAGGCATTTATACTAAGAAAGTGGAAAACAAACACCTGCATTGTGCATTTTGCATTTGATAGTTTGCATGTTGGATTTAGGGAAAGTGCATTAGAGTGTGTTGATTGCTCTTTGAGAAAAGATAGTTTCTTTCTTTTCCCTTAGTAGCTAGGATTTTCAAAGTTGAAAAGATAATAAAGCTTTCTTATCATCTTAGACTCCATTTAGGAATTTGTATCATACATCTCGTGGTGAACCTTGAAAGGCAAACTTTAAAAAGATCAACCTAAAATAAACTGAATGAACCTAACAACGCTTTGTAACATAACGCACAACATAGAGGTCTAGGCTAGAGACGTGTTCCGGCGTCGTTAAGCCTAGTGACTGTCGATCTCGTGGAAGGTGGGTGATTCCTCCTGAGGGACGATAGCGCTAGTACGGATTGTGCTCCCACGTATCGTCGCGTATATATTGGGAGACCCCTATAGGCATATATCTTTTATCCTTAGGAAGCCGTGTCGGTCGCCCTACTGATCGTAATGCAGTGAACACAGCATTCACGAAGATCGACCGCCCGTACCCTAAAAAGTATTCTGCGGTTTTGCGAAAAGTTTGGCACACCCTCTGCCTAGAACTCCAGAGCAGTTTCTTTTGGCCTTTTTCAGACTCTATAACAGAAAAAGTCCATCCGAGCATTTGTCACTTCGGGCTCGTTAAAACATCGAAGGAGACTAGAGTCATCTTTAGCTTTTTCTCGACTCTTTAAAAGTGAAAAATCAAGTTGTGTCTAAAGCGTCGTTAACAATTTATTTTAAACGGAACAATCACCCTTTAATCCTGCGTTGATCTTTAGGTTGAAAAGATGGAGCACACCAACCAGGGAATTCCTCTTGGTGGAAATCCTAGTCCCTTCTCCTCTTGGGGAGATGTTGGTGCGCCCCACATGGCCACATTGTCGCTTCCAGGACTGACAATTGGCCTACCAGTCTGGCTCTTTTCGACCAATGTCGTTCAGAACACCACCATTCCTGAACAGTCGAGTCAACAGTTAGATCAGACAATAGTTGCTTCCCAGCCTTCAACTTCATCTTCCTCCCCTCCTTCCTCTTCGCTTGACGGAACTGGTCGAACTAAAAACCAGGTTCCTAAGGAGAAGAAGGAGAAGAAGAAGAAAGAAAAGAAGAAGAAGGAGCCTAAGGTGACAGGGGGCAAACAAGTGTCATCTAACAAAAATCCACACACAGCACTCGTAAGGCCTAAATTGCCATGCGTCATATGCAAGGGAGACCACTTCCATATAGATTGTCCCTGTATCCCCCGGATACTAAGGGACTGGTCTCCTCATTTGCACAATTTAGTAGCATCGACCTCTGATAGCCATGTCGACTGCTCACCGTCAACTAGTGGGAGTGAAGCCCCAGGACAGAGCGGGAGAGCTAAATTTCCCTGCAGACTGTGTGAAGGAGATCACGCCATCCACCGTTGTCCCTTCTTAGACGAGGCAAAAAGAGTTCTGGAAGATTGCCCGATTTTACGAGCGCATCTCCCTCCTGGATATCAAAGACTCCTGCCAAGTCCCTCACTAGTTGAAAACCTGGCTGACCCGCCCAGGTGGTCAGCCGAAGCACCTGTCATTGTAAATAACCACCGTGAATGTAATATCATCAGCCATAAAAGCCTTGGTTGTGTTTGCACCTGCCACCTCCACTTTTAATTTGGCCGATCGTTCACCTCCATATGATTGTTTACCCATTTTGAGGAAAAGCTACGAAGAGTGATTTCACCTAGCCATCCTTGTGACACTGCCGTGATTGGAAAATTCCAACCTGTACCTGGAATCAGTTGCTATCCCTGTTTATCACTCGTTCCTCAAAAGACGAGTCTTCTTTAAGCTCTTTTCAATTGACTCGTAAAATATGAAAAGATTGCTGAGTTCTGGCCTTCCAGCTCGTTAAAGGACAGGAAGGGCTATCCCTCCTCTAGATTTTAATCTTTTTGGACCTGAGGGATTATTGCACAAAAAGGTCGAGCGCTTGTTTTATTCGGCTCGTTAAAATTATCGAAAACTCATCCCTTCTGTATTGTTTTATACTTTTTTGGACTTAAGGGATTAGATGACGAAAAAGGAATTTTGGAGTTAACTTTCTGTACCTTTTCAGACTCTCTAAAAATGAAAAGGACCGAGTTATCCTTGTCGTTAGACTCGTTAAAATTGTTAAATAGCGACAAACTTGTCTTTAGACGAGAACGAGTTTCACTATCGCTAGGCTCGTTAAAACATAGCGATGGGCTTGCCCGAAGGGCAGGTTATAGAACAAGCATATGTTATCCTCCTTAAGCTTGACAAAAATAAAGAGGTACTGGTCAGCAATGACTGGGGAAAAAATGGGAGAAAATCAAGAAAACTTTGATGGTAGCAGGTCGCTCTTGAACATGACACTTTTCCTCCGTACCACAATCGGGTTGGGTTGTTTCATTCACCGGTCACGTCACCATGGTTTCGCCATACCATCCATATTTGGGGTAATGCTACCGATCCATCGCATCAGTGTCACCATATGTTCAAGAGAAGTCGTTCAGAAAGAGTCAACCGGGTCCCATCCACTGCCATACATTATCCTTCATCCATTCATGACCACCACCCTGAATCATATGTCACAGATCGTTTTCACCTCCATTAAAATCATTAGCTCCGTTCCATGTCACTGATGTGGGATTCATCAAGGCCCTCCTTTGACGGATCGCTTCTTGTCGACATCAGCTCATTATCCAAGAAGTTGATCTAGGAACAACCCCTTCAGTACTTTGAAGCTTGCATGCCTCAATGGCAAGTTTCTCACTTCCAGCGACAGGTATACATCAATGACCTTCGACCAGAATATTTTGCGTGGTGTTCGACGCCAAGTCCTTTGTTCACACCACGTGAATTGTACTGCAATACCTTGAGGGTCATTATCATTATCGGTGATTCCTCTCGCGCTTGTTAACGGTTTACATCATTGACCGGTAATCAAGCGATGTATTTCCATGTTCGACTTCAGCGCAATTCTCACATGGATCGACTTGTACTTAGAGTGAAGATCGAACGAGTTTGAAGACCCCAGATCTAGTTTCATCCATCCGGGCTGCGATATATATTCAGGAAACATAAAGACATTTGACATGTACATCATTGCAGCAGATGATCATCCTACTCAAAGGATGATAATTTCGCCAAAATTATCAGTCTACCATCAGACGATCGTCTGTTCTATGTACAAAAATGAATTTATAAAGCTGAGCATGGGAATGCCCGCCTCATCTAGATCATGAAAGCAGTATGAATCATAATGTATTGTATTGTATCTTATTACAGGTCTCCTCCCAGTAGATGGATGAACTTCGGACCCTCCTGGATAAAGCATTTCACCCGATAAACGGCCTCATACTTTAGGGGGCAACTGTTATAGACATTTTTGTGCCTTGCAGCATGGAGCATGAAATGTCCATAATCTAAGGGATCCAAAGTCCCTAAACATGTTGTTCCTACCCCTAGAGGAACAAGGCAAACCAACCACAGCAATTCACAGAAGTTCTCCACCTGAAACCGCTCAAAAACAAGTCAATTCAGGGTCATGTGAACTGCTCCACTGAGCATCTGCGCTGAATGTCAACTGCTCCACTGTCTACCTGCGTTGAATGTCAACTCCCAAAAAGGCTACCTGCGCTGAGCGAGTTTGGACAAGTGGCAGGCTCATTCCTCAATGTGTCAATGCCCAGGATGCTTCCAAAATGACACTTGCCTCAGGGAATTCGACTGGTGATGAGTAAGAGGTTCCAAATCTCCAAGTGGAAGCAAGAACCTCCAAGTGGACTCAAGAACTGAGAGAGAAAGAGGACACTAGTCAGATCTCAAGCTGACTCATCCTCTCTCCAAAATAACTATATATAGATCTCTCCTCCATGAGATCTAGGGGGGCTGGAACTTTGTTATTGCAAAGAATTGATGTTGGTTTGAAACTGGAAACATTGGGTGCTTAATGCTTTGAAGGGAGCTGAAGAAGGAATTCCATTCTGCTGGGAAGGAGATGCTGGATTGGAGCCCTTTGGGTTGTATCTCTTCCTGAACCCTGTTATCAATCAATAAAGCTATCTTGGTTCTTTCCTATATGCTGGTGTATTTTGTATGATTGCATTAGTGTATTTGATTTACTTCTAATCCTGAATCATTTATGAATATGAATATTTTCCTTTGTGTTGTGTTCTTCTCTTGTCGCAAGTAGCTGTTCTCTTGTCACAGGTAGCTGTTCTCTTGTGATCTTGTGGAAATCAAGTAGTTGTTCTCTTGAGCAAGCGAGGAGGCAAGTAGCTGTGAACACCCAAAGAGAAGAGGATCTAGATCGAGGGACAAACGGAAGACAACGGTAAGTCCATCGATCTCCCCTCTTTCACATTTCACAAAGGAAGAAACCAGAATAGCTGTCTCTGTTTGTTGCTAAGGCACTGTCACACCTTAGGTGGATAGGATCGTCCTGCATAGGCATTTTTCCCCACAACAATCAACAACCCCCCTTTTTATTAGTGTTAGTGACAACATTAATAAATGGGGACCCTTCCAAAAAAATCAATCTTAGAATTTAATGTTGCCTTTTTGTTTTTAGAATAAAACAAGATGTCAAATTGGAACTTGCTAAAATATGGAAATTTACCTTCTCATACTCCAAGTGCACAAAACTTCACAAACTACGAGTTTCCTTATGAAAAGCGCTACATGACCATAAGACCTATGGAAAAACTTTATAACGGAAAATCTTGAATGTATTAGCAAACCTTAAAGACCTGCTTTAGGAAAGATTATTCTCGTGTCGCAAAAGGTTACAGCGGACATCCCTTATAAAAGTAAACCCTCGAAAATGCGATCCACGAGAATGTGAGATCTCGAAGCTTACAACCCCATCGCATCGCAAATTCTAATACCGTGGCGCTACTTTATGTAAAATAACCAAATATTGCGAAATGTGATAGCGTCTCGCAAATCGCATATCACAGCGGTTCAACGTAACGATGGTTTAATGAAAGCAGGTTTTGTGATATGATGATCTACGATATTGCGAAGCAAATCGCAAAATCGCCTTTATCACAATTCGTAGGGCTCGGGATTCTAGGACAGTACTTTTCGGCGTTCGATGCAAACTTATGAACATTAAAGTTTAGCATAATGGTCCATTAGTGGTCATTTATTAAAAACGATTCGGATCAGAGTAAAGGACCATTTGAAGCAAGTTGATATCTTTTGATATGATTTAGAATTAAAGATCTCTCATCACCTTATTTTCGTCTTTCTATTGATTATTCCTGTATTCACTATCATCTTACCATATTTTTTCTCTCTGCTTGCAAATTCTCAGGAAGAACACACAAAGCGTAATACACAAAGAAATGGGGAAGAAAGGCAAGGCTTCTGCGTCTGAGAAGACAGAAATGGCCCCATTATTCACAGACACCACCTATAATCAGGACGCATGGATATCTACGTGGGAAGCTATGTATCAGTTGTTGGAGGAAGAAAAGCCAAGAATTATGGAGGTTATAGTTACAGCGGATGGATGTGGCTCCACTGAAGCATATCTAACTGAACATGCATGCTCGTTTCTACATCGCATTGCTGCGAGGCCGAAGATACTCCCCTACACTTACATGGTGAAATGGATTATAGATCACGCAGACATATCCGAGAGAGAGTTCAAGACGAAAATCCAGGAAGTCATGGGGTCATTCACTCCAAACAATTTGAGGCGTATGTACCACTTACCAAAACCCCAGGCTAGCTACAATAAGCAATTTGTAGAAAAATTCTCCAAGGATAATGAAGACTTGGCGGAATGCACAAAGCACTAGTCAAGCAATGAAGAAAGGTTGAAGAAGCATAAAAATGGCATGTACGCCACTAGCTCTCTCTGTTCTCCTTACTGTTTTTCCATTGCAATGTTATGTAGACTGTTTGGGAAACCAGACATCAACAAGTTTTCATTGGAATGGTTACCTCTATTAGATGCGGCCACCAATGCCACAATAATGGATTGGGCCCAAATTCTGTCGAACAATATAGCCGCTGCAATTTTAGGATACGAAACTAAAAGAAGCTTTGCTTCAAGGGTTTACCCTCCATTCTTTTTGAGTGCCTATTTCATGGATGCTATTTGTTTTTTTTTCCAATTTTCCTATTATGGGATGGAAGTGGACGATACAAAATCCACTTCCCATTCAGGTTTATCATAAAGTATTGTGGGAATCCAATTTCATCCCACATTTCTTCAAAATTTGTCATGGAGTTATGCTCCCTATTTATAAAATGCTCTATAACCAAGATGCCCCAAGGTTTTCCCCAGAGGCTGAAGTGGATATTCTCATCATGGCAAGGTGGTTTGGGGAAGATTTGTTCACATATATCAGAGTGTTTGGTAGCATTGCTTCACCCCATGTGCTACTTTACGTCCCCGACAAACTAATGGCCAGGGAAATAGCTTATCAGACCTGTGGAGTGGGGGGAATGAGCAAGGTATTGAAAGACTCCAAGAAGGCCATTTGGCCGCAATTTCCTGTAGTATGCGGAGCCTTTTCATTGCATGACTTAGGTCATGCTTTCAAAGAAGTTGATAATATGTTATGTTTACAACTACCAAAGTTCCTAGGGAGGCAATATGATCCCTTTGGTGTTGTAAGTAATTTTACTACAATGGTTAAAATAAAAGTGTTTTCCAACGAAGAATATCCCTTTGACGATGTTTTTCTGCAGAAGAACACTTTCAAAGAGGTTCATCATATGGTACGAATTGTTTTTTACCAAGAAGATCTCCAAAAGTTTGACAATTACATAAAGTAGAGGTTATCAAAGGTCCCATTGGACCAATTGCTCATCAAACAAGTAACGGAGCCTACTCCCAGTGTTAGCATAAGTGAGGGTTCAAAAGAGAAATCTAAAACAAGTTTTGAAAAAGAATCAGCTGAAAAGTCTGGTGATCAGTCCAAGATGTTATAGACATTTTTGTGCCTTACAGCATGGAGCATGAAATGTCCATAATCTAAGGGATCCAAAGTCCCTAAACATGTTGTTCCTACCCCTAGAGGAACAAGGTAAACCAACCACAGCAATTCACAGAAGTTCTCCACCTGAAACCACTCAAAAACAAGTCAATTCAGGATCATGTCAACTGCTCCACTGAGCATCTACGCTGAATGTCAACTGCTACACTGGCTACCTGCGTTGAATGTCAATTCCAACACTAGCTACCTACGTTGAGCGAGTTTGGACATGTGGCAGACTCATTCCTCAAGGTGTCAGAGCCCAGGAAGCTTTCAAAATGACACTTGCCTCAGGGAATTCGACTGGTGATGAGTAAGAGGTTCCAAATCTCCAAGTGGAAGCAAGAACCTCCAAGTGGACTCAAGAACTGAGAGAGAAAGAGGACACTAGTCAGATCTCAAGCTGACTCATCCTCTCTCCAAAATAACTATATATAGATCTCTCCTCCATGAGATCTAGGGGCTGGGAATTTTGTTATTGCAAAGAATTGTTGTTGGTTTGAGACTGGAAACATTGGGTGCTTAATGCTTTGAAGGGAGCTGAAGAAGGAATTCCATTCTGCTGGGAAGGAGATGCTGGATTGGAGCCCTCTGGGTTGTATCTCTTCCTGAACCTTGTTATCAATCAATAAAGCTATCTTGGTTTTCTCCTATATACTGGTGTATTTGTATGATTGCATTAGTGTATTTGATTTACTTCTAATCCTGAATCATTTATGAATATGAATATTTGCCTTTGTGTTGTGTTCTTCTCTTGTCGCAAGTAGTTGTTCTCTTGTCACAGGTAGTTGTTCTCTTGTGATCTCGTGGGAATCAAGTAGTTGTTCTCTTGAGCAAGCGAGGAGGCAAGTAGCTGTGAACACACAAAGAGAAGAGGATCTAGATCGAGGGACAAACGGAAGACAACGGTAAGTCTATCGATATCCCCTCTTTCACATTTCATAAAGGAAGAAACCAGTGTAGCTGTACTTGTTTGTTGCTAAGGCACTGTCACACCTTAGGTGGATAGGATCGTCCTGCATAGGCATTTTTCCCCACAACAAATTGGCGACTCCGCTGGGGAGAATTTGTTTATTCATTTCATTTGTATTTCTATCATTTGTTTGCATCATAGACTTGACAGCAACAATCGAACTGCTTCTGCAAAGTAGACTGTTGCTGCCTTGATCCTTCACTGGATTTTGTCTATGATCAGAATGATGGACTCACAAATGATTTGATGATCCTTTGTGATAGTCTTTAGTACCCTCTCAAAGCATCCCTCTGTTTATACCTTGCTTGTGTTTCTGATTTGGCCTGAAACAGTTGATTTTTGAGCATTTTATGACCCAGAACCCAGGGGGAACGAGAGTTTCTCCTTCAGCGCAACTGCTGTGAAGGCAGTCTGCATTTCAACACAGGTCCCGTGTGGGTTACCTGCGCTGAATGTCAAATCCTCAGTGTTGAGGTTGCGCTGAACCATTTTAGCCTTGTGCAGCTGGGGTTCTCTGCTGTCTGTTGCCCTGTTTTGATCTCTGTTTTTTGCAGCCTTTAACCAGCATAGGTACCAGTCTGATAACTCCTTTTCTTTGCTTAGATTCCGCCTCCTTTTGTACAAAAAGATTGTGAATGTTTTTATGTGTTTGTGGCGTCATTTACAGTCTTCCTTTGCATGAGTAAAGTAGTCATCCTGTAGCCTTTGATTCAGATCTGATTGATTGTGATCTTAGAAGAGAGTTCATTGGATGTTTGCAGATTGATTATAGGTTTACTTTTGCTTATTGGTTTGAATTTGTCTCTTTTGAAGTGTCAAAACAAGTCTTTATTTCGAAAATCGTTAAGTAGTGTAATCTCTTCTACCTTCTCTGATTTCGAAAAAGTGAACTTGTTTGTATTGATCATTTTAAAAGCAAATTCAAAGTTCTGCAAAAAGCTTTCTTTGTAGGCATTAACACTAAGAAAGCGGAAAACAAACACCTGCATTGTGCATTTTGCATTTGATAGTTTGCATGTTGGATTTAGGGAAAGTGCATTAGAGTGTGTTGATTGTTCTTTGAGAAAAGATAGTGTTTTTCTTTTCCCTTAGTAGCTAGGATTTTCAAAGTTGAAAAGATAATAAAGCTTGCTTATCATCTTAGACTGCATTTAGGAAGTTGTATCATACATCTCGTGGTGAACCTTGAAAGGCAAACTTTAAAAAGATCAACCTAAAATAAACTAAATGAACCTAACAACGCTTTGTAACATAACGCACAACATAGAGGTCTAGGCTAGAGACGTGTTCCGGCGTCGTTAAGCCTAGTGACTGTCGATCTCGTGGAAGGTGGGTGATTCCTCCTGAGGGTCGATAGCGCTAGTAAGGATTGTGCTCCCACGTACCGTCGCGTATATATTGGGAGACCCCTATAGGCATATATCTTTTATCCTTAGGAAGCCGTGTCGGCCGCCCTACTGATCGCAATGCAGTGAACACAGCATTCACGAAGATCGACCGCCCGTACCCTAAAAAGTATTCTGTGGTTTTGCGAAAAGTTTGGCACACCCTCTGCCTAGAACTCCAGAGCAGTTTCTTTTGGCCTTTTTCAGAATCTATAACAGAAAAAGTCCATCCGAGCATTTGTCACTTCGGGCTCGTTAAAACATCGAAGGAGACTAGAGTCATCTTTAGCTTTTTCTCGACTCTTTAAAAGTGAAAAAGCAAGTTGTGTCTAAAGCGTCGTTAACAATTTATTTTAAACGGAACAATCACCCTTTAATTCCTGCGTTGATCTTTAGGTTGAAAAGATGGAGCACACCAACCAAGGAATTCCTCTTGGTGGAAATCCTAGTCCTTTCTCCTCTTGGGGAGATGTTGGTGCGCCCCACATGGCCACATTGTCGCTTCCAGGACTGACAATTGGCCTACCAGTCTGGCTCTTTTCAACCAATGTCGTTCAGAATACCACCATTCCTGAACAGTCGAGTCAACAGTTAGATCAGACAAGAGTTGCCTCCCAGCCTTCCACTTCATCTTCCTCCCCTCCTTCCTCTTCGCTTGACGGAACTGGTCGAACTAAAAACCAGGTTCCTAAGGAGAAGAAGGAGAAGAAGAAGAAAGAAAAGAAGAAGAAGGAGCCTAAGGCGACTGGGGGCAAACAAGTGTCATCTAACAAAAATCCACACACAGCACTCGTAAGGCCTAAATCGCCATGCGTCATATGCAAGGGAGACCATTTCCATAGAGATTGTCCCTGTATCCTGCGGATACTAAGAGACTGGTCCCCCCGTTTGCACAATTCGGTAGCATCGACCTCTGATAGCCATGTCGACTGCTCACCATCAACTAGTGGGAGTGAAGCCCCAGGACAGAGCGGGAAAGCTAAATTTCCCTACAGACTGTGTGAAGGCGATCACGCCATCCACCGTTGTCCCTTCTTAGACGAGGCAAAAAGAGTTCTGGAAGATTGCCTGATTTTACGAGCGCATCTCCCTCCTGGATATCAAAGACTCCTGCCAAGTCCCTCACTAGTTGAAAACCCGGCTGACCCGCCCAGGTGGTCAGCCGAAGCACCTGTCATTGAAGATGAACCGTCTGGATCCATGCCTGACGAAAGTCAAAAGGTTGATACGGCAGTTGACCCGATTTTGCCTTCAGAGGCTCCATCTTCGAATGACACCATCACAGAGGAGAATAAAGATGACACCGTCCAGATTCTCTTCATCAGCACTGACTCTGATGAACAAGGGGGCAATGCCACCATTCCTTTATCGCAGGAAGGAAGTTCGTCAGAGCGATATCCGGCCGTATATTCGGTCCCACCACCAAGCAACCTAGTTGTGTCCTTTGACTGGAACCAACTAGGCAGACCCCGATTGCCAGCCAGTATACCATTCAGAATTATTTGTCAAATATACAGAATGGTAATGGCTGGCACTATCATTGACGAGGGGGCATCTGTGAGTATCCTTTCCTCTATTGCTTGGAAAGCGCTTGGTTCGCCAGCGCTTTTACCTGAGATGAGAAATCTATCAGGTTTTGATAAAGGAACCAGTTGACCTTTAGGGATCCTCCCCAATGTGCCTATAACATTGAAAGGGAAGACCGTTCAAATGAACGTGATGGTCGTTCAAGGACCCTTGGATTATAACCTACTCCTTGGACGAGACTATATATATTTCATGGGAGCTGTAGTCTCCTCACTCTTTAGAGTAATGTGTTTTCCGCATGAAGGAAGAATGGTCAAGCTCGTAGACCAACTTTCGTTTCCCGGATCACACATCGCAAATAGTCATGTACCATCCCTAAATGGTCTATACACGCAAGAAGTGTCTCAACCCACGGTCCATCCTCCTGATGAGCGCGAGTAATCCGGGAGGATATGACTGGAACCCAGGGTGCATGCGTCCTGGCCTGCTTCGGCAGGAAAACTTTGGGTATAGGGTAGGTTTCCGCGGGAGAATATGACTAGTCCGTACCCCGTCCGTGATTGGAAGAGGGGTTGTTCTAGAATAGGATTCTTTTGTCAAAGTTACGTGTTTGGCACCAGAGTCATTCACCCTTGTCTATTTCGGTAGACATTGCCGAGGAAGTGTTTTGTTTGAAAGAGTAACGAGACAATCTTTGGGTAACCTGAAAGAGGTAAGCCTCTCTCGTTAAAACAAATGTTTTGACGGAAGAGAAGTAGAGGTAACCTTGAAACTCTGTTTTATACCTGGGGGCATGCAAACCTTTTGGAGTGCAAGCAAGGGGCGGCTATTTATTTTTTAAATTTTTAGGACCTCTAACCCTTTAAACTCGTAGGATTAATCGTTTCCAAACTTGCATAAAGAAAGGATGGGGAGCAAAGCTTAGTGAGATGAAGCTCCATAAAAAATAGAATCTTGATGAGACACTCTTATCAAATGACTGGTGTAATCGAGCAGTTTTAACGCGGAATTTATGCTCGTTAAAAAATAGAAAAGCGAGATATCGAGCAGTTTTAACGCGGAATTTATGCTCGTTAAAAAATAGAAAAGCGAGATACCGAGCAGTTTTAACGCGGAATTTATGCTCGTTAAAAAATAGAAAAGCGATATCGAGCAGTTTTAACGTGGAATTTATGCTTGTTTAAAAATAGAAAAGCGATATCGAGCAGTTTTAACGCGGAATTTATGCTCGTTAAAAAATAGAAAAGCGATTGTGAGCAAAGTTTCCTCCAGTGTTTAAGCTCATTTTTAACTAAAAAATGAACCTACCCGGTAAATAACCACCGTGAATGTAATATCATCAGCCATAAAAGCCTTGGTCGTGTTTGCACCTGCCACCTCCACTTTTCATTTGGCCGATCATTCATCTCCATATGATTGTTTACCCATTTTGAGGAACAGCTGCGAAGAGTGATTTCACCTAGCCATCCTTGTGACACTGCCGTGATTGGAAAATTCCAACCTGTACCTGGAATCAGTTGCTATCCCTGTTTATCACTCGTTCCTCAAAAGACGAGTCTTCTTTAAGCTCTTTTCAATTGACTCGTAAAATATGAAAAGATTGCCGAGTTTTGGCCTTCCAGCTCGTTAAAGGACAGTAAGAGCTATCCCTCCTCTAGATTTTAATCTTTTTGGACCTGAGGGATTATTGCACAAAAAGATCGAGCGCTTGTTTTGTTCGGCTCGTTAAAATTATTGAAAACTCATCCCTTCTGTATGGTTTTATACTTTTTCGGACTTAAGGGATTAGATGACGAAAAATGAATTTTGGAGTTAACTTTATGTACCTTTTCAGACTCTCTAAAAATGAAAAGGACCGAGTTATCCTTGTCGTTAGACTCGTTAAAATTATTAAATAGCGACAAACTTGTCTTTAGACGAGAACGAGTTTCACTATCGCTAGGCTCGTTAAAACATAGCGATGGGCTTGCCCGAAGGGCAGGTTATAGAACAAGCATATGTTATCCTCCTCAAGCTTGACAAAAATAAAGAGGTACTGGTCAGCAATGACTGGGGAAAAATTGGGAGAAAATCGAGAAAACTTTGATGGTAGCAGGTCGCTCTTGAACATGACACTTTTCCTCCGTACCACAATCGGGTTGGGTTGTCTCATTCACCGGTCACATCACCATGGTCTCGCCATACCATCCATATTTGGGGTAATGCTACCAATCCATCGCATCAGTGTCGCCATATGTTCAAGAGAAGTCGTTCAGAAAGAGTCAACCGAGTCCCATCCACTGCCATACATTATCCTTCATCCATTCATGACCACCACCCTGAATCATATGTCACAGATCGTTTTCACCTCCATTAAAATCATTAGCTCCGTTCCGTGTCACTGATGTGGGATTCATCAAGGCCCTCCTTTGACGGATCGCTTCTTGTCGACATCAGCTCAGTATCCAAGAAGTTGATCTAGGAACACCCCCTTCAGTACTTTGAAGCTTGCATGCCTCAATGGCAAGTTTCTCACTTCCGGCGACAGGTATACATCAATGACCTTCGACCAAAAGATTTTGCGTGGTGTTCGATGCCAAGTCCTTTATTCACACCACGTGAATTGTACTGCAGTACCTTGAGGGTCATTATCATTATCGGTGATTCCTCTCGCGCTTGTTAACGGTTTACATCATTGACCAGTAATCAAGCGATGTCTTTCCATGTTCGACTTCAGCGCAATTCTCACATGGATCGACTTGTACTTAGAGTGAAGATCGAACGAGTTTGAAGACCCCGGATATAGTTGCATCCATCCGGGCTGCGATATATATTCAGGAAAGATAAAGACATTTTACATGTACATCATTGCAGCAGATGATCATCCTACTCAAAGGATGATAATTTTGCCAAAATTATTAGTCTACCATCAGATGATCGTCTGTTCTATGTACAAAAATGAATTTATAAAGCTGAGCATGGGAATGCCCGCCTCAGCTAGATCATGAAAGCAGTATGAATCATAATGTATTGTATTGTATCTTATTACAGGTCTCCTCCCAGCAGATAGATGAACTTCGGACCCTCCTGGATAAAGCATTTCACCCGATAAACGGCCTCATACTTTAGGGGGCAACTGTTATAGACATTTTTGTGCCTTACAGCATGGAGCATGAAATGTCCATAATCTAAGGGATCCAAAGTCCCTAAACATGTTGTTCCTACCCCTAGAGGAACAAGGCAAACCAACCACAGCAATTCACAGAAGTTCTCCACCTGAAACCACTCAAAAACAAGTCAATTCAGGATCATGTCAACTGCTCCACTGAGCATCTGCGCTGAATGTCAACTGCTACACTGGCTACCTGCGTTGAATTTCAACTCCAACACTAGCTACCTGCGCTGAGCGAGTTTGGACATGTGGCAGGCTCATTCCTCAAGGTGTCAGAGCCCAGGAAGCTTCCAAAATGACACTTGCCTCAGGGAATTCGACTGGTGATGAGTAAGAGGTTCCAAATCTCCAAGTGGAAGCAAGAACCTCCAAGTGGACTCAAGAACTGAGAGAGAAAGAGGACACTAGTCAGATCTCAAGCTGACTCATCCTCTCTCCGAAATAACTATATATAGATCTCTCCTCCATGAGATCTAGAGGCTGGGAATTTTGTTATTGCAAAGAATTGTTGTTGGTTTGAGACTGGAAACATTGGGTGCTTAATGCTTTGAAGGGAGCTGAAGAAGGAATTCCATTCTGCTGGGAAGGAGATGCTGGATTGGAGCCCTCTGGGTTGTATCTCTTCCTGAACCCTGTTATCAATCAATAAAGCTATCTTGGTTTTCTCCTATATACTGGTGTATTTGTATGATTGCATTAGTGTATTTGATTTACTTCTAATCCTGAATCATTTATGAATATGAATATTTTCCTTTGTGTTGTGTTCTTCTCTTGTCGCAAGTAGCTGTTCTCTTGTCACAGGTAGCTGTTCTCTTGTGATCTCGTGGGAATCAAGTAGCTGTTCTCTTGAGCAAGCGAGGAGGCAAGTAGCTGTGAACACACAAAGAGAAGAGGATCTAGATCGAGGGACAAATGGAAGACAACGGTAAGTCTATCGATCTCCCCTCTTTCACATTTCATAAAGGAACAAACCAGTGTAGCTGTACTTGTTTGTTGCTAAGGCACTGTCACACCTTAGGTGGATAGGATCGTCCTGCATAGGCATTTTTCCCCACAACACAATAGTGAACAGAGCAGAAGTGAGGGGTCAATTAAAGACACGGTTCAATCTACAGAAAAGTCCTAATCAGCAAGCTTTGTCCCCAAAACAAGCTGAAGTTCCCACTCCTCTTACAAAGCCAACAAAGCCACTTGTAATTGATCTAGAAGGGGAATGGGAAAAATTTAATAAGATTCTAAGCATAGAGGAACAAACTCTAGCAACTCCAACAAATCCAAAAGAGACGACTACGGAGATGGTAATAGAAAGGGCTGTAAATACTCAGGAAACAGAGCACATTCCTGTTGCCCCCTCATCCAAGATTGTACTAAGGATAGAGGAGATTCCTCCTCTAGATGTGTTTTATAGCCCCCAACATAAAGTTGTCGTCAGAAGGCAAAGAAAGAAATGAAAATTGGATGTTGTGCTTGCTCCTCAGAATGAACCTCTGGATGTTCTTTGGAAATACCCCACTACAGACCCATCGGAAAATCTAACTAAGCTCTCACAGATCGCAGGGGCATATGCTTCAGCAACTATTGATAAAGCAGCAGAAGTTCAATTGTTACTTAAAGAGAAAGATGATAGGATTTTGTTTTTGGAACAGCAATTACAGCAAGTCAGCATCAATCAAGAAGCAGAAACACAGCTAGCAAAACTCCAGGAAGACTTCCAGCAAATACAATTGGCACATCAAAGTAGTTTGGTCAGTAAAGAAAAGCAATTACAGGATATGATAGAGTTGCATAAAGACGATCCCAAAATTGGGGAGTTCATCACAGAAGCACTCGCTCTTAATTCTCATCTTTTGCAACAAAAATAATTACTATGCCAGAAGATTTCGCAATGGAATTCCCATTGCGAAACAAGCGATAATATTACTAATCAAGTCATAGAATTGTGACTTGAATACGACTCAATTTTTAAGAAGGTCTCCGACTTCTTGAACTGGCAGAGATCAGAAGAAGGAAAAAGAGCAGACATGCCCAGAATTGACGAATCGCACAAAGAGATTTTATTCGCGGAATGGGATTCTCAGTTAAACGAAGCGGAATAGGAAATGGAAGAGGCATCGGCAATAGTGAACAGTGTCATTGAATGCATAAATGAAAACCTACACAAGGCTAATTTGGTAGCAGAGACCACCCCGGGCTTCCTTCCAAAGGCACAACAACTTCAAACAGTGTGGAAATGAACAGCAGAGGAAAGGGCAGAAGTGATTAAAAAGGTAAACAAGTTAAACTGGGAGACATACTGGCAGTACCTGGTAAAACCACATAGCCAATGGATGACCGTGAAATGCCTCATAACTTCTGCCAAGAAGATAGTGCCAGCTCTTGCCAACGTCGTATCTGCAGCGTAGTTAAAAGCTGAAGTCAGCCAACTGACGCTCTTGAAACCAATGCTGGAGATTTGCAATCTAAAAGATCAAATGCAAGATTTATCATAGATACAGTTTATTTTTGTTTTAGTTTAGTTTTGCTTAAAATGAGGCAGGTCGTTTAAACCTCCTCATCTATTTTGTAATATTTATTCTTAGATTTCATAGAGTAGTATTTAAACCCCTCTCATGCATTTAGAGATGGGTCCAAAGTTTTATCGAAAACAATTCTTCAGAACGTGCATTTTGCCCCCCACTGAGGAGGTTTTGATAAAATGAATGGAATGAGATTTATTTTCATATGAGTTTGATATCTGCTACTGAAATGCACTTTTGTACTCTTAGTGGATGTTAAGTGATTTGGAGATAGATCTATATTGTTGCAGCTCATGAGTAGAACTTATTACCAATGGTATTTTTATCTCCTAATACTTTTTACTTATGTGTCAAGCAATAAATCATTTTCAGTTATTGATATATGAAAGTTTGAATGTTTAGTTGTCATTATTGCACTTTTGTATGGTGATAACTTACTTTTTATGTTGAATATGTGAATAACTCTTATGCGATATATTTCTCATAATTGTTTCGGCTAACTTCTTATACGAAACAATCATTTTTAAATGGATTCTTTTCTCGTGGTGATTGAATTATTTTCATTATCAATTGCTTTTAGAAATTATTTTAGATCGCATAAGCAAACGTTACTCCCGGGATAGTTTAGAGTTAAATGTTTTCTTTGATTACAATAGATTGCATATGATAGTTAAAATATAGATTAGATTTAGAACAAGCATTCACCCCATAAAACCTCAGAAAGAAAAACATCATCCCGTTAGCACACACATCATAAACAGATTGGGAAAATGGTCTCATCATCCCTAGTCGGAGCCACTATTCCAAACGGAAAAGGAGCTGCATTAAGGTCTGGACCGAGTGGTTATCCCCCTTGTTGTAGACCCAATTTTTCGAGCCTTCAACACCTCCCTGAAGAAAATCCAATTGAGGATAAAAATGGAGTTAGAAGGGAAAGCCTGCCTTACCCATGCAATGAAGTCACCTACAACATCTTAAAATACATATCATGTGAGGGGAGGCTAAGTGTTGTATATGTATATCAGTTTAGGCTACTTTATGAGTTGAGATTCTAGACAAAATTGCATATTCCAATTAGGCTCAGTATTCCCCACTTTCTTCTTTAGTCCATAATAGAAATGAGCTAGAGGGTGAAGGAAGGGAAACACCAGTACATTGCTAATCAAGGGCTCATAAGGCTCATTGTCATGGATTTCTTAAGTCATTTTGAGAACCCTATATCATGGACAGACTTTGAAGACATGGACAAGGAGGCCTTCATTAAGACTCAAGCCCAACCTCTACTAGAACATGAAGAGACCACAAAACATAATTTAGTTGAAGAATATGTTGAAGAAGAGAAGGTGGAAGGAAAGGGAGAAGAAGTTGAATAAGGGGCAGAAGAAGAAAAACCAAAGGTAGCAAAAGAGACCATTAAGGAGCCTTCTAGGCCTCAAAAGAAGAGCAAACAAGAGCAACAAGTAAGCCTCTCCGAAGGAACCACTGAACAAGAGGTAGTTGCCACCTTGGGAGCCCTTAGCATGCTTGTCAAAATTAAAAGGGGGAAGCCAAAGCAAGGTCCCTTATACTTCATAAGTAGAAGGAGTACTAGAATCAAATAGGTGAATCCTCAGCCTCTGACTACTACTCCAATCACGATTGAAGGATCAAACAGTCACCAAGAGGGAGAGCTAGAGAAGAGTAAGGGACAAATTGAGGAGGTGACATATGTCACATCTAATGGGAAGCATCCCTAAACTTCACTAAGAAGGCCAGACACCAGGGAAGCTAGGGTCAAGCAACTACAAGTAGAAATAGCCCAGCTATAGGAAGAAACGATACAACTATAGGAAAGGGTGGATTTGCTACAGAATATGGAGATAGTGCTACAAGAATGTACAACAACACCCCAGGAGGGAGGAGAAGGACCACAGGACCTACAAGCACCTAATCCTCAACCAAATATTGGGTTATACTATAAATTTTATGAGAAATTCTGAATTATTCCCACTAAATTTGCAATCCCCATCTTACTTGAGATAGACAAAGAAATAAATTAAACCCATCGATGGATGTAGATTTCTAAATTCAGGGGAGTTGAGGATGTGAGGCTCATGGAAGAGAAAATGAAGAAAATGGGTGAAGAAATGGTTGATTTGAGGCTAAGAGAGTCAACTATGAGGGAGAAATTGCAAAAGGAAAATCAAAGGTTAAGAGAGCAACTACAGGAAAAAGAAAGATAACTTCTCACCATGGTAAGCTTCGCCATGGAGGCCACCCAATTCTGACACCACTCAAAAACATATGCCATATTGCTAAAAGAGTAGTGGCTTCAATTTCAAATCAAAACTCTAGCACAACATGGTTCACTGCCCTTCCAAAGCTACAAGCATTTTATTGAATTTTATGACAAGGCTAGTGTGGTGGAAAAAGCTAAGACAATAGATTTTTACATGCACAACCTCATCTTTATTGACATGAATTTATGGGATCCAAATTTTAGGATGGGGGATGTGTAGCTAATGGCATTAACCTCTTGGTTGACCCATGAGGAGGCAAGGGTTGAAGAAGAAAAAAGATTCATATCCGACGAGACTAATGGGCCCTTGTGGGTCAGAATAGAGTTGAGGGCTCCTCACCTTGTCATCAGCAACCACAAGCTCATCTCTGAGGAACCCAACTTGGCACCATGTTACATAGAAAATCAGGAGTATGAAATTCATCATGTTAAGGACATGTTTAAGTTGTTAAGGATTGAAGGAGTGCCTTAGAGAAGACACCCTTATACAAGAGGGTAGTCCAAAGGCTGAAGGCCAACTATATTGGGTTCAAGTTAAACCCTATTTTGTTGCTAGGGCTATAGGAAAAAAGGGATCAGATTGAAGAATAACAAGAATGGGTAGAGATAGAAAGAAATGTAGGGTTCCATCCACAAGAGGGCACTTCTTCAGAGATACCTTGGGATGTGTTATGCATGACATGGAACTAAATGGCTAAGTTTCTTAGAGGGTGACCAACACCTTCAACAGGAGGATGATGATAAGCCTCATTAATAGGTAAATAATAAGCCCCATATAGCCTTCATTTAGCCTATATTCACCCCTTTCCTCACATTTAATAGCATATTTTTTAATATTATGTGTTTATTAGGAAGACTAGAGGATGATTTTCATATCTCGTGCACTAATGTGGTTAATATGCAGGAAAATGGTGCATTTGAATGCAGTTATTATGCAGAGATACATTGGAGGAAGTTGGAGAAGATGTAGGAGGATTTTCCTCTACATTTACTCATCTACAACTCAACTTGCTCCCTAAAATCACTCACCCATAGTTCGAATATCTGCTGGCAGTTGATACACTCAAGGATTGCGAGGATTTCAGGGGGCTAGATCCACCCTTTTAAGGATTTTGGAGGGAAACAAACTTCTTTCCAAGAAGGCTACCCCTTATTCATTTTTATATAAATAAGCAAGCCTAAGGGCTCAATAGGATTCTATATTTGCAAGAGAATAAAGACTATTAGGAGCTAATAAATTGATGTTCCATTTCCATTATTTATGTACTCGAGCAATATTTTTCATTAATGAAAAGTTTTTTGTTGATCTACATCTGAGCTTATTTTAGAGGGATGAGTCCCCTTGGGTTAGGGCCCAACCCAGAGGCTCTAGTCTCTGTTACATGTATATTTCTTCCATGCACTTCCTTTCCTAACAATATTTTCCTTCTTTGTCTAGCAAACTCGTTTATGAAAATTACTTGTGCAAGTCTTCCAATCACTTCTCCTATGGGATGCATGGTTGGGGATATAGTACTGGCAAGCCAGAAAAATATATAGTTTCTCTCTTTTGTTGTAGTTAGGTCTCTGATTTGCCTCATTTTTCATACTTTATTCTCTACACATTTAGAGATTGATCTAACAGTCTTCTTTAAGTCTGGGAAGCATAATCTCTTATGGATGTAGGTCTTGTGCATAATATAATTTAGATTAATTTTTAATGTAGTATATATATTTCAAATAAAATTCAACTCGTCCTTTCTTAGTTATTTCCATTTTCCTACAAATTGGTTACTAGTTTAGCACCCTTTTCAAGTTGCAAAAGAATAATTTTCCTGGCATGCAAGTACAATTGTTGCTTTGCAGTTTTAGCATTTTCATTCACACTCTTCTCCCTACCATCAACTCCTTTCTTTTCACCTCACAACTCTCCCAAAATATTGTTCACCAAGAGCAAATTTATGGGTTAGTGAAGGCCACCGTGTTTATATATTCTTGGGAAAGATGGGACCCTGAGGGGTACTAGGCTTGGAAAAGGTATCATAAAACCTTAATTTACCCTCCATTACCCCTCCCTACCTTCATATCTCCTTTACCATCCTTAGAATGCTCACGGATCCAATCCAGTAGCAAAATGGGGCAATCTTGTAGAACCATGTAAACTTGGTCAGGATTGCTCCTAAAGCTTGATTTCCCCCCATAGCCTTGAATAAGGTCCCTTAGGCTCTTAAAACATGATTGAGGGAGACAAAATACCACCTTGAACTTACCTTTTGCCCACTGCAACACATTTCTGTAATTAAGGTTAGTGGACAAATTTAGTGAATTTGTTAATACATTGATGATTTTGTTGATTGTCTCATGAGATATCTAATGAATTCTATCATTAAGTTTAATCCCTTTAGAACGGAGTGGTTAAAGGTTGATTATGTGTTCTTTTCCTTATGAAAAGTATATTAGGATTTCTTTCTTTGATTTATGCTTCTTAATCTAGTGTTTATATTTCAAGCACTATTATTTCCAATCGCATAGACTAGGTTTCCTTTTTATGCAACATTTACATTATGCAAATAGATCAATGTTTACATTTCTGCAAGTAGTGTAGACTTTACATTCCTGCAAGTAGTGTAGACTTTACATTCCTGCAAGTAGTGTAGCCTTTACATTTTTGAAAATAGGATTAACATTTACTTTTGAGCAAGTAACATTCCCATTTCTTTGCAAATAGAGTAGCATTTCCATTTCTGCAAATAGATTAGAACTTTCCTTTCATGCAATTTATTTCCTTTCCAATCTAGAATCAATTGACATAGTGGTTTATGTATGTCTTGGTCTGGTCCATTTCTTGAAGGTGACATGAGTAGAGCTTAGCCTATTGTGCATAAAACACTGTCACCTCTTAAGTTTGTATGAACCCTGAGTTGATAATTAAAGTTGGTAGCCTCGAGAGTTACAACACTCTTGCTATAATATTGAGGCTCATCAACTAGCCCACTAGGTAGAAGTTCCTGTGAGTCAAATCAATTGAATTCTTGAATTGGCAGTGCAAGGGTACCCTTATGGGGGAGGAGAAGATGTCCCTATACTCCTCCACGACTTTTTCAACTTGTTTCTGCTATGCGGGGGAACCCTTTCTGGGGGCCATGGATGTGACCATGATTGTCCTTTTACTTTGAGATTGAACTGGAAAGAAAATAAATTTCTTAGTCTAGGAGATTATATTATTGCATTTGTTAGCGGAGATCAAAGAAATGGTGTTAGGTGGGGATACCTCTAGTATCTTGTATAGTTTTCTTCCCAAACTAATAATAACATTGTGAGGCATGGACTCGTACATAACATGATGCTTCCAAAAGTATGGTTGGATTAATAAAACATCACATAATTAAATAGGACTAACATAAAATAATACCTCATCTGTGAAGGGTTTAATGTTGTAGGGAAGGTAGTATTTTTAGCTAACATAAATATCTCGTCCTTGCTGAAGCAACTTGATCGTCTATGGTTGCGGGTGTGGTGTGGTCGACAGACACAATCACTTAATGGCCTCTATTGAGAGGAGGTTCTTTTGTCTCCCACTCTTGATAATGAATTGCAATGGAGAACGCTTCACCCACATCTGTGAGTGGAAGATACTCCCCCCCTCCTTCAGATCTTCGGGCTCAATCTTTTGGACCTTGGTCGTGGCAATGGTGGCACTAAGTGCCGCGTTAATAATTTTCTTCCCCTTGTCATTCTCCTTAAAAGTTATGGATCAGAGTCGGAACATGTATCTAACTCCAATATTTTAGCTCAACCACTAGTGACCGCTTAGTGTGACACTTATTTGTGTTGTGGGTGGCGCTCTTGTGGAACTCATGCCACTTTCTAGTGTCCTTCTTCATCTTCGTGGTGCTATTATTTTCTTTTGGCTTTGATGGGTTGTCTTGGGTCACTCCACCTTGGCTCTGGCCTTTGTTTTATGCTTTGGAGGTGCCTTTTCCCTACTTCAGATTTGTAGATCCAAAGTATCGCTTCTTTAGTTTAAATTTTTGCTCGATCCTCATAGTATATCGAGATGTTGCACCAAGCGAGGAGATGTCTAGGAACTCCATCTCTTTATGGATGTATTTGTGCATACAACCATGACACTTGAGTATCAAATTCCACTCAAAATCCTTGATGCCTAACTTTGTGTCTAGGGTATGGGAAATGTTTGTGAACTCTGGCACATCTTGCTCCCTTGCTTGCCCTAGTGTGGTCCATTTTATGTACTTATCTTCATATCTTCCGACAAGATAACATTGTTCCTTGACGACATTTTAGAAATAATTCTCAGAGGGTGCAGCTAAAAATAGTGAGGGTTTCTCCTTGATTCTTTGCTCAGTAAGTTTCCCATGAGTCCTTCACATGGAGGGTGGCTTTGACGAGTGCAAAAGTAATATTTTCCCTATAAGAAAAATTATGGACTGAAAAATATCTTCCAACAGATTTAACCATCTATCAACGGAATTTACGTCTATTTGGACTTGAAATATAGGAATGTCAAATTTAACGTGTACCTTAAAGGAGGCGGCACCTCCGAAGTGATTGTTGGATGAAGATGCTTCGCCTATTGAGACCCGTCGAAGGGTCTGGGAAAAATTGTCCATCGTCTTGTTCATTTGTTGCTTGAGGTCTTCTTCAAGCAACATTTTGAAAGGATATCCTTCTCACTCATCTTTCTTTTCTTTTTACCATGGGAGGTCATCGAGGTCAACGAGGTTGGGCTCGCAAGGGTTCAATTAGTTTAAGTCCCAACTATTTATACCCAGACCTCGTTGGGGACATGCACAAAAAAATAGAGAAAGAGCATACAACTATGATACCACTAATCCAGATTTATGATGGAAAGAAATAAAATACAGATTCAAACCAAAACAGAGAGATACAACGAAACAAAACTTCAATTAATAAATAAAAATTGTTGAAAATTGTTGAAAATTGTTTACATACATAGGAGAAACAAACTAGCTCAAGTGATGGTAACTTATCTCTGGGAAGAGATATGACGGCTACATGCCTTCTAAGTTGTGTTATAGTGAGACTCGCGGAATTTTTTATAATCAAGAAATAATGGAAACCCTAAACATCCAAAAACCTAACCCTAGGAGATGAAATGCCCAAAGATTGTGGGCACCATTGGGGATAGTTGGAACATCAACTTCTCGGGGTCGTAACTTTGTCATATGATCTTCGTTTGGAGTGTACCATACCTCGTTAGAAAGATTTATCTGAGGAAAACAAATTTCAACTCTAAACCCTTTCCATAGGCAACGGGTTTTCCCATTTTCCAAAATAACATTATTTAGGGCCCAAAAAAGCTGCCAAAAATAGTAAATTATGCTAGAAATTAGGAAACTAAAAGGAAATAGTGTTGGAGTTCCAAGTGGAATAGGTGGGTGGCCACCAATATACACTTAGATTAGTTCTTCCCCCTTAGGAAGCAATGGTCCCCATTATGTTAAGTGCCTCCATGAGATGGGGAAACTTCTGTTGAACTTGGTCCCTAGTGAGCCACTTGCCTTGGTGTAGGAGCTTGCTGGCTTTGACAAACCGATACAGTTGGATCCTCTAATGGCAAGTTTTCTTAATTTGTGTGTCCATGATTTGATCAGTCATGGCTTGTTCAATGCAATCTTGGTTAAGCTTTGTTGGTTTCAACTGCTCAGCAATGTCTGATGTGTCTAGCAATCATGGAAAATAAGACCGAAGGCAATCCACATTGAACATTGGGTGCAGGCCAAGGAATGGGGGAATGTTGAGCTCAAAAGAATTGTCACCCGTACCCTCAGTGATGGTGTAAGGAACATATCATAGTGGTTGAAGCTTCTGATGGGCTTTAGTAAGGCATTCCTTCTACAAATGCAACCAAATTTTTTCACCCACTTGAAACCTATGTGGCACCTAATGTTGATCATGACGTTGTTTGTACTTGGCATTGGCTTTATCAAGGATATCATGAACCTGTTTCCAGATGTGTTGGATGTGTTCATTAAACTTGGTGGCTTTATTAACTTTGGATTGAACATGTGCAGATTATGTTTGTGTCTTCACAAGAGGCATTACAAAATCAATGAGACACAATGGTTAAAATACCATGCCCACTTGAAAGGGGTTTTGGTCAGTCGAGCTAAGGAGAGATTTGTTAAAGCTATGTTTCACATAGGGAAGACTCTTATCCCATGTTCGTGGATGCTTGGAGTTTTACATGCGTAGTATGTGCACTATCATCATGTTGATAACCTTTATCTGGCTATCAGTTTGAGGATGGAATGCAGTCAGCTTGGTGATCTTAGTGTCCAACAACGATCAGAGGCTCGACCAGAATGCGCTCAGGAACTTGCTATCCCAATCCGATATCATGATCTATGGGATACCAAAATTTACCCACACTCGTTCAAAGAAGAGTTTGGTAGTGTCTTATGTTGTGATTCTCTTCTTACAAGCCATCAATATAGCCATCTTAGAAAATATATCAACAACCACAAATACACAATCGTTGCCATGCTTGGTAGAAGGAAGGCCATACATATAGTCCATGGAGATGGATTCCCAAGGCTGGCTAGGAGTAGGCAAAGGAGTGTATAGTTCTTTCTTTTCAATGGTTGGCTTAGTGATGACATAGGCAGTGTAGGATCTAATATATTTCCCAACATCTTGTCGAAGTTTTGGCCAATAAAAATAATTATGTAGTACTACCACGATTTTCTCCAAACCAAAGTGTCCTGCAGTCCAAATGTAGTGCACCTCCTAGATCAGCTTGGCATGCTCACTTGGACAAACACAAAGGTGCACTAGGTAGTATAACAATACATCCAGGAGGTGGAAGTCTTGTACTTTCTTTCCATCCATCTGTTATCACTCAAAAAATTTCCTTAGAAGTTTTTGGAAGAAGGGAAGGCTTCGAGGTAACCACAAACCAACTTTTAAGCATAGGCTCTAGCCAACCTATGGCTTAGAGAGGGCTCTCTCTATATAATTTAGCTATGTTTTCTTAGATATTAGGCTAGTTCTAGAGTTCAGGGGGGTTTTTTATTTGTATGAAGATTTGGTGGTGGAATCCTTAAAACAGGCAGATAGGTTGATGCCTTTAGGCCATTGGGCAATGGAGTCAAAGAAGGGGTAGCAAAGCTGGAGTTAACTCACTAAAGGGAATGTTCAAGGGGCAATATAGTATATTGAAGTACAAATCCTTGGACTAAATGGTGAAATGAGTCTTAACGGAGGTGAGAGGGCAATCAAGAATCCTCAGACCAAGGCTAAGATGGGGAGACAGCAGTGAATCATGAGTAAAGGGAAATTAAGAATCCTTTACTATAGACCAGAGGAGAAACTACAGAAGATAAGGAGCAGTTAAGAATTCTCTAGCTAAGATAGTTTAAGCGAAAACATTAAGAATTTATAACAGTAAGACAGAGTGCAATTAAGCAAATTCTGAAATAATATTCAAGTTAAAACATTCAGACTTCTAAAACATTTAAGATTATGAAACAAATTTAAGAGAGATAAAACAACACAATAGAATTACTCATGTGTACTCTACTTTACACATGAATCCCTTCAAATATCTGATCTTTATTCATCAATCCAGCATGTTGGCCCAGTCAGTGATACAAAATCGCATACAGTATTTGAACAAAATTCTATTGAAAGTATAAGAATCCACCCCTACATACTTCGATTTGTGAATTATTTATACAAAAAAAATTTACAAAATATCCCAAACTAACATGGGAATTAATCTAGGAAATTCAAAATATCTTCTCGCAGGAAGATAGTGACTGCTATTGAACTGTTTTCTTGATGTCCCTTTTATTTTGGTTTAGCTGGAAGTTTATGGTTGCTAATGTTATGTGCTGCCTAAAGGCCGTTGTCTTCTATACTGATAATCTTTGACACGGATACTCTTTGACCCTATAACCATTTGAATCTGATGCGCTTTTGCCTCTTTGATTGTGTGTTTGACCTTTAGCTATGTTCTATTATAGTAATTCAGTCAAAATTTCCCATTCTTGATCTGTTGGTAACTGGATACTCAACATTCTCTGGTAAGTTTCATCTGCCTCAGTGTATTTGGAAAATGAAGGCATATTTACAAACAGATGTTTTACCTCATGCTGGAGGTAAAATAGATTTTCAAAGGCACTATACAGTACCTTTCCTGTTGGTATTCCTGAAACCTGTGAAGTAGCCACTTGCTACCTTTCTACATCCCTGAGTTTGTCGTTGTAATCTCCTTGTTCCATAAGTTTATCATGAATGACTAAGGGATTAGGCAATACCTTTCCCTTTAGCTTATCAAACTTAGCCATGAACCTGTCAACTGCTACTTGCGTTTCCTTTCTCTTTTCCTCTAACTTATGCATAAGGTCACTCTTGGTGAGGACTTTCTTTACCTCCAGAATAGTAGCAATCCTGTCTTCAATTTCGAGTTCATGTAGTTGGTACTTGTTCTTTGAATTTAAGAACTGGATGAACCTGGTAGCATCTCTAGGCTTGTTGCCTAATTCTATCTTCACTTTCTCAATAGCCTCTATTATTAATCTTATGTGATCAATCTACTCGAATATGGCTTGTATGGATGGCCAAATATCATTGACAGAGTCAATGATATTGGCCCACAATTTTTCCTTGGCTTCTCTAAGAGGATCCTTTAGTGTCAAGTCTCTTTCCATTAACTTGAGCTTTTCCTTTATCATTGCAGCCTTATGTTCCTACTCTTTCTACATAATCTTGGCAAGCTTATAGTCTGTTTCTAAGCTTGCCACCTATTCCTTTAGCTTGTTTATCTCATTTGTCTAAATAGACATTTCTTCCATGGCATGAACAAGCTTGGTTGCTTCATCTTTTGTTGTACCTACTGCTATTGTAGAAGCTGTTGATGTAGATGTTGCAGTGGTGATGGGCAAGGCAGTGCCTATAGGAGTTTTTGGAGCCAATGTAGCTGCCAATGTAGATGGTACTGCAGTAGTCACTATAGGGATTACAGTTGCTGGTGTGGTCCCTACTTCACCTTGCTTCAATTGTATTAAGGCATACAATTCCTTCTCCATGCTCCTCAACTGATCATTTAGCTTAAGGACTAATCCATTAAGTCCTCAAGCTGAGTTTGAGACTGTAACACCTCCTGTGTTTGTGGATGATGCAAGGAGGGTATCTTTAGTTGCTTCTTCAGTGAAGCAATGTCCTTGTTCTTCTGTTTTATTAACTCCTTTGTTGCTTTGATATCTTTTGGATCATGTCCCATCTCTATGATCAAGTCTTCCAAAGACTTGATTCTATTATCCTTGGATTGTGATGAAGCATGTTCAAGCTGATACTGAGCTAAGATGTTGTTCAAGGAACTTTGCAGTTGATGAACAATTGTGGACTTCCCTGTCAGAGTGGAGTAGATAATTTCTCCAGCCTGCTTGTGAAACTCTATTTGGTCCACAGGGTTAATATCCTTGGCCAACACCTCAAAATAAACTTTCTTATAGTCAGTGGGTGCCCTTGGTTGTTGCACAGTTGGTTGAATGAAGGACACCTGCATCTTCCCCTCTTTGATGTCAAAGGTTGACATCAATCTATTCTGACCTGGAGTAGAAAGTTTGAAAAGCTGAGCATATGTCTTAGCTTTCAACCTTTCATTCCTCACTTTTATCTCTTTGAATCTGTCTTTGATACTTTATCTTGGTCTGTTGGCCTACTGAAAGACGAGGCCTCTACACTCATCTATCTATGTATCATCTGGGCTCCTTAGGATGATGGGGGTTGTGTTTCCTCTAAAGGAGCAGTACCTTTACTCCTTTATGGCTTAGAATCAGTTATTTTAACTGAGCCATCGTTGTCTTCTTGTTCTGACACAGGATTGAGTCTAGGCCTTTTGCTTTGGCCTCTTTCATATTGAACATTGAAGGCTTGTGTCCCTAAACTTAATCCTTCCTCCCTACCCCTTTTGGGATTTTTCTCCTCATTCAGAGGAGTCTGTGTAGTGACCAATCCAGGGGTCTAGATTAGACTAAATTTAATGTCAACCAAGGTAAGTAAACTTAGAGGCACGTGTCTAAAATTTATAGACCTAAAAGGATCTCATCTACCTAGATAAGTATCTACTGTGACAGGCTACAGCACTCTTTTACAAGAGATTGGAATATGTTTCCTTTCACAATTTAAACACCTATATCCTCTAAGTTAATTGGTTGTTCTAAAACAGAGTGTTACTAGTCTGAGTCTTCAATCCTCTTACAAGGATATAGTTCACAAAAACTCTTTCCAGCTAACACACTAAGCATTCATGAAAACCAAAAACTCTTTTAAGCATACTAAAACTCAAATTCATGAAAACAGAGTCCATAGAGATACTTTGAAATTCAATGTTCAATTAAACCTTTTACAAGATCTTGTTCAATAATTTAGCAATTGAATTTTCAAGCTATCACCATGAATCATACAATAACACTCGCCAGAACTTCTAATTGAATTAATAAACTCACAAACAAGGAAATAACATCAAACACTATTCAGATCTGAAGGCTAAATCCTATGAAAATGAAACGACAGTGTACCAATCTTCACGTAGGGCCCTTCCACGCTTCGATGGCACACTTAGAAAACTTCAGGTGATGAAAACGTTAACACATAAACACTACAATTGATGAAACGCTGCCTGTGATTAAGTTCTGGAAAATTAATTACATACTAGAACAGAGTTCTGGAATACGCAGTCTTAAGCCTGCTCTTGTCTCCTCCTAGTTATTACCATTTACATCCAAACGTACATGCATTATCACTTCAGATGTTTCTGCTTTTACAATCAAAAAGTCTAGGTTCATTTTTTCTAATCCTAACTGATTTCTAAAACAAAATTAAATCAGTTTAGGTAACTTCAGATTTTTGCTGCTTTTACAACCAAAAAGGCTTGGTTTGACTAGCATTGACCATGTATTCAGGAGCTTCAGATTCGATGCTGAATAGATCTTTCACCATGTATGTACATCCTAGATCACGTCCTTATCTTTTATTCTGATTTTCCTGCCATGCCACATGTCACAACATAAACCAATTACAGGAAGTCATGACATCCTGTAATTTTGTTGAAAATTTCCAATTTTTAACATAAAAATCCATAAATTAAATTTAATGTAAAATAAAAATTATAATGCTTCATTAATCAATTTCAATGGACTATGGGGGGTTTATGGAGGAAAATGATAGATAAATGATGGATTTTTAGAAGAAATGTACGGCAATAAAATAGTACCAACATCTCCCCCAAGCTCAATGATTTAGCATGTCCTCATGCTAATCCTGATGTGCTCCCTTTATATTCTGTTCATACTTGTGCCTCTGCCGCTTGTAGCAAGACATCTATACTCTTCTGAACTTGGGCAATCTTCTGAACTTGGAACTCATGTTTCAGATTCTTATATTTTTCTTTGAGAGCTTTTTTCTGAGTGTACCATTTTGTCGCCCATTTGCACGTTTCAGTTTGATCAGTCCTAAGTTCTTTGATTTTCTGCTTCAGTTTCTCATTTTTCTGCTAAATCTTCTTGCTCTGGGCTCTCAACATTTCATTTTCCTTCTTTATGACCTTTTCTAACATGTTTGCTTCCATCAATTCCTCTTTTAGCTCTTCAATCTATTTCTCTAATCTTCTCTGTTTCTTGTTTGTAGGTACTGGCTCTTTCCTTTCTTCCTTATTACTCTCGATTTCCATTTCTGCTTCCTGTTCTAGCTGTGAATTAGTATTGCTTTCAATGTCCATTGGTGCATCTGCATTCGGCTCTGGTTGATCATCTTGTGTTCGATTCCTTTTTATTCTCCTTGATCTTCGTTTATAAGTAGTGAAGATTTTATCTTTTTCAATTTTCTTGGCAGTTTCTTGCCTCATCCTTCTTGTCCTTACACCACTGCTGGGTTGAGGAACATTGCTTGACTTATGCTCAGGGATTTCCTCATCAATATCAAGCATAAACTCTGTGCATTCTTGCTACTGTTCCTGTTCATCTTCTTTAATTTGATTGGAAATTAAAAATTCTTTCCATGTTTCTCCTCTCCTCTGCAACTCAAATTCAATTAGAATTTTGATCAACCCAAAATGATACAAACTCTTATCTTCATTACCTTTTCGTTTTTGAATGGTCTTCAACATTTTAGTCAAAATTTGTAAGAGGAAGTAGGGCAAACTGATAATGCATTAAACTTTTAAGTGCAACAAAAGTTTTATGTGATATAGGCATACTATATTGTAATGTCCTTCACATGTAACAAATTTATAAATAATGTATACCATTTCGTCCCAAGGGTGAATTAGCCAACTTCTGGGAACACCCTTTTTCCAATTGACAGAGGAAACCCTTGACCTAGACATAAACTAAGTCCATGATTTTTCCCTAAATTGTTTGGTTTTGAAATACTTTTCCCCTTCTGGACTAATTCCCAATGTTTGTGCTATGGTATCCTCTGAAATTCTAAAAGAGAAGTTTCCTATTAAAGCTTTCTCTCCATTGAAGGAAAATGCAAATTGCTTTGTAACTTCTTCATTATTTCCATTGAATTTCTCTAGAAAAGACAACCATTGTTTTTCCCTTAAAATCGTGACACAGTCTTCATGATATTGTGAACTATCAAATTTTTCGGGCTCTACTCTATTGGTCATTTTATTAAAAATCTCTATTTTAACCCTTTTTTTATGCTCAAAAATTTAATCAGGGTTTTTCAATTTGTTACTTATTTTCCTACGTTCCACTGAGCTGACCTGGTAACGTCTTCGATTCTCTGAGTTTACTTCTTCAATTGCTTGAGCAAGCGACCTGGTTAACGTCCTCGATTTATGGGCAGAAGTAAAAACTCGAGGTAAGCATGTCTGCTATTCTCTCCCTTTGTAGCACCTACTATCTCGGCCCTCTTTGAGAAACTCAAAGTCTGAACACTAGCACGGTAACGCACTTTATGAATTCAGATTTTTATAAAATGAAAACTCAACAGCCGCCCTTCATCCAATTGCTATGATGACAATGTAGAGTTGGAAGGCGCATTCACATCATGAAGACAGAGGAGCAGTACTAATTTGTAGAGGTATAATCATGAGAACACCATATACAAATCGTATGATGGTAACGGATATATATATTTCATGAGCAGACTTGGATCAAAAGATTGTTTTATAACTCCAGCAGTCGAAATGAATGAACTCATTAGAGGATAGACGGTTTAACACTTGTCTTCCCATTGAACGGACTTGTACATTGAGTATCCCAATTGTTGGTACTTGATTGTCAGAAGGCCAATTTAAAAATGATGAATTGATGACAAGGTTTGAAGAGCGGTGTAGGAAAAGGTTTGAAAATTGTAGTAGGAATATGGCAATAGGCTAAGGTGTGATAGGAAATGATAGCAGAGTGATAATGAGATGAGTAGTTAGGAATATTACAAGGGTGATGGGTATAGGGGTTTTTGAAATTGATAACAAGCAATAATAATTATCATTTTTAACACTAAAATAATTTAAGAATTTTAAATGTTAAAAATTTCAACAATACATTACACTTGTTGGTTGACAGAATGTTGATTTGGCGTGCACAGGTAGGACTGATCTGTTTGTACAGGTATGACTGATCTTCACTGTCCAAAACAGGTCCCTTTGAAATGAAATTGAATATAACAGGTCCCTTTAAAATCTGAAGAACTTTGAAGAACTCTGAAGAACCATGTTTGTGAAGCTTCTTTTATCCTTGGTGTTGATGTAGCCTTGATTATAATTCTGATGATAAGCAACCTTTGAAAACTTTGTTGAAGTAGCCTGATGTATCTTGAATGCAATCTTTAACAGGTCCCTCTGATATTGGTGATGTTATCATAGCCTTCTGAACAGGTCCCTCTGACATTGGTAATGTTGATATAGTCTTTTGAACAGGTCCCACTGCATATTGCCTGAACAGGTCCCTCTGATTAGAACAAAAACAGCTCTTTTATTGAAATACTAAATTACTGAAACAAATTCCTTGAAGATATAAAAATGAGGAGATGAGATAGGGAAAAAAAAATGTTGATTCTTGTTGATTCTTCTCCCCCACTAAAGGTTTGACTTGTCCTCAAGTCATTATTGAATGGATGAAAAACAGGAAACAATTAGAACAAGGAATTCTTACCAGCCAAATGATTGGTTTTCTAGTAAGAACTATGGGTTAGAGTGTGCCAGAGTCTGGTTTTCACATCTAAACCATTATTATTGTTTTTTTTTTTTTAAATGAAATTGAATGAACTAAGGTAGATATATCACAGCTGAAGGCTGCAATATCTCAACCTCCCTTTGCTGAGATACAGTGTGAATAAAATCCTCCTTGCTGATGGGCTTATGATAGAGTTTCAACCAATGGCCATTGACAAGAAAGGTGTTGCCTTCTCCATCAATGGTAGTAAGCTTAATTGATCCATTTTCATATACTTGAACTATTTCATATGGGCCCATCCAATGTGTGGTAAATTTGGCTTTATGATCTCTGAATTTAGAGTCAAAGATTAAATCCCAGTCTCCTTCTTTGAACTATTTCTTTTTGATGTGTGCATCATGCCAATGCTTCCTTTGTTTCTGCATTAGGATTGTTGTCTCCTCTGCTTGCTGCCTCATTTCATCTAACTGGTTCAATTGCATAATTCTCTTTGTTTGTGCTTCATTGAGATCAATTCCTAAATCGGCAGCCATCTTATAAGTATGTATTTGAAATTCAATAGGAAGCATTACCTCTTTTCCATACACCAACTGATATGGTGTAAATCCTGTAGTATTTTTCCACGTGATTCTGTAAGCCCAGAGTGCATCTTTGAGCTTCTCTTCCCAATTCTTTTTGTTCATTGCTATTGTCTTAGTGAGAATTTCTTCCAATGTTTTATTTGTAGATTCCACCTGGCCATTGGCCTATGGATGGTAAGGTGTACTTTTCCTGTGCTTGATTTTATATTTTTCTGTGATGTCTTTGACTAGCTTTGAAGTAAACTAAGTACCTTGATCTATCACTATCTCCCTTGGTACTCCATACCTTACAAAAATTTCTTCAAAAAGGAAGTTTACCAATGTTTGTTCAGTTGCCCGGACTAGTGCTTTGGCTTCAGCCCATTTTGTCATGTAATTAGTACATACTAGGATGTACTTCTTACCTTTTGAAGTTGGATTGATGGGTCCTATAAAATCTAGAGCCCATTTTTCAAATGGCTCTAAATGTACTTGAGGCTGAAGTGGCATTTCATCTGTAGCTGTTGGTCTGCCCATTCTTTGACAGCTATCACAACTTTTCACATACTTCTTGGAATCCTTAAAAATAGATGGCCAATAATATCCAAGACTGAGAATCTTGAATTCTGTTCTTTTCGCTGCAAAATGCCCACCACACAGTTCATCATGGCAAGATTTTAAAATATCAATTATTTCATCATTTCTTACACATCGTCTAATATTCATATCATAACCGGTGTAAAATAAATCTCCATTAACCCATGAATATCTAGCACTTTGTTTGATCAACCTCTTCTTTTCATTTGGAGTAAAATATGGAGGTGTTTTTCCTGTGGACAAATAGTTGGCTAGGTCAGCATACCAAGGATTCACTATTGAAATTGAAAATAAATTTTCATCCCGAAAAGAATCTTCAACCGGAACAACCTCACCTGAATTTTGCAGTCTAGAAAGAAAATCTGCCACCTGATTCTCCTTACCTGGTCTATCTAACACTGTAATATTAAATTCCTGTAATAATAACAGCCATATGGTAACTCCGCCATTATTGATTGGTTTATTCATTAAATATTTAATGGCAGAATGTTAGTATGTACAAAAACCTCATAACCAGTTATATAATGTCGGAATTTATTCACAGCATGTATGATTGCAAGCATTTCTTTTTCAGTGACTGTGTAGTTTAATTCTGCATGTGTTAGATTTTTGCTAATGAAATAGATGGCATAATTGAAAGACTCTTATTTTTGGCCTAATGAGGCACCTACTGTAGTATCAGATGCATTTGTAAAGATGTTAAATGGTAGGGTCCAGTTAGGTCCTTTTAAGACTGGTGCGGTTGATAACTTTTCTTTGAGTGTTTCAAAAGCTTTCTGACAATTCTCATTCTAGTTGAAAGGTGTATATTTTTCTAGAAGCTTAAACAGAGGTGAAGCTATTTTACTAAAATGTTCAATAAACCTTTTGTAATAGCTTTCATACCCAAGGAAACTTCTTACCTCTTTTTGAGTCTTCGGAATTGGCAAATTGACAATGATCTGGATTTTTGATGGATCAACTTTAATGCCTTGATAAGAAATATAGTGACCTAATACTATCCCTTCATTTAACATCATAAAACACTTTTCATTGCTCAGGGACAGATTAGCTTCAATACATCTCTTCAAAACTTTTTCAAGATTTTCTAATGAATGCTCAAATGAATTACCATACACTGAAAAATCGTCCATATAAACTTCAACACATTCATGAACTAAATCAGCAAAAATAGCTAATACAGCTCTCTGAAACGTAGTTGGAGCATTGCAAATTCCAAATGGTAAAACATATAGGCATAAGTTCCCCAGGGACAAGTAAAAGTGGTTTTGTCCTAGTCCTCTAAGGCTATCCTGATCTGGTTATAGCCACTAAAACCATCAAGAAAAGAGAATGATGATTTCCCAGCTAATGTGTCTAGCACTTGGTCAATATATGGTAGTGGGAAATAATCTTTGAGTGTTGCTTTGTTCAATTGTCTGTAATCAACACAAATTCTCCACTTGCCATTTTTCTTGGGCACTACTACTAATGGAGATACCCATTGACTGTCAGAGATAGGATAAATAAAATTGACTTTCAATAGTTTTTTTTAATTCATCTCTAACAATATCCTAAAGCATAGGATTCATTCTTCTCTGCGGTTGCCTCACTTGTTTGATATTACTGTCCGTATAAATATGGTGAGTGCATGTTTCAGGGTGAATTCTGTGCATATCGGTGTAGTCCCAAGCAAATGTTGTCTGATATTTTCTCAATAATTGAATCAATTTTTCCTCCTGAGATGAGTCTAGGTGAGTGCTAATGTTCAAATTTTTTCCTGGACTAATCTCTATGGTCTTGCTCTGTGTGTTTGTGATAGATTGAATGGGAAAAATGTTCTGAAATGTTGTTTGCAAAGAATGAATGGTACATGTTTCCTGAAAATCCTATGCCAAAAGTTCATCTGCAGCATGCTATTGGTCATTTCTTAATTCTTCAGAAATATCAGGTTGATAAAGGAACAATTCTACCAAATCATCATTATTATGTTCTTGAAAATAATAGATTTGATTGATGCTGAAAACAGATTGGACTTATTCCTTATCATTGTATTTATCATCAAGCCATAAATTGTGTGCTACTGCTGGTGATTGTGCTGATGGGTAAAGAGTGAGTTGTTTTCTTTCAGTCCCTCGTGAAATAATCATATTACCCGATCTACATCCTATGAATGCATCAGCAGTTGCTAACCATGGTCTACCAAGGATGATGGGGTGTCCTCCTAAATTAGATTTTGGCTAAAGAACTAAAAAGTCCACTAGATACTCCCAGGAGTCTAGTGAAAAAATTATGTCCTCCAAAATCCCTTCAGGAATCACTTTAGACCTATCAGCTATTTCTAGAACAATTGTTGTGTGCTGCAAGTTTGTGAGCTGCAGTGTTTTCACTATTTCAAGAGTCATCACATTTATTGCAGCCCCAAGGTCAATTAAGGTGTTTGGAATATGTATGTTGTTAATGATTGTAGTGACTTTGGGAATACCAGGATCAACATACTTTTCCATTGAAATGGTGTTTATCATAAGGCCAGCTAAATGTCCATTAACATGAATAGTGTGTGGATCAACTCTTTTCCTAGTAGGCTTCTTGAGGCACAGTTCTTTGATTGCTTTAGTATATATGGGAATGTCTTTTATGGTTTGCAATAGTGGAATTTTTATATAGACATTCTTTAGCTCATCTAAAACATCAAACTGTGGTATAGACATGGGAAGTTTTGCTTGGACCAATTGTTCTGGAAAAGGTGGTGGATGCAACAGTTGCATTTGTTTATTTTTTATGTCATCATTTTGTTTCCTTTGAGTTGGAGTTTCATTTACATTTTATTCTTATTTTTCAGCTATTGGAGGTTCTTTTTGAAGTACCTTACCAGACCTCAGCGCGATATTTTGTAAAGGTAATGTGGGATATGATGGTCCCTCATCTACATTGTAAGCTGGTCTCTCTGCTCTGTTATTTGGATTTGGTACAGGTTGAGCAGGAATCTGAGTGGATCTAGGAGGTTGTTGGTTAGATGGGAGTTGTAAGTGAGGTGGATTTATTAGTGGAGGAGCAGGCAATGCTTGTTGAGTGTTTTGGGGTTGATAAACAACTTGTTGCTGAGGATTTTGCTGATATGTTGGAGGATATTGTGGATATGGCTGATGATACTGTTGATATGGCTGAGAATATGGTTGGTATGGTTGAGCATATGGTTGATATTGTTGAGAGTACTACTAATATGGTCTCCATTATTGTTGTGGGTAATTTTGGTGTTGCCATGGCATGGGCACATTCCAAGAATTTTGAGCATACATCTGATCTTGTGCAGGAAATTGAAAATTTTGGTTTGGAAACATACCTGGAGGTGGAGATCTTGGTTGCCACGGTCTCTTAACGCCCATGAAATACACATTCTCCATATCTATGTTAGCTTCCACATTACAATTCTGCAAAATCTTGACTTTAGAGCAATGAAATATATCATGATTTTCAGTACAAAAGGCACAAACTTGAATGTTTTCTAATGGGCAGTCTTTCAAGGCATGTTTCTTCCGGCATTTTGGACAAAAGACAGCCATTAATTGATTTTCCTCTTCTTGTCTTTTCTTTTCTTTTAGAGTGTCAATTTGAGTTCCTAAGGTACTTAATAGATCTGTTTTGAATTCTTCTAACAAGTTTCCTATTTTAGCCCTTGTGACACATGTTGAAGCAAATTTTGTGGCTTTAGATGATAGAGCTCTTTTTCCATATCTGGCTTTGCTCCTTGAATACTTTTCACATAATCAACAATTTCTTCGAAAGGTAAAGTGGAAATATCACCTTTTCCCATCAAATTAAGATCATCTAAGTATTCCTCTCGAATGCCCTTCAAAAATATTGTTCGAATCATATCAAGAGACATGGTCCTATGTTTTGATTTTTGTAAATTGTCAACAAATCGTTCCAAATACTCCTCTAAACTTTCATCCTCTTGTTGGTTCATTCTAAAGATATCATCTTTAGAATCTTTCGATCTACAATAAGGTTGGTATTTCTTTAGGAATATTCTTCTCATGCCATCCCAATCAGTTATTGCATGTTCACCAAGTCCCATGAACCATTTTAATGCTGATGCTTTTAATGTTGCTGGGAAGAGTCTAAGCCTATGGGCATCATCTGTGTAACCATATGTTCAGCATACTATGTCAAATTCAAAAAAGAATGAATCTGGATCTTCTGAAGCCATGCCATAAAAGTTTGGTAGCACAGATGGAGGTATGTTTTTCATTTTTATTTCCTCATATTCTCTTGGTTCTTGAATAGGAAATTTAAAGGTTGACTCTTCCTCCTCTCTTCGACCTTGATTTTGTGGTCCTCTTGCTGATCCATCTCCTTCCTCAGCCATTTTGATAGGTTCCTCTATTGATTTAATTTCTTGTTCAGTGTCACTTGTTTCAAAGAGAAGTTGTTCTAATGTTTTTTCTCCTTCTTGAGATTTTTCAAAATCAATAGGTTCAAGGAGATATTGTTGAGTTATTGTGCTACTTTCTCTTGTTATAGAGGATTCAAGGAGATGTTTCTTCTGTGATTCGTGTGCCAATAGAATTTGCCTCTCAATGAGTGTGAGTCTTTACCCTGATTTCTGTTTATCCTCTAATTTTTGTATGGTGACTTTCCCAGCTAGTGTTGTGTGTTCAACTTTTCCTAAAGGGTTTGCTCCTAGTGGTGAATTAGTTTTTGGATGGGGGGCTTTTATGAATCTACCTTTATCATCTCTAGACCTAGACATAAGTAAACATGACTTCTAAAATGATGAATCAAAATTAAATCTATGTTTTTGTTTTTTTTTGTCGATTTTATATTTTTTTTTTTTTAGAAATCCTCTAGTTGCACCTCCCCAGAACCAGCGCCAAAATGTAGTGACCAATCCAGGGGTCTAGATTAGACTAAATTTAATGTCAACCAAGGTAAGTAAACTTAGAGGCATGTGTCTAAAATTTATAGACCTAAAAGGATCTCGTCTACCTAAATAAGTGTCTACTGTGACAGGCTACAGCACTCTTTTACAAGAGATTGGAATATATTTCCTTTCACAATTTAAACACCTATATCCTCTAATTTAATTGGTTGTTCTAAAACAGAGTGTTACTAGTCTGAGTCTTCAATCCTCTTACAAGGATATAGTTCACAAAAACTCTTTCCAACTAACACACTGAGCATTCATGAAAACCAAAAACTCTTTTAAGCATACTAAAACTCAAATTCATGAAAACAGAGTCCATAGAGATACTTTGAAATTCAATGTTCAATTAAACCTTTTACAAGATCTTGTTCAATAATTTAGCAATTGAATTTTCAAGCTATCACCATGAATCATACAATAACACTCACCAGAACTTCTAATTGAATTAATAAACTCACAAACAAGGAAATAACATCAAACGCTATTCAGATCTGAAGGCTAAATCCTATGAAAATGAAACGACAGTGTACCAATCTTCACGTAGGGCCCTTCCACGCTTCGATGGCACACTTAGAAAACTTCAGGTGATGAAAACGTTAACACATAAACACTACAATTGATGAAACGTTGCCTGTGATTAAGTTCTGGAAAATTAATTACATACTAGAATAAAGTTCTGGAATACGCAGTCTTAAGCCTGCTCTTGTCTCCTCCTAGTTATTACCATTTACATCCAAACGTACATGCATTATCGCTTCAGATGTTTCTGCTTTTACAATCAAAAAGGCTAGGTTCATTTTTTTCTAATCCTAACTGATTTCTAAAACAAAACGAAATCAGTTTAGGTAACTTCAGATTTTTGCTGCTTTTACAACCAAAAAGGTTGGGTTTGACCAGCATTGACCATGTATTCAGGAGCTCCAGATTCGATGCTGAATAGATCTTTCACCATGTATGTACATCCTAGATCACGTCCTTATCTTTTATTCTGATTTTCCTGCCATGCCACGTGTCACAACATAAACCAATTACAGGAAGTCATGACATCCCGTAATTTTGTTGAAAATTTCCAATTTTTAACATAAAAATCCATAAATTAAATTTAATGTAAAATAACAATTATAATGCTTCATTAATCAATTTCAATGGACTATAAGGGGTTTATGGAGGAAAATGATAGATAAATGATGGATTTTTAGAAGAAAAGTATGGCAATAAAACAGTACCAACAGTCTGCATAATAGGGGGAGTTCTCATTGTCCCTTCCTGAGGTGGTACCTGCAGAAATGAATTTTCATCAAGTTGATTTTCTAGATCTAATAATGTGTTTTCCATAGCAACTTCAGTATTGTCCTTGTCCTCTAAAGTGTTTTCCACCCACTGCAATTGGTTGGCATACTTTTCTATCTCAGGGATATGGTGATGGATATAGGGAGCCATCTTGTTTTTCTGCCTTCTTTTGCAGATGAAATCTAAGGGATCATATCTCCATATGAATCTTTGTTTTAATTTTAATATTTGAAGGATCAGGTCTACCTCCTTTCCAGCTTCTTTGCTATTACAAATAAAAGGACCCAATTGGTCTTTGATCTTGAGCTGGGATTTCTTTTTGGCTTTGACAAAGTTTACCTCATCTAAATTTATTATCTGCTTGTAGTACTCCAGTGAAAATAACCTCATTGGGAGGTATTTAGGTAGTTTGTATGGGGCAAGCTGGCACCCATAAATCCTGATTCAGTGTGGTTTTGGTACAACTACCAATCTCCCACCTGATGATTGATGTTTAAATGAAGGGCTCTCCTAATCTTAGGACTGATTCTTGGTGGAGGGGTTCCACTGAGCATGGTCATCACGGGATGGACAAAGGAATCTATGAATTCATTGTATGAAGAGAGGGAGAAATATTGATGAGTCAATGGGGTCCAGAAGATGACTGATCTTGGTTGGCCCTTGGTGTCAAAATTTTGCAAGGTAAGTGGGAATTTATCTACTTGGAAGTAGAGGAACATGTGGTATAGTACTGAGGAGTACTTAAAAACCATTTCATTTCCCATTCTTGTGAACTGCTCATGCATTCTGTCAGCTATGAATGTGGCAAATTCATAAATGGTTGCAGGAGTTTGTCTTGGGGTATAGATGGACATGAAAGTCAGGATGAATTCATCAATGTACTCACTTGTGTAGTAACCCAAAATACAAGATATCATGGATATAATATTTCAACCCCAAGGAGAAAATATAGTTGCTACATATGGAGGGGGGTCTTTGGGGGTATACTTCTCTTCTATGATGAAGGTTTGGATCAATTGGGCCAATATTGCAGAGCTGAGTTTGGGATATAAGTCCAACAGGTCTCCAATTGAGAGGGGAGTTAGGTTTGGCCCTGGTTGGAGCTGCAGCATCTCATTGATGGACTCAGGAGTGATGGTGAAAAGGAATTTCTGGTGATGAGACATGATGGTTCTATGACTAGGGACATAGAAAGCATAGCACATATGTATACTTTCAGGAAAAATATGGACTTGGGGGAACTGGTACTTGGGCAAATTTGACTCCCAAACGCCAATTTCATCAGCATGGTTCAGGAACTTGTTCCTATTTTGGCAATGTATTTTGAGCAGAAGCTCTACGACAGTGGTATCTTTTATCTGGAAATCTCTATCAGCTAAGGGAAGGTGTTCCAGGTCCAAATGGGGCGTGGATATGGGTCTCACATGCAATGCAGTAGGGGTAGCAATAATTTAGTTCTTGTGGATTCGAATTAGGCTTGCTCAAGGTTGAATTGGGGTTTTCAGAGGTAGTTTGGCAGTTTCAGGGTTTGAGTATTCAGCAAGGTGCAGTATGGAGTCTATTGGAGTAATTTTAATTAAGTTTTAAGTTTAACAAAATACTCAATGACTGGTCTAACTTGAAATTGACAGGGCACTTGGTGAATTCAGGTTTAAATACCTGAAATTGAGGCAAATTGACTCTGAGCAGGGTAACTGGTAGCTACAATTGGTCAAAGGGTGCTTGTGGAAGCTGCATAGTTGACTGGGTGGTCTGTGGCGTTCTCTAGAGTGAAATTTGCACGTGGGTTGATGGCTTCGATGTTTTGCAGGTGTCGTGCATGCGTACAAAAGCTTGAAAACGAAAATTTAGCGAAAAAAACATTTTTGGGGCTTTTTGGTTTTTATATGGAAAAAATGTTTTTTGGCGAGTACGAGTCAATAGTGACTGATTTTTCATGTAGCAGGGAGGCAGTAAGCGGTTAATTTCGCACCGCTTATGGGTGTTGGGTGGTATTTGGGAGGGGCCACCCGATTCCACTCAGCGACTAACACGTCGCTAGGGCAGTCTCGTGGAAAACAGCTTTTTTGGGTGTGTATCGTCCGGTGGATGATCCCGCCCGAAATGGTTTGTAGGGTGTTGGATCTGGGCCTTCAGATTAGACGGTGGTCGGGGCACGATTACGCATGAAGCTTAATGGGGAGCCCGGCGGGCACTTTAAATATGGCGGTATTGGGATTAATGGTGGATTAAGGTGGGATTAATATATAATAGTTAGAAGTTAATATGAAAAACATCAAGAATGAATAGCGCTAAGCATAATGTAAATTCTGTGATTTATTTGTTTTTCACATATATGCATTATAACTTAGGCTAAAGTATTTTTGTGGGTTTTTTATATGAAAGGGGAATTTACATGGGGGTGATTACTTTCCCTAGGCAAATAATGTTTTAACCTTAGGAAAAGGGGTTTTATTAGGGAAATGAATGAAATGAAGGGGGGATGAAGTTTTATGAGGGGAATTTGGTACTTGGTATCCATAAGTCATTGAGTCGAGGGTCCGGTCCCTCCAGAAGTCAAAGAAATGCTCTGAGCCCCTTTGACTTAAAGTTTTTTAGTACTTAGAACTTTATTATGGGAAATTAGTTAAGTGAATAGGTAAAATGAATGGGGGAAGTTAATTAATTGACCTTGAAATCCATCTTCATGCTTGATTGACCATTTACTTTTGAAACCTATGACGAGAGATGATAAATACGCTTTTTGCCCTATCATCATATGTTTTGCAACCTTTCTTCTACTTACCCATCTACTTGTCCTACCATTTTTTCTTCACTTTATTAGGGTGCATTTAGACTAGCAACCCCTTATTAAAACATTTTCTTTTCTTTTCACAAAGCAAACTATCTAATTCTATCACTATATCATCCAAGGGCTCAAATTAAACTGATGAGCTCCTTTTATATTACTATACCTAATTTAATGATCTGCCAAGATTAAACAGTTTCCTCAGATTTTATTCTCTAACTATAAACATGAAATTTAAAGCATGGCATAATCAAGATTAAATAGTTTTATTACCCTAGATTGTGGCATGAATCACAAGCTGCACAATAATTATTTTGCATAAAGTAAATAGTAATGGCATTTAGACTTGCACACTTTCATGGTCTCTTTTTGTTTTTTTGGGTTCATATTTTTCACTTTTTTGGACCTTTTTCTTTATTATTTTTGTCCTTTAATTTTTCTTTTAGGACATACCCTCTTTTCATTTTTTTATTTTTCAATATGGAAAACATTTGTAGAAAGAAATGGTATGTACATATTACAAGTCTTAACCTTATCCATTCAAAATTATGACTCCTATTGGTATAGGAACCTAACAATGGCTCCACTTGGGGATGGCATTTCCTTGTGAAATGTCAAGAACTTTGAGATCGGTAGCCTTGGAATTTTGACTTCAGTTACCTTGTGATTTGTCACCTTTCAACCTACTTTATTCATACTTATGATAATAAATCCTTAAAAGCTTAGGGCCTTCTCTCTGGGCTTCAACTCTAAAGGTTTACCATCCAATCCAAACTAGACTTTTTCAAAATAAAATATACACACATGGGAAATAAGAATTAGTAACTAGGTTCTATGTAATGTTTGAGCATTTGACCATTCACTAGTCCTCTTCCTTCTTCAATACCATCTAGTCCTTTAAGGAAGAAAGCATTGTTCTCTCTGTAAGCATAAATGATATAAGGTCCCTTCCATAGGAAATCAAATTTCCCATGCTTACCCTTATCTTCCCTTCTCGAGTTCCACTTGAGTATTGTATCACCTAAGTAGAAATCATCTGCCTTGGTCCTTCTATCAAAATATTTTTGATCTTTTCTTGAACAACTTTAGATCTGATGTAGACCTCTTCTCTGGTTTGTTGGAGATGAATAGTCTAGTTAATTCTACTCTGGATATCATTTGGTTCAGATTGCAGTTCTTGGAGCATCTTCATCACTAGTACTCCCAAAGAGGATGGAAAAATAGCTTCCATGCCATAAACTAGCTGATAGGGAGATGTACCAATTGACTTCTTGGTAGTCAGTCTGTCAGCCCATAAGGCTTTGACTAATTTCTTGTTCCATGTTTTCTTATTATCTTCCAGTAACTTCTTAATAATGTTCACTAGGATTTTGTTTGAAGATTATGCCAATCCATTTCCTTGATGGTAGTAGGTTGTAGAATGAGCTAGGGTGATGTGATACTTATTGCAAAATTCTATCATTCGTTTGGATTTAAAATATATTGCATTATCAGTAATGAGCTTGGTTGGGCATCCAAATCTAGACAGAATGTTGGCTTCAAGGAAGTTAATGATAACAGTATATGTGGCTTGCCTTGAAGGTATGGCCTCTATCCATTTTGTGAAATAGTTTGTGGCTGTGAGGATCCACTTATGTTGGGAAGAGGAGGGCGGGTGAATTTCACCAATGAAGTCTAAACCTCATTGTTGAAAAGGTACTTTAGTAGTGATTGATATAAGGGTTAATGGTAGAAGTTTTCTTTTCCCTTCAAAAATTTGACACTTGTGACAAGAGGTCACAAATCTCTTGACATCAGAGAATAAAGTTGGCCAGTAGAAACCTGCCCTTAAGATTTTATCTGCAGTGGTTCTCCAATAGAGGTGTCCACCACAGTCACCTGCATGAAAGTCTTGTAGAACTTTGTCAGCCTCATCTTTTATCAAACAGTTAAGGAGAATTCCTTCATGATCTTTCCAAAACAAAGCATTATCAAGTATACAAAATTTCAAGGATTTCATTTTTAAAAACCTACCTTTGGTTCTAGATAATCTAGGAGGAGCTTGTAAGTTTAGTAAAATGTAAATGATATCAGCATACCATGGTGATTCACCAAAGGCTTGACTGATCAGTGGAGTCACCATCTCCTCTCCTTCATCTAGTGCAACAATAAAGTTTATGTCTAAGGCCTAACAATTCGACTCAACCATAAGTTTGGCTAAGCCTTGGCCCTTGATTAACTTTGTGGGTTTGATCTCTATATCATACTCTAAGATAGTAGCAATCCATTTTCCCCTTTTCCCATCAGGACCTTCCTGAGTCAGGATGTATTTGACTACAGAATTGGGAACATAGGCTACTATATGAGAATACAAAATATATACCCTAAAATCTTTGATAGCTTTGACTAAAGCCAATGCTTGTTTCTCCATTACGTTGGATTTTAAGGGAGCATCTCTCAAGGCTTTGCTAAAGAAAGCAATGGGTTGTTCATATCCTTGGTCATTTTTCTAGTAAAATTGCATCTATTGTATGCTCAGAAGCAAAGGAAAACAGAATGAAATCCCTATCAAATTTGGGACTAACTAATACCGAGGTTTTTGTCAAGGCTAGCTTGATGTTTTCAAATTATTTCTTCGCTTTGAAAGTCCAACTTAAGGTCGAATATTTTTTCAACATGTTATTTAGTTCCCTAATTAACTCTTCTAGGTTAGAAATAAATCTTCTAAGGAAGTTAATCTTTCCTAAAAAGGCTTGTAGTTTTATGATATTCCTAGGGTGTTGTATCAGCAAGATGGCTTCAATTCTTGCAGGATCTATTCTTATGCCATCTTTAGAAATGATATGCCCTAACAATTTCCCTTCTTCCAATCCAAATAAAGATTTCTTGGGGTTCAAGGAGTTGACATACTTTCTGCATTTTATAAAGACCTGCCTTAGATGATCTAAATGTTAATTGTCTGATTTTGAGAAAACAGTAATATCATCAAGATATATCACAAGGAAATCATGGATTTCTTTGGCAAAGGCTATATCCATATCCCTCTGGAAAGTGGCTCCTGCATTCATTAGCCCGAAAGGCATTTTGACATACATAAAAGTGCCCCAAGGAGTGGTAAAAGCAGCCTTGGGTTGGTCGTCAAGGTGAACCAAAATTTGATTGTAACCAGAAAACCCATCCAGTAATGAGATTCTGGTTGACCCAACTACCCTTTGTAAGATGTGATCCATTTTGGGAAGAGGGTAATTGTCTTTAAGTGATGCTTTATTCAGGTTTCTGAGATCTACACAAAGTCTGATCTCACCAGTTTTCTTCCTTGTTGGGACCAAGTTTGAGACCCATTCAGAAAACCTTATTAGTGCAATTATCTTGGCATCATACATTCTCTTAATTTCTTTTTCTATTGAAGGTAATAAGACAGGATTAATTCTCCTAAGCTTTTGTTTGAAAGGTTTTTCATTATCTTTGAGAAGAATTGTGTGTTGGATGATGCTGGTGTCATAGGATTTAAGGTCCTCGTAGCTCCAAGACATCCTGAAATTCTTTCAATAACTCAATATATTTCACCTTTTTTGTTGAAGGGAGTGACTTTGACAATTTGATTAGCTTGGTATTGTCTTCAGTGCCTATGTTACACTCTTCAATATCAGATTTTAATGGTTCCATTTTAGACTTCCTAGGAACATCATTTGAATCGAAAAAGTCTTCCAGAGGGGTTAAACCTTTTGGTAATAAATTATCCTTGAGATTAATTACTTCGCTTTCTTCATTAATTGTTTTATCGCTTTCTTCATTACCTTCTAGCTCATTTATTATTACTTCATCCCTAGAGTTAAGATCTATGGATGTATCAATGTCTATGCTACTATGTGCAAATTCTTCTTCTAAAGCTAAGAAGTTGTTTATATGTCTATCATTTGAAAATACTTTCCAGTTCTGCACATTATTTGGGATTGAAGGTCTGTGCCTGACCTCGGTAGTGTACTAATGGTTAGGTTGGAAGGGTAACCTGCAAGTACTAGAAAACATTGCTAAACTATGGGCTTGCATGTTGTGCTTCCTAGGAACTACTGCAAGCTATGTTTCTAGAAAAGTATTGAGTATTTATACAATGGTTCCTCTATAATAACCTAATCTAGTGTCTTTAGTCATATATACACCCTTAATCTGATTTACAACTAGCTTTGAGTCTCCTATGACTGAAACTCTTTGAGCACCTAAATTCCTAACTACCTTGAGACCTAGAATCAAAGCCTCATACTCAGCCATATTATTGGTACATCTGAAATTTAACCTATAGGCATGGCCCTCTGAGTGATTGTTTTCTAAATTATAAATCCATACTCTTGCTCCTGCTCCTAACTTATTTACAGAGCCATCAAATTCTAAATGCCATAAGATTTCATGTACATAGTTCTCATCATCAGTATCCCATTTATTTTTATTTCTAGCAACCTGATTACTTTCTTCATTGCACAATTATGAAGTCTCTTTAGATTCATTAGCAGTGAAAACTGCAATTTCTTTTGGTTCTGCAACAACACTGTTAGGAGTTTCGTTTGGTTTTTTATCAGTGTTGAACATAATAAAAGAGTCTACATCTGAATGCATGGAGTAGATGGGACAGTTTTGAGGTCTATCTTGGCTGCTTACCATGTATTTCATGAAAGTTTCTCTGTACAGTTTCTTGGGTTGTCCAAACGCAGAAATTCTGGCATATGACATATCCAATTGGAGGGATCCTTGAAGCTTGGCTCCCCAAGATCTAGATAATAGCATACCATATTTTGGTGGGATATTGGCCACTACAATGTCCATGAGGATGCTCTTGGCAGGATATTGGACTAAAGTAATACACAGATATTTGATTAACCCTAGACATTCTATTTGACTTGAATCAAAGGAGAACAAGTCCTTGTAAGGTCTAGTAATGTCTAGTTTCAATTTTTCCATTATCGATTTTGGAATTAGGTTGTGAGAAGCCCCAAAATATAACATGGCATTGTGTAGTATTTTGTCATGAATATTAAGGCTAATGTAAAAAGGTGGAACTCCTCCTTCTTGCGGTTTGCCATTAACATCTGGTCCAAATATTAATTCTGGTTTATCATCAAACAAGTTAACTGAGTCTTCGTTTTTAGTAATGTTCAGGGTCTGATTTACCTGTGATTTGTAAGTTTCATTTTTAACTAGTTCAGTCAAAGGGACTGAAATTTTCAGCTTGGATATCTCTGCTCCCAAATTGAATGATGAGGAAGGGTTGTAGACCTTTGAAACAGGGTTTTGAGTGGAATTATCTTCCTTTTGTTTACTTGGGATTTCCTTATGAGGAATTTCAGATCTGGCATTATAGGTGTTTTTCTCTGGTTCTTTAAGTGGAACTGATGTGGATGGTGGCTCAACAGAGGGTTGGTTGGTAGTTATTTCTTCAATGATGGGACTAGGGGGATTTTGGTTTGGTCTAGGGAGGATTTGAAGTACCTCCAAAACAGGAACTTTATTTGTTATTTTGGGTTGATTTTCCATTGCTTTCTTAGTTTGGTCAGGAGGACCAACATTCTTTTTACTTCTCAAGTTATATTGTTTGTGCACTTCAAATATGGCAGAGTCATATCCCTATTTATAGTCAAATGACTCTCCAGATTGGGTTTGCAGCTATTGTAACATATGCAATTCTTCCTCATCCTGGGAGAGGAATACAGGGTTTTGATCATCTAATCCCATTAGATTGATTTGGGTATCTTGTTCTGGATCATCAGGATCAAATGATTCTGCATAGTTTTCTTGAAAAGGGGGCCTAATGTTTTGATCAGGTCCATTATTTCCTGTGTTTTGGTTTTGATTTTGGTTTTTTCTGAAATTAGCATTCCTAACTAGGGGTGCTTGTTGATTATCCCATGTTTTTCTATCTAGGTTTTCAAGTCTATCCATGATTCTTTCTACAGTTTTGGCCAAAGATCTACTTTACCATCAGAAGTTGAAGCTTCATCAGCAAATCCTACTCTCCTTTCTAACTTTGCTCGAGCTTTTTTGGCTAAAAGATTAGCCTCTACTTTTACTGCATTGGTTTGGCTTTGCTCTAGGGTTGCAAGCTCTCTTTCCCTAAGTTGGTATGCCATATCTAGATCAAAACGGTCAGGGAGCTTCATCATTGCGAGATCAAGAGGAGGCTTAAGGTTGGTCAGGATGGCATCGTAAGTGCTATTATACCTGGTGCAGTAGTCTTGAACTGATTCTTTAGGACCTCTCCTAATGTTCTCATACTCGTAAAGTATTTGCAATGGGTTTTTCTTCCTCTCCCATCTCTCGATGAACATCCTATGAAAGTTTGTCATATCTGCAATACTACCAGCAGCTAAGTTTCTAAACCAGGTTCTAACTTCCCCAGCTAATGTTTGGGAAAAAATCCTCATTCTTACATCTGCATCATCTATTTCACGTAATTCAAAATAATCGTTCATTTTGTTAACATGTTGTTGAGCAATGTATAGGCCTGTAGCATCAAATAGTTGAATTTTTCTTTGGTAGTCCTGAGGTAAATCGTGTAATGACCAAGTAACAACAAAGGGGCATATCTATTGGCCATGGCTAAAGCCTTGGCTTGGCTCCATGATAAGGGAAGATTATTTTGGGTTGAGGTGGAGATGGATGAGCTAGCAGTGCTTACAGTTGAAAATGGAAGATTTCCAATCGAAACTGGAGTATTAACAGTGGAATTTGGAATATCTACAAATGAAACTGAAATATTAACAGTGGATGAAGGGGTTTCTATAATGAAAATTGGGATAAAAGGGATAGTTGTGTGTATAGGGGAGATGGAAGTATCTATAAGTGAACTCGAAGGGCTGATGGGTGAAGTGGGAGTGTCTATAGGTGGAAACAGGATTCTAGGTTGTATAGGGAGCTGTGGAATGAATGGGCTAGTGGAATGAATTGTAGTAGAAATAATAGATGGTGTGGTAGTGATGGAAGGGGTATTAATAATGTTGGAGGATTGAGCAGAAAGTTCAGCAGTTAGAGCAGTATTAATGGATGATAGTGGAGTGTTCAGAATATATTCATCAATTGATCTATTAGCTCTTTGAACTTCAAGGTCTGCAATAAAATCAGGATCTAGAATAGTTTCATTAAGCACACTTTCAGATTTCGTTCTAAACAATGAGAGATCAAATTACACATCGAAAGGTAAATATTCTAAAAACAACCACTCATCAACACATGAATTAGCTTTAACTAATGGTGTTTTAACAGCCGAACTTTCTTCTTTTTTGGATTTTCTTATAATTTTGTCTGGATCATCCACCATAACAATAGGGTTTGGATCCGGGTTGGCCCTGCTATAATGATTTTTCCTGGTAGCCAAAATTATAAATTTTTAAATGTTTTTTAGTGTAAATTTTAGAACTTCTGTAAAAAATGACTTCAAGGGGCTCAAGATGATGATTAAGACTTCCGTAAAGCTTGAGGAGACTGAGGTTTGTTCCCCAGTATGGTTGCCACTATGTTATCACTCAAAACTTTTCCTTAGAAGTTTTTGGAAGAAGGGAAGGCTTCGAGGTAACCACAAACCAACTTTTAAGCATAGGCTCTAGCCAACTTATGGGTCAGATAGGGCTCTCTCTATATAATTTAGCTATGTTTGCTTAGATATTAGGCTAGTTCTAGAGTTCAGGGGGGTTTTTTATTTGTATGAAGATTTGGTGGTGGAATCCTTAAAACAGGCAGATAGGTTGATGCATTTAGTCCATTGGGCAATGGAGTCAAAGAAGGGGCAACAAAGCTGGATTTAACTCACTAAAGGGAATGTTCAAGGGGCAAGATAGCAGAGTGAAGTACAAATCCTTGGACTAAATGGTGAAATGAGTCTTAACGGAGGTGAGAGGGCAATCAAGAATCCTCATACCGAGGCTAAGATGGGGGAATAGCAGTGAATCATGAGTAAAGGGCAATTAAGAATCCTTTACTATATACCAGAGGAGAAACTACGGAAGCTAAGGAGTAGTTAAGAATTCCCTAGCTAAGATAGTTTAAGAGAAAACATTAAGAATGTATAACAGTCAGACAGAGTGCAGTTAAGAAAATTCTGAAATAATATTCAAGTTAAAACATTCAGACCTCTGAAACATTTAAGATTATGAAACGACTTTAAGAGAGATAAAACAACACAAGAGAATTACTCATTTGCACTCTGATTTACACATGAATCCCTTGAAATATTTGATCTTTATTCATCAATCCAGTATGCTGGCCCAATCAGTGATACAAAAGCTTTTACAGTATTTGAACAAAATTCTATTGAAAGTATAATAATCCACCCCTACATCCTTCGATTTGTGAAGTATTTATACAAAATGTTTTTACAAAATATCCCAAATTAACTTGGGAATTAATATAGGAAATTCAAAATATCTTCTCGCAGGAAGACAGTGATAGCTATTGAACTGTTTTCTTGTTGTCCCTTTTATTTTGGTTTAGCTAGAAGTTTATGGTTGCTAATGCTCTATGCTGGCCAAAGGCCGCTGTCTTCTATATTGATACTCTTTGACACGGATACTCTTTGACCCTGTAACCATTTGAATCTAATGCCCTTTTTCCTCGTTGATTGTGTGTTTGACCTTTAACTCTGTTCTGCTATAGTAAGTCAGTCAACTTTTCCCATTCTTGATTTGTTGGTAACCGGATACTCAGCATTCTCTGGTAAGTTTCATCTACCTCTGTGTATTTGGAAAATGAAGGCTTATTTACAAATAGATGTTTTACCTCATGCTGGAGGTAAAATAGATTTTCAAAGGCACTGTACGGTACCTTTCTTGTTGGTATTCCTGAAACCTGTGAAGTAGCCACTTGTTGCCTTGCAACATCCCTGAGTTTGTCATTGTAATCTCCTTGTTCCATAATTTTATCATGAATGACTAAAGGATTAGGTAATCCCTTTTCCTTTAGCTTATCAAACTTAGCCATGAACCTGTCAACAGCTACTTGCATTTCCTTGCTTTGTTCCTCTAACTTATGCATAAGGTCCCTCTTGGTTAGGACTGACTTTCTTTACCTCCAGAATAGTAGCAATCCTGTCTTCAATTTCCAATTCCTGTAGTTGGTACTTTTTCTTCGAATTTAAGAACTGGACGAGCCTGGTAGCATCTCTAGGCCTGTTGCCTAATTCTATCTTCACTTTCTCAATAGCCTCTATTATTAATCTTATCAGATCAATCTGCTCGAATATGACCTGTATGGATGGCCAAATATCATTGACAGAGTCAATGATATTGGCCCACAGTTTTTCCTTGGCTTCTCCAATAGGCTCCTTTAGTGTCAAGTCTCTTTCCATTAACTTGAGCTTTTCCTTTGTCCTTGCAGCCTTCTGTTCCTCCTCTTTCTGCATAATCTTAGCAAGCTTATAGTCTATTTCTAAGATTTCCACCTATTCCTTTAGCTTGTTTATCTCATTTGTCTGAATAGACATTTCTTCCATGGCATGAACAAGCTTGGCTGCTTCATCTATTGTTGTCCCTGCTGCTGTTGTAGAAGCTGTTGATGTAGATGTTGTAGTGGTGATGGGCAAGGCAGTGCCTATAGGAGTCTTTGGAGCCAATGTAGATGGTACTGCAGTAATCACTATAGAGATCACAGTTGTTGGTGTGGTCCCTACTTCACCTTGCTTCAATTGGATTAAGGCATCCAATTCCTTCTCCGTGCTCCTCAACTGATCATTTAGCTTGAGGACTAAATCCATTAAGTCCTCATGCTGATTTTGAGATTGTAACACCTCCTGTGTTTGTGGATGATGCAAGGAGGGTATCTTTAGTTTCTTCTTTAGTGAAGCAATGTCCTTGTTCTTCTATTTTATTAACTCCTCTGTTGCTTTCATATCTTTGCGATCATGTCCCATCTCTATGATCAAGTCTTCCAAAGACTTGATTCTGTTATCCTTGGCTTGTGATGAAGCCTGTTCAAGCTGATACTGAGCTGAGATGTTGTTCAAGGAACTTTTCAATTGATGAACAGCTATGGACTTCCCTGTCAGGGTGGAGTAGATCATTTCACCAGCCTGCTTGTGAAACTCTATTTGGTCCACAAGGTGAATATCCCCGGCTAACACCTCAAAATAAAATTTCTTATAGTCAGTGTGTGCCCTTGGTTGCTGCACAGTTGGTTGAATGAAGGACACCTGCATCTTCCCCTCTTTGATGTCAAAGGTTGACATCAATCTATTCTGACCTAGAGTAGAAAGTTTGAAAATTTTAGCATATGTCTCAGCTTTCAACCTTTCATTCCTCATTTTTATCTCTTTGAATCTGTCTTTGATACTTTTATCCTAGTCTGCTGGCCTGCTGAAAGACGAGGCCTCTACACTCATCTGTCTTTGTATCATCTGGGTTCCTGAGGATGATGGGGGTTGTGTTTCCTCTGAAGGAGCAGTACCTTTACTCCTTTCTGGCTCAGAATCAGTTATTTCAACTGAGCCATCAGTGTCTTCCTGTTCTAACATAGGATTGAGTCTAGGCCTTTTGCTTTGGCCTCTTTCATATTGAACATTGAAGGCTTGTGTCCCTGAACTTGATCCTTCCTCCCTGCCCCTTTTGGGATTTTTCTCCTCATTTAGAGGAGTCTGCATAATAGGGGGAGTACTCATTGTCCCTTCCTGAGGTGGTACCTGTAGAAATGAATTTTCATCAAGTTGATTTTCTAGATCTAATAATGTGTTTTCCACCCATTGCAATTTGTTGGCATACTTTTCTATAGCAAGGATATGGTGATGGATATAGGGAACCATCTTGTTTTTCTGCCTTCTTTCGCAGATGAAATCCAAGGGATCATATCTCCATATGAAGCTTTGTTTTAATTTTAATCTCTGAAGTATCAAGTCTACCTCCTTTCCATCTTCTTTGCTATTACAAATAAAAAGACCCAATTGGTCTTTGATCTTGAGCTGGGATTTCTTTTTGGCTTTGACAAAGTTTACCTCATCTGAATTTATTATTTGCCTATAGTACTCCAGGGAAAATGACCTCATTGGGAGGTATTTAGGTAGTTTGTATGGGGCAAGCTGGCACCCATAAATCCTGATTTCAGTGTGGTTTTGGTACAAGTACCAATATCCCACCTGATGACCGATGTTTAGATGAATGACTCTCCTAATCTCAGGACTGACTCATGGTGGAGGGGTTCCACTGAGCATGGTCATCACAGTATGGACAAAAGAATCTATGAATTCATTATCTGAATAGGGGGAGGAATATTGATGAGTCAATGGGGTCCAGAAGATGATTGATCTTGGTTGGCCCTTGGTGTCCAACTTTTTCAAGGTAAGTAGGAATTTATCTACTTGGAAGTAGAGCAACATGTGGAATAGTACTGAGGAGTACTTAAAAACCCTTTCATTTCCCATTATTGTGAACTGCTCATGCATTCTGTCAGCTATGAATGTGGCAAAGTCATAAATGGTTGCAAGAGGTTGTCCTGGGGTATAGATGGACATGAAAGCTAGGATGATTTCATCAATGTACTCACTTGTGGAGTAACCCAAAATACAAGATATCAAGGATACAATATTTCGGTCCCAAGGACAAAATATAGTTGCTACATATGGAAGGGGATCTTTGGGGGTATACTTCTCTTCTATGATGAAGGTTTGGATCAATTGGGCCAATCTTACAGAGCTGAGTTTGGGATATAAGTCCAACAGGTCTCCAATTGAGAGGGGAGTTAGGTTTGGCCCTGGTTGGAGCTGTAGCATCTCATTGATGGACTCAGGAGTGATGGTGAAAAGGACTTTCTGGTCATGAGACATGATGGTTCTGTGACTAGGGACATAGCAAGCATAGCACATATGTACTATTTTAGGAAAAATATGGACTTGGGGGAACCACTACTTGGGCAAGTTTTACTCCCAAAGGCCAATTTCATCAGCATGGTTCAGGAACTTGTCCCTACTTTAGCAATGTATTTTGAGCAGAATCTCTATGACAGTGGTATCTTTTATCTAGAAATTTCTATCAACTAAGGGAAGGTGGTCCAGGTCCAAATGGGGCATGGAGATGGGTCTCATGTTCAATGCAGTAGGGGCAGCCATAATTCGGTTCTTGTGGATTCGAATTAGGCTTGCTCAAGGTTGAATTGGGGTTTTCAGAGGTAGTTTGGCAGTTTCAGGGTTTGAGTATTCAGCAAGGTGCAGTTTGGAGTCTATTAGAGTAATTTTAATTAAGTTTTAAGTTTAACAAAATACTTAATGACTGGTCTAACTTGAAATTGACAGGGCACTTGGTGAATTCAGGTTTAAATACCTAAAACTGAGCCAAGTTGACTCTGAGTAGGGTAACTAGTAGTTGCAATTGGTCGAAGGCTGCTTGTGGAAGCTGCATAGTTGATTTGGTGGTCCGTGGCATTCTCTTGAGCAAAATTTGCACGTGGGTTGACGGCTTTGATGTTTTTCAGGTGTCGTGCATGCGTATAGAAGCTTGCATACGAAAATTCAGCGAAAAAGACATTTTTGGGGCTTTTTGGTTTTTATATGGAAAAAATGTTTTTTGGCGGGTACAGGTCAAGAGTGACGGATTTGTCGCATAGAGGGGAGGCGGTAAGCGGTTAATTTCGCACCGCTTATGGGCGTCGAGTGGTATTTGGGAGGGGCCACCCGATTCCACTCAGCAACTGACACGTCGCCAGGGCGGTCTCGTGGAAAACAGTTTTTTCGGGCGTGTATCATCCGGCGAATGATCCCGCCCGAAATGGTTTGTAGCGCGTTAGATCTGGGCCTTCATATCAGACGGTGTTTGGGGCGTGATTGCTCGTGGAGGTTAATGGGGGGCCCAGCGGGCACTTTAAATATGGCGATATCGGGATTAATGGTGGATTAAGGCGGGATAAATATATAATAGTTAGAAGTTAATATGAAAAACATCGAGAATTAATAGCGCTAAGCATAATCTATTTTCTGTGATTTATTTGTTTTTTGCATATATGCATTATAACTTCGGCTAAAGTATTTTTATGGGTTTTTTATATGAAAGGGGAATTTACATGGGGGTGATTACTTTCCCTAGGCAAATAATGGTTTAACCTTAGGAAAAGGGCTTTTTATTAGGGAAATGAATGAGATGAAGGGGGGATGAAGTTTTATGAGGGGAATTTGGTACTTGGTATCCATAAGTCATTGAGCCGAGGGTCTGATCCCTCCAAAAGTAAGAGAAATGCTCCGAGCCCCTTTGACTTAAAGTTTTTTAGTACTTAGAACTTTATTATGGGAAATTAGTTAAGTAAATAGGTAAAATGAATGGGGAAAGTTAATTAATTGACATTGAAATCCATCTTTATTCTTGATTGACCATTTACATTTGAAACCTATGATGAGAGATGATAAATATGCTTTTTTTCCCTATCATCATATTTCTGCAACCTTTCTTCTACTTACCCATCTACTTGTCCTACCATTTGTTCTTCACTTTATTAGGGTGCATTTAGACTAGCAAACCCATATTAAAACATTTTCTTTTCTTTTCACAAAGAAAACTATATAATTCTATCACTATATCATCCAAGGGCTCATATTAAACTGATGAGCTCCTTTTATTTTACTATACCTAATTTAATGATCTACCAAGATTAAATAGTTTGCTCAGATTTTATTCTCTAACTATCAACATGAAATTTAAAGCATGTCATAATCAAGATTAAATAGTTTGATTACCCTGGATTGTGGCATGAATCACAAGTTGCACACAATCATTATTTTGCATAAAGTAAATAGTAGTGGCATTTAGACTTGCACACTTTCATGGTCTCTTTTTGTTTTTTGGGGTTCATATTTTTCACTTTTTTGGACCTTTTTTTTTATTCTTTTTGTCCTTTAATTTTTCTTTTAGGACATACCCTCTTTTCATTTTTTATTTTTCAATATGGAAAACATTTGCAGAAAGCAATGGTATGTACATATTACAAGGCTTAACCTTATCCATTCAAAATTATGACTCCTATTGGTATAGGAACCTAACACAATCAACATCTGGTAGGTGTTGGAAAATTCTGGATCATTTCGGTACAACTGCAACCATCCAGAAGTATCATGCCCACAAGAGTTGTGAACAGTGGTCAATGCCACAACCGGGGTTCGACTGAGGCAATTTGCAACACTATTGGTGCTTCCTTTCTTGTATTTAATATTCAAATGGAATTTTTGCAAGTACGTGGACCATTTCTGATAGCAATCTTTCTGCAACTTCCCTTATGTCTATATAAACTAAAGAGGTCAGTGATATGTATTGATGATCATCTCCTTCCCCATAATGTAATGCTTCTAATGTCAATAAGCATGCACGATGGAGTACATCTCCTTATCGTAGGTGGGGTATTTATGAATAGTATTAGAGAGTGTCTCACTATGGTAGGCCATCCCCTTGCTAGGTGAAAACTACACCAATAGCATGATCAGAGGCATCTGTCTCAACTTGGAATAATTATTGCATGTATGGAAATGTGAGTACTGGTGTAGATCAAGGGCGATGTTTCAACTCAAAAAAATTCTTTTGTTGTGCCTCAGACAAAACAAACTTTGCTTCAGCTCCGCCCATGGTAAGTTGACTCAAAGGCAAAGTGATATAAGATAATCCCAACATGACCCTGTGATAGAAATTGGCAAGGCCCAAAAATCTATGAAGCTCTATGAGAGTTGTCACAGCTGGCCAATACTGAATGACTTGGACCTTAGCTACATCCACTTACACACCTTTCTCATCAATTATGTAGCCGAGATATTAGACTTGGTTCATGCCAAAGGGTAATTTCTCCAAATTGGCACATAGTTTTTGTTGACGCGAGGTTTGAAGGACTTGCTGAATATGTTCCAAGTTCTCTACCGAACTCTTGGTAAATATGAGGATGTCATCTAGATATACAACCACAAATGAGTTTTTGAAATGCCACAAGATGTCATCCTTCAACCTCATCAAAGTTGAATGGGCATTTTTCAACTCGAAGGGCATGCCCAACCACTCAAAGAGGCCATCCTTGGATTTGAAGATAGTCTTCCATACATTAGTGGGTTTTATAGGAAAGTTGGTGATAGTCAAACTTCAGATCAATCTTTCTAAAGTACTTAGCCCCCTTGAGCTGATCCAGAAAGTCATCAATCCATGGGATCTAGTATATGTTCCTGATAGTGATCTTATTCAGTTCCCACTAATCAATGCAAATTCTCGAGGTCCCATCCTTCTTCTATATGAGTACAATTGGGCTCCCACAATGTGAGGAACTTGGTTGGATGTGCTATTTTTGTAGAAACTCCTGGATATGCCACTTGATTTCCTCATTTTCCAGAAGGGGACAATGGGATACTGGCCCATTGGGTAGAGGTTTCCCAAGAGTTAGATCGATTGAATGTTTGACTTGACAGTGCAAGGGTACCCCTATGGGTGAGGAGAATATGTCTTTATACTCCTTCATGACTTTGTCAACTTGCTTATGTTGCACAGGGGAAGCACTTCTTGGGGCCATGGATGTGGCCATGATCTTCCCCTTACTTTGAGAGAAAATTAGAAAGAAAACAATTTTCCCAATCTGGGAGATGATCTTATTGCATTGCTTAGCAGAGAACAAACAAATGGTGGCAGACATGGCTACCTTGAGTATCCTATATAGTTTTCTACCCAAATTAATAATAATAGTGTGAGGTATGGACTCATACACAACATGAAGCTTCCACAAGTATGGTTGGCCTAATAAACATCACAGACTTCAAGAGGGGCAACGTCACATAATACATCCTCTCTGAAGGGCTTGATGTTGTAAGGAAGGTGATACTATTGGCTGATATTGAGATCTCATCCTTGGTGAATCCACCCAATGGTGTATGGTTGCAAGTGTTATGTGGTCAACAAAACTAACTACTTAATGACCTCCGATGATATGAGGTTCAATATTTTGGACCTTGGTGATGGCAACAATGGCACTAGGTTCTGCATATATAATCTACTTCCCCTTGTTGGGTTCTTGCTGAGATTCAGAACATGCATTTGAATCTAAATCTTTTAGCTCAACCACCAGTGACTTCTTAACGTGACACTCATTTGTGTTTTGGGTGGGGCTATTGTGGAACTCACACCACTTTTTTGTGTCCTTCTTCATCTTTGTGGTGATATTCTTTGCTTGTGGCTTTGATGGGTTGTCCTGGATCGCTCCACCTTGGCTCTATCCTTTGTTCTGCAATTTGGAGGTGCCTTTTCCCTACTTTGGATTCATAGATCTAAAGTCTTACTTATTATATTTAAATTTTTGCTCGAGCCTCACAACATATTGGTACGTTGCGCCAAATGAGGAGATGTCCAAGAACTCTAGCTCTTCCTGGATGTATTTGTGAAGACAACCATGGTTATTGGGTATCATATGCCACTCAGAATCCTTGATACCCAACTTTGTGTGTAGGGTTATTATCGAAATATTTGGGCACTGCAACCCCAATCATATATGTCCATAAACCAAGGGCTTATAAGCCCTTAAAAGTGTTGTTTCATACCCTAAAGGAGCAAGGTCAGTTGATTACATCAGCTCCCAGAAGTTCTCCATGAAAAACTACTCAGAACTGGTCAAAGCAGGACCATACAAACTACCCAGTGCTAAGGGTGCGATGCATCTCACTTGCCACATGCAAAAGTGCGATGCATACTGGAAATCCCTTCTGTAGGGTGCGATGAGCGAGAGAAGACAAATGGCACAAGCAGTTTTCTAGGTGGAGACCCTGAGAATCTTCTAGAAGCTGCTCATTTGACACTTGCCTCTCTGAATTCGCCCAAGGATGAGTAAGAGATCATGAAATCTCCAAGTGGAACCGAGAACTATCAGAGAGATGACACTAATCAAAATCCCAGAAGCTGACTCATCCCCCTGAAAACATTTATATATGGATCCCTCATCCCAGAGATCCAAAGGCTGGAATTTTGTAATTTGCAAGGAAGTGATGTTGGTTTCTCTTTGAAGACATTGTTGGGTGATCTTGCTTTGTATGAGGTGAAGAGGGCTTTCATGCTGGGAGGATGGCACTGGGTCAAACCAAGTGGTTGTAATCCTCTCTTCTACTACTTCAATCAATAAATCTATTTGATTTTTCCTCCATATTCTTGTGTATCTCTAAATATTGTGTTGATATATGCATTTGTATGGTCAATATATATCTAATCCTATATTGTTTACAGTGATAGATCTCTATGCTTTGATGGTATTATGCTGCTTTGACTCTACAGGAACTCTTTGAAGTGGGACAAGTAAGGAAGGAGTGGCGAGATTCTGTCAAAGGGGAAAGGAAACAAGAAAGGAGCCAAGTGAAAGACTAAGGTTGGTACTCTTTGCTTCTTTCTCATATATCTCTTGTAAAGGAAAACATAAGTGACTTTAGTTTGTTTGTTTCTAAGATAGCTACCTGTCTTAGTGGGACTAGCAGCTCTAAATAGACACTAGTTTTCCCGATAACAAAATGGCGACTCCACTGGGGATCGAATAGTTTGATTGCTTGTCTCTATTTGTTTGCTTCATAAACTACAGACAAAGCCTGAAGTTAAGCTAGCTAGCCTTCGCACTGCATTTTCTATGCAAGTGCAAAGTAGATCAATGCTGCTTCAGTCAATATTCGGGTTTGTTTATGAACGGAACCGCTGATTTGCAAACATCCTAAGTGCCCTAGAGGTAGCTCAAGTAACCTCATTATATCAGCCCTTATACTTTGTATTTACTGACTATCATTAGCTCAGCCTAAATCCCTGAACTAAGCTGCAAACTATGACCAAAAACCAAGTTAAAGTCACATTCCTGGACCATCGCACTATCTCCTTTTGGTAGACTGGATGCATCGCACCTCTCGTGTGCCATAGGTGGGATGCATCCCTGTTTCCTTGTGTTATAGGTGCGATGATCAGGTAAGACTGTTTCTGCCTCCAGATTTTGGTTTTTTCTTCACTATCTTCAGCTTTATTCAAGAGTTTTTCTATCTGTGATCAGTAAACCACTATGGAAACCCCCTTCCTTTGCATTATTCGGCCTCCATTGTACAAAGAATTGTGAATGTTTTTATGTATTTTTTGCCATTTACAGTTCTCCTTTACAAAATAATAACATAATCGAACTGTCGTCTTTTGATTTGAAAGTGTCGCAAGTGTCGGTTTCAGTCAAAGAAAAGAATCCTCCTCTTTTTGATAGTCGATTACACTATTACTCTTGTATTTGATCTGAATTAATAGTATTTCAAGTGTCAAAAGCAGTTTTCAATTCAAAATCACAAAGTGTCGTCTTGTCTTCTTGTCGTTTTTTGAAAAGAAAATCGTTAGTACTATCACTTTGAAAGAAGAGATAATTTAGATTTGTATTTAGCATTCTTTTTGTCATTCACACATTAAGAAAGCGGAAAACAAATACATGCATGTGTATTTGCATTTAGACTTCTTGTTGATTTTGATTTAGGACAGCGCATCTAGTGTGTGCTCTCTGCTCTATGTTGAAAGGATCTCGCTTCTCTTTCCTTAGTAACTACGATTTTCATTGCAAAAAGAAGAGTAAACGATTGTTTATCATCTTAGATTGCATATTTAGGAGTTGTATATCTACATCACGCGGTGAACCTTAAAGGAAAACTTCTTAAGAAAGATCAACTGTAAAATAAATTCAGTGAACATAAAAACGCTTTGGAACCTAACGCACAACATCTAGAAGCCTAGGCTAGAGACATATTCCGGCGTCGTAAAGCCTGGTAATTGTCGCTTTCATCGTAGGTTGGGTGATTCCTCCTCTTTGAGATGACAAGTGCCAGTACGGACTTGTGCTCCCATGTACCGTCAAGTATATATTGGGAGACCACAATAGGCTATATCCATCCTTAGAAAGCCGTGTCTACTGCCCTATCGATCGCAATGCACTGAACACAGCATTTGGGAAGATTGACTGTCGTACCGTAAAAAGTATTCTAAAGTTTTGCGATTGGTTTGGTAATCCCTCCGTCTAGATTTCCAGAGTAGTCCCTTTCGTTCCTTTTCAAACTCCTTAAAGGAAAAGGTCCATCTGAGCACTTGTCACTTCAGGCTCATTAAAAATCGTAGGCGACTAGAGTCATCCTTAGCTTTTTCTCGACTCTTAAAAATTGAAAAAGCAAGTTGTGTCAAAGCGTCTAAAATTCATTTAATTCGGAATAACATTTCCCCCTCCTATTTTGAGTTGATCAAATAATCCGCAATCGTGGAAGAAAGTCAATCAAAACCCCGTCGTTCACAGAGACTGACGAGTCAACCGTCTTTGACTCCAGAAACGAAACCATTCCGGGCCAAGCGAACTCGTTTAACTGGGTCAAAGTCTCCTGGTTTGTTTGAAACTTGTGTTTCAACATCCTCTAAGACTCCAGTTACTCCAACCATTTCTGGTATCCCTGCCTCTACAGAAGAAGTTCCGCAGTTACAAGAGGACATTAGAACTGATCCTAGTGTAACAGTAAACACTTCTATTCCTGAACTAGCTCCATCTAGAGTTGATTCGGAAGGTGTTACCCCTCCAGCATCTGTCGTTGCAGAATCTATACCTTCTTCGGCACCAGAAATATTTTACGAACCTGACGGTCTACCTCTTCCACCTAGATTGATTTCTATAGAAGAGATTACAGAGGATCTTCCATCCAGTACTCCATCGAATTTTGGAACTGGGATCCACCTATATCCTTCTGCTTCAGAAGTTAATACCCCTTCATCGCAAGTTCCTGTAGAATCGCTAGGAAGTCTTTTGGATAGACTCGATATGTCTGGACAACCATCGACATCTAGGACTGTGTCATCTGATACAGCGGTAGCAGAACCTCCTGCCACCACTCCAACGATGTTCGTTGGCATACCATCTGTCCCAACTAGCTCTCAACCACTAGAGGGAGTCCACCCAGGGACTGTTTCGACAGTATGGTCTGTTCCCATTTGTTCATCCGGAATGATATCTGGAATTTCTTATGTTGAGTCTCAACAAATTGATCCTTCACGACAGTATCAATTTGGGCAGTCTGGTCTCCAAAGGCCAATCTTTCCTGTGAGCACTAGATTGCCGCCGTATGGGGGGCAGTATGCCCTTTCATTGTTCCCTCTAGGAGAACAACCATATGAGAGTTCTCAACCGAATTAGGGTCAGCATGGAATCACATCCAGTGGTTGGGTGCCAATACTGCCTCAACAACCAAGAGCTGTATACTCAATGCAATTGAGTCTACCTATGTTGAATATCCCCACTACACCAGGTATTGTGACAGTGTCGCAAGTACAAGTGTTTCCTGTTGTATGCCAGCCTCAAGTTTCTCAGGTCGTAATACAACAGCCTCTTGTCTCCACGATGCAACCGCAATCGCTGGTTAGTGGCTCCTTAACTGGAGCGACTCAGGCTCAAACGGGTACTATTACCCCTCATCTTGGTCAAACATCTAGTATTGGGCAACAGCAAATGGTTTCACAACCATGGCTGGTGCAACACCAACAACCGCAATTCCAGCAAGTGTACCAAGGACCTGAGCAACAAAACTTTGCAAGTAATGGGCAGCCATATATTCAAAACGGTTATCATCAATCATCCCAAATTGGTTATGCCCAGTAACCTTATCAAAGTTATCAGCATCAAATGCATTATGCTGGTATGGAAAGACCTACTGCTCAGGCAATTCCATCTTACCCTGGGTATGCTTTGCCAAACCTGAATCAACAGTTACCCTTCGTGGCGACTTTAGAGTTACCAGATCTAAATCGGTTAACGAATGATCCAATTGCTTATGCCCCTTGGTGGCCAACGATTCCTCATAAACTTCTGTCAGATATTCCTAAATTTAATGGAAATCCAGGTGAAGATTCGTCGAATCATGTGATGACCTTTCATCTATGGTGTTCCTCCAACACTCTAAATGATGATTTGATTAGGCTTCGCCTTTTTCAGTGAACATTAACTGGTCCGGCAGCAAAGTGGTACATCGAATTGCCTAGAGCTTCATTTGATAACTTCGGCACCCTTGCCACCACCTTTTTAACCCATTTTCAGTTACCAATAAGGTAAGAAACAGGAACAGAGCTTCTTACCAATTTCAAGCAGATGACGGCCACTCACATATCTGATCATATTCATGAGTGGCGATGTCGTCGTAGAATGGTAAAACATATGTTCCTGATCAGCTACTAGCTGAATGGTTTATTAAGTCATTGTTACTTTCTATTACAGAAGATGTGGCAAAGGGAGGAGTCGTTACCAAAGAGCAAGTCATTGCTCATGGGCAATATCTAGACTTGATCTATACTCAGTCTGGCACACTCTATGACAAAATCCCTGATGCTCCCAGACCAGAATTTTTTGTTCCTCCTCCTCCTAAATCAAACAAAGACTCTCATGACGGCGATGGCATGATAGGTACGACAAGCACGAAATCGGCAAAGGCTACATCTAAGAAAGCCCGTAAGGTTTCTGGTCAAAATGCAAATGAAGAACTTCTAGCCTCGGAGGTTAATGTCATGTCAACCGACAAAGGTAAAGAACTAAAGTAACCAGGGGGCAAGAAGAAAGGGAAGAGCAAAAAGAAGAAACAGGACGATTCGTCTCCTGAAAAATCTTCTGCAAACTCTTCTGGGCAAAAGAAACCTAGTCAGCCATGCCTCATATGTGATGAGGATCATTGGACGAGAGATTTTCCATATAAAGCTGAAGTTAAGAAAATATTTAAGAATTCAAGAACTTTAGCAGTATTGACTGACCCATTTCTGAACCCAGGAACCAATCTAGTTGCTAGCGACAATGCTTCCCCATCCCAAGTGCTTATGTTGTCCATTTCAAAATAGCAAAATGATGCTTTGATATCGACAAGGAATAAAGATTACGGGAATCCATAGCTGTCGAACAACAAGGCTACTGATCAACCTAGTAGTTCGACAACAACTTCGACCGAAATGGTGCCACCCATCATTCCTGAGCTAACGATAAAGCCACCAAAGGGAGTAGTACATAAATCGACATTTAATCATCGTGCCAGAGTAGCACAAAATTATAATATAGTAGAGGACCTGGCCCAATCGCCGTCCGCTATGTCGACACTTGAAGTACTGCAAAATTGCCCCTACCAAAAGCAGGCTCTATTATCAGCAATAGGTGTGATTGACCCAGCGGATTCCAATCTTGTGGCCTTTAATCATAAAGGATATGAACCTCAGTTACCAACTCAACTCTCTTTCCTCATTCAAGTGAAATCCCTCAATAAAACTGCTCATCGAACAATTATTGATGAGGGGGCATCTACATGTATTATGTCAATGAGTTGCTGGAAAACTTTAGGCTCACCACCCTTGTTGCAATCGCCAATGACGTTAAAAGCATTTGATGGATGAACATACACTCAATATGGGATTTTGAGTAAATTACAAGTTGAACTGGGGGGAAAAACAGTAGAAATTGATGTTGAAGTTGTCGATGGAAATCTCGATTATAACATCCTACTCGGAAGGCCTTGGATTTATGCTATTGTTACAGGGAAAAGTGTCTATGCAGAACTGCTAATCCCACTAAGGCTGGTAGCTACCTTAGAAACAAACAAAGTAAAACTACTTTCGTTTTCCTTTATGAAAGATAGAGGAAAGAAGAATAGAGGAGACCAACCTCTGTCTTGCGCTTGGTTCCTTGCTCGATTCCTCTCTCTTCTGATAGTCCTTTGCTACTTGTTTTCTCGTATACCCAGCTTCACAGAGTACCTGTAGAATCAAAGCATCATAACACTATACGAGAACATGGATCTATTATCATAAACAATCTAGGATCAGATGTAAATTGACCATACAAATGCATAAAACATAAATCACACAAGAGTATGGAGGAAAACTTGAATAGCTTTATTGATAATCAAGAAAGAGCCAAGAGAGTTACAACCAATTTTTCTGACCCAACATCATCCTCTCAGCAAGTAATCCCTTCTTCACCTCATGAAAAGCTTAGATCACCCAACACTATGATGTTGCCTCAAGAAACTAACAGCAATTCCGTACAAGATGAAAAATTCCAGCCTCTGGATCTCTGAGATGAGGGATCCATATATAGATGTCTGTAAGGGAGATGAGTCAGCTTGTGATTTGATTAGTGCCTTCCCTCTGATAGTTCTTGCTTCCACTTGGAGATTGATGATCTCTTACTCATCCCTGGTCGAATTCAGAGAGGCAAGTGTCACAGGAGAAGTTTCTGGAAGATTCCATGCTTCTCCACCTCGCGGATTGACACTGCCATTTGTCCCTTCTCGCCCATCGCACCCCATAGAAGGGCTTTTTGAAATTCAATGCACCCACTGTGTGTATTTAGGTGAGATGCAACGCACTTTGCCTATGGAGCTGGTGAAATGGTCCAGTTTTGACCAGTTCTGAGTAGTTTTTCATGGAGAACTTCTGGGAGAAGCTGTAATCAGTTGACCTTGTTCTTTCAGGGGTTGGAACAACAATTTTAGGGACCTAGGAGCCCTTGGTTTATGGACATTTTATGCTTGGCGTTACAGTGCCCAAAAATGTCTATAACAGTTGCCCCCTAAAGCATGAGGTCGTTAATCTTTTTGATGTCGGGTGAAATGCTTTATCATGAGGATCCGAAGTTCGTTCAAGCTAGAAGGAGACCTGTAATAAGATACAATACAATACATTATCTTCATAATATTTTCATGATCTAGCTGAGGCGGGCATTCCCATGCTCAGCTTTATAAATTCATTTTCATGTACATAGGACAGACAATCGTCTGAGTGTAGACTGATGATTCTGGTAGAGTCATCATCCCTTAGATTGGATGATTATCTGTGCAGCAACGATGTACATTTGATGTCTTTATTTCCTAAATATATATCGCAGCCCGGATGGATGAAACTAGATCCAGGGTCTTCAATCTCGTTCGATCTTCACTCAAAGTACAAGTCGATCCATGTGAGAGATGTTCTGGAGTCAAACATGGAAAGACATCGCCTGATTACCAGCCAATAATGTAAGTTGTTAACAGGCGCGAGAGGAATCACCGATAATGATAATGACCCTCAAGGTACTGCAGTACAATTCACATGGTGTGAATAAGGTACTTGGCGTCGAACACCATGCAAAATCTTTCGGTCGAAGGCCATTGATGTGAACCTGTCGCCGGAAGTGAAAAACTTGCCATTGAGGCATGCAAGCTTCAAAGTACTGAAAGGGTTGTTCCTATATCAACTTCTTGGATAATGAGCTGATGTCGACAAGAAGTGATCCATCATAGGAGGGCCTTAATGAATTCCACATCAATGACATGGAACGGACCAAATGATTTTAATGGAGGTGAAAACGGTCTGGTGATATAAGGTTCAGGGTGGCGGTCATGAAAGAATGGAGCGTAAATGTATTGCAGCGGGTGAGACACAGGTGAATTCTCTGAGTGACTTCTCTTGAACATATCGGCGACACTGACATGATGGATTGGTAGCATTAACCCCAAATGTGGATGGTGTGATGTGACCATGGTGATGTGACCGGTGAATGAAACAACCCAACCCGACTTGGATGCGGAGTGAAAGTGTCATGTTCAAGAGCGACTTGCTAGCAACAAAGTTTCTTCAAGTTTTCTTCCCAATTTTTCCCCAGTCATTGCTGACCAGTACCTCTTTATTTTTGTCAAGCTTGACGAGGATAACATATGATTGTTCTATAATTTGCCCTTCGGGCAAGCCCATCGTTATGTTTTAACGAGCCTAGCAATAGTGAAACTCGTTCTTGTCTGCTATGGACAAGTTTGTCGCTATTGGGTTTTAACAAGTTTAACGACAAAGATAACTCGGTCCTTTTCAATTTTAGAGAGTCTGAAAAGGGCGTAAAGGAAACTCCAAAAATCCTTTTTCGTCATCTAATCCCTTAAGTCCGAAAAAGTATAAAACAATATAGAAGGGATGAATTTTCGATATTTTTAACGAGTCGAACAAAACAAGCGCTCGATCTTTTTGTGTAATAATCCCTCAGGTCCAAAAAGATTAAAATCTAAAGGAGGGATAGCACTTCCGGTCACTTTAACGAGCTGGAGAGGCCAATGGCTCAGCAATATTTTCATATTTTACGAGTCAGTTGAAAAGAGCTTAAAGGAGACTCGTCTTTGAGGAACGAGTGATAAATTTGGGTAGCAGCTGATTCCAGGTAAGGTTTGGAATTTCCCAATCACGGCAGTGTTACAAGGATGGCTAACAGGATCACTCTTCGCAGCTGTTCCTCAAAAGGGGTAAACAATCAAATGGAGGTGAATGATCGGCCAATACAGAGTGGAGGTGATGATGAGAACACGACCAAGGCTTTAAAGGCTGAAGTACTACATTCACGACAGTTATTTACCGGAAATTGGTTCATTTTTTATTGAGCTTAAACGTTGGGGGAAACATTTGCTCATTGCTTATGTTTATTTTTTAACGAGCATGAAGTCCGCGTTAAAACTGCTCGATGTAACGGTCATTTCTTGACTTTACCATAAATAGCGTTGTTCCTTCAAAGATTGTACTGCATGCTCAATAGCTTCATCAAACTAGTTAGAAATGAACAATATATGTTTGAAAAACGAGTTAGGACACTAATATTTTACTCGAATTACGTAAAAAGTAATCTAAAAGTGCTTTTACCTCTCATTTTACCATTTCATTTGAACTTTGGCTTGTTGGAGCTTTGCAGGTGCTTTCCCCCCTTGATTTTCACCAGCTGATTTTGGGAGATACTCTGGACGATTTTCAGCGCCGTCTGGACCAGGTAGGAGCTAAAGTTGAGCACTTTCATTTCATCCTTTCCATTTTGCATTCTGAGCTTGATTTCTAGTTTTTCTGAGCCTCTGGGGTTTGAAAAACTCACCCTAGCTCCATCGCACCCTTTATGCATCGAAAGGTGCGTTGTATGTTAGCCTGTCCACTGGCCAATTGACATGCAACGCACCCAGAACACTACTGTAGGTGCGATGAGCGCAAGGAAGGAAATTTATGCACAGTTTTCAATGGAAATTTTTGCTTGTTTCTCACCAAATCAGGATCTAACTCTTCTCTTGTTTGTTTTCAGAGATTTATTGGAGCAAAATGACCATTACATGGTGAGAACGTGAGCATGAAGAAGATGACATGCTTGCTTTACATGATCCGGTTACAGTAAATGCATTACGGAACTGTGGCCTGTTGAAATTTTTCCGCATTTCTAGCATGAGACAACAAATCAACTTGCTACAGTATTTTCTCGATGCTTGGGATCCTACCAGCCAAGTGTTCCACATTAGGGGCAAATCCATCCCCTTGACTGTAGTGGACATCTATTTTTTGACCTACTTATCGAGGCGGGGTGCCCCTATCTCTTTATCAGGTTCGGCCTGTGGAGGTGAATCTGTGAGAGATTATGTTCGCAGGTATTGCAGAGAGGGATCTCAACCGAGTAAAGACGGCAAGATCATCATCTGAGATGTCACTGACAGGTCTTTGAGGACCATTCTGTTCACTTTTGGTAGGATGGCTGGTGGTGCGGCTCTTCATGTGGCCAACCGATCTTATATGCAGTACGCCTTGGAATGTCTCGAACCGAAGGTGTTCAACTGGTGTGACGCAGTACTCCTTTGGATGAAAGAACAGTTGACCAAGGTGAAAAGCAGGAGATTGAAGAACTTTGGATACAGTTCTATTTTGACCGCCTTCGCCTTGGAAAAGATACCACTGATGCAGCCGCAGTATATTGCACTTGGTTTACCTCCACCAACTGAACCACGTATGCAGAGATGGGTCGACCATATGTCTAGGCATGCTGGTCAGTCTCAGATTTCCTTTTCTGATACCTTCTTTGGGTGGTTCGATCATCAGGAGATGGTTTATTTCGAGTATCCATATGCTGGTATGGACTTCCGGGGTGACCTGGATTTGGTACTGTCGGCTGGCGAACAGTGGGGTACCATTGGTAAATTCTTGACCATATTTATGTTTATCGTTTTTCCTTTTATAATGTCCTTATGCTTTATTCTATCAAGACTAATCAAAACTCATGTGCTCATGCAGATGTTGGTCCCATTCGGCCAGTAGTACGCCTGAGAGTGCCAGCTGCCGCTCCAGCAGGAGAGGCTGTGGGAAGGGCTATCCTTCGCGACCTTGATGTGGTCGAGACTCTTTCAGCATTACAGGATCAGGTCGAGGGCCTCACTCTCGGTATTCCAGACGTGAGGACTGACGAGCTGCCTTTGAGGTTGCAGCGACATACTACTGGCGTGCCAAGTCGATGGAATAGGCTTTTACGCATGATTGCACAGGCGGTGACTTGTTATCACCAGCATCATTAGACTAGGGTGCCCCCTAGCGTTTTGAGTTTTGGGTCATTTGGCCAATTTTGTCTTGGTTACAAAACATTATGTGTAAACCATAAACAGTTATATATATATTTTTTATTTTCGGAGTTTTGTTTTGGTTAAGTTACATGATCCTGATGCAAATATTGATGAGATGCTTCTTTTTATAAATGTTGCAAATGTCTATCTAACACATAATTTTCCAATGTGTCAGTTAATGTGTTTAAGTTTCTGGAAATGTGCTGATATTGAATAAAATCAAATTGCCTTTCCAAAATCTTGACCCTTAGGAACATGCGATAGATAACTGGATTTCGGATGGAGTAGATACCAGTGAGCTTTAGTATGACGAGCTGTGAGTCTAGCCTGACGACCAGTCGGCATATGCCATGTGTGATGGCATCAGAGAGAAGTTCTATCAACGCGCTATATTCAGTGATGTTATTCGTTGATTGACCAATACATACCCCTCTGAAACTTACTAACTCGCCGCTTGGATCAAAAATGGCCCAGGCCACAGAAGATAGGTTCCGCGAACTACGACTTGCTCCGTCGGCATATCCAACAAAATATTCCAATAGGTTCGACATCTAAGACAAATGTAAAAAGCAAATTTACTTGACCAAAACAAATACTTTAGCGAAAACAAAAATGTAACAAAAGCATATTGGTTACCACACTGAATCATGCGTAGTAACTCTTAAGGTACAACCCGTTACGAGGTTGTGCTAGTGGAATCCCGTCATAATCCATTAACTCGTAGGCTCCTTTTGCTAACACTCGTTTAACAATATAGGGGCCCATCCATAAAGACTTGAATTTACCTACTCCCATTTTATCGGATTCTTAGTCATAAAGCAAGACCAAGTCACCTTCTGAGAACACACGGGGTTTGACATTCTTGTCGAACTGCGCCTTGACTCATTTCTTATGGGCTTCATTAGCCAAAGCAGCATCATGACGGGTTTCATCCAATTGGATTAGTTCCAAGAAACGAGCCTCCTCTTCTGAAGTCCCGGGGAGAAGGTCGATTACGAGTTTGAGGGACGAGATTTCACACTGAACTGGTAAGATTGCTTCTAGGCCATACACCAGTTTGAAAGGTGTAAACCCGATCGCATTCCTTACCGATGTTCGGTATGCCCATAAGGATGAGTACAAGATCAGGTGCCAACTCCTTTTGTGGACTCCAATCATCCTTTGCAGCATGCGCTTCAGGACCTTGTTGATTGCTTCAACTTGTCCATTGGCCTGCGGGTAATATGGAGTAGAGCTGTTGTGAGACAACCCTAATTTGGCAACTAATTCAACCATCATGTGATTGCAAAAATGCGATCCATGATCTGTGACTATAGCCTGTGGGACGCCGAATCTGGCGACTACATGATTGAAAAAGAAAAGGGCAGTTGTTTCACCAGTGTTATCTAATGTAGGCATTGCCTCGGCCCATTTGGTAAAATAGTCAACTGCGACTATGATATACCCATGCCCCCCGGTCGAGGTAGGGTTACATGTCATGAAATCGATGCCCCATTTGGCAAATGGCCCAACAGCAACTATTGGCTGCAGAGGTGCGAGTGGTCTTCTGGTTTTGCTATCGAAAATTTGACAGGCATGGCAACTTCTGACTGTGGTTATGCAATCTTTAAACATTTTTGGCCAGAAGTATCCTGCTCGTAAAAATTTTTGCGCCTTAGCATAACTGGATTAATGCCCCCCACACGCGCCTGAATGGCAATCATTCAGGACTTTTTCGGCCTCCTCATGGGTGAGGCACCTCCTCAGAACTGTATCGACACCACGACGGTAAAGTGTATCACCGACGATCATGTAGTTTTTTGATTGGTATCGAATATGTTTTTGTTCGGAACGGGAGGTATTAGGCCTTTATTTTTGGGTTTGGAGATAAATGATTATATCTCCATACCACGGATTGCTTGATACAGGTTAAAGTCTTTTTGATAATCGAGAGCGTACATTAATGATGCTTTCATTAGGGATTCTTTTAAAGTATCAAAGGAAGCTTGCACAACCTGATCCCAGACGAAGGGCACTTCCTTTTTCAATAGACGTGTATAACCTTTAGCAATTTCGGCGTAATTTGGAATGAACCTCCTCAGAAAGTTTGCTTTCCCTTGGAGTTTCTGAATCTGAAGCAAATTTGAAGGTGGAGGCAAATTTATGATTGCCTGAACCTTACATGGGTCGAGAAGAATCTCGTCTTTTGAGAATACAAAGCCAAGTAAACGACCAGAACTGACACAGAACACACATTTGTGTGGATTGAGTCGTATCTTGTAGTGTCGGCAACGTAGAAATATCGCTCTCAAATGCTGCAGATGATCAGTCCGCTTTCGCGAATGAGCTGGAAGGTCATCGAGATATGGTTGAACGATGTTTTTGATGTCATGGAAGGCACAATTCATTTCCCTCTGAAATGTTGCCCCTGCGTTCTTTAAACCAAAGGGTAATTTTCGATATGCGAATGTGCCCCACGGACAAATAAATGCAGTCTTTGACTGGATCTATGGGCGGATATTTATTTGATTATACCTTGAGAATCCATCCATAAATGAAAAGATTTCACATCCGACGCATTCATCAATTATCTGGTCAATGAAGGGTGTAGGGTAGTTGTCTTTTCGACAAGCTTGATTTACATCCCTATAATCGACGCACACTCTAATCGTTCCTTGTTTTTTCATAACAGGAACAATGTTCGATACCCAATCAGTTAGAGGAACCGGGTAAATGAAATCAGCATGGAGAAGTTTTTCAACTTCCGCCTTAATGGCAGCGACTTTCTTGGGGTGCACCTGCCGTAGCCGTTGTCGTACTGGTTTGACATCTAGATACATCTTTATTTCGTGTTCAACAATACTCGAGTCAATGCCTAGCATTTCATTATATGACCAAGCAAAGACATCTCTGAATTCGCAAAAAAGAGCGTTATATATTTCCAGTTCTGAAGGAGAACAACATTTGCCAACATAAATATTCTCTACAACATCTGTTTTGGTAGAGATATTTATGCCTATAGTCTCTTCAATGTTGGACAAGTTTCTCTCGGAATCCACCGTGTTTACAGTATTTGATAGGAAATCAAAAACTGAAGGATGATGAAGATCATCAGGAGTATCTTCTTCACAATCTGAAAGAAGGGAACGATGGTGGTAATCTTCCCATGGTGCCCCTTCAATTACCATTGATTGAACAATTCCTTCGTCGGTGTAATGCACTCTCGACCAAGGATCTGAAGGGGTGCCATATTCCTTAGACCTATCTATCCAAATACTTGATGAGCGTTGATTTTGGTTTGCCTCCCATGCCAAGAACATTGATTGCTACAATATTTCTGTTGGGCTTGGAGGCAATACCTACGTATGATCCATGTTTATATCGTTTTCTGAGATCTTTTGAATCGAAGATATCATATTGCAGGTTCCCACCGATGCTACTTCCGCCAGATTTATTGGAGGTGGAAGGGCAAAAGTTCCCATTAATATAGGGTCTTTTAGTAGGCCTACTCTGATATTTTGAAGCGAATGGGGGCTTCCATGGATCATTGGAATGCTTCCCGTAACTTGAGAACCATTGGGGAGGAAGGTTTTTTGATCGACGATTGTAATCCCTCCTTGAAAGGGAAATGCAATCTTCCTAAAATAGGTCGACACAACAGCAGCCATAGCATTTATCCATGGTCTTCCCAGTAGGATGTTGTAATCGAGGTTTCCGTTGATTACTTCGACATCTATTTCTACTGTTTTCCCCCCTAGTTCAACTTGCAAGTTACTTAGAATACCATATGGGGTATATGTTCGTCCGTCGAATGCTTTTAATGTCGTCGAAGACTGCGACAAGGTTGGAGATCCTAAAGTTTTCCAGCAACTCATCGACATAATACATGTAGATGCCCCCCATCAATAATTGTTCGATGAGCAGTTTTGTTGAGGGCTTTCACTTGAATGAGGAAAGCTAGTTGAGCTGGTAACTGAGGATCGTATCCTTTATGATTAAAGGACACAAGATTGGAATCCTTTGGGTCTATCCCACCGATGGCTGATAATAAAGCCTGCTTTTGGGATGGGCAATTTTGCAGTACCTCAAGTGTCGACATAGCGGATGGCGATTGGGCCAGATCTTCCACTATATTATAATGTTGTGCTGCTCTAGCACGAGGATTGAATTTCGACCTGTGTACTACTCCCTTTGGTGGTTTTATTGTCAGCTTGGGAATGATGGGTGGCGCAACTTCTGTCGAAGTTGTTGTCGAACTACTAGGTTGATCTTCATCCTTGTTGTTTGACAGTTGTGGATTCCCGTAATCTTTGTTCCTTGTCGATATCAAAGCATCATTTTGCTATTTGGAAACCGACAACATCAGCACTTGAGACGGGGAAGCATTTCCACTGTCAACCAGATTTGTTCCTGGATTCGGAAACGGATCAGTTAATACTGCTGAGGTCTTTGTATTCTTGAATAATTTTTTAAGTTCAGCTTTATACGGACAACCTGATGTCCAATGATCCTCATCGCATATAAAGCATGGATGATTTGGTTTCCTATTTCCAGAAGGGTTTACAGAAGATTTTTCAGGTGATGATTCCTCCTGTTTCTTCTTCTTCCCTTTGTTTTTCTTCTTGCCTCCCGGTTGCTTGGTTTCTTTGCCTTTATCCCTCGAGACGGCATTTACTTCTGAGGCAAGAAGTTCTTCTTTTGCATTTTGACCGGAAATCTTACGGGCCTTTTTAGATGTAGCCTTTGTCGATTTCATGTTTGTTGTGCCAATCACGCCATCGCCGACATGAGAGTCATTGTTTGATTTAGGAGGAGGAGGGACCGAGAATTCCGGTCTGGGAGCGTCCGATATTTTATCGTAGAGCGTGCAAAACTGAGTGTAAATCAAGGCGAAATATTGCACACAAGCAATAACTTGCTCTTCGGTGATGACTCCCCCTTTTGCCACATCTTCTGTAATGGAAGGTAACAAAGACTTAATAAACCATTCAGCTAAAAGCTGATCAAGAACATACGTTTTTACCATTCTACGATGACCTCGCCACTCATGAATATGATCAGATATGTGAGTGGTTGTTGTTTGTTTGAAATTGGTAAGAAGTTCTGTTCCTGTTTCGTACCTTATGGGTAACTGAAAATGGGTTAAAAAGGTTGTGGCTAGGGTACTGAAGTTGTCAAATGAAGCTCTGGGCAATTTGATATAACATTTTGCTGCCGGACCAGTTAACGTCCTCTGAAAAAGGCGAAGCCTAATCGAATCATCGTTTAGGGTGTTTTATGAACACCACAAATGAAAGGTCATCACATGATTCGACAGATCTTCACCCGGATTTCCATTAAATTTAGGAATATCTGATGGAAGTTTATGCGGAATCGCTGGCCACCAAGGGGCGTAAGCAATTGGATCGTTTGTTAACCGATTTAAATCCGGCAACTCTAAAGTCGCCACGAAGGGTAACTGTTGATTCAGGTTAGGCGAAGCATACCCAGGATAAGATGGAATCGCCTGAGCAGTGAGTCTTTGCATATCAGGATAATGCATTTGATGTTGGTAACATTGGTAAGGTTGGTGGGCATAACCATTGTAGAATGGTTGATTTTGACCGTTTTGAATATACGACTACCCATTATTTGCAAATATTTTTTGCTTAGATCCTTGGTATACTTGTTGGAATTGCGGTTGTTGGTATTGCACCAGCCATGGTTGTGAAGCCATGTGTTGTTGCCCGATACTAACTGTTTGACCAAGATGAGGGGTAATTGTACCCGTTTGGGCCTGTGTCATTCCACCAGTCGGCGATTGTGGTTGAGTCGTAGGGTCAAGAGGCTGTTGCATTATAACCTGAGAAACCTGAGGTTGGCATACAACAGGCAGCGCTTGTACTTGCGACACCGTCACAATAGCTGGCGTAGTTGGTATATTTGACATAGGTAAACATTGTTGCATTGAATACACAACTCTTGGTTGTTGACGCAGTATTGGCACCCAACCGCTAGATGTAATTCCAGCATAACCTGAATTTTGTTGTGAACTCCCGTATGGTTGTCCTCCTGGAGGAGACAATGAAAGCGTATACTGCCCCCCATACAGCGGTAATCCAGTACTTAAAGGAATTGTTTGCCCTTGAGTACCGGACTGCCCAAATTGACATCCTGAAGGATCAATTTGTTGAGACTCAACATAAGAGTTTTTGGATACTATTCCGGATGAACAAACAGGAACGGACCATACTGTCGAAATAGCCCCTAAGTGGGCCCCTTCTAGCAATTAAGAGCTAGTCGGGACAAATGGTATACCAACAAACATTTTTGGAGTGACAGCAGGAAGTTCTGTCGTCGCTGTGTCAGATGACACAGTCCTAGATGTCGACGGTTGTTAAAACATTTCTAGTCTATCCAAAAGATAACCTAGCGATTCTACAGGAGCTTCCGTTGGCGGTAGACAAATTTCTGATGAAGAAGGATACAGAGTGATCCCGACTCCAAATTGCGATGGAGTACTAGATGGAGGATCCTCCACAATCTCTTCTATAGCAATCAAACCAGGTGGAAGAGGTAGACCGTCAGGTCCGTAAAATATTTCTGGTGCTGAAGAAGGTATGGAATCTGCAGCGACAGATGTTTGGGGAACAAAACTCTCTGAACCGGTTGTAGATGAAACTGGTTCAGTAACACAAGTGTTTACCCTCAAACTAGGATCAGTACTACTATCCTTCTGTGGCTGCTGAACTTCTTCTGTAAAGGCAGGGATACCAGAAATGTTTGGAGTAACCGGAGTCTCTGATGGTGTTGGAACACTTGTTCTAACTTTACCAGGAGATTTGGAACCGGTTAAACGAGTTCACTTTGTCTGTAATAGTTTCGATTCCAGAGACAAAGATGGTTGACTCGTAAGCCTCCGCGAACGACGGGGTTTCAATTGACTTTCTACCACGATTGTGGATTACTCGATCAACCAAAAATAAAGGGGAAGAATGTTTCCGAATTAGATGAATTTTAGACGCTTTGACACAACTTGTTTTTACAATTTTTAAGAGTCGAGAAAAAACAAAATATGACTCTAGTCGCCTTCGATTTTTAATGAGCCTGAAGTGACAAGTGCTCAGATGGACCTTTTCCATTAAGGAGTCTGAAAAGGAACGAAAGGGACTGCTCTGGAAATCTAGGCAGAGGGATTACCAAACCAAACGCAAAACTGCAGAATACTTTTTACGGTACAGCAGTCAATCTTCCCGAATGCTGTGTTCAGTGCATTGCGATCGATATGGCGGCAGACACGGCTTCCTATGGATAAAGGATTAAGCCTATTGTGGTCTCCCAAAATATACTCGACGGTACGTGGGAGCACAAGTCCGTACTGGCACTTATCGTCTCAAAGTGGAGGAATCACCCAACCAATAGTGAGAACAACAGTTACCAGGCTTTACGATGCCAGAATACGTCTCTAGCCTAGACTTCTAGATGTTGTGCGTTAGGTTCCAAAGCGTTGTTAGATTCATTAAATTTATTTTATAGTTGATCTTGCTTAAGAAATTTTCCTTTCAGGTTCACCGCGTGATGTAGATGTACAATTCCTAAAATGCAATCTAAGATGATAAACAGTCGTTTTATCTTCTTTGTGCAATGAAAATCCTAGCTACTAAGGAAAGAGAGACAGTATTCTTTCAACAAGGAGCAAAGAGCACACACTATATGCACCATCCTAAATCAAACCAATCAAACAGTCTAAATGCAAATGCACATGCATGTATTTGTTTTCAGCCTTCTTAATATGTGAATGATAAAAAGAAAGCTAATGTGCAAATCTGAATTATTTTTCAAAGCGACAATTACTAACAAGTTTCTTTTCAAAATCAAAATGAAGACAACGACAACACTTTGCGATTTGGAAATGAAAACTTGCTTTCGACACCAGAAAAACTACTAATTCAGATCAAATACAATAGTAACAGGGTAATTGACTATCAAGAACAATCAGGTCCTCTTCTATGACTGAAAACGACACTTGCGACACTTTCAAATCAAGAAACGACAGTACAATTACTTTTTTGTAAAGGAGAACTGAAAATGACTCAACAAATACATAAAAACATTTACATTTCTTTGCACAATGGAGGCGGAATAACAGCAAGGAAAGGGGTTTCAAACAGAGGTGTACTAACTACAGGCAGCAAAACTCCTGAATAGATCTGAAAAGAGTGAACACAGAAACCAAAATTTAGGAACAAGGCCTTGTCTGATCAGCGCACCTGTAACACAGTGAATTTGAAATGCAACGCACCTACTACATTCGGGAAGTGCGCTGAATTTGAGATTCACAGAACAGACAGTGCGCTGGACCAGGGACGAGACTTTGATTGGGTTCCTGGTCCGAGAACATGGATCTATTATCATAAACAATCTAGGATCAGATGTAAATTGACCATACAAATGCATAAATCACACAAGAGTATGGAGGAAAACTTGAATAGCTTTATTGATAATCAAGAAAGAGCCAAGAGAGTTACAACCAATTGTTCTGACCCAGCATCATCCTCTCAGCAAGTAAGCCCTTCTTCACCTCATGAAAATCTTAGATCACCCAACACTATGATGTTGCCTCAAGAAACTAACAGCAATTCCGTACAAGATGAAAAATTCCAGCCTCTGGATCTCTGGGATGAGGGATCCATATATAGATGTCTGTAAGGGAGATGAGTCGGCTTGTGATTTGATTAGTGTCTTCCCTCTGATAGTTCTTGCTTCCACTTGGAGATTGATGATCTCTTACTCATCCCTGGTCGAATTCAGAGAGGCAAGTGTCACAGGAGAAGTTTCTGGAAGATTCCATGCTTCTCCACCTCGTGGATTGACACTGCCATTTGTCCCTTCTTGCCCATCACACCCCATAGAAGGGCTTTTTGAAATGCAACGCACCCACTGTGTGTATTTAGGTGAGATGCAACGCACTTTGCCTATGGAGCAGGTGAAATGGTCCAGTTTTGACCAGTTTTGAGTAGTTTTTCATGGAGAACTTCTGGGAGAAGCTGTAATCAGTTGACCTTGTTCTTTTAGGGGTTGGAACAACACTTTTAGGGACTTACGAGCCCTTGGTTTATGGACATTTTATGCTTGGGGTTCCAGTGCCCAAAAATGTCTATAACAACTATGGCCACTATTGTGTCAACGTACTTCAGAAAGATTGCATTTCCTTTTCAAGGAGGAATTACAATTGTTGACCAGAAAACCTTTCTCCCCAATAGTTCACAAGTTACGGGAAGCATCCCGATGATCCATGGAAGCTCGCAGTTGCTTCAAAATATCATAGTAGGCCTGCTAAAAGACCCTACATTGATGGGTACTTTTGCCCTACTGCCTCCAAAAAACCTGGCAGAAGTGGCCACGGCGGAAACCTGCAATATGATATCTTCTATATATAAAAGATTCAGAAGATTCCCGAACATTTTTTTCAGCATGGATCACCGCCATTTTAGAAATATTGTAGCAATCAATTTTCTTGGCTTGGAGGGCAAACCCAAATCAATGCTCATCGAGTGTTTGGATAGATAGGTCTAAGGAATATGGCACCTCTTCAGATCCTTGGTCGCATGTACATTCTACAGACGAAGGAATCATCTGGTCAATGATGATAGGAGAGGCACCATGGGAAGATTACCACCATCGTTCCCATCTTCCGGATTACCACGAAAATTATTCCAGCAACCTTAATCATCCTTCAGTTTTTTATTTTCTATCAAATATTGTAAATACGGTGGATTCCGAGGACGGTTCTTATCTTGTGTCAACCTCATTAAAAAATGAAACAACTCCCTTTCCAAATCGAGTCTTTGATTACGATCTCGTAAAATCCAGGTCGAGTCTTTCAAAGATCTCGAAGTTAAACCTTCATTCCAACCACCGCGTTGAATGCAATGAAGCTTGGGGGGCATGCACCTCGATTTGCGTCATTATGCTAGGGGCATGCGAACTTATCATGAGCAATGTTCCCGCAAAGTTCAAGCTCGTTAAAAAACAAACCTAGTCACGAGTAGTTTTACGCGAAGTTCAAGCTCGTTAAAAAATAAACATAGCAATGAGCATATGTTCTACCAGAGTTTAATCTCATTAAAAAATGAACCCACCTTCGGTAAATAAACAGTGTGATCGCATTATTATCAGCTTTTGAGCCTTGATTGTGTTCTTACCATCACCTCCACTCTTTTTTTAGCCGATCATATGCCTTCGTTTGATTGTTTACCCCTTTTGAGGAACAGTTGCGACGAGTGATCCCATTAGCCAACTTCTTTACACTGTCATGATTGAAAAGTTCCAAACCTTACCTGGAAACAGCTGTTATCCAAGAAGATCACTCGTTCCTCAAAAAACGAGTCTCCTTTAAGCTCTTTTCATCTGACTCATAAAAAATGAAAAGATTGCCAAGCAATTGGACTCTCCAGCTCATTAAAATGATTGAAAGTGCTATCCCTCCTCTAGATTTTAATCTTTTTGGACCTCAGGGATTATTACACAAAAAGATCAAGCGTTTGTCTTGTTTGACTCATTAAAACTATCGAAAAGTCATCCCTTTCGCATTGTTTTATACTTTTTCGGACTTAGGGATTATATATGAAAAAGGAATATTGGAGTTTCCTTTCCATCTCTTTTCAGACTCTCTAAAATTGAAAATAACCGAGTTATCCTTGTCGTTAAACTCGTTAAAACAATAGCGACAAACTTGTCCATTCAAACAAGAGCGAGTCTCACTGTCGCTAGGCTTGTTAAAACATAGCGACAGGTTTTCCCAAAGGGAAAATTATAGAACAAGCATATGTTATCCTCCTCAAGCTTGACAAAAATAAAGAGGTATTGGTTAGAAATGACGGGAAAATTGGGAAGAAAACTTGAAGAAACTTTATTGGTAGCAGGTCACTCTTGAACATGACACTTTCACTCCATCACCATGATTGAGTCGGGTTGGGTTATTTCGTTCACCGGCCATATCACCATTGGTCCACCGTACCATCCACTTTTGGGGTTAACGCTACCAATCCATTTCACTGTCGCTGATATGTTCAAGAGAAGTCGCTCAGAGAATTCACCCACCCAGCTGGTGTCTCATCCGCTGCAATACCTTTACGCTTCATTCTTTCATGACCGCCACCCTGAACCTTTTATCATCAGATCGTTTTCACCTCCACAAAATCATTTGCTTCGTTTCATGACGTAGATGTGGGATTCATTAAGGCCCTCCTACGATGGGTCACTTCTTGTCGACATCAGCTCATTATCCAAGAAGTCAACCTAGGAACAACCCTTTCAGTACTTTGAAGCTTGCATGCCTCAATCGCAAGTTTCTCACTTCTGTCGACAGGTTTACATTAATGGCCTTCGACCAAAAGATTTTGCGTGGTGTTCGACATCGACTCATGTATTCACACCACGTGAATTGTACTGCAGTACCTTGAGGGTCATCATCATCATCGGTGATTCCTCTCGCGCCTGTTAACAACTTAATCATTGGCTGGTAATCAGGCGATGTCTTTCCATGTTCGACATCAGAACATCTTTTCACATGGACCGACTTGTACTTTTGGGCGAAGATTGAACGAGTTTTGAAGACCCTGAATCTAGTTTCATCCATCCGGGCTGCGATATATTCATAAAAATAAAGACATCAAATGTACATCATTGTTGCACAGATAATCATCCAAACTAAGGGATGATGGCTCTACCAAAATCATCAGTTTTCACACAGACGGTTGTCTGTCCTATGTACATGAAAATGAATTTATAAAGCTGAGCATGGGAATGCCCGCCTCAGCTAGATCATGAAAATATTATGAAGATAATGTATTGTATTGTATCTTATTATAGGTCACCTTCCAATTCGAAAAACCTCGAATCCTCATTATAAAGCATTTCACCCAACATCAAAAGATTTACGACCTCATGCTTTAGGGGGCAACTGTTATCGACATATTTGGGCACTGAAACCCCAATCATATATGTCCATAAACCAAGGGCTTCTAAGCCCCTAAAAGTGTTGTTTCATACCCTAAAGGAGCAAGGTCAGCTAATTACATCATCTCCCAGAAGTTGTCCATGAAAAACTACTCAGAACTGGTCAAAGCAGGACCATACAGACTGCCCAGTGCTAAGGGTACAATGCATCTCACCTGCCACATGTAAAAAGTGCGATGCATACTGGAAAGCCCTTCTGTAGGGTGCAATGAGAGAGAGCAGACAAATGGCACAAGCAGTTTGCTAGGTGGAGACCTTGAGAATCTTCTAGAAGTTGCTCATTTGACACTTGCCTCTCTGAATTCGCCCAAGGATGAGTAAGAGATCATGAAATCTCCAAGTGGAACCAAGAACTATCAAAGAGATGACACTAATCAAAATCCCAGAAGCTGACTCATCCCCTGCAAACATCTATATATGGATCCCTCATCCCAGAGATCCAAAGGCTGGAATTTTGTAATTTGCAAGGAAGTGTTGTTGGTTTCTCTTTGAAGACATTGTTGGGTGATCTTGCTTTGTATGAGGTGAAGAGGGCTTTCATGTTGGGAGGATGGCGCTGGGTAAAACCAAGTGGTTGTAATCCTCTCTTCTACTACTTCTATCAATAAATCTATTTGAGTTTTCCTCCATATTCTTGTGTATCTCTGAATACTGTGTTGATATATGCATTTGTATGGTCAATATATATGATCCTATATTGTTTACAGTGATAGATCTCTATGCTTTGATGGTATTATGCTGCTTTGACTCTACAGGAACTCTTTGAAGCGGGACAAGTAAGGAAGGAGTGGCGAGATTTTGTCAAAGCGGAAAGGAAACAAGCAAGGAGCCAAGCGAAAGACTGAGTTTGGTACTCTCAACTTCTTTCTCATCTATCTCTCGCAAAGGAAAACACAAGTGACTTTAGTTTGTTTGTTTCTAAGATAGCTACTCGTATTAGTGGGACTAGCAGCTATGAATAGACACTAGTTTTCCCGATAACAAGGGTATGGAAAATTTTTGTGACCTTTGACACATCTTGGTCCCTTCCTTTCCATAGTGTGGTCCACTTTATGTACTTATCTTCACAATTTCTGATAGGGTAATATTGTTCCTTGATAGCATCTCAGAAATAATTCCAAGAGGGTGCGGCTAAAAATAGTGAGGGTTCCTCCTCATCACTCTACTCACAGTAAGTTTCAAACCAATCCTCGACATGTAGGGTGACTATGAGGACTGCAAAAGTATTTTTTTCCATATCGGAAAAATTATGGACCGAACAACATCCTTCCAGCAGATTTAACCATATATCTAGGGCATTTACATCTATTTGGCCTTCAAATATAGGAATGTCAAAGTTAACTTGTACCTTAGAGGGTGTGGTGCCTCGAAGTGTCAGTTGGATGAAGATGTGTTTCCCATTGATACCCGCCGAAGAATCTAGGAAAAATTGTCCATTATCTCTTTCCTTTGTCGCTCGAGGGCTTATTCGAGCAACATTTTGAAAGGATCTCTTGCTCCCTCATCTTTCTTTTCTTCCACCATGGGAGGTCGTCAAGGTCGGTGAGGCTAGTATTGCAAGGGTTCAACCAGTTCAAGTCCCGACTCCTTATACCCTGACCTCATTAGGGACATGCAAAAAAAAACGAGAGAAAGAGCAGACGACTCTAATACCACTTATCCAAATTTATGAAGGAATGAAATGAAACACATATTCAAACCAAAACACAGATATATAGTGAAACAAAACTTCAATTAATAAATAGCAATTGTTGAAAATTGTTTACATACATAAGAGAAACAAACTAGCTTATGTGATGGTAGCTTATCTCTTAGAAGAGATGTGTCGGATACATGCCTTATGAATTGTGTTACAATGAGGGTCGCATGCCTTTTTATCATCAATAAATAATGGAAGCCTAAACATCCAAAAACCTAACCCTAGGAGATGAAGCGCCAAAAAATTGTAGGCCACGTTGGGATTATTTGGAGCATCAACTTCCCGGGGTTGTAATTTTGCATACAATCTCCGTTTGGCATGCACGATACCTCATTATAGGGATATATCTGAGGGAAAGAAATTCCGTCTACAAACTCTGGTTGGAGGCTATCAGTTTTCCCTGTTTTCCAAAATAATGTTGTTTAGGACCTCAAAATGGCTTTGGAAGTTCAGGACCTAAAAAACTACCAAAAAGAGTAAATTGTGCTAGAAATTAAGAAACTAAAAGGAAATAGTGTTGGGGGTCCAAGTGGAATAGGCAGGTTGCCACCAATATCCACTTGGATCACAATATGCTCAAAATTTCACTATTTGAAGCAATCCCCAAAAAAGGTTATAATGTAAATGCCAAGATGACTCGTTAACTCCATAAATTACATCTTTACTTTCACATACATTTTCCTTCTAATACTTGGTCCTTTTATGAATTATCATAACCCTTCATGAAAATACATGTTAATTCAAAAATTCATGTCAATTCATTAATTAAATAATTAATATTTTTATTTCATTTTTCCAAATGCCATGGGAAAATACCATGGACTTCCTAAACCTTGGGTTTGAAGCCAACATTTCACTTTTTGACTTCTCCTTTTTTATGAGCATCTCATTTTTTACACACACACATATATAGAAGCCCCTTGACATCACTGGAAACAATTTGTTCAAAAGAGTGTTATAGGTGGAAGTGTGATTGAAGGAAAGGAAGGTGTTAACCTTGAAGAACTATTTATTATGTGTTTGTTGATGGTTCTAGACCCGCCAACATGTCAAGGGATCTCCTCGGTAAGAAGTCCCAACTAGACCTTAAACCGTTTAGTGTAGGAGTCCCATCAGTGGGTAGTACGGTATCGCCTTGATCGCAGTTGTGCGCAGATGTGAGTAAGATGTCCTTGTTGGTGGCAAGGGTGTGACATATGAAGCAAGTCAAGGAAGGTACATGAATGGCTCTAACACACGGAACTGGGGTATGAGTGCACCCCTTAAAAACCTATGGTAGCACGCAGCTTGAAAGGGAACACACGAGCAGCAAGACATCACAAGATAGAAATCAAGTTAACCAACGATCCAAAGTGATGGTTATACCAATAGCACATTTCGATAAGATTCATACAAACATATACAGAAAATTCCATACATATATGCGTAAACAATAGCTACATATATCATTAGAGTAATCAAGATAGTTGAATTACAATGACAACATATGCATGAAATGTGTTGGCTCTGTTATATTAAGAAAGTGAAAGATCCTATCATACATACAACTATGACCAACCACTAGTCCCAACAGCAGAACGTTACAGTCATTGCCGTCTGCTCCTCCAAAGAGATATATTAGCTCTACACTATGGAGAAGCCAAGGCTCGTTACAATACACTCCAAGCTTTCTCTAAGATACATCTCTAGGCAGCTTGGCTCCCAAAATCCAGTACAATGAGTTATGAGGTTCTATAAATAGCAAAGGGTGGGGTGACCCTTGACATTCCCCTTTGTGAATCTTTACCTACCCTCGTGACTCTTCAACTACTACATGATTGTTACACTCTACTATCTACACTTGGTCTTTCAGTTTTACAAGATGTTACATTACAATTTTCACATGTACCCATCTGAGACAAAATAGGCTTGAGTAAGCCATGAAAGACATTACTAAGACTCAGATAGTTGTGGGAAGACCAACTCTTCGACATCCTCGCGATGATCGACGATAGCGAAATGATGCCAAGCTTGGTAGTATGTTATGGTGTCTGCATGCTCAATGGTGACATCCTACTAAAAGTGCACTCTTGCATCTGTTGCATCCGGTACACCGATTTAGCACCTCTATCCAACTCGTATGATAACATGTGTATCATAGTCTTGAGTGTAGTCGGACCAGCAACATACTGATGCATAGTGTCTACTTTTATCTCCAAGTCTGCGCTGGTGGTTATGCGCATCAACTCATAAAAGTACATGTCCAACTCCAGTCGGACTTGGTTCTTTGACTTTGCCTCAGTGAGTGTGCCAATGGATGGGATCGCGTGCATGCGCACAATGATATCCATGCTTCTGAACACCCGTGCATGTGAAGAATGCAAACTTGTGATGAGTTGCGGGAGATCCTCATAGTTCTGGATCAAACTCCGGATGCATGCCTTCAACTCTACCACCTTTGGCTTCATCATCTTTGGAAACTGCAATCGAGCTCCCTTGTACCTCATTGTCCATATTTGCATGTGATCGACAATAGTATGTAGATTTGACAAGATATGTGCTCTCCTAGCACAGCGCTGCTACCAACCATTGAGATGGACAACTAACTTATGCACGGTGACGAATCTGGAGTACAACATCTACATGACTGCCTCGAGAGACAATACTTCATCCAATATTTCTCTTCTCAACTCTGCTCTGGCGGATGTTGTAGCCTATTCTCCTCCTTGCTTGGCCACTTGTAACTCCTTAGCCATATGCTCATTCTTCGCTATCAAGAATCGAACACTCGAGTTGGTGGCTTCGGCATATGCTTTGGTAGCATAGGCCAATGCTACTAGATGCTTGTGCACATCGGATAGATCACTCATTCTTCAAACTGCAAAAGAGATATACGAACATCCAGAGTGGGAACTCTACGTGACTACACAACTCTGTGTTGTGACTCGTCGAAAGATATGTTGTGCATCTCCGCCTCCAGATTGTCTTTAAGGATCTATGTGTCTCCTTGATCACTTGGGACTTTCTCTGCTTCCGAATCTGGTGAAACTAATGGGATGACCTCTTGGTTCTAAGGCAGGAGGTCAATATCCTGATCTGACTCTAGCTGAACCATATCCATATCCATCTGCTCTAGCATTTGTTCAATCTCTTGAGCTAAGTCCTACTCCTGCGATTACTCACCCTGTCTACTCTATGCTAGCTACTCGGATGACTGTATAACCTGTATGGGCATAATTTCTTCAATGTGTGCATGATGCGCCTCCTTTTGTACCTGTTTTTGTCGTGCTTCCTTCTCTCTTATGCACAGCTCCGGTTCTTCCCTTAGTTGTCGCTTCAACTCCTGCAACTCCTTTTCTGTTTCATCCATCCTCTGTTTCTCTCTTATCCTTTGCACAATCCTTGTGTCACATCGTCACCTCTTAGCCTCAATCTTTGATGCTTCTTTCAACACAAGTGGATCCACTTTGAACTTATAGTGTTGCTCTGCCCTTGCGCTATCAACAACTTTTATCTTGCTTTCGTCACATGTAGGTATGCTACCCTTCGTTACTGCTGATGATGATTCTCTCTGAGATGTTGCTTCCCTCTGCTTTGATAACCACTCTATAGCTATGTCGACCAGTTCATTGAGCCTGGAGGAGTGATAATAGTATCTCCATGGGTCTTCCTTCGGCCAATGACATTCCCCATGGATCCAAGGATGTTGTACTCTCGTACAGTGGTCCTTCACTAACCAATGCAGGTCATATGGATTGAAACTTCTAGTGTTGAAGGTGAATCTTTTTAATTCCTCTGTCTCAACCTTAGAATGCTTGAGATTTCATATCTTATACAACCCGATTCGTAAAGGAAGAGCTAGCCAAGGTGCCTTCTTCTTCCTATGCAGTCTCGCTGACAACCCTATTGTGATACCTGCATGCAATCTGTTATAATCCAGACTTGTCAATGTTGACATAGACCCTACAGTCTTCCAGATTTTCCTCAAATGTGTCTGTGAATGTATCATTGATGTCCCATCATTTCATCTTGATATATTTTTCTTTGAATAGCTTGGTGTCTTCGTAGATAGGAAAGCTCATAGACACCTATTCAACTGCATCTCCAGTTGCACTCTTAACGGTGTCCTTTGACCCTGCTCTCCTGGAGGCCATTGTACCTGAAGTGCTAAGAGACGGATGAACACCTACGATACATGGAGACATAACAACACTCATGGCAAGAAATCTTTCAGTTGAAAACCAAAACAACTTTGAGGACTGACATGCAACATACCCGGGTGACTGGCTGGGAATATTGTGCAATTTTAACCACGAGGCTGAGAGACTGACTGCCTAAACTGCGCAAGGCACAGTCCAGGTTTTCAGGCGGCTAAATAACTATTGGAACTATGCAATGCATAGTCTAGCCTGGCTTGTTGAGGACTTAAACTGCGCACTGCGCAGTTTCAGTCAACAATGACATGCAAACCCAGGAACTGCATTGCACAATTTCTGGGGCCAACAAGGCACTTCCTCCCAAAATTGCACAAAGAAAGCCTGGAGGCTAGTGATGGACCATATTTGCACAGTTTTTGGAGGGAAGGCATAGCCTTCACTCTCAGAAATGTGCATTTCTTAGCCGGGCAAGGTAAGGTACAGACCAAGGCAGCCCAGACCCGCCGACAGGCGACTGAAAGCATGAAAAGTTTTGAATGCATGGTGAATCTGAGTGCAAACAAGAGTGAATGATCATGCATGCAAACAGTGAGTGTAGGATTTAGAAGACGGGAAAACAAGCATGTGTGTGAAGCGAGTTCCCGCAACGGTGACCGTCAGTGCAGAAACAGTGTTATACATGCGACAACGTGAGATGCAATGAAAAAATTGAAACAGTGCTTCTACAAGCTAACATGCATTAAAATGATAGCAAGCATTCAATAAAATCGATCAAACAACATTCACAGAAAGCGAAATACAAAAAGTGACAGAAAAGCAGCAAAAGACATGGAAAGAAGACTTACCCGGAAAAAATTGAGTTGAATGTGCCGAATGATCCTAGATGCAATGTGGGATGTCAGAGATCCAAGATCGATGTGAGGAATGAGCTCTAAAGCATCGAATAAATAAGTTTGATAAGATCGAGGCTTATGACACGCATGCCACAAATCTAGTAAAAATCAACACTTAGCGGGAGGTTTTTAAAACAGCTTTTGCATGTAACCTCCAGCTACTAAAAATGGATCCCTAAAATTTAGGGATGCTTTTTGCTTTTCTTTTCTTTTTTTCTTTTTCAAAAAAAGAATCCCATGCATGCAAACCAATATTTCTCAGTCCTAGAGGTGACCGATCAACCTGGGAGCACATACAACAATATGCAAGCTTGGGAAAGACAATTGTGCAGTTTCTGGGCTAAGCAAGACTGGTTGTGCCTCTTGCATTGCACAATTTCTGGACTGAAGCCCTCACTGTCAGTCAAAATTATGCATTTTCTGAGATGAAGCCCAATGTTGTGTTGCATTGCGCAGTTTTCAGAGGGAAGGTTGCCTGACTGGATTGTGCATTTTTGGAGCCTAACAGGCAGCCCATCTAGATTGTGAAATTTCTTGAGGGAAGGTTGGTTCCCCTCCAAAATTGCACAAATTTCTAGGTGAGCACCTCAGCCAGAAAAATGACTAAGTCCGGAATGTTAGCCTACGGGTGGGAGGTAAACAAGTTGACCGATACAGGATGGTAAGCCACTGAAACTCAGTTGAAGCCTATGTACTTGGACAGTGCAAGACATGTTTTTAAGGATGGTTGGTAGGGAGGCTCCAAAACGAAGCTAAGGAAAAATTTTGGAGGTTGGTTGTAGTTGCTACAGCACTTGGCGACACACTGGTAGAACTCCAACTCTCTAAATGGACCTTGTCACGTGAAAAGCAAGTCTAACTCCTACTAAAGTATTGTCTTATTCTCATATCATCTTGGTTTCTGCACTAGCTTGATTGAAATATGTAGCACCTATCATGCTCTTGGTCGGTCAGCACACATTCCAAGCCAAGTCAACACTATTGTTTTGATTGCGGATGAGGGGTATATTGGTGCACAAGCAATATAATAGTCAGAGTTTAAGTTTCATCTCTGGTGTTGCTCCGCTGCCAGCAGGCCTAGACAGTACCCCAGTGAGTCACGTGGGAACACAAGCATCGCTCTACTGCCAGCGAGCTTGGTCAGTACCACAGAGGAGTTACTTGCATCACCTCTCTGCACAAAAATCCTTTCTCTTCTTTCGCCTTATTCATTTTCAAAAAATTTAACATTTTCGTTTTTTCATTTTCAATTTTTTTCAAGAACTGTGCATAGAACTTATTTATTTCAGAGGCGGAAAAGGGATCCCAACTTATTGAGAGCAGAAGAGGTTTTTCCTTCAGAGAAGTATTTTGTATATACCTTTGACATACTTGTTAAGGTTTTCCCCCTCACCTTACTCTACTTGACTAAGCTGACAAGGGTTAACCCAAAAAAACCGACTAGAGTAGGTGATACTAGTTAGCGCTCAAGCATTGTATTTTCACCAAGGTTCACTTCGAACAAAATGTATTTTCCATTAGTGTATCATTCACTGAAGACAACAAGTACTTCATACAAAGACAGGACAACAGATAACCAAGTATTGATAGCTGCACAATTCCTCTTGTATTTCACCTTTCTTGTTTCAAGAGTCGTGCACGGTTTCATGAGAAACTAATCTACAAACGTAAACAAGAAAAAAAACAAACAAAACAAAGAGTAGAAGCAATTGTGAAAGAAAAGCAATCAAGCAAGCAAAAAAGCAACAAATAAAGGAAGCAAACATGCATGCAAGAAAACACTACTCCTACTCCTAAGCTAACTGTGCATGGGTCTACTCACGTAAAGTGATACTTCCAATGCAGCCATCAGTGCATTGGTCAACCCATGTTGGTCAAGGCATGGTTTGTGAACAACATAGCCAGGTGAACCATCAAACATGAAAGATATAACAATGAAGAAAAACACATTTAGAGTTTAAATGCGTCCACAGAAAAGAAAAATGTGAAAGCGCATGACATGCACACTGTGGACTTACCATGGTGTTGTGCTACACTGTGTGTAGATGTTAAGCATATGCAGTCTCTTGACTATGACATGCAAGTGAACGCGAGAAACATAGATAACTTGTGTCACACAAGTGTGCTTGTTGTGTAAGATTCCTCCAATGCATGAGTGATGGGATCATGTAGTTCAAGTGGAGGAAGTGAAATCTATGTGTGGGATTGATATTCAATGCATACAGATGAGTGATGAGGAGCCTTGGGTGTTTCAACAATTTCCTGATCGGAAGTGAAACCAACCTCAGGACAATGAGGGCCTGACATAACCATCAGCTCGGGTTGAAGTGCCTCGACAGTCTGTGGGGTTTCGACTTCGTCGACAGATAGATCATCATAAACAGGTGGCTTTGAAAAATCAACAGTGATAGAATCATCATCATGATCGAATACGGGAGTAAATGGATCATGATAGCTACGATCAAAAAAATTAATGATTTCATTGGCATCCTCGTGGTCAGATAAATCAAACAGAGGGGTAGATGAGAAGCAATAATGTTCACGCTCTGCATTTTCGGAAATAGCAAATGAAAAATCAAGTGGATTTTCAATGAATAATTTATCCTCTCCGTTGTTGAATGAGGGACGGGCATCAGGTGTGTTTTGTGAATGATCAGCAGTGAGTGCATCTGTGGATGGATTAACACAGGGAAAATCAGGGATAGAAAAATCATCACAGATGTTAGGAAAAAGCGGAGGAGGTGCGGACAGAAGGAGGTCATCCTTCGTTGCAGGTTGATAATCAAGTTCCCATTCATACTCATCATAAATTATAGCGCAGGTTGGTTGCACAACACCAACTCCGTCGATGGTTTTATCCTTGTTCACAAGAGGTTTAGAGTCCAACACGGAAGAATACAAGACAGTGCAGTCTGAAGGATCAGTAGAACGCGAAGACGGAGGCTGAGGTAACAAATGCATGTGACAACCCATGGGCTTCATAACCAAATCTACATGAAAAATTAGAGAAGTGATGTTGGGAGGATATGACAGTTGAACAGATGTGTGTGCATGTTCTCCCACATCACTCTGTGGTGGTAAAGTTGTTTTATGGGGGGAAGGTGGATAGTCACTTGTGACAGTGACTGTGTCCACTTGTGATTATGCAACTCCATCACCGAAGTATGTTGAGCGGGGTTTGAACTTCAATTTCATCTTGGGATAGAATGATTTGTGAAGGCAATCTTCAAATCTATCCCAAAGATATTGGAATTTCACCTAGTTTTTCAGGGCTTCAAATTGAAGTACACGGAAGCACTGCCAAAAATCCATAGGCGATTCATGCTAAGTCTTCCGTTGTTTTAACAATTTTTTATCAAGAGGTTCAAGATCAAAATGATGGAAAGTATATTCAAATAGATCACGGAATTCCTTAAGTGAGTGCACGCAATCGTGAGGCATGTTGCAGCACCATCGTTGTGTGGATTCGCAAAGTGTGTGTGAAAGCAGAAAGCTAACCTCGACTTAACCAAACTCATTTGCATCCTTCAAGAATGGAAGGAAGTCATATAAGTACTCAGGCCTGGCCACATCACCTTCACTATTGTACGTAAATTCTGACAAGAGATCATAAAATTACCTCGTGATGTCGATAGGTTGAGAATTGTACAGACATCACGGAAGGAGGAGTCTAACGATATCCATGACAGTTGTGAAAATGTTCAAAACAGGATTGTAGGGCAATTTAATGTTATGTTAAATCCCTTGTCATTTTAATATGTGAACCCGGGTGTTTCGTAAACTTAGAAGCAAACCAAAATATGGGACCTCAGATGAAATTGTTGTAGAAAGTTTGTTTAGGATGGAAAGAAAGAAAAGAAATGCATATTACAAATAACTTCTAAGTTTAAAGAAACTAAAAGGTTTTTTATTCAAGATGAAGCAAGCAAGAGAAGAGGCTCCTAACTTAGGAGGTCCTAGTTTTCCTTCCTCACAGTATTGTCCCTAAGAAGAGAAACTAAAGAGCAATGGTTTGTGATGTGTAGGTAGCAAGAGAAGGGGCTCCTAACTTAGGAGGTCCTGGTTTTCCTTCCTCACAATTCTACTCCAACAACATTACCATTTCATCAAATCATAAACTGGAATTCGAGAAACAATTCAAGAAACAATTAAATCTTCACATAACAAAACACACTTGCGGAAAGTAAATCACACCTGCATGAAAGGAAATAACGGAAATTAAACCATGTTATAGATGTATGTGAATTGTGTTTGATGGGGATCCGTCCATTCCTCAATGAGCACACATGAACAACTATCACACCTTAAGAATCAAACAATGCTCATAACTCATAATATTGGAGAAAATGATATTATTCATGTTGAATGAACAATCATAAATCTGATGCTAATGAATAACTGATAAATGTTCAATTCCTTTGAAGGATGCTCCTCTTATTTATACATGAATTGGGGATATCTACTTAATAAATGTAGATCCCTTAAATATCTGCTAGATCCATACTTGTCTCAACTTATCCCTAAATACTAGATACAAATACTATGACACATCAAGATCTCCATGATCTTTCTCCTTGGAATATGGTCCACCTCTTGAGTTCAAATTCGAATTTGTGCATTGGAGGCCACACAAGGGTGCCTTGGAAGCTTCCAATTGATCTACACATGTCATCAAACTCAAGCCATTTTTAGGTATAGGCAAATACATGTTATTTTTCTAACTTTTAATCATAAATTCATTCTAAATACATGAAATTAATAACTTTGGAAAATGTAAATGTGAACATGTAGTAATGATAATGTAGGGTTATGTAATGATAATGTGATGGAAATGATGTGACAAAATGAGGATAGAGTAAAATTAAATATTAATTTGGCGGACCAACATACCCCCCAACTGAAGTTATTGCATGTCCTCATGCAATCTATTGCATTGATTCACTTAATCGTGATTTAATCTTTTTGAATTGTCTTGCTTGTATATGAGCTTTGGCTGATATCAATTTTTTTTAACTTCGCATAATTTTTTGACAACTTTGTTATTTTTGCAAAGTGTTATTTCTGAAAAATGTACGATTGCAACATATTATTTTGGTTGGTTCTTGTGTGACAACCAAAATTTGATTAGTATTGGTTCTTGTGTAACAATACTTTTGTTGTTTTTTGAAAACATTTAATCAACCATTCATTCTTTGATCATTATTTGCAAAACATGTAACATTTGAATCATAATGCAATAGTAGTTTTTTGGAAAAGTATGTTGGTTAGGATGACATGTGCATAAAGGATATAAATGACATCAATGTCATATGAAAGGTGATAATGGAATATGAATGCGATATATATCGCGAAATGTGAATATGAGGTATGAACATGAATTCCCCCCCTAACTAAAGGTATTTTCAGTTTTTGTTTTATGAAATGAGAAAGGGAACATGGTGAAGAATTTTCCAAAAATTATAATTTCAGTATTAAAGGAAATTTATGATAAAAAGCTAGAAAAGAACATGCCTTTACTTACCTAAGTGGATAAACTGTGCATATGTAGACAGATGTAGATCCTGTTGTTGAATCATGGAATGAAGAATACAAGAATGTGATATGTGTCTTGGTTGCATACATGATGGATGAAGTCGTGAATGTGGGTCCTTTATTACTGCTACTAAATATGTTCCAAGGTATAAAATACTGTTGAATCTGTTACTGAATCATATAATCTTCATGTCGTCCCATATCGTGGCACAATTCTTTCCATGTGAATAAATGTGTCGATGTCGAACATGGAAAGAAGTCATTGGATTACCAGCCACTGATGAATGTCATTAACTAATGTGAGGCACTCACCATTAATGTCAATGAGTGCCAAGGTACATAAGTACATCTTGAGAAGTGCGAATAGATGAGTTGATCTCGAGCCATTTACAAGATCCAACGATCAAGGGACATTGATGTATTCCCATGATTGTCAGCGAAAGAACTTGTCATTGATGCATGCAAGCCTCAAGGTACTAATAATGACTCTAGTATTTATCGCACATCAATCACCTCGAGTTCGTATAAAATGATTGGTAGGACTACAAATAAAATATGTCACGATCAAATAGTTTTTATGGTAAGGAAAACAAGGCAATGTAGAGAGATGGATGGTTTATTCGTGAGCAAAAAGATGAACTGAAAAGAAGGCAAAAATGTATGCGACTCATAAAAGTAGACATGTATAAAGTCATGATGGATAAGGCAATGAATCAGTGGACTCCAAAACGGATGACTGATGAGGCTTTGAAGGATAAGTGTGGGTAAACATATCACGACACAAAAGGTTTATGTATAGCGGCAAATATCATGACATATGTAATGAAGAATTAACTACTTCAAGCTTTCGATGATGCATGTTTTATTGTGATTTCTGGAGATCACAACTGCATGAACTTGAATTCTTTGTGCACCTATAAAAGCTTAACAAATCCTGCATGAAAACTATGAGAGCTTTTGAAAGATATAAAATGAAAGAATGAGTATGAATGCTTAGCAACCAAAATAAAATGATTTTTTTACGTGTTGCCTTTGTGCGCAAGTTCCTTTGAAGTAAATCCAAGAAAGAAACTAGCATAAATCGTTTCCAAACATTATGAAATGTCCATTTGCGAATTATTATTATATTTTATTGTATTTTATTAAGTTTTTTCTTCGTTTTTTTTAATTGTTTTATTTTTAAGTTTTTTTTATTATTTGCTTTGATTTTTATATATTTTTAATTGTTTTGATTTATTTATTTTAATTGTTTTGATTTTTTTAATTCCAAATTCTATAATCCGAAATAAAAATAACTCAATATATTTTTTAACTGAAGCTGAAATCCAAAAGTTAGACCTTGTTCATTGAGAATAGAGTTTAATGCATGGCACAAAAACCATCCATTAAACACAATCCCTTACACTTCAACTGATCTGGAAACAAATTGTATGAACACATAATCCATTAAAATCCTAACTCTTCTGAAAACAAAGTGCAGTGAGCATTGTCCATCGAAATCCATTTTTATTCATCAAACCACGCCTCCATTGACACGAACCACCTGAGAATTAACCCATGCTCCTTCGTTGCTCGCCAAGAACATAACCATCAGAGTCACGTCATCCACCTACCCCAACCTGCTCAAACATACTCCATTTGGCTGCGACCTCCAACTCGACCTCGCTCCTCACGGCAAAGAACATATCAGTAGCAACAGCTTCCGGGGACACACAATTTCCTGAAAGTTCCCAACAGGGTTATTTGCAACAAGATCCCCTTTTGCAGAGACTATGTACCCACAGCCATCTTCTTTAGAAAGAATGCATTGAGAACAGTGTTATGTTTTCATGAGGAGGTATCATAGGAACTACTTTCCCTGAGATATTGTTGCCGAAAAGTAAGAACTCTAATTTCAACAAGACACAATTCCTCCCCCGAACAAACACTAATTTATGGTTGGTTTGACTAAGGAGGTGATTCAATCTGAAGTTATCATAATGACATGTGTGTAAAAGGGTTCTCAGAGTGCCAAATATGATACTCATCTACCTTATCTTGATCCTTCCTTAGCTTCTATAGTTATGCCACCACCCTTAAGTAGTGCAGATCAAGCCCATTCCAGCAAGACCATTATGTAATCAATCCCTGTAATCAAAGTTCGGCAATACATTTCCATGCCCTGGGTTTAAATTGTTCTGGTGCCAGCATCCCCCAGCCTGTGATTTATTTATTGATCGAAGCATCCGTTGGGTGGGTGTCAGGCTTTGGTTAGTACACTCGGAAGTCTGAATGTAATGTCATTACTGAAAAGAGAGGAAATGACTTTTTTCTTTTTTTTATTGGTTTTCCTTTAGAGCTTGTACAATTCTCCGGATGGTGGGATGCATTTTACAAGTCACCTGGATAGCATTCAGACCGCACACATCCCCAATGCCTCTTATAAAATGAGCTCATTTGTACTTAATATGATGCTGCTTGTGGAATATCCGATAGTGTTAATCTAGGGATCTACTGCATGAATAATAGTTTTCGAGACCCATACTTGAGTTATGCTGGACGATTATTTTATTCACCACGTAGGACTTTCAAAATACCTTTGATTTATGTTACAAAACATAGCTCATTGCAGCGAAATTGAGATTCTTCGATCATGCTAGAGGCGTGATCTCTTCCTTAGTCTACAAACAGATGCTTGATTTTCCTCACTGGACAATTTGAATTCTAGATGTATCACTCAATTGAATGAGATCTTAAATCTTTCGAATGAATGATGGACTAGGGCAATCGAGATCCTGGGGAGAGAGATCACAAGAAATTAAGTTGAAGTGAGGATAGCTTTTAATTCAAACGGAGAGGCCGACTTTTCATGGATTTCGAGGATGTTTCTCTAACCAAGTTTAGAAAATTATGAGGGGTGAAGTTTGTTTTAAACTGAGAAAAAATTTATATCGCCTGGATGAGTGGTATCGGTGTACTTTTATCAGTAGCCAGGCCGGCTCCTCTTATTTTGACATTTAAATCAATTCCTCAAAAAGAGTCGCTTTAGAAGCAAAAGCTTCAGATGACAACACTTTACAGCACTGCACAACACCCAATTTTCTTCATTTTTGTCACATCATTCTTATTGACAACATGTATCTTCTATCTTTTACTAAGCATGGTTGTTGGGTTTTCCCCAAGGGATTTCTTACTCACAATCCAGAAAATCTGGCTAATTACATATGTGAATGCATTCTCAACATTTGTTGATTCCAAATATGTATTTTCTCATTCTGCAAATGCTTTTCCATCCTCTATAGAAATAGCTCTAAGATGGTGCAAATCATCTTTGTTACCAACAAGCATTATCATAATATTGGCATCAGTGTGGTCTCTAAGCTCCTCAAGCCATCCCTCCACGTTCTCAAATATTACATGTCTGGTTACATCGTAAACTAGTTAGTGAACCAACTGCTCCTCGATAATATGCACTTGTTATGGCCCGGTATCTTTCTTGAGCAGTTTTGTCCCAAATCCTTATCATCAACTGTTATACTCTGAATTGTGAACTTCAATCTGATGGTAGATTTGGACTCCAAGCTGAACTCGTTCCTCATAAACCTCGACAGCAGATTGGACTTGCTCACACCAGAGTTCCCAATCAGTGTCGCCTTTGATTCGCCTCTCCAATCCCCGCAGGTAGGAGGGATATTAAGTTGTGGTAGTTGAACAAATGTGTTTTTTTAATTATTTTTATTTATTTTGTTTTCTTTTAAACTGTTTTTTTTAATTGATTTATATTGTATCTTATAAAAAACTACAACAAAAAAATTAAATCCTATTCTTAATTTTTTTAATTTTATGTTGTTTTTAAAAATTAAAATCTTTAAAAAGAAATTAATTTTTTTATATTATATTTTTTATTTATTTGTTTCGTATTGTTATTAAGAGCTAAAATTTTAAAAATAAAAATTATTTTGTATTTTAAAAAAAAATGATTTATTTTGTTTTGTTTTTAAAAACTAAAATCTAAAGGGAAATTTAATTGTATCTTATCCCTAAAACAAAATAGAAATTTTTTATTGATTTAGGATGAAATTTTTTAGCAAATGGAGACAAGAATATTGCAAACCCTAAAAACGTTTATAGACATCCTACTTTCTAATCCTCAAGATCGTGCAAAGACGCAGGAGGAGAGCATACTTATTCGAAACTGAAAATAACATCCTACCTACTTTATGCTAATTAGAAATTACAAACCATTATGTGTAATTAAATTTCCAATATAACCATTCACGCAATAGTAGTAAAAATATGTTCATTTTCAATTTCACAATTTTAAATTAAAATATACAAGGATGATTGGATCTAATTGTTGTGACTGCGATTTAGTGAAATAAAAACAAAAATGAAATTGATCTAACCTGGTATTTGCTTGAAACCATCGAAACATTTTTCGATAAGGCTTTCATAGGCTTGAGTTTTACTCTGATTCAGATCATGCTGCAACTTCTCTTTGTCTTCCTCAATCTCTTGTTCGAGAAAAATTTCCTCATCAGATGTACAGGATTCTTTGAATGTTGATTCATGGTTTTCTTCTTGAGGAGTAGTTAAGTTGTTGGCTGCTATCAAGATCTCTTCTTCGTAAGAAGAGGAGATCCTGACTCTTGCTAGGATCTGAGTGAGTTGTTCCAAACTTATACTCATCATTCTTACAGATATACATATGGAGTTTTATTGTGTTTTTGTTTTATTTTTTATTTTTTAGTGAATGAGTGTTTTTAATTTGTGGATGTTTTCTATATGAAAATGCCTAAATGCAGTTAAACCTAAATGGAAATGACCCTAAATGAAAAATGCTTCCTAAGCAATCCTCCTAACTAGATTACATCTAAGTTTGCTTCCCCGGCAACGGCGCCAAAAATGTAGGACGATTTAATGGTATGCTAAATCCCTTGTCATTTTAATATGTCAACCCGGGGGTTTTGTAAAATTAGAAGCAAACCAACATATATGGGACCTCAGATGAAACTGTTGTAGAAAGTTTGTTTAGGATGGAAAGAAAGAAAGGAAATGCATATTACAAATAACTTCTGGTTTAAATAAATTAAAAAGTTTCTAATTCAAGATGCCGCAAGCAAGAGAAGGGGCTCCTAACCTAGGAGGTCCTAGTTGTCCTTCCTCACAGTACTGTCCCCAAGAAGAGAAACTAAAGAGCAGCAGTTTGTGATGTGTAGATAGCAAGAGAAGGGACTCCTAAATTAGGAGGTCCTGGTTGTCCTCCCTCACAGTTCTACTCCAACAACATTACCATTGCATCAAATCATAAACTGGAATTCAAGAAATAATTCAAGAAACAATTAAATCTTCACATAACAAAACACACTTGTGGAAAGTAAATCACACCTGAATGAAAGGAAATAACAGAAATTAAACTATGCTACAGATGTATGTGAATTGCGGTTGATGGGGATTCGTCCATTCCTCAATGAGCTCACATCAACAACTATCACACTTTAAGAATCAAACAACACTCATAACTCATAATTTTGGAGAAAATCATATTATTCATGTTGAATGAACAATCATAAATCTGATGCTAATGAATAACTGATAATTGTTCACTTCCTTTGAAGTATTCTCCTCTTATTTATACATGAATTAGGGATATATACTCAATAAATGTAGATCTCTTAAATATCTACTAGATCCATACTTACCTCAACTTATCCCTAAATACCATATACAAATCCTATGACACATCAAGATCTCCATGATTTCTCCTTGGAATATGGTCCACCTCTTGAGTTCAAATTCGAATTTGTGCATTGGAGGCCACATAAGGGTGCCTTGGAAGCTTCAAAATGATCTACACGTCATCAAACTCAAGCCATTTTTAGGTATAAGCAAATACATGTTATTTTTAGTAATGATAATGTAGGGTTATGTAATGATGTTGTGATGGAATGAGGTGACAAAATGAGGATAAAAGTGAAAAATAAAGTGAAAGTGATTGTTAATTTGGCATGCCAACAAGGATGTGAGGACTTAGCTTGTCATATGGCCCTCCTTCTAGCACCAAAAATGTTGTTAGTGTTGGACCCGCCAACATGTCAGGGGATCTCCCTAGTAAGAAGTCCCTACTAGACCTCAGACCGTTTGGTGTAGGAGTACCAACAGTGGGTAGTACGGTATCGCCTTGATCGCAGTTGCACGTAGAGGAGAGTAAGATGTCCTTGTTGGTATCAAGGGTGTGACATATGCAGCAAGTCAAGGAAGGTGCATGAATGGCTCTAACACACGAAACGGGGGTATGAGTGTGACCCTTAGAAACCTGTGGTAGCACACAGCTTAAAATGGAACACACGAGCAGCAAGACATCACAAGCCGGAAATCAGGTTAGCCAGTGATCCAAAGTGATGGTTATACCAACAGCACATTAATCTCCTCTTAAACAATTGGTGTATCCCCTGAGGATGGACTCACTTGGAATTCTAAAACGTTGGGTTAAATAAACTCTATAAACAGGTTATTCCTCTCTTATTTAAAGATTCATACAAACATATATAGAAAAGACCATACATACATGCATAAATAACAATTACATATATCATTAGAGTAACTAAGACAGTTGAATTACAATGACAACATATGCATGAAATGTGTTGGCTTTGTTATATTAAGAAAGTAAAAGATCCAATCATACATACAACTATGACCAACCACTAGTCCCGACAGTGGAACGTTACAGACACTGTCGCCTGCTCCTCCAAAGAGATATACTAGCTCTGCAATGTGGAGAAGCCAAGGCTCGTTACAATACACTCCAATCTTTCTCTAAGATACACCTATAGGAAGTTTGGCTCCCAAAAGCCTGTACAATGAGTTATGAGGCATGAGGTCAATATCCTGATCTGACTTTGGTTGAACCATATCTGTATCCATCTGTTTGATCCCTTGAGCTAAGTCCTGCTCCTATGAATGTTGTCTACTCTGTGCCAGCTACTCGGATGAGTCTATAACCTATATGGGCACAGTTTCTTCAATCTATGCATGATGCGCCTCCTATTGTACCTATTTTTTTTGTGCTTCCTTCTCTCTTCTGCGCAGCTCCTATTCTTCCCTGAGTTGCCACTTCAACTCCTGTAACTCATTTTCTATTTCCTCCATCCTATGTTTCTCTCTTAGCCTTTTCATGCTCCTCTTGTCGCATTGTCGCCTCTTAGCCTCAATCTCTAAAGTTGCTTTCAACACAAGTGGATTTGCTTTGAACTTGCAACTTTACTCTGCCTATGCACTGTCAGCAATCTTTCTCTTTCCTTTGTCATGCACAGGTCTACTACCCTCTATTGTTGTTGATGATGTTGTTCTCTGAGATGCTACTTCCTTCTGCTTTGCTGACCACTATACAACTATGTCGACTGGTTCATACAGCCTGGAGGAGTGATAATAGTATCTCTATGGGTCTTCCTCGGGCCAATGACATGCCCCATGGATCCAAGGATGCTGTACTCTTGTACAGTGGTCCTTCACTAAGCAATGTGGGTCATACGGATTGAAACTTCTGGTGCCAAAGGTGAATCTTTTGAATTCCTTTGTCTCGGCCTCAACATTCTTGAGATTTTGTATCTCATATGACCTGATCCACAAAGGAAGAGCAGACCAAGGTGTCTTCTTCTTCATGTGCAGTCTCACTGACAACCTTGTTGAGATGTAATATGACACCTCTTGAATGACGATCTTGTCAACGGAAAACTTCGGTAAAACATGCGGAGCCTTCTTCGCGATGTACATCGGTATGAATGTGCCAAGGGGTGAGGCATACCAATATGTTTTGTCGATCAATGCCTCCATCACTGCCTATGACATGCAAGGTGGATCCTGCTCAAATATCATTTTGTACACCAGGGTGACAAAGTGGTCTGACAACTTTATGATAAATCCACGAAAGTTGCATTCAAAGAAGAATCTACAATAAGTGTGCACTAAAGTTTTCGAAGGTGTCCATGCCCAACCCAAGCATGGGAACTGCTGATGGGCACAGACTGCATCCAGAATGTAAGCAGACATGTATATCTTTGCTTCCTAACCCCTGGGTGGATGTCAGGCTTCTGTCACCTATTCCTTCGACCTGAGAGCCAGCATGTTGGACCAGTTGCAAGGTCTTCCTTCGCTGGCCAGTTGGTCCAACGGGATCAACCAACTTTGCAGGAAGGTCTCTGTGCTCTCTTAGCATGCAAAGATGACAAGTACTGATATGTCTTCCATAGTATCTTCGTCTTGTAAACTTGGCTAGGCGTTGTTCTGAAATTGGCTGGATCTTTAACCCAACTCTTCAAAATATCTCTTGAGTTTGCACTGTTGTTGGGTCTACTGAAGGGTTTCTCCATTGTGATCATCGACTGTGGCAAGTGATATATCTCCTAAAATTCCTTTCACCCTAAAGGTAGAAATTTGTGTTCCATTGGCACTGCTCAATGCCATTATCTCGGGATCAGTGTGCAAGACAATCTAGTGGATCTTGTCCACGCATGGAAACACGGGATACCTGCATGCAATCAGGTATAAGCCAGACTTGTGAATGTTGACATAGACCTTGCGGTCTTCTAGATTTTCCTCAAATGTGCCTGAGAATGTATCATTGATGTCCTGCCATTTCATCTTGATATCTTTGTCTATGAACAACTTGGTTTCTTAAATTTATTATTTTTTCCATAAAATATTTATTCGAAAGAAACCTTGAAACACTTCCCCTCATTTGAGAATGGTACACATGGTAGAGTAGGTCCTTCAAAACTTAAAACCATGGTCCTTATCAACAATTATCTCATGAAGAGCCAGAGCCATATCAACAATTACCTCATTAAAAAGTGCAAACTTGTTACTACAAAGAAGCAAACATAGATGGGTACGATAACAATGTTTCATCCCAATTGGGGCAACAGGCGTGGGTAGGGTTCTCTTTAACTCTTATCAAACCTAAAAATAACATTCTCTTAGACTCTAGGCTTGGCTACTAACAATCAAATGAAAACTTTTGCTCTATTACAAGAGATCAAAATAACCTCTTCACATAAGATTCAGAAGCTCATATTTGCTGGAGACTCTAAAAACACAATTCGTCATCCACATTTGACTTCAAATCCCTCCATTATAAGGTTGAACTCAATTTTTCAACACATTAGATTTGTCTCACCTTTCCATTATGTGGGTGGATATTTATCACATACATAGCTTGAACGATGTGCCTACTGACCTTCAAGCTAACAAAGCACTTCAGGAAATCACACAAAATTTAATTCAATCACACAAAATCTTATTTAAGGGTCTTTGTCATTAACGCATCCCAGAATTTGTAACCTTGCACTGATTCGACGAGCATAGAAACCACCCTCTTATTTAGTTCCCATGTTCTCCATTGGATTCTGGTGGAATTCATCCATTCATGGAATATATGTTCATCCGCTTGAGACATTATGGTGCAACATGGAGCTAATGGAGTTATGGAATGGATGGAAAATGAGCATTCTATGGTTTCGTTTAGTGCGGGCAGCCTCCTCACTTAGTCAATTGTTTGTCACAGCCTCTGTTTCTACCTTGAACCTCCTCACTCACTCAATTTTTTTGATTATGCTTTGTGGTTTTCAGAGACTTTTCCTTATTGGACGGTGGTAAACTTGAAGGCTCATAGAAACTGATTGACTTCGGGATGGCTCTCGGGCAACAAGAGGGGGTAATTGGGGGAGGAGATTAATCAAATTCCAATTGCAATTTGGCAGCTCACTTTGAAACATCCACGACCATTTTAATCCACCGCAGAAAATCACTTCATCAAATTCAATGTGAGCTTGGGGGAGGGGGGTTCTTGGGACTTAGATCACATATTTTCATGTACTGAATCACCGCCTTTGAAATCCAATTCCCCTTCCATCATTTCACTTTGGAATGGTATCCTCATCCTTCCACATCTCAAGTGGCCAGTTTCAAGGAAGGATCACGCAAACAATGACGTTGTTGGCCCTTCTCATCTCGCATCTTCCCCTTAATGCAAGGTTGTTTTCTCTTAATATTTACTCTGTCAAGTTTGTTGTTGAACATCTGCATGTTTCTTGTTTAATGCCATTTAGCTATCTTTCCTTTGGTTTGGAATCTCTTACTGCTCTTTTATTTTTGTTCTTTCATTACTTTGCCTTTTTTGTTGTGGATTTTACGAGTATAAAAATCTTATCTTTTAATTCTAGCGAATTTTTTTATCCTCCCAACCAACTAAGCTAGTTTCAATTAACAAAATGTAAAGAAACAATTGCTAGAAGAATATTCAGTTGAAGCATATTAACATAATTTAAATCTTTGCAATAATTGTTTTGCATTGTACGTGTAGAATCCACTTCTAACCAAGTAAGTGATTTTACTTAATGGTGCACAACAACTATAAATATAAAAGAATGCCGAGCAAGGAGTGAGTTAGTGCGCTAGTGGATTCTAAGGAGCCACTGATAGGGAATTGAATGATAGATGGACAATGTAACGAGGTGATAAACAAATTACAAAAATTATTTGGACTATATTGTAGTAAAGCCTTTGAACAATGAAAATTGCTTATCGATGTAAAACAAAAATAAGAGTGTGTTTTAGCACAAAACTTTGACAAAAACATACTCATATTCCAACCTCGAGGATTCACTTAGTACATCTATGGTGTAGCACATGTGTTTACACGTTCACTTAGTACATCAATGGTATAGCACATGTGTTTGCACAACAATAAAGAATATATTTATTTATGTTTTTATCTCCAAACTTATATTTTCTTGAACTCCCTCCTATTACACCTTTCCAATTAAAATACCTTCCTACTTTTAGTAGATATCTGAGCTCATATCCATTTTTTGTGTGATTTGTTTATGCCTCTTTTTTTCTTTTCTTTTCTTTTTTTCACCACCAATATGTTTTCTTTTTTGTTAGTAAGAGTGATTCTATTTGTTATCATATACAATGGAACAAAATCTGACATACAGATTAAACATGTGAAACTTCATCAACCTTTTAGATACTTTACATGAAAAACATATACTTAAATGTTTGATTATTCTTAGCAAGATCATTAAACAAATTTAGCAATCAAACAAGAATTGTGACCTCAAAACGAGAACTCTAGCCAAAAAACCCCCAAAAAATATGAAAAAACAACCCAAAAATGAAAAGTGTTGATGGTGGAACAACATTTTTTGGGTAAATTTTCAACATCTTTTAAAATAGCAATAAAAACCATTTTTTTGCACAAAAAAAACATGAAAAAACAAACTGAAAATTAATAATAATAATAAAGTTTTGATGTTGGAACAACATTTTTTTGGCTAAATTTTCAACTTTTTTTAGCAATGACATGAAATATCAAATATTATAACGCTGAAAAACTTCAAAATCCCAACAATTTTGAAACATGGCTGTTACACAGTAATTTGTCACCATTTGTCATCGTCCTTGTTATCCCTTCCCCGCACTTTGGAGGACTCATTCCGGGACCTGTGAGAACTGACATAACTTGAAAACACTTGCATTATGTTCCCCTAAGTATGGACTTCATATGCCTTGAAGACATCTCCTGCAGAATATCCTTAAAAAGTCCCCTTTTTCCATTAGCGCGGATCCACAGTGTATCACCCACGCCAATGGGGGAAATTCTCCAAAGAGGGCGCACCAGTTGGCGCTCTGTCTCAAAGTCTTATCCGCGCCAACCAAGTTTGGCAAAGATTTTTAACAACGCACGCCCGAAAGTTTTTTCCTTTCGACTCATGAGGCTTTTCAAGGATAATGCCAATCTCATGGATGTCGAGATTCATTGTATCTCTATCCATAATAGCTTTTCGAGGATAATGTCAATCCCATGGATGTCTGGATTCATTGTATCTCTTCCTCCTCCTCCATCTATAAAAGCTTGTTCTGTTGCATTTGACAAGCTAGTTTTTGAACATAGGGAGAATGTTAGGATATTCCGACACATAGGAAATAGTTAAGTACAACTTGGTCTAGTGTAGAGTTAGGTATAGAGTTAGGTAAAGTGTGTTTCTTTACCGTTGTACATTTTGTAACTTACAATCCGACGGTCACGATATGTAGTGATCCGACGGTTCATTCTCTCCTCGGTATTACCGACACTTGATCCGTGGCTTGACACCCGATTGGTCCATGAATTCTATTTAAAGCGCATGGAGGGTCATTTGTAGGGTAATCTATGCATGAGAGAAGCTTATGTAAATTTTCATTCTTTGATTAATAAATTGCCTGAAGTGGCCACGTTGGCTCAGGCCGTGCACTGTTTCCCTCTTTGAGGGTTTTAACCACGTCAAAAATATTGGTGTATTGATCTGTGATCTGGTTGTGAGCGGTGTCCTTTTGGTGTTCTTTCTGAGGAACTTACCCTGTAAATTCCTACATGGTATCAGAGCAATTTGAGGGTCGCGTCCGTTGGTGATCCAAATCTGAAGCCGGTAGAACTGCATCCGACTGTCGTTTCCTAGATCTGTTGTTTCTAACTACTTTCGGGCCGAGAGGACTACTCTGTTGTGTTCGGAGCATCTGTTCCAGTGAGGAACCCCTTTCGTTTCACGCGAAAAGGTTTCCGGTAGCCCTAGCTGCGTCATTTTTAAGATCTGGAGGTATACAGTGTTTATTTGCAGTTTACTATTATTTTCTCTCTGCTTATTTCGGTTTCAGTTTATTTAGCTTTTTTTTAACCGGATCTATACCTTTCATTTCTGCATATGCTATTTGCCCTGCAACTCTGTGCGATCTGGGCAAATCAGAAACAGAAAGGAAGGATTTTTCTCATGCATATGCTCTTTTCCCTGCACCTTAGTGTGATCTCGGAAAATCAGAAACATTGAGAAAAATATTTAGTTTTTCGGCTAAAGCTAACTTTGAGCCGCAAGGTTCAATTTTTGAAAATATTTAGTTTTTTGGGTAAAGCTAACTTCGAGCCGCAAGGTTCGTTTTCTTTGCATGTCCGTGTTGGGTTTTGTGTTTTTTGTTTTGTAGGGAAAAAGAGCTTTCTCAAAGCAAGCACGCAACCCAAAGCCCCCCCCCCCCCCCCCTCTCTCTCTCTCTCTCTCAAATTTTTTGTATAGATCAATTGGTTCAAAGCTATTTTAAGAGAGTAGAGGTCTTGGGTTCAAGTCTCCATTTTGTGGGGGCGGACTTTTTCATTTCCGCACATTCCCGCACTTCGTCGGCAACTTCAACAACTTTTTTTCAAAAAGCCATAACTTCTTCATCCGGAAGCCTTTTTCAGAGCCGTTTTTTTTAAACCAGCCTAATTTTTCGAGATCTATCCATTGGAACACTTACTTTCAGCATCTTCCTGTTGAAATGGAAAGTCAATACCAAGTTACCCTTGACAGCACCAACTACTTCCAATGGTTGTCCTACATGGAGGATTTACTTAGAAGTAAAGGTCTCTACCGAATCGCCACAGGCCAAGAAAAGAAACCGAAAGATGAAGACAAGGCTGCTAAATGGGAAAATAGACAAGATCAAGCACGTGGTTTGATAGGGATGTCTATTTATCCAGATCTTAGATTCCATATTGCAGAACTTGAAACTCCTCATGAAGCAATGGAACAAATCAATAAAGTTTTTGGGATTAAAAATGAAATTAGAGCCCATCAACTTGAAAATGAGTTGTTTACATTGGACCCTAATAATTTTTCTTGCATTGAAGATTTCTTGTCTAAATTCAAGACCCTTAGATATCTTTTGGAAGGTGTTAAGGTTAAGAAAGAAGATAGTAACCTTATTTATTCCATCCTTACTAAGTTGGGACCAGCCTACTCTGTATTTGTTTCCACCTTCCATTCTACAAGAGAAGCCTTCATTTCTCAAGGAAAAGACTACAAGCCCCCTTCCTTTGACTCTTTTTGTGATTCTTTAATAAGAGAACAAGAAAAACTCTTACACCTTGGTCTTCTTAATCTTGGAAACTCTTCCAAGAAAGCGTTAGCTGCCCAGCAGCAACCAAATTCAAAGAATCCTAAGAAGTCATATCCTAAAAAGAATGGTCCTAAACCAAACAAGGGTCCTAAGCAAACTCAACCTCAAAATGAAAGATCATTTCAGCAAAATGATAAGACCAATAAAAACAAATGGAAGTATACTGACAGACATTGCAATTTTTGTAATCGAGATGGCCACTTAGAATCAAAATGCTTTAAAAAGATGGAAGCCTTGGAAGCAGCAATGAAGAAGCATAACATCCATTTGGGGCAATCTTCAACTTCAACTTCATCTTCAGGAATGGCACTTTCTACATGTGGTTGTCAAGCATCTCGGTCTGGCTATGCATTAAATGTATCTTCTTCTTCACATTCTCATGAGTGGCTCATTGATTATAGAGCTTCTTATCACATGGCCAAAAACAAAGCCATTTTTTCTTCTTTAAATGATTGTAACACCAAAAATATATATATTGGTGATGATAGATCTCTTAATGTTGTAGGGACTGGAACTGTTCATCTAGACAATGGTCAGTTTAATGATGTATTATGTGTTCCAACCTTATCCTGCAACCTTCTATCTGTATATCAGATAACTCATTCAGGTGAAGGTAAAATCGTTGAATTTTCACCTCATGATGTGGTAATCAAGGACTTAAAAGATCCTAAACAGATTTTGGCTACTGGCATTGCTGATGATTCTACAAGGTTGTATAAGTTTCACAACTTTGGGTCATCAAATCTTCCCTCAGTATTTGTTGCTCATAACGATGAAGTGA